>JADMNL010000026.1:219757500-221117500 GCA_016271365.2 Neoceratodus forsteri
TTGGAAAAGGGACTGGAACGCTTAAACACAGCAGCTGAAAATAAAACAGCCGATCTATATAGCCTGACTGCGGCCATGCGCACCATCGCAGCTCCTTAAAGCAGCAGCTAGCAGGGCACTCATAATTACCTGGGGGGGAGAATACTGAAGAACTCTGCCTATCCTCAGCACCCTCCTTTTATTACCTCGCTGCTCTCCACTACTCTTTCATTTACCAAAAAGGGCTTTAAATAAAGAACCAAGCCAAAAGTCCCTAGACTTAATCCAGAAGGACTGGGAAGGCAAGCATGCCACCCAGGGAACTCTCATAGTGGATTATGTCTTTAAGTTTTTTTTTGTGTTATCTTTTTACCCCACCGACACTCGGAGTCCACCTCTCCTTCGGGTATCCTAGTCTCCACCAACCTCCTGCGATCCTCTTCAGGAGTTCTCCCTCCACATATTGCAGCCAACCCCCGAGTTCTGTCCCAGTACATCCCATTACTGGGTGGGTCCGCCTCCTTTGAAGGGGAAGGCACCGGGGAGGAGGGAACCCAGCACACTATTATTTTTACTGTCCCCGAGGGTGCTGCTGTGGGGGAGGAGACTCCCGGAGGTACCGGTGGTGTGGAGGACAGAAGCCGTCATCCGGCGTGCTCCGGAGCTGTTTTCCGTTTTTCTACTTGAATCCCTCCTGTGCCGCTGTTTGTAGTGCCCCTGGTCTCCACCAGGAGCCGCTAGATAACAGGGCTGTTCTTAACCCACCTCAGGAGAGGAGAGCAGTCCTCTGGATGCTCAATCCTCTCCTTCCCCTGCCAGCCCATGGCGCCTGAGTCAGTTCCCGAACCTGGATTGCCAACATAGCTCGAGGTGTGGCGTCCAGCGCCTCAACCCTCTGCGCCACTGGGCTAGCCATGTCTTTAAGTTTAGAGAAAAAGCTGAAAGAGTTTATGGGAACAGCCATGAGCAACCTGGCAGCTGCCCAACAAAAACAGAATGTGTGGTACAACCACAGAGCCAGAGCTTGATCATACATGGTGGGTTAGGAAGTCATGGTCCTAATTCCAGTCTGGAAAGACGAGCTGCAGGCTGAGTGAGCAGGACTGTACAAAGTAGTCAGAAAGGTAAATGACGTGAACTATATTATAGAGTTACCTGACAGAAGACATACACAGAGAATGTATCATAACAACATGATGAAGCCATATGCTAATAGGGCTGACAGGGTGTTTGCAGTGTGTAGTCCTGGGAAAGGGGACAGACGAAGGAGACACCCTTTTGGGCTTACTGGAAGAAAACAAGTGGGAGTCTCCTGTGGAGGCAATTAAATTGTCACCCCAGTTGGCCCCGGACCAAATCCAGGAAGTAAAGGAGGTTTTAGTGGGCTTTGTTCCACTGTTTAGCACCAAGCCTGGACTAACCTCCTTAGTGACACATGATGTGGAGACAGGAACACAGGCACTCGTATGGCAGACAGCATATTGGGTGTCAGAGGCTGTCCAAAAGGACACTAGGAGGGAGGTGGAGGAAATGCTGGATTTAGGGGTTATCCAGAAATCCCACAGCCCCTGGGCCTCACCCATAGTCCTTGTTCCCAAGCCAGATGGCTCTACTCATTTTTGTTGGACTATCATGGACTGAATGCAGTCACGAAGTCAGACACCCACTCGATGCCATGGACAGACGAACTCCTGGACAAGTTGGGAGGGGCGACATACCTCACAACTATTGACCTGACAAAGGAGTATTAGCAGGTAGAATTAACCGCCAAAGCTAGAGAGAGGTCGGCCTTCATCACTCCAACAGGGTTATTTGAATTTAAAGTAATGCCTTTCGGAATGAAGAACAGCCCGGCTACTTTCCAAAGGTTGGTGAACCAGGTGTTAAATGGTGCTGAGGAATATGTTGTGGCATACCTGGATGACATTGTCATCTTTACTGCAGCTGGGAGGAACACCTGTCCCACCTTAGGGAAGTGCTGGTTAAGATACAGAGAGCCGGGCTCACTGTCAAAGTGGAGAAGTGCCAGGTGGCCATGGCTGAAGTGGCATACCTCGGGCATGTTGTAGGCTGGGGACAGCTGTGTCCTAACCAAGTAAAAATAGAGGCAATCAAGGCATGACCCAGACCAGAAATGCAGAAGCAGGTCAGGGTTTTTTTCTGGAGACAGCAGGGTACTATAGGAAATTTGTACTCAATTACAGTGCCCTGGCTGCTCCCCTGTCTGGCCTGGTAAAGAAAAGGATGCCTAAGAAAGTTACCTGGGAACCAGCCTGTGAAAAAGCCTTTACCAGACTGAAGGAGGCACTGTGCAGTACTCCTGTATTGACAAGTCCAGACTATAGCAGACCCTTTATAGTCCAGACTGATGCCTGAGATGTGGGTATTGGGGCAGTGCTAAGTCAGACATTCAACCAAGTGAAAGATCACCCCATAGTGTACCTGAGTAAAAAGTTACTTCCCAGAGAGCAGGCTTACTCTACTGTGGAAAAAGAATGTCTTGCCATGGTGTGGGCCCTAAAGAATTTAGAGCCATACTTGTATGGGCAGTGTTTGAGGTACAAACTGACCACAACCCCTTGGCTTGGCTGGCACAAAAGGGTAAAATGAATGGTAGACTACTAAGATGGAGTCTTACCTTGCAAGGGTATGACATTTCAGTCTCCCACAGGGCAGGGGCAGCTAAAGAAAATGCTGATGGCTTGTCATGTCGGTATGAGACATGAACTGAGTTAGGGAGCTCATCCCATGCAGAGGATAGAGCCCCCAAATTCAGTCTAGGTGGGGAGGATTGTGATGCTCTGCCATCTGCTTATGGTTATTGTATAATATTTGTATTATAAATCAATGGTCTGTGTATGAAATTATCTCACACAAGTTAGCAGTTTGGCTTTTAACCTTCAAAGTGTCAGTGAGGATGTCATTGAACTGACCAGGAAAAAACCTAATTAATGCTTTCCTTTCAGAGGGATAGTTTATGGCCCCTTGTCTACTACTGCTGCTGCTTTGATGTTGGTTCCTGAATATTAATTTTATGACACCAGGAAAGAATGTCATTTGGCTGATTTCCCTTGGCTTTCTCACACCTTAGTGACAGATTGTGGGGTTGTAAAACCTCAAAGAGAAATGTTTGATTAAAGACTGTCATATGTAGGAAATGGCTTTTTTCTGATGCTCTCATTAATTAAAATACCTCTTTGTAGAAACAATGTTAGAATGAACTCTGAGGAAGGAGCTAGCTGACTTGCCAAAAAGGGGTGGGGAAAGATAGAGTTAAAATGAAACATTGTATCTGGGAAATGGGTGGTATATGATTCTAGACTCTGAGAGAGATTGTTCTTTGACTTGGAAAGCACTTAGAAAGGTAACAGAGAAGAATTAAGAGTTTGTGGTAGGAGTTTGTATTCTGTAACTTTCCTTTTTTTTATTTGTAGATG
This sequence comes from Neoceratodus forsteri, assembly GCA_016271365.2. Classification (NCBI taxonomy): domain Eukaryota; kingdom Metazoa; phylum Chordata; order Ceratodontiformes; family Ceratodontidae; genus Neoceratodus; species Neoceratodus forsteri. The sequence goes on from JADMNL010000026.1 coordinate 219,760,917, forward strand.
ACTGTGAGATTTGTGATATAATTTGTTCTGTATTTTATTTCACCTGTTTTACCATTTTTCTAGTAAACAACATTTTTCTTTAAAATACTGCCTGAGCTCTTTTCTGTTATTTTACATGTGATTGCTGAACCTATGTTTTAAGGCTGACAGCTGTTAAAAGCTTGGCTGTGTTACTCAGCTTGCTTGAAAGGTAAGAAATAGCTAGGTCTCTTATAGAGTTGTAAGGGTTCATTTTGGATACCTGGCTGGATGCCCTTGGGCAAAAGATTATATTGCATCCCCTGGAAAAGAGTGTTATCTGAGCCTGTTAATTGGGTGTGCTAGCATAAGGTTCACAGTTTATATCCCTCCAGAAATCGAGGCTAGAAGGTGATTTGGACCCAAAGCAGACAGGAGGGTTACCCTGTCTGTTACCTGTTCACACTATTGCGCTCTGAGGTTGGCACTGTGGGAGCAGAGGCCCTGACCTCCGGAGTGCATTTGTGACAGTGCCCATCCATTGTTTTTTATAGTGTATTGGCACCAATTAAATGAAATTTGTCCTTACTTTACGTGTTTTTGCTTAGTGCCACTCTCGTGCAGGGCCAGCTTTCACAGCCATGGCAATTCATTGTAAGCCAGTAGTTCCAGAGATGCACATGCACAAAGCCATTTATGTTGTTATGCTATCATTGTGACATACTCAAGAGGGTATAACAACCTCTTGATGTCACAATGATAGCATAACAAGGATAGAAATTCATTCAATTCCATCCTTAACAACCCTCTACCATATATTATAGTCCTGATACACATGATGTAATGATTAACTGCCATTATTTTGTTTGATCAGTTTTGCACTTTCCATGGTCATTGTGTGTTTTAACTTCTGCACTCTTCTTTTTATACTGTATTTACTTAAGGTATGTACTGTTTTAATCCTTTGCTCCCCTCCCATGGGTCACACCTGGGAATGAGCCCTAGTTCAGTGTTCCTTTCCAGGTCACAACTTTTCAACTAATTAATTAATTATTGCTAGGGGTTTATTGTTTAATGGAAGCTTGGAGTGATGTCAGTATGGATAAGTACTGATGGTTCATTTTCAGTGTGTATCAATAAATGCATATAATATATGGGGAGCCCTTATTACTCATTGAAATCAAGCAGATTGCAACCATGTTATGACATTATGCCATCACTCTGCTGTTATCCCTTCTTGAGCATGTCATGTCAATGGTATAACAAAATGGAATGCTCACAGCAATCAATGTTCTGTAAAGTAATTCAGTAAAGTAATTCAGTCTGTGATTACACAATCTTGGTAGCTCATACACTATAAAATATAATGCATGGTCTTTGGTTAACAACCACACTGAAAAACACTTCTTGAGGTTGCCATGATATCTGAAAACCTCTCGAGCTATGCTCTTGAGGTTTACATATAGGATAACATATGGTCAGCGGTGTGTAACAACGCTAGGTTTGACTTTGAGTGCTTCCCTCGGTGACTCTGTTAAACCTCAAGAGCGAAGCTCGAGTTGGTTTAACAGCGTCGCCAAGGGAACCACGAGAAGGCAAACTGAGCGTTGTTACACACCGCTGACCATATGTTGTCTTTTATAGTGTATGGTTAAATGTATGGTCAGCGGAGAAAATGTAAGATAACAATATTTGAGATAATTTTATTACCTTGTGGTGAAGGATCACACATTCATTCATGTTTTCAAAGCCAGGACATGTTTACTGCTTGCGCTACTATGGCGAGTTTTTCCTTCAGTTTATTTTTGTGTTTACACATGTTTTCGGTCGGCGTCATGAGTGTCCTAGCAACAGCAAAGCTTTGTGTTCCATGTTGTTACACTACCGATGTGACGTAGCGATGATACTGTAACAAGAGCATGATGTCACATCGATAGTGTAATGACGCTGTAAAATGATGATTTTTGGCACATTACAGCATTCTACCATACATTATATTGATGTCATGGCAACCTCTTGAAGTGTTTACAGTGTGGTTATTAACCAAAGACCATACATTATCCTCTATGTTTCCTATATTGATATATTTAATATTTTTTAATATATTGCTGTGTGCTATATCAACATGTATGGACACATTGAGACTTTATCAAAAGAACACAGCCATGTCAGCTTGACTCCAAGCAGTTATTTAAAAAAAAAAAAAGGTTATGGTTCTGAAGTTAGCCCTTTTCAAGAAATTATCTTTAGAAATGGCTAACTTTGGATTCGTTAGGGGTATGAGCTTAATTTGTTTTAAATGACAACTTGAGGTCAAGTCAGCAAGAATAAGTCCTGTAGATATACTTTCAATGTATTGATTTACTGGTGGTACACTCTTATTATATTAATGTACTGATAACACACCAACAATATTGGCATGAAGTTGTTTCAGTATTTTGATACACAGTAGGGAAAATAAACTTATACTGCATTAATACACAAATAAAGTACTTCCATTATATCAAATGAAAGTTTTTTTTTTTTAAGTTTGACTTTTAAGTTTTTCTGGAATTTTAATTGCTATGTGAGCAATATAAATAGCAACGGAATTATTTTGATATGAAAATGTGTTTCCGAAGTGGCCCAATCACATTACATAAAATCTTAATTTCCAGTCTTGTGACCCCAAATCTTCTGTGACTGTCACAGGCTACACCTACTACTGTATAACAGCATTGCAAGATAATGATTTACCGGTGTCTAGTGGGACATTGCCGTCAACCCACCATCCACAACACACATGGGGACTGGCATAGCTCTACTCTCCCCACCTTGATTGGCCACCAACTAATAAACAAAAACTGCTATAATTATATTAACATCTCTCACAGCGGGATAGTAGTAGGTGACACATCGTGGGGGGTTCACTGCTTGGTGGATGATATCCACCAATATTTGCTGTTAGAACAACATCTCTCAGAGACCAGGTGCCTGATTTTGAAAGCACCTGACATGGCCAAGGAACTAAGTCCCTGTGTACAACTCTCTAGTACAGGGAAACATCCCTGCACCTGAAAAAATGCTATTTTCAGCATTTAATGTGATGTTTTTCTTTTCTTTTCTTTGTAGCCGTACAAAAAAATAAATGCTATGTCTGTTCTCAAACCCCAGTAATACTCAAGTATTCATTACTTTCTGCAGTAAGCCCTTTAGGTAGGACTGCCCAGAGAGAATAGAACATATGCAAATGATGAAATCATTTGCACGTGACAACTTTTCAAATGCTGCCCTATACTAACTGCCAGTGTTTTAAACTTCCTCAGATTTCACTCTCCACCTGAACAGTCTGGTCGCTCGGAGTGTCGCTCTTCAATCAACTGTTTTGATGTGAATAAACTTGTAAAATATATATATGTATCGTTTCTATTCATTTGCTGCCTTATATTGATTGTTTTATTGTATTTAATCTTAGTTTTTGTAGTTATTTAATTGTTTTGCCGGTTCCTCTCGGTTCGGTATAACCGGGAGGAAACTGGGTTAGTTTTTCGGTTTATCGGGTTTTCTGACTAAAAAGCCTGTTTTGTTTTGCCTAAATTTAGTTTTAAAATTGATTTTTTGTAACTGTCATTTTTGGTTACTGAACCACTAGCACCAGTTCCAAATTCTTTATCGGTTCGGTTTCATCAGTTCCTAATCGGTTCCGGAACTGATCAAAACCGCAAGTATTATTGTTTAAATCTTTCTGACTTAGCGGTTACTTTTTTATCGGTTCAATGACAGAAAAAATGAAGAAAAAGACCAGTGAGCCCGGTTTTAAAAATTGTATGCAATGTGGGGACATTTTTGCTAAGGCAGATAAATACACCCTGTGTGTGGCCTGCCTTGGATATGAGCATCTTAAAGCGGATTGTCAAATCTGCCTGACATTCCCTGAGAAAACCATTGAGAAATGCCTGGAATGGCTGAAAAAGAAGCTCCCCAAGGGTCCCTGTGGCTCTGACCAGCCAATACCCTCTATTCCTGTGGCTGAACCAACATCTGTTATTACCTCCACCCCTGAGATGGGTGATAAGGGTACCAAGAGAGTTTCTGAACTGGCTAACTCCCCGGTTCCCTCAAAGAAAGCAAGAAAATTAAAGCACACAGAACCCCCAAATCCTGATCAGGGGACATCTGTGCCTGCCAATATTATGCCTACTCCTCAAGAAATTGTACAGGCTTTTAAAGTCATTTAGGCTTCGCAGGGCCTAGTGCCTCCTGTTCAGCAACCATCTGCTCCAGCAGGACAGCCTGGCAGAATTCCCCTTCCTGAAGAAGAGGAATACAGTGAATGTGAGGAGGATGAAGGGGAACCCATTTTACCAGAGGTATCCCCGGAACAAGAATTTAGTTCACCACCTGGAACATCTGAAGATTATTCTTCTCATTTCACTTTTGTGAGAAAAATGGCAGATGCCTTGGACATCTCCACAAGAGAGGAGGTAGAGGATGAGAAGGAGGAGATGGAATATCTGGAGATGATGGGTTTAACTCCCACCAAAGCCCTCCTCCTCCCTGTGAACAAATTCTTCAAAAAAGATGCTCTTAAGTTGTTGCAAACCCCAAACTCTGTCCCCCCCCCTCTGGATAAGAGGGTGAATAAGAAATATCAGTTGGAAAGGGAAGGGGCAGAGTTCCTTTTTTCCCATCCAGATCATCAAGGGGTTGTTCAACAAGCAGCCTGTGACAAGGCTAGAGTCCCACTGGCATCCCACCCACCAGATAAGGACTCCAGAAAATTAGATAGGTACCCCTTCCTAGCCATACTATCAGCCTATCTAGCCATATGACAGGCTAACTTCCACCTATGCTGCTCAGTATCAAAAGTCCCTGTGGCAGTCAGTTTTGGCCATGTCTCAGAAAGCTCCCTCACCCCTATCTGATGACCTAGCTGAAACATCTAGGTTTGGGCTAGAGGCTGTGAAATACCAGTTCCAGATGGCTGCTGATACAAATGACACTGCAGCCAGATGGATAGCAAACACAGTAGCCCAGAGGAGATTTGCCTGGCTAAGAGCCACAAATCTTATTTCTGATACTCAGTCTAAGGCCTTGGATTTTCCCCTAGAGGGGAGTGCTCTTTTCGGAGAATCTACAGTGGCATACATGAAAAAGGTGGATGAGTACAAGGCCACATACAGAAGCAACTCTAGTAAAGAGAGAGAGCTTCTCCATCCACCAGGCATTATGGAAGAGGAGGCTGGGGCAGGTCCTTCCACACCAGGCCATTTTTCTAACCAGTAGCCACACCCCAGTATCAACAGTATGCACAGCAGGGGTACTTTAGGGGCAGGGGTCAAAGGGGGTCTAGGTGTGGGTCACAAGTACAGACTCAGCCCCAAGCCAAGCAGACCCCCTGAAGTACAGGCTGCCTCCTCACTCCCTGTTGGAGGCAGACTTTCCCCCTTCCTCTAGGCTTGGCTGAACATCACCACAGACAAGTGGGTCCTGGAGGTAGTGGGTCAGGGTTCTGTCTCTGACTTTCAAATCCCTTCCTCCTCTAGCAGCCAGGGGTTTCAGTACACCTTCCCTGGCAGAAAAGAACCTACTGGAGGCAGAGGTCCAGAAACTGTTACTGTTAAAAGCAGTGGAACCTGTTCCAAACCTACTGAAAGGAAGGGGCTTTTACTCCAGGTACTTCCTCACCACAAAGAAAAGTGGGAAGTGGTGGCCTATATTGGATCTCAGAGCCTTAAACAGGCATCTAAAAAAGCCAAAGTTCAAAATGGTAATTTTGGCACTGATTCTGCCAAGAATCCAGAAAGGGGATTGACTGGCTTTACTGGACTTAAAAGATGCCTATTTCCACATTCCCATAAGGGAGTCTCAGAGAAAATATCTCAGGTTCAGACTCCCTTCAGGCCATTACAAGTTTTCAACCCTGCCTTTTGGCCTTTCTTTGGCCCCAGGGGTTTTTACAAAGTGCCTAGCACCAGTGTTGGCACAACTTCGAAGGCAGGGTGTGACAGTTTTTCTGTATCTGAACAACTGGCTGGTGGTAGGCAAATCACCACAACAGGTCACTCAGTATTTAAACCTCACCCAAGGCCTGCTGGAATCCTTGGGGTTCATCATCAATCACAATAAGTCGGTCCTCATTCCTGCACAAAAGTTGCAGTTCATAGGGGCAGAGATAGACACCATGCAGGGCAGGGCCTGCCTCCCTCTAGACAGGATCAGAAATCTTTAGCTAGTGGCAAATTTATTCACCTTGAACAAAAGCAAGCCCACAAAACAGTTCTTGCTACTCCTGGGCCATATGGCTGCATCCACAGGCACAGTGCTGGGTTCCAGGTTTCAAATGCGGGACATCCAGTTCCACCTCAGGGCTCACTGGAGTCAAAGAAAAGATTCTCTCTCTCTCTCAAAACTCATTCCAGTCAGAAAAACTTTGATGCAAGCTTTACAGTGGTAGAAGGAAGAACCCAATCTAAGAAGGGGTTCCCTTTCAGAGAGAATCTCCCTCAGTTGTTCTCACAACAGATGCATCCCTCCTGGGTTGGGGTGCCCATTTGGGAAACCATACAACCCAGGGTACCTGGTCAGCTGCAGAGTCCCTCCAGCACATAAATCTGTTGGAACTCAGAGTTGTTTTTCTGGCTCAGAAGGCTTTTTCAGGACTAGTACAGACAAAGGTGGTACAGGTCAGAACAGACAATACCACCTCAATGTACTACATCAACAAACAGGGATGCACCAGGTCAGGCCCCCTTTACACAGAGGCCATGAAAATTTGGACCCTGGTGTACTCTTTAGCAATATCCCCGCAGGCAATCCATCTACCAGGAAAGGACAATACCTTGGCGGATATCTTAAGTCGAATCAACCAGGTCCATAATGAATGGACTCTGAACAAGCAGGTGATGCAAGTAATTTTCAGAAGGTGGGGCACTCCAGAGATAGACTTGTTCGCATCCCACCAGAACTACCACTTGCCACAGTATTGCTGCAGGCCACCAGATCAGGGTACTCTACCTCTGGATGCCCTGACTCTAGATTGGTCAGGAAGGTACCGTAAGCTTTCCTTCCCTTTCCCCTGGTTTTCAGGGTGTTACTCAAGCTCAGATCCCACTCAGCATCTCTAATCTTAATAGCTCCGGATTGGCCCAGGCAGCCATGGTACTCTCTAATGCTCTCCATGTCTGTGGCCAAGCCAATATGACTCCCCTGAGGCACAACCTATTGACCTCCAACCAGGGGACCCTGTTATACCTGAACCTCAAGTCCCTCAACCTCAAAGCTTGGTTCTTGAGGAATTAGAATATGCTGATTTACAACTCTCTAAATCAGTGCTTCACATTCTGAGGGGCTATAGGAAACCTTCTACTAAGAAAACTTACTCTTCAAAATGGAAAAGTTTTTCAATCTGGTGTTCAACTAAAGATTTGATTCCACTACAAGCTGGGGTCCCAGCTGTCCTGGATTACCTCTCTCATTTACATTCTCTGGGTCTACATTCCAGTTCGCTCAAGGTTCACCTTGCAGCTTTGTCTGCCTACATTTCTGCTGGTGCCAGGGTAACATTACTTTCAGAACCCATTTTAGGAGGTTCTTCAAGGGCTTGGCCCATTTCATCTCCCTCACAGGGCACCTGTGTCAGCATGGGACCTTAATATTTGTATAGCCAAGCTCATGGGGCCTCCCTTTGAGCCTATGGCTACAGCTCACCTTAAATACTTCACTTGGAAAACAGTTTTCCTAGTGGCAATGACTTCTGCAAGAAGAATAAGTGAGCTCCAGGCTCTCTCTGTGGAGCAGGATTATATCTCTTTTCACAGAGATATGGTAGTTCTGAGAACAAATAGAAAACTCCTACCTAAGGTAGTCTCTGATTTTCACCTTAACCAATCTATTACCCTACCTGTCTTTTTCACTGAGCATTCCACTTCTAGTGAAAGAAGACTTCATAGTCTGGACGTAAAGAGAGCACTCAGTTACTACATGACAGCCACTAAGGACCATAGGCAGGACAGGAAACAGTTGTTTCTGACCTATGGGGATGTGGGAAGAGGTAATCCAGCTTCTAAGAGATCTGTTTCTCACTGGATAGTCCAGTGTATTCAGTTCCGCTATATAAAAGCTGGTAGGGAGCCCCCAACAGGGTTGAGGGCACATTCCAATAGGGGAACAGCTGCTACTCTGGCAGCTGCAAGAGATGTTCCAGTTGTTGACATCTGTAAAGCAGCTACTTGGAAGACAGTGCACACCTTTACGAAGCATTACAATCTGGATATCCAGTCTAGAAGTGATGCTAGGTTTGGCACAGCAGTCCTGAAAAGTCTATTTCCTAAATAACTGTTCTGTGCCCACCTCCAGTGGTATTGCTTTGTAGTCTGCAGAAAGTTATGAATACCTGAGTATTACTGGGGTTAGAAAAAAAAATTGTTCACCTTAGTAATCCTGTTTCTTCCCAGTGATACTCAGGTATTCATAACTTCCCACCCTACCTCCCCTTCCAGAACTTAAGCCTCTGCACTCCTGTATGCTGTGCTACCATAAAAGGCTACATCACTATGACTGTATATATGTTGCCACATAGTGGTATAAGTTTGGTAAACAAGGCTAATGGTCTTCACCCCCTCTTCAGGTGTTTCTGACATTGTTGGGGTTTTTTCTCCAGTTGGAGTTTTTTTCTTTATTAAGAGATTGGGTTTTTTTGAATTCTTAATACTTTTAATTATAAATACTTGCAGTATTCTGCTTATGTGGGTATGTATGCCTTTTCAGGCTCCTAGGAAATCTGAGGAAGTTTAGAACACTGGCAGTTAGTATAGGGCAGCATTTGAGAAGTTGTCACGTGCAAATAATTCCATCATTTGCATATGTTCTATTCTCTCGGGGCAGTCCTACCTAAAGGGCTTACTGCAGAAAGTTATGAATACCTGAGTATCACTGGGAAGAAATAAGATTATTAAGGTGAGTAATTTTTTCATCCCTCCCTTGCATAACTTATTTTCTGTATGTGTGCAATTTTTTCCACTTTTGAAAATCTGGCCCTAGCTCTTTGATGGACTTCAATTGGTTGGCACTGAACAAAGAAAACAGGCTGGCCTGCTCTCGATGGGAAATGAGTAGTCACTATAAATAGTTGCCTTAGGCTTCCCACATTTTATGGGGTGCAGCTTAAGGTGGAGAGGGCAGTTCACAGTGAGGGAGGGAGTAGTCCTTTGATGATCAGTTAGCATTTGATTCCCTGGTGTCAGTTGTGGTAAGGGGTTGCTTTTATCAGCTTGAAACATTGCTAGACTGCAATCATTTCTTAACACTGCTGACCATGGCACCTTGATGTAGGCATTTGTCCCTTTCAGACTACACCACTGTTGTGCACTCTACGAGGACTTACCTGATGGTTAACTGTAGTACCGGAAGCTGATCCAGAATGCTGCAGTGAGACTTCTGTCTTCTGTTAGGAAGTCAGATCATATTCCACCATCGCTCAGGGTTTGGAGTTGGCTACCAGTAGGGTGGAACGTTGATTACAAAATTCTTTTACTTAAATATAAAACTCTGAACAAACTTTCCTCTAGTACCTAAACGAGCTATGGCTTTCTACAGCCCTGCTAGGGTCATGCAATCCACAGAGTAGGGGCTACTGTGCATGTCACACTTGTATTTGAAATCGACAGGGGATCAGGCCTTTACAGTGGTTGCCCCTGCCTTGTGGAATTTCCTTGTCCTGGAAGGCCACTAATTCCACATCCTTAACATCTTAAAGGCCAAGTTGCCACATTACCTGTATTATCAAGCATTTTTGGAGGGTTAATTATTTTTGCCCATGACTCTGTAGTTTTTATAACCAATATATTTTCTAATACTGTTGTCTCTTTGAGAGGTTTCTACTTTCTATGTGGCTGTATAACTGGTAGATGTGTATGTATATACTGTATTTTCTTTGGCCATTTTATGTTTGTGTATTATAATTCTTAATTATTGATAAGTGGCCTAGGCAATGGAGGGGCACTATACAAATAAAAAAATACTACTACTGCTACAACACAGTCTCCGTTTCCAATATTATGCCTCTGAATATATGTACCGCAGTTTGTAGTAGTTTTACTCAGATGGCAAACAGTTGAGAGGTGGATGCAGTAGCTGTGCTGGTTGCTGACTGACTTGGGCAGGGAATCAGCAAGAGGATACCACTAAACACCAGTGGGTGCTGCTAATGGGATGGGGAGAGGATGCCACTAGATAACTGGGAGTGTTTGGATTGTGATTGAGAAAGGGATATTACACCACTTAGTACCAGGCACTGCTTGACATGGGACAGGAAGAGGGAAAGGTCTACTGGACATCAGGGTGAGATCACCACAGGGCTAATAGTAGGATAGGTTTACTCTGAACACCAGGGAGAGCTTACCACAGGACTAGGTGAGGGATGCTGTACCACTGGACACCTGGTAGTGCTTGCAGTTGAATGGGATAAGCACAGTTTGTCAGGCGCTAGAGAGTGCTTGATATTGGAAGGACAGTGAGAGGAGGGTCCGCAAGGTAGAGGATTTATATACTCATACATAGAATTGGCACATTGCCAGACCAGACAATGACAGTGAGAGCTTTTACCCCCTCGTCCTCTATGGCCCTCCTTCAGAAGAGTGCCCCAGTTTATTTTAAAGTATGAAAAGATATTTGCAAAAACTATGTTAAGATGACACTGTACTTGTAGATGCAGAACAAAAAGTCATTAAATATAACATATGGCTCATGAGATGATAACTCTACCTGCAACTCTTCTCTGTAAGTTAGAAGAAGAATCAGCATTTATATAGTGCTTTTCATACACAGTGTATCCCAAAGTGCTTTACAAGCATTGCTAGACTGGTACTGAAGTGGCTGTGTAGTGGCGGCCATATCGCACATCAACACCCACACACAACCTGGACAATTTCATGAACCGGTTGTTATGGGAAAGGGAATGTTGGCCAGGACACTGGGAATGTCCCCTACTCTTTGCAAAGGGTGCCCTGGGCTTTTTTACTTCCACCTGGACACCCACCAGGACAACACCAGGATGGGTAGAAGGGACCTCGGTTTAACGTCTAATCCAAAGGACAGCGGTCACTGCACGAAATCACCTTTAGGGACTGATTAATGAAATAACTGTTTCTCTGTTCAAGAGGTCAGCTCCCAAAAAGCCTATGTTGCAAATTTGGTGAAGCAATTCCCTAAAATGACTGTGTTACGAGCATGCATTGTGCAGTTTCCATGCACACTCATAACTTCGTGAATTTGTAATATTGTCAGTCCACATTTTCAACATTGGCATTTTTTCTCACCTCCTTATGAACAGTATAGCTGTCATTTTTCACATCCTGTCCAAAATGTGTTTTCGCACTTCTGGCACACAATGGCGTGTTTGCTGTGGGAAATCAGTGTTCGGGATAGAGTAAGAAAATCACAGTGACAGTGTTCATGAGCAGAGGTCCGGTTCAATACATCACTGCCATTCCTATTCTGCATCTGTCTAACTCCTGCATGTCCAACGCTAATATCAGCAAGCAAACATTCAGCACTGACAAATGCTTGTTTTATTCAGTACTTTATCTCCTTGTCTCCCTACCTACCCCCAACTGGACCAGTTTCCTCACACATCTTCCCCTGGGACTTATGTCATGCTCCTTGGTTCTCTGCCTCAGGACCTGGAGATGTTGAGTCATAGGTGTTGGACCTCCGGGGAACCAGGCTATGATCCAGTTGTATTAGAGGCTTTTCTCACCATATTCTCCTGTAGGGCCCACAGCACGTGCAGTGATGCATTGTGCATGCTACACCTGGCGTATTGTGGGTGGTGTTCCTCTCCCTTGCTTCCCACTGAGCTACCACCCAGATTCCTCCAGGTGGCAGAATCTTAGGACACATGTACCCCCACCCCCCAACTCAGGGACGACCACTGTCTGGGGATGCACACTTCTCCCTCCCCTAAGAGACCCACGTCTCTTTCCTAACCTGGATCACCACTGTGTGGTAGGTGGTGTGGCAAACAATGCCTCAGCCCACCGTGCCACAGGGTCAGTTAAAGCATAGAAACTATCAGCAGCTAAAGACCTATCAGTCTAGCTTGTCTGTCCAAGACTGTTTAGATATAGGACTGAGCCTCTACCAGTCTTCATTTCCTTCCGCCTCCCACAACTGTCCCCATATGCCCTGTTACAATGTAACTGTCCCCCCCCACAGCTGTCGCCATATGCCCTATTCCAATATAACCATCTCCCACAACTGTCCCCATATGCCCTATCCCAATGTAACTGCCCCCACAACTGTCCCCATATGCCCTATCCAAATGTAACTGTCCCCCCACAACTGTTCCCATATGCTGTATTACAATGTAACTATCCCCCACAATTGCCCCATATGCCGCATTCCAATGTAACTGTCCCCCAACAGCTGTCCCCATATGCCCTAGTTCAATGTAACAGTCCCCCAAAACTGTCCCCATATGCCCTTTTCCAATGTAACCATCCCACACAACCTTCCCCATATGCCCTAATTCAATGTAACTGTCCCCCACAACTGTCACCATAAGCCCTAATTCAAAGTAACTGTTCCACACAACTGCCATCATATGCCCTAATTCAAAGTAACTGTTCCCCACAATGGTCCCCATATGCCCTAATTCAATGTAACTGTTCCCCACAACTGTCACCATATGCCCTAGTCCAATGTAACTGTTCCCCACAACTGTCACCATATGCCCTAGTTCAATGTAACTGTTCCCCACAACTGTCACCATATGCCCTAGTTCAATGTAACTGTTCCCCACAACTGTCACCATATGTGCCCTAGTCCAATGTGTAATCTGTTCCTCATAACTGTCACCATATGCCCTAGTCCAATGTAACTGTTCCCCACAACTGTCACCATATGCCCTAGTTCAATGTAACTGTTCCCCACAACTGTCACCATATGCCCTAGTCCAATGTAACTGTTCCCCACAACTGTCACCATATGCCCTAGTTCAATGTAACTGTTCCCCACAACTGTCACCATATGCCCTAGTCCAATGTAGCTGTCCCCCACAACTGTCACCATATGCTCTAGTCCAATGTAGCTGTCCCCCACAACTGTCACCATATGTTCTAGTCCAATGTAGCTGTTCCCCACAACTGTCAACCCATATGCTCTAGTCCAATGTAGCTGTCCCCAACTGTCACCATATGCTCTAGTGCAATGTAGCTGTCCCCACAACTGTCACCATATGTTCTAGTCCAATGTAGCTGTTCCCCACAACTGTCACCATATGCTCTAGTCCAATGTAGCTGTTCCCCACAACTGTCACCATATGCTCTAGTCCAATGTAGCTGTTCCCCACAACTGTCACCATATGCTCTAGTCCAATGTAGCCGTTCCCCACAACTGTCACCATATGCTTTTCAGACATATGTAACTGCAATCTGCAGTCCAGATCTGATATCACGAGGCATCGTAACATGCCACAAACTGCACAATTGTCCAACAACTGACTATAATTGTGTGTTACCTATGTGTCACTGTCTGTTTATGCACTGCGGTCATAGACCCCAACTATGATACAGCAACTCATGCACTCTGATCTAAACTTGTAATTAAATAACAAATGCATAGTCCAGCCTGTAACATTTCTGGACCTGATGTTTCACCCTATATGTACCCATTCTGAACCTGTTGCAATGCACCATTGCCTATGCACCATTTGTATTGTATGTATGTAACCCCCAGGTCGCATCTGGAAACGAGTGGATCCCACTTAGTATGCTTATCTGGTAAATCTCTTAAATAAATAAATAAAATATGCCCTATTTCAATGTAACTGTCCCTCACAACCATCTCCATATGCTCTAGTCCAATGTAGCTGCCCCCATATGAACTTTTTCCAATGTAACTGTCCCCCACAATCCCCATATGCCCTTTTCTGATGTGACTGTCCCTCCCTCTCTCAACTGTCCCCATATGTCCAATTCCATGTGACTGTCCCCCCACAACTGTTTCCATATGCCCTATTTCAATATGACTGATCCCCTCCCTCCCAGAACTGTCCCCATAAGCTCTATTCCAATGTGATTGTCCCCCCTTCCTCCCACAACTGTCCCCATAGGCCCTATTCCGATGTGACTGTCCCCCCCACGACTGTCCCCATAGGCCCTATTCCGATGTGACTGTCCCCCCACAACTGTCCCCATAGGCCCTATTCCGATGTGTGACTGTCCCCCCCACAACTGTCTCCATAGGCCCTATTCCGATGTGACTGTCCCCCCACAACTGTCCCCATATGCCCTTTTTTGATGTGACTGTGCCCCCCACAACTTTCCCCATAGGCCCTATTCCGATGTGACTGTCTCCCTCCCTACTACAACTGTCCCCAGATGCCCTTTTCTAACGTGACTGTCCAGCCCCTTTTGTGCCTCCCTTCTGTCTTAGTGCAGATGACCTCTTGAAGACCGTTCGAGTCTGCCACCACTCTTTCTTTAAAAACACAATTCCTGACATCCTTTTTGACCCCACAACCAATTTCAAGTTGTTATCTCTAGCGCCTGTATAACCACTCACTGTGAACAACACACTGCTGTGCACCTTGTTTATTCCATGGAGGTACTTGAACAGCTCAGTCATGTCTCCTCTCTTCCTCCTGTCCTGCAGCATCTACATATTGACATTCCCCAAGTGCTCATCATAAGACCTCTCCAGCTGCCCCTTATCATTTTGGTAGCCCTTCTCTGCAATGCCTTCAGCCTATCCCTGTCTTTCCACAAATGTGGGCTTCAAACTTGCACAGTGTTCTAGGTGTGGTCAAATCAGGGCTGTATACAGAAACAGTATAACCTTCCTCTTTCTGCTAGTGATCACCCTCCCATGGTATCCCAGCATCTGATTCTCCTTTCCCATAGCCCTCTTACACTGTGCTGAGTCCTTCAAGTTCTCTGTTGTTATCTTCCCTGGTTCTTTTCCTCCACTGTGCTCTCCCACAACCAACCCATCCTTTCTCAGGTTCTTGGCCCCATGTGAGTTACCTTGTTTTTTTCTTTTGCTATTAATTTCTTCCTCCCTGACTGGTCCCTATCTTTGACCCCCCCCTTATCATTTGATTTATCCCAGACTTACCGATGTCATTTCCCCAAAGGCTTTCATACCATGGCAGGGTGGGAGAGAGCCTGGCTCAGTCCATCCTTCAAGAATTTGGTAGAACTGGGCTAAGGTCAAAGGTGTGTGGCCTGCGAAGGGGTGGGCAATCATTCTGCCAGTCAACGCAATTTTCCTACCTCATTTTCTCCCTTGTGGTGAAGTGGCATATAATGCTGTCAATAGCATCATTGTGCACGTACTCACATGTAGGATGCCAGACAGCTGCCACTCCTCTGCTCCCCCCAAGTTGCAGTCCTGGCGTTCTGACCCCCAGCCACTGCTAGTGACCAGACTAATGCTGGGCACCACACCCCCCTCAACCCCAGAGGACAGCAGTCCCATGGATTCTTAATCCTCCTCCTCCTCCCAACTGACCCTCTGATGATCCGGGCTCAGTCGGGACCCCGGATTGCTGGCACCGCAAGCAGTAGCTCTACCACTGTGCCGACAGGCTGGCCTACTGTGCCCTTTCTTGCATTACATTTCAGTTGCCACATCCCTAGTTTTCCAGATCGGAGTCCAGTCTTCCACCGATCTTGGTTTCATCTCCCCTATGACTATCATAGCCACCTTGGGCAGATTAGATGGCCCACACGGTCCCTATCTGCCAACACTTTTCTTACATTTTTATCTGTGAAGAGGCATATTGCACCCTGGACCACCTCCCCTATGTCACATGGAAATATGTTAAAGAGGTCGAGACCTCAAACTGATCCCTGGGTCAGCCTACTTATTACTTTTGTTACGCCGAGGGTTTTCCATTTCGGAAAACCATCTTGGTCTTTCCACTCAGATAATTTTTTTACTCTCCTTGTTATCTGATACCCTACCCTAGGTCACATGGTTTCTTTATCAATGTCCCATGTTTTCCTACTATAGATATCAGACTGACTGGTTTATAGCTGCTTGACTGGTCTCAACACCCACTTTTGTGTGGGGACCACATTTGCTATACTTGGTACATCCCCTCTATGTAAACAGCAATTCAAGAGATCTGTTAGTGGTCTGGTTAGGACCAGCCCTGTCTTCCTGAACACCCTCAAATGCATGCCATCTGGGCTGAATGATTTATTCACATTTGGAGCATGTACGCTCTTCATTGCTTTCTCTCCTCCATGATGAACTCCATGTTGGTGCCTGCTGGAGATCCTTCATTGACTTTTATACTGCAGTCTGGCAGAGGGTCCTTGTCCTTAACTCTGAAGACCAAACAGAAATAGTAATTCTGTGAACGTGCCTTACTGTTCTCATGCTGCACCCATTGCTCCCCCATCTTTAGCCTGGCCATGCCTTTCTTGGTTTTGTACTTCTCTTGTGTATACCGAACAATGAATGGGTTACCCTCCCTTTCCCCATCAGCTCTCCCTCTGCTTATGCCTTTCTTACTACCCTGTTTACAGCCCTTATCTTTTATTGATCTGCTCCCCCATCCTCTTTTGTCTGATATATTTGGCATCTGATGAGTGATTTTAGTTTTCCCCCCTCATTGCCTCCGCTACCCCTTCTGGAAACCACTTCTTCCCCTTATCCCCTTCCTTACCATCTTTGTGCATAGCCCTGTCACTTCCAGTATTCTCTTTATCAGATTCCATTTTCTAGCTGCTCTACCACTGCTGTCACATCCTGCAATCCCTCCCCAACACCCCTCACATTCTTCTAAAATTTGCCTTCTGAAGTCCAGGACCTATGTCCTGAAGTGCACCTTACTGGTTTTTAGCTTTACCTCAGCCCACACGGGTCTGTGATCACTGGAACTCACTGATTCCCTCCCCCAGACCTCCCCCATGCTGTCCCTGTTTGTCAGGATTAGGCCCAGTATGCTCCCTTCTTGAATGGGTTCCAGGACTCTCTGGCCCAGAAATTCCTCTTGCGTCTTCTCTACCAAGGCATGGCTCCTTGCACTCACTGCTATAGGGATACTCCAGTCTACATCTGACAAATTGAAATCCTCCAATATCAGCACCTCTCTCAGTCCTGCCGTACTGTTGATTTCTTCTCATAGCTTTTTGTTTGTTTCTTCTCTTTGTATCAAAGGGCTTGTCCACCACACCAACTTCACTCTCCACCTACATTACCTGTATCCCAACTCCACTCTCCACCTACATTACCTGTATCCCAACTCCACTCTCCACCTACATTATCTGCACCCCAACTCCATTCTCCACCTATATTATCTGCACCCCAACTCCACTCTCCACCTACATGTGCACCCCAACTCCACTCTCCACGTATATTATCTGCACCCAGCTCCACTCTCGATCTACATTATCTGTACCCCAACTCCACTCTCCATCTACATTATCTGCACCCAACTCTACTCTCCATCTACATTATCTGCACCCCAACTCTACTTTCCACCTACATTATCTGCACCCCAACTTTACTTTCCTCCTACATTAGCTGTATCCCAACTGCACTCTCCACCTACATTATCTGCACCCCAATTCCACTCTCCACCTACATTATCTGTACCCATACTCTTTCAGTCTGCTCAACCTGGCCTACTTCCTGGATTTCTGAGGCTAAGATGCCCTCCTTAATGTATAATGCTGCTCCACATTCCCTCCCCTTTTTTCTAGCTCCCCCCTGAACATTGTGTACCACCTGGAACCCTAGATTCTTACTCATCATACCATATTGCCTACATCTCTGTCATAGACACCATGTCCAACTGTGCTATTATTAGATTACCAGTATATTAGATTTTTTTATTCATAACTGGATAAGCCAGTGAGCTAGAGTATCTCATTTTTATGGACCACCTGGAAAATGTTATTGGCTGGTGATCACAGGTCTTGTTGTCCAGGCTCCTTCTGGAATTAGCACATATCACACTCCATACTTGCTGGTTCCACTCTGATGTCTGGTCTCTCTCAGGTAGGTGTCCTTGAGGCCATCTGTTATTGTGTTTCCTCCTGCTCCTGCACCCCCATCTTCTTCCTTCTTACTCCTGTCTTTGTCCCGCATTGGGACTATTTTTCCTATTTGACTTACTGTATATTCCTACTTCCCTTCCCAACCAGCTCTGACTAGAGTTACCACCTTATAAGAAACCCAAAGTAGGACATTTCATATGGAAACTGGATTTTTCACAGGGTAGCAGACTTCTTTTCTCTAAATAATCAGAACTAAGACTAATTGTTGCAGTTTTTCTTATTCATATTGTTTCCTATTAGTTTAAGGTATTTTATTTTTCGCAATTTTTAGAGGAAAGTAAGAAAATATATTTTTCCACTGTAAGATAAGGATCAGTTTAGCATTTCTTATGTTTTTTGGCAGGACACAGCTGACCAAACCAGGACTGTTCTAACAAAATCAGGACCAGTGGGGACCCTAGCTCTGACTGCCTGCAGTAGTGCTAAGGGAGGCCTCCTGGCCTCTGTCATTTGTGTGGATATGCCTTTCCTCAACTGTGCTGCCTTCCACCTCAACCTATTTTCAAGTTTTCTGTAGGAATCATGTGAACGTCAGCCCCTGCACCCTGGTGCCTCTTCCATTGGGGGTGTAGGCCATCCCTTCTGAACAGCTTCCTGCTCCACCAAGCGTTTTTTTTTTCCAATTGTTTAACCAGGAGTAGCACACTAAGGTGAAAGCTTGTTTACAGGTGTGACCAGGGAGCACAGGGAAGTTAAGTGACTTGCTCAGGGTCACACAGTATGCATGTGGGGGGCTGTGGGATTCAAATCCAGGTCTCCAGATTTGCAACTCAGACCCTTAGACCACTGTCACTGTACTGCCTCCCCCGTGTGGCCACAATCTGCTAGTATTGTTGGGTCACTTCAATGCTCTGCCCCTTTGGGACATTGTTTGACCAAATGGCTGAAAACTGGTGCAGATGGAAGATGTAGAGAAAATATATCATTCTGGGACAGTTTCATTTTGCAGCAGAACTGAGTTTTCCAAGGCCCATCCCAGAAATCCCTTTTACAAGTCCACAGGTGATAAGCCTCCATAAGATTGAACCTTGGAGACAGGAAATGCACTCTGATTAGTTAACAATGTGCAAATTTATTCCTTTTTTCTGTGCAAAAAGATAGACGTTCTGTGATAAATACAGCATGTGTCAGTGATATACAAAAGTTATTGCCAAAAAAACCCTTGAACATTAAATATAGATGCCAGCCATGAGTTACTTACCATCCAAGAAAAAATGGCAGTATAGGGGCAGGAACAAGCTAGCAGGCAACAGTACAGGTGCGTTACAAGGGTTGTTTACAGGGTGCTAGAAACAGGGTTTGCTTAGTTACAAAACTAAAACAAAGGTTGAAGCATGCCAGGTTACAGAATACCAGGACTCTGTCTTACTGCAAAAGCAGAAGCAATTCCTTTATTAAAGCATTGGTGTTTGCTATTTATGCTTCAATAAAGGAATTGATTTTGCTTTTGCAGTATGTCAGAGTCCGAGTATTCTGTAACCTGGTGTGCTTCAACCATTGTTTTTTACAGGAACAAGTTAGACCTGAAGCCTCATAGGTCACTAGAGATGCAAGTGTTCAACCCACTTTGGGAAAAGTGTGCTGTGCTGTGACATGACTGTAACCGCCAGATGATGCCATTAATGTAAGACACTGGCTAAAGGTCAGTCATTTGTGGGTTTGAGAGTTTAGGTCTTTGAATTCAAGTCCGAACAGAGGTAAGGCAGCATGTCCCAAACACACAGTCCAATTTTCTTACCCAATCTCTGCTACAATCCTTAGCATTATGCAGTGACCTCAAAAACATACACGCTAACTCTCATACATGACCTCAGCCACAAACCCCAGCACTATGCAATATCCTCAATAATACCCAGTCATTCTCTTGTACCCAACCTCAGTCACAAACCCCAGCGCTGTGCAGTAACCAAAATAACACCCAGTCATTCTCTCGTACCCAACCTCAGCCACAAACCCCAGTGCTGTGCAGTACCTTCAATAATACCCAGTCATTCTCTTGTACCCAACCTCAGCCACGAACCCCAGTACTGTGCAGTAACTTCAATAATACCCAGTCATTCTCTCATACCCGACCTCAGCCACAAACTCCAGCGCCATGCAGTAACCTCACTAACACACATTCTCTCATACCCGACCTCAGTCACGAACCCCAGCGCTGTGCAGTACCCTCACCAACACTCGATTATTCTCTTGTACCTGACATCAGCCACAAACCCCAGTGCTGTGCAGTAACCTCAAACACCCAGTCATTCTCTCATACCTGACCTCAGTCACACACCGCAGCACTGTGCAGTAACCTCACTAAAACTCATTCTCTCATACCTGACCTCAGTCATGAACCCCAGCTCTGTGCAGTAACCTCACTAACACTCATTCTCTCATACCTAACCTCAGCCACAAACCCTAGTGCTGTGCAGTAACCTCACCACCACTCGATTATTCTCTCGTGCCCGACCTCAGTCACAAACCCCAGTGCTGTGCAGTAACCTCATTAACACTCCTTCTCTCATACCCTTTTTCAATCACAAACCCCAGAGCTGTGCAGTAACCTCACCACCACTCAATTATTCTTATACCCGACCTCAGTCACAAACCCCAGCACTGTGCAGTAACCTCACTAACACTCAGTCATTCTGTCATACCTGACCTCAGTCACGAACCCCAGCGTGTGCAGTAACCTCACTAACACTCATTCTCTCATACCCGACCTCAGTCACGAACTCCAGCGCTGTTCAGTACCTCACTAACACTCGATTATTCTCTCGTAGCCGACCTCAGCCACAAGCCCCAGCACTGTGCAGTAACCTCACTGACACTCGATTATTCTCTTGTACCTGATCTCATGCCCAGCCTCTGTCTGAAACCAAATACAGCAGTAAGTAGCAATATATTTGCTTGTTTGTGAAATCATTTTCTGAAACAGTTTTTCTTTGTATTCTCAGATAAATGTTCACCTCAAACATAGAAATGGGATCAGAATTGGGGCTGCCTTTTGCTCAGGTGTGCTAAATCAAACTTCATGTGAGTTTTTCTTAAATGTTTTTTAGTCCACACACAGCTGTTCTTAAGCCTAGTCATGTACCCCTGCTCACCCTAGCAGGGAGTAAGAGGCATAGACCTTCCTTTTGAGAGCATGGAAGGATATGTACTTCATGTTCACCACTACAAAGTAAGAATTCTGCTCTCCCCAGGGTTTCTGCAGCCACAGCTGCTGTACCTTACTGCTCTGTGACACATTGTGAAATATGATTGTAAAGTTGAGTTGTGTTGTATTGTATGACCTATTACACATATTGGACCCAGCGCTATTACATCTTTATTTACAAGAATGAAGACCATCACATATCACTCTGAACTAAAGAATATCCCAGGGTTTGGAATCATGGGCATTTGGGAGAGTTTTGGTTTGTCCAGTGCTCGTGCGGTGAGCCGTTAACCTTTATGTACTACATGGTTATTAACGTCAGTGCTTTCTAAATACAACAGACAGTACATTTTCTGTTATTTATCACGACTGAGTCACTGCTGTGCTGTGACACCCCCAGTACACAGCTCGCTGTTGCCTGGGGACACCACGGTGAAGCTCAGACTTCTGAAGGTAAAGGGTTGTTGTCCAAGTAAAGGTGGGGTAGGAGGGATTTTGACTGTGAAAAGAGCTGCATCCTAAAACGTGCAGTTCAGCTTCGTGAAGTGAGTTATTTACCAGCTAGAATGAGAAGCAGAGTTTATAGCACAACATGATATAAGGCCTGTTTCCCTGACATGTTGCAGGTCATTGGAGTGGAGTCTTCATTGTGGAAAGGAAGCAAAAGGCAATTTCCTCCAGAGGAGTAAAAGGAAGAAATCCGGGGAGCCATTTCCTTGAGTTTCCTGCCTTCAGTGGCAGGCACAGTGAGGGTGACGTGGTCCGGGAACTAAGGGTGCTGGGAAGGCATCAACAGCTGTGGGATGGTTATTGTCTGTTGGCATCAAACCACGTCCACGAATGGACCTCACTGTTCGAAGTGCTGGTAGATGGATTCCACGTAGCCGAGAACAGACTGCCAGTCTGGGCCGTCCCTGTCCAGCATCTCCTCCACCGACTGAAAACACAGAGAAAAAGAGACAGGAGAAGATTAGTGGGGCTGTTTGTGCATTCAGTAACCTTAAAACTTCTGTTATCACTGACTGTGCAGGGTGCGGTTTAATCCAGTGACCTTCTACCTTTGTTACCACTGACCATGCTGGCTGGGGGTTAAACTAGCAACCTCTGACCTCCACTACCATTGTCTGCACAGAGTGGTCGGAGCAGTGACTGCTGATCTGGGTTATTGGAGAGTGCAGTAAGGTAGATGATGTAGTGACCTTTGACCCCAGTCACTACTGACTGCACAAGGTTGTTGATGCAGTTGCAGTAACCTTTGACCTCAGTTACTATAGACATGCAGCACTGTAGATAATATAGTGACCTTTAACTTCTCTTACCTTTATTACATTTTATGTTTTGCTTAAGGGCATGCTGATCAAAATCCCGTTTCCAGGTGTATCATGGGGGGTGCACAAACATGAAAAGGATAATTACAGCATAGATTGTACAGCATCCAAACATGACTTAATAAATTCAATATGTAAGTAAAACAGTGGTGAAAAACCAGTGCAGACCTCTAGAGCCGGAAATAACTGATAATAATAAAATCACATGATGGGGAATCTCAGCATCTGAAAGGATAGAGACCACGTATAAGAGGGTATCCGGCTAATGTAGCACGGGTGTTACAGCATGGGACAAAACTGCACAGTCAATATAGCATTAGTGAAAACAGCTACAGGGAAAGTACAGCACGGGCATAACAGTGCCATCCCTGTGGCTGTTTTCAATGCCCGAATGTGTGCTTGGACAGTGTGCTAGGTCTGTGGCTCAGAGTGTAGAGCAACAGGCTGTGCATGGAGGTGGCTCATATGGCAGCCCCGGGTTCGGGTCCCACTCTCCAGGTAGCATTTCTTTTTTTTTTTTTTTCCTTCCTGTGAGGCCCCCCTGCATCCCCTTTCATGTTTACTGTGGGTAATCTGTCCCCCTTCCCGAAACTGTTCACACCCACTCAGTAACAGTAGGGAATAACCCCCCATCTCTTCATTCTCCCCCCCTCAAGCTGTGTCCGCTGTGGACGTCTGCAGAATACTAAACCTGCCCACCCAAACTTTGCCCCATCTCTGCAATGTTTCCCCTTGTAGAGTTTGTTGTAATTTGGTCGGGGGGGCTGCGGAGGAGAAGCCCCCTACAGAATGTTGGTTTCCCACCGTCAAGTCCCTGGCGCTGTTTTGCTAGCGTGGTTTTCACTCATGCTATTTCATCCACGCTCTTTTCACAGTAAACCGTACAAGAGCAGCAATGGGTACTGATGATCCCACAGAACTGGACTTTTGGATAAAAAAGGCAAGGCAAATTTTATTTATAGAGCGCCCATTCCCGGAGGCTCTGGGCACCTAAAAAACATCAATAAAATAAAACA
Source organism: Neoceratodus forsteri (assembly GCA_016271365.2). Taxonomy (NCBI): domain Eukaryota; kingdom Metazoa; phylum Chordata; order Ceratodontiformes; family Ceratodontidae; genus Neoceratodus; species Neoceratodus forsteri. The sequence goes on from JADMNL010000026.1 coordinate 219,784,417, forward strand.
GACAATTAAATACAATACAAGAATATCCAAAAACAGCAAAATACACCAGCAAAATACCATTTATAGCTCAGCATCTTAAAAGAAAAGATTCAGGTTGCCAAAAACACGGCCTGGACATCTAGGATGAACTCAGTAATCTGTGAAAGCCAGGCTAAAGAGGTGGGCCTTCAGCCTCTGCTTAAACACCTCAATTGAGGGAGTCTCCTGGACTGCAGGTGGAAGTGAATTCCACAGGGTTGGCACAGAGACATTAAAAGCACGGTCTCCCGATGTCCTGAGCTGAACCCTGGGAATGTCCAGGAGCCCCTCAAAGAGGAGTGGAGGGAGTGAGCAGAGGTCGCCAGGGTCAGGAGCTCTGACAGGTAACCAGGACCCAATCCATATAGGGCCTTATAGGTGAGTAAACCCACCTTGAAAAGGACCCTCCACCTGACAGGCAGCCAGTACAGAGCATGCAGGATCGGGATCACATGACTGGATCTCGAAAGGCCCATCAGCAACTGGGCCACTGCATTCTGAACCAGCTGCAGTCTGTGTAGGGTCCCTCCTCTGACCCTGAAGTACAAAGAGTTACAGTAGTCGAGCCTAGAGTAACAAAAGTGTGCACCAGCGTCAGCAGATCATTGGGCAGAACGAGGGGCTTAATCCTGGCGATGTTCCACAAGTGGTAAAAACCACTTTTGACTACAAATGACACCTGCTGTCCAGGATCACGCCAAGTTTTCACACCCTCGGGGTAGCCACCAACGGAATAGAACCCAGGACAAGGCCAGTGTCATCCCGGGTGGCAACCCATCACACCTGCGACCTGGAGTGATGGGTTGCCACCCAGGGCAAAGGGAGGATGCAGAGGAGAGGATGTGTGTGTGTGTGTGTGTGTGTGTGTGTGTGTGTGTGTGTGTGTGTGTGTGTGTGTGTGTGTGTGTGTGTGTGTGTGTGTGGTTGTGCTGTTTTAAGGAGATGGCAATATGCATTGCTGGAGCTTGGAATTGGAAGGAGCAGGTGTCAGAGCTTCTAGGGGAACAGGTGAAAGAGAACTCTGGAGATGTAGTATAGTGGTTTATATAACCCTTAACCTCCAATACAATTGATTGTATTGGTGGGCTCATGAAGTGACCTTTGACCTTTCGTTTATGGACCTGCACCAAAATCTTTGTCTTCCCAAGGGCTCAGGCCTTGGGACAGTTTTACAAGAACTTTGTGTGTTCCCCTGTCTGTAACTGCCGTGCATTTACAGTGTTGTTGTGATTACTGCTACTGTCTGTGACTGTTGGGACTGGAGAGGAAAGAGCAAGGCAGCAAGTGGAATGAGCAGGTGAGAGACTGTCCATTACACCTGCATTTACACTCCATGTGTCCGTGTGGTTTGGCTGGCAAGTAGAGGGATTGAGAAATTGGCTCTGCTAATGACATCAGCTTTTGGGGAGGAGCTAATTTTGTTTGAAATCCCCATGTCACTCACTAGCACAAGCGATAGTGGCACGAGAGCCACTCCTCAGAGGAAAGGAATAAACAGTTTTCAGCTTTGATTGCTGTCACATGTAAGGTATTTGCCTGTATTGATTGATTTATTCAGGTATAAATTGTGAGTATTCTAAAGGGTTTAGGGATCCTAGGGTTCTGTTATTTATAGTGCCTAGAAACTTCACACATTTAAGTAAGGGGATATATTTGCTATGTTTTAAATTTAATGGCTTTTGCCGGCGTTTATTTTATTCCTGTTTTGGCTGAGTGCTGTGTTATTAAGATTGCTTTCCTAGGCCGGCCCGGTGGCAGAGAGGCTGGCTCTATCGCACACCTTGAACCATGCCGCGACGGGTTGGAGCGGACTCTGAGGAACTAGGCAGGGAAGGGGTAGGATTGAGCGTCCATATGACTGCTTTCCTCCCCTTGGGAGGGTTAGGGATGCACAATCGCTCTGCAGCAGCCCCAGATGGAGACCAGGGGCACAACAGTGGGATAGCATGAAGGGGAACATCAGAAAATGGAAATACTACTCACTGGCCGCCGGATGACAGCTCTCTGTCCCCGGTTGCCTCCAGTGCCTTTCCGGGGCCTCCTTCTCCACGGCAGCATCCCCAGGCCCTAAGAAAAGTGTGCTGGGGTCATCCCTCTCCCCCTGGTGCCTTCCCCCTCAGAGGAGGGGGGCCCACCTGGCAAAGGGATATGCCAGGATATCCTGGGGATCGGCTGCAATACAAGGAGTAAGAGGAGGGCTGGGTTAGGACAGGACGGGCTATCGGGAGACGTGCAGAGCCTGAAGGAGTGGGGGCCTGCAAGCATGAGGAGTGTGAGAAAAAGAATATACAAAAAAAAGATTGCTTTCCTTAAAAATTTTTTGTCTTGATATTTAATAAATTGAATAGCTGTATGTTAAAGGTAGGAGTGTATGTAGTCCATGTAATAGTACTTGGTAGATAAATCTTAGTTATTTGTGATATACAGGGGTTGTTTGGGGTACCGGGGGGCCAGAATAGTGTATGGGTCATCCGTTTTGCGTGACCTATGGCCCTTTACCTGCCTCCCAGTTTCGGACACTATGGTAAGACTTTGCCAGGAGGTGGGGATTTGGAGAAGCCAGGGGATGCCCCGTGCACAGCGGAGGGTGGTAGGATTGAGATTGTTAGGTCCAGAAGGTGCCCTGGATGATGGGCACAAGAGAGAGGCCAGACGTGTTTGGTGCCTGTCTCCAGGGATTCCACCAGACCGAGTGGTCAGGCAACTGGAGGGGCTACCTTTCCCACAAATCCCATGAGGGCAGTGCTATGCAGTGCCAGATCGATTAGGATCAAGACCGCAATTATTGCGGATCTGGTTTCCTCAGTCAATCTGGCTTGCATTATGGAAACCTGGGTTGGGGACGATGCAGGTCCAGTTCTTGAGGAGGCTGTCCCCCCTGGGTATACTGCAGTGCACTGCCCCAGAAAGGAATGTAGGGGTGGTGGTGTAGCCATTTGTTTTAGATCCTACCTGGGCTTCACTGTGCACCCAGTGAGAACCCCAGGTTCTTTTGAATGTGTGGCCGTTCGTGGGGGTCCAGGCACGGGGTTGCAGGATTTTCCTTGTTTATCGCCCTTCTGGGACAGCGGGGAATTTCCCGCAGGAGGTTGCCAAATTCGTCACTGGTGAAACATTGGAAGCCCCCAGATGTATTATTCTGGGGGATTTCAATGTTTGGGCCGACGATGAATCATTTCAGTTTGGTCATAACCTCCTCCAAATTATGTAATCTTGGGGCCTGTCGCAAGTTGTTTCTGCTGCGACTCATCAGGGCAGCCACACGTTGGATCTGGTGTTCTCACTGGGGCTTGAGATAAATAATCTCAGGACTGATCGGGTGGTTTGATCCGATCATTGCATGGTGCAGTTCATGTTCAGGGCTCCCACTGGATGCCCTCCCCCTACAGAGATGATGAGCTGTTGCCCTTTATGGGGATTGACCCTGGAGGGCTTTCTGGTGGCAGCTCATCTATCTGACATGGGAAATGCATGCATCGGAGGCATTGGTCTCATGGTGGACTCATATAATAGAGTTCTATTGGATGCCATTGACACCCTCGCACCTGTCCATGTATGACCCAAATCCTCATATCTGAGGTCCCCTTGGTTTGATGGGGACCTCAGGGAGATGAAGAGAAAAGGTCGGAGGTTAGAGCACTGCTGGAGGAAATCTGGCCTGGATGTGGACAAACTGGCCCTGTGTGTGCATTATAATGCATACCAGGGGGTAATCAACCATAAGAAGGCAGTGTTCCTGTCCAGGGAGATTGCCGCCGGGAAGAACTGACCAACTATACTTTTTCAGACTGTGGACAGGCTACTCCATCCTGCCTGTCTGCAGCTGAAGAAGGTTTTTTCAAATACTGAATGTGAAGAGTTTGCTCAGTTCTTCTTGGACAGAGTGTCCAGTACCCGGCAGGGAGTTTCTCCAGTCAGCAATGTTATAGCTGGCAGTGGTCACCAGAGGTGTACTAAGTGCACTCCGCCTGGTTGGGGGGAGTTTAAACCAGTGGATGCAAGTGAGGTTATTGGGGTGGTGACCAATCTGAAGCACACCTCTTGTGAACTGGATCTGGTGCTGACGCGTTTCTTGATGAGATGCATCGATACCGTTGGCCCAGTGTTTGCTCTGATTGTCCGGTGTTCCTTGTCTGAGGGGGGTCTTTTCTGATGCATTGAAGGAGGCACTGGTGAGACCACTCTTAAAGAAACCATCTTTGGACCCGGAGGTCAGGGCAAATTACCGACCTACCTCCAATCTTCCCTTTTTTAGCGAAGGTTGTGGAGAAGGTAGTGGTGCTTCAGTTGGAGGAGCATCTCATGACCCATGAGCTGTACGAACAGTTCCAGTCAGGGTTTCAGGCAAGGCATAGCACAGAAACCACACTTGTTTGGGTGCAGTATGACCTTCTCAGGGCTAGAGATCGCGGAGAAAGGACAATTCTTGTTCTCCTTGACCTCTCTTCAGCTTTTGACACTGTGGACCATTGTGTGTTGCTTGACCATCTCAGTGAACTCTATGGACTCACCGGCACTGTCATCTACTGGTTTGAGTCCTTCTTAACTAATAGGAGATAATGGGTTGTGATGGGGAATTTCTCCTCCTCCCCAAACCTCCTTCCCTGCGGAGTACCTCAGGGCTTGGTTTTGGCCCCAATGTTGTTTGCAGTGTATGTGCTGCCCCTGGGGGGGTCATTAGGAAGTATGGCTTGGGTTTTCATTGCTATGCTGATGATACCCAGCTATACTTATCCTTTGCCCCAGGAACATCCAACGCAGTGATAAACAGTTGCCTTGCTGAGATCAGTGACTGGATGGCATCTAGCTGGTTGTGACTGAACCCTGATAAGACGGAGGTATTGATGGTGGAGTCGAACAGAGTGCGTGATAGGTTAGCCTCTGATTCAGAGACTGGACTTGTTCTGGGTTCTGTCTCATTGTAGGCCTCCTCAAAGGTGTGAAATCTTGGTGTTATTCTTGATAGGAGTTTGACTATGGAGGCACAGATTTCCTCTGTTATCCGCTCCTGTTTTTTCCATCTTAGAAATATCGCCAGGATAAAGCCCCATGTTCTGCATTGGAGGGACAGTATCACACCCCTCAAAAGCCACTATCATAGGAAGATGTTTGCTTTCTGCACATAAGTGCTCATGGCAAACATAACAAGCTTTAACCAGAACCGATAGGGCTGTGAAGAGCTACCAAATTACCAAAGTTATTTTCTTGTTGGTGTCATATAGTGCTGTTTAGTCACGATCATCAAAAACCGCCATGCTGCTAAATCAGTCCTCTTGAATTTATTTAGTCAGAATAAATGCTGCTGGTGTGTGTGTGTGTGTGTGTGTGTGTGTGTGTGTGTGTGTGTGTGTGTGTGTGTCAGTGCTCCCAGATTGTTTGCCTTTTTTCTGTAACTGCAGGGTAATTTTCCATGTTTTTCTGTAGATTACATTATTTCCAATGGAAGCCACATTCCTGTTTTCCCGTATAACTAATGCAAGTCTATGGGAAGAATTTCCCTGTAGATGGTTTCAAATCCCTGTAAACAGAGTTCCATACCATTTAGATAAAATATCTGACATTCCCTACAAGCTTAGTTAAAGGAGAACTGCACTGAGCCTGTGAGTAATGTTTCCTGTAGAAGCTTTTTTTCATATAATGGGTCCCCTTCTGCTTTTGCCCCATTTTTGCTGGCCTTTTAGTTAATCCATTGGATATTTATGGGCTACACACTGCTGCAAAGTGCCTTCTGATAATTGTATGATATTATTTATGTCCCCATGAACCTAAGAATTCTAAATTAGAACACAGATGCATTGTACCAACAATGCAAGTTCTTGACAAGATCATACTGTTCTAAAATGGTCAATCCCAGCAGTGTGTGACTCAGAAACATTCACTGAATTTACCAAAAAGGCCAGTTAAGATTAAGCAGTAACAAAATGAGAACTGGTATTTTAAAAAATAACATCTACTTCTACAAAAATGCATGTTTGTTGATTCAAGGCAGTTCTCCTTTGAGATATTAACAGCCCAGTCTAAATTGTTCACTATTTATTTATGGAGCTGGCAGTATAGTGTAGAGGTTAGAGTAATGAGCTATAAATGAGCTTGTACATCCAGCGTTCAGACATGGGTTCGATTCCCACACGCTCCATTTCCATACTGTGTGGCTCTGATTAAGTCACTTAATCTCCCCAGTATTCCTGGGTTATCCCTAGAAACAAGCACCTGTGCCTAGCTGGCCTTACCTGGTTACCAAAGGAATATATATATATATATTAAATTACATTTATAAACTGTAAACAAACATTAAACTCCAGTACACAGATTCCAGATCCATGCAATACCAACCTTCCTACTCCTAACGGAGTCCATCTAACTACTCAATCCCTTTAGTTTAGTTTTCAAACTGTCTGACTGGAGGACACTGACTTTCTGCTGCGCAGGAGGGAATGCTCACTCAAACAGTGTAGCTGAGCCTCAGACCGTAAATCCTAGATGAAAGATGCGCAGACTGTGTCACATGGCCCATCCCAAAGCAGGATTGTACACACACACACACACTTAAAAGCACTTTCCACTTGACACTTCCGACTCCAGAAATAGCAAACAAGCACAAAGCACCTCTTTTGTTCTATGTGTGCCTGGGCAGCTGGACTTAATTAACTCTGTCACATTAGTTTGTGCTCACTTTTTTTGTTTGTTTGTTTGTTTAAAGGGCAAGATCCTTCAGGCCAAAAATAGTGATGGGGCTACAGCCCTCCCCCCCCCCAGCCTTGCAGTTCATATGTGTGCCCATAGGAATGACGTGGCTTACAGACTGCAGGTCCACTGTCTATAATCTGACACTGTAGAGGTTCAGTGTTTTACAGACATCATATAATGAGTTAACCCCTAGGTTGCTGAAAGAACTAGAATACATCTATTAGACTGAGCTGGACAGATGATAGAAACAGTAGTTGAAAAAGTGTTTTTTTCTTAATATCCTGAGAAGTTCTGAAGCACAATACAGTAGCATCCCCCTTCCTTCAGATGGCTTTAACATAGAGCAGCAAATAGCAAAAATCAGAGGTGGGGTGCACTACTTTGCAGCTCTGGAGGAATACTTCCAAATGTCTAACAAGCATTTGCCAATGCCGAATGTTGACTGCGTTGGTCTGTTGAGCTCACTCACTGGCTCACTCCATTTGTCCCGGTGCTGCAGGCTGCTGTTTTGTACTGGGCTCCTGCCTGTGATGGCACCTTGTTCTGCCCACTAAGAAATCTGCAGCTGTCCCGACAGAGCTCCGTTGAGGTGGCTCACTCCCCCTCTCTCACTCGCTCATTCTGTTTCTCCTAGTGCTGCAGGCTGCCCTTTTTTACTGGTCTCCTGCCTCTGTTGGTGGCTTTTTCTGCCCACAAAGAAATCTGCAGTAGTCTCGACACAGGTCTGGTCAGCCTGCTGACTCCCCCTCTCTCACTCACTCATTCTGTTTCTGCCGGTGCTGCAGGCTGGCCTTTTGTAGTGGGCTCCTGCCTGCATTGCTGCCTTTTTCTGCCAACAAAGAAATCCGAAGCAGTCACGATAGAGCTCCATTGAGCTCGCTCACTCCCCCTCTCTCACTCGCTCGTTGTATTTCTCCTGGTGCTGCAGACTGCCCTTTCATACTGGGCTCCTGCCTGCATTGGCACCTTTTCTGCCCACAAAGAAATCCACAGCTGTCCTGACAGAGCTCCCTTGAGGTTGCTCACTCCCCCTGTGTCACTCACTCATTCTGTTTCTCCTGGCGCTGCAGGCTTCCCTTTTGTACTGGGCTCCTGCCTCTGTTGGCACCTTTTTCTGCCCACAAAGAAATCTGCAGCAGTCCTGACACAGCTCCATTGAGCTTGCTTACTCCCCTTCTCTCACTTGCTCATTCTGTTTCTGCCGGCGCTGCAGGCGGCCATTTTCTACTGGGCTCCTGCCTGCGTTGTTGCCTTCTTTTGGCCACAAAGACATTTGCAGCAGTTACAATAGAGCTCCATTGAGCTCACTCACTCCCCCTCTCTCACTCGCTCATTCTGGTTTTCCCGCCACTGCAGGCTGCCCTTTTGTACTGGGCCCCTGTGTGCATTGCTGCCTTTTCTGCCCACAAACAAATCTGCAGCAGTCCAAACAGAGCTCTATTGAGCTCACTCACTCCCCCTCCCTCACTCGATCATTCTATGTCTCCCACTGCTGCAGGCTGGCCTTTTGTACTGGGCTCCTGCCTACATTGGTGCCTTTTTCTGGCCAGAAAGGAATCTGAAGCAGTCCTGACACAACTCCACTGAGCTCGCTCACTCCCCCCTCTCTCACTCACTCATTCTGTTTCTGCCGGCACTGCAAACTGGCCTTTAGTACTGGGCTCCTGAATGCGTTGCCGCATTTTCTGCCCACAAAGAAATCCACAGCAGTCACAATAGAGCTCCGTTGAGCTCACTCAGTACTGCTCTGTCATTCGCTCATTCTGTTTCTCTTGGCGCTGCAGGCAGCACTTTTGTATGGGGCTCCTGGATGCATTGGCACCTTTGTCCACAAAGAAATCTGCAGCTGTCCCAACAGAGCTCCATTGAGGTCGCTCAGTTTCCCTCTCTCACGTGCTCATTCTGTTTTTCCTGGTGCTGCAAGCTGCCATTTTGAACGGGGCTCCTGCCTGCATTGGTGCCTTTTTCTGCCCACAAAGAAATCCGCAGCAGTCCTGATAGAGCTCCGTTGAGCTCACTCAGCCCCCCTGTCTCACTCGCTCCTACTGTTCCTCCCACCGCTGCAAGCTGGCCTTTTGTACTGGGCCCCTGCCTGCGTTGACACCTTTTTCTGCTCACAAAGAAATCTGCAGCAGTCCTGACAGCGCTCAGTGAGTTCTTTCACTCCCCCTCCCTCACTCGCTCTCTCGTTCTGTGTCTCCCAGGGCTGCAGGCTGCCCATTTGTACTGGGCTCTTGCGTTGGGGCCTTTTTCTGCCCAAAAACAAATCCGCAGCAGTCCTGACAGAGCTCAGTTGAGCTCGGTCACTTCCCCCTCTCACTCGTTCGATCTTAATCTGTCCCAAACACTGATTTCCCACAGTGACCATGCTATTCTCCGGCAATAGTGCAAAAACATATTTTAGCCAGGATGTGAAAAATGACAGCTGTACTGTTCATAAGGAGGTGTGAAAAAATGCTACTGTTGAAAATGTGGCATGAAAATATTACAGATTTGCAAAGTTGCAAGGGTGCATGGAAACAGTTCAACGCACGTTTGTAACACAGTCAAGTTATGGAGTTTCGTCACCAAATTTTCAACATAGGGATTTTAGGACCTCTGCTCATGATCAGTGCCACTGTCATTTTCTTAATCTGTCCCAAAAATACTGATTTCCCACAGCGACCACTTTATTTTGCGCCGCAACTGTGAAAACACATTTTGGTCAGTATGTGGAAGATGACAGCTACACTTCTCCTAAGGAGGTGTGGAAAAATGCCACTGTTGAAAATCTGGTGTGACAATATACAATCATTTGATGGGCTATCATCACCAAATTTTCAACATAGGCATTTTAGGACCTCTGCTCATGAATAATATTACCGTCATTTTCTTAATCTGTCCCGGACAGTGATTTCCCACAGCGATCGCTCTATTCTGCCCCGGAAGTGCGAAAACATATTTCGGCCAGGACGGGAAAAATGACAGCTGTACTTTTCATAAGTAGGTGTTGGAAAATGGAACATCCAAATATTGTAAATAATGTCTGTGACAAATGTCTGTAACACATGCTTAATGTAACTGTTGTTATACCGTGTTCTGTATTACTGTCTGTCTTACATGTGATGAGGTACCTTTGTAAATGAGCCTCTTGCTCAAAGGTTGTAAACTGATATATCAAATAAATAAAAAATACATAAAATAAATTCGCGAAGTTACGAGCATGCGTGCAAACTGTGCACCAAGACGCTCGTAACAGTCATTTTATGGAGTATCGCTACCAAATTTTCAACATAGACATTTTAGGACCTCTACTCATGAACAGTGTCACTGTCATTTTCTGAATCTGTCCTGAACACTGATTTCCCACAGTGACCGCACTATTCTGCGCCAGAAGTGCGAAAACACATTTCTGCCAGGATGTGAACAATGACAGCTATACTGTTCACAAGGAGCTGTGAAAAAAGTCAATGTTGAAAATCTGCTTGAAAACATTCAAAATTCGGTTAATAGCCATGTGAGTAACCGGCGCTAACGATGCTTGTAAAACAGTCATTTTGGGATTTTTTCCGCCAAATTTGCAACATAGGCTTTTTGAGAGCCCACCTCATGAACACTGGCACTGTCATTTTGTTAATTGGCCCTGAAATGTGATTCCACACAGTGACCGCGAAATCACCTTTCGGGGCCAATTAATGACATGACAGTTCCAGAATTCATGAGGAGGGGTCCCAAAAACCCCATGTTGAAAACTTGGTGCCAAAATTCCAAAAAATGTCTGAGATATGCATTAAAGTTGGAAAAACCCTATTCATTTCATTATACAGCTTACCGGCATTTCGTCAGATTATGATCGGCTTTGAAGAGTGCAGGCGTGTCAGTCCACAAGATACGTCACAGGCTCCGGAGGTAAGTATGGGGTGAGGGGGCTGTGGGGAGGCAGGGTGCGCCGTGGGTGGGTGTGGGTTGTGGGTGGGGGCAAGGAGATTGGCGAGGGACAGTTTACTTTTTTACAGGTTAAATAAACAAAACAATGTCGCAGGACTGTTTTTTTACTTTACAGAGGCATGTGTCACACTGGGGTGTGCTCCCAACATGCCACCGGACTCTTTCCTTTTGGGGGGCAGATGTAGCCGATGGGGATTGGGAATTCCGACTACACACACAAGGGGATCACCCTATGCCGATGGGGACTGGGCACCTGTCGGCAGAAAATGAAAGCGGGGCTGACATCATGCCAACGGGAGGGCTCCCGCCGGCAAAATCAACATTGGGCCACTGGAAACCAATGGGGATTGGGGACCCCGCCGGGCAAATACACATGGTGGGTGATATTGTTTGTTTAGAACACGGCGGCAAGCCATCGCCATGTTCACAAACAATATCAGGCTTTCTACATCCGCCCTGCAATGACGGGTCACTCCCTCATTGCAGCGGATGGCTTACGCTGCAATGACGAGGTGGTCCCTGATTGCAGTGGCTGTTTTTTCACAAGTTGGTGGCACGCTGGCTGAACTAGTGTCAGCAGCAGTGTGCCACGGCATTGGGGGATGCTGGACAAGCCTTTGCAGGCTGTGGGGGCATTGGTCACAACAGTGCCGCGCCTCCACAACCTTCTTGTGGAGAAAGCTGCCGCAATATGTTTCTTACACATGTACGCAATCAACATAAAAAGGGAGCTCCATGAAAAGCCCTTTTATAGCTACAATTTGATCGATGACAGAAGGACTGTAGCCTCTGCCCACAGCCCTAAAAATGAAACTTACAAAATGCAGAAATACTGCCATCCAGTCAAAGGTTTATTGTACTAAACAAGCAACAGCACTACTACAGACTGGATGGCAGTATTTCTGCACTGTGTAAGTCTCATTTACAGTATATATTTCTTTTTTGAGAGTGGTCTTGTGTTTTGGTTTGCTCCCAGCGTTTTGTGGCAGGCACCCCCTCGTTTCCTGTGAGCATGTGTTCCTGGTGGTCCTTTTTATGTTGGCTTGCCGGGCTTGCATGAAAGTCAACATTTGATAGTGCAGCTTTGGGCGTGGCGCTGTTGGGCGAATGCAGGGCACGCATCAGTAGGTGCGTCCCTCATTCCCCAATCAGCCTGCATGCCAGCAGCCACACCATGCATGCTAATGTGGTGAGCACATCTAAGGAAAGGTCCACTGCAATCCGAGCAAAGCTCGTCAGATGCAGCGGACCCTGCCTGCGTGCTCACCACATTAGCTGCATGGCGGGCCGCCGCCCAACCGCCAACTTCGGGGGTGCCCAATCTCCCAGCCAGCTTGGTGTGGCCTCACACATTTGCCGACAGGGAGCCTCCACTCTGTCGGCATACCGGGAGGCCCCCATTTCCAGGTATGCCGAGGGGTGCCCATCCTCGGTTCTTGCCTCCCCACTTTCATTAGGTGTCATGGGGTGTCCCCTCCCTGTCAACATAAATCAGCCCCCACATTTCTTATATGCAGGGGATGCCCAATCCCCTCAGCTCTTGCCTCCCCGGCTGTCATTGTGTGCCGACAGGGTGCCCAATCCCGTCGGCATAAATTAACCCTCATTGTCCGCCGACGAGGGTGTCCAATCCCGTCGGCTGCAGCAACCCCCAAAACAGTTAGGTGGCACGCTGGGAGCCCACCTAGCATACCAAGTCCCTGAAAAAACTGTCCCACGATGTTAGTTTTTTTTTGTCCTCCTGTAACATAAAACGGTCCTCATAGTCTCCTGCCCCCACCCGCACTCCACCCACTGAGCACCCTGCTCTCCCCACACCTCCCCACCCCATACTTACCTCCAGAGACTGGCGCGACGATCTTCAGTGGACCGGGAACACGTCTGCAGTCTTCAAAGCCGACCGCGAACTGAGGAAATGCCGGTAAGCTGTATAATGGAATGAATAGGGTTTTTTCAACTTTGCTGCATATTTCGGGCATTTGTTGGAATTTTGGCACCAAATTTTCAACATGGGGTTTTTGGGGCTCCTCCTCATGAATTCTATTGCTGTCATGGCATTAATCGGCCTCGAAAGGTGATTTCACAGTCACTGTGCAAAATCACCTTTCGGGACCCATTAACAAAATGACAGGGCCAGTGTTCATGAGGTGGCCTCTCAAAAAGCCTATGTTCCAAATTTGGTGGAAAAAAATCCAACAAATGCCTGTTTTACGAGCATGCATTGCACAGTTGCTACGCAGGCTCGTAACTTCGTGAATTCACAATATTTTAATGCCAGATTTTCAGCATTGTCATTTTTGTACACCTCCTTGTGAACAGTACAGCTGTCATTTTCCACATCCTGCTCGAATGTGCTTCTGCACTTCCTACACAACAGCTATCGCCAGGAAATCAGTGTTTGGGCCAGATTATGAAAATGACAGTGACACAGTTCATGAGCAGAGGACCTAAAATGCCTATGTTGAAAATTTGGTGATGATACTCCATAAAATGACTGTGTTACGAGCGTGCATTGGCAGATTGCACGCACACTTGTACCATTGTGCATTTGTGATATTTTCACTCTGGATTTTCACCATTGCCATTTTTCCACACCTCTTGTTGAACAGTACAGCCGTCATTTCACATATCCTGCCCAAAATGTGTTTTCGCACTTCCGGCACAGAATAGTGTGGTCGCTGTGCAAAATCACTTCTTGGGACACTGAGGAAATAACAGTGACACTATATGAGCAGAGGTGCTAAAATGCCTATGTTGAAAATTTGGTGTAGCAGCCCATGAAAATGGCAGTGTTGCAGCATTAACATTGCTTCCCACGCACCCTTGTAACTTCATAAAATTTGCTATATTTACATGCCACATTTTCAACACTGGCATTTTTTACACCTCATAATGAACTGTACAGCTGTCATTTTTCACATCCTGGCCGAAATGTTTTCCCGCACTGCACTACCAAACACCCAAAGGGACACCCCAATGCCTGTCAGCCTCTGCAGGGTGGGAGTGGGTTGGCATCAGTTCAATACTTCACTGCCATTCCTATTATGCACCTCTCTAACTCCTACACTACCAATGCCAATGCCAGCAAGACAACATTTGGCATTGACAAATGCTTGTTGTACTTGTACTGGAAGCTGGTCCATTTTTTTTTTTTTATGATTTTTTCCCATTGCCCCATCATGGCTGCCCCTTGCCTGGCTACCACCCAGCACTGTCACCTGTCCCTTGACCCCAGAGAGCCCGCCTTACCTGTTCTGTGGGGTAACACCTGTCTCTATACCCCAGACAGCCACACTTACCTGCCCTGTGGAGTCACATTCCCACTGTAGGGCCAGCAAGGGGGGCATTGCAATCCTCCTGACTGGAGTCCTTGGTACTGGGACTTTTGTGGGCTGTGTGGGTGGGCAGTGCTACACCCGTGCTTGCCAGGGTCATCCTGCTGAGGTGCTCAGGGCTTTTCTCTTCTGATGTGCACCTCCCCTGTGACTTTGGGCTGTGAATGTGTGACCGAGCATGCAACAGGGATGTGTCCCACTAGGCCCATGTGTTTCCCCTCCCACTGCTGTCCCCACTGTGCATGAAAAAGACGTGTGTGCCACAAGGCCCCATCTGTATCCCCGCTCACTGCCATCCCCACTGTGCATGCCACAGGTGTGTGTGCTGCAAGGCCCATGTGTTTCACTTCCCACTGCTGTCCCCACTGTGTGTGCAACAGGCATGTGTGCTGCAAAACCCCATGCATCTCCCCTCCCACTGCCATCCCTGCTGTGCATGCAACAGGCAAGTGTGCTACAAGGCCCCATGTGTCTCCCCTCTCACTGCAGTCCCCACTGTGCTTGCAACAGGTGTTTGCCCTGCAAGGCCCCATACGTCACCTTTCCCATTGCCATCCTCACTGTGCAAGCAGTAGGTGTGTGTGCTGCAAGGCCCTATGTGTCTCCTCTCCCACTGCCATCCCCGCTGTGTGTGTAACAGGCATGGGCGCTCCAAAGCCCCATGTGTCTCCCCTCCCACTGCCATCCCACTGTGCATGCAACAGGTGTGTGCTGCAAGGCCCCATCTGTCTCCCCTCCCACTGCCATCCCACTGTGCATGCAACAGATGTGTGTGCTGCAAGGCCCCATGTGTCTCCCCTCCCACTGCCATCCCTACTGTGCATGCAACAGGTGTGTGTGCTGCAAGGCCCCATGAGTTTCCCCTCCCACTACCATCCCTACTGTGTATGCAACAGGTGTGTGTGCTGCAAGGCCCCATGTATCTCCCCTCTCACTGCCACCCTCACTCTGCATGTAACAGGTGTGTGTGCTATAAGACCCCATGTGTCTTCCCTCCCACTGCCATCCACACTGTACATACAATAGGCATGTGTGCTACAAGGCCCCATGTGCCTCCTCTCCCACTGCCATCCTCACTGTGCATGCAACAGGTGTTTGCGTTGCAAGGCCCCATGCGTCAACCCTCCCACAGCCATCCCCAATGTGCATGCAACAGGTGTGTGTGCTCAAGGTCCATGTATTTCCCCTCCCACTGCCTGCCCAGTTGTACATGCAACAGACATATGTGCTGCAAGGCCCATGTGTTTTCCCTCCCAATGCCATCCCCACTGTGCATATAACAGGTATGTGTGCTGCAAGGCTCCATGCGTCTCCCATCCCACTGACATCCCCACTGTACAGGTAACTGCTATACTTGCCTAGCATGCAATAGGTGTGTGTGCCACAAGGCCCCATGTGTCTCCCCTTCCACTGGCATCCTCACTGTGCATGCAACAGGTGTTTGCGCTGCAAGGCCCCATGCGTCAACCCTCCCACAGCCATCCCCAATGTGCATGCAACAGGTGTGTGTGCTCAAGGTCCATGTATTTCCCCTTCCACTGCCTGCCCAGTTGTACATGCAACAGGCATATGTGCTGCAAGGCCCATGTGTTTTCCCTCCCAATGCCATCCCCACTGTGCATATAACAGGTATGTGTGCTGCAAGGCTCCATGCGTCTCCCATCCCACTGACATCCCCACTGTACAGGTAACTGCTATACTCGCCTAGCATGCAATAGGTGTGTGTGCCACAAGGCCCCATGTGTCTCCCCTTCCACTGGCATCCTCACTGTGCATGCAACAGGCATATGTGCCACAAGGCCCCATGTGTTTTGCCTCCCACTGCCATCCTCATTATGCATGTATGAGGCATGTGTGCTGCAAGGCCCTATGTATCTTCCCTCCCACTGCTGTCCCCACTGTGCATGTAACAGGCATGTGCGCTGCAAGGCCTCATGTGTCTTTGCTCCCACTGCCATATCTGCTGTGCATACAACAGGCGTCTGTGCCACAAGGCCCCCTGTGTCTCCCTTCCCAGTGGCATCCTCACCATGGAAGCAACAGGTATATGTGCCACAAGGCCCCATGTGTTTCCCCTCCCACTGCCATCCCCATTATGCATGCATCAGGCATATGGGCTGCCAGGCTCCATGTCTTCCCCCTCTCACTGCCGTCCCCACTGTGCATGGAACAGGCATGTTTGCCGCTAGGGCCCACGCATCTCCCCTCTCACTGCCATCCCCACTGTGCATGCAACAGGTGTGTGTGTTGCAAGGCCCCATCTGGTTCCCCTCCCACTGTGATCCCCACTTGGTGTGTAACAGGCATGTCTGCTGCAAGGCCCCATGCATCACCCCTCCCACTGCTGTCCCCTCTGTTTGTGTAACAGGTGTGTACGCAGGAAGGTCCCATGAGTCTTCCCTCTCACTTCCATCCCCATTGTGCATATAACAGGTATGTGTACTGCAAGGCCCCATGTGTCTCCCCTCCTACTGCCATCCCTGCTGTGCATGCAATAGGCATGTGTGCTGCAAGGCCCCATGTGTCTCCCCTACTTCAGTCATTCCCACTGTGCATGCAACAAGCATGTGTACTGCTAGGCCTTATGTGTTTCCCGCTCCCCTGCCTTCCCCACTATGCATGCAACAGGCGTCTGTTCTGCAGTGCCCCATGTGTCACCTTTCCCACTGCCATTCCCACTGTGCATGCAGTAGATATGTGTGCTGCATGGCCCATATGTCTCCCCTCCCACTGCCATCCCCGCTGTGTGTGTAAGAGGCATGTGCACTACAATGTCCCAGGTATCTCCCCTTCCACTGCCATCCAACTGTGCATGGAAAGGGTGTGTGTGTGTGTGTGTGTGTGCTACAAGGCCCCATGTGCCTCCCCTCCCACTGCCATCCCCACTGTGCATGCAACAGGCGTGTGTGCTGCAAGGCCCCATGTGTTTCCCCTCCCACTGCCATCCCCACGCTGCCTGCAACAGGCATGTGTGCTACAAGACCCCATGCATCTTCCATCCCACTGCCATTCCCACCGTGCATGCAACAGGTGTGTGCACTGCAAAGCCCATGTGTTTCCCTTTCCATTGATATCCCCACTGTGCATGCAACAGGCATATGTGCTTCAAAGCCCCATGTATCTCCCCTCAGACTGCCATCCTCACTGTGCATGCAACAAGTGTGTGCGCTGCAAGGCCCATTTGTCTCCCCTTCCACTGCCATCCCCACCACAAGTGTAACAGGCATGTATGCTGCAAGGCACCATCTGTCTACCCTGCCACTGCCATCCTCACTGTGCATGCAACAGGCGTGTGTGCTGCAAGGCCCATTTGTCTCCCCTTCCACCGCCATCCCCACCACAAGTGTAACAGGCATGTATGCTGCAAGGCACCATCTGTCTATCCTGCCACTGCCATCCTCACTGTGCATGCAACAAGCATGTGTTCTGCAATGCCCCATCGTCGTAACTGCTTTTCTGCGTCCGCACTGTGCATGAAGCAGGCGTGTGCTGTGGTAAGGCCTCATGCCCTCCCTCCCCTTCCATGGCCATCCCCACTGTGCATATAACAGGTATGTGTGCTGCAAAGCCCCATGTATCTCCGATCCCACTGCCATCCCCATTATGCATGCAACAGGCGTGTGTGCTGCAAGGCCCCATGTGTTTCCCCTCCCACTGCCATCCTCACGCTGCCTGCAACAGGCGTGGGTGCTACAAGACCCCATGCGTCTTCCATCCCACTGCCATCCCCATCGTGTATGCAACAGGTGTGTGCACTGCAAAGCCCATGTGTTTCCCTTTCCATTGATATCCCCACTGTGCATGCAACAGGCATGTGTGCTTCAAAGCCCCATGTATCTCCCCTCAGACTGCCATCCTCACTGTGCATGCAACAGGCGTGTGTGCTGCAAGGCCCATTTGTCTCCCCTTCCACTGCCATCCCCACCACAAGTGTAACAGGCATGTATGCTGCAAGGCACCATCTGTCTACCCTGCCACTGCCATCCTCACTGTGCATGCAACAAGCATGTGTTCTGCAATGCCCCATGTGTCACTTTCCCACTGCCATCCGCACTGTGCATGAAGCAGGCGTGTGTGCTGTAAGGTCTCATGCCCCTTCCCTCCCACGGCCATCCCCACTGTGCATATAACAGGTATGTGTGCTGCAAGGCCCCATGTCTCTCCCATCCCACTGCCATCCCCACTGTGCATGGAACAGGCATGTGTGCTGCAAGGCTCCATATGTCTCCCCTCCCACTGCCATCCCCACTGTGCATGGAACAGGCATGTTTGCTGCAAGGCTCCATATGTCTCCCCTCCCACTGCCATCCCTACCCGGTGTGTAACAGGTATGTGTGCTGCAAAGCCCCATGCATCTCCCCTTTCACTGCAATCCTCACTGTGTATGCAACAGGCATGTGCGCTTCAAGGCCCCACCTGTGTCACCTGCCACTGCCATGCCCACTGTGTGTGTGTAACAGGCATGTGTGCTGCAAGGAGCCATGTGTCTCCCCTCCCACTGCTGTTCCCACTGTGCATGCAACACGTATGTGTGCCACAAGGTCCCGTGTGTCTCCCCTCTCACTACTATCCTCCCAGTGCATGCAACAGGCGTGTTCTGCAAGGTCCCATGTGTCTCCCCTCCTACTGCCATCCCTGCTGTGCATGCAACAGGCGTGTGTGCTGTAAGGCCCTATGTGTCTTCCTCCCACGTCTCCGCTGTCGCTATACAAAGGCATGTAAAATGCAAGTCCCCATGCATCTCCCCTCCCACACAACTTTCCCATTTTACTTTCTCGCAGTGAATTTAATGCTGAGAAACATGTCAGACTGATTTACAGTTCAGACAGTCATGATGCAATTTCCTGTACACTGTCCTGCCAATGCATATGGATTCTGCCATGGGAGAACGACCCACGTTGGTGAGCGGTAATTCAGACTCCCTACCTGTTCGATCTGTGGTGTGGCCTCTTGTGGGACTGCAGTCAACAAGGGTACTGGTTAGTGTCAGTGGACACCTGTCCAATAGGAACTGGGCTGAAACCCACAATAACGTGTTTCACACAGGTCACTGAACATCCATCCGTACTGACCTGGGTGAGATTTGAACCAGTGACCAAGAGATGAAAGGTTTTCTAACCAGCTACCAATCCACTACGTCACCCTTCCAATCCTCCAAACACCTTAAATTGCTATGCTGTGTCAGGAATCAGAACATGGTACAAAGATTTTTTTTTTTTCTCATAAGCAATTAAAAGAAACCCCAGAAGACATGAGATTGTGGTTGTGTGTGCTCTCTCAGTCACGTCCACGGCTAACAATCTTTATTCTAATTTAAAGATTTGTCAGGGAAAGCTCGGTGAGATGAAGCCCGTCATTTATAGGTGTCTCCCCCGAGGAGCACAAAAGAACAGTTACATGTCACGGTGTTAGTACAGCACAGCTAGTAATTTAGGTGACTAACCATGACAAATGTGTTGCAGAAATGAGGACCAACTCCATTTATAAAGTCAGAGAAAGAATTGGTTGTCTCAGAGGAGGCAGCAGAGATGTTAAACTGAAAAGAGGCCAAAAGAGGCACGTCGCTTTCTGCCCAAGTTGGTTCTGTAATGTGTAGCAGATGAGAAATTAACAGCAGAGACTCATCTGTTTGCACAGACCAGCTGTAGAGCATTAAATACAATGATAAGGGGAATTAGGCAGGAACTTGATCATTTTAATTCCTCCAGACAGCACCCTTTCAATGCAGCTGCATTTAAAAAAAAAAACGATGTAAAAGTGCTTTTAGTACAAGAAAATGGCTAACAACATTAAGCAAAGCATCCCACTTTAGTCTAGTTACAAGTGTGACTGGGTGGTACCACTTGTGGGGTTATATCTTGATAATATATATTTTATAATGATGAGCACAATAAAGGCACAGCATTGTAGCCAGTGTTATTAATCATTTACTTATTTATTTAGTTTTGTGTTGACTGGGCAAGCAAGATTAGGCAATTTCATTGTCGGGGGAGATACAAATGGAAACCAACTGAAATTGAACCAGATTAAGCTGTTGGTGCCATTTTTAGTGAATGGGGGAAATTTGGCCAGGACCAGGGTGAATCCCTACTCTTTTCGAGAAGTGCCATGGGATCTTTAACATCCAGCTAAACAACCACCGGATGGGCAGATGGGACCTCATTTTCACATCTCATCTGAAACACTGCACCTCAGAGTGCAGCACCTCCCTCATGCTGCACTAAAGTATCAATATTGGGATTTTACCCCAAGTTCTTGCTGTGGGGCTAGAACCCACAGACTTCTGCTCTTCGGTCCTCAGAGGTGAGTGTGCAACATCATGTTCAACATTACCGTAGGAAACCACACACATTTAGCCCAGCCTGTAAAGCTTGATGATTATTCTGCCCATACTAATCTTACAAGCCCAATCAGAGCTCCTCATGATGCTCCTGTAGTCTAACTGCATTGAAAACTCAGTTATAAGAATAACTATAGGGGCATGGCCAAGCCGACCTGCAAGACAGACATGTGATTTACCAGCTCAGTACAACCCAACAAATATCTTGGCCATCCTCACCTCTAATTTACAATTTCCTCCAGAGACTAAAAGATAAACACTCACTTATGGCATCAGCTGCAAAATCCACAAAAAAACAGGCTCAGCTGAACTTTAAATCTCTGATAGAAGCTGCAAAGCCCTCAGGCCTAGAATGTCTGCAGACACGAGCAGACTCTTGGAGCCCTCCTTGAACCCGGACTGTCTGGCTAACTACAGGCCTGCCTGTAACCTACCCTTCGTGGGTAAGGTTATTGAGAAGGTGGTTGCGTCACAACTGGATGATCATTTGACCACCCACAATGTCTATGATTCTCTCCAGTCCAAATTTAGGAAGAGGCATAGTACCTAGACAGCCCTTGTCTGGGTACTAAATGACCTCCTAATAGCAAGAGATCGAAAGACCCGTTTCATCTTGGTCCTTCTAGATCTTTCTGCGGCATTTGACACCGTAGACCATGGTGTGCTTTTGGAGCTCCTGTGGTTCATCTGTGGACTGTCTGGTATGGTCCTCAGATGGTTTTGATCATTCCTCGAGAGTAGGACTTAGGGTGGTGTCTGGGACTTCTTCCTTGGCACCACTCCCCCTATCCTGCAGGGTGCCACAGGGCTCCATTTTGGCACCCATGTTGTTTGTGGTGTATATGCTGCCATTGGGAGTGATTATTAGGTGGTACGGCTTGAGTTTTCACTGCTATGCAAATGATACTTAGCTGTACATGTCCTTTGTGCCTGGCCAGGATGATGCTGTCTTGGTCTTTAACAACTGTCTTGCCGAGTTCCAGAACTGGACGAGTGTGAGCTGGCTGAGGTTAAACCCCCCAAAAAATGAGGTGTTGGTTGTGGACCCAGGTCATCGGGAGGCGGGTTTGTTGGCAGGATTACCTTCAGGTCTATGGCTTGGGGGTGTTCAGCTAACTACCTCAGACTGGATGTGGAACCTGGGCATTATGTTTGATGACTGCCTGATCCTTAAATCTCAGGTGTCGGCAGTTGTCAAAACCTCTTTTTACCATCTGAGGAATATCACCTGGGTGAAGCACCTGGTTCTTTCCGACGATCTTCCAACTTTGGTCCACGCCTTCATTACCTCCCACCTTGACTACTGCATTGCCCTCTACCTAGGGCTACCGGGGGTTGATATCCGCCGCCTGCAGCTAGTGCAGGATGTGGCGGCCATGCTTTTGACTGGTACCTCTAGGTCCATTCATATAACGCCTGTTCTGTATGGACTGCACTGGCTGCCAGTGCAGTGGCGGATCACTTTCAAAGTCGGTTTGCTGACCTATAAGGCCCTACATGATCAGGGACCAAGCTACCTGCAAGATCTCCTTCATCCCTACTGTCCCTCCTGCCTTCTCCGATCCACCGACGAGGGATTGCTAGAGATTCCCAGGGTCTGTCTGAAGACATCTGGGGCTCGGTCATTTAGTTTCATGGCCCCGACCCTGTGGAATTTTCTACCTTGTCGGGTGTGAGATTGCCTGATCGTCCAAAGTTTTAAAGCTGCCTTAAAAACTCATTTATTTAGCCTAGCGTACCCTGACTTTTAAAATGCTGCTATTGTGTTTATTTGTTTTAACCTGTTGTATTTTTATCTATCAATGTATTTTATTTACTTATTGTTGTACAAGCGCCTTGATTTTAGAAAGGCGCTTTTTATAAATAAAGATTGAGTTGAGTTGAGGAGTACTATTGAAGCTCAACAAGGCTCTGACACGTAGATGGAGCCACAGACCTCAGCTACTAATTTGATGTTAGAAGGATTGATTAAAAACCTTCGTTATGAATTAACAACACAGATGAAAGCCAGATTTGACAGTATTAATGTACAAATGGTACCTTTGTAACAGACCATAAATATTGTGAACGAGACCCTTGAGCAACACGGCAACCATCTGAACAAGCTGGAGACATGCATTAGTGCCCAGGAAGATGCGCACCAGCAATCAAATCACAAACTACTTCAAGCCTTCAAGGACATCGAAACAATACATCCATCCTAGACGATCATGAAAATCATGAACGTAGTTGTAACATTCGCATCGTAGGATTACTTGAGAGTACAGAGGGAAAGAATTGTGAATCCTTCATAGGCCCTTGGCTGGTTAAAGTGTTGCAGCTCCCGACATCGAGCACCCTAGGAATTCAGCGTGCTCACCATTCACCGGGGAGAAAACCAGGACCGGAACTCTGCCAGAGATTGGAGGACATTGCTGCTGAGAGTCCTGATACTTAATGAACAGATACACAAGGTACAGTTAAATCTTTTGTTCAGGGTTTCGCAGCAGCTGTGGTGGGCCAAACAGGTTAAGGGGCAATAAAATCTCAACTCATAATTGACAGTGTCCAGCTGATGGTCGCGGGTCCATGGACACTCCCCTTGTGAGGCCTGGGTCATGGTTGAATCGAGGTCTCCCATACTGTTTCTGTCCGGAGATTTCTGAGTTCTTCAGCTACACTCCTATGCTCGAGGGAACTGGCTCTAGTCTGTTAAATTGGAATGTGGAACAGCTTAGTTCTACTCTTTTTCTGAGTTAAATTTTGAAGGTTTGATTCATCTTATCTCGTCAAGGATCTTGAGTTTTGACCAGACTGTTACTTTCTATTTTATTAATGGTGTGTCAGCCAAATCCCGGGTTGTGTCTGAAAATAGTCATATTTTGTGGCTACAACACCTTACCCAGTAAACAAAAATTAAATAAATAAATAAAATAAACTTGGACCTGTGCAGACACCCAAATGAGGCTGAATTCTCAACCTAAACTTTCCAATTTTCAGTTTACTTGGAAAATACAATTGTTAACTAATCAGTTTAGCTCTTCAAGATCTAATACTTGTTTAAGTTAATATCTTTGAGCTCTACTATTCAGTCTTGAGATGTGAAATTTTGTTATGATGGCAAACAATGCTAGTGAATCTCGTTTTCACCTTTTGTAAAATTGAGTGTTCTGGGGAAATATTTAATAATTGGGGCATGGTATCTTACACGGTCGGGGGGGGCTGGTCTTGCTGTGGTCCGGGGATGGGGACGGGGGAGGCCCGGGTGTGGCTGGGGAGTCTGGGGCTTCTAACATCTTAATTTTTGAAAGTTAAACACCAGGTGGAGTATGTGGATGGATGGATGGGATGTGTGGCCAGCCTTGGGGAAGTCGGAGCAATACACATTAATCTGTGCTGAGCATATGGTACTGGGGGACAATGCTGGTCTGGGTGCCCTGCAGTCAGTCCATGCCTTTCAGCTATGGGTCTGGGCTGTCTTCTTTCATCACCAGTGTTTACCCTCACTTTAGATGAAAGAATTGAAGGGAATCTGACTCACCATGGGTGTCCGGAGTCCCCCCTCTCGGAGAACTTTCAGGCTCCCTCTCTTCCCGGGATCTGGGGCTGGCTACCGGCCTCCTTAAGACAATACTTTTATCTAAGTACCCTATTACCTAATCTACTACTTTCTAGTTTATATGAATGGTTTCAAACAATGCATTTCTTTGTTTATTTATACAATTCTCATGAAAGGGTTGAGGAGTGTGTCCTTGTGCTCTTCCATGAAAAGTAGAGGGAATGTTGAGTATCTTCCCTGGGCAGGGAGATACTAAATGTTGGGGGGAGGTTATTAGATTTTTTTTTATCTTTTTGGGGATATTAGTTACATTTGTGTGGGAGGGAGACATGATGGAAGGATGGGTTATAGTTTGATTTTTCTGCAAAGCTGGTACTAGAAGTAGGGAAAGGGGGGAGAGGAAGATCTCTAGAAGTGGTAAGAAATCTTTCATTGTAAAAATCGCTGAGAAGTAAGTTAAAGTTCAGTTCATTAGTTATTCTGTAAGGGGAGGAAAACAAGGGGGTTGGGACTAATGTGTTCCTTAATAAAGGACTTTGTGTTATGGATATGTTTAACATTGTTCTAGTTGATGGAATCTGGAGGGGAAATGTTTACAATTTTATGAAGTTGTTTGGTTACTTACTGTTAAACTGTTTTGATTTAACTTTCTCTTTCAAACTATCAGCAGCCTACACTACACTTGACAGAGTGGAGGACATTTACAGGAATGTACAACGTGGAGTCTATGTAAATTTTTTCAGACAGCTCTGGGTCAGCTAAAAATTGTATCATGGAATGTCAACGACCTCAAGACAGTAGTCAAGAGTAAGTGGGTTATATCATATGGTAAAACGGCCAGAGGAGATGTACTTCTCCTTCAGGAAACACATCTTACCAGGGAAAAATTGGACAAACTGTCCAAAATCTGGGGGGTGCATCCTTCTGGTATCCAGCTACTCTTCGAGGGTTAGAGGAGTAGCTATTTGGTTTGGTATCCAGTGAACACGGCGACTGCAACTGAGCGCTTACAAAAACGATGACTCAATTATGGCGCTTATGTTCAGGGCTACCTGGCAGGGTAGCAACCGGATACCTGGGTGGGAGAGGTTGGGCGATGGGAAGCATATGCACGCAATGTGCGGGGAAGGGAGGGTGTGGCAGGCAGCTGCCGAGCTGGTCCACTAGTGTGGTGGGCAGAGTGGTCGGTAGGGAGGTGCAGGGTTCAAGTCTGGCACTTTTTTTTTTTGCCAGTAGGGTGGCTTGTTTTTTTTTTTGTATTTCACCCCGACATGTACTCCCCAGAGTTGAGAACCTTTAGTGGGGCGGGGGGCAAAGTCTCCCGTGGGTGTCTCCCGGCATTAAAAGAGTCCCGAGATCTTGGGCACCCTCTTGCTGTTCGTCATGAATGTATCACCAAATTCATTTCGCGGTGTACACTTCCTTCCCAAACGTATGTATCACTATTCCGCGATCACCGTTATCACATAAAACCATTTGGTTTCGACTGGGTCTGAGAGTTCAGATCCATTCATCCCCCTCAGATTCACAGGGCTTATATGTAGTAGCGGATGTGTCAATAAAGTGGATGAAGCTCACTCTGGTCTCTTTGTATGGACCAAATTTCGACAACCCAGAATTTTTTCACCATTTGGTTATGGTGATGGCCCCTTCCCAGGACAATTTATTTGTCAGAGGGGACTTCAGTACTCTCTGGGACCCAATAATGGATAATTCAGGCTCCAAAGTTTGTCCCCCACCAAAAAGTGCGGCTGCCTTTCAATAATTTGCTCGGGAGAGAGCTCTGCCAGAAGTCTGATGTTACCTCCACCCAGAACAGCATGAGTATTCTTTCTTCTCACACGCACATAAACTATACACCAGAATAGACCTTGCCCTGTTGTCCCCAGACCTTCTTAGAGGGGTTACAATGGCATCTTATGGGCCAATCTGTATTTCAGACCATGCCCCCTCCCAGAGGTGGATCTGACTTTAAACCTGGAGCCCACTCCAAGGCAATAATGGCGCCTAGACCCTATTTTATTAAATGTTAAATCCTTCAGAGATCAGATAGCAAATACAATCAAAGAATTTCTATTACATAATAGAGTAGAGGATACTTCAGCTGCTGTAACTTGAGAGATGTTAAAGGCTTATATTCAGGGGGTTGCTATCTCCTACGTGGCCCATAAATGTGAAAAGGAAACCCAAGAAAAAAAGGGGCTGGAGGACCAAGTGCTTGAAATGGAAAAAAAGTTAATGTCTGGGGCTGGAGGTGCAGATTTGGAGGAACTGACAAGGCTTAAAGGGAGACTGAATCAGCTCTCCACAGGCAAAATAGAAAGGAACCTCCTGTTAAATAAGGCTGGGAATTATTTTGAGGGAGACAGGGCAGGGAAGTGGCTAACGTGGTTGGTTAAACAAAAAGGGCAGAGAGACATACTAGAACTGGAGGGCCCAGATGGAACTATTACCACGGACCAAAAAATCATTAATAGCACATTTCAACAATTCTACCAATCCCTCTATGCCTCTGAGGTGCCTCAAAATTCAACCCCTGACATCTTTTTAAAGGATATCCTCTTAACTGCCTTAGATCCTAGTTGGGAAGAAGAACTTGACCACCCGGTCACCCTCCCTGAGATCCAAAAGCCCAACAGGTCCTAACACAGGTAAAGCACTGGGATCAGATGGAATCCCTATGGAATTCTATTGAACCTTTCGTCTTGAACTGCAAAAGTTAATGTACCTGATGATGCAGGAGGTACTAGAGGGGGCATCTTACCCAATTCTCAGACCCCAGCAACCATCAGAGTCCTCCCCAAACCAGGGAAAGACCCCTTGAAATGTGATTCTCATCATCCCATTTCATTACTAAATGTAGACTATAAGATCCTAACAAAGTTATTAGCCACCAGGATCGAGATGGTTCTCCTGAATCTCATCCACCCTGACCTGGGGGTTTCATGAAGGGCAAACTAAACATAATATTAGAAGGATCCTAAATGTCATGCATAAGTGGACGTTGAGGGGGTAGGAACCAAGGCCTTCTTGTGCTGAATGTGGAGAAGGCCTTCTATAGAGTTGAGTGGTCATTTATGTTCGCTGTCCTTAACAAAATATAAATTTGGTCCCAAAATTCGATCTTGGATAGTTACATTGTATAGATCTCCCCAAGCTCAAATTCTCACCAACAACTTCTTGTCCCCACCGTTCTGGCTTTCAATAGGCACCAGACAGGGGTGTCCTCTGTCCCCTCTCCTGTATATCCCAACGATCAAAGTCCTTGACCAAGCCATCCAAATCACCCGGATATACAGGGTTTTGTCCATGGCGATAAAACTCATGTCATCTCGTTGTTCGCTGATGACATACTTCCTTTTATAGACAATCTGGAGAGAGCTCTACCTGCCCTAACAGAACTTTTCAAAATATATGGCCCCATGTCAGGTCATAAAATTAATTGGACAAAATGCGAATGGCTTCCCTTGTCGGGGAACAACATCTGTATTCAAATTAGTGGGGCCTCCTTACCTTCAGCTCCGATAGTTAAATACCTGGGTATCCATCTTCCCAGGAAGTTGTCCAGATTGGGAGATATTAACTATAAGCCTTTATTGAAAAAAGTCAAGGAGGACTGTAAAAGGTGGCGATCCCTTCCCCTAACGCTTATAGGTAGAGTAAATCTTTTTAAAATGTGTCTGTTGCCACAGTGTCTATGTTTATTTCAAACCTTACCCACATATATCTTGAATAGTTAATTTAAATCCCTCACCGGTTGCATCACTACCCTTTTGTGGAATGGGCGGAGACCCAGAATCAAGCAAGAGATGCTGCGGCAGCTACTATCCAAGGGAAGTTTGGGACTTCCAAACCTGTAACTATATTATCAAGCAGCACTGTTAGCTTTCATGTTAGACTTGGTTCCAGGGAGCAGACAAAGGAGGGTGTGGGTGGAATTGGAGGAGGCAGCCTTCGGGGCATCACTATATAACGCCCTTTTTTGCTGCTTCCCTAAACAAGCAGATGACCAAGTTTATTCCAAACCCTTTTACCAGATCTGCACTGAGGGCTTGGTTGGCAGTCCACTCTACACTTGAGCACCCCCCAGCCCTTCCTCATGAAGCATCAATCCTGCACTCGCTCTGGGAGGGGAGTAATATTCCAGCACCAACCTACCAGGTGCTGGACTCCTGGAGCAAAAGAGGTCTTGCATTGATTTCACACCTCTATGAGGATGGTGTTTTCAAGTCATTTCAGCAGCTTGTTAGGGAATTCTTTCTCCCACCATCCCACTTTTTTGCTTTTCTTCAGGTAAGGTCTAAGAAGTATGGAGGCCGGGAGGGCCTGCCCCCCCTCCCCTGTGCTCCCAGTAGATCCCCACTGGAGGAGGCCCTGTTGGGCAAGGGAAGGGGTCCTAAACCAAAACCTATGACCAAGATATATAAAACCCTTCTAGGAGGACTGCCAGACCCTATAATAAGGTTATGGGAGAGGTGGGAGAGGATCTGTCACCTGAGCTGCTGAAGAAAGGAGACTGGAACTCAATTTAAAAAAAGGGGATGGACTGCTCCAAAAGTAACAGACTCAGGGCAATACATTACAATGTGCTCCTTAGAACCTATTCTTACTCCAGCACTTTTACATAAAATTAACCCAACAAATTCAGACCAATGATCCAAATGTAAGGCCCACACAGGTACCTTTTTTCATATGATGTGGGAGTATGCAAAGGTGAGATTGTTCTGGCAGGAGATTGTCTTACTGCTGTGCAGGACCCTTCATTGTATTCAAACACTGGACCCTGCTAATATCCTGTTGGGACTGCCAGGAGGGGCGTGGGGGAGAGGAGGTGTGGAGCACCTGCTGTGGAACCTGGGCATAGTAGTAGAAAAACAGGCATTGGCCCAGCAGTGGGGATCAGATACAGCCCCAATGGTCTCAGTGGGTACAGCTTCTATTACACTGCATGAAACTGGAACATGCACAATATAAGGCAAATAACCAAGGGGAAAAATATCAACAAACCTGGGGCCCCCTGGAGGAGATACTGTAGACTTCCTGGTTTCCAGTCTTTTAGACCCTTCTTACAGATTGGCTCCTTCCTCACTTCCCTGGTGCTTTCATTTGGGGACTACTGTTGATATTCCAAAAACACTAATTCCCTAGCTGTCTAACAAATTGGAGCCCTCCTGGGGAACACACGGGTGTCCCCAGGCACTTCGATGGGAATTTTTCCTGCGCGGGGAAAGGTGGAGGTTTCCATACCTATGGTATCTTGGTTTTTAAACAAATAACATATACTGGACCATAGTATAATAAGACACCATGCTTGTAAAAACTTTAATCTTCATTTATTTTCCATATATGTATTGCGATTTCATTCCTCCATGAGCTATGTTAAAAAACTTAACTACAATATTCAATGAATGTACTGCTGATAACTTTGTTTAAAGTTTACAAAAACAAAGAATAACTATAGAACAGAGGTACAAAGACTTTGAAACTTATCGGAATATTGAGACCTAGTTAGCATGTGATTTAAGATAACAAATTGATGGTAAAATAAATGCATTTGTTATGGCTCTACAAAAACTCTTCCTTAACTCCAGGATCGGAACCCAAGGCTTGTCTGGTTGCTTGTTGTGTGAGGGGGTTGTCATGCTATGCTAAGTGCATCATCAGGTGACCAGGCAGCTGCGCAGAATTGACTACACCCTGTCTAGGTGGTCCCCTGCCATCTGGGCCACACGGTGAGCTCTGATGCACATGTATCGCTGTCTACTCATCCTTACTACATACAGAAATCTCATTGGTCAGGGCTTGGGAAAAAACTAACAGTTGCCGGAGCTACTGTAATAGGATGACATAGACTGTACTCCTGACATTTAAACAATACTCACACTGCTGTCTCTGTGGAGCAACCCACACAAGTTAATTCCCCCCCACCCTGACACATTGTGCATCAAGTCCATGCGATATCAATAAGCTTCGATTTTAGATCCTGTTTTAGACGGAGGGTTCAGTACCATAAATTCAATAAGTTTAACCCAAAGCACAGTTCCAGTTCAGCCCATTACATACCACCCTGCCATGTTATAACAATTTGAAAAGTCATTGCTTGGTCGCTGAGGTGCCTTCTCTGCTTCCACTGTCACCGAGATCTTCTCAACAAGTGTACCTGCTGCCCTCGGATCTGGAAAGCTGTACTGTTTGTTGCTGTGAGCAAATTGCAGGTGTGCAGGGAAGCTCATTCCATGGCCTGTCCCCAGTTCAGTCAGTTTGGCTGTTACTCCATCATACGCCTTGCAACGCTGGTGGGTCGCACATGAGATGTCTGGGAAAAGCCCAATTCTTTTGTCCCCCTATGCTACTTGTTGCTGATTCTTGGCTGCTTTTAACTGTTGGCCTCTTGTGGCCATGGATGCAGACACCATCAATATGGTTCCGGGTCCATCTTCTGATGCCATGGCCCTTTGAGCGGTGATGCGGTACGCTCTGCATTTAGATTTAATTGCTCTGTGTACAATTTGTTAAGAGAACACTAAGGCAGGGCAGTGTAGTGGTTCGAGCACATGATTAGGGACAGAGTGACCCAGGTTTGAATCACACCACAGCCATTTGTTCACCTTTTTACCTTGAGCACATCACATGACCTTTCTGTACTTCAGGGAGGCCTTCCTCCTTATTACAATTGGGTTGAAGCATCCCCCCCAAAAAATGAGATGTTGTAACAGTTCATAAAGAAACACAAAATTGCACAGACACCCCCGATGCAAGGCATCATTGGTAACCTATACAAATCACCATGAAGGAATATAGGTTGGCTATGCTTTAAGAAAGGATGCAAGGTGCAACATGTTGAAACATAGAAACGCAGACATTTCCAGCAGATAAAGACCAACAGTCCATCCAGTCTGCTCGCAAAGAGTTAACTACCTTTCCCCCTTGACCTACTGTCTAAGGGGGTTGTTAGCTGTGATGTCTACCCCAACACTCCTTCACCTCTAACTCCCTGACCTCTCTAGCATCTCCTCTTGGAATAGTCACCCTGTTTACCTTTCCCATTCATTTCTGAACCTATTCACAGTTCCAGCCCCTGTCACTTCCATAGGTAATTTGTTCCACGGATCCACTGCCCCCTCGTTAAAGCAAAACTTCCTCACGTTTCTCCTGAAGTTTCCACTTATTAGCCTCCAGCTGTGTCCTCTCGTTACTGCATTTCTTTTCCTGGTGAATCCATTTGTGCCCTCCAATTACTGCACTACTGATCTTGGTGAATGCAATTGTGTCCTCTCATTACTGCACTTCTGTTTCTGGTGAATCCATCCATTCATGCCCTCTTGTTACTGCACTACTGATCCTGGTGAATCCAGTCATATCCTCTCATTAATGCACTACTGATCCTGGTGAATCCATTCGTGCTCTCTCATTACTGCACTTCTGATCCTGGTGAATCCATTCGGGCCCTCTTGTTACTGCATTACTCATTATGGTGATTCTATCCATGCCTTCTCATTACTGCACTACTGATCCTGGTGAATCCATTTGTGCCCTTTCATTGTTGCACTACTGATCCTGATGAATCCATTTGTGCCCTCTTGTTACTGCACTACTGATTGTGGGGAATCCATTGGTGTCTTCTTGTTTCTGGACTACTGATAATGGTGAATCCATTTGTGCCCTCTCATTACTGCACTACTGATCCTGGTGAATACATTCATGCCCTCTTGTTACTGTGCTACTGATCTTGGTGAATCCATTTGTTCCCTCTCTGCACTACAAATCAGGTGAATCCAGTCATGTCCTTTCATTACTGCACTTCTGTTTCTGGTGAATCTATCCATTCATGCCCTCTTGTTACTGCACTTCTGATCCTGATGAATCCAATCATGTGCTCTTGTTACTGCACTTCTGTTTCTGGTGAATCCATCCATTCATCCCCTCCTGATTCTGGTGAATCTATTCATGCCCTCTTGTTACTGCACTACTTATTCTGGTGAATCCATCCAAACCTTCTCATTATTGCAGTACTGATCCTGGTGAATACATTCATGCCCTTTCATTGTTGCACCACTGATCCTGATGAATCCATTTGTGCCCTCTTGTTACTGCACTACCAATCCTGGTTAATCCACTCATTTCCTCTCATTACTCTACTTCTGTTCCTGGTGAATTCATTCATGCCCTCTCTTTACAACACTACTGATCCTGGTGAATCCATTTGTGCCCTCTTGTTACTGCACTACTGATCCTGGTAGATCCACTCATGTCCTCTCATTAGGAGGCAGTATAGAATAGTGGTTAAGGGCATTGAGCAGCAACCCTGGAGATCTGGGTTTGAATCCCATCGGACTCCACTTGCATACTGTGTGACCCTGAGCAAATCACAACTTCCTTGTGCTTCTAGATCGCACCTGGAAACACACTCTGGCTTACTGTGCGTTTCTGGTTAAACAATTTCCCCTTCCCCTCATTACTCTACTTCTTTTCCTGGTGAATCCATTCATGCCCTTCCTTTACAACACTACTGATCCTGATGAATCTATTGGTGTACTCTCATTACTGCACTATTGATCCTGGTGAATCCATTCAAGCCCTCTTGTTACTACACGACTGTTCCTGGTGAATCCAGTCATGTCCTCTCATTGCTGCATTTCTGTTACTGCTGAATCCATTTGTGTCCTATTGTTACTGCACTACTGATCCTGGTGAATCCAGTTGTCTCCTATCATTACTGCACTGCTGATCCTGGTGAATCCAGTTGTGTCCTTTCATTTCTGCATTTCTGTTACTGCTGAATTCATTTGTGTCCTATCGATACTGCAATACTGATCCTGGTGAATCCAGTTGTCTCCGATCGTTACTGCACTACTGATCCTGGTGAATCCAGTTGTGTCCTCTCATTTACTGCACTTCTGTTCCTAGTGAACAGGTCCTCACTTTGTCCCTTTGTTAATTCCCCTCAAGAACTTGCACATCTCTCTCATGTCACCACTCTCCTTCCTGGCCTCCAGTGAGTAGATGTTAAGGGCCTACAGCTGTTCCTCATATGATCTGCCCTGTTGTTGTTAGATCATCCTGATGACCATGCACTGCACAATCTCCAGCCTATCCTCCATGCACTGCACAGTCTCCAGACTATCCTCCTTGCACTGCAGTATCCAGCCTATCCTCCCTGCACTGTACAGTCTCCAGCCTATCCTCCATTCACTGCACAGTCTCCAGACTATCCTCCCTGCACTGCACAGTCTCCATACTATCCTCCATGCACTACACAGTCTCCAGCCTATCCCCCCTGTGCTACACAGTCTTCAGCCTATCCTCCCTGTGCTACATAGTCTCCAGACTATCTTCCATGCACTGCACAGTCTCCAGCCTATCCTCCCTGTACTGCAGTCTCCAGCCTATCCTCCCTGCACTGCAGTTTCCAGCCTATCCTCCTTGTGCTGCACAGTCTCCAGCATATCCTTCCTACACTGCACAGTCTCCAGCCTATCCTCCCTGTACTGCAGTCTCCAGCCTATCCTCCCTGCACTGCAGTTTCCAGCCTATCCTCCTTGTGCTGCACAGTCTCCAGCATATCCTTCCTACACTGCACAGTCTCCAGCCTATCCTTCCTGCAGTGCAGTCTCTAGCCTATCCTCCCTGCACTGCACAGTTTCCAGCCTATCCTCCCTGTGCTGCACAGTCTCCAGACTATCCTCCTATGCTGAAGTCTCCAGCCTATCCTCTCTGCACTGCACAGCCTCCAGCCTATCCTCCCTGCACTGCACAGTCTCCAGCCTATCCTCCCTATGCTGCACAGTCTCCAACCTATCCTCCCTGCGCTGCAGTCTCCATCCTATCCCCCCTGCACTACACAGTCTCCAGACTATCCTCCATGCACTGCGTAGTCTACACCCTATCCTCCTTGTGCTGCACAGTTTCCAGCCTATCCTCCCTACACTGCACAGTCTCTGACCTAGCCTCCCTGCACTGCAGTCTCCAGCCTATTCTCCATGCACTGCAGTCTCCAGCCTATCCTCCATGCACTGCAGTCTCCAGCCTATCCTCCTATGCTGAAGTCTCCAGCCTATCCTCTCTGCACTGCACAGTCTCCAGCCTATCCTCCCTGCACTGCACAGTCTCCAACCTGTCTCTCTCCTTTCTGAGGTGTAGACTCCAGAGTTTCACACAGTACTCCATGTGGGGCCCCACAAGTGTCCTGTACAGGGGTAACATCACCTGCTTCCTCCAACAACCAAGCCCTCTCCCTATATCCCAGTATCCTTGTTGCTTTGCTGCGTGCTTTGTTACGCAGGTTACACTGTTTGAGGGAGCTGCTAATGATAATCCCCAGGTTCCTTTCCTCTGTCATTGTGGCTAATGTAACCCCATTTCCCCCTTTAGTATGCAGTACGTGGGTTCTTTTTCTCAATGTGCATTACTTTGCACTTTTTTGTCATTAAATCTCAGTTCAAAAACAAAAGAGTAGCTCTATCACCAGTTAACCACGCTTCAGAGTTCAACTTTCTAGATTTTCTAGTCATTTTTATGTTTGCCTGCATGCATGTGCAAGAAACATAGTGCCATCATCCGAGTTTTTGTAGGTGTAGCACCCTGTCTTCCATTTCAGTGAGTGTGTTTGCAGGCGCGGCCACAATTCACCAATGAATGCTGCAGCTGTCTATGACAGCAGTTGAAAATGCAGTGGCGTACGGTTGAAAGGGAGAGACCGCTTTAGTGAGCAGCGATAAGATAGTGTTGATTAGCATATTGCTGACAATCCTGCTTGTATACGTCTCAGCTTTCTCTTCCTGGAACATAAATTCAGTTTGAAGTGAACTTTTCCTAGGACTATCTTTCCGAGGAGGCGACGGGTGCCCAATCCCCGTCGCTCAATTAACCCCCCAAAAGAAAAGATTCTAGTTGCCACGCTTGGGAGCCCACTCCAGCGCAGCACATACCTGTATGGCCGGCGGGGTGCCCAATCCCCATCGGCTCCACTGCCTCCCAAAAATTTTTTAGCTGCCACACTGGGAGCCCACCCCAGTGTGGCACAAGTCCCGTCATCCTCCTAAAGAGAAAACAAAACACCTGAAAAGAAAAAAAGGTCCCTCGTTGATTGTCTTGCCCCAACCCGCTCCACCCTCTGTGCATTCACCTCCCACACCCTACCTCACCCCATACTTACCTCCGGAGGCTGGCGAGACGCATCTGGTGGGACCGAGAACATGTCTGCACTCTTCAAAGCCGACCGTGAACTGAAGAAATGCCGGTAAGCGGTATAATGGAATAAATAGGGTTTTTTCAACTATGATGCATATCTCAGGCATTTTTTTGAATTTTGGCACCAGATTTTCAACATGGGGTTTTTGGGACCCCTCCTCATGAATTCTGGCACTGTCATGGTGTTAATTGGCCCCGAAAGGTGATTTCGCGGTCACTGCATGGAACCATGTTTTGGGACTGATTTACAAAACAACAGTGTCACAGTTCGTGAGACAGGCCCCCCAAAACCCTATTTTGAAAATTTGGTGAAAAAATTCCCAAAAATGACTGATTTACGAGCATGCGTTGCGCAGTTCCTACACACGCTCGTAAGTTCGTGGCTTTTTAATATTTTCACTCCAGATTTTCAACATTGCCATTTTACCACACCTCCTTATGAATAGTACAGCTGTAATTTTTCACATCTCGCCCAAAATGTGTTTCCGCGCATGTAGCACACAATGGCGCAGTTGGTGTGTGAAATCAATGTTCGGGACAGATTACGAAAATCACAGTGACACTGTTCATCAGCAGAGGTCTTAAAATGGCTATGTTAAAATTTGGTGACACAAAGTCCATAAATGACTTGTTTCAGCGAGCATTGCACAGTTTCCACACACCCTTGTAAGTTCATGAATTTGTAATATTTTCAGTCCAGATTTTCACCATTGGCATTTTCCACACTTCTTATAAACAGTACAGCAGTCATTTTCACACCATGGCTAAATGTGTTTTCACTCCAGCGCAGAAATGCGTGGTTGCTGTGGGAAATCACTGTTCGGGACAGATTAAGAAAATCACAGTGGCATTGTTCATGAGCGGAGGTCCCAAAATGCCTGTGTTGACAATCTGCTGTAAAAAAAATCCCCAAACTAATTACATTACAGGTGTGCATTGCACAGTTGCTACGTACGCTCGTGACTTCACCATTTATTTTAATATTTTCACAGCAGATTTTCAACATTGCCATTTTTTTACACCTCCCCATGAAGAGTACAGCTGTCATTTTTCACATCCTGTTCGAAATGTGTTTTCGCACCTGTGGTGCCAAATGGCGTAGTCACTGTCCAAAAGCAGCTTTCCGCTAACAAACTGATATTGCCACTGTTCATGAGGTGGGGGTCACAAAAAAACCATGTTGAAAATTTGGAGTGAAAATACCAACGAACACCTGAGGTGTTAGGGTTTCTGACCATAACACCCCACCCTGTAGAGAATGACAGGCATCAGGGGTGTGACTTGGGATTGTCACCTGTAATGCTTATACCATTCCACCCCCAGCCACACCCTGCAGCCAGTGGGAGCCATCAAAGTGTGCCTTGGACTCTTCGGCCCCGAAGTTCACCCCATTCTCCTATACAGCACCCATCTCACCGTATTTCCTGATGGAATGGGGTGAACATAAGGGCCAAAGACCCCAAGGCACACTGTGACACTTTTCAGTGTCTGCAGGGTAGGGTGTGATGAAATGGCGTGGCCGTTATGCTTGATGACCCAAAGGCACACCCCAATGCCTGTCACTATCTGCAGGGTGGTGGTGGGGTTGGCTTCAGTTCAACACTTCACTGCCATTCCTATTATGCAGCTCTGCAACTCCTACACTACCAATGCCAATGTCAGCAAGCAAACATTCGGCATTGACAAATGCTTGTTATTTTTCATTCTGGCCACCAAAAACTGCTTGCCCCAAAGTTTTTTCGGCCAAACTGCCAGCTTTTTCAAGGGGAATGGTCCTATGAAATATGAAAAAATGTAGTGCGTATAATTTTCATATCAGTAACATTAGTGGTTTACCTGATGCACTGCTTTAGAAAAACAGGTAACCATGAAAACAAATTAATTTCCTTTAATCACTTCCAATGTTTTATACCACTTTCAAAGGCTTTCATAAAACAGTTACCAACTCTTTAAAGTTCTCTATTCTTTAAAATGCCCAGTACGGCTTGTGTGTAGTTATTCAGGATACCACAGCCATCACAGTGCTGATCTGGCTGCTTGCAGTTTTTAAAGCAGCCTCCATCTAGTGTCATGACATCACACACCTACCAGCTGGCCATGACATGGTTATGAGACTCCCTTCACTCCCGTGGGAGTGTGTGTTAATGACAGGTGACTTGTTATAATCGTCACAACCTCCAGTGATCCCAAGTAATGTGGATAGAAACATAGAAGTTGAGGACAGACAGGGACCGAAAGGCCCATCTAGTCTGCCTATTTTTCTACCTTATGAATGTGCCATCGGCCTTTGCTCTGTCAATGGCCTATCTATTCATACTCATCTGTATTGCCCCCTTATGCCTGTCCCATGCCTGTTTGAAGCCCTGCACTGTATTCATATCCAACACTTCCTGAGGTAGGCTGTTCCATGCATCCACCACCCTTTCTGTGAAAAAGAACTTCCTCTCATTACCCCTTAATCGGCCTCCCTCCAATCTCATGCTGTGTCCTCTTGTCCTGCTATTTTTCTTATACTGAAACATGTTAGACTCTTTCACCTTGTTAATGCCCTTAAGATGTTTGAATGTTTCGATCATATCACCTCTCTCCCTCCTTTGCTCTAGGGTATGCATATTGAGCTCCATTAATCGGTCCTCATATGTTTTCTGATGCAGTCCCTGCACCATTTTGGTTGCCCTTCTCTGGACTGCCTCCATTTTGTTAACGTCCTTGTGCAGGTGTGGCCTCCAGTCCTGCACACAGTACTCCAGATGGGGCCTAACCAGTGTCTTGCGAAGAGGGATTATAACCGCCCTCTTACATCTTGTGATACCCCTACTAATACACCCCAACATCCCTCTAGACTTACCTACTGCTTTAGTGGTCTGCTTGGATGATTTCAGGTCATCTGTGATGATGATGCCTAAGTCTCTTTCTTCCCTTGTGATTGCCAGTGACTCCACTCCCAACCTATAGGTGGCTTTAGGGTTTCTCTTCCCTGTGTGCATGATCTTGCACTTCTTTGCATTAAACCCCAGTTGCCACTCTTCCGACCATTTTGTCAGTTTGTCCAGATCTCTTCTCATTCTGCCCACCCCATCTGTATCATCTACTCTGTTGCAGATCTTGGTGTCATCTGCAAACAGACTAACCTTACCCTCCAGTCCATCTGCAATGGCACTGATGAAGATATTGAAGAGGATGGGCCCCAGGATTGATCCCTGAGGTACCCCACTTGTGACTTGCATCTCTTCTGACTGTATACCGTTTACCACCACTCTCTGTTTTCTGCCCGCCAACCAGTTTGCCACCCAGTTGACCAACTTCTGACCCAACCTGAGCCTACCCAACTTATTAATCAATCTTCTATTTGGGACAGTATTGAAAGCTTTGCTGAAGTCAAGGTAGGCAACATCAACTGCACCCCCTTGGTCCACCACTCTGGTTACTCAGTCAAAGAAATCTATGAGATTAGTTTGATAGGACTCTCCTGTTGTAAACCCAGGCTGTCTTGGATCCTGTGCTCCTATGGATTCCAGGTGTTGCACTATCCTTTCCTTAAGGAGTGTCTCTATAATCTTGCCCACTACTGAGGCAAGACTGACCGGTCTGCAATTCCCTGCCTCCTCACTGCTACCACTCTTGTGGAGCGGGATCACAGAAGCCCTTCTCCGGCCTTCTGAAACCTCACCTGTGCTCAGAGACTCACTAAACAGTTCTGATACTGGCTCTGCTAGTTCCACCCTTAGCTCCTTTAGTACCCTGGGATGTATACCATCAGGTCCCATTGCCTCATCCACCCTGAGCTTAGTGAGCTCTTGTAGGACCCTTTCCTTTGTGAAAGGACTAGTGCACACCTCCCTCCTCCATGTGTCCATGGTGCTGAGCTGTGGGCCCTGCCCTACCTTTTCCTCAGTAAATACTGAGCAGAAGTATCTATTTAGGATATATGCTTTTCCTTGGTCCTCCTCCTTACACTCACCCTTATCCCCTTTGAGCTCAGCAATACTCCCTCTAGACTTTCTCCTTTCACTAATGTATCTATAGAAAGTCTTGTCACCTTCTTTTACTGTTCATGCTAGTGTTTCCTCAGTTTGGGCTTTTGCCTGCCTTACTGCCTTCCCTGCTTCCCTTTGGGAAGTTTGGTATGCCTCCCTATCTTCATCCCACTGCATTTCCTTATATTTCCTGAAGGCCAGCCTTTTGGCCCTGACCTTTTCTGCTACTGTTCTTGAGAACCAAAGTGGTTTCCTTCTTCTTTTTCTCTTGCTTTTCTGTCTAACACAGTGGGATGTTGTTTCAAGTATTGCATCCTTAATGCTTGCCCAATTTGCCTGTACCCCCTCACCTGTACTTCTTCTTTCCAGGGCTAGCTTAACTCTGTTGGCCATCTTATCAAAGTCAGCTCCTCTGAAGTCCTATATTTTTGCCTTGGAATGGGATGATATAGTTCTAGTGGCCAAATTGAACCATACCATGTGATGGTCACTGGCCCCCAGGTGACCTTCTACCTGGAGATCTGTGATCCTTTCCTCATTAGTCAGTACTAGATCTAGGATAGCCCTGTCTCTTGTGGGTTGTTGTACCAGTTGTGTGAGGCCCTCCCCTGCAGGGAATCCACTATGTGTCTAGTTCTGGCAAGTGTTCCTGTTGGTATTGACCAATCTGTATCTGGCATGTTGAAGTCTCCCATTATCAGAACCTCCCCTTTAGCAGTCATGTTTTGTATATCTTCTAACAGTAATGTGTCTATGTCCTTCCTTTGTTCTAGAAGCCTGTAGACAACCCCAGTTCGTATGGCAGGCCCATTTCCTGTTTCCAGGATGAACCACAGTTCTTCTGGCACGTTATGTGTATTCTGAATTTCTGTAGCTTTGATATTTTCATTGACATAAGGGGCCACTCCACCCCCCCATCCCTTTTTGAACCTCGGTCTGTTCTGAACAGTACATAGCCGGGTACTGAAGTCTGTCATGTGTGGTTACTGGTGAACCATGTCTCGCTAATGGCTACTATGTCCAGTTTAGCCTCTATCATTGTTGCCTGTAGGTCTGGGAGCTTGTTTCCCAGACTGCAAGCATTTGTGTACATGAATTTTTCATTGGCCAGATTTCGGTGTGTTAGCTGTTGGGTGAGGTCCGGCGTTTCCCCTGTGCATTGTATGGGGAGCTGTACCTTTTTCCTTACCTGGTGATGCAAATGAACTACAAACATGCTGAACTTCTGTTTGATTACTAGCTGAGGGGGAGGGGTATTCTTCCCATTCGACATATCGGGTGCTGCACCCCCTCCCCATTTCCTAGTTTAAATATTCTGCAAAGACATCAAACTTCTCCCCCAATGCACCGACTCCCTCCCTAGTTAGATGCAGTCTATCGAATTTAAAGAACTTTTGCTCCCAATACTGTTGCCAGCTACCTACAAATTTGTGTCCTTTTTCCTGACACCAGCTCTTGATCCACATGTTTAGCTCCCTTATCTCCCCTTCTCTGACCTTCCGTCCATCTTCCCCCTCTCCCAGACTGGCAGGATCTCAGAGAAGGAGATGCCAGATGAAATGGATCACAGTTTGTCACCCAGCCTGGTCAGGTGTTCCTTGGTCTCCACAACTGTCTGGCTGGTGAGATCGTTAGTCCCTATGTGTAACAGGACATCGATGTTTTCTCCTGCTTCCTGCATGATTTTAGCAATGCGGTCAGTGTATCTCCACGCTGATGTATCGGGGAGACATCTGACCATTACCTCCGGCTGGAGGTAGGTATCAACTCTCCGAATCATGGAGTCTCCTATCATCAGAAGTGTTTGGGATTTCCTTTTGATCATTCATTGCAAATGGTAAAACAAGCTATACTTTTACTACCGCTTGTTGATAAATGTTTTTATGTTTAAACAGGAACCAGTTTTATATGAGCCAAGAAGCCTTGTGTGGGGTTCTGACGTATAAACGGATTTTATGAGTGTATTTGTGGAATTTTGGCAACAAATTGCCATAATCAGAGGAGATGTCACATATTCCAGGAATGCAGTTGTCTTACAGTTTCATAATAGTGGCAACCAGTCAATTTCTTTATTAAGACCAAGTGCACCGCTTGGGGTACTAAATCTTTCAATCCAATAAGCTTCTTTTATTAACAATTGTTGCTGCCTGTTACCACCTCTGCTGTGACATTTGACCATTTCCGAACCTCAAAATTTCAGGGAGGACACCTGGGCTTGATATTCAAAACCACCCAAAGTGGAGTGCAAAGATTTGTGCTGCGCCTTGCGATTGCCGGGGTGCCCAAATATGCTATTTTTAGTGGAATAGTGCACCAGTGCTATTCAACTGAATATAGGGAATATGCTGGCCCAGCCAAGCCATCAGCACTGCCCTGACAGGATCCTGAAGAATCGATACCAGAATGGATTTCCACAGTGCTATTTGCAATATTTAAAGGGACCTATGCAAATGAGCCCATTGGTTATGCAAGGTGCTAAAGGACCATTTGCATGCCAATTATGGGCTCATTTAAATGGGTAGTGAGGCAGGTTAGCACAGCACTGCCTCCCCAATTGTCTGGTCCCAGTCACGTATACATATCCCTGTGTTAGTGATCCCCCCACCAATCACCGGACCATTCTGTCAAATAATAATATCCCTGGAGCTAGTGGTTCCTCCTCTCCAATTGTCAGCCCCAGCTGAAATAATATTAATATCCCTGGTGCTAGTGGTATCCACCCTCCCTCCGAATGCCAGCCGTGGTTTACTTATTTTTTAGTTATTCTTTTTCTCCCCATGGTCCCTGGCTGGCTACCTCAGCTGTCACCCCTGTGTCCTCACCCTGAACATTGGACCTCCTCTCCTATGCCCCTAGGACTTACCCTTTGTGGCAGAGGTGGGGGGGAGTGACTCTATCCACTGCGAACGGATCCAGCTGGGGAGGAGTTTTCTCAGGTTGTCACTCTGGGGGGCCACCTTCATGCTCCATGGCTGGGGATCTTTTCCTGCTTTTCCTTTTGCGGAGTTGGGAGCATGCAATGCTACCAATGATGCACAGTGCATGTGTCTGCATGCTGCATGTCAGGCAGCTGCTCCTCCTCTGCCCCAACCTCTGGGACATGGCATGTTGACCCCCAGCTGCTGCCAAGGGTCAGGCAAATGCCGTTCCATGGTCCCCACCCTCCCCAGGAGAGGGGAGCTGTCCCTTGGATGCTCGATTCTCTCCTTTCCCAGTTGACCCCCGGTGACCTGCTCGCACCACGAACATGGGTTGTCAGCATGGCAGGAGGTAAGGCATGATGCCTCAGCCCTCCACACCACTGAACCTGGTATAAATAATATAATCCCTGGTGCTAGTGATAACCCCCTCCCTCCAACTGTCAGCCCAGGCTTAAATAATACAATCCCTGGTGCTAGTGGTAACTGTCCCCCCCCCCCGAATGCCAGCCCTGGCTTAAATAATATGATCCCTGGTGCTAGCGGTAACTGTCCCCCCCGAATGCCAGGCCTGGCTTAAATAATATGATCCCTGGTGCTACCGGTAAACCCCCCTCCCTCTGATTGGTAGCCCAAAAGTAAAAAAAAAAAAAACTCCCTGGCATCCAGTGGTTCCTCCCCTTCCCTTGGCACCAGATATACCCTCCTCCACTCACCTTAGCATTATCCATGGCATGACAGGCGCATATGGCAACTGACACAACCCCCCTCACACCTCCTCGGCCAGTTGCCATATGTACAAACAGTAAGCACACCACTTATTTATAGGACATACTTCCAGGCTGGCATTTGGAGGGATGGGGGAGTTACTCCTAGCACCAGGGATCATATTATTTAAGCCGGGGCTTGCATTCGGAGGGAGAGTGGTTACCACTAGCACCAGAGATTGTATTATTTAAGCCAAGACTATGGGAGGGGAGTTACCACTAGGACCAGGGATTGTATTACTTAAGCTGGGGCTGGCAATCAGAAGGAGGAGAGTTACCACTAGCACCAGGGATCATATTACTTCGGCCAGGACTGGCAATTGGTGGGGGGGCACTAGCACCAGGGATATTATTATGTAACAGGACAGGCCGGTGATCAGTTGGGGGGCCGCTAGCACCGAGGATATTATTATGTAACAGAATGGGTTGGCAATCAGTGGGGGAAGGCCACTAGCACCAGGGATATTATTATGTAACAGAATGGGATGGTGATCAGAGGGAGGGCCACTAACACCAGGGATATTATTATGTAACAGAGCGGGCCGGCAATCAGTGGAGAGGGCCCACTAGCACCAGGGATATTATCATGTAACAGAACAGACTGGCGATCAGTGGGGGGCCACTAGCACCAGGGATATTATTATGAAACAGAACGGGCCGGCGATCAGTGGGGGAGGCACTAGCATCAGGGATATTATTATGGAACAGAACGGGCTGGCGATCAGTGGAAGGGGGAAATGGCTCCAGGGATAGTATTATGTAACAGAACGGGCCGGCGATCAGTGTGGGGGGGCACTAGCACCAGGGCTATTATTATGTAACAGAATGGGACGGCGATCAGAGGGAGGGGGCCACTAGCACCAGGGATATTACTCTGTAACAGAATGGTCCGGTGATCAGTGGGGGGGAGGGCACTAGCACCAGGATATTATTATATAACAGAACGGCTGGCGATCAGTGGGGCACTAACACCAGGACATTATTATGTAACAGAGCGGGTCACATTAGTTGAGGGGTCACTAGCACCAGGATATTATTATGTAACAGAATGGGCCGGTGATCAGTGAGGGGGCCACTAAAATAGGGGATATTATTATGTAACAGAATGGACGGCCATCAGAGGAGGGGCCACTAGCACCAGTGATATTACAATGTAACAGACCGTGATGGTGATCAGTGGGGGCACTAGTACCAGGGATATTATGTAACAGAATGGGCCGGTGATCAGTCGGGGGACTAGCACCAGGGATAGTACTCTGTAACAGAAAAGGCTGGTGATCAGTGTGGGGGGGGGCACTAGCACCAGGGACATTATTATGTAACAGAACAGGCTGATGATCAGTGGGTGTGGGGGCCACTAGCACCAGGGATATTACATACTAACATACTAAAACGCCAGCAGAATAGGCCTAATGGTCTTTTGTGTCTGCTCGTTTGGTCAGCCCCCACCCTGGGAGCTGACCATGCTGCCCCCCTCGCTCTCTCTGGCTTCTCCCTTCCCAGTTCCAGATATTCTCGCTGTACTGGACTTTGCTTCCAGAGACCTTCCCCTGTACCTGTCCCACCTCCTCTTGAACCCCTCCACCATCTCTGCCTCCACCAGGCCCCTGGGCAGCACATTCCATGGCTCCACCACCTTCTCAGTTAAGTA
This sequence comes from Neoceratodus forsteri, assembly GCA_016271365.2. Taxonomy (NCBI): domain Eukaryota; kingdom Metazoa; phylum Chordata; order Ceratodontiformes; family Ceratodontidae; genus Neoceratodus; species Neoceratodus forsteri. The sequence continues at coordinate 219,828,765 of JADMNL010000026.1, forward strand.
GCACCTCCTCCTTTCTCCCCTGAATCTCCGCCCTTTCCAGCTTCCACCCATGCCCTCTAGTTGCACCACCCTTTCTTCGGAGCACCCTGACTGCTCTTCCCCTATTTACCCCCTTCATGTACCTGAAGACCTCTATCATGTCCCCCCGGCCCCTTCTCTCTTTCAATGTGTACATATTTAGCTGTTCAAGCCTCTTCCCATAGGTCCTGTCCCCCAAGCCCCAGATAATTTTGGTTGCCCTCCTCTGGACCCTCTCCAGGAGTTCAATGTCCCCCTTTAAGTGTGGCCTCCAAAACTGCACACAGTACTCTAGGTGCGGCCTTGCCAAGCAGTTATACAGAGGGAGTATCACTTCCCTCCTTCTGGAGGTGATCCCCCTAGTGATGCATCCCAGCATCCTGTTGGCCTTGGCCGCTGCCCTCCTACAAGTCTCTGAGTTGTTCATCTTGACATCCACCACCACCCCCAGGTTCCTCTCAGCCATCAAGGCTTGTAGCATTCCCGGATGTACACTTGGCCGGGTTTCTGGCTCCCGGTGTAGTACCTGCATTTCCTGTATTGAACCTCAGCTTCCACTTTCTAGACCACCTTTCTAGAGCCTCCAGGTCCCCCAGACCACCCTCCTCCATCCACCACCGCCCCCAGTTTTGAGTCATCCGAAAGAGACTCATTTCACTCCGATATCCTTCCTTATGTCAGAGATGTAGGCGTGGAATAGAGGGGCTGGCAATTAGTGGGGAGCAACTAGCACCAGGGATATTATTATGTAACAGAATGGGCTGGCAATCAGTGGGGGTCACTAACCACAGGGATATTATTATGTAACAGAACAGGCCAGCGGTCGGTGGGGGTGAGCCACTAGCACCAGGGATATTACTCTGTAACAGAATCGGGTCAGCGATCGGTGAGGGTGGGCCACTAGCACCAGATATTACTCTGTAACAGAATGGGCCGGCGATCGGTGGGGGGCACTAGTACCGTGATATTATGTAACAGAACAGGCTGGCGATTGGTGGGGGCCACTAGCACCGGGATATGGCAATGTAACAGAACGGGCTGGCGATCAGTTGGGGGGCATCAGCACCAGGGATATTATTATGTATAACAGAATGGGCCGCAATCAGAGGAGGGGTCACTAGCACCAGGAATATTATTATGTAACAGAACAGGCCGTCAGTCAGTGGGGGGTCACTAGCACCAGGGATATTATTATGTAACAGAATGGGCTGCCCATCAGTGGGGAGGGGGCACTTGCACCAGGGATCTTATTATGTAACAGAACGGGATGGCGATCAGAGGGAAGGGGCCACTAGCACCAGGTATATTGCAATGTAACAGAATGGGCCGGCGATAAGTGGGCACTAGCACCAGGGATATTACTCTGTAATAGAACGGGCTGGCGATAAGTGGGGGGGGGCCACTAGCACCAGGGATATTATTATGTAACAGAACAGGCCAACGATCAGTGTGTGGGGGGGGCCACTAGCACCAGGGATATTACTCTGTAACAGAATGGGCCGGCAATCAGTTGGGGGGGCACTAGCACCAGGGATATTATTATATAACAGAATGGCCTGGCGATCAATGGGCAGTGGACCACTAACACCAGGAATATTACTCTGTAACAGAACGGGCCAGCGATCAGTGGGCACTAGCACCAGGGATATTACTCTGTAACAGAACGGGCTGGCGATCCGTGGGGGGGGGCACTAGCACCAGGGATATTATTATGTAACAGAATGGGCTGGCGATCAGTAGGCAGTGGATCACTAACATCAGGAATATTATTACGTAACAGAACAGGCCGGTGGTCCATGGTGGGGCCACTAGCACCAGGGATATCACAATGTAACAGAATGGGACAGCAACCAGTGGGTGGGCACTAGCACCAGGAATACTATTATGTAACAGAACAGGCTGGCGATCAGTGGGGGGGCACTAGCACCAGGGATATTACAATGTAACAGAATGGGTCGACGATCAGTGGGGGAAGGGGGCACTAGCACCAGGGATATTATTATGGAACAGAACGGTCCGACAGTCAGTGTGGGGGGGGCTCTAGCACCAAGGATATTATTATGTAACAGAACAGGCTGACGATCAGTGGGGGGAGGGCCACTAGCACCAGGGATATTACGATGTAACAGAATGGGCTGCCCATCAGTGGGAGGGGGGCACTAGCACCAGGAATCTTATTATGTAACAGAACGGGATGGCGATCAGAGGGAGGGGGCCACTAGCACCAGAGATATTATTATGTAACAGAACAGGCTGGCGATCAGTTGGGGGGGCCACTGGCACCAGGGATATTACTCTGTAACAGAATGGGCCGGTGATCAGTTGGGGGGGTCTACTAGCACTAGGGATATTATTATGTAACAGAACAGGCCGACGATCAGTGGGTGGGTAGGAACCACTAGCACCAGGTATATTACTGTGTAAGACAACAGGACGGTGATCAGTTGGGGGAAGGGAGCACTAGCACCAGGGATATTATTATATAACAGATAGGGCTGGCGATCGGTTGGGGGCACTAGCACCAGGGCTATTATTATGTAACAGATCGGGCTGGCGATCGGTTAGGAACACTAGCACCAGGGCTATTATTATGTAACAGAAAAGGCTGGCGATCAGTGGGGGTCACTAGCACCAGGATGTTATTATTAGCAACAGAGCGGGCCCGCGGTCAGTGGGGGGCCACTAGCACCAGGGATATTATTATGTAACAGAACGGCTGGCAATCGATGAGGGGAGCACTAGCACCGGGGATATTATTATTATGTAATGGAACAGCCCGCGATCAGTGGGGGGGCACTAGTACCAGGGATATTATTATGTAACACAATGGGCCGGCGATCAGTGGGGGGAGGCCACTAGCACCAGGTATAGTACTCTGTAACAGAATGGGCTGGCGATCAGTGGGGAGGGGCATTAGCACCAGGGATATTATTATGTAATAACAGAACAGGCTGTCCGATCAGTGGTGTGGGGGCACCATCACCAGGATATATTATGTAACAGAACGGGCGGCAAGCATTGGAGGGGGGCACTTCAGCACGGATATTGTTATGGACAGAACGGGTCAGCAATCAGTGGGGTCCACTAGCACCAGGATATCACCTGTAACAGAATGAGCTGGCGATCAGTGGGGGGGCACTAGCATTAGGGGTGTTATTATTTGACAGAATGGGTTGACGATTGTTGTGGGGCTCTAGCACCAGTGATCATATTATTTCAGCTGGGGCTGGCAATTGGTGGAGGGGGACCACTAGCACTAGGGATATAATTATGTGACAGAATGGGCCAGCGATTGGCGAGGAGGTGCCAACGACCACAGGGGGCTGCTGTGATCCCCCAGTGGCCATGCGGCTCCTTGGCTGCATTATCTCTGGCAGCTGCTAGGATTGCCTGAAGTTAAGTCGGGGTTTTGTTTCGCAGTATTTGTGCTGCAGAAAAGGACTGCACTAAACCCTTTTGCGCAGCACAGTGCTGCTGAATAGGGGGCAGTGTGCATATTCATGGCCACGCCCCTGCCCTTGCCTGCATGCATACATTATGTTTTGCATGGGTGCTAACCCTGTTTGCCCATGCAACAGCCCCTTTTGAATATGGGGCTCCAGCGTAAACCCAGGTTTGCACAGGCAAAGACCCGTTAGCACCTGCACAAACGTTTGAATATCGGGCCCCTGATGTCCTGCCCCAGTGAAATGTTTTGCCAGACTTGATGGCGCATCCCTTCTTATCATGGACTTGTGTTCTGAGAGTCTTAATCTCAGCTTATGTTTGGTCTGTTCTATATACATTTCATTGCCGCTACATTTAACCATGCATACCACGAAGGTCGAATTGCAAGTTATATGCTGTTTGATTTTAAAACATTCATCCCTGTAGGGATTATGTACTGCCAACATTTTTTTGTGTGTTGCTACACGGGGCACAATGCCCACAGGGATCATTTCCACTTGGCGGTGGACCAAAGGACAAACTAGTATTCTGTTCCTGTTGTGGAATGTAATCTGAATGTACTAATTTATTCTTTAAAGCATTGACCCTCACCCCAGCATGCACTGTGCCCTTTGCCTTCACCCATGATTGATCTCCTTTTCATTGCAATACAAAAGCTGTTATTATATTGTGCTGGTTCTTTTACTGCTGCCTCTGTATTTTTCTGACTGTACCTGTATCTTGTAAATTGCATCTGTGTTTTATTTTGATAGTAGTTCCTCTTTGGATCTCCTTCCCACTGGTTGCACCTGGAAATGAGCCTTGGCTCAGTGTGCCTTTCCTGGTTGCCAACTTTTAAATAAATAAACACAGAAACATAGAAGCTGTTGGCAGAAAAGGACCTACTGGCTCACCTAGTCTGCCCTAAGGTCCCTACCTACTTTGCTACCGTAGACCCTAACTGATCTCTGGCCTTACCCCCTCCCTCCCACAAGGTTGTCTTGTATCTAACTCATGCATGTCTGAAACCTGTTACCATTTCGGTACCCACCACCTCTGCTGGGAGGCTGTTCCAGATGTCCACCACCCTTTCCGTAAAAAAGTATTTCCTCACATCCCCTCTTAGTCTCCCCCTTTCCAGCTTCATATCATGCCCCCATGTCCTTGAGCATCTTTTTAAATGCCACCTTCCTGTACCTTATTGATACTTTGAAGGTATTTGAATATTCCTCTCATGTCTCCCCTTTCTCTCCATTCCTTTAGATAGTACATATTTAATTCCCTGAGTCTTTCTTTGTAGGGCTGCTCTGAATTGCCTTCCGGAGATGGGGCCTCCAGAACCAGATACAGCATCCCAGGTGAGGCCTCACCAGTGATCTATATAGGGGTAACACTACCTCCCTCTTTCTGGTGATACCTCTCCCTACACACCCCAGCATTCTGCTAGCCTTTCCCACTGCTTTATCACACTGCTACATACATAAATCAATTTAAATAAATAAACAAAACTGCAATGTGAACTGTATATTTGGATTCAGGTTATTTAAATAAGGAAGAAACAGCCATAAATCTATAGAGTTACCTGTCCATACAAAAAACAAATCATCTGTATTTCTTCTATCTGTAGCAGTTGTATCTCTGCACGGGTTGTTGTCACTGTTGATGAAATCCATATCAAACTGCTACATGTATAGGTTGGCACATGGTGGGGCCATGGTTGTCCCCATCGCTGCCCCCCCAGTCTGCATATAGTATCTGTTGTTGAATCTGAAATGGTTTTTCTCAAGACACTCACTTACTTATGATCTTTGCAGCATTATTATTTTTTGAATTATTTTTTAAAGATGTCATTTTACATATTTATTTGCCTTTGAATCTTTTAGTTCATAGTATTGTCGTACTTATCGTAATGCCTGTGTATATTTTGGTAAGCACTCAGAGGCCCTGGGATTGGGTGCTACATAAACCGTTGCAGGGCAGCGTTGTTTTTATGTTGGTTGTGCTTGTGAAAACCAAAGTATTGTAGCAATATGGGATTTCGGGGGGGGTGGGTCACTGCCGAGCCCATTGCAGTTCACAGAACCAGGGACTCGGCAGTCTACCCCAATGACCGCTCGGTGTGGTCCTGATGCAATGTTCTGCTCAGTGGGCTGAACGGTCATACACTTCAAAGGACCAAAGTCACTCTAATCCGAGAGGGCTTTGGACCTTTGATTTGCAGGACCATTCAGCCCATTAAGACATGCAGCGATATGTGTGACTCCTTGCTCCCTGGTCCCGGGTGGCCACCGAATGTTTGGCATCTCTAACTAAAGTTCTTTTACTCGGGCAGTGATGGCAAACAAAATATGGAATTTTTTTTTATGTGTGACACCTACATCAGAGATTTTTAATAGAAGACTACATATATTAAAAAAAATAATAATAATAATTAGTGCACTGCACTAACCCCCCCTTCCCCGTTCATATCACCACAACTTGGATTTTGTCCTAATGCGACCATCACTCCGGGTGCTGGTCTTCCCAGTTTTGTGAATTCCAGCCACTGCAGACTCCTCCAATCCTGAGTTCAGCTCATGCTAACTCATTTTAGGACACATAACTTGTTAGCATTTGGGCAAACTGCAAACTGGCAAAGGGCCAGGGGCTGTTGTGTCACCAGAGGGGAAGATCAGAGCAGCTCTTAGCTGGAAGAGGCCAGAGACCTAAAAGCACCCATCTAGCTGGAAACTGTTTTTTTTACATTGGCTGCTTTGTACAAACCAATGTATTGTGGTAATACAAGATTTCGGGGGGTCACTGCCAAGCCCATTGCAGTTCACAGAAATTGGGGCTCAGCAGTGTATCCCAATGACCACTCGGTGTGGTCCTGATAAAATGTTCTGCTTGGTGGGCTGAACGGTCATGCACTTCAAAGGATTGAAGCTGCTTTAATCCAGGAGGGCTTCGTCCCTTTGATTTACATGACCCTTCAGCCCACCAAGACATGCAGTGATTTGTGTGCTGCCTTGCTCCCAGGTCCTGGGTGCCCACTGAGTGCTCCTGCTGGCTCCGTTATCTGTTGGCCTTGATTGGGTGTCCGGCAGAGTGTAATAATAAAGCCACATGCTGCGGCGGGGTTGCCGATAGCTGCACAGCTCAATGTGCAAGCTGCTATGGTCGGCTCCTCATGTCTTCTCTCTCCCTCTCACATTGCTGAAAACTACCCCTCACTTTTTTAAATTATCCTCCCCCCCACACAACCCTCCTTCTAAGTATCCACCATGCTACACCTCCCCACAAACATAGGTACTGACTCTGGGGGTGCCCAATCCCCCAGTGTCCTCAATTGTACAGCAAACTCTTACTGAAAGAAAGAAAACTGTCCCTCATCGTCTTTTTTAATCCTGTGGAAAAAAAAAGGAAAATGTCCATTTTTATCTGTTGCGCCATTAACCCCCCCATGTGATCCTAGCAAGGGTGGCCACCGAGTGCTCCTGCTGGCCCCATTATCTGTTAGCCTTGATTGGGGGCCTGGCATCTTTATTATTTTTTTTTTACCCTGTAAAAAAGAAAATGGTCTCTCATCATCCCCCCCTCCCCTCTTCCCCATCCTGACCCCCTCCATGCACCCACCTCCCCGCACCCTCCCCTTACCCCATACTGACCACTAGAGGTCAAGTGCTGTCATCTTCTCCGGACTGGGACACGTCTGCACTCTTCAAAGCCGAACCGCAAACTGAAAAATCAAGGTAAGCCGTATAATGCCTGTCAATGGTGGTTTCAACTTATGTTGGTATCTCAGCCATTTTTTGAGATAGAGGGGGTTCTTGGGACCCCACCTCATGAACACTGTCACTGTCATTTCGTTACTCAGTCCCGAAAGGTGATTTCACAGTTGCTGCATGGAATCACTTTATAGGACCGATTAATGAAACAACAGTGCCACTGTTCACGAGGTGGAGTCCCAAAAAGCCCATGTTGAAAATTTGGTGTAAAAATACCGAAAAGTGACCTAGTTATTTGCCGCAAGTTTTATACTACACAATTTGGTTATTTCCAAATATTTTGTCTCCAAATTTCAACATAGCCATTGTTTCATACCACCGCATGAACGGTAAAGCTGTTATTTTTCACATCCTGCCCAAAATGTATCTTCACACCTGTGGCATGGAATGGCGCAATCGCTGCACGAAATCACCTTTTGGGATGGAGTACTGAAATGATAGTGCCACTATTCATGATGTGGGGTCCCAAAAAGCCCATGTTGAAAATCTGGAGCAAAAATACCAACAAATGTCCAAGTTACGTGTGCTCATTTAAATTGTCCTACGCAGGAGAGTAACTTGGTCAATTTTTAATATTCTCACTCCAAATTTTCAGCATAGCCATTTTTCCACACCGCCTCATGAACTGTACAGCTGTCATTTCTCACATCCTGTCCAAAACATGTTCTCGCACCTGTGGCATGGAATGGCGCGGTCGTGATGCGAAACCACCTTTCAGGATTAACAAAATGATAGCACCACTGTTCATGAAGCGGGGTCCCAAAAGGCCTGAGCTGAACATTTAGCACAAAAATTCCAACAAAAGACAGAGTTACGCACACTCATTGAAATTTTCCTACGCATATGCGTAACTGCGCCAATTTTTTATATTTTGACTCAAAATTTTCAACCTAGCCATTTCTTCACACAACCTCATGAACAGTATAGCTGTAATTTCACACATCCTGCTCAAAATGAGTTTCCCCACCTGTGGTGCGGAATGGCGTTTTGCCACAGATTAAGATATTTTCACCTATAGGGTTTATGAGGTTTGGTAATCAGAGGACTATGTTGAAAATTTGGGGTCAAAATGTGAAAAAAATTACAAGGGGGTGCACAGGCAGGGGTGTCACCAGCAGAAGAAGGGAGGCAGTGATGCTGTTATATAAAACCCTGCTCAGGCCTAACAGCGGGTTGGTCGTGTCAGATGAATCTGATAGATTTCTTAGATTGGATGATGAACCTAGGGGCTATAATTTCACATGCCTTGAAAATATCAAAGCAGACTACAAAGGCAACGGGGAGGGCCAGTGGCATGCTGGCATGCATAAGCAGGGGTATCACCAGCAGAAGGAAGGAGGTGGTGATGACGTTATATAAAACCCTGGTCAGGTCTTACATGAAGTACCGTGTGCAGTTCTGGGGGCCGCACCTTCGAAAGGGCATAAACAGGCTGGAGACAGTCCAGAGAAGGGCGACTAAGATGGTACAGGTCTTGCACCAAAAAAAAAAAAAATAAGCAGAGATTAAGGGACTGCAATATGTATTCACTGGAGGAGAGGAGGTAGACAGGAGACATGATAGACATTCAAGTACCTCAAGGGTATAAACAAGTTGCAGGGGAAAGACATCTTCCAATACAGGAGGAGTACAAGAATGAGGCAGCAGGTCATGAAATTGGAAGGTGGCAGGCTAAGAGGGAATATGAAGACGCTTTTCTTCACAGAGAGGGTGGTGGACACATGGAACGATCTGCCACAGGAGGAGGTTGTGGGAGCGAATACTGTGGTGGGAATTAAACAGGCATAGGAGAAACATAGAGGTACAGCTGAGGGAGGGTCAGAAGCTGTAGTCAAGTACACAGCTTATGGTCAGACTGGATTGGCCTAGTGGTCCTTATCTACCGACAATTTCTATGTTTCAGTCTCTAGCAAAGCAGTGTTATAAGGCAGTAGGAAAGGCTAGTAGGATGCTAGGGTGCACAGGGAGGGGTATCACCAGCAGAAAAAGGGGGGTAGTGTTACCCCTATATACTGTAGATCAATGGTGAGGCCACACCTGTGGTGGTGCTGCAACGCGGAGGTCTTGTGAGTATGCAGACTAGACTTGCCGTTGATCTGTTTCAGAAAAAACATCAAATTGTTTAACAAGCAACCAACGTTCGGCATTGACAAATGCCTGTTTATTTAAATCATTTGTAGACTGGAATTCACTACCTAAAGAATTTTATCAACTTGTGACTTATTCTAGGTTTAAATCTACATTGAAAGCACATTCCATGAATACGTCCAAATGTCTGTGTTTTACTTGATTGTATATGTTGTGAATCTGTACATTATCTTGTTTGTTTGTTTTTTTGTTACCTAAGACTATTGTTCTTGTACTTTGTATCCGGGTACTCCATGAAAATGAACATTTACTGCTTTTGAGTTCTTCTCCGATTAACAAATCTAATTAAAAAATAAACAATAAATAAATAAACTTTACTACTACCACCAAAGAAGCCAGTTTTAACAAATAGTCTGCACTGTTTTTTTTTTCAGCATTTCTCTACTTTACAATTGTTCTTAGCACTTCCAAACCCTCTTTTTGAGGGACTGAGATGTACATTTAGCAGTGTCAGTGGCTCAGTAGGTGGCACACTCGCCTCTGAGGCCGGGAGATCAGAGGGCTGTGGGTTCAGTTCCCACATCTGGCACTTGGGTTAATATCCCAGTACTGACACTGTAGTGCAGCATGAGAGGGGTGCTGCACTTCTGAGGTGTCGTCTTTCGGATGAGACGTTAAACCGAGGTCCCATCTGCCTGGATTGGTGGTAGTTCAGGTGGATGTTAAAGATCCCATGGCACTTATCGAAAAGAGTAGGGGAATTTCCCCGGTGTCCTGGCCAAATTTCCCTCATTCACTAAAAATACCACCGACAGCTTAATCTGGTTCAAGGTCAGTTGGCATTCATCTGTATCCCCCTCCCCCGGGTCGTGCCTGAAAATAGGCAGGATTTGTCTAGTGCACTTACCCGGTCAACAAAAGCTAAATAAATAAAATAAAATAAATAAATATGTCACAGTCGTATTGTGAAACCAGTCATTTCACGAAATGATTGTTTCACTCGGTCATTTCATGAAATGCCTAAAAGTTTCAGGCATTTCGAGAAATGACTGAAAATAGTAGGTAGGCATTATGTGAAATGCCTAATCTCTGGTCATTTGGAATTAACTCAAAAAGACAACATGTAGAACTATTTTTTTTTAAGTTTATTTCTAAAACCATACACTAATGCGCATCACTTCACTATACTCATTGATAACAATAGTGGAGTAAGTACTCAGTGCTTAAGTTCAGTCAGGGCCGGTCTGATCTCTGTATGGCTTGCTAATACAGAAATGGCCTTAACTGAGTTATTAATCACTCTCTTTTACTCCTAATCAGGCCACACAGAGATGATGCCTGAAAGTCCTGAAAGCCCTCATTCTTCAACAGAAACTGGCCACCATGGAAAAAGAGCTACAAGCCCGGAGTGCCTTTTCCTCACTGTGGGCCTCATCAAAGACTTCCCACTCCTCCAAGAAGAAGCACAAGCTGGACAGGCATCAGAACCGGGAACGGTCCGCTTCCAGGCTGCGGTCACCTCCAGGGGCCGCGTCCAACATTGGGTCTCTCGCCCACAGGGGGCTGGCCCCTCTGGCCATGCCAGCCCTCTCCTCTTCTGGGCAGCCTCTGGCCCTGCCATCTGCTCTGGTAATAGTGTCAGGCAGTGCTTCCGTGACTCAGGGGACTTCTCCTCTGCGCTGCCACCCCTGTCGCTCAGGCCCTTCATACCATAGGATCCTCAGCCAGATGGCTCGGCTGATAAGTCAGACATCAGTTTCACCAACATCTGGCCGGCTCAGCACCTTCACCAGCTCTTACTTTGGGATCTGGCGCTGGTCCTCTGGACCCATGCCCAATGTTGTCCTTTATGGCTTGGTCACAGCCTACACCCAACAGGTCCCCCCTCAGGCACATACAGTCCTCCAGTCACTGCCGGTGGATCCTCCCCCAGGATCCACCCACCCGGCGCCGGCAGGACCATCACCTATCGGGCCTCCCTCACACCTAATTCTGGACCGCCCTATGCTGTGTCCCTCCAGGGCAACCCTTCAGTTGCCAGATCAAGAGACAGAGTTAAGGGCACCACCTTCTGGCCCATTCCTGAACTTAACGGTTCCCTTGGGGTCAACGCACGGCCCCCAGCTGCTGTCGGATCTGACCCCCAGTTACCCTTTGGGTCCAATGCCAGGTTGCCCTTCAGGCCCTCACTGGGATCATCAGGCTCAGCCCTCAGTTATCTAACACCACACTGGCCATCACTGGCTCCATCAGGTCCACTGTCAGGCCCTTATCCAGGCTATCTGACACCAACCTACCCAACACCAGGTTACCCAGCGCTGTGCTGTCAGACTTCAGGCTACCCTTGTCCACTGGCATACCCCCCTCCGGTGCTGGTGGACTATAATGCCCTGTTTAACTCCTGGTGGTCTTTCGCACAACAGCATCTGATGCCTGCCCCTGGGAGCACTAACATCGGACCGACCTCTGATGCTGGCCCAGGTTCGATCTGACCCTAGGTCTCCTCCTTCAGAGAGCAGGGTAGGTAGCAAGGCTGATGCCACTTCCGATGCTACCAGTTCAGACACCTGACACCGGATCCTGAGCTGTCAGAGGAAAATGAATCAGATTCATCGGAGTCGTCGGGTTCCCAGTCCTGTTCCTCAGTAGAGGAGTCCCCAGCCAAGGAACCTCCCAAATCACCCCCAGAGGATCCTTCTTTCTTAGAAGTGATGCAGCTCATCCAAACAACTCAATGCTGGCAAACAGAGGAGCAGAACCCCCAGTGGCACCACCTGGCAGAGCACCTGTGCTTCCCCGAGCTTACACCGGTAATGGTGTCACCCCATGATGATATATAGTCTACCATATGGTAACAACCTTTGTCGGTATCCCCTGTGCCAAACAAGGCAGACAGCCCGAAGTGGTCCAGCTGCCTAGACTCCTTGTCTGGATGGAAGGCACTCATGTGTTTAGGTTTCTTGGTTCTATTATGGGCAGCATTAATGACAATGTAGTTCACCTTTGGGCATGACCCAAAATGGCCTCTACTGTCAGGGGTGTGGTATAGCCAGTCTGCCTTCTTTGATATCATATACTTTGGGCACTTCTCATACTTTTTGTAAAGTTCCTCTCTGAATTTAATTTCAAAATCTTGAGCCATCTTCAGCAGTGCTTAGTTAGCAAGTGAAGAAACCTTATCCAATAACCTCCTTTTATATGGAAACCCCTCTTGGCCTGATTAAATGTCTGGCAGGCCTGGCAGCCCTCAGTGTCATGGTCTGGGTCTAGGCAAAGGACACATGTGGTATGGCTGTCCTTTTCTGGAATCTGTTTGCCACAGGCACACTTAGATTTGTGGGATTCCACTGAAGGAGTAGGTGAAGACATGCAACCAAATGTTGAAAATGATGAAAACTATCGTACAAATCGAAAAAATAATAAACGTTATACTTATAAATGGAAGTCAACTGAAGCAACGTTCTGCTAGGTTTGATGAGTGCAGCTTGATGGTAGGAAAGAACTGAGGGGGCTTGGGGGGGTCACCCACTATATACTGTAGACTGATGTTGGTCACGTGACATCAGATGGGCAGTCCCCCCCCACCCCCCGCGCTACATTGCTAGCTAAATTTTCTGTGTGGCCCTAGTGCCTGGCAGCTTAGTTCTACTGGTGTTGCCTTCTGCAAGAGCCCTCTTGAAGTAAGATCACAACTCCTTATCTAAAGTTATCAACTCTTGTTTACTTTCTGATAATGTGTCATTTTTCTGATAATGAGATGATGCATCTGAGTCAGTTAAAATGTGGCTGGTATTGTTAAGAAACCAAAAAAAAGTATCCTCTCTGCATTTCCTGACAATTGTTTAATAATATGAAATATTGTTAAAGTGATCAGTCAAATAGTGTAATAGAATGCCCATAATGCCAGGTTTCACAGTATGACTGTAACAATAACACCAGTCATTTCATTAAATGCCTGAAACTTTTAGGCATTTCATGTAATGACCGAGTGTAACAGGCACAGTCAAGTAGTGTAATAGAATGCCCATAGCACCAGTCATTTCATGAAATGCCTGAGACTTTTAGGCATTTCACGAAATGAATGAACATTTTAATCATTTCGCGAAATGCCTGGATTTACAATATGACTGTAACATATACATCCACCACGCCTATAGTAACTAAAAGGCTGTTTTCAAAGGTTCCCATATCATTATTCAACTGCTCTAATAGTTGAAGAATGTCTCTTGAATCTTGCAAAGATTTATTTTTATTTTACTTATTAGGCAATCCGAATTACAACCCTTTGAGTCACGGACTCATTTGCAAAGGCTCCACGTCAGGAATACAAAGATTACAGACAGTACAAGAGTATAAACAGTGGCAATAGCTTAGAATATGCATGCAACATCGGGCCAGTGACCCAGTGTCCGGTAGTATCACCAAACAAATTGCAGCTAAAAAGGCAATAAGAAGCAATTACATGATTAAAACATCAGAGTGGTAGTGTCTGGGAGAACTAATGTGCAAGTTGTGCTAGATGATGGTATGCCAGTTACAAAATCTTTTAGGTTGTGGTCTACCAAACATGACAGGGGCTCCAGGATAGATCCCTGCCCAGGAACTATGTGGCTGCCTGTTGGTGGCGATCTTGTAGGTTTACACAGCTTTGGGAGACAATAAAAAAACTGATATGCTTGGATTTGTAGCGTCAAGTGCTTCTGCTACTTAGTCTGATATTTCTCCTTGTTCTACTCCCAATGTCACAATCTGGTTCACTTCAGACAGAAGGCTGTGTATAGGATCCTGTTCTAAGAACATATAGTTCAGTTGGTTAGTAACCTGTCTCTCACATTCTTGTACATATTCCTCAGTGTTGAGGATCGCTACCCCTGCCCCCTTTATGAGCTTGTTTGGCACATATATTGTGTTCATTTTCCAGGTTCTGAATGGCCATTCTTTCAACCCTGGTAAGATTTCTTTTTCTAGTTTTAAACTTTTTTAAGAGCTGATCCACCTCCTTATCTATACCGTTAATAAAGTTTACTAACAATTCAGAATTGGGCCTGGGGGGACTCGTTTTGAAGTCCGCTTATTTTTTTTTTTGTAATTTCTTGTTTTTAAAAGTCAGGTGGTTGTGTGGTATCCCAAAAGTAATATTTTAACCTCAATTTACAGTAGAATTGTTGCAAATCCAGTTTAAAGCACCAGTACTAGTTAATAAAAGCCTGCTTCATACAATAGTTATGTCAAACAAGACCCACAAATGACAAAACATGAATCCTTTGCGTTTAATTTTTGTTTGTTTTCTCCATATTCTTTATTTTTTCCAACGGTTTAGCCCAGATCCTTGCCAGGAGCGCAATATGGGATTCTGAAGGAAATGGGGTGCTACCATTCTCTCATTGGTTATTTTGTCTGCTGTAACTGGAATACATTACCCCTTCCTTTGTCTGCTGAGTGTTTATAGGACAAGCAGTGTAAACAAACGGTGAAAAACTGGAAATGGTATGGGGGCTACCATATTTCCTGTGGATCCACACAACATTATGAGTGTATTAAAAATCAAGAGAACCAATGATCAGAAAACAGTAGTAAACAACAAAAGTAAAATTTTAACTTAAAGCTACTAGGCAGTGGGAAAATCTGGAGAGTGAGGAATGTGCTTTTGCTGCAGCTGCACCAAGGCTCTGGAATGCCCTCCCGGATCACATCAGAAGCTCACAGTCTCACCTGACTTTTAAGAAAGAGCTCCACTCATACCTACAAGCTAATGGCAAATGCTCCCGCGCCGTGTCCTGAGCCTCCCTTATACTTTAAGGCAACACATCCACTTAAACCTTAGCACTTAGTCACTTGCTTTAGCTATAAGGTTGTCTAATCAATTGTTTCCTACTACATAGAAACATGGACTTTGATGGCAGATAAGGACCACTTGGCCAACCTATTCTGCCCATTTCCCTACCTACTGGCTAACACTGCTTACCCCTAAAATGTCTTATGGTAAATAGTGTCCTACTGACTGTATACACTGCACTATTCCTTGTAACCTGAAGCTGTTGTATCTTCTTTTGAAGTTATGTTGTGTTCTACTGTCCTATTGTACTGCACTGTCCTATGTTATCTGACGTTGTACTTCTCCCAGGTCGTGCCAGAAAATAGGCAGTTTCTGTCTAGTGCACTTACCGGGTAAACAAAAACTAAATAAATTAGCAATTCCTGTTTAACTAGCACTGCTGCTTTAATCCGGAAAGCATCTACTAAGGCTATAGTGGCAAACATTAGCCCTCTACTTAGAGAACACTTTTTTTCTAGGTCAGTTAATGACCTTTGTGAGAGGTTGAACATGATCCTGCTCTGGGGCCGGTGCTCATCCCTCCGATGACCCTTTCTTCTTCTGCCTGTGTTACGATTTGTTCTTTTTCTTTGCATTTCTATTTATTCTGACCTTGCTGTGGCCAAAGGCACGGTTGAAAGCCATTGAGAAAACAATGTTTCCAGGTTTATTTATTAGGCCTCATGGGTCTTGAGGTCAAAAGGTCTTGTTTCTGTTTCAGACTTGCTTTTTGTCTGGCTATGTTAAGGTCTCAGACTGAGGAGGAACTGTTAAAAGAGGAATGATTTCCAGAATGCAGCAAATAATTTGCAGGACAGATTTCAGATGAGAGGTTACAAGAAATGAGACCTTAACGCAGCCAGAAAAAAAGCAAGTCTGAAACAGAGACATGAGCAAACAACACAAAAAAGCAGCACTCCACTGGGGGGGAAAACACAAAAAAGCAGCACTCCACTGCTGAAAAACACAAAAGCAGCACTCCACTGGGAAAAAAAACACAAAAAAGCAGCACTCCGCTGGGGGAAAAAAATGCACAAACAAATGCTTGAGTAGCAAAAATACTCACGATTTCTTCAGCACAGCTCCATAAAGTACAGTGGCAGTAAACCCCGGTGCTTCGGGTCTACACGTGACCCTTCATCAGCTGGTGTGAAGTAAGAGATATCATTTGCTTACCAAGTAAATGCTTAAAGGAGTACTGCACCCTCATATCCTGTAAAAGTTGTTTCCTTGTCAACACAGAACTCTTTACGTGTAGCTGTTGGGGATATATGTGGTTGCTTTACTTTGTTTTCACTGTTCACACCAGCCCCTGTAACTAGCCTAGGGGTCTCCATTTCTGGTTGTTGAAATCTCACTGTCCTGAGAGCTGCATTAGCATATGAGAAGATGATGCCACAGCACCCATTTACACCATGTATCTCTATGCAGAAAGTACACACAGCCTGAAAAAAAAAACTCTGCAAACACACAGATTGAATGCAATAGAAAGGAAAAAAAATGACATTGCATCAAAGACTGTTTTTTTTTACAGTTAATCTTTTTATTGATTTTCCAAGTTTCCAGCACATACAGTAACAAGTATAACAAACAGAACATTCTTCAGATGAATATTCTGAGGATTAAACAAGTCAAGAAGGATGTGGCATTTCTTAACATTATATGACATATACGAGACACAATTTAACTCAAGCAGTAGATAGATGTTACTTCTTAGCTTAGTCAGGGGACAACATTAGAATGTATCCAAGAAAAAAGTACAGTTATCACTATGGTGGTGGGGGGATCTATATCTGGAACAAGGTTCCAACAAATCGCGGGGGGAGGGAGGTGTGCAGAAGTCCCTTCACAAAAGAAAGGGTCCTACAAGAGCTTGCTAAGCTCAGGGAGGACAAGGCAATGGGACCAGATGGCATATACATCCCAGGGTACTAAAGGAGCTAAGGGTGGAACAAGCAGAGCCATTATCAGAACTGTTTAGTGAGTCTCTGAGCACAGGAGAGGTCCCAGAAGACTGGAGAAGGACTCATGTGATCCTGCTCCACAAGAGTGGTAGCAGGGAGGAGGCAGGGAACTACAGACCAGTCAGTCTTACCTCAGTAGTGGGCAAGATTATGGCGGCACTCCTTAAGGAAAGGATAGTGCAACACCTGGAATCCATAGGAGCACAGGATCCAAGACAGCATGGGCTTACAACAGGAAGGTCCTGTCAAACTAATCCCAGGGATTTCTTTGACCAGGTAACCAGAGTGGTGGACCAAAGGGGTTCTGTTAATGTTGCCTACCTTGACTTTAGCAAAGCTTTTGATACTGTTCCACATAGAAGATTGATTAATAAGCTGGGTAGGCTTGGGGTGGGTCAGAAGTTGGTCAACTGGGTGGCAAACTGGCCAGTGGGCAGAAAACAGAGAGTGGTGGTAAATGGTATACAGTCAGAAGAGATGCAAGTCACAAGTTGGGTACCTCAAGGATCAGTCCTGGGGCCAGTCATTTTCAATATCTTCATCAGTGACATTGCAGATGGACTGGAGGGTAACGTTTGTCTTTTTGAAGATGACACCAAGATCTGCAACAGAGTAGATGATCCAGATGGGGTGGGCAGAATGAGAAGAGATCTGGATAAACTGGCAAAACGATCGGAAGAGTAGCAATTGGGTTTTAATGCAAAGAAGTGCAAGATCATGCACATAGGGAAGAGAAACCATGAAGCCACCTATAGGTTGGGAGGGGAGTTGCTGGCAATCACAAGGGAAGAAAGAGACTTGGGCATCATCATCACAGATGACATGAAATCAACCAAGCAGATCACTAAAGCAGTATGTAAGGCTAGGGTGATGTTGGGGTGTATTAGTAGGGGTATCACAAGTCATAAGAGGGAGGTAATAATCCCTCTATACAAGACACTGGTTAGGCCTCATCTGGAGTACTGCATGCAGTACTGGAGGCCACACCTTCACTAGAACATCAACAAAATGGAGGCAGTCCAGAGAAGGGCAACCAAAATGGTGCAGGGACTGCATCAGAAAACATATGAGGACAGATTAACGAAGCTCAATATGTATACCCTAGAGCAAAGGAGGGAGAGAGGTAATATGATCGAAACACTCAAACACCTTAAGGGCATTAACAATGTGAAAGACTCTAACATGTTTCAATATAAGAAAAATAGCAGGACAAGAGGACACAGCATGAGATAAGAGGGAGGCCAATTAAGGGGTAATGTGAGGAAGTTCCTTTTCACAGAAAGGGTGGTGGATGCATGGAACAGCCTACCTCAGGAAGTGGAGGATATAAATACAGTGCAGGGCTTCAAACAGGCATGGGATAGGCATAAGGGAGCAATACAGATGAGTATGAATAGAGAGGCCATTGACAGAGTAAAGGCATATGGCGCATTCATAAGGTTGAAAAAGAAATGGGCAGATTGGATGGGTCTTGAGGTCCTTATCTGCTGTCAACTTCTATGTTTCTAAGGTGTTAAATTGGGGTCCATTGAGCCTGAGGTAAACAGGATCTGTGGTATTTAACTTCAAGGGGTTTCAAGAGGTCCTTGCTCTGCAGTGAATTACTCAGGCATCCTTTTGAGGTTATAGAGGAGCAAAAGGGGGCCCATCTCTCTAAAAATAATGTAGTGGTGTCTGCAGCAAAGTGGGAGATTTTTGAGAAATTGGCCAATTTCTCCATGTACATTAACCATTCATGAAAAGAGGGCATTTCAGTAGAGCACTGTTTTCTTAAGAGAACTCTTTTGACCTCCACCGAGTTCTATATTAACCACAATCTATGTTGGTACGGTATCCTTAGACCCTTAGGTGGGAGCCCCAGTATCCACAATAAGGGGGATTGTGGCGAGTTATTATTTAATATTTTGGAGCAACATGCAATGATCTTCTCCCAGAAGGGGTGAATCAGTGAGCACTGCCAGAGAATATAGGGAAGATCTGCGCCCTGTGCTCCACAACTCCAGCAGTCATCATCTAGAATTAGCTCCATTGTTTTTAGATGAGTTGGAATGTGGTACCATAAATGTCTCACTTTGTTCTGTATCAGGAGACTGCATGGACTGGACCATGTTTTTTTAGCAGATGTGCAGCAAGCAGTCCAGTCTTCATCTGATAGGGGAGTGTGGAACATTTCTTGCCACTTGGTCTGGGCCCTAGTGGTAGAGTCTGGGGCTGCATCTCTAAATTTCTTGTATATTATGCCAGCTAGACCCTTTGACTTTTTATGCCAGCTAATTGGGGGGGAGGGGCGAGGGGGGGTATTGATTTTTCTGCTGGCTGCATGTCTGGCATCAGTCAATCACTTTATTTAACCAGGCATAAACACCATTGAGCAAGCTCATTTTCAACGTGGTCCTGGGCATTAATACAATACAGTAAACTTCATAAGATTACAATTACGGTGGACAACGGTGCAAAAAAAAAAAAAAACATTGTGAAGGTGCTGGTCAATATGGGCCTATACATACCGGTCAACATAATTAACATGCAAAGGTACATAATGATAAGCTTTACTGAAATGAGAAGAGACAACAATCCCATATAGTCTCCGCTATGTAAGAGCTCAGACCTAAATGATAAAAAATAAGGAGGTATTAAGGAATAGGGTAGAAATAGGGGTGAAAGAGTAGGCAGCCAAAAGGGAGGCCAGAATAGGTAAAAGGTAGAGAATAGGCAGGGCATGAGCAGACCTTATGTGACCAAGTAGTGTAAGCATGCCTTAGCTGGAGGTATTTCCAAAAATCTTGTTGGGGTAAGAGATATATGTCTCTTAGAGAGGAGAAGGAATCAAGTGTGAGGCTGTCGGAAGTGAGGATGTCTCTTCACCTAAAGATCTGGTTGTCCTTCTGTAACCCCTAGATGGCGCTATCCCAGGGGCTACTACCCCTGCCTGATTTGCCACTAACAGGTTGAGGGGCCTGGATCCAATGGCGGGTGCCTCCACCCAGAGGTCAGAGTTTGCAATAGTTAAACTTACTTGGTCACAGCCCTCTGGGACACTGCAACCCCCCTTTCTTCCCACTAGTGGCCCACACAATATATCAGAATTACCTTCACAGTATACACTTACCCCCAGGGCTGGTTCAGGCACTGGGACCTCCTGTAAAATAAGATACAGTACAATACTTTAACATAGACAAATACCTCAGGCAGTATAACTTTGCTGAAACAAGCAGCTCTGATTTATTTAGGGGGAATATAACAAGGACAGGGGGAAATCAGGTTAATTAGCTTATCACTTTACTCATCTACCTATGGCTCTGTGCACAGGCCTATCCCTACCAGTTACTGTCCCTGGGTACCCAAGCCCTAGTGGCTAGTCCAAACTGTGGCAGCTGGTAGGGGCCCTTTCCACAGAGAAAAGAAAAATTAGTTTAAACAGTAGCAGTACAGTGATTCCATTTGGATTCAATGTGGCAATTCAACAGGGAGCGACCCTGAATTAGTACTCATGACCTCCAAACAAGATAGGGTCCTTCAATGTCAGCAGGGCTACTCTTGAGCTCCACGAGACTCCTCACACATTTATATGGCAAACTGCAACAGGCAAAAGTCCTTTAATGGCAGCAGGATTCACTTGAGCTAACCAAGCCTCCTCACACATTTATATGGTGAACAGTAACAGGCAAAAGTCCTTTAATGGCAGTAGGATTCACTTGAGGTACACAAGCCTCTTCACACATTTATATGGTAAAACAGAAAGTACTATACCAGGCAGGCTGCTTCTCTATCCCGATCGCAATTACTGCACAATACCCGGGAGAACACACAGCAGATTCAGTTCCTGACAGACCGAGTGCAATTCAGCAATTTCTCCAGTCTTCTACAGGGTGAGCCTGGTTTCTACTCTTCAGATATCCTTTGATTCTCTTCACAGGACGGATTCAGTCCTAACAAGCAGTTACACAAGCTGCAGACCGGAACTCTGGGCCTTACACACGTTTCCCGACTAAAACTGCACACTGAAAAAGCACAGGGCTCCTTCCCTCTTCACTGCCAGAGCTCAACTGAAACTCCAACAGACAAAACTGGGCACTTCCTTTGAGTTCCTCCCAGTTCTTGACTGGATTGGCTGTCACCCACAATAGACTGCTCCTGTTGGTCCAAAAGGTGCCAAGTCTAAACTACATCTCCCAGAGTCACTGCCCATACAATCCTCTTGTGGCTGGCTCAGATTATGAGTCCAAGTTCTGATTCGTCCAAGGCACCATTTTAGAGCTAGCTTACCCTACACTGATTGGTCCAGTTCAGCAGTTCAAAACCAGAATGGGAACTAGGCGGACACAGTTCTGACTGCAAAGAAAGCAGGTTAGACAAACTGTAATTTCATTATTACTCTAAATGGTTTCTGGCAAACAGTTACATCTTTCAGATAGGTTCCCTTTGCACTCCTAGTGACTGCAAAATGGAGTGAATTGGCAGCAGCTCGAGTGGTACTCAATCAAAGAAACACACAGTCCCCCATACAAACTAATTATGTCTGCAAGCAGACAGCTCTTAAAGAGACAGTACCAGAGGTTCTAAAAACACTCACTGATAAATGGCTTAAACGCCAAACACCATTCAGGCTTAGAGCATTCAAGCAAGCTCCTGGAAGTCTTTTGGGAACCCCTATTTGCAGGGGGGTTACACTTCCATCTAGGCCAGTTAATCAGTCTACCTTCAATTAACCAGTTGGGGTTATTCCAGAAGCAGACCAGTGAGCCTGAGCTCAGACATGATTTAGTAATCTGGCCGACTTTATGCCAAGCTCTGTGTGCGTCCTGAATAACCTTCCATTTTTTCAGGTTACTGGGCAGTGGTCCACCTAGATAGGCTGACAAATCCATGCCTCCTAATATCTTTTGCTTTAGCTCACACCATGAAGGTTTATTTGGGCCTTGGCCTTGGAATATCCTGCAAGTCCTAGCCACTGAAAAAGCATAGGCATAAAGTTGGAAATTAGGGAGTCCCCATCCCCCTTTGGTCCATGGCTCCCTTAATTTTGCCCTGCTGTATCGTGGCTTGGTGGTACCCCACAAAATGTTGCCTATTAGGGAATCAATTTTTTGTGTCCACTTGCCAGGGAATTCTGGAGAGAGCTGGGACATGAGGTAAAAGATTCTTGGGGCTACCATCATTTTTACTGCTGTAATTTGTCAGGGCATGGCCAAATTCAGGTGTTTCCATTTCTGCACTTCAGATTATAGTTGGGCAAGAAGGGGGAAGAGATTCTTTTCCATGAGGATCTGTACATTTAAAGATATAAACACTCCCAGATATCTTATGCCCTTTGTGGCCCATGCTAGCCTCGTGTTTGCTAGCATAGATGGAGAGGCAGTGGAGTTTAGAGAGAGCACCTCAGTTTTGCTTGTGTTGATGCAGAGACCTGAAATTTGTGCAAAGGAGTCAAATAGGAACATTATGTAGGGTAAGCTAGCTTGCAAATCTTTAGTCAGGATGAGACAGTCATCCGCATAAACCATAGCATGAGATGCAATCCCACCCACCTCCAGCCCTTGTATATTCAGGTGTTCTCTAATTGCACATGCTAGGGTTTCAATTGCCAGAACGAAGAGCATGGGAGAGAGCGAGCATCCTTGTCTAGTTCCTCTGTATAGGCAGAATGGGTCAGAGAAGTGTCATTAGTGAGGATCCTCGGAGTGGGGTTAGTGTACAGAGTTTTAACCCAGTTGCTAAACATGGGCCCAAAGTCAAGGTGCTGCAAGGTAGCATGCAGAAACTCCCACTCCACTGAGTCAAAAACCTTTTCAAAGTCGACAGTGATGGCTGCTGCTGGGGTGGGAATCACTGCTGCTCCCTGCTGTAGTGTTACTAACGCTCAAAGGTGGTCTGCACTTACTCGGCCCTTAACAAAGCCCACTTGGGAAGGGTGTATCAAATTTGGAAGCACTTTTTTCTAATTGGGTTGCCAGGGCTTTGGCCAGAATTTTCGTATTGGCATTTATTGGGGAAATGGGTCTGTAGCTGGCAGGGAGGGCTGGGTCCTTCCCTTCCTTGGGAAGCACAGTTATGATAGCTTCTCTCAGAGTATCTGGGAGCCCTCCTTTGTTTAAGGCCTCTTGTACCATATTTAGCAAGGGGAGAGACAGTGTCTTGGACCAATTTGTACTTATCTACAGGCAAACCGTCTCCTCCCGAGGCATTGTGTGGAGCCATATTTCTTATTACTTCTCTGGTCTCAGTTTCTGTCAGTGGTGAGTCCAAAAGCTCCCTCTGAGTGTCAGAAAGCTGGGGCATAATTAATTTGGCGATGAAATCAGCATATTTTTGTGCATCCCATTTTATGTGAGTGCTGTAGAATGTCTTATAGAACTCTAGCATGGCCTGATTTATCCCCGTTTCTGTGGATTGGGGTGTCCCACCTTTGTTTCATAGTTGTGTTACATGCCTTTCAGCCTGAACGCCAAGAGCTTTCCCGATTTTTCCCCTTGTGCCCAATATCTGCATTGCTTTCTTTGGATCTGGAGCTCTGTTTTTCTAGTTGCAGGACTAGTCAGCTGTAGCCTAAGGGCAATTATCTCATCGACCAGGGAGCGGGAGCTGAGTTTCCCTGAATATATTTTGTATAGAGATTCTTTGGCTGCCAACAGCTTCTCTAGCTTGGTCGCTTTCTCCTCTCTTTTCTTTCTGCAATGTGAGGCATAGCTAATTATTTTGCTTCTTATAGTGGCTTTAAAGGCCTCCCAGATAGCTGCATAGGATGTTGTCCTGGGGCGGGGGGGGTTGTCTGCAAAGTAGTTTTGGGTTTCTTTTGAGACCCAGGTTTTAAAATCTGCATCCTGCAGCTATAGGGGGTTGAGCCTCCATGCTGGGGATTTCTTTGGGGAGAGGTTTCCATTAAGGCCATCATCAAGGGGGCATGGTCAGTGAGATTTAAGGGGGCAATTTTTGTGTCTACCACTTTTTAAGACACCTGAGGGGAGAGATGAGCCAGTAGTCAAGCCTACTAGTGATCTGTTTGGAATCTAAGAAATAGGTATAGTCTCTTTTGGTCAAGTGTTGGAGCCTCCAGATATCCTGCAACCTGTGGAGATTTATTAAGTCTTGGAAGGCAAGTAGTGACTTGGGGTGGAGTTCTGGTCTAGAGCTGGATCTATCCACATAGTGATCAAATGCAAGATTCATGTCTCCTCCCATGATGCCCTCATCTCGCTATCCGTGAAGTCAGAAAGCACTTTGGAAATATCATGATAGAAGTCAGGAAGGTCATCGTTTGGTGCATAAATATTCACAAGAACCAGTTTGCCTGTGGGGGTGGATACTTTTGCCATCACCCAGTGCCCTTCATCATCTTTCTTTTGGTCCAGCAGTGATCACTTTAATTTTTTAGGACACAGGATTGAGCAGACTTGGCAGGGCTATGTACCTCCCATCCCACCCATTCTCGTACTAATTTGGTTGCTTGTATAAAGGCAATCTGTGAGTTAAACTGTTTTAATCTATTCAAAATCTTTTTCCTCTTTGTAGGAGAGTTTAGGCCCCTCACACTCCAGGAGGTGGCTGTGGTCACTCCAGTGTTAGTCATTGGGAGGTGTTGTAAGTGCGTAGTGGGACCTTATACACATGAAATCAAACCTTGCAGCTCTTCTTTTTTGTTCGCTTACCATGCTAGTGCCTATTCCCAATGATACGATCTGCTTATCCCCAATTTTCCCTTGAGGCCAATGTCCCCTAGTTCCCCCTTCAGTGCCTGAGGAGGCATTACTATGCAGGTGCACAAGTAAAAAACATTCCATCTACACATCAACATTAACTGTGCATGCAACATCCCTATAAGTATAGAGTTTAAATGTAGTTTCAAGTTAGTTTTGGAAGGTGCTGTCCAGAACTGCCTGGTGAGTCCTGTTTGTCAGCACCAAAGGCATGGATAGCACTCGAGGCAGTAACAATTGTCAACAGATAAAACCCAACATTAAGAACATTAACATTTTTAATCTCAAAGAAAATAGCAGTGTGATACGGGTTGAGGCCCTTGGCCTCTGCCTGGTATTGTTCCGGGGTAGGTGGGATCAGCACCTGTCCTGTAAGAGGTGCATGTGTACATACTCGGGTGTCAGGTTTAGGAGGTATATCAGTGGGAGGTGGGGTGGTTGGGGTCTTCTCTAAAAGACAGTGAGGGGGGGAGGAGGGCCATCTCTTCCACTTTTTATTTTTTATTCATGGTCAGGAGAGAACCAGCGGGTTAGGTTTCCCATTTTCAACTAAGTGGTGATGTGTCAGTGCTGTCGAACAATCTAGGTGCCCTTGAGTAGGAGGGCTATTGTTCTTTCAGGCCCTGGTATCCTTTAGCTGGGCATTCAGTTGGGGGTCCCTTTCTGGGGATTACTTTTCCCTCCCAAGGCATAAACTGTCCCATGTTGGAGCTAAGCAGGGGAAAAGCGCAGGAGGCCCACAGATGGTTATGGTCTGCATTCTTTGGGTCTTTATGTCACTGCTCCTGTACCTTTGCTGTGGGGTATAATGGTGCCATGGTGCTAATGTGAGTAGGAGGGGGTGAAAAGTGATAAATGGGGCAGTGCATCATCAAATATGCCTCACTCATTTGCCCAATGGGTTGACACAATAACTAGGAACTACTTTTCCATTAACAATTTTAGTGTGTAAAAACAATAATAGTTGTGTCATATCCACTGGTTTCTATACCCCTTATGCTGCCTCGGCAGCAGCCAGCTTCTGTGTAGTGCATTGAAAACAAAAAAATATCTCCCATGCTGTTTCAGG
Organism: Neoceratodus forsteri; assembly: GCA_016271365.2. Classification (NCBI taxonomy): domain Eukaryota; kingdom Metazoa; phylum Chordata; order Ceratodontiformes; family Ceratodontidae; genus Neoceratodus; species Neoceratodus forsteri. The sequence continues at coordinate 219,854,606 of JADMNL010000026.1, forward strand.
GACTAAGAGCAACTATAAGGGGGTAAAGGGAAGATAAGGTTCCTTCAGTCTTTAGTTGGTTAGAGTGCTTCAAAAGTCAAGAAATACTAGATGCAAGGCTGTGTGCACTAATCCAGGATAACATGGGAGCTTCGAGAATTTCTGTGACACATGTCAGCCTTGAGGCAGGCATTCATGTGCGCCAAGACAGTCAAGTGCAGGGGCCTTCTGCCAATCCCCAAGTGTTCGTTTAAAATACCTAGCTGGTTAAATCCATCGATTGGCCTTCTAATCCACGGTAAAGTGTACATCCCCCAGAACAAAAGGAAATTTACCTCACAGGGGCAGTTGATGCTTCAATGGAGTTACCTGGGTTATCAGGCTCCTGTTGTTCCTCCGAGCAGTTTGCCCATTCCTGGCACAGTGGAATCCAGCTGGTTGAGAGTTCACCGGTAGCTTCAGGAGTATGAGCTGGCTGCATTGCTTCTGTAGGGAGTTCAGGGCCAGAGGAGATAGCTCCCATAGTACAGAGTAGCGGTTGCGTGTTTTAACTGGGTTGTCTCCCAGTGAGTTACTGCTGGCGTCGGAGAGCATCTGGAGCCACTGGTGACTTCTAGATCTAATCCTGCAGGGCAAGGGTTTTGTAACAGAGGATTGCTTGTATGGCTTCTTCGATCTGCTCTGCTGCACTTTATGCCAGGGCTTCTCTGGGAGAGTATTGTTCTGCGCTGGTGGCCTATTCAGCTCTGATTCTGCAGGTGTTTTTTCCATGGGTTGCCAGGAGGAGATCTGCGGCTGTTTGCAAGGTGGTCCCAGGACCTTTTTATTCTCTTGAATATTGTCTAAGAACATGTCCACTTCTCCAGGGGAATTAAAAGTGATATATTCCCTGTTGTATGTCACTCATAGCATTGCAAGGCAGAAGAGGGCAGCCAGGATGTTGAGCTGGTGCAGTTGCTTTTTAACTCCGGTGTATGCCCTCCATTTTTTGGATAGTTCATAAGAGAAGTCCTGATATATTTGTATCGAGTGACTGTGCCACTCTATGTTCTTTAGTTCCCTGGCAGTTCTTAGATATTGCTCTTTAGTTGCCTATTGCAGGAATTTCACCATCATAGGCCATTCTGATGACATATGGAAGTCTGTTCCAGAGAGAGGGGGCAGAGACAGAGAAAGCCTTGCTCCCCATGACAGTAGATACAAGGGGACAACTGGGGGGGGTGGAAAAGTGTCTGAGAGAATGAGTAACCACCCAGGCAGTGAGAATCATGGTGAAAGGGGACTTCTGTGAGTTCCTAACAGAGGTGTCAGTTAGGCTGCCCAAGGCATATTCATAGCAGCCATGCAGAGAGAGCCAGACTAAGGACTGATATAGAGAGCAGTGGTGAGTGGAAGAAGGGACCTGAAGGACAGAGCGACAGAGTTATATGTGATGCTTGGATGAGAGAGAAGTGAGGCAGATGTGGAGGAGAAAACAGGCGAGCAGTAGTCAAGAAAGGGCAGGAGATTTCCCTGGGCAATTGCAAGGTGAGCCTCAGGGATCAGGACGTGGTTAACACGGTAGGCTGTCCTCAACTTCTGGTGGACCCTTTTTATAATGTTTTTAATGCAGACAATGTAGGTAAGGGAGGGATCAAGAGTCACTCCTAGGTATTTAAAGGAGGATACTATGTCAAGAGGAGGGCCTGCAGGGGTTGGTATGTGTAACACGGTGTTTGTTTTGGCAGCCTTTGTCAGGTATGGCCTGGAGTCAAAGAGCATGGCTTTCATTTTTTTCTCATTTACCAGGAGTATTTTGAGAGGAACCAATTTTCAGCTGATCCATAGTTAGTGGTGAGGGTGGAGGATATGACTTTGAGGGTCCTGGCACTATGGTAGATGACGAGGTCATCATCATAGATGAGTGCATTGCAGTTTATGCTCTCCACAGGAAGATCATTTACAAAAAGTGAAAATAATAGAGGCCCCAGTATGGAGCCCTGATGTACACCAGTGTTGATGGGCAATGCGGCAGAAATAACACTGCCCTGTCTTAACAGACTGGGATCTGTTTGCGAGCTGCTGAACCAAGCGTCAGCATCCATGGAGCAACCAAGGTTTAGCAGGGTGGAATTTAGAAGGTGGTGGTCCACAAGGTTGAAGGCGTTTGATAGGTTCACAAACACCGCACCTGTGGCCATGCCCATGTCCATGTTTCTAAGGACATGGTTGGAAAAAATGGTCAAGGCAGAGGAGGTGCTGTGTTGTTTGGGGAAGCCGTGTTGGAGTGGTGTCAGGAGGTTGTAATTTTCGAGATACTCGGATAATTGGTGATGAATGATTTTTTCTAGTAGTTTGCATAGGTGCAGGAGAAGGGAGATGGTACGGTAGTTTTCCGGGGCAGTCGGATCACCAGATTTAAAAATAAGCACCACATGTGCATATTTCCATGAGTCAGGCATGGTGGATGATGAGAGGGCAAGATTAAATAAGTGCGTCTGTGGTCTTACGAAGGCTGGGGAGAGGATTTTCAAAAAGGTTGGATGCAGACCACTGATACCTGGGCTGCCTCTGGAGGGTAGCATCCTTAGGAGTTTGCCAGTGACCCTGTGGCTTATGACTCTTAAGTCGAAAACGGGGCTAGATGAAGGAGGACGGCGTGGATGGTTTTTATGGGCAGAGGGAGACTGTGGAGGGATTTTGCTGGTATAGGAAGTGAGGTCAGTGAACATTTTGTTTAGGGAATTGGAAATGGGGCCAGAGGAGGATGTAAGTTCGGTTATAGGTTTCTGCGACTTCAGGTTTAGGAGGGTGTTATTGGAGGCCAAAAAACTTTGGGGGTTGCTAAGAGACTCATTTTGCAGATAGGCATAATATTTACGTTTAAGTGATTTCACAACCTGCTTACAGGAGTTTCGAAGTGTCCGGCATGTATTCCATAATTGAAGGGAAGGGGATGCCTTGAAGGCTTTCCATGTTTTGTCCCTTGTTTTCATTTGGGCCAGGAGTTCATGTGATAGACAGCGAGTGTTGCCACCTCTAATCCTCCTGGTGGTGATTGGGAAATATTTATCCTGGAGGTTGTGAAGAGCTTCCATGAAAATCGTCACTGCCACAGAGACATCTTTGAATAGGTAAAGTAAGGACCAGTTTATGGTCCAGGCATCCCTTAGCACTAGGTCTGAGTCGAAGGCTTTAAATTTCCTAAAAGATAGTAATTTGTGGAGAGGTCATGTAGATTTGGTGGTTAAAGCAATATACGTAGGGGTGTGGTCACTGATGGAGTTGGCCATAGTGCCCGCTTGGAGGACTAGGTTGGTACAGTTGATGGCAATCCAATCAATGGTGGAGTGGTTGGGTGAGCATGGGTTTTGTTTGGTGAGAGAGGAGATGACTTGCTCAAGGTGCTGTAACTTTAAGAGGTGAGCAGATTCAGGTGTTGGTGATTCAGTCCAGTGGAGGTTAAAGTCCCCAATTATGATGGTACCCCCTGGAGGAGGGGGCAGAGGCAAGGCCATCCAAGAAGTTTGCCCTGTGCTCCTCCAGAGGGAGGATTATAGCAGCAGTCTATGTACCATTTTTTCGATGTGCTCAGAACAATTTCAGCAATGAGCCATTCACTGGTCGTGGAGGGTGAGGAGTGGGCAATAGTGGTGGCATTAATATGGTCTTGCAAATATAGCGCAATGCCACCACCCCTCTTTCTGCTGGGCCTATCAAGCTGTAGCAATGATTAGCTGGGGAGTTGGTAGGAGGCGTCACTGTGGTAAGGCTTAAGCCATGTTTTGGATAGACCCAGGACATGTGGTTTGTATAGGCACACCCAGGCTTCGCGTTCAGAGAACTTAGCTGGGAGGCTGCACACGTTCAGGTGTGCTATCCTGAGGCTGCAGTGCCCTGTCCAGACAGCATCGGCATGGTCAATATGCACATTTGAGGGACCAGGGTTGGTTTCCACATCCCCTGCTAGAAGGATAAGTAAGAGGAAGTGGTAGGAAGGGGGTACCTACGAGGGGACAGTATAGTGCGGGAGTGGAGAAATAAACCAAGGAGACAACGATCATGGTTAATTAAGAGGGCCAGTATGACAGAGCCCATGGGGGAGAGTTGGTGTTCTCTGGCTTTGTGTGTGGGGGGGGGGTCACTGAATAAAGGTGTTTCGGTGAAGTATTGTAAGTAAGCCTGGTCTGAAGCGAGGATGATAGCACAAAAGTCAGTAACGAGCAGCAGGCCAGTCATGGTGCATGAGATAATAACGAACACAGGGGAGAACATATTTGTCGATATTGAGAGTTGGAAAAAATATTTCCTTGGAGACCAGCGAGAGGACAGCTGCAAGGAAATGTGCAGTATAGATTAGGGGGCTAGTTAAAACAGAGACGCAGAGCTGCTAAGTGAAAACAGCAAGAAGGTAGTTGCCAAGGGTTCTTTCTACCCAGAATTAGTGTGTATCCATTTTGGGATGCCAAGCTCCGCTGCATCTAAGACAGTTTGTAAAGCTAATTCAAGGTAAATGTGATATTTCAAACCTTCCTGCAACTTGTTTTGTTGAATTCTAACTAAGCAGACATACATACTGTGGAATCTAAAGGGTGCTGACATATCACGTTCTCATATGCTAATGCAGCTCTCAGGCACAGTGACATTTCAACAACCAGAAAATGGAGACCCCTAGGCTAGTTACAGGGACTGGTGTGAACAGTGAAAACAAACTAAAGCAAACACATATGTAACCCCCCTACAAATGGGGGTTCCCCAAAATTCTTCCTTGAGCTTGTCTAAATGCTCACTGCCAGGCTGGTGTCCTGCGTTTTAGCAGTTTAAATGTTATTGCCAGAGAGTGCCTGTATAGCCTCTGTGTACTGTCTCTTTAAGAGCTGCCTAAATTGCAGTTATAATTAATCTGGGAGGGGGCTGAGTGTTTCCATGCTCGAGTCCTGCCCAGGCTGCCAGATAATCGCTCCATTTCTGCCATCGCTATTAGCGCAGAGGGAGCTCTTTCAGAAGATGTGCTTATTTGCTGTTTATCTATTAGAATGGTAAAGATATTGTAATTTGTCTAACCTGCCTTCTTTGCAGCATGGACAGTTCTGTTTATTTCCACCATTTTGGTCCTGGACTGCCAAAATGGACCAATCGGTACCTTTGGAGACTTTAAAATGGAGTCTATCCCCAGGGGTCTTGTGGGAGCAAAATTCTGTAGGAATTCTAGTTTTTTTTTTTTTTGCTCCTAAATGAACCTGGAGGGGGAGCCCTTGTTGTGACTGACAGAGAAATCAGCCTACTGAACCTTTTGGATCATGGGGAAAGTCCCAGGCTGTTTGCAGCTACTTTCAGTTTTGTGTTGGGGAGTGGAAGAAGTAACAGCTCAAGATAGCTGTGCAGTAATCCTGCATAGATTCACACGGGAGAACTGTGAAAGGGCTGAGTTTTGGCCTGCCTGTCTGCCTGCTGTCCCTGAGAGGGAAACTGAAGTTTATTCGGACTGAATCCGAATTGGGAGGATGATTTAAGCCACAGAACTGTGACCAGGCTTTAACCTGAAGAAGACCGAAGATTTGCTGAATGCGATCGGCCTGTCAGGATTTACAGCTACTTTTGAACTCCCGGTTTGTGCAGAGACTCTGTAATTGCGACTGGATAGCAATCTGCCTGGTACAGTAGAATTTCTTACATGTAAATGTGCTGTGTGCTGTTAGTTGGTCGTGATTTGATTCACCACTGTGTGCTGAACTGTGTTCTGCTTGCTGGAGGCTGTATCCAGCTCCAACGGACTAAATCCATTTGCATCTCCATTTGGCCTGGGCCTTGCCACACTAGCCCAGCCAGACTACCCGCTACACAGAGAAAGCCATCGATGAGAGACCTGTCTGGGGATCAGCCCCCTTCTCAACGGCTTGAACAGGAACGATGCCTCGGTAATTCGTGTGGGCCCTGCTTCTCCTGGCACTCCAGCTCAACAACCTGCAGCCTCGATTTTGTCCTGTCTGTGTCCTGTATTTGGTATCGTAAGTAAACATCAGGGTAGCTCCCTGCAACAACAGCTAAATCTAAAGTGTTGTCATCTGATTGCTTTGTTGTCTTTTCCTTCACGAACTGAGCCCTCCGGCTCCGGATTACAAATAGTGTGTGTTGTGCATATAGCTCTCTTCCATCACAGGGCCCCAACCAGCTGTGACGCCGGCCTACCCCAGGCAACGGTCCTGACTAGCCTACCTTTTTCCTACCTTGGTACCCAGAGTGTGTGACTGTATAGGAACTCTGAAGTGCATGCATAACTGTCTGATTGATTTAGCCTTTAAGCCAATCAACCTGATTACGCCCCTCCCTTGTTCAAGTCCCCTGAATAAATCAGATCTAACTCTTTTTGCATTTAACCTGCAAGGCAGAAGCAGGAAACTATAGACCTGTTAGTTTAACCTCAGTGATAGGGAAAATGATGGAATCACCTCTAAAGGAAAGAATTGTCGCGTATCTAGAAGCCAGAAGGGCACAGGACCCTAGGCAGCATGGATTCACAGCGAGAAGGTCATGCCAGACGAATCTGATAGATTTCTTTGACTGGGTGACCAAAGTAGTAGATCAGGGAGGGGCTGTGGACATGGCCTACCTAGACTTTAGCAAGGCATTTGACACAGTCCCACACAAAAGATTAATATATAAGTTAGCCAGCCTGGGGAGTGGGTCCCAAGATGACAGCCTGGGTAAAAGAATTGGCTGGAGAATAGGACACAGAGAGTAATAGTAAATGGAGTCCACTCAGAAGAAAGGAGGGTTACTAGCGGGTACATGAGGGTTCAGTATTAGGACCAGTCCTCTTCAATGTCTTTATGTTTACATTGCAGAAGGACTGGAAGGAAAAAGTATGTCTCTTTGCAGATGACACTAAGATCTGCAACAGAGTTGATGCACAGGGTGGGGTGGAAAGGATGAGAAGGGACTTGGCAAGGTTAGAGGAATGGTCAAATGTATGGCAGCTTAGATTCAATGCTAAGAAGTGTAAGGTAATGCACCTGGGAAACAAAAACCCAGGGGAAGAGTACACAATGGGGGGTGAGATACTAACAACAACAAAAATGGAAAGGGACCTGGGGGTAGTCATATCAGATGACCTAAAGGTGGGCAAGCAATGTGAGAGGGCAGCAAGGAGGGCTGGGGGGATACTGGGATGCATAGGGAGAGGCATCACCAGTAGAAATCAGGAAGTTATTATCCCTCTGTACAGACAGCTGGTGAGACCCCATCTGGAGTACTGTGTGCAGTTCTGGAGACCCAATCTCCGCAAAGACATAGACAGGATGGAAGCTGTCCAGAGGAGGGCAACTAAAATGGTGCAGGGTCTGCACCGGAAGACATATGAAGAGAGACTTAAGGAGCTTAATATGTATAGCCTCGAGGAAAGGAGGGAGAGGGGACATGATAGAAACTTTCAAGTACCTCAAGGGAATCAACAAAGTCCAAGAGGGTAGCATCTTTCAAAAAAAGAGGTGTGCAAGAACAAGAGGGCACAATTTGAAGATGGGGGGCGGCTCAGAGGTAATTTAAGGAAGTATTTTTTCACAGAGAGGGTTGTGGATGCATGGAATGGCCTTCCGGAGGAGGTTGTGGAGTCAAAATCAGTGGTGGAATTCAAGCATGCATGGGATAGTCATAAGGCAATTCTGGGGGGTGGGGGTAGGAAGAAGTAGGCTGCTGGTTAACTAGGATCTGCAGCTTATCCAGTAGGTAGGGAAATGGGCAGACTGGGTGGGCCAAGCGGTCCTTATCTGCCGTCAAATTCTATGTTTCTATGTTTCTAACCTGACTGTGGATCCAATTTGTGCCAAGGGTACTGTACTGTTGCTATTTGCTGTGCATAACCTTGTTTTACAGAGGGTCTCCAGGGTCGAGCTTGAGGAACCAGCCCTGGTGGTAAGTGCAAACGGTGTGGGTAATTGCATGGTGAGTAAGGGTCATTGTGAAAGTGATTATTGTATATTGTTCAGGCCACTAGAAGGGAAAGGGGGGGGGTTACAGTGTCCCGGAAGGCTGTGTCCAGGTTAGCTTGACCACTAACAACCCTGACCTCTGGGTAGAGGCACCCATTTCAGTACTCAGGCCCCTTAACCTGCTACTAGCCAAGCAGGCAGGGGTAATAGCCCTTGGGATAGCGCCACCTAGGGGTTATACATATATCCTCAATAGCTACATGAAAAGTGTTGTCTGTTGACAAGAAAATGAATAACATTTAAAGGAACACTGTCAACCTGTTTTCCATCATATTATTTCTAGTTAAAAACCTACATTTTATGTTGGCTTACCTTCTCTAAAATACATTGATGTTGCTGTTTGTTGTGTCTGTTTCCTTGTTTACTATTATTTATTTATTTATTTTAATTTTGATGACCGGGTAGGTCAACTGAAATAAAGTCCCTTTTTCAGCGACAACCCGAGAAATAAAGCATTCCAAGAACAAAACATAATACAGTAATACACATAGACTAGTACAGTGAGTCACAATATACAGTTAAACCACAGGTAAATAACAACAGTACTCGAGTAAGCAATAACCGAAGGATTCAGGATTACAGGCAGTTTGCAGGTAGCCAGGGGAGGCAGGAGGCAGATTAACATTTTATACAAAGTGCAGTACTAGAACTGAAATGCATGCTAATGTATATTTATAAACAACCTTGTTTTGTTTACAATCCTGGATCGATTTTTACTACATACTTCCTGAGCATTACAAACACACCAAAACAGTGCACTCACTCATGAGACAGTAGCCTCCTAAACTCCCACTGCATCATGAGGGGCTAGACTGTGTTGTGGGTGTTCCCAAGTCCAGGAAAGATGTAGTTGGAGCTGATTAAGGAATGTAAACAAACTTGTGTTTGTGTGGTAACACCAGTTGGTGGGCAGTCTGTTTTTCACCTTTTTAAAGAAAAAAAGAGTCAGAATCAAATTAATAGCTACATCAGCAATCTTTACAGAATGTTGGCAATCATGAAATGTGTTTTTTTTAAACTAGGGACTCTTTGAGACCTAAGGGGGTTGACAGTGTCCCTTTAAAGATGTAAGGGTGTAGTACTCCTTTAAAGGTTTTCTACATCACTGTGTTTTATTACTTTAAAATTTACTCCGTGAGTGTTTTGCTATTGAACACTTGTTTGTGCCCCCCGCCGCTGCGTTTTTGTGTTGTTTGTTTGGATCAATGATCTCTTGGCAAGCAGCCTCACAGCTGGGCCTGAGCGCAGGGATTCTGTGTTTGTCTCCTAAAACAGAGACATGACCTTTTGACCTCAAGACCCACGAGGCCCAATACAGCTAAAAACATCCTTTTTTCAATGCCTTTCAACTTTATCTTTGGCCACAGCAGGGGCATAATAAATAGAAACCAGCATATTCTGAAGACAACGCAAAGAGGTGCGGTAGCTTTTAATAACCCCTTCCCCGAGAAGAGTGGCTAAGAAAGGCCACACAATGAAAGACAAACTAGTACATTCAGAATTTAAATGCAAAAAGACTCAGAAAAGGGTTTTCAGCTTTGCATCCATGCCACCGAGTAACCTGTGTGGACATTGTGCGCAATGCCATAATACGCACACTGCACATCTGAAATCTATAATCCAACATTTGATGACAAATTTCAGATCAAATAGGTCATAACATATGCTTCCACACATGTTGTATACACTATGAATGCTCCTGTAATAAGTGTTACATAGGGCAATCTAAGAGAGAACTTCGAATTCAAATTTTTGAACCCAAGTCAATGATTACGAGGAGGGATAATGCTTCAAGCTGGGCACGTCATTTCTGAACAGAAGATCACCAGATCCCATCCTTATGATATTTGAGGATTGAAAAGGTGGAACCCAATAGCAGCAGTGGTAACTGGGAAAGAAAATCAGTGGCGCGAGAAGCTTTCCGGGTAGACAGATTTAGAGCATTGGGTGAAAATTTGGGAATGAATGAGGAAATTGATTGGGCACTGTTACTGTAACTTTCTTCACTGTCTCCTCTTTCTTCATCTTCAGTTTGATTTACTTCCCCCGCCCTTCCTCTTACCTGACCCCCCCCCACACATCTTCACATCATTCCTTTCTGATTTTCTAGCTATGTATTAGTATGCAATTTTCTAGGCTGATTATAGAGCAAAACAATTCATACAGCATGTAGTGAAATGAGAAAATGTTATACCAGTTGATACAGATGTTTCATTTTATTTGGATATACTAAAATTATGTCATATGGGTAGTGGAATCACATTGTGTATGGACATAGGAGAACTATGGAGTTCCTTAGATGTGTTTAGATCTTTACAGTTTACTGGGTGAAACAACAGGGTCCTTGGAAACCCATTCCTACACTATGGTAACCGCGAGCATCTCACTGCTGACCTCCCACCAAGCCAGACAGTTACCTGTATTATATCTGCTATTAGAAAATGGGCTTTTTATTTGGAGGCATCTGATTGGCTGGTACCCATTCCACAGGGGGTACATTAACTTTCAATAGATGCTCACTAAATAAAAAGTGCCAGCCCAAAACTGCCTTATGCCCAGCCAAGTATCCTTGTGCCTAGTCTGCTTCATCATTGGCTGAAGCACTGGGCACAACATTTCAAACTGCCGCCATTTTTTTTTTTCACCGTTTAGCGAGAGCCCCACCACCACCACCACCACAAACACAGTCACTATTCGGACGAGGACGACACAGCAGCCAGTAACTGAGAAAACAAATTATACCTGTTTTACAAGCTTTAAACCAATCCCTCTGCTTTTTCCCCTCGTAAGAAAAATGACTGCTGCCTCCACTCACTCAGTTTCACCTGATGGCCACCACGATATCAGCCCAATAAACTGAAAACATTTGCCGGAAAACTAACAAGATCTTTTTTGCCCTTATCTTTCAGTTCCTCTCCTGACCAGTGTCACTGCAGATTCCCCGTCTTCCCGAGCATCAAAACGTACTTTAAAAAAAACGGCACGCCTGCAGAGCAACCAACATAGTTTTTTTTAACCCTGTGGTCCAGTCAGACAGCTGTCATATAGGAAGTCCCACCCGGCCCCAGCCTTCTCCGCTCCTGTACTCCAAAGACAAGTCTGCTGGTCAACACAGTAACGCTTCTTGTGTCGGCGAGTAAGCCATCCCTACCCACAAAGGAATATCCCTTCAAGTGGGAAAGAAAACAACCTTCCTTTTCGGCAACTGCTGCCGTCCATTTCCACTCACCTCGGACTCGCCACATGCTCCAGAAATATCCCGACTGTATACTGGAAGCTGGTCAAGCCACTCCACATTCAGGGCACCCAGCAAAATAAAAAAAAACAACTATAATTTATCCTGGCCCTTGCACCTCATACCCTCACTCTGCACTTCCTGCCTTTGCGTGGCAGGGGTGATCAACGTCGCAACTTCTGAGTTGGGGGGGAGGAATATGTCAAGAGAGACAGAAAAACTGCATTTTTTTTAAATAACAATGGGAAGAACTGTATTAGCTCTGTGGTAGTGGGGGGGCAACAAGATATTGGAACAGCAAGAAAAGGAGGGACTACTTTACAACATAAACATTTTAATTTCATTTCACTCCGTTTTTTCAATTTCTATTTACATTTTATTAAATCTCACATAAAAATGCCACAGGTAACCCATTTTCTAAGCGCAATAATGCCCTCCAGGGTGGGCGGTATGGGTAATACCGGACCTTCCAGGGGCTATAAGGCCCTCCACCCTGGGCGGTCCGGTATTACCCAATACAGCCCACCCTGTTGGGTATTATTGCTTGCATAATTTGAACCTATAGAGATATGCTTCATAAAATCAATGCTGAGATGTGACATGCAAGGGAAACTAAACTAAACTGGTAAAAAAGTAAGGGAATGGTTCTGGCTATCTAGGAGACTGTGACACTCTCCTTGGGGAGAACTGTTCACTTACAACATTAGTACTCATCTTGAGTGCAGCACCATGTCACAGGGTAACGTCAGCTGCTAGACGTTTTCACTGATGATGTGATGAGGGGAGCTGTGGCAGCAGTTTAAATACAGAGAAGCAGCTTCCCTCTTCAGCACTGTGAGGGAGCAGGCAGCAGCACACACACATGAGCTGTGTGTTTGGTTTATTGCTACTGAAATATTAAGTCATGCAATGAAAGCACTATGAAATGGTGAGTGAATTACAGACTCACCTATAAGACTAATAGAAAGTTTGTTGTTGATGCGACACAATACTTGTAGCAATGACTAAAAGAATTGTTCTGAATATATTCATACGCAGGACCACTTTCCCTCGATAAAGCTGAGGTGAACCAGTGAAGCGCCATCAGTAACTGTTACGGTGGCCACAGCTTTAAAAGTATGAATTAAATGAAATAAAAAGAGATTTATTCTTTGGAAGAATTATTTAATTTTTTTCCCCCATCTCCTTCTGTTGCAATTGAATCTTGGTTGCCAAAATACCTCACAAGCAATTCTTTTTCCCAATGTGCATCACTTTGCATTATTTGGCACGGCATCTCAGTTGCCAAAATATCTTGCAAGCAATTTACAGAAGCTGAAAACAACAAACCACAGACAATGTTTCAGCCTTGTTAGGACTAGTCAGTGTGATACAGTGATGTCTCTGCCCAGAACAAGAGGCCAGGCAGTCAAACGCTAAGACTTCTCTGGGCCACGGTGAGCCAGAAGCAGAAAAGTAATTAAAATGACAAGCTCCTCAATGCACAAATGGTCCTTAAAGTTTACTTAAGCAATAAGGCAAGACAGGAGGTGCACTGCAGTGGTATAATGGCATGCCTCAAGTGGGTTGAAGCATGAGGTCGAAGGCCGAGTGCTCCAGCCACTCGAGAAGCCATAGTTCACCCCTGGGGTGCCTTATTGCAATTATGAAATGTCTCCATTTCCATTTGCAAATAAGGTATACATATTTTTTAAAACAAAATATATCATATAAATTAACAAAAAAAAAAGTAAAAAGAAAGTTGAAAAATTGAAATTAGTCCTTTTTGGACATTTTAGTGTTGCCACCTGGCCAGTAGATGGCATGAAAGCTTCACACATGCAGCTGTTTTATCACCATCAAGTAAGGGCAACAGTGAGGGCAGGCAGCGACATCACTGAAGAGCATGGTGTCGGCGTCGAGTCAGCAGTAGGCCCATCCAGGTATTTATTCAAAAGTTTAATTTGGGCACATTTCAGGAGCTGCAATTGGTGTTTCATTATTGTGTCAATGGGAGGTGTGGCCGGGTATAAATTTAAAAGTTCGATCGGTGTTTGATGTCATTCACAAATGGCGGCAGTCACAGGAAACCATGTCTGGGGATTTCACATTCAGAGGCTAGAACCACAGTTCTCGTTTGGTTCTGGGCCCAACCTGCCACAGTCACATTTGAAGGTTGTTTTGGGAGCTGAAGCTGATTTTATGACATGGTTGGGGGGTCTTTTACAAAAAGTCACAATGTACAGTCACTTGATGAGCCCTGTGGGGGCTGAACTGACAGGTGTGGCATAGAGCTGTTACCACTGGAAATTGAGGGCGTGCTCATTTGTGGTTGGTGGCCTGGCGACTGAAATAATTATATTTATGTACAGGAATGCCAGTAACGTGTAAATGAGAGTGTGTGTTTAGTTTTTTTTTATTTTTTTAACTGAAGTGATGGCAGCCACATGTGGGAGACAGTAATACATGCTTTTTTTAATTTAGCAAATATTACAGTAACTGAAGTGAGGCCACGGCAGTCATTTGATTGATGTGGGCATTTCTTGCCACGGGAATATTGTAATGAGTCTGGGGGTACACAGGTCATGCATCTTTTTCAGGTAACACTGTACTAGGATAACTGACCTGGGTTACAAGATCCTCAGCTAATTAGGTTTCTAGAGTTTTTCTTCCCATTTCATAATCAGATTCAATACAAGTGTTGTTTCCTACCTATCCCAGGAAGCTGTCTGGATCAGATGACAATTTCCCATTTTATTTTGGTTGTTGGGATTGTGGTGTACAGGAACACAGATGGCTTCCATGCAAACACTGTGAACCAAATAGCCTTGTTGAATTTGGGAAGGGGGGGGGCACTGTATCCTCCTGGGAGTTCAGTTGTGGAGAAGCAAGGTAGTTTATCTCTTCCTTCTGCCCTCCTCTCTTTCTCATTTGCTCGCTTACTCACTCTCCCTCTCCCTCTTTTGCGCTTACTGTCTCTTTTCCTGACCCTCACTCACTCTCTCTCTCCCCCCTCTTGCACTCACTGTCTCTTACTCTCTCTCTCTCTCCCCCTCTCTCCATCTTCCTGATTCTCACTTTTTCCCTCTCCATCTCCTTCTCTCCCTCACTCTCTCCCTCACTCTCTCTCTCACTCTCTCTCTCACTCTCTTGCAGCTCTCTGTCTCTTGCTCTCTCTCTTCCCCTCTCTCTCTCTCTCCCCCTGACTAGTGAGGTACCACAGGGTTCAGTACTGGGACTGGTCCTCTACAATGTCTTTATAGGGGCTGGAAGGAAAAGTATGCATCTTTGCAGATGATGCAAAGATCTGCAACAGGGTTGATGCGCGGAGGGTGGAAAGGATGAGAAGGGACTTGGCAAGGTTGGAAGAATGGTCAAAAGTATGGCAGCTTAGATTCAATGCAAAGAAGTGCAAGGTAATGTACCTGCGAAACAAAACCCCAGGGGAAGAGTACACAATGGGGGGGGTACTAACAACAACAAAAATGGAATGGGACCTGGGGGTAGTCATATCAGATGACCTAAAAGTAGGCAAGCAATGTGAGAAGGCAGTAAGGAGGGCTGGGGGGATACTGGGATGCATAGGGAGAGGCATCACCAGTAGAAAACAGGACGTTGATATTCCTCTGTGCAGACAGTTGGTGAGACCCCATCTGGAGTAATGTGTACAGGTCTGGAGACCCTATCTCCATAAGGACATAGACAGAATGGAGGCAGTCCAGAGGAGGGCAACTAAAATGGTGCAGGATCTGCAACAGAAGCCATATGAAGAGATACTAAAGGAGCTTAATATGTATACCCTTGAGGAAAGGAGGAAGAGGGGGGACATGATAGAAACATTCAAGTACCTCAAGGAATCAACAAAGTCCAAGAGGGTAGCATCTTTCAGAAAAAGAGATGTGCAAGAACAAGGAAGTACTGTTTGGAGATGGAGAGGACTGCTCAGGGGCAGTGTGAGGAAGCTTTTTCACAGGGGTGGCAGACTCATGGAACAGCCTTCCAGAGAAGGCAGTGGGGAAATTCAAGAATGCAAGGACATCTGGCCTGGTGGCACTGAGGGTTGGGCGCTGGACACCACCTCGTGCCATGCTGGCGACCCGGGTTCGAGGAGCAGGCCGGGGTCACGGGGGTTGGCAGGGGAAGAGATTGAGCATCCGGAGGATGCTCTCTCTTCCAGGGAGAGAGTGTTGGATGTGCTCGCTCATGGAGCAACCTCTGGCGGCGGCACTATGTTGCCTCGCTGGCTGGGCTCGCTGGGGGAGGGACGAAAAAGAAAACCCCGATCCTGGGGCTAGATGAAGGCACCTCAACCTTCCATAGCCCACACTCCCAACTCCGGGCTATCTCCTCTCCACTGCCAGACTTGTGTGCTGGGCACTTTGCCCTATAAGATAGAGTGCCCTGGGTGGATAGGGTGGATCTGGCTCCAGAGGGTTCAGACCCGGAGGTGGTGCTTGGTGACACGAAGGGGGAGGAGTGGTCACGGAGGGAGGTTGAGGCTGGGAGCTCTCGAGGTTGCTGGAAGGAGTTCTGCAGGGTTGTAGATAAATAAAGTTAAAAAAAAAAGAAAGCATGGGACAGACATAAGGCAATTCTAGTGGGGGGGAGGGTTAGGAAGAAGTAGGCTGTTATTAGTTAACTAGGATCTGTAGTTTATCCGAAAGGCAGGAAAATCGACAGACTGGGTGGGCCAAGTTTTTCTTAATCTGCCGTCAAAGTCTATGTTTCTATGACCTTTATTCTCTCTCACCCCCCTTCCCTCCCTCTCTTGCACTTTCTGTCTCCTGCTCCCTCTATGTTTCCCTGATCCTCACTCTCTCTCCCCCTCTCCCTCTTTCACTCTCTTGCACTCACTGTCTCTTGCTCTCTCTCTCTCTCTCTCCCCCCCTCTCTCTGTCTTCCTGACCCATACTTTCTCTCTCTCTCTCCCCCTCTCCTTCTCTCACTTTCTTGCTCTTCCCCTCTCTTCCTGACCCTCCCCTCTCTCCTCTCACTCACCGCCTTCCTGGAGAGGTTGTGGGGTCTAAAACAGTGGGGGAATTCAAACATGCATGGGACAGACATAAGGCAGTTATACTGGTGGGTTGCAGGAAGTAGGCTGTTGGTTGACTAGAATCTGCAGCTTATCCAATAGGTAGGAAAATGGGCAGACTGGGTGGGCCAAGTGGTCCTTATCTGTCGTCAAAGTCTATGTTTCTATTTTTCTTGCACTCACTGTCTCTTGCTCTCTCTCTCTCTCTCTCTCTCCCCCTTCCCCTCTGTCTTCCTCACCCTTAGTTTCTCTCTCCCTCTCCTTCTCTCACTTTTTTGCTCTTCTCCTCTCTCCCTGACCCTCCCCTCTCCTCTCTCACTCTCTTCGCACTGTCTCTTGCTCTCTCTCTCTCTCTCCCCCGCTGTCTTCCTGACCTTAGTTTCTCTCTCCTCTCCTTCTCTCCTTTCTTGCTCTTCCCTCTCTTCCTGACCCGCCCCCCTCTTCGTCCCTCTCTCACTCTCTTGCAATTATAGGTGCTGGAACCTATGGGTACTGGGGGCTCATGCACCCCCACTTTTGTGCACGAGCATTCAGGGTGCTCCTTTGCTTGCACAAAGTACCTTTTTTACCCTGTGCCCTTTTGAACTTTAGCACTTCCACGTTTCCCCATGTTCTGGCACCCATGCTTGTAGTCTCTGTGTCTTGCGCTGTCGCTCTCTCTCTCTCTTTCACTGACCATCACTCTCTCTCCCCCTCTCCCTTTCTGGCACTCTGTGAACCTTTCTCTCTTGCTCTCTCCCTCTCCTCTCTCTCTCTCTCTCTCTCTCTCTCTCTCTCTCTCTCTCTCTCTATACCTGTTGTAAATAAATACAGTTAGGTGAGGAGGATTTAGCTCATCCTAAACTCAAAGACAGAATAATTCCTTTTGCTGTTACATTTTGAACTATGATGCCATTGCCTAAGTTCAGAGTTAAGTGACCTTAAGAACCCATTACTGAAATTGGTACTATAAACCTTACACTGTTATTAAAGCACTGAATTACTTTTATGTGACAGGATAGATATCCCAACAGTAACAAGTCCCATCAACAGGGCCCAGGATATTTTACTCTGGTGTTTTTCATCTATTTTAAAGAACACCCTTGCTATTTCAGTGTATTTTAGCTGCAGCATTTACATTTAGCTTGTTTTGTCATTTAACAGCCTTTGTGATGACATTCCATAATTGTCCTGCCTTTGTCCATTAGTTTCTCTGGGAGACCTCAAGGGATCGTGAGTTCCTATGGAACGTTGAGGACCACAGCTGCAGCCAGTATCACACTGACAGCAGAGCTGAAGTTGTCATTTTCAAACAAAATTCAATTTGACTAGCACTTTTAGGATCAGCAAAACTAGGACTTAGCTCTATGGTACTGCCTTAACAGATTGCTGAATTTAACCATTGGATACATTTGAACCTGTGTCCAGCAATAGAAGAGGCCTGGAGATATAGCAGAGTTTAACCATCTTATTCCATATAAATCAACGGGACAAATGCTACCTGAAATGACCCAACAATCTACATTTATTAGGCGGAATGTCCCTTGTTTAACCTGATATAAACCTTCTGTTCCTACCTCATATATGTCCCAAAGGATATTCCTTGTTTTACCCCGCAGTACCCCATGCTCCATACCTCTTAACTGTCCCACATTAGGAGGGATGTCCCCCCCCTTTTAACCTTCAGAACCCATCTGTCCATACCTATCAAGTGTCCCACATTAGCAGGGTCTTCCCTCACTTTACTTATTAGAACCCCTCAGTCCATACCTCTCAACTGTCCCACATTAGGAGGGACACCCCTCATTTTGCTTCTCAGAACCCTTCCTGTTGGTACCTCTCAATTGTCCTGCATAAGGAGAGACTCCCCTCCTTTTACCCCTCAGAACCCCTTCTATCCATATCTCTCAACTTTTCCACATTAGGAGAGACATCCCTCTTTTGACCCTCAGTATTCTTCCTATCTCTACTTCCCAACTGTCCTGCACAAGGAGGGGTGTCCCCCATTTAAAACCGCAGAACTGTTCTATCCATCCAAACCTCTCAACAGTCCCATATTAGGAGGGGCATCCATTATTTTACCCCTCAGAACCCTTCTGCCCCACATGTTTTGAAGAGACTCACCAGCGTCTGTGGTATACCGATACTTTTTCCTGTCTCAAACGCCAGCGTGAGGTTCTGTTTCTGAGGGGGAAAAAGGACAGAAAGAAAACAGTTTTTACATTCCTTGGAATAAGCACAAAGAAATATTCAGAACAGCTGTCATAGCAGAGCAAATGTTCACATGAGTCACAGGAACAAAGGAATCTATTTGCAGCTGCGAGGGTGATTGAACCTCACACACCAGGTCACCTAACACTGACTGCAGCAGCTGTTGGGTTTATGGGTGTTTGCATAACTGTGGGAATTTTGTATGGTGAGTGTGTGCACACCAGCAAGTATGCATTTGTATAAATACATGTATAAGGGTATACACATGTACAATATGTGTGTAAATGTATGGAAGTGTACGTATGTGTAGTATGTGTTTATGTACATACATGTATGAGGAAGTATGCATGAACAGCTCGTTTGTATACATACACGACGGTGTCGTGTATACAATATGGTGTTTGTGTACAGACATGTAGGAGTGTGTACGCATGTACAGCATGTTTGTGTACATTCACTTATGAGAATGTATGCATGTACAGTGTGGGTGTTTGTGTACAGACACGTACGGGGGTGTATGCATGCACAGCATGTTTGTGTACACACACGTATGAGGGTGCGTGTATGTACAGTATGGGTGTTTGTGTACAGACACATATGAGGGTGTATGCATATACAGTTTGGGGTTGTGTACAGACACATATGAGAATGTATGCATGTACAGTATGGGTGTTTGTGTACAGACACGTACGGGGTGTATGCATGTACAACATGTTTGTGTACACACACATATGAGGGTATATACATGTACAGTATGGGTGTTTGCATGCAGACATGTATGAGGGTGTATGCATGTACAGTATGTGTTTGCATACATACATGTAGGAGGTGTAGGTATCTGCAGTATGTGTTTGTGTACATACACATGAGGGTGTATGCATGTAAAATAAGTGTGTGTACATACACATGAGGGTGTATGCATGTGCATGTACAGTATGTGTCTGTGTACAGACACATATGAGAAAGTATGCATGTACAGTGTGTGTGTACATACACATATGTGGGTGTATGCATGAACAGCATGTGTTTGTGTACAGATGCATCTGAGGGAGTATGTATGTGCAGTATGTGTTTGCGTACATACATGCATGAGGGTGCATGTATGAGCAGTATAGCAGTATATGTTAGCAGACATACACATGAGGGTGTGTGCATGTACAATAGGTGGCTGTGTACATACACGTATGAGGATGTATGCATGAACAGTATGTGGTTGTGTACATACATGTACAGTATGAGGATA
The DNA here is from genome assembly GCA_016271365.2 of Neoceratodus forsteri. NCBI lineage: Eukaryota > Metazoa > Chordata > Ceratodontiformes > Ceratodontidae > Neoceratodus > Neoceratodus forsteri. The sequence continues at coordinate 219,874,231 of JADMNL010000026.1, forward strand.
TATGTTTGCGTAGTACATATAAGTGTTTGTTCCGGAAGAATGTTTATGCATCCTGGTTAGAGCATCATACTCAAATTACAGCATCATGCACACAATGCAGCATCATATATATGTTAAATTATCATACTTACATTATAGCATCATGCACACATTACAGCATCATACTCACATTATAGCATCATATACACATTATAGCAACACACATTACAGCATCATACTCACATTACATCATACTCACATTACAGCATCATGAACACAATACAGCATCATATACACATTAAACTATCATACTCACATTACAGCATCATATACATGTTAAACCATCATACTCACATTATAGCATCATGAACACAATACAGCATCATATACACATTAAACTATCATACTCACATTACAGCATCATACATGTGTTACAGTATTGTACATTACAATATCATACACACAATACTGCATGATGCACACATTACAGCATCATACTCACATTTATCATATACACATTACAGCATCATATACATGTTAAACCATCATACTCACATTATAGCATCATACACACATTACAGCATAATATACATGTTAAACCATCATACTCACATTACATCCTACACACATTACAGCATCATAAATGTTACAGTTTTGTACATTACAGTATCATACACACAATACTGCATCATGCACACATTACAGCATCATACACATTACAGTATTATACATTACAGTATCACACACACAATACTGCATCATGAACACATTACAGCATCGTACTTACATTACAGCATCATACACCTGTTACAGTATTGTACATTACAGTATCATACACACAATATTGCATCATGCATACATCACAGCATCATACTCACATTACAGCATAATACAGATATTACAGCATCATACACGTTACAGCATCATACTCACATTACAGCATCATACACACATAACAGCATCATACACGTTACAGTATCATACTCACATTACAGCATCTTACACATGTTGCAGTATTGTACATTACAGTATCATATACACAGTACTGCATCATGCACACATTACAGCATCATGCTCGCATTACAGCATAATATATACATTACAGCATCATATACATGTTACAGAATCATACTTATGTTATAGCATCATACACACATTACAGCATCAAACACATGTTACGGTATTGTACATCACAGTATCATACGCAATACTGCATCATACTCACATCACAGCATCATGCACTTGTTACAGCTTCATACACATGTTGTGGCACAGTACACACATTACAGCATCATACTCACATTACACCATCATATACAGATTACAGGATCATATGCATAATACAGTATCACACTCAGATTACAGCATCATACTCAGTACTCACATTATATCATCATACTCATATTACATCATACACACAATACAGCATCATACACACAGTACAGCATCATACACACATTACAGCATCATATACATGTTAAACCATCATACTCACATTACAGCATCATACACGTGTTACAGTATTGTACATTACAGTATCATACACACAATACTGCATCATGCACACATTACAGCATCATGAACACAATACAGCATCATATACACATTAAACTATCATACTCATATTATAGCATCATATACATGTTAAGCCATCATACTCACATTATAGCATCATGAACACAATACAGCATCATATACACATTAAACTATCCTACTCACATTACAGCATCATACACGTGTTACAGTATTGTACATTACAGTATCATACACACAATACTGCATCATACACACATTACAGCATCATACTCACATTATAGCATCATATACACGTTATAGCAACACACATTACAGCATCATACTCACATTACATCATACTCACATTACAGCATCATGAACACAATATAGCATCATATACACATTAAACTACCATACTCACATTACAGCATCATATACACGTTAAACCATCATACTCACATTATAGCATCGCACACACATTGCAGCATCATACACACATTACAGCATCATATACACGTTAAACCATCATACTCACATTACATCATCATAGACATAATACAGCATCATACACACATTACACCATCATACACACATTACACCATCATACACAGTTACAGCATTATTCTTCCATTACACCATCATACACTCATTACATCAACATACATTACACTATTATACACACATTACTGCAACATACTCACATTACAGCAGCATACAGGCCTTACAGCATTTAACTAATAAAATGCAACAAAAATATTGATTATGTAATGTATTCTAAAGATGATTGGCAGGGGTTAAGGGGAGTGTGCTGCCCCTTTCAAATGCCTTACCCTGGCTGACCAGGTCTCTATATGGCTGCCCATGTGTGTGTGTGTGTGTGTGTGTAGTATGCCTATTAATGTGTCTTTCTGTACATTTGTGTGTATGCTGATGTGTGTGCATTTTTTCTTTATACATTTGTATTTAAACATCAGTTCAGTGCATATACAACACGATAGTTTTAATACAAGAACTAATACATTTTAAAAGAACATCTGTCTAACTACTGATATTACTGTCTGATGCAATATACATTCTTGGTATCATATAGCAAGCCATATCTCTGTATTCCGTTCCTATTTCTACACAAAGTCTATTCCCCTGTTGTTTTGTCTATCTAATTCTAACTGCTTAGGAAATGATGACCAAACTATGTCATAATACTTCACTCTGTCTAAAATTGTATAGCTCATTCTCTCATGTGATGCCAGTCTATTCATATAAGCCATCAGCTCTTCAAAATATAACCCACCAGCTCTTCAAAATATAAGGCATCAGTGCTTCAAAATATAAGGCATTGGCACTTCAAAATATAACCCACCAGCTCTTCAAAATATAAGGCATCAGCGAATCAAAATATACACCACTAGCTCTTCAAAATTTGGAACAGTGTGGGTCTTCCTCTTTGCTAGTATCTACCTTTTAAGCCCCAGTGCTGTTGCCAAGAGCCATAATTGATGGTGCCTTGGTATGCTATGCATTGTTGAGAAGTCTCGGGGAATAAAAAAAAATAAAGAGGTGTGTGTGTGTGTGTGTGTGTAGCCACCGCCAACCCTTGTATTATTAGAAGAAGGACAAGCCTTTCAGACACTTCATTTTCCAAGTTGAGGAAAAGTCTTTTCCCCTGTCAACACCTGCAACATATTCTGGACTATAGCTCCTATATGTGATTTATACTGTGACAGCCAAAATGTGTGCATGTAGTGTGTGTGTGTGTGTGTGTGTGTGTGTGTGTGTGCAGCACCTAGTGTTGGCAGTGCTAGCGTAACGTCCTCAGCCCAGCAAAGAGCAAGAAATGTCCCCCCATGCTCTTTCCTCTCCCCTATCTATACATGAGCTACATGAATCTACCAGCCACTCCTCTAAATAACTAGCCTCTTGAATCTATCAGCCCCCCCCACACCTAGCTGAATGACTCTACCAATCTATCCTGTATTTACAGAATTGTTCAGCCCAGTGATTTACTGTTGTTAAACCTATCGCCTCAGCCAGAAGGTTGATTATTCTTCCTACTGAGGATTATTACACAACTTGCATAATTCTTAGTTGTCTCCAGTCTATTAATTCTCTTGTATAACTACTTGATTGTCTGTAACCCTTCACTATCCTACTGTCATGAACCTTACTTGAACCTTGCTATGATTATATGTAACTGTACTTAGCAAAGTCATTGGCCTTGCCTAAATTAGGCAGTGATAGTTCTGAATCCTATTGTTATGCCTTTTTCTTCCTGACGTGGAACCTTTGCAAATGAGCTTCTAGTTCAAAAGTTGTAATCTGAGACTCGAATAAAATAAAATAAAAAATTAAGTAAATAAATACACCACTAACCACCATGACACCAGTACGGAGCAAAGGATCTCTCTCATTCTATTTTCAGTAGTGATCCAAATTTCATCTTTGTGTAATTTGATGTAAAAGGTAGCTCTGCAACAAAACTCTGCTGCTTCCCTTTGCACTGAATTGCACAACCAAAGATAAAGTTTGGATCACAATTGAAAATGGAATGAGAGAGCCATTGTTTGCTCTGTGCTGGTGGAGTGGTGGTGAGTGCTGTGTTTCCTGCTCTTTGCTATACTCTGAAAGCCACAGCTGGTGTAGAGGAGAGGGTTACAACACCCAGATTGGCCTTTTCCATTTCCTCCTGCCACCTCTCTCATCTTAATGAGCTCTGAACACATACATCAAGATGATTTATCAGAAAAGATTACTGCCAGTTAAATGCTTTATCACGCAGGTAATGGCTTCAGAACGTCCTGAGCTCAGCAATGGACTTGGAGCCATTTAATTTATGGCTAGCAGCACTGAAGCAATCTAGGGCAATCCAGAAGCAATTATGAGGTGCTGCTATGAGCATAATTCAAGTTGAATGTAAACATACTGCATATGGTAAAGTGGTACGCACAAGTGATATGTACACTAGTCATAAAACCCAGGTACATAAGACCGAAGTAGACAGTTTCTTTGCTGATGGATGCATACACTACATACTGAGCAGGTGCAGGAACTAAGTATACAAAATAGGTAATATACTTACAGCATACTACTATACTATAATATAGCATACTAATCTACATACAGTACAGTATACTAATGCACATACAATACAGTATCCTTGTCCCCCCCAGGTACATTATTCAGTTTTTTTTTTACTTTGCCTCAGTCCCAACACGTATACATTGCACCTTGCAGGACACCCCACCCTACCAGATGCTCTGTTACCATCTGCACCAGCCACCAGACCGCCATCCGGTGGTGGCAGGACTATGGATGGGCGATCCCTCTCCTGGGAGAAGAGAGCCAATGCTCGATCCTGCTCCCACCCTCCCCGCCTGTGTCAGCACCTCGGTGACCCGAGGTCATTCCTAAACCTGGGTTACTGGCATAGTGTGAGGTGTGGTGCCCAGCACCTCAATCCTCAGCACCACCAGCCCCAACAGTACAGTATCCTAATATACATACAGCACAGTACGCTAATATACACACAGCATACTAATATACATACAATATAGTATACTAATCTACATACAATACAGTATTCTAATACACATACAGCATAGTAATACACATACAATACAGTATCCTAATACACATACAGCACAGTACACTGATATACACACAGCATACTAATATACATACAATATAGTATACTAATCTACATACAGTATTCTAATACACATACAGCATAGTAATACACATACAATACAGTATTCTAATATACATACAGTACAGTACACTGATATACACACAGTATACTAATATACACACAATATAGTATACCAATCTACATACAGTACAGTATTCTAATACACATACAGCATAGTAATACACATACAATACAGTATCCTAATATACATACAGTACTGTACACTAATGTACACACAGCATACTAATATACATACAATATAGTATACTAATCTACATACAGTACAGTATTCTAATACACATACAGCATAGTAATACACATATAATACAGTATCCTAATATACATACAGTACAGTACACTAATATGCACACAGTATACTAATATACATGTGATACAGTATGCTAACTGACATGCTGTGTACTAACAGACATACAGAACAGTATATTGATATACATACAGTATACTAATAGATGCACAGTATACTAACAGACATACAGTATACTAATATACATACAGTGCATTATAGGGGATATAACATGGCCTGACTGAAGATATCATATTTATCTTCATGAGAGGCCAATGATATCATATCTCACAAGTGACGAAGCCACAAGTAAGATATCCTGATGTCACTGGCCTCGAGTGAAGATAAATATGATATCTTTAGTGAGGCCATGTCATGTTCTGTTTATACAACATATGTTGAGGGACCCCCAACACAACCCCCCACTTAACACAATCCCCCACATATCTTATTTATCAGGCAGCTGCATGACCTGCAGCCTCCCAATACACACAGCTCTGACATTTGGTTAATCCTGCTGTAGTTGGTAAAGAAATAATTATTTTAAAAATGTATCATCCCCCTTAGCACAATAGGTGGCTCCACTACCTGCAGCCCCCCCCCCAAGCCTCTGATATCTAGTTCATCCTGCCATAATTGCTAGAGAAATAGTTATTTAAAAAATGTATTTGGTTGATCCTGCCATTTTCTCACGGTCTTACTCAAGAAAGAGTTGTACTTTTCATGCTATAAATTGGAAGTGTGACCGAGTGCTGTCAGTACTATAAAATGAGAACCTGCCAGAGGTTTAAAATAAGACACTAACCTTGTGAAACGTTAGAAATCTGTGTTTTTTTTTTCTTAACATTCCTAAAGTTTGTTTAAAACAAGCTGCTGACAGTAGAAAGAGGAGAGCAAGTGAGTTGGCAGCTTCAGAGAAGTGGACTTAAGCATCAGCTAGTGTTCTGTAGCAACACTCGCTCAGGCTTGCACTCACTTTTCTGAAGCTGTGCTCTCGAGGTTTACAATGATGTCATGGAAACCTCTTGAAGTGCTTACAACATGGTTATTAACCAAAGACCATACATTATTCTCTATGTCATGGTAACACTGAGAAGCGATTTCAGTGAGGTTGCCAATTAATCCCCATACATTATATTTTATATGAACATACAAATTTGACAACAGATAAAGGCCTTATGGTCTATCAAATCTGCTTGAGTGTGCAGCTAGTAACCCTTATACTGCAACTGCCCCTCCCTCCCTCCCTGCCCCTCCCTCCCTCCCCTGCCCCTCCCTCCCTGCCCCTCCCTCCCTCCCTGCCCCTCCCTCTTCCCTATCCCATCCTCTTTGAAGCAGTCCACTGTTCTACTGAATACCACTTCCACAGGCAACTCGCTCCACCCAGACACCACTCTCTCTGTAAAAAGTGTCTTCTCATTTCCCTCCTGAACCTCCCCCCCAATCTCAGATCGTGCCCTTGAGTGTCCCTGCCCCCTTAACTTGAATAGCCTCTCTGTGCCTGTCATATTTATTCCCTTCATGTATTTGAAGGTTTCAATCATATCCCCTCTGTCTGTCCTCTCCTCCAGTGAGTACATGTTCGGCTCCCTCAGCCTGCTCACATAGGGTATTGTCCCCTAGTCCCTGGATCATCTTTGGTGCCCTGTGCTGCACTCCCTCCAGTAACCTAATGTCCTTCTTCATGTATTATATATATATATATATATATATATATATATATATATATATACACATATATATATATATATAGAGAGAGAGAGAGTGTATGGGGCAAACAAACTCAAGTTAGCTCCCATTTTAAAGAAAAAAGCCCTTACTTTATGTTGTTTCTCCACAGAGCCTCGCTTGATGCCATCATTCTCTGTAAGGGCCGGCCCTCACCACCGTGGCCGTTTATTGTGAGCAGCTATGTAAAATGCGCGCATGTGCAGATCAGCTCCAGTTGTAATCCCGTCGCTATGAGGTACTCAAGAGGAGTGAACAACACCCTGACATCATAACGATGGGATTACAAGGAAAAAATCTTGCTGCTTTTTAGTGGTAATAAAGGCTCCCCATACATTATATTTATTTATTTAGTTTGTGTTGGGCAGAAACGAAGGATTAGGCAATTCTTCCAGTTTTCAGCTTTGTTCCAGGGAGAAGGGCTACAGATAGAAACCAACTGACATTGAACCAGATGAAGCTGTTAGTGATATTTTTAGTGAATGGGGAAATATGGCCAGGTCACTGGGGAAATTCCCCTACTCTTTGGTCCATTAGTGTTTTACAGCATCTTTCTTACATCTAGTAATTTGAGTCTAGTATTAAAGTGAAAAAGTCTGGATTAGTGCTTTTAAAGATTGGGTCTTACATTCCTTAATAGCTTGGGAAAATAATAGTTTGAAAGTAATAAAAACAGCAGTATTTATTCCAGAGTACATAACAGCCACTTTTCAAAAAAACAAGACATGGAAAGTATAATTTCTACAAGTACAGATGGTAGGTCACAACTGTACCAAAATAGTACAGCAACTAATTTTTCAGTACAGGTAAACTTCCTGCTTTGTCCAAGAATGGATGTTGGGACAGTCTTGAAGCAACTACAGAATTAAAGGATCCCTTCCTCTGTGTGGGATATACTGTGGCTAAGTAGTTGTGTAAAACTAGGAGTACGAGCAAGCAAATAATACCCAATATAGTGGCGGTGAGCAACCAGACCCATGAGGGCGTAATGCCTGACGCTGTGGCGGAGGGCCTTATAGCCCCCGGAAGGTCTGGTATTCCCCATACCACCCACCCTGGAGGGTAGTATTGCACTTAGAAAATGGGCTATCTGTAAAGGTTGTTTTTTTTGTAATATTTAAGAAATAAAAAATAGAAAAAAAAGACTACAAATGCACTTAAAGTAGCTTTGCTAGTAAAATAGTCCTCTGCTGGTATATTTACCAATGGTTACCAGTAGAGGGCAGTGCAATGTTTTTCACTTGTTATAACGGGTTCCTCCACAGCACCTCAGTTGCATTCCCCTTTTTCTTGGTAAATTAGAGGTGCATACTTGTATTTTACTTTTTGCTCTGAGACGCTACTGGAGCAGCCCAATCTGGCAATCGAGGAAATGTACATTAGATGTAGAGGTAATTGCACTGACTGTATTGCAACAATTTGTCACAACCTCATACTCGTACTCATTAAAGTTAGATTCTTCAGTTACATTATTGTTGGAACCATTAAGACTCTGGGACTCAGTTTGAAGTGAACGATTCTGAACATTACATACCCGAGTTTTATGGTTCTTAATAATATTGCTAGTACCTTTAGTTTTGCAAACCAGTGCCCTTCTGTTTCCATGCTGGCTGTGCTGCAGTGTGAAGTCGTTGCCCATCACTGTTCCTCAGAAGCTACAGTTGTTGAGGGCCTCCCTTTTTTATTTTTTTTTATTTTACATTTCATGAGTGCTTTCAAGTTGCAGGCAGTTGACCTGGGCGGGGGATGGACTGATGGCCAAGGATAGTGGGAACCGTTGCACTGTCAAGCTTTTAAACTAGCCAAGGGGGGGAGGTGCTGATAAGAGGCAGGACATTTCAAGCCTCCCCCCACAAAACATGGCAGGTAGTAAGGTAAACACTGAGGTACAGAGCTCAACACAGGGCAGGACAGGGTAAATGGAAAAATAGACAAGGGCAATAAGAGCAGGGATGGGGGAAAAAAGGATAAAGCCAACATTAAATGGAGGGCAATGAGTACCAATGCCCATAGTCTGGGAAACAAGTTTCCTGAGCTAGTAGCCCTGATGGAAGATGAACAATTGGAAATTGTGGCAGTCACGGAAACATGGTACACAGAGAACCATGACTGGGATGTCAACATACCAGGGTATACAATCTACAGAAGGGACAGGGAAGGTAAAAGAGGAGGTGGAGTACCTCTATACATAAGGGAAGGGATGAAAGCTACAGAACTAAAAAGTAAAGGGGGAGGACAAGAGGCACTCTGGGTCACCTTGGAGACAGGGAATGGCATCACAATCCGCACAGGGGTTGTATACAGACCCCATCTCAAGGTGAGGAAATGGACAAGAAAATGATAGAAGACATTCTCAAAATGGTTGAAAAAGGGGAGATACTGTTGATGGGGGACCTGAATATGCCAGATGTTAACTGGATGACATGTACTGCAGCCACATCCAAGAGCAGGGTCATTCTCAATGCCCTGCAGGGGGCAGGCCTTAGACAGCTAGTGTTGGAACCCACTCAGGAGGGAGCAATACTAGGCCTGGTACTCTCAAATGAAGAGAGGATCACAAATTTAGAAATCAGTAGACATCTGGGAACAAGCGACCACTGCACAGTGTGCTTCACAATGAGCACAACCATGGAGATAAGCCATACAAAAACAAGGATACTGGACTTTAGAAGGGTTGACTTTGGTAGAATGGGTGAATATCTGAAGAATGCACTAGCAAATGGCCAAAAAGGAGGGACAATGGAAGAAAATCAAAACTGCCATCATAGAGGCAGCAAGCTTTTGTGTGAAACAAATAAAGAAAACAAAGCAGAGTAAAAAACCACTGTGGTTCTCAAAAGGGGTGGCAGGGAAGGTTAAGGAGAAAAAGGCTGCATTCAAAAAGTATAAGAAATCACAGAAGGAGCATGACAGGGAACTGTATCAATTAAAGCAGAAAGAAGTGGGGAAGGAGTCAGAATAGCAAAGGCCCAAACCAAGGAAAAAATAGCCAACTCAGTTAAGAAGGGGATAAACCTTTTATAGGTACATTAGGGAGCATAGAAAGGTTAAGGGAGGATAGTGAAAATTAATAAAGGAGAGAGAGGTAGGCAGAGATATTGAATGAATACTTTGCTCAGTATTCACAAAAGAAGATGAGGAGGAGTTACCTAAACCAGACAATAGAAGCACTCTGGGTGGGGGTTGACACCAGTCCATTCACAGAAGAAAGAGTCCTGAAAGAACTCCTAAAACTCAAGGTGGACAAAGCAATGGGGCCTACGGATTCACCCAGAATCCTAAAAGAACTAAGGGAGGACCTAGTGACACCACTGACCACACTTTTAACAAATCATGGCAGGATGGGGTGGTACCTGAGGACTGGAGGAGGGCAGATGTGATTCCTCTTCACAAAAGTGGGAGCAAGGCAGAAGCAGGAAACTACAGACCTGTAAGTTTGACCTCAGTGGTAGGGAAAATGATGGAATCACTTCTGAAAGAAAGAATTGTTGAGTACCTAGAGGCCAGCGGGGCACAGGACCCAAAGCAGTATGGATTTACAGCAGGAAGGTCATGTCAGATGAATCTAATTGATTTCTTTGACTGGGTGAGCAAAGTAATAGCCCAGGGAATGGCTGTGGATATGGCCTACCTAGACTTTAGCAAGGCATTTGACACAGTCCCGCACAAAAGATTAATAATCAAGTTAGCCAGCCTGGGAGTGGTTCCTAGGGTGGTAGCCTATGTAGCAAACTGGCTGCACAACAGGACACAGAAGGTAATAGTGAATGGAACACATTCCGAAGAAAGGGGGTTACTAGTGGAGTACCTCAGGGCTCAGTACTGGTCCAGTCCTCTTTAACATCTTTATAGGTGACATTGCAGAGGGTCTGGAGGGAAGGTATGCCTTTGCAGATGACACAAAGATCTGTAACAGAGTTGATACACAAGAGGGGTAAAAAGATGAGAAGGGACTTGGCTAGGTTGGAGGAATGGTCAGACATATGGCAACTTAGATTCAATGCAAAGAAGTGCAAAGAAATGCACCTGGGAAACAAAAACCCAGGAGAAGAGTACACAATAGCAGGAGAGGTACTAACAACAACAAAAATGGAAAGGGACCTGGGGGTAGTCATATCAGATGACCTAAAGGTGGGTAAGCAATGTGAAAAGTCAGTTAGGAGAGCCAGGGGCTACTGGGATGCATAGGAAGGGGCATCAGAAGTAGAAAAAGGGAAGTGGTTATCCCTCTATACAGACAGTTGGCGAGACCCCATCTGGAGTACTGTGTGCAGTTTTCGAGACCTCATCTATGCAAGGACATAGACAGGATGGAAGCAGTCCAGAGGAGGGCAACTAAAATGGTGCAGGGTCTGCAGCAGAAACCATATGAAGAGAGACTGAGAGAGCTTAATATGTATACTCTTGATGAAAGAAGGGACAGGGGACATGATAGAAACATTCAAGTACCTCAAGGGAATCAACAAAGTCCAGGAGGGTAGCATCTTTCAGAAAAAGAGATGTGTAAGAACAAGGAGGCACAATTTAAAGATAGAAGGGGGGTGGCTCAAGGGTAATGTGAGGAATTTTTTTTTCACGGAGAGAGTTGTGGATACATATAACCGCCTTCCTGAGGAGGATGTTGGATCTAAAACAGTGGGGGAATTCAAACATGCATGGGACAGACATAAGGCAATTATAGTGGAGGGTTGCAAGAAGTTGGCTGTTGGTTAACTAGAATCTGCAGCTTATCCAGTAGGTAGGGAAATGGGCAGACTGGGTGGGCCAAGTGGTCCTTATCTGCCGTCAAAGTCTATGTTTCTATGTTACTGTCGTAGCGGTAGTTTACTGAGTTTGTCTCCTTGGAGATGGAGTTGTGCTACTGCCTTCTGCCATAAAATTAAGTGGCTGGTGTTTGGGGCCACAAGTAGCACTGTACTTGCTTTCACTGAGATGCTGTGGCACGCGTCTCTTTTGGCTGTAGAAGTTTCAAAAAAGTACTCTACTTTGTTCATGGGGGAAGAAAATTCAGTTAGAATTGAGTTCTGATGCACCACTGCCGAGTTAAGAGCCAGAGTGCTGTGAGTACGAAACTCAGTTTCGCTAACCGAGACAAAAATATGGCAGCAGTTCAGCAGTGACGTTTAGCTGGCACAGTGATAACAGCTGCAAATCAGGTCAGTTGGGACTGGCACTTTTAATACCCTGGCTCTGTTGCCTGATAGACGCCCACCTTGCCAGAAGTATCAGCCAATCAGAGCCCAGGATTTTATTAGACCATTTTCTAAAATGTTAATAAACTCAAACAAATTAGTGAATGTTATTGTGCTAGAGAATCATTTAATAGCATTTTGAGAACTCAAGAGCGTCTTGTTTTAGAATGCCCCATTGAGAAAACATTTTGGGAACATGTGGCATATAAATGACAGGAACCCTTATTTAAAACAATGGAATATCAGGAATTGGTACTAGGTATATTTTCAGTTAGATGGAAACCATATAACCAGGACATGGTGCAAGTCATATGCGCTGTATTAAAAAATGATGTATGTCAGGTCAGGTGATCATGGGTACAACAGCAAAAACAGGTGACATATTTAGAAATAAGGATAAATGTTTAAACTGCATTACAGAAATGTATATATGCAAGATAGTAAACAGTTATCTAAATAGTGGATGGTATTATTTTGGAAAAAGAGTCTTTATTTCTTTTAGTGGTTGAATTCCGATAGTGGAGATATGTTTTTGATGTAATTAGGGGTAATTTGGGTTTATGCTGTACTTTCCTTTCTTTTGTATGTCTTATGTATGAAAAAAGGACAGCTGCATGAGCTATATAATATTTCTATGCACTTCTTGGTGTTTTCCTTCTTTTCCAATAAAAATTCCCCTAATCTTTTCGAGAAGTGCCATGGGATCTTTAACATTCACCTGAACAACCAGCAGAACAGGTAGATGTGACCTCGGTTTAACATTTCATCCAAAAGATGGCACCTCCAGGGAGCAGCATTCCCCTCATACTGCACTACAGTGTCAATATTTGGATTTAACCCAAGTTCCTGGTGTGGGGTTAGAACCCACAACCTTTTGATCTTCTGGTTTGAGAGGTGAGTGTGCAACCTGCAGAGCCGCTGACAGTGCTCAGTGTACAGCACAGTATACTAATATATGCACAGTATATTAATATGCACTACATACTGTACAGTATACTAATATACATGAATACTGCATACCAGACATGAAGTACAGTGTCTTATTATACATTCAGTATATTAACAGACATACAGTACAACTTACTAATATATGTACAGTATGCTAATATGCATACAGTATACTAAACATACATTATGCTAACATATGATCAATATACTGATAGAAATACAGTACAGTATGCTAATATACATACATTACAGTATACTAATATATGTACAATATACTCATATACCGACAGTGTAGAATACTAATGTATGTACAGTTCACAAATAGATATGCAGTACAGTATAGTAATATCCACACATTATACTAATAGACATATAGTACAGTATACTGTTATATGTACAGTACACTAATAGACATACAGTACAGTTCTATCCATAATGTATACTAATAGATATCCAGTACAATATATTAATTTATGTACAATATACTAATATGTATACATTACAGTATACGAATAGATGTACAATGTACTAATATACCTACAGTACAGTTTACTAATATATGTACAGTTCATTAATAGACATGCAGTACAGTATAATAATATACATATGGTATACTAATAGACATATAGTACAGTATATGATTATATACCGTATACTATTCTATGTATAGTATATATCGTTTCAGAAGAAACTAGAAAGGGGAAGGGATCAGATCCGTTTCAGTGCAGTAGCTGCTCCTTGCTGCTTTTAAATTGCTTCTTGTTGATTTGACTTGGTAGCAGGTTATTATATATTTTTTTCTTTTCTTACTACTTCTAAGAGGCTAACAGGGCATTATTTTTGGGCTGCTGGAATTCTGAAACCTGTTTTGGTGTGCTGTAAGTAGGCTGATTGTCTTGTTTCACTTGGTAGCAGGCTGAGTTTTTCTTACTTCTTAAAAGGGGGTTAGCAGGGAACTGTTTGGGAGCTGTTGAAACTTTAAAACCTATTTTGGTGTGCTTTAAGTGGGGCTGTCATTTCTTTAAATTGGAGGCCTGTTTCTTCTGATTCTTCTGATTTCAAACCTATTTTAGGCCCTGTCCACACTACACTGAAAACTCCCCTCTGTAATGTTACAGAGGGTCCAAACCGTTACCGCAACAGTTTGCATTTACACCTGTAACGTTACAGGAGGTGTTTTGTAACCATTGATAAAACCACTTATGAGGTCGTTTCAACAATGGTTACATAAATGGTTCTGCCTCTGTAACGTTACCAGCTGTAGTGTGGATGCATGAGCGTGTAGCCCCAGCATTGCCCTTAGTGCAGCACAAACTGCATTGTGGGATAGAGTGCAGACCGTAACAGTCACCCATCACCCACAATATGGACCGGCTGTAACGGTTCTGAACCGTTATCATGACGATTTACTGGCAGTGTGGACACACTGCAATGTTTACTGTCTGTAACGGTTTGAAACCGTCACAGGGTATTAGTGGTGTAGTGTAAACAGGGCCTTAGTGTGCTTTTATTGGGGTTGTTCCAGTGGGGCTGTTTCTTTGAATTGGAATCCTATATCTTCTAATTTCAAGCCTATTTTGGTGTGTTGTTGGTGAGACTGTTTGAATTGGAGACCTGTTTTTTCTGGTATCAAACCTATTTTTTGTGCATTTAGTGGAGTTGTGATTGTTTTTTGCTGTCTTTACTAGCTGCAAAGTTTAGTGCATAGTGGGGAAAGGGTCCAAATTGTCTAGCCAGGGGCCTCAGTTATCTGTTTCTGGAAAGCAGGGGCTGGTCCCACCCCATCTGCCCCAGGTACATCATTTGTTTTATACTGGGGGTTCTGACATCACTTCCACAACAGGGCAAAGGACAAAGGACATGCACCTGGCATAGCAGAATCAGATGTCCAGGAAAGGAAGAGCATTGAGTGAAGAAGTGACTGCTATCTCCATGGAAGGGAAGTAACTGCAACACAAGGAGTCTTCATTTTTACCTGTTTGCATTGTGGAAAGGAGGGGTAGGAGTTAGGAGGCTGTGCAGTAGTTGCTTAGTTTCTTTTTGAGTGTGGACAGGAGGGATAGGGCTGTAAAAGGCAGCTGCTCAGTCTATCTAAAGTATGACAAAGGGGGCAAGGGAAATTGAGAAAAGGAGAAGAATGTTTTGCAATGATAGAGGGGGAGAGGGGAGACTTGAGGGATTGTTGGGTATCCTTCATCTGGAAGGGTGGGAGTCACTGGTGGGCAGTGAGAGCACTGGGATGGGTGGTAGGCTACAGCAACTGTGGTGCGCCAGTCTTTCTAAAAATTGCATGGAGGGTTGGGGGGATTAGTGTGCAATCAAATAGAGAAACTTAAACAGGAACTTGAAGGCCTGCAGGAGGAGCTAAGACAGGCAAGGAAAACTGGAGGAGGTTATAGCCCAACACTGGAAGGAGGGTGGAGGGGAGATGAAGAGGGAGGGCTATTTGGGCCAACAGAGGGGAGGAGAGGGTCAGAAGAAGGGAATCAGGAGTCAGGGGGGCCCAGGCCAATAAGAACAGTGTTGGGGGAAAACTAGGTCAAGGGAGAGAAGACAACAGGAAGGAGGAGAAAGGGACTGGTGAGGGGAGGAGGAGGAGAAGTGACAACAGTCATGGAGTCGAACAGAAGGAACGGCTACTATGAGGAGAGAGGAAGTGGGCATTGGAGAAGGGTCTTCAGAAAATCGTTTTGCAGTACTAGAGGGAAAGGAGGAGGAGGAGGGAGGTGATGGAATTAGAGGAGTAACTGATAGAAGTCCAGTTGAAACTGGAGTGGGGGAAAGTTCTGCTGGGGGAATTACAACAGGGGCAGAAGGGGGAACTACTGTGCAGGAGGAAGAGAAGGAGCCGGGAGAGAGAGGTGGGGAGGAAGAGAAGCAATCAGTTAGTAAGAAGGGTGGACTCTTAGTGCTGAGGGACTTGATACTAAGAGGAGTCAGGTGGGGTAGCAAAGGGGAGAGGCATAGTCGCATTTGGGTGGAGGCCATGCTAGGAATGACAGCGGAAAGGGTGTGACAATCTATTCTAAACTATGCTAGATGGGGTAGGAAGAAGTCTCATTTAATTATACATTTGGGGATGAACGACCTGGCTGACAGGATGGCAGCTATAGTCCAGAGGTTTGAGGAACTAGGACAATTATGTGAGGGGGCAGGAAGATCAGTAACTTTCTCAGAGATACTTCCAGTGCCCAGGACAAGCACAGCAAGCAAGCTGAGAATAAAGGATATTATACAATGGCAAGAAAGAATGTAGGGATCTGATTGGTCAGTATGGCACTGGACCCGTGGTGTTATCCTGGCATAACACCATGGATCTAGTCCCATTACACAAGTGACCACATGTAAAAAAAAACAAAAAAAACCGGCATCTCTCTGCTCCCTACAAGCAGCTTTACCCATCCCAGTTTGCCGCTCTCCTGGAAAACCTGAACCTGCCCCCAAAACACTGAGCACATTACTCTAAAAGAACTCCCTCCCATACCACAGCAACAACTGTAATTAAACCCACAACCCTGTCAGATGCTTCCAAATCGCCAAAGTTGTAATTTCTTAAAATAAAGAAAAACGTTACCACGTAGTCATGCACGTGATCTGTTTCAGCGCTCCCCACTCGCCGCGAACGTAGACAGTGCATGTCCTTAAAAAAAAAAACAGACCAGTAACTCCCAACACCACGTTTTCTTGTGTGCCGTTTTGTTCCACATTTTGTATTCTTCTCCCAGTGCAAACAGAGGTAAACTGTACTGGGAGAACCACACGTTTACTGGTCTGTTTTTTTTTTTTTTAGACATGCACTGTCTATGTTCGTGGCGAGCGGGAAGCGCTGAAACAGATCACGTGCATGGCTTCGTGGTAACGTTTTTCTTTATTTTAAAAAATTACAACAGACCAGTAACTCACAACAGCACGTTTTCTTGTGTGCCGTTTCGGTCCACATTTTGTATTCTTTTGTGCTTGAGGGATGCAGGCAGTGTAACGGCTTTAGTTTCACTATGTTGCTCACTCATCAGCATACAGGACTGTTCTATAAAATGAAAAATCAAACACCTTTCTCCCTGTAGCAGAGCAAGCAGCAGGACTGGTTAAAAATGTGACGTGTGTGTGTGAGGGGTACTCATACAAGCAACTCAAAATGTGACGTGTGTGTGGGAGGGGTAGTCATACAAGCAACTCGTAGGACTATTTTTCCTCTATGTGTTCCTACTCAGTAAAAAATGATATAAAAATACTTTAAACATATTTCCATCTTTTTTCTTTGTATTTTATTACAGGAGAGCCATTGTATATTAGGATAATCACAGGTGTGTGTCGTGCTGGATAACGCCACGCCTTGCATGTTTGACGATTCGCCCGCGGCCCGTGCCCAACCACCCAAGGCGTGGCATTATCCCAGCACGACACACACCCTGTCGTGCATTATTCCTTTATTAATGAATGGCTTAAAATCTGGTGTCATGCTAAAGGGTATGGGCTGGTGGGGGGGGGACCTGGGAGGACAGTAGTCTCTATGCCAAGGAAAGACTACACTTGAGTGAAGAGGGAAAGAAAGTGTTGAAACAGAGGATGGAGGAGTACATAGAGGAAGTTGGGAATTAAAACTAGGAGTGGAGGTGGCAAGTGAGCAAGGGACATGCAGAGACCACAGGTTGGGAAGCCATATGAGCTTACACCCCATAACAGTGACAAAGGACAAAGGGCAAGTACTAGTGGCAATGCTAATAAAGGAGGACTGAAGGGGGAAGGGTGGAAGATGGTCACCCTAAAGGCTAGGAGCCTTGGGAAGAAAACTGCAGAGCTACTGACTATCATGTCAGAGGGGGAGGTGGGCACTGCAGCCATCATTGAAACATGGGTCACCCAGTACAATGACTGGGACCTGTTGATACCAGGGTACAGAATATTTCGTAGGGAAAGAGTGATTGGGAAAGGAGGGGGGTAGCACTATATGTGAGGGAAGGACTGAAGTGTGTACGGGAGGAAGGGGAGAGGGTAGTATGGAATCACTATGGATGCAAATCCAGGATTCCAAGATTAGGACTCTCAGGATGGGAGTGATTTACAGGCCGCCCTCTCAGACAGATGAGTTAGACAGGGAACTAGCAAGACAGATCAGGAGGACCTGCGAGAAGGGTAGTGTGGTGATTGTGGGGGACTTCAACATGCCAGGAGTGGATAGGAGTACCCCAACAACCAGGAATAGAAGGGAGCAGGTACTGCTGGATGCCTTCCAGGCCAGCTTTCTTATGCAAATGGTCAGCAAACCAAACAGGTTAGGGAACACCCTTGACCTTGTGCTGGCAAATGGGGAGTTTGTGAGGGAACTTAGGGTGGAAGAACCGCTGGCAGGGAGTGACCACCATTCAGTATGGTTCATGTTGGATATGGGTAAGGAAGGAATGGAATCCGGTACAAGGGTGCTGGACTTCAGAAGGGCTGACTTTGGGAGGATGGGGGAAGTGGTAAAGGGGCACCTGGCCAGAATTCAACCTAGTATGGGCACTAACCAGAGGTGGGAGCTCATAAAGCTGGGGATAGTGGAGGCAACCAGAACCTGCAGCAAGGCCCAAAGTAAGAAAGCTAGGGCAAAGAAATCTAGCTGGGTAAGCAAGGAGGTAATGGAAAAGGTAAGGAGGAAAAGAGCTGCCTTTAGGAGATACAAAAAAACAGGGAGTGGGGAGGACAGGGAGGAGTATCTGAAGGAATCAAAAGAGGTGACAAGGGCAGTAAGGGCAGCCAAGGCATCTACAGAGCTCAGGCTAGTGCAGGGCATGGGGGGGGGGGGAGAAGGACTTCTTCAGGTACACCAGGGAGAAAAGGAACTGTAAGGACCATATAGTAAGGACTTCTGCTCGGTATTTACTATGGAGAAGAGGGAGGTGATACCCAAGAAGATGGGAGTGATACCCAAGGGGGGAGAGAGGGCAGAAACAGATGGGGAGGGGGTGATGGATGGGGAAATCATGGAGGGAAGGGTTCTGGAGGGTTTGAGGGTACTGAGGGTGGACAAAGTGCTAGGCCCAGATGGCATCCACCCCAGGGTACTGAACGAACTGGCAGAGGTCCTGGTGGGAACTTTGGCAGACCTATTTAATGCCTCACTACACTCAGGGTGTGTACCTCAGGATTGGAGGATGGCTCATGTGGTATCTCTCCACAAGAGTGGCCCCAAGGATGAACTGGGGAACTACAGACCGGTGAGCCTCACATCCATCATGGGTAAGCTGATGGAGACTATCCTGAAGGAGAGGCTGGTGGCCCTCATGGAGGCCAAAGGACTACAGGACAGCAGACAGCATGGCTTCATTAGTGGCACATCCTGCCAAGCCAACCTGGTGGAGTTCTATGACTGGGTAACTAGGCAACTGGACAGAGGCCATGTAGTGGATCTCCAGTACCTGGACTTCAGTAAGGCATTCGACTCGGTGCCACATGGGAGGCCGGAAAGTAAGTTAGAAGGCACAGGGGTGGGTGAAAAGCTGGTGAGATGGGTAGGGAACTGGCTTCAGGGAAGGCAACAGAGGGTGGTGGTAGTGGTTGGGGAGCTCTCATCCCCAAGGGTAGTAACAATCGGTGTTCCACGGGGCTTGGTGTTGGGACCAGTGTTGTTTGGGATATTCATTGCAGACATATCACTGGATATCAAGAGCAAGACCAGTCTGTTTGCTGACAACACCAAGATGGGAGTGATGGTGGATGACCTAGGGGGATGGCAGGGGTTGCAGGATGATCTGACAAAGCAGAAAACCTGGTCAGTCACCTGGCAACTGGGGTTCAATGCCAAAAAGTACAAGGTGCTGCATTTTGGGGTGATAAACCCAAGGAGGAGTTACCAGCTGGGGGGAGTGCAGCTAGCTGAGACAGAGGAGGAGAAGGATCTGGGGGTGCTCATTACAGGGTCAATGAACAACTCGGCACAATGTAGGAAGGCAGCTGCAAAGGCCAACAAAATGCTGGGTTGCATTGCAAGGGGTATATCCTCGAGGAGGGGGAGGTGATTCTGCCACTGTATAGGTCATTAGTTAGACCGCACCTGGAGTACTGCGTGCAGTACTGGCACCCGTATCTGAAGAGGGACATTAAGTTACTGGAGAGGATGCAGCGCAGGGCAACAAAGATGATCAAGGGGCTGGGGACTTACCATATGAGAGGAGGCTGAGGGAATTGAACATGTATTCGCTGGAAGAGAGGAGGGTCAGGGGGAATATGATTTAAACCTTCAAGTACATGAAAGGAATAAACAAGACAGGTATGGAGGGGCTGGAGGGAGGAAGGTTCAGGAGGGAGATGAGGAGACACTTTTTTACGGAGAGGGTAGTAGCTGGGTGGAATGCGTTACTGGCAGAAGTGGTATCCAGTAGAACAGTGGACTGTTTTAAAAGGGGCTGGGACAGGGCAAGAGGGAGGGTCAAGGGAGGGTCAGCTGCAGAATAAGGGGTGCTAGCTGCACATTTGAGCTGACTTGATAGACCACTAGGTCTTTATGTATTGGCAAATTTCGTATGTTCATATGTACAGTACAGTAATAGACATGCAGTACAGTAATATCCATATCATATATGAATAGATCTCAAGTACAGTACAATATATTAATTTATGTACAGTATACTAATATACATAGTTACAGTATCTTAATATATGTCCAGTTCACTAATACAAATGCAGTGCAGTATAGAAATATCCATACTCTATATCAATATACATACAGTACAGTATACTATTATATGCACAGCACATTAATAGACATGCAGTACAGTATAGTATTATCCATACAGTATACTAATACATGTGCAGTATATACAGGATAGTGGATGGGCAACAGTGAACAACAACACTGTTGTTCACTTTGAGAAGTTGTCATGACAACCAAGAAAACCTCAAGGGCGAAGCTTGAGAGGTTTTCGGTTGTCAAGAAACCTCGAGAAATGAACTGCAGTGTTGTTTACTGTTCCCCATCCATTGCCTTTTATAGTGTATGGACAAAAGTAAACAAATTAGCTGTTGACTGCCTCCATGGTTGCGCCGTGATGTCGGCGACCCCCGGCCCGTCCTTGTCCGTAAAGACACTGCACTCCTTCCCGGTCCACAAAGATACTGTGAGATCATAAATTTAAATACAAATATGACTGTCCTGCTGTGTGCCTGCCACTGTTTAAAAAAAAAAAAAAACAGCACTTACTGACAGTTTTAAATGTCGTCCTGTGCCTCTGATGAACTGCGGTGGCCAGTTTATCGTCGCTACGAACCGCGACTCACGCATGCGCAAATGTGTTCAGAGCTGTTGTACCATCGATGTGACGTAATCATGATGGTACAACAATATCATGACATCACATCGATAGTACAACAAGACTAGGGAAAGTTAGATTTCAATGCAATACAACATTCTAACATACACTATAGTATACTGTTGTATGTACAGTACACTAACAGACATGCCATACAGTATGCTAAAATAAATACCGCACAATATGTTCATAGACATACAGTATAGTGTATTAATAGACATTCAGTACAGTACACTATCCATATAGTATACTAATAGACATACAGTGCAGTATGCTAATACATTTATAGTATACTAATAGACATACAGTGCAGTTTGCTAATACATGTATAGTATACTAATAGACATACAGTGCAGTATGCTAATATATGTATAGTATACTAATAGACATACAGTGCAGTATGCTAATATATGTATAGTATACTAATAGACATACAGTGCAGTATGCTAATACATGTATAGCATGCTAATAGACATACAGTGCAGTTTGCTAATATATGTATAGCATACTAATAAACATACTGTGCAGTATGCTAATATATGTATAGTATACTAGACATACAGTGCAGTATGCTAATACATGTATAGTATACTAATAGACATACAGTGCAGTATGCTAATACACATATAGCATACTAATAGACATACATTGCAGTATGCTAATACATGTATAGTATACTAATAGACGTACAGTGCAGTATGCTAATATATGTATAGTATACTAATAGACATACAGTGCAGTATGCTAATACATGTATAGCATGCTAATAGACATACAGTACAGTTTGCTAATATGTATAGCATACTAATAAACATACAGTGCAGTATGCTAATATATGTATAGTATACTAGACATACAGTGCAGTATGCTAATACATGTATAGTATACTAATAGACATACAGTGCAGTATGCTAATACACATATAGCATACTAATAGACATACAGTGCAGTATGCTAATACATGTATAGTATGCTAATAGACATACAGTGCAGTATGCTAATATATGTCTAGCATATTAATAGACATACAGTGCAGTATGCTAATACATGTATAGTATACTAATAGACATACAGTGCAGCATGCTTATACATGTATAGTATACTAATAGACATACAGTGCAGTATACTATTGTATGTACAGTACACTAATAGACATACTGCACAGTATGCTAAACTAAATGCAGTACATCTTCATATGCATACAGTATAGTATACTTAGACATACAGTACAGTATGATATCCATATAGTATACTAACAGACATACAGTGCAGTATGCTAATACATGTATAGTATACTAATAGACATACAGTGCAGTATGCTAATACATGTATAGTATACTAATAGACACAGTGCAGTATGCTAATACATGTATAGTATACTAATAGACATACAGTGCAGTATGCTAATACATGTATAGCATACTAATAGACATACAGTGCAGTATGCCAATACATGTATAGTATACTAATAGACATACAGTGCAGTATGCTATTACATGTATAGTATACTAATAGACAAACAGTGCAGTATGCTAATACATGTATAGTATACTAGACATACAGTGCAGTATGCTAAAACATGTATAGTATACTAATAGACATACAGTGCGGTATGCTATTGTATGTACAGTACACTAATAGACATACCGCACAGTATGCTAAAGTAAATGCAGTACAATATCTTCATATGCATACAGTATAGCATACTTAGACATTCAGTACAGTATAATATCCATATAGTATACCAGACATACAGTGCAGTATGCTAATATATGTACAATATAGTAAACATACAGTGCAGTATACTGTTGTATGTACAGTACACTAATAGACATGCTGTACAATATGCAAAAGTAAATACAGTACATTAGTATACTATACTGTATGTGTATGAAGCTAGACATTCAGTACAGTATATTATACATATAGTTTAGTATACTAACAGACATCGCAGTATGCTAATATATGTACAGTATACTAAGACATACAGTACAGTGTGCTTATATACATACAGTATAATGACAGTAATACAGTACAGTATGCTAATATACATACAGTATAATGACAGTACAGTATACTAATATACATACAGTGTACTAATAGACATACAGTATGCCAGTATACATACAGTGCATTATACTAATACATACAGCATACTAATATATGTACATTATACTAATATACATACAGTACATGAATATACTCACCGTATATTAATATACATACAGTACAGTATAATATACACACAGTATACTAGGCATACTGTACAGTATACCCCATATACACACAACACAGTATACTAATATGCATTTGTCCAGGGCTGTGTGTGGGTCCTGACAAGGCTGTTTGAGCGGTGGCTTTTATTTGACTCCAGTTAAACTCTAGAATATATAAAAAAAAATTTGAAATTTACCCTCAGTCATATCAGTGTATCGCACCCCAGTGCTCTACAAACTATTACATCATAAGACATCAGAACGGTTGCGTGCCAGCCACAGTTCAAAATGGCCATGTATTCCCATTCAGGGAGACTGTAGTTGCTACAGATCCACATTGTCATCCTGGCAAACCCACCGAATCATGTTTAAAAGTAGCAAACTACGTGCTTCTACTTACATACAACAATCCTATGAAGTTTCGTTTTAAAATACTGCATAATTACAGGAGGATGGTGTGGTACCCAAGGACTGGAGGAAGGCGGATGTGATTCCCCTTCACAAAAGTGGGTCCAAGACAGAGGTAGGAAACTACAGACCTGTCAGTCTGACCTCTGTGGTAGGGAAAGTGATGGAGTCACTTCTGAAGGAAAGAATAGTCGAGTACCTAGAGGCTAGTGGAGCACAGGACCCAAGGCAGCATGGGTTCACAGCGGGAAGGTCATGTCAGACGAATCTAATAGATTTCTTTGACTGGGTGACCAAAGTAGTAGACCAAGGAGGGGCTGTGGACATGGCCTACCTAGACTTTAGCAAGGCATTTGACACAGTCCCACACAAAGATTAATAGTCAAATTAACCAGCCTGGAGTGGGACCCAGGGTGGTAGCCTAGTTAAAACATTGGCTGGACAACAGGACACAGAAAGTAATTGTAAATGGAGTCCACTCTGAAGAAAGGGGTTACTAGTGGGGTACCGCAGAGGTTCAGTATTGGGTCCAGTCCTTTTTAATGTCTTCATCAGTGACATTGCAGAGGGACTGGAAGGAAAAGTATGCCTTTTTGCAGATGACACAAAGATCTGCAACAGGGTTGATAAACAAGGAGGCGTGGAAAGGATGAAAAGGGACTTGGCAAGGTTGGAGGAATGGTCAGAAGTATGGCAGCTAGGATTCAATGCGAAGAAGTGCAAAATAATGCACCTGGGAAACAAGAACCCAGGGGAAGAATACACAATGGGTGGGGAGGTAGTAACAACAACAAAAAAGGAAAGGGACCTGGGGGTAATCATATCAGATGACCTTAAGGTTGTAAGCAATGTGAGAGAGGCAGTAGGGAGGCTGGGGGTATACTGGGATGTATAGGAGGCATCATCAGCAGAAAACAGGAAGTTGTTATCCCTCTGTACAGACAGTTGGTGAGACCCCATCTGGAGTACTGTGTCCAGTTCTGAGACCCCATCTCCATAAGGACATAGACAGGATAGAGCAGTCAGAGGAGGGCAACTAAAATGGTGCAGGGTCTGCAAGAGAAGCCGTATGAGGAGAGAGACTAAAGGAGCTTAATATGTATACTCTTGAGGAAAGAAGGAGAGGGGACATGATAGAAACTTTTAAGTACCTCAGTGGAATCAACAAAGTCCAAGAGGGTAGCATCTTTCAGAAAAGAGACTTGCAAGAACAAGGGGACACAATTTAAAGATAGAAGGAGGGCGTTCAGGGGCCATGAGGAAGTATTATTTCACAGAGAGGGTAGTGGATGCATGGAACAGCCTTCCTGAGGAGGTTATGGGGTCTAAAACTGTGGGAGAATTCAAGAATGCATGGGACAGACATAAGGCAATTCTTGTGGGGGGGAGGAAGAAATAGGCTGTTGGTTAACTAGGATCTGCGGCCTATCCTGTAGGTAGGGAAATGGGCAGACTAGATGGGCCTAGCGGTCCTTATCTGCCGTCAAAGTCTATGTTTCTATGTTTCTATGATACAGGTATTAGTAAGTGCCGGTATCTTGTTATCTTTTAAAGGAGCAAGGCCGTCTGACAGCAGCATGTTAAAGGCGCCCAGTGATACTAATGTTCCAAAGCAGCAGACTGATATCAGGGTGATCCAAGACATGCTTCAAGTTACTGTGCTTAACCATGATGTTTAAAGCCTGAAATAACAGATCTTCAGGTATCAGTTAATGCTATCAGCCACAATTTAGAGGGCTTCAGCATTAGGCTGGCAGAGGCAGGGAACAGAGTTGCGATTGTCAAAGAGACTGTCAGCAAATTGGATAATTATAGACTTCTACCATAGTTTAATTTTACTTTTATGGCAAAAAAATTGATGACCTCTAGAACAGAGGTCGTCATAATAACCATAGATTCTTGAGGGTGCTTGAAGCTCTTGAAGGAGCAAGCACGATTGGTTTTCTACAGGAATTTATACCTTAGCTGTTACAATACAAATGGGGATGGCCACTAGAAGTTGAAAGGGCTCATAGATCTTTATCCCCAAACCCTAAATCGGGAGCACCCCTTCAACCTATCATGGCATATTTCTTACGTTTCACAGTGAAGGAGGAGATTCTGAAATTGGCCAGAGAAAAAAATATATTTGTCCTGGAATGAGAATTGGATCTCTGTCTTCCAGTACTTCTCTGCAGAGGTAGTAGCCCAGAGAAAGGCATTTTCCGAAATAAGAGGGGTCCTGCAACAGTTACATGTGCCTTACAAGATTAAGTACCCTGCCACCTTAATGGGGGCATTCATGCCTTTTAAGACACAACATCTGCCTGGGAATGAATTAATAAAAAACTCAGATCAGGGTCAAACAACAGTGATCCGTTTTGAATTTCCTAAATGTTCTACTGCCAATACTCCTCAAGCTACCTCCATGGTGATGTCTTCAGAACCGCAGGCCTCAAAGAATTCCACTTCAGCAGCTCAGAACCCTAAGCCACAAACAAGTTCACCTAATTTGATGCAGCACAAGGACTAGCAATTTACAAGCGGAAAGTATAAAGGACTCACCAGAGAATGCCACCAAGAAATTACGTACAGTATCTGCCATAAGGTTCACAATCAAGGAATGCTCCCTCAACTTTTTCCATGCAAGATGTCCATTTCTCTCTGATGGGGAAATAATCCTGACTTCCTTCATGAGGGGGAAGTGAGTGAGCAACCAATCAGCATGGAGATTACTCCCAACCTATCTGAACCTTTGGTGAATCAAGCTGATATAGTCCCAGTCAGTAAAGCATGCAACTTCAGGAACTGACCGCAGATGCCCCGACTTGATTATTGCTTGTGAACTGCATCTGTGGAGATGGTCATATTTGTCTGTTCTAAGGAGAGACTGCTCCAGATAGTGGGTTACTACAAGCTTTAAATCCACTGGTCTTCACTATAGCATGCAGTTTTTGGCTGCCCTGTCATCATGATTTGTTCACATGGTCACTGCTGAGTGTAATTTAGCAGTCTCTCTCTCTCTTGATTGCTGATGTTTGACTTAGTATAATACTAATTAAAGCCTGTTGCTAGTACTAAATTAACTAACCGCAGTGGCATATGTGCTTTGCATTGACTATCTGATGAAGTATAGCTGCACAAATAAGCATTGCTTTACAAGTGAAATGTTGTTACCCTCAGTTTTAGCTCATCCCTGGTTAATGATTGGCTACCCCTCCCCCACTGTTCACCTTAATCCTATATAGTCTTTCTCCCTTGTATACTTTACCTCCCCCCACCCCAGCTTCCCCTCCCTCATACTTTTTTTTTTTTGGTTCTGCTGTCTCTGCTTTAGGTGGTGGTTTGCGGCTCCAATCAGCAATAACTGGAGATTACAGGGTGAGTATGGTGCATTGGTAAATGGAGTAGTTATACTCAGCGATCTAAGCCGCTAACTTGTCAAGGGGCCTGATTTGCTTGCTAAAATATCGTGTGCAAAGCTTGAAAGTATGACGTAGGGCTTGCACGGTCATTGACACGTAAGGGGGGGGGTCTCCCCTTGTGGTAAAATGAGTTAATTGTGTTTCTGACTATTTTTCAAGGCTGTGGATTATTGGAGTGTTCCTGATGCTATGATATGAACAACCATCACCCATGAGAAATTCAGTTTTATTACTACAAACCCCCCCCCAACCCGCTCACCCTCCCGCCTTGGTTCATTATCTTTACTTCCACTTTCTCCTAAATATTTCTTTCTCTCGCTTCCTATATCTGTATCTAATTTTTTCATACTGTCCTATACTTTAGCTTTGGCCTTTACTGTGAATAAACAGTTAACGGATGGCGTGACAATATTTTATTAGCAGTAGTAAGTTCTGGCATAGTATATTAGAGGGTTTGGAAGTTTACTGTACATTTGTTTTAAGCATGCTACTTTGGTCTCTCCAGTAGGAGAATATGGTAACCTGTAGGGTGTGTGACAGGAGTCTGGGGTCCAGAGACATTAGGTGGTACCCCGCCTATAGGTCCCACAGAACTTGGTTGACCACTAACGTGGAAGGGTTGTGTATTGTTCTGGTTCTTTGGGTCATACAACTGTAACCCCTAGGTGGCGTTACTCCAAGAGCTACTACCCCTGCCCTGCCTTGCAGGCCTAAACAAGGTTGAGGGGCCTGGGTTCCCAAAACTTACATTAAAATGGATTCTTTTCATGCTTTTACCTTTGCGCAGTGCCTTCACCCAGAATATAACTTTAAGTGGGCTAGCTGTTTACCTGGTACAACTCTCTGGGATGTCATCCCACCCACTTCAGCCATTAGCCACCCCAATACATGACCCAGGAACATTTCCCCACACTTCAGACATTTTATAATTAAAGACCGTCTCTAATAATATGCTCACAAAATAATTGCAAAATGGTAACAACAATGTTTATTTAGGGGGGGGCATACAAATTAGAAATGGGAGAACACCCGGAATACAGCATATGCAGTGATTATTAATATTTACATATTTACATTTGATTAGTCTTGATTAGATTTGGTGCTGGTGAAAACCCTCCAGCTGGGTAGATACCAGTTAACCTAGAAGAAGCAGTCACTTTGTACCAACGTGGATATCCAGAGCTCTGGCTATCTAGCTGCCTTTAATCAGATGGAACACATATCCTTACTTTTATCCACCACTGGTACCAGTTCCCCAGACTCGGTATGAAACCCCACAATCTCATACATTTTACCCAGGATACCCGGTTACCAAATTCCTTAGATGGTGGCAGGCCTGATGGACGGTGCAGGTGTACATTGGGCAGCTTGATTTAAAGAAGAAATACTATTTAACTTGAAAGCAAACTAATAAACAGCAATTTCAGATCCTTTGGGGGTACGCAGGGGTTGCCCTACATGTTGCAGCTAGAAACAAAACATTTCATTGGATGTAACCCATTGGTCACACTGGGTTTGGTAGTTAAGCCTTTTTTTTTCTGGTTGTTCAGCACATTCATTTTTAAATTTTTTTATTTTTAGTTTAATCTTTTCGGCTGCTGCCCACGCCAGAACCTTCAGTCCAGTTAGGACCCTCATCACTTCACCCTCCCACATAAGCCACACCTCCCGATACCCCTGGCTTTCCCCAGGGCGGACGCGCACCTGGCCCATAGTGCCGCAAGTGATGAGATAGGTCAGGAGTCAAACACTCAGCACAATTATATGATTTAACACAATCAGCACAATTATATGATTTAACACACTCAACACATTTATATGATTTAACACAATCAGCACAATTATAGAAGGGATAGCGCCTTCCACCAGGGGCGGGGGTGGGGGTTGGCGCCCCAGTCAGGTTACTTAGTGGAAAGCAGTCATTTCCAGGTTCCAGAAAATCCCATTTAAACTTCGGGGTCTCAGTCCATTTTGTGGCATGCGGCTGTGGCTTGCAGCTCCGAGGGACATCTTGACCAGATGGTTAGCACAATGCTGGACCTCCCAGGCAACGTCCGGGTGAGCCCTTTACTTGGTGCTCCCCTTCCAGTCCTGTAGGCTCCAGCAGACATCACATCTCAGCACATTTCTACCCTGTTCTGGGCTCACTGTGGCTACCCCCAGAACAGTCATGGTTAGCAAAAGTTCCAACATCCGTGTCCACCCTCGCTGGGCTAAGGTTGTGCACAGCAGTTGCAGGGTGCAGACCCAAGAACGATCTTACACAGCACAGTCACTTGGGAAAGGCTGCTCCAATTCAGCAAGATTTATTTTGTTCTTGCACCGGGGGGGGTACAAGAGTACTCACTCAGGCTCCTCATGGTATATTCTCCACTATGAAGGTTCCTGGATTCTTCAGTCCTCTCACAACTGAGGTTCGATCAGCTCTCTCACAGCTGGCTTGATGTCATCGGATTGCAGGTCCACATCTTTCCCCAACGTTGAAGTGAGGGCTAGCACCTGGGGAACATTCTGGCAACCCCCAGGCTAGCACGTTCAGCACAAACTAAATTACTTTAAACTTAACTGCTAAAGAAAGGCAAACACCCCCTCCTAGATGGAGTAGATCAACCAGATATCCAGGCTTGGGTGCATAGCTGTGGGCCAGATCCCCCAACCCCGTGAGGATTCCCGCTCAAATCTGACTAAATTGCTGAAAACACAGTCCCATATAGGGCTTTCCTGAGGCTCCTGATTGGCTGAAGCTTTTGGGTGCATGGCCTTCGACTGGCTGGAGAGCCTGTCAATCAAGAAAATGAATTATGCATGAACATCACTCAATGCATAGTTGGTTTGGTGTTTTAGTGACTGAAATTAGGTCCTTGCAGTTCCCCATGTGCTTTGGGTAATGTCCCACAAGTTCTGGCTTTAATATTCTGGCTTTCTGATTGGCTGTGGCTGCTTGTAAGGGCTGCTTAAAACACACAGCCCCTTGAGCAGATCAATACAGTCTCAAACAAAGTCCTGGTGCAGCCAGAATAATGTGAATGTTTGCCCAAATGGCCAACAGTTCATTAGCCCTGGTTGTGTACTTGCTGTCGCTGCACAGAATCACTAGTGCTCAGTCCGTTTTCCTGTCACTACTTCCAATATTTAAGGACGCCTTGCAGCAGCAGACAGGCTGTGTCTCTGAGTCCCAACATTTGTCTGGTGCAGCCAGGTTGAAGTATTTATATTTATTTCAAGAACTTTTCCCCCTTAAAGCCTTTTTCCTAAACACACTTGCAGTTACAGTATTTGTTTTCCAATATTTCTTTTAACCCTGTCGGCCGCAGCCAAGAAAAAGCTTCCCAGAGGGCAGAACAGACCCTCATGAATATTAATAAGGATTGGGCGCTGGCTCATTAATACTCATGAGCCCTGATCATGAAACACTTTATGGATTTCTTTTAATTTTCTGAAAACCGGGCTCTCTCCGCCTTGTCTGTGGTCACTGGACCCCACTGATCAGGTGGGGACACTGGGACCGCTGAACTGCTCTCCCATTCGACTGCAAGCTGAGCAGTCGGGAGATTAAAGACGCCACTGGTGCATGCGTGATCCCTGCTGGCACCCGAGTGCCTTCTGCAGTGTGGGGGAATCATGGTTCTACTTCTTGGAGCCCTGGAGGGCTGAATTAGTACTGGGGCTGAGCCGGTGCACACAGGGGCTTGGGCCAGGACCAGGGGGACAAAAGAGAGAAAAACAATATGCAGGCCCTTCCTGAAGCCTGGAGGAGAGCAGAAATGAGATCTGATGGCTGCAGGTCAGCCCCGATTGGTAGGGGGTTACACAACCCTTTTTTAATTGTCACCCTTGTAAATTTATAACTTTTGGTGATAACTCTAAACTATGTAAATGAGACATTGTGATCTACTGTTCAGGTTATGGTTTCACTTTATTATTAACATTTTTATTCAGCTAGAACTCTGTTTGCTAAAAAGTCCTTTCTCATTAGTAAAAGGGAGTGAGCTGTTAAAATAATGTTGTTATAAGTGTTTTAGTTTTGCAAAACCTTTACAGACACTGGTGCATAAATCACAGGTAACTCATGCATATGTTTTTAGGCTCAAGTGTCATTACTTGCATCGAGGTTATAGGTTATGTTCACCCTAGCTGCTACCCATGAGAGACAATATCCCAACAGAAATTGTTACTCTGTACTAATTATTATGGCCGACAGTAGAATAGAGGTTAAATGTGTCTCTTGGAACATTAAAGGATTAGGTATGCCAGTCAAAAGGAAAAAAGTGCTATCCCATCTCTATAAACTTAAGGTGGACATAGCCATGCTGCAGGAAACACATCTACTGCCACAAGAAGCTGACAAACTTAAGAGATCATGGGTGGAGAAAAGTATATCACAACTCTGTTAGCAAATAAAATAAGGGTTTAGCTATACTGATTAACAAGAAGAAGAATTTTACACAATCCTGTCACAAAACTGATGTCAAGTATGTGTGATGCACTTGGGCGGAAAAACATTCGAGCAGCTTATACCCTTGGGAGGGAGGAAATCAAGGAAACAAAGCAGGAGAGGGATCTGGGGATTGTTTAAATTGAGCAATCTTAAGGTGGGGAACTAGTGCAGCAAGGCGGTGGGAAAGGCAAATGGTATGTTGGCCTGCACTGGAAGGGGCATAACTAACAAAAGGAGGGAGGTGATAATGCCGCTGTACAAAACAATGGTGTGGCTGCACCTGGAGTACGGGGTACAGTTCTGGAGACCGCACCTACGTAGGGACATTGTGGGGATGGAGAGGGTTCAGAGAAGAGCAACCAAGATGGTGTATGGGATGCAGGGAAAAACATATGAACAGAGGTGGAGGGAGCTGAATCTATACCCATTAGAGACTAGAAGTGGGGGGGACATGATTGAAACATTTAAGTACATGAAGGGGATCAATAAGGTGAAGGAGGGGATCTTGTTCAAAAGGAAGAAGGGAGCTATAACAAGGGCGCATAGCCTCAGATTGGAAGGAGGGAAATACAGAGGCAATGTAAGAGGGGGAAGTTCTTCACAGAGAGGGTGGTGGAGGCCTGGAACAGGCTACCCGAGGAGGTGGTGGAATCTGAAATGGTGGAGGGATTCAAGAGGGTATGGGACAGACATTTGGGGTTGGGGGGGGAGTTCTGAGCCAGTAAAAGGAGGAGATGGGGTAGGGGGTAGATACAAGGGCAGACTAGATGGGCCGGTGTGGTCCTTTTCTGCCATCAGATTTCTCTGAATCTGTAAATGGGAAGTGGCAGATTCTGGAGGGCACTATGGATCGTATAGAAATTACTTTATGTAATGTCCATGCCCTGAATGGAGAATCCAGCACTTTTTTCCTTGACTTTCTTGATGAACGTAATAAGTGTACCAACCCCAGTATCATACTGGGAGGGAATTTCAACTTAGTGCTTGATCACATGACAGACAGGAGAAACCCTGGAAGTCATGAAACCAACATCAAAGCCAGAAAGAAAGTACAGGACAGAATACAGGATTTAGGCCTCACAGATGCATGTCGGATGATGTTTCCTGACATGAGTGATTATACTTTCTGTTCCAACAGGCACAAATCATACAATAGGATAGACATAGTATTAATATTTAATAAGCTCATTAAGTAATTGTACTAATATCTAACAGGCTCATTAATAGTTATTAATCATTAGGGGGTGTGTGTCAGTTCACTGTCTGATACACAAGGGGGGAATTTATATCAAGAAATGAAGGGGATGTCTCTTATGCTTTTTACAGAAAATGAGTGTCTATACTTTAAGGGGCTTTTCTGCAGGGGTGGGCCTGCTATTGGCGCTAGTCCTTGCAACAAACATTTCACTGGAGAAACCTAGATGAGAGGATAGGCTCTATGATGGGACATCCTTCAAATACTCCAACCTCCTGCTTAGCTACAAGTGAATCACCCCTGGACTTTGGTTTTGGAAGCTTTTACGGACTGCAAGGCTAGGGTACTACCTACGCTTCCAATCTTCCCATGGAACTAAGAGACACAGGTACTGGCTAAAGTATGAAGTGCTTCAGTTATGGCTACACTTACTTAGACTTACAAGGTCAGTTGATGTTGAAAGTAACCCTGGACCTAATGCAGGTACAAACCTGTCCATCACTCCTCAGTGGAAGATGGCCAAGGGGTTGAAGATGGCACATATGAACATAAAGAGTCTTACGGCTAATTTTATGGAACTGGAAGCATGGGTGACAACAGTATTCCCCAGACATACTTGGGCTAACAAAGATGTGGTTGAAGCTGAATATTCTGGACACCATATGCGCAAGAAATGGCTAGAAACTTCTCCATAGGGATCGCTACTCCTCCAAGAGAGGAGGAGGGGTCACCCTATATACCAAGGATCACTTAGTGATAACTGCCCAGCCTATGGACATAACTGGTTCTTTGGAGCCCTTCATGTGGGTTTGGCTCTTGGTAACACCAACAAAATCAATCTATGTGTCTACAACTCACCGAAAAGCGGAATCACTGGCTTAATTAACCTCATGGATCACTTGGCATCACATAAGGTAAAAGGAGAACTCCTCCTCATGATGGACTTCATCCTGAAATGGACTAGGAAAGACTCGGGATTGATGCCACGCTCAGTAAGTTGCACCTGACTCAGCTAATAAAATGTTCAACTAGGCCATTGTAATGGGGAGGCCACAACTCCCTCCTGGACAGTGTACCCACTACATGTGTGCTTAAGCATATGTCTGTGCTCTGCTATATCAGCTAGTTAAACCCTAAAACTACTGCTATACATCTTTTGTTCATTTTTTATTGCTGCTCTGAGGTAAAGCCTTGACCCAGGAAGCAGCTGCGTGGGCTGTAGTTTCTATGCCTTTGGGAGAAACTACAGCTGTCATGCTATCTGGTTAAAATACTGCTGCCAATATTCTACTAGGTCGGGAACATAAGCCTACCTTGCACCTGTATAGCGTGCGATTTTTAAAGTTGTTTTAAGTTAAAGTAGCATTGTAGTTTGGAAGTGTTAGTGACCCCTGGTTACTCTACTTCCGGGTCGCGGGATACAAGTAGCTTGCGCTCTGTGAGCGGGCGAGCACAAGCAGGTGAGTGTGCGTCTGCCGTGTGCGGAGATGCGCGCAGAGACATGCGTGTCTTTGCGCATATCTAGCATGTCCAGCGTGGCTGGCGGGATAGATGAGTAGAGAAAAATTAAATCGTAAGGTTGTAAGGATCGTTGGATATTGTTTTGAGGGGTTGTAGATTAGGTGTGGTAGAACTGTGTAAATTAAAGTAGTAGCCACTGCTGTCTAGATTAAGGTTACTGTGTTTTCTTTTGTAACTTAGTTGGATGATTACCCAGATTACAACTTTAGCTGTTACATAATGGCAGACTCCATCATGACCCTGGAGGGGGACGTGGGTATTAAGTGTTCTACTTGTGCCATGTATATAATAGTATGCACCCTATTTCCTTCAGTACCTTACTTTGCAATAAATGTAATGAGGTGACTGAGTTGAAAACTGAAATCATGTTATTTAATAGCAGAATGACACAACTTGAACAAAGTCAATTAACTATGCTGGAATGTTTCCATTGTCAGATGAAAGAAAACTGTCTAGTACTCACCTTGTTTCTATCTCCCCAGTTGTTGAAACGTCATCACATATAGATGGATCTGTGACTCCTGTCATATGTCAAGATACAAATTCTCTCTCTGTAGTTGGATCCTATCTTGCTAATGGTGGTATAACTAATAAACAAGCAAGAGCTGATTCAGACGAAGAGGATTTGACTGATAATTGGTACACAGTGCAAAATTCCAAATCCAGAAAAAAAGGTAGAAAGGCTGGAGTTTTCTCTTTGCCAGTAAGCAATAGTTTTAGCCCACTGGGTGATATATTAAGTGATACTGTACAAAACTCTGGTACCTTATTAGAACCTCACCATTATATTGCTAGTACTTCCACTATTCTTACAACTACTGATTCTATTGACTGCTCATCTAACAGTATTCCCTTAGTACATGTACCTGCAGGCTTGTGCCCTCCTGATACATCTATAGTTTCTCCTCTTATTGATAACGTGGATATGGATATTAATCCCGCCATGGAAAAGCAGCAACTATTTGTCTTGGGCAACTCAATGATTAAACATTTGGACAGGGCTGTGTGTAATGCAAATAAGCAAAATCAAAAGTGCTCTTCATTTAAAGGGGCCTTGATTTCTGATATTACTAAAATGCTTAGCAATATTATTCTTGATTCCAGTACAACTCCTATGGTAATTATACATGCAGGTACAACTAATCTATACAAGTACTCCCTTAATTCCATCAAGCAGGATTATGTTGCCTTAACTAATAAATTGGTCTCCCTTGGATGTGATATTTATATATCTGAAATCTTACCACGTCCTGCTGCCCCTGATTTCATTAACAATAAAATAAAGTGTTTGAATGACTGGCTGTGTAAATGGTGTCTGTGTCAGGACATCAGATGCATCACTTATTGGGAGGAATTTATAGGACGACTTAAAATTATTTTGTAATGATGGATTACACTTGAGTAAAAGGGGTAATTCCCGTATGGGTAAAATTATATCTGATATTATTGATCAAAATTTAAACAAAATTATGGGGAGGGGAGGACTCCAGCAGTTAAGGTATTTTCACGTATAACTAGAAAATATAGTCAGAACACCTTAACCCATTTAAATATACTGAGTTTAAACACCAGGACCCTAAACAACAAGTTCAATGAACTTATATCTAGAATTACTATGGCTGATGCAGATATAGTCTCAATTATAGAGACCTGGTGGGATACTAAAACCGAATGGGAACCTGGTATTCAAGGGAGGTGGTGTATCACTATTTCTGAATAAACGCCTTAAGAGTTTGGATATATCAAAACAAATTAAAAAGCATGACATTACAACTGAAACCATCTGGGTCAAAATTAAAAATCAAAATATGATACCCATTGTTCTAGGGACTTGTTATAGGCCCCCCAACTCATCTGTCAATTATATGGAGGCTATATTACATGAAATTGAAACAGCATGTAAAATTGGGAGTATAATCTTAATGGGAGACTTAAATTTGCCAGACATTAACTGGTGTGATAATATAGCTAAAACTTCAATCAGTAAAAGATTTTTAGCTGCTTGTGCTCAGCTTCAATTAAAGCAGAGTGTTTCCCACCCAACCAAAGGAAGCAATACTTTGGATATAGTCTCGCATGTGGAGTCTTGATATCTATTATGTTACAATAGAGGCACCTCTCGGAAATAGTGACCATAATGTTATCTCTTTTAAGTTAAAATGTCAGTTTGGAATTGAGTCTGAGTCTGTATTGATTTACATGTATGATAAAGCAAATATCCCTGGGATGGAACATGTATTTGGGCAGATTGATTGGGAGCAGGAACTTGCAAATCTTTCTTTACAGGATTATTGGGACTTATTGTATAACACTTTAATATTCATTGCAGAAGAATTTATGCCTTGTAAATCTAAACATACTAAGGGGAAATTAAAGCCTAAATGAATGACTAAATCCATAAAGAAACTTGTTAAGCAAAAGAACAGAAGTTATATTAGTTATCTGAAATCTAAAACCATTTACAACTGGACAAAATATATAAAGGTTCAAAAACAATGTAAATCTGTTATTAAAAAGACAAAAAAACAATAGGAATATAATTTGGCAACTAATACAATAAAATCAAACAGTAAGCAATTGTTTTCTTATATAAATTCATTAAAAAAACGACGTGCAAGGTGGGTCTAATACAAGTGGACAATTAAACTATTCAAAATCCTAAAGAAATGGCTTGACTTATTTAATAAGGAATTTTGTAAACCTTATATACCATCGGACACTTCTGTGCCTTGTTTAATAGATAAAGGTTCAGAACTTATTTCATTCAAGCTAACTGATACTGAAAATAAAATCAAATTACAAAAAGGGAAACTAGCATGGGGCCTGATTATATTTCAGGTCATTTATTGTTTCTACTTTCTGCATGTCTATTGTTTCCTTTTAAACTGCTCTTTGAATCCTGTTTGAGCGATGGTTTTGTTCCAATACAGTGGAAAATTGCAAATGTTGTCCCTATATATAAAAAGGGTTTAAAAATCAGATTGTTCAAACTACAGACCAATTAGTCTTACGTCACCTATTTGTAAGATTTTTGAGAGTTTAATTAGGGATATATTGACTCCTGTATTAAACAATGCAGACTCGGAACAGCACGGTTTCAGAAAGGGAAGATGTTGTCTGTCTAATTTGTTGTGTTTTTATGAAAACATAAGTTCATTAGTTGATAACCGTATTCCTTGTGATGTCATCTTTTTGAATTTCAGCAAAGCATTTGATGTTATGCCACATTGGGCTTTAGAAGTTAAATTGCAGAAATAAAAAATTAATCAGTATATTATTATATGGATTAAAAATTGGTTGTCTAATCACACTCAGAGAGTAAGTATTAATGGTAATTCTTCAGATATTGGTTGTGTCACTAGTGGTGTCCCTCAGGGTTCGGTGCTTGGACCTTGTTTATTTCAGGCTTTCATTTCTGATTTAACCTCAAATTGTTTTTCATTAGCTATTAAATATGCTGATGATATTAAGATCAGTGGTCCAAGTACCAGTAAAACTGACTCGGATATCTTACAGCAGGATTTAAATAACATTTTTGAATGGGTAAATGCATGGGGTATGAAGTTAAATAATTCCAAGTGTAAAGTCATGCATTTGGGTAATACCAATCCCTTAAAAACATATATGTTGTGACAACTTCCACTTAGTAATACCACTGATGAAAGAGATCTGGGTATTACAGTTTCTAATAGCATGGATTTCACCCACCATATTAATGAATCTATAAATAAAGCAAATAAGGTAGTCTGGTCAATCAAGCGTCATATTGTGTCAGGAGATCCTAAGGTTTTAATGCCCTTGTTTAAAGCATATGTTAGGCCTCACCTTGAGTATGTGTCACAGCTTTGGTGTCCTTACAAGAAAACTAACATACATCAATTAGAAAGAGTTCAGCGTAAATGTACTAAACATCTTAAGGGTATGAATCATTGTTCTTGTGACACAAGATTATGTGAACTTGATTAGTTTTCTTTAGAAACTCAAAGATTACGAGGTGATTTACTATTTCTTGATGATATAGTTCAAGAACCTGCATTAATGGTTGATTTGGGACTGAATTTTAAGGATTCATCTTGTAATATTAGAGGCCATCCACTTCAATTGATATGTAAATCCTTTAACTATATCAGGAGGAAATCTTTCTTTAAGAGTGATTAAACCATGGAACAAGTTGTCATTGCAAATTATAATAAGAAAGGATAAAAAACAATTTAAGGCTAGATTGGATAATTACTTATTAACTGGCAAACAATTGACTTATTAAAACTTGGCTAGTATGTGAGCTGTTATGAGCTGCAAAGCTTTCTTGCTCACTTCAAACCTTAGTATGAACCTTAGTATTGCTACAGACAGTGCTGACCATATTCAAGGCTGGGCACTCTACCCAATGCTATCAGTGGCCATACCCTGGTTTATTGCATATGGAGGGCACACATCCCAAAGTGCCCCCCCCCCAAAGAAATACAGTTTCAGGACTTTTCCAAAATTAACATCTTCAAGCTACATGCGGATCTCCGCCACACTGACTGGTACCCAATTTACCAGGCAGATGATGTCAACATTGCTCTTTCCTACCTTGTAACCACCCTACAGAAATCTCAAAATAAGCACCTTCCCATAAAAAGGATGAAAGTCCAAGTTACAGCAACAGGATGAGTGAATAGTGAGATCCTGACCAGCATGAGGAGCAGGGACAAGACCTGGGTTGCTGCAAAAAAAAGCATCTGACAAGTTGACTGGGATGAATATTGTAGGCAGAGAAACACATTCAAGAGAGAAATTCAGGCAGCAAAAAGGACTTACTCTCTTAAGCTACTACAGAAATCAGCCAACGACACGCATGGTTTCTGGAACCATATTAAGACTTTCTTGGGACAAGGTTGATGCTCGACAATCACTGATATGATTGTTAATGGTGCCAACTGCAATAACACCTGTACCATTGTGAACGCCCTAAACATCCAGTTCTCTGACCTCTCGGACAATGAGAGGCTGACCAGTCAGCCCTCTGTCTTTCCAACTATGTCACCAGCCCTGGCCACCACTTCACTTAGTTTTAAGCAGGTCATCATGCTTGAGGTTCTGAGACATTTGAGAAAACTACCTGAGCATGGATCAGCGGGATCAGATGGCCTACTACCAAGATTCCTTAAACTAGAAGCCCCTGTTATAGTGGCACCAGTTTCCAGGATCTACAACCTTTCCATCAGTATGTGGAAAGTACCGTCCCTCTGGAAGATAGCATGAGTTGTCCCCATCCATAAGAAAGGGGACAAAAAAAGACATAAACAACTATCGCCCAATTGCAATATTATCAGCACTAAACAAAATTCTCGAAAAACTAGTAGCCAACCAGGTCATGGACTAAATACAACAAAACAATCTTCTCATCCCTGCCCAACATGGCTTCAGGAAGGGGCACAGTATGGCCACAGCACTTATCAAACTCAATAATGACATCACGCTATAAATGGATAAAGGGCTATACACTGGAGAAATTTTCATGGATTTAGCTAAAGTGTTCTACCTGGTGAATCACACATTGCTACTAGATATGCTGTGAACACTTGGATTCTCCCAAGGCTCCTCAACATGGTTCAGCAGTTACGTATCTGGGCAGACACAGTTTGTTCAGATTGACAACTGCAAATCTGATTTCTCTCCTACCAGCATCAGTGTACCACAAGGCTCAATTTTCAGACCATTACTTTTCTCACTGTTTGTGAATAGGTTACCTCAAATGTCGAGCACTGCCTATACCATCTTATACGCAGATGATATGGTGTTATACACCAGTGCCAAGGACATTGCTTCCATTAATACCACATTTCAGTTGGACTTTTCCCTTTCTACATGAGTGGCTAGTTCAAAACAAACTTCTTCTGAATACCAAAAAAACAGTGGCAATGCTGTTTGGATCAGCACCAAGGGTGAAAGCCAGCTCTGCAACACTGGCCACACGTGGCTCGGATGGCGTACCCCTGGATTTGAACTCTTTCAGATACCTGGGTATAACCCTTGACCCTTCATTGGATTTCAGCCTCCATATCACCAACACTTGTAAGGCGGTCAGTATCAAGCTGCGACTGGCCTACAAAGTCAGAGCATCCTTAAACTCTAAGGCAAAATTAGCTATCGTGCAGGGGGTACTGCGACCCTCCCTAACTTATGGAATCACTTCTTAAAAAGAAGACAGCAATGGACTATTGCAGAAGTGAAGCACCTGTTATAACAGTATCTGTTACTTCGCACTACCAGTACTTAGGCGTACCCACCACTGCGTACTTTACTCCAGCCTGGGCTGGCTTTTGACAGCATCTTACCAAGTCTATACCACAGGATGCACAATTGACAGTATAATCTGAACTGGAACACCAATGTCCCTTGCATGCTTGATGAACTCGGCCCATCAGACTTACCCACTGAGATCTTCCAAAAAGTTGCTCCTTAATACACCCAAATGTGCCACTAGGATGGGTAAGTAGACATTTGCGGTGTCTGCCCCAAAGCTATGGAACTCCTTGCTTTCAACTGTGAGGCACTCCACTACACACCTGATCTTTAAAAAATGAGCTCTGTGCCTGCCTCCTGGCCTCTGACAGATGCACTTACAACTTAATCCCTGGGGAGGACACCTAGTTAGGCTTCCTTTGCATGTCCCTTCAGCACATATATTTAGGCACTTATCACTCTCACCCGCTTTTCAACAGCAGGGAAGGACAGGCTGTGAGATCTCCCACCGTGAGACTGTCTGGAATAGTTTCTGTATTTACTTATACCGTATGGTCTATCTCTTCAAAACTGTATTGTGTATTCCCCTGTATCTATGGATAGCCTAGTGTAATGTCTGATTTCTCCTGTACAGTAGGTATCACCGTGCCTGTCTATACTATAACGTATTTGACCCAAGTCTGTATTATGCAATAGTAACCATTGTGATGTGATGTGCTTAACTGTATAAGATGTCCTTTGATGCAGGCCCAGATTTGACCAGCAAGGCTTGGGATATCTGGCAAGACAGATTAGGACATATAATATCTCAGTCTTCATGGGATTCCATGTGGCATAACGCTTACAAAGTGAGTAAAGACATGCAAGGTCATCTGCTACAATTCAAAATGCTACATGATTGGTATTTAACCCTGGCTAAATTGTACAGATTAGACCTTGCCCCAGACAACAGGTGTTGGAAATGCGGTCAAGCACAGGTTGAACTACTGCATATGCTATGGGCTTGCCCCCTGATTAGAACAAAGTGGATAGTTACAAGGAAAATGTGCATTCAATTCTAAGGACAAATTTGCCTTTTGAATCTGAGGTATTCATATTGGGGGATACAAGGAGCCTTTGAAAAACATGAGTGCTGTAATAAAGAAGTGGCTCATGTTGGCAGTTCTGGGCTTTAAACGTCTAATTATGCGACATTGGAAAGAAAGAAACCCTCCTTGTCTTGAAGAATGGAGCAAACACTTAGTTAACCGAGACCTTAATGAATGGATAAGTCACTTAAACACAAAGACATTAGACAAATACAGTGCCACTTGGGAATCTTTTCCGATATGACTGTCATCCAATTAGACGGGATGGTGTTATTTAGGGGTTCTTCAGGGTGAACAGGAACCAGAATAAATTGTGTCTTTACTTATGTATATGTGCGTAGTTGAAAGGGTGTAGATAAGAACAGTTCAAGGCATGTTATAAAAGTGGTAGCACTAGGATAGAATATATGATTACTTGGAACTACAAATACCTGTTATGTATAGTGGTACACAATTTCTTACATGTAAAACTATTAATGTAGATGATATTTTGTTTAGCATCATAGTTACATTTTTCCAAAATGTATGTTACTTGCAGAAAATAAATACATTTTGTTTGAAAAAAAAAAACAGAAAAAAATGTCAGAGCATGGGTTGGCATGGGGCTGAGCCTTAATTTATCGGGACCAGGAAGGGGAAAGGATCCGGGCTCCTCTGAGTCAGAAATTATGGTCCCTTCCATAGAAACATAGACTTTGACAGCAGATGAGGACCGCCTGGCCCACCTAGTCTGCCCATTTCCCTACCTACAGGATAAGCTTCAGAGCCTAGTTAACCAACAGCCTATTTCTTCCCACCCCCCCCCTTAAAAAACTGCAATGTAGAAAATTACAAGACAAGGACTGTTTGAGCCCTAGTCAGGTAAGACACCAAAGGGGGTCTGGGGTGAAAGCATTGAAATCGGTGCTCTTTAAGCAGAAATTAATATTAACATTTTGATACATTTATTATGCATCCTATTGCCGCCCAGATGCTGCTGCCTGCTGTCTATTTTTGTTTCTCAGTCCGTTTTTGTGTTGCCACATTTCAGGAGTCAGTTCGGATGTCTGCGGTGATCAGTAAGATCTGCTAATCAAAAGCATGACTCAGCAGTGAGTCTTCTTCCTCTTCTCTCTCCACATTACAAGAACCCCAGCCCTATCCACCCCCCATTATTCACCAATTATGCATCTTGCACTATTATATAGATTCAACCTCAGTGTACTCTATAAATTTGAATTTTAAGCCACTGTAATTCTGTTACAATATCTTGTCACATATTGGTGACACATTCCCCTTGTTCCCATCCTGGCCACCCTCTTAACTGACGCACTCTGTAGGCATTCTACGTAGCTTTTACTGTTTCTGGAATTTGTTGCTTCTACATTGGTTTCATGGCTCATACACCCATTGTTGTCGCTTTATTTGTTTTGTTTCTGGAATGTATTGCTTGTACATTTCTTTCATTGTTCAT
Source organism: Neoceratodus forsteri (assembly GCA_016271365.2). Lineage (NCBI taxonomy): Eukaryota > Metazoa > Chordata > Ceratodontiformes > Ceratodontidae > Neoceratodus > Neoceratodus forsteri. The sequence goes on from JADMNL010000026.1 coordinate 219,917,824, forward strand.
ACTTCTGCTGTTGTCATTTTATTTGGTTTTATTGTTTCTGGAATGTATTATTGTACATTGCTTTCATTGTTCGCACACCCACTGTTGTTGCTTTTAGTTTTTTTTATTTGTGGAATTTATTGCTTGTACATTGCTTTCATTGTTTATTGCTTGTACATTATTTTCATTGTTCACATACCTGCTGTTGTTGCTTTATTGTTACTGGAATTTATTGCTTGTACATTGCTTTCACTGTTCACATACCCACTGTTGTTGCTTTATTGTTTCTGGAATTTATTGCTTGTACATTGCTTTCATTATTCACTCACTCACTATTGTTGCTTTATTGTTTCTGGAATGTATTGCTTGTATATTGCTTTCATTGTTCATACATCCGCTGTTGTTGATTTTTATTTGTTTTATTGTTTCTGGAATTTATTGTTTGTACATTACTTTCACTGTTCACATACCCACTGCTGTTGCTTTATTGTTTCTGGAATTTATTGCTTGTTCATTGCTTTCATTGTTCAGACACCCACGGTTGTTGCTTTAATTGGTTTTATTGTTTCTGGAATGTATTGCTTATACATTGCTTTCATTGTTCATACACCCACTGTTGTTGATTTATTTGGTTTCATTGTTTCTGGAATTTATTGTTTGTACATTGCTTTCACTGTTCACATACCTGCTGTTGATTTATTGTTTCTGGAATTTATTACATGTACATTGTTTTCATGGTTCACACACCTGCTGTTGTCACTTTATTTGTTTTTACTGTTTCTGGAATGTATTGCTGGTACATTGCTTTCATGTTTCATACACCCCTGTTGTCACTTTATTTGATTTTACTACTTCTAGAATGTGGTACTTGTACATTGCTTTCATGGATCATGCACCCCCTGTTGTCACTTTATTTGATTTGACTGTTTCTGGAATTTATTTCTTGTACATTGTTTTCATGGTTCATACACCTGTTGTTGTCACTTTATTTGGTTTTATAGATTCTGCAATGTATTACTTGTACATTGCTTTCATTGTTCATATTTCCCCTGTTGTCACTTTATTTGGTTTTGCCATTTCATTCCCTGCTGTAACCACCCCCCCCCCAGTCAGACCAGGAAATGAGCTCCAGCTCAATGTGCCTGTCCCATCCACCAAATTTTAAATAAATAAAAATAAATAAAAACTACCATATAGGTTTTTAAATGCAGCTGTAGATGTTGATGAAAACCTTGGGGGGGGGCATATGTAACAATTCTCATCATTAGTTATTTCAGATGTAAGAAAATGCAAAAGCAGACTCAGAACAGAGGAAATCATAGAATCACAGAATTGGGGGAATTGAGTTGGTTGGCATTAGCCTTTTATGACTCATCACATATCAGTGGTAGAAGCTGAATCTTGAGTCTCCAATACATTCATCTAGCGATTTTTTTAAACAGGTCCATATTATTACTATGAGCAATAGCTTCTGGGAGGGAATTCCATGGTGACACCACTCTTTGTGAAAACCATAACCTCTTTTGGTTGTCTTAAAATTCTCTCCCCTTAGTTGTAGGTCATGACACCTTGTTTTCCTTTTAATATTGTTTTTCATTTCATTTCATTTACTTTATTTACTGGGTAAGAATATTGAGTTGAAGCCCATTTTCAGAAATGACCCGGAGCCTCTCAAAGAGACTAAGAAGCATGGTACAAAATATAATACAACAAAACACACATACATTAAATACAACAAAACACACATACATTAAATACAGCAAAACACACATACAGTAACTACAATGATAAAGTGCAATTTGTTAAAAACATTTACAAATAGCTTGAGATTGCAAATGATTGGAAAAACATTTTTTTAAATAGCCTGACTAGAGGTAACTTTACAATACTGGGGCAAAGAATTCCACAAGTTTGGACAAGTGACTGAAAAAGTCCGCTCCCCCATGCAGGTTGTAATTCTAGGTAGGGCCAGACAAAAAAGCAACGGACAGCCTAATATTCTAGCATCATCGTTTGGTTCAATAAGGGTGAATAAAGAAGATTTATATTCAAGCTTGAGTGTATTATTAAGCAAACAGCCTAGATTATATTGAACATTTAATTTAGGGGGTACAGTTTCTGGTTAACGACCTTAACTATTCTTTTAATATGAGCTGAAAAAGTAAGACTGGGATCTAATAATAGTCCCAAATATTTAACTTCTGTAACTTGTTGCAGTATCACACCAGCGAGATCAGATATTTGTAGTGGCTGGGACTTTTTCAATTTACTTTTAAAACCAAATAAAATACATTGTGTTTTTTTAGTATTTAACGCCAGACAATGTTGATGTAACCATTTATTTAAAGCATGGAAGTCATTATTTAAAGATTCATTTATTTCTACGACAGAAGTCGAACTAGAAAATAATATGATATCATCAGCATAAAGAAGTAATTTTGATTTAGTTGGAATTTTAGAAATTGGATCAACATAAATGGAAAATAACAAGGGTCCAAGTGTGGATCCTTGAGGTACTCCCTGCTCAGACATCCTTGAGCTAGACATAGCCCCACCAAAACAAACCCTCACTGGGTGTTTTGGAAGATAACTTTTGACCCAGTCACAGGTAATATCTGCTAGACACATGTCCTTCAGTCTCCGGAGCAGCATGGCATGATTGACCAGATCAAAGGCCTTAGATAAATCAACAAATACTGTGCCAGTCAGCTGCCCAACAACAGTCCTGTTGTCTCCCACAGGGCTTCATTTTGAAAGACCTTGTATACATAACACAGATCCCCTCTCTGCCTTCTGTATTGTAACGAGTACAGGCCTATATTTTTTAATCTTTCTTTATATGACGAATCTTTAAGATTATTAATTTTTGGGGGGTCATGGTCCTTTGCACTCTTTCTGTCATTTTAATACTACTGATATTTTGTGTTGAACATACTGGGGCACAGTATTCAAAATGTGGCCTTACTAGGGAATTATACAATGGGAGGATTACATCTCCACTCCTACTTTTGATGTGCTTGAATATGCATCCAAGAATCCTGTTACCTTTTTTGACCATCTCTCTTCTATGTGTATCAAATGCCAAAGTATTGGAAACATAGACTTCCAGATCTTTTTCGTTTGTTGTTGGATCTATTGTCATGTTGTTTAATTTGTAGCTAGCTTTGATGTTATTTGATCCTAAATGCATCACCTTGCATTTGTCAGCATTAAATTTGAGTCTGTGACTCTCAGTCCAGTTTTCTATTTGTTTTAGGTGTCCCTGAACATGCTCAGCTCCTTATTATTAATGACTGCCCCAATCTTGGTGTCATCGGCATAGTTGCATGACCAGGACCTTTTGGATGTTTGCATATTGGAGACAAAGACAATGAAAAGGGTAGGTCCCAAAACAGACCCCTGAGGGACTCCACTGGTCACCACACCCCTACCAGAGTAATAACCCCAAATGCACACCCTCCGATATCTGTGATCCAGCCATGAATTCGCCCAGAGTATGACTTTTGGATGGATTTTTAAACTTATCAAACACTGTATGAGTTCTTTATGTGGCTCTGAGTCAAAGGCTTTGGAGTAGTGTCCAAAATATGGAGACTACATGGTTCTTACAAGACAGGACATAACATTAGATGTTTTTTTTTTTTTTGGTTGTTTAACCAGGAGTAGCACACTAAGCTGAAAGCTTTTTTACAGGTGCGACCTGGGAGCACAGGGAAGTTAAGTGACTTGCTCAGGGTCACACAGTATGCAAGTGGAAGCAGTGAGGTTCAAACCTAGGTCTGGTCTGCTGGATGTCACCACATTTGCAGCTCAGAGCCTTAAACCACTGTGCTATACTGCCTCCCTGTATGGATGTAAAATTGGAATAAGAAGATATGGGTTTGACATGTTTACCATAACATGCAATGCTGCTTCAAGAGACACACAGCTTGAATGCCACTGTGGCCCCAGTCCATGATTATCACTGTTTGCATAGAGTGCTTGAAAGGTAGCTGGATTCCAGACAGATCTTGCTGACTTTCCATAAAATAGCATGGCCAAATGTAAACAAGCATTTGTCAATGCCGAATGTTTGCTTGCTGGCATTGGCAGTGGTAGTATAGAAGTTACAGAGCTGCGTAATAGGAATGGCAGTGAAGTATTGAACTGAAGCCAACCCCAGCACCACCCTGCAGAGGGTGACAGGCATTGGGGTGTGCGTTTGGGTCGTCAGGCATAATGGCTACGCCATTTCACCACACCCCACTCTGCAGAGACTGACAAGTGTCACGTGTTCCTTGGGGTCTTTGGCCCTTATCGCACCCCATTTCATTAGGAAAAACAGTGAGATGGGTGCGATATAGGAGAAATGGGGAAGTTTGGGGCGAAGAGTCCAAGGCATACCTCAATGCCTCTCAGTGACTGCAGGGTGTGGAATGGTATGAGCATCACAGGCAAGAATCCCAAGTCACACCCGATTCCTGTCATTCTCTATAGGGTTGGGCGATGTAGTTGAAAAGCCTAATACCTCAGGCATTCGTTGGTATTTTAACTCCAAATTTTCAACATGTTTGTTTTGTGACCCCACCTCATGAACAGGGGGAGTATCAGTTTGGTAGCCGAAAGCTGCTTATGCACAGTGACTACGGGACTTAGCACCACAGGTGCAAAAATATTCCGAACAGGATGTAAAAAATGACAGCTGTACTCTTTCATGGGGAGGTGTAAAAATGGCTATGTTGCAAATGTGTAGTAAAAATATTTAAAAAAATGGTGAAGTCACGAGCGTACATAGAAACTGTGCAACGCACACCCGTTATATAATTAGGTTGGGGATATTTTATAGCAGATTGTCAACTCAGGCATTTTGGTGCCTCCGATCATGAACAGTGTCACTGTGATTTTCTTTATCTGTGCCGAACAATGATTTCCCACAGCGACCACGCATCTCTGCACTGAAAGTGTGAAAACACACTTCGCCATGTTGTGAAAATGGCAGCTGTACTGTTCATAAGGAAGTTTGAAAATGCCACTAGTGAAAATCTGGACTGAAAATATTACAAAGTCATGAACTAACGAGGATGCGTGGAAACTGCACTATGCTCACTCGTAACACAGTCATTTTATGGACTTTTGTCACCAAATTTTCAACATAGCCATTTTAAGACCTCTGCTCATGAACAGTGTAACTGTGATTTTCTTAATCTGTCCTAAACATTGCTTTCGCACACCAACAGCACCATTGTGCGCTACATGTGCGATAACACATTTTGGGTGACATATGAAAAATTTCAGCTGAACTGTTCATAAGGAAGTTTAATAAAATGGACATGTTGAAAATCTAGAGTGAATATATTAAATTTGCAAACTTACGAGCATGCATAGGAACTGTGCAACGCGCGCTCGTAAAAGTCATTTTTAGGCATTTTTTCCCAAAATTTTCAACATAGCCATTTTAATACCTCTGCTCATGAACAGTGTCACTGTGGTTTTCTTAATGTGTCCCATACACTGAGTTCGCATAACGACTGCGCCATTGTGCACTACATGGGCTGAAACACATTTTGGGTGAGATGTGAAAAATGACAGCTATACTACTCACAAGATGGTGTGGTGAAATGGCAATGTTGAAAATCTGGAGTGAAAATATTGAAATTTTGCGAACTTACGAGCCTGCGTAGGAACTGCGCAACGCACGTTCGTTAAACAGTCATTTTTTGGAATTTTGGCACCAAATTTTCAACATGGGGGTTTTGGGCCCCCTTCTCATGAGTGATGTCACTGTCATGGTGGTATTCAGTCCTGAAGGGTGATTTCGCAGTCACTGCGTGAAATCACCCTCCGAGCCCGAATCACGCCATGACAGTGACATCATTCATGAGAAGGGGTCCCAAAAACCCCATGTTGAAAATTTGGTGCAAAAATTCCCAAAAATGCCTGAGATATGCAATAAAGTTGAACCCTCCTATCTAGCCCATTATACAGCTTACCGGCATTTCCTCAGTTCGCGGTCGCCTTTGAAGAGTGCAGACGTGTTCCCGGTCCACCGAAGATCGTCGTGCCAGAGTCCGGAGGTAAGTATGGGAGAGGGGGTGTGGGGAGGCTGGGTGCGCAGTGGGTGGGTGCGGGTTGTGGGGGATTCGGAGAGCACTGAGACCGTTTTATTTTACAGATTAAAACTAAAAAAGACTTAGTGGGACCACTTGCCACGCTGGTGGAAGCTCCCAGCATGGCACAAGGACTTTAGGCGTTCAGCCAATGAGGATTAGGCACCCCGTGGCAACAAAAATAGGAAAAAACTTCGTGGGGCGTTTGCCCACGCTGGGTGGGCTCTCAGCGTAGCACAAGGACCCCAGGGGAGGGCGTTCAGCCGGCCAGTGGGCACCCCCATCAGCAAAATCACTGATTGCCACGCTGGGGTGGGCTCCCAGCGTGGCACCAACTACTAGGGAGGCGGTGCAGCTCAGCCGTGGGGATTGGGCACCCGTCGGCTACCTGTGTGTCGGGACGCGCATGCCTGCGGCTGGGGGAGCTGCCGTGAGCAGCTTCTTATCGCTGCTCACTCAGGCGTAACTCCCCTTTCAACTGTATGCCACTGCATTTGGGCGTGTCATAGAAGCTCCAAAATGCATCTTACAGAGGCCACGCCTGCCAGCACACTGCCTGAATTGGAGGAGGAGGTGATACACCTCCGAAATCTCTGATGATGGCACTATGTTTCTTGCACATGCGTGCAAGCAAACATAATGAATGAGAAAAATAAAGAAGCAGAAAGTGGAAGTAAATGTTCAGGCTGCTACCTATTCTGAAATAGTTGACAGGGCAGTGGGGAGGGGAAGGGAGAAGGAACATCTGGAAAGGGAAGGGCTATAACAATGCTCAAAGTTCCCATAACTGGGGTGGCTATATCTGGAACACTGACAACTCCACCACCTCTGCTAGTGAGAAATCCTCCATACTTGGCTCATCATGGAAGTAGAGCAGTGACACTGCCAGGTGGGCTAAAGGAGCAAATACACAAGCTCAGCAACATGGAGAGTCTCATATACTCAACCAGGGAGGGAGAGGGGGGAAACATGATAGAAACATTTAAGTACCACACAGGAATCAACAAAGTCCAAGAGGGTAGCATCTTTCAGAAAAAGAGATGTGCAAGAACAAGGGGGCACCATTTGAAGATTGACAGGGGATGCTCAGGGGCAATGTGAGGAAGTATTATTTCACAGAGAGGGGGGTGGATGCATGGAACGGCCTTCCTGAGGAGGTTGTGGGGTCAAAAACAGTGGAGGAATTCAAGAATGCATGGGACAGACATAAAGCAATTCTAGTGAGGTGTAGGAAGAAGTAGGCTGTTGGTTAACTAGGATCTGCAGCTTATCCAATAGGTAGGGAAATGGGCAGACAAGGGGGGGGGCCAAATGGTCCTTATCTGCCATCAAAGTCTATGTTTCTATGTAAACCATCACAGAGAAGCACAAGTGAGCTAAAGGAGCAGCTCCACCAGCTCAGCTACATAGAGATTTTCATATACTCATCCAGACTATCACAGAGCAGGGACTCTACCAGGTGAACTAAAGGAACAGCTCTACCAGCTCAGCTACATGGAGACTCTCATATATGGAACCAGACGGTCACAGAGCAAGGACTCTACCAGGTGAGCTAAAGGAGCAGCTCCACCAGCTCAGCTACATGGAGAGTCTTAGATACTAACCCCAGATCGGTACTGATGTTTCTTAGCACTTTGGTAACAGGTATGCCCATCTAGAATCTGACTGGTGCTGATTGCTGACAGGCTGGACTCTGGACAGGTGTGCAGTGGTCATGTCATCACTACTTTGGTACAATCAATTAGACATTATTCGTCTCATCCCCTTCCCCAAATCACTTTTAACTTCTTTCAGATGGTTGTTGGTTTATAAGAAGCCAATTGTGATTGACTGGATGAAGGCACAATGCCCTAAATAAAACTGTGCATAACCACAGTATCTTGTATGTTGCTATGGTTCAGGTGTGAGTCTGTGAGGAGCACCATACTCCAGAGAAAGTGTACACAAAAATCCAAAATCCAGTTACTAGTTTCACCCTATTCAAACCACCAATCACTGCATAAGGGCATCTTATTGGATCAGGGTTATTCTTTAGAACTTAGGAGTGTTCCATATTAGGGATGAGCATGAACACAGAGAATGTATGCCAGATATACAGACCTTCTGTGGTATTTGGCACTCTCTTTCAGTGCAGGACTGCTGTTAACATACACTCTGCTGCAACTGTCATTCTTTGGGGCTTTATCTGGGAGAAAGAATGCTAGTAGTCATACTTCTTCTCCCAGAACATAGCAACAAAATTCATCTGGCTGCATCCCCCAACACTGCCCCATCCACCCTCACTCCAAGACCTATAGATACCAGAATTTAACCTCTGTCAGTGTTGAGTAGGACTGCAATAGAATTGGTAGGAATGTTTGAGAAAATGTGGACTCACCAGCAGGGGTCACTGTTGAGTAGGAATTACATGGGGTTGGGGAGGGGCTGGTTAGGATAATGTGGACTCACACCAGCAGAAGGAACTGTAGTGTAGGAATACCATGGGCCGGGGCGTTTGTGATAATGTGAACTCATACCTGCAGGGGGCATGATGGAGTAGGAATTCCACTGACTAAGGAAGGAGTTGCTTAAGATAATGTGGACTCACCAGCAGAGGTCATTGTGGAGTAGGAGTCCCATGGGATGGGGATGTGGGGTGTTTAAGATAATGTGAACCCACAGCAGCAGGGGGCACTGTGGTGTAGGAATCCCATGGTTCAGGGCTGGAGGGTGTTTGAAATAATGCGATCACACACACCAGCAGGGGACACTGTGAAGTAAGAATCCTATAGGACGAGGTGGGGGTATTTGAGATAATATGAATGCAGACCAGCAGGGGGCAGTGTAGAGTATGAATCCCATGGGACAGGGGAGGGAGAGTTTGAGATAATGTTAACTCACACTAGCAGGGGGCACTGTGGAGTAGGAGTCCCATGGGTTGGGGATGGGGGCTGTATGAGATAATGTGAACTCACCAGCAGGGGTCACTGTGGAGTAGGAGTCCCATGGGATGGGGGTGGGGGGTGTTTGAGATAATGTGAACTCACACTAGCAGGGGGTGCTGTGGAGCAGGAATCCCATGGAATAAGGGTGGGGTTTGAGATAATGTGGACTCACCAGCAGGGATCACTGTGGAGTAGGAATCCTATAGGATGAGGTAGGGGTGTTTGAGATAATATGGACTCATCAGCAGGGGTTACTGTGGAGCAAGAGTTACATGGGATAGGGTAGGGACTGGTTGAGATAATGTGGACTCACACCACCAGGGGCCAGTGTAAAGTGGGAATCCTATAGGACGAGGTAGGGGTGTTTGAGATAAGATGAACTCATACCAGCAGGTAGTACGATGGAGTAGGAGTCCCATGGGACAGGGGTGGGGCTGTTAAAGATAATGTAGACTCACCATCAGGGTTCACTGTGGAGTATGAATCCTATGGAATAAGGGTGGGGTTTGAGAGAATGTGGACTCACCAGCAGGGGTCACCGTGGAGTAGGAATCCTATGGAATAAGGGTGGGGTTTGAGACATGTGGATTCAACAGCAGGGGTCACTGTGGAGTAGGAGTTCCATGGAATAAGGGTGGGGTTTAAGACACATGGGCTCACGAGCAGGGGTCACTGTGGAGTAGGAATCCCATGGAATAAGGGTGAGGTTTGAGACATGTGGACTCACCAGCAGGGGTCACTGTGGAGTACGAATCCCATTGAATAAAGGAGGGGTTTGAGATAATGTAGACTCACCAGCAGCAGTCACTGTGGTGTAGGAATTCAGTGGAATAAGGGTGGGGTTTAAGACATGTGAGCTCACCAGCAGGGGTCACTGTGGAGTAGGAATCCCATGGAACAAAGGAGGGGTTTTAGATAATGTAGATTTTTATGGACAAATCCTAAAAATAAACTCATAGAAGCACAAAAAAAAAAAAAAAAAACCTCTCTTGGTCTTTATAAATTCAGCTGTTTGTATGCAGACCTTTCTATCTGCCCACTCATTAAAGCAATAAAGGCAAAATTATTTTCTCAATTACTATATGCTGCGGAAATTTGGAAAATGAAAAATTTAAATCAATTAATTAAAACAGTCTATAGACTTCTTAGAAGTGCTGTTGGGGTTCCTCCATCATGTCCAGCACTATATTTAAGAGTGGAACTAGGCCTAGTTAATATTGAGGCTAATTTTGATTCTAGAATAATTAATTATTGGGTTAACTTAACAAAACTTACCTCAAATAGATTACCAAAAAAAATGTTCAATGGAAAAGCAAAAATGGATTAGTCTTTGATGCAATATTAGAAGCTGGTTAACAAATTTGTACCAAACAATGGATAAATATGATCTAATTTTTCTAAAAAACTACAGTGAAAAAAATATCAATATTAGCACTCAATATAAAAAGTGTGTTAGGTGTAAGATAATTAACTTCTGGTCTTGAACTTGAGAAAATCCATCTAACTAAATATTCAAAATGGTACGCCAATTATATACAGTATGTTTAGCTACAAATAATATCTAGATGGTCTCCAAGACCCTCTACTTCGCAAAATATTTCTACGAGCAAAACTGGAGCTTTTAGACAGTGACCTTTTAAGAACAAGATACAGTAAACACACAACTGAAGAAGACTGCCTCTGTCAGCATGGAGGGATTGAGGACTTGACACATATTTTACGGCACTGTTCCTGGTACTCTAATGCCAAGCTTTTTTGGTTGAAGCCTTTTTCAGATACACCTGAACCAACAGATTTAACTCAACTGACATCAATACTTATGCTCACTGAAGATGAATGGACTATTCTCAGAGTTACTGCTTATCTTTCAATAACAGTTAAAATTAGGAAAAGCAAAATAAAAGGGATACAGACCTAATGGAATGTTGCCATGTTATATTTGCATCTAATATTATCATTACCAACCTTGGCCTTTCTTAAAGTATGAAAACGCTGTACAGAGTTTTAATAAAATAGATAAAATGTACTGTACCTAAAAATAACACAGTTTGATATATTTTTGCACTAGATCAATGCAATTTTCTCTATTGGTAGATAGGTGTGTATATACATATACATATATATCTGTATTGCCTATTCATGTAATTTTACCTCCTGGTACACAGATTATTTTTTAATCATGTTTGTCGAATGTATGTTTTTGTAAAAGACTATAATAGTCGACAAATACATTGAATTACTACTACTACACTCACTGTGGTGTAGGAATCCCATGGAATAAGGGAGTGGCTTGAGATACTGTTGACTTACCAGCTGGGGTCACTGTGGAGTAGGAATCCCAAGGAATAAGGGTGTGTTTTGAGACATGTGGACTCACCAGCAGGGGTCACTGTGGAGTAGGAATCCTATGGCATAAGAGTAGGGTTTGAGACATGTGGAGTCACTAGAAGGGGTCACTGTGGAGAAGGAATCCCATGAAACACAGGTGGGTTTGAGACATGTGGACTCACAAGCAGGAGTCACTGTGGAGTAGAAATCCCATGGAATTAGGGTGGGGTTTGAGACATGTGGACTCACCAGCAGGGATCACTGTGGAGTAGGAATCCCATTGAAAAATGGTGGGGTTTGAGACTTGTAGATTCACCAGCATGGGTCACTGTGGAGTAGAAATCCCATGGAATTAGGGTGGGGTTTGAGATAATATAGACTCACCAGCAGGGATCACTGTGAAGTAGAAATGCCATAGAATAAGGGTGGGATTTGAGACATGTTGACTCACCAGCAGGGGTGACTGTGGAGTAAGGAATCTCATATAATAAGGGTGCAGTTTGAGACATGTGGACTCACCAGCAGTGGTCACTGTGTGGTGGGAATCCCACTGAATAAGGAAGGAGTTAATTAAGATAATGCAGACTCACCAGCAGGTGTCATTGTGGAATAGGAATCCCATTGAATAAGGGTGGAGTTTGAGACATGTGGACTCACCAGCAGGGTTTCACTGTGGAGTACAAATCCCATGGAATAAGGAAGGAGTTGTTTAAGATAATGCAGACTCATCAGCAGAGGTCACTGTGAAGTAGGACTCCCATGGAATAAGAGCAGGGTTTGAGACATGTGGAGTCACTAGCAGGGGTCACTGTGGAGTAGGAATCCCATGGGATAAGGGTGGGGTTTGAGACATGTGGACTCAACAGCAGGGGTCACTGTGGACTAGAAATCCCACTGAATAAGGAATGAGTTGGTTAAGATAATGCAGACTCGCCAGCAGGGGTCACTGTAGAATAGGAATCCCATGAAATAAGGGTGGGGTTTAAGATAATGTGGACTAACCAGCAGGGGTCACTGTGGAGTATGAATCTCAATGAATAAAGGAAGGAGTTGTTTAAGATAATGTGGAATCACCAGCAAGGGTCATAATAGAGTAGGGATCATGTGGAATAAGGGAAGGGTTTGAGATAATGTAGACTCACCAGCAGGGGTCACTGTGGAGTAGGAATCCCATTGAATAAGGAAGGAGTTATTTATGATAATGTGGACTCACAAGCAAGGGTCACTATGGAGTAGGAATCTCATGTAATAAGGATGTGGTTTGAGACATGTGGACTCACCAGCAAGGGTCACTGTGGAGTATGAATCCCATGGAATAAGGGTGGGGTTTGAGACATGTGGACTCACCAGCAGGGATCACTGTGGAGTAGGAATCCTATTGAATAATGGTGGGGTTTGAGACATGTGGATTCACCAGCAGGGGTCACTGTGGAGTAGAAATCCCATGGAATTAGGGTGGGGTTTGAGATAATGTAGACTCACCAGCAGGGGTCACTGTGAAGTAGGAATGCCATAGAATAAGGGTGGGGTTTGAGACATGTTGACTCACCAGCAGGGGTCACTGTGGAGTGGGAATCCCACTGAATAAGGAAGGAGTTGGTTATGATAATGCAGACTCACCAGCAGGTGTCACTGTGGAATAGGAATCCCATTGAATAAGGGTGGAGTTTGAGACATGTGGACTCACCAGCAGAGGTCACTGTGGAGTACGAATCCCATGGACTAAGGAAGGAGTTGTTTAAGATAATGCAGACTCACCAGCAGAGGTCACTGTGGAGTAGGACTCCCATGGAATAAGAGCAGGGTTTGAGACATGTGGAGTCACTAGCAGGAGTCACTGTGGAGTAGGAATCCCATGGAATAAGGAAGGGGTTTGAGATAATGTAGATTCACCAGCAGGGGCACCGTGGATTAGGAATCCATGGAGTAAGGGTGGGGTTTGAGACATGTGGAGTAGGAATCCCATGGAATAAAAGAGGGGTTTGAGACATGTGGACACACCAGCAGGGGTCACTGTGGAGTAGGAATCCCATGGAATTAGGGTGGAGTTTGAGATAATGTAGACTCACCAGCAGGGGTCACTGTGGAGTAGGAATCCCATAGAATAAGGGCGGGGTTTGAGACATGTAGACTCACCAGCAGGGTCACTATGGAGTAGGAATCTCATATAATAAGGGTGCAGTTTGAGACATGTGGACTCACCAGCAGTGGTCACTGTGGAGTGGGAATCCCACTGAATAAGGAAGGAATTGGTTAAGATAATGCAGCCTCACCAGCAGGTATCACTGTGGAATAGGAATCCCACTGAATAACGGTGGGGTTTGAGACATGTGGACTCACCAGCAGGAGTCAGTGTGGAGTACGAATCCCATGGAATAAGGAAGGAGTTGTTTAAGATAATGCAGACTCATTAGCAGAGGTCACTGTGGAGTAGGACTCTCATGGAATAAGAGTAGGGTTTGAGACATGTGGACTCACTAGCAGGGATCACTGTGGTGTAGGAATCCCATGGAATACACGTGGGTTTGAGACATGTGGACTCACCAGCAAGGGTCACTGTGGAGCAGGAATCCCATTGAATAAGGAAGGAGTTGGTTAAGATAATGCAGACTCACCAGCAGGGGTCACTGTGGAGTAGAAATCCCATTGAATAAGGAAGGAGTTGGTTAAGATAATGCAGACTCACCAGCAGGGGTCACTGTGGAGTAGAAATCCCATTGAATAAGGAAGGAGTTGGTTAAGATAATGCAGACTCACCATCAGGGGTCACTGTGGAACAGGAATCCCATGAAATAAGGGTGGGGTTTGAGATAATGTGGACTCACTAGCAGGGGTCACTGTGGAATACGAATCTCAATGAATAAAGGAAGGAGTTGTTTAGGATAATGTGGACTCACCAGCAAGGGTCACTGTGGAGTAGGAATCCTGTGGAGTAAGGGAAGGGTTTGAGATATTGTAGACTCACCAGCAGGAGTCACTGTGCAGTAGGAATCCCATTGAATAAGGAAGGAGTTGTTTATGATAATGTGGACTCATAAGCAAGGGTCACTGTGAAGTAGGAATCCCATGGAATAAGGGAGGGGTTTGAGATAATGTAGATTCACCAGCAGAGGTCACTGTGGAGTAAGAATCCCATGGAATAAGAGTGGGGTTTGAGACATGTGGACTCACCAGCAGGGGTCACTGTGGAGTAGGAATCCCATGGAATAAGAGAGGTGTTTGAGACATGTGGACTCACTAGCAAGGGTCACTGTGGAGTTCAAATCCCATGGAATGAGTGGGGTTTGTGACATGTGGACTCACCTGTAGGGGTCACTGTGGACTAGGAATCCCATGGAATAAGTGAGGGGTTTGAGACATGTGGACTCAGCAGCAAGAGTCACGGTAGAGTAAATGTTTGAGACAAATGGACTCACCAGCAAGGGGCACTGTGGAGTAGGAATTACATGGGCTAGGGGAGAATTACTTGTGATAATGTGAACTTACCAGCAGGGATCACTGTGGAGTACGATTAAAAGATTACGTGTCTAAATTGAGGTAACCTTGCCCCATAGTAGGAAATTACTGTTGAGTTGGAATCCTGAAGAGTACAGTAGATAAAACATTTATGAGTGATTATCTGGCTCCCACACACTTGAGCGGTTCGATGTATAGGTATGATGTCCAGTGTAGTTCCCCCCCACATCGCATCTGTAAATGAGATTGTATATTTCTGTATGTCTACCTGGAGGAACACTTATAATAAATAAATATTGAAAATGTAACCGTACGTAAACAGGTAAAAAGCTCAGATAGAATTAAGCATTTAAGAGCACCACCTTTAATGCTGATCTGATCCCCTCCCAGAAGTGAGTGTACGCAGTACAGATTTGTACCTTATGAGCGGGATTGAGTTCACCGTAGGGGATGCGGTCCGGAAGGTAGGAGTGGAAGAGAGCACAAAGTGACATTCCGTCACTCCAACAGACACTGAAGTTCGTTATCTCGATATTCTGAAATAAAAAAAACATAACAGTAGTGAAAGACTTTTCTTAATGGAAAGCTTCTTACGTCATTTTTTAGTACTTGTGAAACTTGTCAGACTGGCTATACTGGAGAGAGTGAAGCTTTCTGTTTCTCCACAGTGCAAAGTACATTATGGGAAAGTACAGTTCAGACTTCCCCACATTGTGATGTATTTAGTGCTGGTGAAAGGTGAGGGACTGACAGTACTGGAGACTGAAGCCTTCTGTTTATCCACAGGGACAGTTACAGTGTGGGGCGGGTACAGTGCAGGCTTCCCCACACTGTGATGTATTTAGTGCTGGTGAAAGGTGAGGGATAGTGTTGCTCAGATAGTGCTTTTGTGGATCCTACCCCCATCTGTCAGTTAGTGTTGGTATCCTGACTTGGATCATACCAGATGTCCTGCCGAAGACAGATGCAGGATCCAGGGTCAACTAGTGATGGATCCTGGTTAGGATCCAGGTATCCTGGTTAGGATCTATGGATCCTAGGGCAGATAGTTAGGATCCGGGGCCAGATAGTGATGGATCCTGGTTAGGATCCAGGTATCCTGGTTAGGATCTATGAATCCTAGGGCAGATAGTTAGGATCCAGGGCCAGATAGTGATGGATCCTGGTTAGGATGCAGGTATCCTAGCTGGTAAGATCCATGGTCAGATAGCACTACTATCCTACCACAGCAACTATCTGGCCAAACTGGAGGTATCTGTTGGTATCCTGATTTCTAGGATACTATCTGAGCAACATTACTGAGGGACTGACAGCACTGGAAACTGAAGCCCTCTGTTTATCTACAGCGACAGGTACAGTGTGGGGCAGGTACAGTACAGACTTCCCCACAGTGTGATGTATTTAGTGCTGGTGAAAGGTGAGGGACTGACAGTACTGAAGACTGATGCCCTCTGTTTATCCACAGGGACAAGTACAATGTGGAGCAGGTACGGTGCAGGCTTCCCCACACTGTGGTGTATTTAGCACTGGTGAAAGGTGAGAGACTGACAGAAGTGAAGACTAGAAGCCCTCTGTTTATCCACAGGGGCAGGTACAGTGTGGGGCAGGTACAGTGCAGGCTTCCCCATGCTGAGGTATTTAGTGCTGGTGAAAGGTGAGGGACTGGCAGCACTGGAGACTGAAGCTCTCTGTTTATCCACAGGGACAGGTACAGTGTGGGGCAGGTACAGTGCAGGCTTCCCCCATGCTGAGGTATTTAGCACTGGTGAAAGGTGAGAGACTGACAGAAGTGAAGACTAGAAGCCCTCTGTTTATCCACAGGGGCAGGTACAGTGTGGGGCAGGTAGTGCAGGCTTCCCCATGCTGAGGTATTTAGTGCTGGTGAAAGGTGAGGGACTGACAGCACTGGAGACTGAAGCTCTCTGTTTATCCACAGGGACAGGTACAGTGTGGGGCAGGTACAGTGCAGGCTTCCCCATGCTGAGGTATTTAGTGCTGATGAAAGGAGAGGGACTGACAGCACTGGAGACTGAAGCTCTCTGTTTATCCACAGGGACAGGTACAGTGTGGGGCAGGTACAGTGCAGGCTTCCCCATAATCTGCATGCTGCCCAAAATGCATCAATTCGGTTTGTATTAACTGCTCTCTACTAAAAGCTGAGAATATCAAAACTCGTTTCTCTTGTGAGCCTGAACTTTGACATTCCCTTAAGATGGTGAATTCCTTTCTTAGCTTGTCTCATTACTGTTAGATTAAACTGTCTTAAAGGCAGATCTAAACCAATATTTACAGTTTGTAAAGCTCTATCCATCAAGGACTGTGGCAGCAGCACCAGACAGCCAAGTCTAGAAACTCAGTATTAACGGTTATTTATCACTCGGCCAGGCCTTCTGTGATTAATATGGATGTAGAGACATTGCTCTGTTGATCTTTCCCCATCTATTGGGGCTCTGTGATCTGTTTGACACAGTGCAGCTGAATCCAGACACTGAGAAAGGGAGGCAGCTCAACCTACAGTGAATCTGGTGACCGGGGTTTGAATCTCATAACCCCCACTTCCACACTTTGTAAATCTGAGCAAGTCATTTAATCTCCCAACACTTAACCTCTCTGTTTTTCCTCTCTAATGCCTCTTGTTTGGAGTTTGTGCATCCCTTCAAACCACACACACATACTCTAAAGCCACATCAGAGCAATTCATCGTGGGTACGCAAACGATCTTGAGCAAGGCAGGTTGACAAGGTTTCACCAGAACAGACTTTGCCTTGTAAAGAGGCTTCTACATCCGATCCAGTACAGGCTGAGAACATCAGAGTAGACATTGCCTTGTAAAGAGGCTTCTACTTTCTGATCCAGTATAGGCTGATAATATCAGGACAGACATTGCCTTGTTAACAGGCTTCTACTTCTGATCCAGTATAGGCTGAGAACATCAGAAGAGACATTGCCTTGTAAACAGGCTTCTACATCTGAGCCAGTACAGGCTGAGAACATCGGAACAGATGTTAGCCGTGTTTACACGGCTGACCTTGCTCCTTCAGTGGAGCATTGCAGAGCTGCCCCGACCCAAATGACGCTTGTCTCACGCGTCTACATGGTCCCCCTCAGTGCCGATGTAAGACTCGCTGGAGAGGGCCTGGGAGTCGGGGCAGTCTGCTGATGGAAGCGCTCGCAAGGTGTTTGATATGGGAGCGAGTAGTGCAGCCTGTCCACACAGCCGCTTAATCCACTCACTCCCGAATGCGTCCCCAGACTTTCTGGGAATGTGGGGTGGAGCAAGTTAGTGGCTTACTGTGATTCGGTAAGCATCCACACGCTGGCATTTACACCGCAGCAACCCGAACGCTCGGATTGCTGCAATGGCTATTGTCTATTAATTGGCTAATTGGCTATTGTCTTTTAAACAGGCTTCTACATCTGATCCAATACAGGCTGAGAACACCAAACTGCAGACGTGTGTTTCATCCTGTTAGTTCTCCTCATTGTTGTGCAGTTGTGTTAGTCAGGTATGAAGTCAACCCCCAGTATTACACCTTGCAGCCGTCCCGTTCACTCTCCGCAGCTTGCTCCTGCCCCGATTTACTTTGGAGTCGCCCCCTACTATTTTGCCCCAGTTGCGTTTGTTTCACTGCTCCTGTCTCAGTGCAATTTTATCCACCTTATGCACCTTGTACTGTTTTTCATTGCATCACAGGGCCTACATTTGGTTTTTGGGGGCCTCCAGCAGAATTAGTGAAGTCATGGGCACCCCTACTTGGCTCACCTTAACCCCATTTGTTTGACTGTAGTCCACATGTGTGTCATTTTATTTTATTTTTAGTACAACCAGTGGTATATTTAAATTTGTTAGGAGGCCACAGCAGGGTTACTCCTTGCGGCTCTTATTCCCATCCCATCCATTGCTGCCCCTCTGCCTCTTATTGGCTGAGTCATAATCTGGTGAGGCATTTTGTGACATCGTGATGCCACATCAGGAGCAGCTGCACAGCCCTTTATTGCTGTTTTAAGAAGATAATAAGACAAAAACATTAAAAAATGTATAAGGTACAGTGCTCTGGCTGAGGGGGCCTCCCCATGAGCAGGGGACCCCCAGCGACCACAGGGTTTGCTGGTGCCCAAAACCGGCTTGAAGATTAGTATCCACATCTGTAACATACTGTACCTTGCTCCTATTCTGATGTACTGTATTGCTTGTCATTTATTTAATGTATTTTAATTTTCTTTTATTCTTTTACTTTTGTATTTTCTTCCTCCCTCCAGAAGGCATCTGGAAACAAGCTGTTATCAGCTCAGAATGTCTTTCCTAGTTAAACATTTGAGACAAATAAATAAAAATCAGGGTATTGAGTGTTTCTTACACTTGGAGTTAGCACACTGACAAGGTAGCTCGTAGGAAGTGTGGCATATAGAATCTATAAAAGTATACCTGGTCTAGTGAAGCCTTGTCTGCCTGCCTTGCAGGAGGGGTCTACAGTCAAGACTGGGATGGAATAAATGCGCGGACGAAAACCACATGGGGAAAATAGCATGTGCGGTTTCGGAGTATGTCTGTATATAGTTTTGTGTTTTTTCACCGCTCCCATTTTTTGGTGTCCATGTGAAGCGGTTTTTGACCTAGACCCTGCTGATGGATTGGGATACCCATGATTCCTTGCACTGGAATTGAGGCTTAAAAGCACATGTGCAGTTTGGGGAAGTTGCCAGTCTCTCCAACGAACCATATCAGAAAGACATCACCGCCATATCAGCTCCTCTACCTGTCGCGGACATAACATATTACGGAACCCAAAGAACCAGAAAAGAGCACCATCAGCTGCAGCAGCTAGGTGGTGCACTGCACCTCTATCCTTTCTAGTGTTTCCCCAGGCAGCATCAGGCTGGGGTTCAATTCGCATCTTCGCCTGCATACTTTCTCCTACCTGCTTACTTTGTGTTGTGATTCACGGCGGCGTGAAACTGGAATAGTAAATTAAACTAAGACTAGATATCCATGACAAAAGGACATTGTGACATAGTTTGCTGGAGTAACCAGCCCCAAGTGTGGTTTGGAGAGATGTATGAAAACCAGACCAACCAGACCATGTGGATATTTCTTCTCTCCTAGCATCCTCTGTTTTTCCGTTTGACTCTCTCTCTCTCTCTCTCTCTCTCTGAGCCTAATGGTGCTGGAATTCTCTCTCCCTTCCCTCTCTTGGATTGTAAAGTGCCTTGGGATGTAGACTGCATGATAGGTAGGGCTGGACAAGTAATAAATATTCATTGCCAAATACCAGTGTGTGCAAATACCTTCTGATCACTCTAAACTTGAAAGTCGTGCACTCACCACCTTTTCGTAAACCGATAAAACTAATCCCCAGCAACATTTGTAAATTACCCCACCATACTAAAGATGACTCTTGTGTGAATGACCCTTCCACATATACCTCAATCACAAAGATTGAGGTTTATGTGAGATGGGTCGTTCACATAACAGTTTTCTTTAGTATGCACGCAGGTGGAGTCATTTACAAATACTGCTGGAGTTAGTTGTTACTTCATTATGATGTCATCACTAGTGTGCATTTAAGGAAACTGGGGATTAGTTTAAGCAGCCTTTAAGAAAGGATCATGATGATCCGAAATGCATCAGGCATGCTTGGGTCATCTGTTTTTAAATATGTATTTAATTTAAAATAAAGATTTGTACAGCTTCTTTGGATAGTTTGAAGCCTGAGGGCTCAATTTTCAAAGAGTGGCACAGGGACACTTAGGTTTTGGCAGTGTGCCAAATACCGTTGCCACAGCTGTGCCTGATTTTAGTATATCGGGCACATTTGCAACAATTTCCGCACTTTATGGAAGCTTGGCCCAAAGATGTGGCACAAGCCCCATGAAAGTACCCCCCAAATGGTCCAAAGTTGGACCGGGGAAAGCTGGTCTAACGTGCGGCATTTGGCACTAGTGTTTGAAAATCGTGATCTGCGCCCTGAGAATGCCGCAGGCCCCGTGTGCTGTATCACTGGCGCACCAGGGACTTGCGCCATTCTTCGGCGTTTGAAAACCAAGCCCTGAGTGTTGTTTATGATATGGTGGCAAGTGCACGACTTTCATGTTTCAAGATTGCCCTCTTCTTGTTGTGTGCACCCCCAGCCCAGTGTGGACTATTTCTGTGCGATGCCTTCTGGTCACTGTAAATATTCATCGAGTATTGGTAGTTAGGGGCCTCAAATTGACGGCTTCTTTGATACAAAATTCATTACTTAGTCTAAAAAATGTAATAAAAGGATTCAGAAAGGCATTTTCCTTCCCCAGTTGGTCTGCGCTAGTCCAAAGGCCATCCTACGCTTATAATTATTTTCTGTACCACCCCTCTCCCTGGTCTTCTTGTCCTCTCCCCCAAAAAAGCAACCCCCTATCTGGCATCCTGCCAGCCTATCCCCTCCCCCCAATCAGAACCATCCTTGGTGAATTCTTCCATTTCTTACCTAAAACCTCAGCTGGCCCATTATGGGCAATGGAAATATTATATGGCTGTGTACTCCCTTCCAGCTCCTGATCCATGTTAAGGGGATGCAGTGTAGACAATCCCAACCCCCCAGTCAGCTTCCTCCTCCTCCCTTGGCCTATCACCATCTTTAACAAGATTCACTCCTCCCTGTTCTGAACCCCTGCAGGCCCAATATGGGAATATTACATATTATATAGCCTTGTCACCCCCCCAACTCCCAATTTATGGTGAGGGAGCAGTATAGGCAATCCCAGCTGCGCAGCCAGCTCGCCCTTCTCGCAGCAGCTGCCATCTCTTACAGTATCTGCTGAGAGATGCCAATCTGACTGTCAAAGGAGCCCAATGGAGCTTATTCAATGATGCTAGGTAGACACCCCCCGCAACGGGTACACTGAAGGCTGTTAGCTGACAATTCACTTACAAAGCAGTACAATGCACTGCAGGTTTTGCATGTGTGTGTGTGTGTGTGGGGGGGGGGGCTGCTTAGAAGCTGAGAAATAATGGCCATCCCATTACCACCACTGTCATGAACTGGGGGTTGGGGTCACTTAAGATGATCTCTATGAACCACTGGGGCATTGGGTTAGTGACATAGGTGGTTATTCAGTGATGGTGTTAGGAGATATGAAGGGGCCAGCAAGATACCAGCAGGCCATACAGGCTTTCTCTGATTGGATGGGAGGATGTGAAGGGGTGGAAGTGACTAAATGACTGTGGTGGGTAGCCACTGGACTCTAGTCACCTGGGGATTGCTAGAGATTTTTTTTTATTTTGGTAACTTTATTTTTGTTAATTCCAGAGCATAAATACTCTCAAATAGTAGCTACTTTTCTTTAGTTCATCTGGAATAATGAATAGTCATTGTGGTACTTGCGACTTAATATGCATAGTTATAAAGCCCTACTGGCAAAGCTGAAGGGCTGAGGTTAAGAAGATGAAAATAACTGTAACTTATGCTGCTTAACCGTTGAACTAATCAAGGGAACCTGGAACTATTATACATGTTTTACTGATTAAATAAATGCAGTTTTTTTTTCTGTACTGGAATCAGTGATAGTCTGTTCAGAGTTGGAATGAAGCTGAAGTTTTCTACCATCCAAAGAGACTCTTGCGTCACAGCACAGCGAGAAATTGTCTTTCAGTTTTTAATTTGTTTACTCAGCATAGTCCAACTGAGATGGAAATCCTGTTTCAAGTGGGGCTTTGCTTCTGCCCGTCTCCACAGCTGGGTGGACTAGAGGACCAAGAGGTTAAATGACTTGTTCAAGGTCATACAGTGAGTATTTAACTTGGGTGGAGTTTGAACCTGTGATCATTCAGTTGCCAAGCTGGTGCTTTAACCATTAGACTGTCACACTTCCTCAGCATCATACTGCTGTTCAGAAAATCTGGTACCTTAATGTGGATGTGCTCCCAGGTGGTCCCAAAAAGAATGGGAGCTAGCAGCGTTTAAATGACTGACGCAGTCCTGACACAGCTTGAGGAAGTGAGGATCTAGTACAGGAGTCAGCCAGACATAGCAGGAGTCAAGTGTCATTTAAAAGCATATGTCCTGCTGTGATATTCATTTTATTTTAGTCTTTGGTAACCGGGTAAGGCCCGCTAAGCACAAGTGCCTGTTTTCAGGGGCAACCTGGGAGCACTGGGCAGTTAAGAGACTTGCTCAGAGTCGCATAGTATGTAAGTGGAGGTTGTGAGACTCAAACCCAGGTCTGGTCTGCTGGATGTACCAAGCTCGTTCACAACTTGTTACTCTAACCTTATATATTGCAGCAGTCACTCATGTAAGTAGTGGAAAAAGGAAATTAGAACCACAGTGTATAACTGTCATTATATAATGGATTGGAGAAATCCTCAAACCTGATTGGTTGAAGAAGTCTTTAGTTTTGAAATGTGATGATATATCTAGATATCGTCAAGAGTCAGAGTCTTTGACCCATGGCAATATGTAGTATATTATCAAGGATCAAAACTGATTGCTAAGATCTGCCACTTTTTTTTTTTTATGCCCCCTTTGTCGCCACATCCGGATCCTCTCTCAGGGTCCCCAAATGCACCATACAGGATGCGCTGCCAGGAACAGAGAAGCTCGCTCCCAATTAGTGCCCTTCTCCAGTAGTTCAAGATATCCCTGGATGACCCCCCGGGTGGGGCGGAGGAGTCCCTGCTCTGCTCCGAATCCTTCAGGGGAATGTGCACCTGGAGCTGCACCCCCGGATCCTACGATCGCTGGTTTGGGGGCCTGTGGCATGGCCTGGACATGGGTTTTTCCTGGTTTCAAGTCCCTGTACCCCTGCGGACGTTGGCACTCAGGCAGGGCCAATGAGACAGAGACATGCAGATACATACTTTCACTCAGGTCCTCGGCCAGTGCCCACCCCTCCCTAGCATTCTGCGTCCTCTGCTGCACCTCCACCTGTGGTCACCCAGGTCATGGTATAGCAGCAAGGACTGCAGCCCACCCCTCCCAGAGGAGGAGAGCAGCCCATCAGGTGCTCACTCCTTCTCTCCTCAGCCTGCCCTCTAACAACCTGGGCTTGCTACTGAACCCAGGTCACCAGCGTCCCAAGTGGTAGTGCTACTGCTGCGCTGGCAGGTCGGCAGCGAGATTTGGCATGTCTTAATCCTTTCAGTCCATTTTATAATTATACTATTATACTCTGGGGTGTGGTATATTATAGTACAGTGTGTCCTCGTTTCTTTAGTGGTTGAAGGCACTTGACAATGCCTTGTGCCTCAGAATGCACCCAAAGCGTTACGATATCTCATGATATCCCACACCCTGCTGTGCATTATTGCTTAACTATAGCATGTGATGAGGAATGCCAGGAAAAAAAACATCAGTAGGAAAAAAACAGTTTCCTGGCCATCCTTTAGTTCCAGTCCACAGAATCCAGAGTGAAGTCTTTTCTTAGTTTGTATGATCATGAAAATTTTATTTTATTTTATTTATTTATTTAAACATTTGTTGACCAGGATAGGCACACTGAGTCAAGGCTCGTTTCCAGGTGTGACTCGGAGTCGCACCCCCCCCCAGAGTATAGATCTCCTGAAGTTATTCAGTACATCCTGCTCCAAAATATAAATTGTTAAATCTTAGTTTATTAAAGCCCTAATTACTGTAGTTGCCACTTAAATGTGACAGGAACACCTGCTCTGTGTCTGTGTGCCCTATCTCAAGATTAGCTCTTCATTAAAGAGTCTTCCTTAGCCATAATTAACAAGTTCTTCAATCCGTGAATAGAAATCTCGAAGGCACATGGTGAGAATGACAAAACGCATGCATGATGTAGCCCTTACTTAAGGACTCTGATGTGCAAAGCAGCACTGACTCAGAGTCAGCACCAAGTAACCATCCATCTGAGGGCACAGTGCTGGCTTGTCAGGAGTGACTCACATCATGAGCAATTAATAAAAAACTGAGTTTGCGTTGACAGTCGATGTCAGAGGCTTGAAATATGCACCAACTTCCAACAGTCTGAGGCAGTATAGCAATAATGGTTAAGATCACTGAGCTGCAAGCCTAGAGACCTGGGTTTGAATCCCATCAGCCCCCACTTGCATACTGTGTGACCCCAAGCAAGTCACTTAACTTCCTTGTGCTCCCAGGTTGCACCTGGAAACAAGCTCTGGCTTAATATGCCTTTCCTGGTTAAACAATTTCCCCTTTCCCTTTCCTTACATTCAAATAGGCAGCAATTCATCACCACAAGAGACATTTTCTGATGCTCAGATAGTTAGCTCTGCAGCATCGGCAGCTGAAACCTAACTCTTCTTGTCTAAGGCAGCTCTAGCAGCTGAGTGCTATGTCTCCCTGTCTAAGGCAACTCCTGCTGCAGAGTCCTAACTATCCCTGTCTAAGGCAACTCCAGCACCTAAGTTCTAACTCTCCCTTTCTAAAGACCCTTTTACACGACATGCTCTGCACTGCATTTATCGGTGCAGAGCAACTGCAATGTTTCCGCTTTTGCTGTCAACAAGGGACCTGCAGTGCTTCCAAAGCGAGTGCTCGCTGATCGGACGTTCCCTGTTTTTGTGGGTTCGTCGTCATGTTCTGTTGCTTGCTGTTGATGTATGCTGCCATATACTTGATTGGCAGCAAACACAACAATCCCAGAGAGAGTCTCACATGACCCTCTGGGATCCCATTGCTTGTGAATGCTTCAGTGCCTTATGGTGGGTCCTGATGCTCCTGCGAGCAATGTTATGCCGGGGTTCAGCCACATATATTTCCTGATAGTAGAAAAAAAGCTGAACTCGAGCAGGTAGGCATGTTTTAGAAATGGGGGCTTAAAATGCGTTGAACTCAATCGGAAAGTAGGGGCATGATACTGGGCATGTGCTTATGCGTATTCATATATGAATATATTCATATATGCATAAGCGCTTGACTAGTATCACGCCCCCACTTTCAGAGTAATTTTAATGCATTTTAAGCCCCCGTTTCTAAACAGAGGATTTTAGTTTCCAGTGCTGTCAGTCCCTCACTTTTCACCAGCACTAAATACATGTGTGGGGAAGCCTGCAGTGTACCTGTCCCATACTGTACCTAGCCATGTGGATAAACAGAGGGCTTCAGTCTCCAGTGTTGTCAGTCCCTCACCTTTCACTAGCACTAAATATATCACAGGGTGGGGAAGCCTGCACTGTACCTGCCCCACACTGTACCTGTCCCTGTGGATGAATGCAGCCTCATCAGCTGTCGGCTCCTGTCCAGCACTACGTTGACCACAAGTGCTGCAGCAGATCTGTTGTACATTATCTCTGAAGGATGTAGTAGTAATGTAAGTGGAAAGGTGCATTACTGCTTACCTTATAGCCCAGAGTTCTGCTCTGACACCACTGCAGAAGGGTATTTCTCCGAGATCCCCCATACCGTCTCACTTGACTTCCTGGTTTATCTGGGCTTTTTTCTCTATGGGAGAGAGATGTGATGATAAAAAGGTTTTAAGGGTCATTTTAACTTGTTTTTATAATCACCATTGTATCAGATAATGTGTCCAACAGCATTGGAACACTATGAGATTTGCAGAGGGAGGCTGGGGGACAAGGGTTAATGCAAGCTACCCACAGTCTCTGTCTGTCAGTTGCCCCTTCTAGCTCAGCTCTGTGCTCTTGGACACTACTGTCACACAGCAACTCAGCTGGGAGAGACGCAGACTGGAGTAATTGCAGGTTAAGTACAGTCTCTGACCATAAATGCCCACTTCTAGTTCAGCTATATGCTTTTAGACACCACTGTCGCACAACGACTCCTGTAGGGAGAGGCTGGGAATACAGTATGAATCACAGGCTTCCACAGACTGCCTGTCAGTCAGTACTCTCTTCAGCATAAGTGTCAGGTTCCTAGATGTAACTCTGTGGTGATGCTGAGATGCTAGACTCAAAAGTTTCCTCACAGCCAATCAACATGGATAAGTGTCATGCGTGGGTGCAGGGATTATGAATAATGTGACTAACATGCAGAGGCATAATCACAGTCTTTCACTAATGTGTGTTTGTGTAGAGACACCAAACAGACTTTCACTGATATGCAGGGCTGTAGGGATACTGAACAGTCTATGACTGACATGCAGGGCTATAGGAATACCGAACTGTCTGTCACCGACATGCAGGGATGTAGGGATACTAAACAGTCTTACTGACATGCAGGGTGTAGGGAAACTGAACAGTCTGTCATTGACATGCAGGGGTGTAGGGGTACTGAACAGTGTGTCACTGACATGCAGGGGTGTAGGGATACTAAACAGTCTGCCACTGACATGCAGTGGTGTAGGGATACTGAACAGTCTGTCACTGACATACGGGGTATAGGGATACTGAACCATCTATCACTGACAAGCATGGGCGTAGAGATACTGAACAGTGTCACTTGACATGCAGGGCTGTAGTAGTACTGAACTGTCTGTCAATGACATGTAGGGCTGTAGAGATACTGAACAGTCTGCCACTGACATGCAGTGGTGTAGGGATACTGAATAGTCTGTCACTGACATGCAGGGGAGTAAGTTTATTGAGCAGTCTGTCACTGACATGCATGGGTGTAGGGATCCTAAGCAGTCTGTCACTGACATGCAGTGCTATAGGGATACTGAACAGTCTGCCACTGACATGCAGTGGTGTAGGAATCCTAAACAGTCTGTCACTTGACATGCAGTGGTGTAGGGATACTGATAGTCTGCCACCTATATGCAGGGCTCTAGGGATACTGAACAGTCTGTCACTGACATGTAGGGGTGTAGAGATATTGAACAGTCTGTCACTTGACATGCAGAGCTGCAGGGATACTAAACAATCGGTCACTGACAAGCAGGGCTGTAGGGATACTGAACAGTCTGTAATTGAGATGCAGGGGATTGACGATACCAAACAGCCTGTTACTGACATTCAGGGATGTAGGGATACCTAGCAGTCTGTCACTGACATGCAGGGGTGTAGGGATACTGAACAGTCTGCCACTGATATGCAGGGCTGTAGGGATACTGAACAGTCTGTCACTTACATGCAGGAGTGTATGGATACTGAATAGCCTGTCACTGACATTCAGGGCTATAGGGATACTGAACAGTCTGCTACTGACATGCAGGAGTGTACGGCTACTGAACAGTCTGCCACTGACATGCAAGAGTGTAGGAATACTGACAGTCTGCCATGGACATGCAGTGCTGTAGGGATACTGAACAGTCTGTCACTGACATACCGGGGTGTAGGGATACTGAACCATCTGTCACTGACAAGCATGAGTGTAGGAATACTGAACAGTCTGTCGCTGACATGCAGGCATGTAGGGATACTGAACAGTCTGTCACCGACATGTATGGGTGTAGGGATATTGAAAAGTGTCTCACTTTCATGCAGCAGTATAGGGATACTGAACCATCTCTCACTGACATGCAGGCATGTAGGGATACTGAACAGTCTGTCGCTGACATGCAGGCATGTAGGGATACTGAACAGTCTGTCACTGACATGCATGGGTGTAGTGATACTAAACAGTGTGTCACTGACATGCAGGGGTGTAGGGATACCGAACAGTCTGTAATTGACATGTAGGATTGTAGGGATACTGAACAGTCTGTAATAGAAATGCAGGGGACTGGTGATACCAAATAGCCTGTTACTGACATTCAAGGATGTAGGGATACTGAACAGTCTGTCACTGACACGCAGGGGTAGAGGGATACCCAACAACCTGTCACTGGCATGAAGGGTGTAGGGATACTGAACAGTCGGTCACTGACATGCAGGAGTGTATGGATACTGAATAGCCTGTCACTGACATGCAGGGGTATAGGGATAATTGAACAATGTGTCTGACATGTATGAGTGTAGGAATACTGAATAATGTGACTGACATCCATGATTGTGGGGGAACAAAACAGTCTGTCACTGACATACGTAGGCATAGGGAAATGGAACAGTCTGTCATTGACATACATTGGTGTATGGATTCTGAATAGTGTGACTGACATGCATGGGTGTAGGGATAGTGAACAGTCTGTCACTAACATGCATGGGTATAGGGACACTGAACACCCTGTCACTGACATGTAGGGGTGTAATCTCAGTCAGTCACTGATATATATATATATATATATATATATATATATATCAGTGTGTGCCTGTGTGTGTGTGTGTGTGTGTGTGTGTGTATGTTTAGAGATACCAAACAGAGCGTTACTGATGGTAGCCTGTGACCCCGGCACCTGAATTAAGGCGCTGTCCAAAGCGGCGATGCGATGGGAGGCGACGGATGTGGTGGGTGGGCGACTGCAGTGACAGGATGTCACTATATGTACACGTGCGGGGGGGAGGGAGTGAGCACGGCAAGCATGGCCTGGGAGGGGGTGGAGGGGATGTAGGGGGTGGCACTGCAGTCGCCTGCCGAGCTGCGCCGTGGCATCGGGGGTTGGCCTCCGCTTGTGGTGCGTGGGGTACCGGGTTCGGGTCTGGGTCCGGGTGCTACTGCATTTTTGTTGCGCCAGGCCTGAAACTTCTTTTTTGTTTTGCATTTTCCCCCCCTCGACATGCATCCCCCCCTGGAGTTTAGAATCCTTTAGTAGTGGGGTGCAGGAAGCAAAGCCCCCCACATGGGGGGGGGTGCTGCCCACAGAATGCAATAGAACCAAGTCCCCGGCGCCGTTCCTCCATGCCCCGAGGATGTCAGGGTGGTGAAATTGTTTTCACCGCCCTGACGTCGCGATAACGCACTCGCCATTATCACATAGAACCATTACTGATGCATGAGTAAGGAGGTACCAAGAAATCTCATCCTGGCCTTCAATGGGGACACTGGTTGTGTTACTTGTAATGCCAGTGTTGAAACACTCAAGTGAGGAATTCAGGATCAGTGATTCACCATCCCCACATCCAGTTCTGTACATCAGGATTCCATTAAACTGAGTCCCTTTAGTGTTCCCTCCATCATCATTGCCACTGCTTTGGGATGGAGAAACCTTTTTGGATTCAAAGCACAACCTGCCCACTGCTATATACAGCACTGCTCAGGGGATGCTGACTTTAAGACAACTGACCGATCAGCTACCTGAGGAGACTCTAACTGTGAAAGTCACTCCAACAGCACTGACCTGGTCTTGTTCAGCTCACTCAAGGATGCTTCCAGGGCTACAGGGTTATGCTGCTGTGCTCGTCTCTCTTCATTCTTGGCCAGTGAACTCTCTGCAAACAAAAAGCAGTGATTAAATTAATGTACCCTTACTGGGGTTGAACGGATGGCCTTGCTAAATACCTTGCCTACACTGAGGACAGGAGTCAACACAGAGATAACGCGTTTCTAGCTGGGGATCAATCCCACGGACCCGAAACCCATTCAGGTACTCAACTGCACCTGGGACATGAGTCAGATATAGATATAGATATAATGTGCACCTAACTGGAGATCAAACCAAGGGCCCCATGAACTCACGCAGGTACTCTACCTGTGCTGGGCACTGAAGTTGATATGGAAATAATGTGTTACTAACTAGAGATAAACCCTGGGCCCCTGAGACCAATTCAGGTAATCTATAAACACTGGGGACAGGAAAAAGATACAGAAAACAAGGTGTCCCTAATTTTTCATGCACCATTGCCCTTGTAGTATATTTTGCAATACCCAGTTACTAACCTAGTACATTAAATAGCTCATCATTGCAATTACTATTCTAGTTTATTAAATAGATCACCATTAACCTTGTAGTGTATTTAATAGCTCACATTACCCACTGTATATTTAATAGCTCACCATTACTATGGTAGTATATTTTAAAGCTGAACATTATCCTTGCAGTATATTAAATAGCTCACCATTACCACCATAGTATATTTAGTAGCTTTCCATTACTGTTGTATTATATTAATTAGCTCAAGATAAACACTGTATATTTAATAGCTCTCCATTACCATTGTAGTATTTTTAATAGCGCTCCATTAGCGTTGTATTATATTTAATAGCTCTTCATTACCATGGTAGTAAATTTAGTAGCTCTCCATTACCGTTGTATTATATTTAGTTGCTCTCCATTATCGCTGTGCTATTTAATAGGTCTCCATTACTGTTGTAGTATATTTACATAGAAACATAGAAACATAGACTTTGATGGCAGATAAGGACCGCTTGGCTCACCTAGTCTGGCCATTTCCCCTACCTAGAGGATAAGCTGCAGATCCTAGTTAACTAACAGCCTATTTCTTCCTACCCCCCACAAAAATTGCCTTATGTCTGTCCCATGCATTCTTGAATTCTTCCACAGTTTTAGACCCCACAACCTCCTCAGGAAGGCTGTCATGTTCACCGCTCTCTCTGTGAAAAAATACTTCCTCACATTGCCCTGAGCCGTCCCCTCTATCTTCAAATTGTGTCCCCTTGTTCTTGCACATCTCTTTTTCTGAAAGATGCTACCCTCTTGGACTTTGTTGATTCCACTGAGGTACTTAAACATTTCTATCATGTCCCCCTCTCCCTCCTTTCCTCAAGGGTATACATATTAAGCTCCTTTA
This sequence comes from Neoceratodus forsteri, assembly GCA_016271365.2. Classification (NCBI taxonomy): domain Eukaryota; kingdom Metazoa; phylum Chordata; order Ceratodontiformes; family Ceratodontidae; genus Neoceratodus; species Neoceratodus forsteri. The sequence continues at coordinate 219,949,083 of JADMNL010000026.1, forward strand.
GCCTCTCCTCGTATGGCTTCTCTTGCAGACCCTGCACCATTTTAGTTGCCCTCCTCTGAACTGCCTCCATCCTGTTTATGTCCTTGCAGAAATGGGGTCTCCAGAACTGGATGCAGTACTCCAGATGGGGTATCACCAACTGTCTGTACAGGGGGATAACAACTTCCTGTTTTCTGCTGGTGATGCATCTCCCTATACATCCCAGTATCCCTCCAGCCCTCCCTACCGCCTTCTCACATTGCTTGTCAACCTTAAGGTCATCTGATATGATTACCCCAGGTCCCTTTCCATTTTTGTTGTTGTTACTACCCCCCCCCCCCATTGTGTAATCTTCCAATGGGTTTTTCTTTCCCAGGTGCATTACTTTGCACTTCTTTGCATTGAATCCAAGCTGCCATACTTCTGACCATTCCTCCAACCTTGCCAAGTCCCTTCTCATCCTTTCCACGCCTCCTTATGTATCAACCCTGTTGCAGATCTTTGTGTCATCTGCAAAGAGGCATACTTTTCCTTCCAGTCCCTCTGTAATGTCACTTATAAAAACATTAAAAGGACTGGACCAGTACTGAACCTCCTGGTTCCCCACTAGTAACCCTCTTTCTTCAGAATGGACTCATTTACAATTACCTTCTGTGTCCTGTTGTTCAGCCAATGTTTTACACAGGCTACCACCCTGGGACCCACTCCAAGGCTGGTTAATTTGACTACTAATCTTTTGTGTGGGACTGTGTCAAATGCCTTGCTAAAGTCTAGGTAGGCCATGTCCACAGCCCCTCTCTGGTCTACTACTTTGGTCACCCAGTCAAAGAAATCAATTAGATTTGTCTGACATGACCTTCCCGCTGTGAACCCATGCTGCCTTAGGTCCCGTGCCCCACTGGCCTCTAGGTACTCAACAATTTTTTCCTTCAGAAGTGATTCCATCACTTTCCCTACCACAGAGGTCAAACTGACAGATCTATAGTTTCCTGCCTCTGTCTTGCTTCCACTTTTGTGGAGGGGAATCACATCAGCCTTCTTCCAGTCCTCAGGTACCACACCATCCTCCCATGATTTGTTATAAAGGGTAGTCAGTGGTGTCACTAGTTCTCTGCTTAATTCTTTTAGAATTCTGGGGTGAATTCCATCTGGCCCAATTGCTTTGTCCACCTTCAGTTTTAGGAGTTCTTTCAGAACCCTTTCTTCTGTGAAAGGACTGGGATCGACCCCCCTCTCCAGAGTGCTTCTGTGAATTGGATTAGGTACCTCCTCCACTTCCTCTTTTGTTAATACTGAACAGAAGTATTCATTCAGTATCCCTGCTTTTTCACTGTCACTCTCTGCCCACCCACCATCCATTCTATTCAGCCTCACTATCCCTCCCTTTGACTTTCTACACTCCCTGATAGAACTATAAAAGGTTTTATCCCCCTTCTTAACCAAGTTGGCTATCTTTTCCTCAGTTTGTGCCTTTGCTATTCTGACTACCCTCCCTGCTTCCTTCTGCCTTAACTGGTACAGTTCTCTGTCCTGCTCCTTCTGTGTTTCCTTATACTTCCTAAATGCTGTCTTTTTCTCCCTAACCTTCACTGCCACTTCTTTTGAGAACCATAGTGACTTTTTCTTTCATTTTGATTTGTTTATTTGCTTCACACAAAGGCTTGTTGCCTCTGTGATGGCAGTTTTGATTTGTCCCCATTGTTGCTCCACCCCTCCTTCTAGCCTGTTTGCTAGTGCTTTTCTAAAGCACTCCACCATCTGGTCAAAGTCAGCCCTCCTGAAGTCCAGAACCCTCACTTTTGTATGGCTTTGACTCTGTAGCTGAGTGTATCATGAACCACACTGTTTGGTGGTCACTTGTTCCCAAATGGCTACCCACTTCTAGATCTGAGATCCTCTCACTGTCCCCACTTGAGAGTACGAGGTCTAAGATTGCTCCCTCGTGAGTAGGTTCCAAAACTAGCTGTCTGAGGCATGCCACCTGAAGGGCATCAAGAATGGCCCTGCTTTTGGATGTGGCTACAGCAAAGGTGCTCCAGTTAACATCTGGCATATTAAGGCCCCCATCAACAGTATCTCCCCTTTCTCTGCCATCCTAAGTATGCCTTCTGTCATATCCTTGTCCATTCCCTCCCCCTGACATGGGGGTCTGTATACAACCCCTGTGCGGATTGTAGTACTATTTCCAGTCTCTAAGGTGACCCACAGTGCCTCCTCTCCTCTCCTCCCTGTTTACTCTTTTGTTCAGTTGCTTTTATCCCTTCCCTTACATAGAGAGCTAGCCCCCACTTCTGCCCTCCCTGTCTCTCCTGTAGGTTGTGTACCCTGGTATGTTAACATCCCAGTCATGGTTCTCTGTGTACCATGTTTCTGTGACTGCTACGATATCCAGGCATCCCTCTTCCATCAAGGCCACCAGTTCAGGGAGCTTGTTGCCCATACTATGGGTGTTGGTACTCATTACCCACCATTTCTTGATGGCCTTACCCCTTTTTGCCCCATCCCTGTCCTTATTGCATTTGTCACTTTCTCCATTTACCCCTGCTCTTCTCCCTATTGACATCTCTATGTTGGTGTCCACCACACTTAGTACCCTGATTTTTTTGGGGTGGCTAGGATTTCCCTGCTCCTTTCCAGTGCCTCCCCCCTTGGCTAGTTTAAATGCTTTCCAATGAAGTATTTAAACCTATCACCTAGGATCCTGGTTCCCCTCCCGGACAGATGCAGACCATCATGCCAGTATAGGCCTGCATCCATCCAGGTGGACCCACAGTCCCCAGTGAAGCCAAATCCCTGAGCTCTGCACCAGTTTTTTAACCACTGATTGAATCCCATGGTGTGGAGCACCCTAGCTTCATCCATGCCATAGACAGGAAGCACCTCCGAGAAGGTTACCCGTTGTGCTGTTGTCTAGGCCCTCCCCATCTTCACAAATGCTTCTTGCACTGCTCTGATCCTTTCTTAGCCAGGTCATTTTGTCCCTAGGTGGACAATGACATCCAGCTCCCTCCCTGTGCAGCTGCTCCTGTGATCCTGAGGAATCACTCCCTGTCCCTCAAGCCATGGCCAGGCAGGCCTGCCTCCTCTCCCCCTTCCTCCCCCAGTTCTGCCTTCCTAACAATGGGTCCCACACCAGGGTTGTTTCCTTCCCTGTGGGATCCATGCCACCCTCCTGTGGATCTCCTTTGTGGGTTTCCCAGCATCCTCCTTGGTCTCCACTGTGTTTGCCTCCATGAGGAATCACCCTTTTCCAGAACGGCATAGAAATTGTGGAGAGGTACAACTGGAGGGATGCACCTCTGTTCCACCACCCTCACCCTCCCTGAGCCCACTGTGGTCCAACTGCTACTCTTTCTTGGCAACCTCTGAGGCAACAGCAGTGACCCTGGTGGTAACTGGGTGGGAGAGGAGGTCCCACAAATCCTGGCCAACTCAGCCTGGAGATGAGTAACCTCCTCCCTCAGCCCAGAGAGATGCCTGAAGATGGGACAACTCTGCATCCTCCAGAACATCTCCCGGAAGACTGCTGCTCCACAGCCACTGCACTGCACCACTCCCATCATGTCTTTTTTCTGGCCCCCTAACTGTTGTTTGGAATACTTACTCTTTCCTCTGTTTGTTTATTTTCTTTTTTTTTCTTTTTTCTTCCCCTACTTACTTACTGCCTCTGTGCCCCTTTAGCTCCTGACCTTCCTGTTCTAAGACAAGAAGTTCCTATATTTCTCAGTAGTATACTTACTTGCTCAGAGTCAGACCTCCAGCAGCTGGTGGGGGGGGGGACGGAGAGCTACTCTTGCCCTTCTAGGATGGTGAGTCTTTGTTGGCTCTGTGATCACTCACTTCCTGCTCCCAAACAGGAAGTTCCTGTTGTCAGTTAAATCCTGTGCCTATAAAAGTAGAACTGGTTTAGGGTGGAGGGAGGAAGGAGAGCAATATAGTCCCAGTAGAGAAGTTTTAGTTATACCAGTAGCTCCTTCCTCCTGGTGTTCTGTCTGTTCTCTGGCAGAAGCTATCTAGGGCAGTGCTTAAATCTGGTTTTAACCTGGCTCCTTCAAGCTAAGCCACTCCCCCTGCTTTGCAAATCTTTCTACACTTAGTTAATTTCACAGATAACAATTCCCTTCTGACACCTGTGACAAGCACCTAGATAAGTACACAGATAACACAGATACCAGATAACAATTTACTTCAACTACCTCTGACAAACGCACTAATTTTTTTTTTACCCTAAATTGAGGGTCCCAGTACAAGAGTTCTAGTTCTTAGTCCCAGTAGAGAAGTTTTAGTTATATCAGTAGCTCCTTCCTCTTGGTGTTCTGTCTGTTCTCTCGCTCGTTATATCTAGTAGCTCTCTTACTGTTGTAGTATGTTTAGTAGCTCTACATTACCACTGTAGTATATTAAATGGCTCTCCGTAGCCCTCCATTACCATTGTAGTATATTTAGTAGCTCTCCATTACTGTTGTAGTATGTTTAGTGGCTTTCCATTACCACTGTAGTATATTAAACAGCTCTCTGTAGATCTCCATTACTGCTGTTGTATATTTAGTATCTCTCCATTACCATTGTAGTACAGTTCGTAGCTTTCCATTAGCACTGTAGTATATTTAGTAGCTCTCCATCATTGTTGTGGTATATTAAATAGCTATCCATTACCATTGTAATATGTTTAGTAGCTCTCCATTACCTCTGTAGTACACTAAATAGCCCTCTGTAGCTTTTCATTACCATAGTAGTATATTTAGTAGGCCAACATTATCATAACAGTAATTTTGGTAGCTCTCCATTACCACTGTAGTATATTAAATAGCATTCCATTGCTGTAGTAATATATCCAATAGCTCTCCATTACTGTTGCAGTATATTAAATAACTGTCAGTTACTGTTGTAATATATTTAGTGGGTCTCCATTACCACTGTAGTATACTAAATAGCTCTCCGTAGCTCTCCAGTATCTTGGAAAGTGTGGGTGGCAGTTTGTGTTTGTCTGTAGCTAAGTTTTTTGGGATTTACAAGATCTTCTGCTTGGAGTAACTACACCATTCTTGCTCACTACATCTGTAAAGGTCTCCTGGACTGGATTTTCTGCAAAACATCACCACAAGGTATTTGCATTTTCAATTTAAAATCAACTTTTTGGAAGCTATCCCAAGCAAAACATAAATCAAGCAACTACAGTAGGTCTGACAAACTCCAGTGACTCTGGGTCCTGCTCGAATCCACATTTTCATCTGGCTTGCTCCCAAGGGATCTATTTGTGGGCTTTTAAACAACCTCTTTAAATAACAAAGGAAGCACAAGGACAAAATGATTTCACATACTGCACTTGTACTTGAGTAGGTGTGCCCCAGGCTATCAATGTAATGGGGCTGGGGAGTGCATGCCTGCAAGGTCTTGCATAGCCAAAGCCTCTTGTCAATCCCCGCCTAGCTGTGACCCTGGGTGACCTCTGTCATGAGTTGAACCAATGTTGTATCAACAGTCACACCATGTCCAACAGTTGTCTGGGGGTTGTCCTCGTAACTTTTTTTGTCCTATTTTGCCTTGACAGAATTACACTATCCTTATGGAATGAGGATGGCTCAAATAAATCTAGGATCGAGCACTATGATTATACTTTTTCCAGCCTTATTGTTTATAATACAAGGATACTACAAACTAATCTTCTTCTCTACCAAAAGGGCTGTCCCTACCATTCTCTCTATATGTTTAGGAAACTATGGAACAAGTCTGCATTATCCCATCCTTTTCTAAATGTGGGGCTGTGGTTCCTTGTCATCATTGCCATTCTGCTGTCTGGGGATATAGAGACAATTCCTGGGTCACTAGATGCTTATTTCTCAGCAGATGACATACATAGTATGTCCAAACGTGGGCTGTTAATTGCACACTTGAATATAAGAAGTTTGATGTGTCACTTCGTGGAACTGGAGTCATGGGTCAAACTGTACAATCCTGATATCCTCGGTCTCACTGAGACCTGGCTAAAACCATTGGTTACTGACTCCCTCTGCTCCCTGCCAAATTACTCTATTATTCAAAGGGATAGGATATCAAACAAACGTGGTGGTGGAGTTGCTCTGTACTACAAAAATAATCTGACTGTCTCTCTTCTCGTTATCCCAGATGCTCAATCAGTATGTGAATACTTGCATGCTACCCTTGCATTGGGAGTCAAGAAACTGCATGTTATCTGTGCGTATAACCCCCCAGTGGGAGGGATTGAGGGTCTAGAGTACCTGTTGGAAAAGACCTATCAGAATTTTAATCATAATGAGGTTGTCATCTTAGGGGACCTAAACTTAAACTGGCTTGGGGCAGCTCTCAGTTCTCTTCAATCTCTGACTCATAGCTACATCCTGCATCAGATGGTAACAGTGCCGACTAGAAGTCTGTCTTCATCACCACTAGGCACACTATTGGATTGAGTGCTGGTAAACTGGATCGAACACATCTCAGCCACTGGTACTATTGCTGATGCCTTAACTGACCACTCTCCTACTTTCTGCATCCTGTCCTTGGGGGCACCTCCATCTCCTCCACCATGTCTCATCACTCTCACAAACTTTGCTCACCTAGACCAAGAGGTGTTTCTGTATGACATCTCCAGAACTGATTGGTTGGAGATCTATCACACTGTTCTCAGGATGCTCTTAACCTCTTCTTCACTAAATTCCTTACAGTTCAATGTAAACATGCCCCAAAGGTCACCCAGAGAGTGAGGGGTAAACAAACAAGATGGCTAAACAAAGACTTGCTCAAAAGTTTGCACCTTAGAGATAAACTCTGGAAGCGCTACAAAACATCAGGCTAGCAAACAGATTTCAACGATTACTGTACACTACGGAATTCAAGAGCAAGTACTGTAAAGACCTACTGATTTACTCAGCCAATGATCCCAGAAAATTCTGGTCACACATCAAATCCTTCCTAGGATCCTCACAGTCAACTACCCCTGGTGATATGCTGATAAATGATGTGCATTGCAATGACTCACAAACCATAGCTAATTCTTTCAACCTGCATTTCTCTGATCTCTCCCAATATAACTCTTCCTTCGATCCCACTGCAGTGTCCTCCCACTCCTCATCAGGAACCTGTCTGGATAAGTTGGAAGTGTGGTCCCCTGTGCCTCCTTATACTCCTCCATTCTATTTTAAGGCTGTGTCTAGAAAGGAAGTCCTGAAGCTCCTGAGGTCCATCTCTGATCATACCAGCTCTGGCTCAGACTCCCTTGAACCCTGCCTCTTGAAACTTGCAGCTCCTCTTATTTCATTACCGCTGGCCAAAATTTATATGTTATCGCTTTCAGGTGGAGTGATTCCTGACCTCTGGAAAGCTGCTCATATCACACCTGTACTTAAAAAAGGGGATCCTAAGGTTGTCATGAACTACAGAACAATCGCCATACTCTCGGTACTGAGCAAAATCCTGGAGAAAATTGTCGCAACTCAGGCAACTGACTATCTATTTAAGCACAGCCTGCTCTTGGATACCTAACATGGCTTTGGGAAAGGACATAGCACAATGACTGGCAGAAAACACCAGGAGAAAGGACTGCTGTGTGACTGAACTTCTCTGCTGGGACTAAAGTAGAAGAACTTTTGTATTTGGACCTTTAATTTAGGGTAAAAAAACTAACATACAAAACAAAAAAAAAAAAAGTGTGTGTTTGGGTTAACTGAACTGAATGGGTAACTGAAAAGTCATCTAGGTGTAAATCTCAGGTGACTGAAAGGACTTATCTGCTGTGAGGTTTAAATTACTTGTAGAAAGATCTGGTAAGTAGGGGGAGTGGCTTAGCTAGAAGGAAGCTACATTTAAAGACTGCCTTAGAAAGATTCTGCTAATAGCTTGGCTGAAGACACCAGGAGAAAGGACTGCTGTGTGACTGAACTTCTCTACTGGGACTATTGCCCTCCTTCCCTCCCTCCACCCCCACCCAAAGCTAGTTCTATTTTTATAGGCACAGGATTTGACTGACAACAGAACTTCCTGTTTAGGGACAGGAAGTGAGTGATCCTAGAACCACCAAGGACCTACCATCCTAGAAGGGCAAGAGTAGCTCTCCGGCCCCCTCTAGCTGCTGGAGGTCTGCCTCTGAACAAGTAAGTGGTCTACTGAGAAATACAGGATATTCTTGTCTCAGAACAGGACAATCAGGAGCTTAAAGGGAACACAGGCAGAAAGTAAGGAGAGAGAGAAAAAAAACAGAGGAAAGAGTAAGGATTGCAAACAGTTAAGGGGCCAGAAATAAGACATGATTGGAGCAGTGCAGTGCAGTGGCTGTGGAGCAGCAGTCTTCTGGGAGATGTTCTGGAGGATGCGGTGTTGTCCCATCTGCAGGCACCTCTCTGGGCTGAGGGAGGAGGTTGCTCATCTCCAGGCTGAGTTGGCCAGGATTTGTGGGACCTCCTCTTCCATCCAGGGACCACCAGTGCCACTGCCGTTGCCTCAGAGGTTGCCAAGAAAGAGGAGGGTTGGACCACAGTGGGCTCAGGGAGGGTGAGGTGGTGGAACAGAGGCACATCCCTCAGTTGTACCTCACAATTCTATGCCATTCTGGCAAAGTGTGGTTCCTCTATGGAGGCACCTACAGTGGAGACCAAGGAGGATGCTGGGAACCTCACAAAGGAGACCCACAGGAGGGTGGCAGGGGACCCTGCAGGGAAGGAAACAACTCCTGGTGGGGACTCCATTGTTAGGAAGGTAGAACTGGGCAAGGAAGGGAGAGGGAGGTGAGGTGCCTGCCTGGCACCATGGCTTGAGGGACAGGGAGGCGAATCCTCAGGATTGCGGAGCAGCTGCACAGGGGAGGAGCTGGATGTCATTGTCCACCTAGGGACAAATGACCAGCTAAAAGGGATTAGAGAGTGCAGGAAGAGTTTGTGGAATTGGGAGGGGCCTTAGTCAAGATAGCATGCGGTAACCTTCTCGGAGGTGCTACCCATCTATGGCATAGGAGAGGCTAGGGTGTCTGCATCATGGGATTCAATCAGTGGTTGAAAAACTGGTGCGGAGCTCAGGATTGGCTTCATTGGGGACTGGGGGTCCACCTGGAGTGATGCAAGCCTATACTGGCATGATGGGCTGCATCTGTCGGGAAGGGAACCAGGATCCTAGGTGATAGGTTTAAATGCTTCATTGGCAAGCTTTAAACTAGCCAAGGGGAGAGCACTGGAAAGGAGCAGGAAAATCCTAGCCCCCAAACAATCAGTAGTAAGTGTGGCAAACACCAACATGGAGGTGTCGATAGGGAGAAGGGCAGTGGTAAATGGAGAAAGTGGCAAAGGCAAGAAGGACAGGGATGGGGAAAAGGGGTAAGGCCATCAGGAAATGGAGGGTAAGTACCAATGCCCGTAGTCTGGGCAACAAGCTCCTGAGCTGGTGGCCTTAATGGAAGAGGGATGCCTGGATATCGTAGCAGTCACAGAAACATGATACACAGAGAACCATGACTGGGATGTTAACATACCAGGGTACATAACCTACAGGAGAGACAGGCAGGAGAAGAGGGAGGTAGCTCTCTATGTAAAGGAAGGATAAAAGCAACTGAACAAAAGAGTAAACAGGGAGGAGAGGAGGCACTGCTGGGTCACTCCAGAGACTGGAAAGGGCTACAATCTGCACAGGGGTTTGTAGCAGACCCCAAGTATCAGGGGAAGGAATGGACAAGGATATGATGGAAGGCATTCTTAGAATGGCAGAGAAAGGGAGATACTGTTGATGGGAGACCTGAATATGCCAGATGTTAACTGGAGCACATTGCTGCAGCCACATCCAAGAGCAGAGCCATTCTTGATGCCCTACAGGTGGCAGGCATTGAACAGCTAGTTTGGAACCCACTCATGAGGGAGCAATCTTGAGACCTCGTACTCTCAAGCCGGGGCAGTAAGAGGATCTCAGATCTAGAAGTGGGTTGCCATCTGGGGACAAGTGACCATCAAACAGTGTGGTTCATATTAAACTCAGCTACAGAGTCAAGCCATACAAAAGTGAGGGTACTGGACTTTAGGAGGGCTGACTTTGGCAAGATGGGAGGTGCTCAGAAAAGCACTAGCAAACAGGCTAGAAGAGTGTGGAGCAACAATGGGGAATTATCAAAACTGTCATCACAGAGGCAACAAGCCTTTGTGTGAAGCAAATAAACAAATCAAAATGAAAGAAAAGCCACTATGGTTCTTTCAGAGAGGTGGCTGTGAAAGTCAGGAAGAAAAGATAGCATTCGGAAGTATAAGGAAACAGAAGAGCAGGACAGAGAGCTGTACCAGTTAAGGCAGAAAGAAGCAGGGAGGAAGTCAGAATAGCAAAGGCCCAAACTGAGAAAAGATAGCCAACTCGATTAAGAAGGGGATAAAACCTTTATAGGTATCAGCGGCGTAGAAAGACAAGGGAGGGATAGTGAGGCTGAATAGAATGAGCGGTGGGGGGGCAGAGGGGACAGTGACAGCAGAATACTGAGCAGTATTTCTGCTCAGTATTCACAAAGAGGAGGAAGTGCCTAATCCAATTAACAGAAGCACTCTTGATAGGGGTCCAATCCCAGTCCTTTCACAGAAGAAAAGATTCTGCAAGAACTCCTAAAACTGAAGGTGGACACAGCAATGGGTCCTGATGGAATTCACCCAGAATTCAAAAGAATTAAGGAAGAACTAGTGAAACCACTGGCTACTCTTTTAATAAATCATGGGAGGATGGTGTGGTACCCGAGGACTGGAGGAAGGCGGATGTGATTCCCCTTCACAAAGTGGGACCAAGACAGAGGCAGGAAACTACAGACCTGTCAGTCTGACCTCTGTGGTAGGGAAAGTGATGGAGTCACTTCTGAAGGAAAGAATAGTTGAGTACCTAGAGGTCAGTGGAGCACAGGATCCAAGGCAGCATGGGTTCACAGTGGGAAGGTCATATCAGACGAGATCTAATAGATTTCTTTGACTGGGTGACCAAGTAGTAGACCAGGGAGGGGCTGTGGACATGGCCTACCTAGACTTAAGCAAGGCATTTGACACAGTCCCACAAAAAGATTATTAGTCAAATTAACCAGCCTGGGGTGGGTCCCAGGGTGGTAGCCTAGGTAAAACATTGGCTGGACAACAGGACACAGAAGGTAATTGTAAATGGAGTCCACTCTGAAGAAGAAGGCGGTTACTAGTGGGGTACCGTAGGGTTCAGTATTGGTCCAGTCCTTTTAATGTCTTCATCAGTGACATTGCAGAGGGACTGGAAGAAAAAGTATGCCTTTTGCAGATGACACAAGATCTGCAACAGGGTTGTCTACAAGGAGGTGTGGAAAGGATGAAAAGGGACTTGGCAAGGTTGGAGGAATGGTCAGACGTATAGCTAAGATTCAATGCAAAAAGTGCAAATAATGCACCTGGGAAACAAGAACCCAGAGGAGAAGAATACACAATGGGTGGGAGGTAGTAATAATAACAAAACAGGAAAGGGACCTGGGGTAATCATATCAGATGACCTTAAGGTTAGCAAGCAATGTGAGAAGGCAGTAGGGAGGGCTGGGGTATACTGGGATGTATAGGGAGAGGCATCAGCAGCAGAAAACAGGAAGTTGTCATCCCTCTGTACAGACAGTTGGTGAGACCCCATCTGGAATACTGTGTCCAGTTCTGGAACCCCATCTCCCGAGGACATAGACAGGATAGAGGCAGTCAGAGGAGGCAACTAAAATGGTGCAGGGTCTGCAAGAGAAGCCATATGAGGAGAGACTAAAGCAGCTTAATATGTATACCTTGAGGAAAGAAGGAGAGGGGACATGATAGAAACTTTCAAGTACCTCAAGGGAATCAACAAAGTCCAAGAGGGTAGCATCTTTCAGAAAAAGAGACTTTTACAGAACAAGGGACACAATTTAAAGATAGAAGGAGGGCGGTTCAGGGGCAATGTGAGGAAGTATTATTTCACAGAGAGGGTAGTGGATGTATGGAACAGCCTTCCTGAGGAAGTTGTGGGGTCTAAAACTGTTTGAGAATTCAAGAATGCATGGGACAGACATAAGGCAATTCTTGTGGGGGGCAGGAAGATATAGGCTGTTGGTTAACTAGGATCTGCGGCCTATCCTGTAGGTAGAGAAATGGGCAGACTAGATGGGCCTAGCGGTCCTTATCTGCCGTCAGTCTATGTTTCTATGTTTCTATGACTGCACTCCTTAAATTCACCACAGACACTCTTTCAAAAATGGATACTGGCAATCTGACTGGGGCTGTCTTTATTGACCTCACAAAAGCTTTTGACCTTGTTGATCACACTTTGTTTCTCTCCTTGCTTCGACACCTTCATTTCTCCTCCTGTGTTGTTGACTGATATGAAAGCTACCCGACAAATAGAACTCAAGTGGTGAAATGTAATTCCTCTCTATCGAACAGTACCACCATTAACATTGGTGTACCTCAGGGCTTCATCCTAGGGCCCCTCCTATTCTCTCTTTATATAAATAACATTGGAGCTGCTCTAAAATCCTGCTCTGCTATTCTATATGCTGATGATCTTATCATCTATACAAGTTTTACTAATATAGATACTATCAACACGACCCTTTCCTCTGACTTTAACAATACCCAAAACTGGCTATACGACCACAAACTGGCTGTCAACACTAGCAAAACTAAAGGCATGCTTCTTGGATCGGCCCCAAAGCTCCGGGCTTGCACAACAGCACTGATGGTGCAGGACTTAGAAGGTCAATTACTGGAATGTGTGACCTCTTTCAAGCTGGACATCCTGCTAGATCAATGTCTTGATCTTAATCTTCATGTACAGTCTGTTTGCAGAGCTGTCAACTCCAAACTGGGTGTTGCATATAAGACTGATTATGCTCATGCCATTAGCTAAAATGGCCATTAGAATTCTGCTCCCACCCTAACCTATGGGGCTCCCTTATTTGGGCTGCTCATAAAACTGACCTATTCAGATGGGATATTACGTATAACAACATATGTCGCTATGCCTCTTCTGCTCCTCAGCTTAAACACCACTGTCAGCTTTATAATGATCTTGGTTGGCTCTCTCCATTAGCTAGTAGGAAATACTACCTTGGCTCTCTTACTGATTCAATAATTCGAAATCAAACCCCTAGGTGTCTTGCAGCTATGCTTGTTCCTCAGGACACACTCCATGGTCTACGATCAGCTGATAAATCCTTTCCGAATTTGCCGAGGTGCCGCACTAGGAAAGGAACTGTTGCATTTGAGCATGCGGCTCCACAGCTGTGGAATTCCCTTCCTCTCGACATTAGACTTTCTAGCTCCCACACATGCTTTAAGAGAAAACTGCACTCGAATCTGCTGATTGCTGATACCTGTTCCTGCTTTCACCCTACCTAATGACTGATGTCTCTGGCCATACAATAGTATTTCCTCACCTCTATATAACCCTCTTACTGCCTCAGCCTGTCCCGGCTCCCTTTCCGTTCCCATATGTAATCTTGCACTGCAGGCATCTCCCTTACACTTACATACACTCATATAATCTAATTTCATGGCTTGCTCCCCTCTTCTTCACTTACCGACCTTTTCCATAATGACACCCCCTGCTCTCAATGGTTATTTCTTCCTTTTGTATTACCTGTTTTTGTTTTTGTGTACCTTGTTCTGTTCATATGATACGTCACCTGATAATTTATTGTCCAAGTTCCTCTCTATTCGTTGCATAGATAGGCACCTATGAACTTATGAATGGTCTACTCTGTATGTCTCTGATATATTGTATCCTCTTTAACTCATTATATGTAAAGCACTTATAATTTGTTATCCTGTTAAGTTTCTGCATGTCTGTACTGGCCCGGGTCGTGCCTGAAAATAGTCAGTTTATGGCTAGTGCACTTACCCGGTTAACAAAAGCTAAATAAATAAATAGTAGTATATTTAGTAGCTCTCTATTACCACTGTAGTATACTAAATAGCTCTCCATAGTTCTCCATTACCAGTGAAGTATAATTAGTAGCTCTCCATTACTGTTGCAGTATATTTAGTAGCGTAATAATTTTGATGCCTCACCACACATAATACATGAATCCAGGATAATGTCTCAGTTTAAAGCAGACCATTTCTCAATGTCTATTGGCAATGCTAATTGGACACCCATTACTTGCCTCCCCTCAATAGACCAGGCACTCGATTATTTTATCCTTACCTTTAAAAACATTATCAACAGACATGCTCCACTTACTAGATGTGGATCTAAGGGTATTAAGATACCCTGGCTCTCTACTGAAATCAGGACCCTCATGATGAGTCGTGATGCAGCCTGGAAGACCTATAAACACAGCCTCCTTCATTCTGATTGACTATATTATCGACAGCTGAGAAATAAGTGTAAAAATAGGATACAGGGTGCTAAACGTACCTATCTCCGCTCACTTCAGACGGAGAATCTCAGCAAGCCCAAAGAATTCTGGAAACATATCAATTCTTTGATCAAAGGTAAATCAACCCAATGTCCAAGCTCCATATCATCCAGTGGCCACCTCCTTCAAGATCCTCCGTCCATTGCAGAAGGAATTAATCAGTTCCTCACTGACCTTGATAGGTACACATGCAGCTTACCTGCCGCCAGTTTCGGATTTCTCTATCTCTACTCAGCATCATGCCACTCTTTGCTCCCGACCCCCTTTCCACCCAGAAATAACCACTAGAAGAGAAGTCCTCAGGCTGTTATCAAATCTCAAGTCAGAGAGCTCCCCTGGCCATGACACATTAGAACCCAGGTTTCTCAAACTAGGGGCAGCAGCACTCACCGCACCTGTTTGTGATCTTTTAAATAGATCCATCCTCTCTGGTGAAGTGCCAAGTCTTTGGAAAGTGGCTGTGGTGGTCCCCCTCCATAAGGGGGGGGACCCACACTGTGGAAAATTATAGGCCTATATCAATTCTCTGCCCACTGGCTAAGATCCTGGAGTGGATCCTGCACATTCAGCTGCAATCCTACCTAGACTTACATCATCTTCTCACAGACTGCCAGCATGGCTTCAGGAAGGGCCATAGTACTACCAAAGCCCTTGTCAAAATCTTGACTGACATTCTTAATGCAAGTGATGCTGGTCTTCTAACCGGTGGAGTATTCATCGACTTGACTAAGGCCTTCAATCTAGTCAACCACCACCTTCTCCTTGGTAAATTGCATCAGGTAGGTCTAGATCACTTAGCACTCACATGGTTCCATGACTACCTCACTGAAAGATCGCAAAGGGTAAAATGGTCTGGTTCACTCTCCTCTTCAAGGCCTATCTCACACGGAGTACCCCAAGGTTCTATTCTTGGACTGATACTGTTAGCTTTTTATCAACAAGTTCTCCAACCTCTGTGGCGGTGCGTCCGTGCAATTATATGCTGATGATGCAATCTTATACTGCTCATCTAACAATATAGACTGGCTTAACCACAGCCTTAACTCTGATTTAATTGTGCTCGAGACCTGGTTCTCCGACAATCACCTAATTCTAAATGTGAAAAAAAACAAAAGCTATGCTTTTCCGTAACCTGTCCCCCAAACCGACCAAACAGCTCCAGATCAGTACACAGTCAAGAGACACCATAGAGGTGGTTAGTATTTTTAAATATCTTGGGATTCACTTAGATGCCTCCTTCTCAATGGAGCATCATGCAACTCAGCTTACCAAAATGGTAAACCAGAAGCTCAGGTTATTATACCGGCCTCCACCCCCTTTTATCCAACGCCGCCTGTAGAAAGATTGCGTCAACATCCCTTCTCCCTATTTTGTTCTATGGTGCCCCTCTACTACTCTCTGCCCAATCCTCTTCCCTTGCACAGGTGCATCAACTGTATCATAGAATTGGATGTTTTGCCCTTGGAGCAGACTCCAGAAAACACGACTGTGAGGCCCTGTATTCTCTTCAATGGCCTACCTATGACTCAAGGTTACAGTTTCACACCTTATGCCTTATATTTAAACTTACCAAGCTCTTTAATCCCCCTTGCCTAAGGGGAATCATTTACAAAAAAGCACCCACACGCATGCTTAGATCTATTTCCTTACCCTTACTAGCAATCCAGAAGACGCAATGCCTATCGGTACGCGCTCATTAGCCTTCTCAGCTCCCTGTGCTTGCAATTCCCTCCCCCTAACTTACTCTCCTGCTCCACCCTATCCTCCTTCAAAAAAGAGCTTACCTCTTTCCTACTAACCCCCTCCTCTGCAATTGCTTTAAATAACCCTTATAGCATCGTTAATGCCTAGTCTATGTTATTCTGATAGATGTCTTGTAATCCACCTGCTCTCATGTTCCTGCTATGTATATATTGTATAATATTAGTTATCCTGTTTATTTATATATGCTTAATGCCTGATCCGTTTTAAGTTACTTACCTGGCTTTCCACTGTAATAATTTTTGCAACATTGTTAAATCTCTCTGTAACCTGTATATTATTATTGTATTTATCTATTGTACTGTGTTCACCATTGTCACCCGGGTCATCACTGAAAAAGGGACTGCATGGTCTCAGTGGACTTACCCGGTTACCAAAATTCTAATACATTAGTAAAATTGTAGTATATTCAGTAGCTCTCCATTTCCACTGTAGTATACTAAATAGTTCTCTGCAGCTGTCCATTACCATTGTAATATATTTAGTAGCTCTCCATTACTGTTGTAGTATATTTAGTAGCTCTGAATTACCATTGTAATATATTTAGTAGCTCGTCATTACCACTATAGTATATTAAATAGCTCTCCATTACCATTGTAGTATATTTAGTAGCTCTCCATTACCACTGTAGTATATTAAATAGCTCTCCATTACAATTGTAGTATATTTAGAAGCTTTCCATTACCGTTGTAGTATATTTAGTAGTTCTCCATTACTGTTGTAGTATAACTAGCTCTTCGTTACCTTTGTAATATATTTAGCAGGTCTCTATTACAACTGTAGTATATTAAAAAGCCCACCGTTATTGTTATAGTATGTTTAGTAGCTCTCTATTACCACTGTAGTATATTTAGTAGCTCTCCATTACCACTATAGTATATTAAATAGTTCTCCATTACCAATCACAGTATATATATAGCAGCTCTTCATTACCACTGTAGTATATTTACTAGCTCTCCAATACTGTTGTAGTATATTTAGTAGCTCTCCATTACAGTTGTAATATATTTAGAAGCATTCCAATACCACTGTAGTATATTTAGTAGCTCCCCGTTACCATTGTAGTATATTTAATAACTTTCCATTACCATTGTTGTATATTTAGTAGCTCTGCATTACCACTGTAGTACATTTAGTAGCTCTCCATTACCTTTGTAGTATGTTTAGTAGCACTACATTGCCGTTGTACTATTTAGTAGTGCTCCAATTGTAGTATATTAAATAGCTCTACATTACCATCATAGTATATCAAGTAGCTTTCCATTACCACTGTAGTATATTTAGTAACTCTCCATTACCATTGAAAGTATATTAAATAGCTCATCATTAGCTGTTAGTGTATTTAACAATTCAACATGAACACTGTAGTATATTTAAAAGCTTAGCATGAATGTAGTATATTTAATAATTCATGATTACCACTGAAGTATACTAAATAGCTTACCTTTACCATTGCTTTCTATGTGGTAGCTCACCATTTCTGCTGTGGTATATTTAAGCAATAAGGCACAACAGGGTGTGGGTTATTGGGGATTTACCCACGCCTTGTGTGGTGTGTCATGAGGCGCAGCCAAGTGACTTAACCACACAAGAAGTGGATAAATCACCCAATAACTCACATCCTTGAGTGCCTTATTGCGATTATACAATGGACCCATGTATAAAATACATTTCAAATGTATTTAATTATGTTTTTTATAAATGCCATTTCTCAGCCATGGGCTATGCAGGATTTACCCACAGTCATGTGACATGTTTTTAGCAATGAGGTTATAGGATTTTCACACACCATTGTATAATTAACTTACCATTACAAGTTACAGTATTTTAATAGCTTAGCATTACCCTTGTAGTATATTAAATACCTCACCATAACCATTGTACTACATGTAATAGCTCACCGTTACCTTTATAGTATATTTAAGCAATAAGCCACAAGGGGGTGTGGGTTATCGGGGGATTTACCACGGTTGGCGTGGTTTGCCCACGAGGGTGGCAGTGGGCAAATCTCGCCAGCTGTGGTAAATCCCCGATAACTACACCCCAAGTGGCTTATTGCGATTATCGATACATTCTGTGATGGGTATAAGTTTAAATGGTTTTATTTTATTTATTTATGTCTAAAAAATTATTTTTTGTAATAAATATCCTTCCATGAAAGAAATAGTACATGTCCTTTCCCACCAGCCAAAACCCTGATGAAAGCGTATTTAGATCGAAATTATTCAAGAAGCAGAGATGTTTTCGTTTTTTACTTTTATAGTTGTGTCACATTATTTGGTTTTTTGATGTTGTGAATCGGCGCTTTTCTATAGGCCACACGTAGCAGCTAATTTGTTCTTACAGGATTGGTTGCTGCGCAAGGAGTGTAGAGAGGGCGCCGAGTTCAAGCTGTCAGCTGCGGAGGGTCGAGATGATGTGCTCGGCTGTATGTGCACTGCAGTATTGGATTTTGGCTGGTGGGACAGGAGCGGTGATGGATGTCTCTGGCTTCTTGAGGTACGTGCTTTGGAGCGTAAAATTTTGTTGGACTTTCGCTAGTTTTCATTTTTAAATAATAGCCTACCGTGAATGTTAGTGGAGAGGAAAGATGGCGGCTTTGAAATGTTGGAGGGGGGGTCGGAGTGATTTTTTTACCGGGTGGCACGAGGATGTGGCAGGCTGGCACCTTTTGCGGTGATTATCAGAGGATTTACAACAGAGGCAAGGTGCCAGCCAGCCGTTTTCATTGGTCAGTGTCCAAGGTCCATGGTATAATTAGGCAATATACCATGAGAAGGTGTGGGTAATAGCAGGATTTACCCATGCCTGGTGTGTTTGGTCATGAGGCTGAAGGCTAAGTGAGTAAACCACACCAGGAGTGAGTAAATCCTGCCATCACCCACACCTTTGAGTGGCATATTGTGATTATATAATGTGAAAATTGAAGAAGGCAAGCAGTATTTGTGTTTCAAAGGTGTTTTTATTGTATTAGCTTGTAAATAGAGAATTTATTCTTACCCCCAAAAAATAGTCCATAGAACAGTGTTTTTTTATTCATAACTTTACTGTCTTAAATCTTGAATCTTGCATAACTTTACTCAAGGAAATGGTTAACTTTCATGGAAAGGAAGAAGTATTAAAGTATTTTATTTAAAATGAAGTGGAAAAGCTAGGTAACTGTTTCAGAATATTTGCTTTTTTCTGATAAGTAGTGGAAAGCAGATTTGATCTAGTCATGCTTTATTATTTGTTCATAAAATGCACATTCAGTCTATTTTTTATAATTTGTTGTTCCTTTGCTGTTGCAGAATATTTGCTTTATTGTGTTCTGGCTAGAACAGTTGGTGGGATGTCTTCTTGGTTGATGTTTCTTGCTGTTTTGTTTTGCTGCTGGATTGCAGATTCGTTCTGCCTACCAAAGGAAAGAGAAATGTTTTGGGGATGTGTTTTATTTTGTAAAATGATTTTTTTTTGTGGAGGCAGTATATTAATCTGTTCCCCTGGATGCTATTTCTTTAAGGCTGGCACTCTTACTGCAGTTGCAAATAAACGTTAATCATGCCATAGTTTACGAAGTGGCTGAATGCTGGAATCAGGATGGAGTGTCTCCTCGATGATTGACTGGTTTGCTGTGTTTGGGTGTCCCGAAGTCATTGAGTTGGGAGGGAGTCTGCAATCGGAAAAGGATTTTGTTCGTGCTGGATCTCTTGAAGTAGTGAGTCGAAGGGGTTGTTTATTTCCAGCAACTCTGCATTTTGTATGGTGTTGGCTTGAGAGGTTTGTTGGATTTCTACTGGGGTTAGTTCTGTGCTTTTGACCTGATCGATCGTTTGGTTGCTGAAGAGAGCAGTCGATAATGTGGAGCGGAGCTTAGTTGGTGCTGCTGTGCTCAGTTAAGAGTAGACTGACCTTGCAGGCTGCTTTCTGCCATTTTCTGGGGTTGATTCTGGCTGAGTGAGGGTCTCTTCTGGCAATGTGTAAAAATCTTTGCTGCAGCAGGGGGCATTTTCTTGCTGTAGGAGGAAGTATTTGAGCTGTACTGGTTTCTTGTTGAGCATCATGATTTCTGGTTTTGTTGTTTGCTGTGGGTTAGCTCCTGATATTATTGCTCCCTATGTTGCAAAGTTTCCATGTTGGGGCACCAGTAGCTCCTTAATGTGCCTTCATTTCTGTGGCCTGTGATGACCATTATGTGGAGGGTGTCCATTTCTGCGTCAGAGAGCAACGTAACTGCTGTGGTTCTTAAACAATGAATTGTATATTTGTTTGCTAGCCCAGCTTCCTGGCATGTACTTGGTAGCATTTTGCCCAAGAAATTTATGCCCATTGGCTCTTTTGAATACCAGACTGATTGGTCATTTAGCCTTTCTTGAGGTATTTGTTTCAGGTGCAAGAAGAGGGCTGGGGGTTTGGGGGTAGTTTTGACATGTATTTTTGAAAACTTTTTAATAGGGCAGAGTGGGTCCCCTGGGATTTCCAGCATGAATCCTCTATTGTTCTGTCGCATTGGATCTGTTGGAGTTTTATTATTTTTTGTATCGTTATTAAACATTTTAGTGAAGTATTTCAGTCCTTTATCTGTTTCTTTAATTTCAAATGAGTGGACAGTGAAGCAACGGATACCCTAATTTCCGCATCGTGCCAGGTGTAACATGATGTCCAGCCAAACTTTATTTATGAACCCCCGAGGCTGTAACAGGGAATACGGCTTTTGAGTGTCTAAGAAAGTTCAGTTCAGCCTGGGTAATCATTGGTGGGTGGTGGCTGAATTTGTCTCTGCCCTCTTTTCAGATTTTTTTCATTACCCCTTTAAAAACATTATTGGCACTTGTGAAGACTGTGTCTGCCATTAAACTGATGTGGCGACTTATGGGAGGATCATTTATGTGCCTCTTTAGGCCTGACCTTAATCCCATGAAGCTGCTTAAACAGTATTCCTCTCCCACTGAATTATGGACTGTACCATAGAGCTGGCAGAGTACTTCATTTAATTGTGGTAATAGGATGGTGCTTAATTCTATGGTTATTTTATTCTGTGCACAACAATTACTAAAGACGTCTATCGACCATCTAGTTTGCTTCACTGTTGTACTCTAATTTCTTTCAAGTTCTAGTACTGTCAAGTCTTTTTCACTTACTGTGAGGTGACGTTGTATGTTTTGCTTTTTAGGATTGGCTGGGCCTTGCTAGGAACAGCAGCACTGGTAGCAGAGCTGCTTGTGGGTGGGGCGGCAATCTCAGTATGTTAATCAGTGCGGGCAATGCTGTCAGCATCTGGTGGCACTGGAGCGGGCACTGTTTCGGCTTCTAGAACCAATTATTCATGTTGGTATCAGTACTGGGAGTCTCTTCTGTTAGGGCAAACATTTCTTCTAACTCGTTTTCATCGATAAGGTCGAAAGAACAGTTAATTTTTTTACATGTTTGAATTCTGTGCTTTAGTGGTGGCAACTAGTTAAAATGGAGACAGATTGCTTTAATTTCCACTTCGGAGTGATATGCGTGTGGTGTTGGGGGGTACTTTTTACTGTTGGGTGATGACACAATTTACACGTTGTAAATTGTGGCAGCCAACCAATCAAGAACTAGTATTATAAGAGTCCATTGTATAATCAATAACTAATCGTTACCCTTGTAGTATAGTTAATAGCTCACCATTACCATTGCAACATATTTAATAGCTCGACATTACTCTTATAGTGTATTCGATAGCTTACCCTTAGCCATGTAATCTATTCAATAGCTTGCCATTTCTGTTGCAGCATATTGAATAGCTCACCATTACTATTGTAGAATATTCAGTACCTCACCATTATCCTTGTAGTATATTCAATACCTCACCATTACCCTTGTAGTACATTCAATACCTCACCATTACCCATGTAGTATATTCAATACCTCACCATTACCCTTGTAGTATATTCAATACCTCACCATTACCCTTGTAGTACATTCAATACCTCACCATTACCCATGTAGTACATTCAATACCTCACCATTACCCATGTAGTACATTCAATACCTCACCATTACCCATGTAGTATATTCAGTACCTCACCATTACCTTTGTAGTATATTCAGTACCTCACCATTACCCTTGTAGTATATTCAGTAGCTCATTCTGTAGCTCACCATTACCCCTGTAGTATATTCAGTAGCTCACCATTACCCATATAACATATTCAATAGCTTGCCGTTACTCTTGCAGCATATTTAATAGCTCACCATTACCCTTTATTTAAATACAGTTGATATATTATAATGTTGTTTTAATCTATTTATGTATATGTTTTTATGTACAGCGCCTTGGTTGTGAAAGGCGCTATATAAATAAAGCAGATTTGATTTGATTTTGATTTGTAGAATATTGAATAGCTTACCATTACCAGTTGTCTGGAAGGTGATTCTTGGGGCCTTCTTCACCAAACTAGTTGTCCTTAGACTGCCTGGAATCTCAGTGTCTGTCTGTGAAAATAAAAGCAAAAATATTGTTACCCAGTTACCAACCAAATAAATAAATATTAACAGAATATCAATTAACGGTAAAGCACAACAGGGGTGGGAGCAGAAGTACTGAACAGTCTGGCACTGATCTTTGCTCAACTGTAACAAAATGCACATGTCTACTGCATGCAATGGCAGGGCTCACAGAGAATCCATGCAGTTCCTAAGGGGTGAGCTCACACATGCCTACTGCACTCAATGGCAGGTACACAGGGAAACCATGCGGTTACTAAGGGGTGACCTCACACATGCCTACTGCAAGCAATGACAGGGTACACAGGGAAACCAAGTGGTAACTAAGGGGTGACCTCACACATGCCTACTGCACTCAGTGGCAGGGCTCAAAGGGAAGCTATGCAGTTTCTAAGGGGTGAGCTCACACATGCCTACTGCACTCAATGGCAGGTACACAGGGAAGCCATGCGGTTACTAAGGGGTGACCTCACACTTGCCTACTGCACTCAATGGCAGGGTGCACAGGGAAGTCATGCAGTTTCTAAGGGGTGACCTCACACATGCCTACTGCAAGCAATGGCAGGGTACACAGGGAAACCATTGGGTAACTAAGGGGTGACCTCACACATGCCTACTGCACTCAGTGGCAGGGTTCACAGGGAAGCCATGCAGTTTCTAAGGGGTGAGCTCACACATGCCTACTGCACACAATGGCAGGTTCACAGGGAAGTCATGCAGTTTCTAAGGGGTGACCTCACACATGCCTACTGCACTCAAAGGCAGGTACACAGGGAAGCCATGTGGTTACTAAGGAGTGACCTCACACTTGCCTACTGCACTCAATGGCGGGGTGCACAGGGAAGTCATGCAGTTTCTAAGGGGTGCCCTCACATATGCCTACTACACTCAATGGCAGGTTCACAGGAAAGTCATGCAGTTTCTAAGGGGTGACCTCACAAATGCCTACTACACTCAATGGCAGGTACACAGGGAAGCCATGCGGTTACTAAGGGGTGACCTCACACTTGCCTACTGCACTCAATGGCAGGGTGCACAGGGAAGTCATGCAGTTTCTAAGGGGTGACGTCACATATGCCTACTACATTCAATGGCAGGTTCACAGGGAAGTCATGCAGTTTCTAAGGGGTGACCTCACACATGCCTACTGCACTCAATGGCAGGGTGCACAGGGAACCAATACAGTTACTGAGGGGTGACCTCACACTTGCCTACTGCACGCCATGGCGGGGTACACAGCGAAGCCATGCAGTTACTAACGGGTGACCTCACACATGCCTATTTCACTGAATGGCACATTCAGTGGGAACTTATGCAGTTACTAAGGGGTGATCTCACACATGTCTACTGCATTCAATGGCAGGGTTCACAGGGAACCCATGCGGTTACTAACAAGTGACCTCACACATGCCTATTACACTCAATGGCACGTTCAGTGGGAACCTATACAGTTACTAAGGGGTGATCTCACACATGTCTACTGCATTCAATGGCAGGGTTCACAGGGAAACCTTACTAAGGGGTGACCTCACACATGCCTACTGCACACAGTGGCAGGGTTCACAGGGAACCCATGCAGTTAATAAGGGGTGACCTCACACATGCCTACTGCACACAGTGGCAGGGTGCACAGGGAAGCCATGCAGTTACTAAGGGGTGACCTCACACATGCTTACTGCACTCAATGGCAGGGTTCACAGGGAAACCATGCGGTTACTAAGGGGTGACCTCACACATGCCTACTGCATGCAATGGCAGGTACATGGGGAAACCATGCGGTTACTAAGGGGTGAGCTCACATGCCTACTGCACTCAATGGCAGGTTCACGAGGAAGCCATGCGGTTACTAAGGGTGAGCTAACACATGCCTACTGCATGCAATGGCAGGTTCACGGGGAAACCATGCGGTTACTAAGGGGTGAGCTAACACATGCCTACATCACTCAGTGGCAGGTTCACAGGGAACCCATGAGTTACTAAGGGGTGATCTCACACATGCCTACTGCACTCAATGGCAGGGTTCACAGGGAAACCATTACGGTTACTAAGGGGTGACCTCACACACACCTACTGCACTCAGTGGCAGGGTTCACAGGGAAGCTATGCAGTTTCTAAGGGGTGAGCTCACACATGCCTACTGCACTCAATGGCTGGGTGCACAGGGAAGTCATGCAGTTTCTAAGGGGTGACCTCACACATGCCTACTACACTCAATGGCAGGTTCACAGGGAAGTCATGCAGTTTCTAAGGGGTGACATCACACTTGCCTACTCCACTCAATGGCAGGTTCACAGGGAAGTCATGCAGTTTCTAAGGGGTGACCTCACACATGCCTACTACACTCAATGGCAGGTTCACAGGGAAGTCATGCAGTTTCTAAGGGGTGACATCACACTTGCCTACTCCACTCAATGGCAGGTTCACAGGGAAGGCATGCAGTTTCTAAGGGGTGACCTCACACATGCCTACTACACTCAATGGCAGGTACACTGGGAAGCCATGCGGTTACTAAGGGGTGACCTCACACTTGCCTACTGCACTCAATGGCAGGGTGCACAGGGAACCAATACAGTTACTGAGGGGTGACCTCACACTTGCCTACTGCACACCATGGCGGGGTACACAGCGAAGCCATGCAGTTACTAACAGGTGACCTCACACATGCCTATTTCACTCAATGGCACATTCAGTGGGAACTTATGAAGTTACTAAGGGGTGATCCCACACATGTCTACTACATTCAATGGCAGGATGCACAGGGAACCCATGCGGTTACTAACAAGTGACCTCACACATGCCTATTACACTCAATGGCACATTCAGTGGGAACTTATGCAGTTACTAAGGGGTGATCTCACACATGTCTACTGCATTCAATGGCAGGGTTCACAGGGAAACCATGTGGTTACTAAGGGGTGAGCTAACACATGCTTACTGCACACAATGGCAGGTTCACAGGGAACCCATGTAGTTACTAAGGGGTGACCTCACACATGCTTACTGCACTCAATGGCAGGGTTCACAGGGAAACCATGCGGTTACTAAGGGGTGAGCTAACACATGCCTACTGCATGCAATGGCAGGTTCACGGGGAAACCATGCGGTTACTAAGGGGTGAGCTAACACATGCCTACTTCACTCAGTGGCAGGTTCACAGGGAACCCATGAGTTACTAAGGGGTGATCTCACACATGCCTACTGCACTGAATGGTAGGGTTCACAGGGAAACCATGCGGTTACTAAGGGGTGACCTCACACATGCCTACTGCAAGCAATGACAGGGTACACAGGGAAACCATGCAGTAACTAAGGGGTGACCTCACACATGCCTACTGCACTCAGTGGCAGGGTTTACAGGGAAGCTATGCAGTTTCTAAGGGGTGAGCTCACACATGCCTACTGCACTCAATGGCAGGGTGCACAGGGAACCAATACAGTTACTGAGGGGTGACCTCACACTTGCCTACTGCACGCCATGGCGAGGTACACAGCGAAGCCATGCAGTTACTAACAGGTGACCTCACATATGCCTACTGCACTCAATGGCAGGTTCCAGGAACTCATGCAGTTACTAAGGGTGATCTCACACATGTCTACTGCATTCAATGGCAGGGTTCACAGGGAACCCATGCGGTTACTAACAAGTGACCTCACACATGCCTATTACACTCAATGGCACGTTCAGTGGGAACCTATGCAGTTACTAAGGGGTGATCTCACACATGTCTACTGCATTCAATGGCAGGGTTCACAGGGAAACCTTACTAAGGGGTGACCTCACACATGCCTACTGCACACAGTGGCAGGGTTCACAGGGAACCCATGCAGTTAATAAGGGGTGACCTCACACATGCCTACTGCACACAGTGGCAGGGTGCACAGGGAAGCCATGCAGTTACTAAGGGGTGACCTCACACATGCTTACTGCACTCAATGGCAGGGTTCACAGGGAAACCATGTGGTTACTAAGGGGTGACCTCACACATGCCTACTGCATGCAATGGCAGGTACACGGGGAAACCATGAGGTTACTAAGGGGTGACCTCACACACACCTACTGCACTCAGTGGCAGGGTTCACAGGGAAGCTATGCAGTTTCTAAGGGGTGAGCTCACACATGCCTACTGCACTCAATGGCAGGGTGCACAGGGAAGTCATGCAGTTTCTAAGGGGTGACCTCACATATGCCTACTACACTCAATGGCAGGTTCACAGGGAAGTCATGCAGTTTCTAAGGGGTGACCTCACACTTGCCTACTGCACTCAATGGCAGGTTCACAGGGAAATCATGCAATTTCTAAGGGGTGACCTCACATATGCCTACTACACTCAATGGCAGGTTCACAGGGAAATCATGCAATTTCTAAGGGGTGACCTCACATATGCCTACTACACTCAATGGCAGGTTCACAGGGAAATCATGCAATTTCTAAGGGGTGACCTCACATATGCCTACTACACTCAATGGCAGGTTCACAGGGAAGTCATGCAGTTTCTAAGGGGTGACCTCACACATGCCTACTACACTCAATGGCAGGTTCACAGGGAAGTCATGCAGTTTCTAAGGGGTGACATCACACTTGCCTACTGCACTCAATGGCAGGTTCACAGGTAAGTCATGCAGTTTCTAAGGGGAGACCTCACACATGCCTACTACACTCAATGGCAGGTACACTGGGAAGCCATGCGGTTACTAAGGGGTGACCTCACACTTGCCTACTGCACTCAATGGCAGGGTGCACAGGGAACCAATACAGTTACTGAGGGGTGACCTCACACTTGCCTACTGCACACCATGGCGGGGTACACAGCGAAGCCATGCAGTTACTAACAGGTGACCTCACACATGCCTATTTCACTCAATGGCACATTCAGTGGGAACTTATGCAGTTACTAAGGGGTGATCCCACACATGTCTACTGCATTCAATGGCAGGATGCACAGGGAACCCATGCAGTTACTAACAAGTGACCTCACACATGTCTATTACACTCAATGGCACGTTCAGTGGGAACTTATGCAGTTACTAAGGGGTGATCTCACACATGTCTACTGCATTCAATGGCAGGGTTCACAGGGGAAACCATGTGGTTACTAAGGGGTGACCTCACACATGCTACTGCACACAATGGCAGGTTCACAGGGAACCCATGTAGTTACTAAGGGGTGACCTCACACATGCTTACTGCACTCAATGGCAGGTTCACGGGGAAACCATGCGGTTACTAAGGGGTGAGCTAACACATGCCTACTTCATTCAGTGGCAGGTTCACAGGGAACCCATGAGTTACTAAGGGGTGATCTCACACATGCCTACTGCACTCAATGGTAGGGTTCACAGGGAAACCATGCGGTTACTAAGGGGTGACCTCACACATGTCTACTGCAAGCAATGGCAGGGTACACAGGGAAACCATGCAGTAACTAAGGGGTGACCTCACACATGCCTACTGCACTCAGTGGCAGGGTTCACAGGGAAGCTATGCAGTTTCTAAGGGGTGAGCTCACACATGCCTACTGCACTCAATGGCAGGTTCACAGGGAAGTCATGCAGTTTCTAAGGGGTGACCTCACACATGCCTACTGCACTCAAAGGCAGGTACACAGGGAAGCCATGCGGTTACTAAGTGGTGACCTCACACTTGCGTACTGCACTCAATGGCAGGGTGCACAGGGAAGTCATGCAGTTTCTAAGGGGTGACCTCACACTTGCCTACTGCACTCAATGGAAAGTTCACAGGGAAGTCATGCAGTTTCTAAGGGGTGACCTCACATATGCCTACTACGCTCAATGGCAGGTTCACAGGGAAGTCATGCAGTTTCTAAGGGGTGACCTCACACATGCCTACTGCATTCAATGGCAGGTTCACAGGAACCCATGCAGTTACTGAGGGGTGACCTCACACTTGCCTACTGCACGCCATGGTCAGGTATACAGCGAAGCCATGCAGTTACTAAGGGGTGACCTCACACATGCCTACTGCACACAGTGGCAGGGTGCACAGGGAAGTCATGCAGTTACTAAGGGGTGACCTCACACATGCCTACTGCATGCAATGGCAGGGTGCACAGAGAAGCCATGCGGTTACTAAGGGGTGCGCTCACACATGCCTACTGCGCTCAGTGGCAGGTTCACAGGGAACACATGCAGTTACTGAGGGGTGACCTCATGCATGTCTACTGCACTCAATGACAGGGTTCACAGGGAATCCATGGGGTTACAAAGGGGTGATCCACACATGCCTACTGCACTCAATTGCAGGTTCACAGGGTACCAATGCAGTTACTGAGGGGTGACCTCACACTTGCCTGCTACACTCAATGGCAGGTTCACAGGGAAGCCATGAGTTACTAAGGGGTGACTTCATACTTGCCTACTACACTCAATGGCGGGTTCACAGGGAAGCCATGAGTTACTAAGGGGTGACCTCACACTTGCCTATTACACTCAATGGCAGGTTCACAGGGAAGCCGTGCGGTTTACTAAGGGGTGCCCTCATATGTGTCTACTACACTCAATGGCAGGTTCACAGGGAAGCCATGAGTTACTAAGGAGTGACCTCACACTTGCCTACTACACTCAATGGCAAGTTCACAGGGAAGCCATGCGGTTACTAAGGGGTGACCTCATATGTGCCTACTACACTCAATGGCAGGTTCACAGGGAAGCCATGAGTTACTAAGGGGTGACTTCATACTTGCCTACTACACTCAATGGCGGGTTCACAGGGAAGCCATGAGTTACTAAGGGGTGACCTCACACTTGCCTACTACACTCAATGGCATGTTCACAGGGAAGCCATGTGGTTACTAAGGGGTGCCCTCATATGTGTCTACTACACTCAATGGCAGGGTTCACAGGGAACCAATGTCATTACTAAATAGTGAATAACAACAGTCCAGAACCATGCAGTTCATGATGTGTGCATATTATTTATTTTCTTTCATAGCTCTCAATTTCATTAATTCTTATACAATCCAATGTTTTGAGATCTGATCCTGATCTCTTCCTCAGGGAAAATGATAAAAATTATAAATACTGAAATGCACTTTTAGCATAACATAATCACACAAAAAATTATTTATATAAAATTGAAAACTGGGAGTGGAAAAACTCCTAGTTATCTGTTCAGAAATCACAAGGCTATGCACATTTTTATCTGCTTATGGACTTATTGTTTTTATGTCTCTGCAACATTTAAGAAGAAAAAGATTTGTCAGTGGAAAAACCTTAAAATTAAAAGGTACAAATGAAAAGAGATCAAGCTCTGAAATATTTGAATTCAGACAGACATGCAATAAGCACTTAACAGACACCAACACATTATAAAACTTTGCAGCTCCGCTAGTAAAAGATTTCCGTTTATGTTCTGATGTTTCAATGAAGAAAATAACCTTTTAAAAGGGCATCAGAAAAAACTAACCTGTTCATTTAAAATGTGTGCTATTACAAGAATAAAGCGGGTGAGATGACCACACAAATTATATAGCGTTATTTGAACATTATAAAAACAGTATTACACTAGAAATGTGTATGATATGCAAACTGTTGATTTAATTGTGTTTTTTAACAGGTTATGCTAA
The DNA here is from genome assembly GCA_016271365.2 of Neoceratodus forsteri. Taxonomy (NCBI): domain Eukaryota; kingdom Metazoa; phylum Chordata; order Ceratodontiformes; family Ceratodontidae; genus Neoceratodus; species Neoceratodus forsteri. The sequence goes on from JADMNL010000026.1 coordinate 219,979,225, forward strand.
AATGATATTGACTTGATAAAAAAAAAAAACATTTGCTTGGAGTTGAAAACTATAAAGCCAGCTATTTATAGAAAGCCTGAATAATAAGAGAGTTTGGGAAATTCGTATTTCATAATATGAAATATTTTTCTTCTTATGTTGCAGAAAACATAAAACATTAAGTCCATAAGCAGATAAAAGATTGTGCATGTCCTTGTGATTTCTGAAAAGGTAATTAGGAGTTTTTCCACTCCCGGTTTTCAATTTTATATAAAACTTTTTTTATGTGATAATAACACAGGTGTGTTATACTAAAAGTGCACTTCAATATTTATAACTTTTAGCCTTTTCCCTGAGAAAGCGATCAGGATCAGATCTTAAAATGCTGGATTCTGTAAGAATTAATGAAGTTCAGGGCTATGAAAGAAAATAAATAATATGCATACACCATGACCAGGATGTTCCAGGACTGTTATTGATTATTTAAATTTTTTGATCACAGCACAAGGGCCATTTTGGATACTTAATTTAAAAGGAAAATGAACTCTCTGGAGGTTGCAACTTTAATTACTAAACAGTGACCCTAGACATACCTACTGCACTTAATGGCAGGGTACACAGGGAACCCATATGGTTACTAAGGGGTGACCTCACACATGCCTACTACACTCAATGGTGGAGTACACACAGAACCCATGCAGTTACTAAGGGGTGACCTCAAACGTGTCAAATCACTCAATGGTTGGTTACCCACAGACCACATGTGCTTACTAAAGGGTGACCCACAGTTGCCTACTGCATTCAATGGTAGGGTACTCAGGGGAGATTCAGGAAGGACATGAATAATTTTTATTTTGCAGAGAGAGTGGTTAAGGCATGAAACAGCCTACTGGCAGAGGTTGTGGGTGCAAGAACCATTAATGGTTTCAACCACGGCTGTGACCAAGCAAAAGGCTTAATAGTTACTTAGGGGTAAGTAGCAGTAGGGCAGGGGTGAGGGGAGGAGGCAAGGGCAATAACTCTGAATAAACAATAGGCCGTGGAGTAGGATTATGTAAAACAGGAATGTCTGTATGGACCAATGGTCTTTTTTCTTTTGACATTTTCTATATTTCTATGTTTCTATGAATTTTTATCATCAAAGAAAGCCAGTGATTAAGTGCCTCTGGAAGGTACTGAAGCAATGGGATACAGGAAGGAACACAAAGACAGACAAGCGCTGTGCTAATACACGACTTGGGGGAGGAGGTCTGTTAGCAAATATTTACTGCAATGCAGCACTCTAGCAGGATTTGTTGAGTTATTATGATCAATAGTATTTTTTCCATCCAGAATACTTTGTAAATATTACCGATTTCATGTCCCTTTGTTTGATATTAACAATTGTTCTTATCAAATAAAATGGCAATACCGAGGTACTTGCCTCAAAAGTTTGGCAAGAATAGTACAGTTATGGAAGAACTATGAGCTAATGGAGACAGGGTGCAGCAGAATGATTCAGGACAAATTTATCCAATTTAAGTTTTACATCAGTGGTGCCATACCCCACCAAGTTTGTTTTGAAGCTGCTATCTCTGATGGTGGTTCCCACTGGAGATGCCCAGAAAGATAAGCTAACCTAAAGCATATTCTTTGGTTGTGCCGAAAGGTAAAACCAACCTAGAATAAAGTTATTATCTTATCGTCCTCAGCACTCAATGTTAAAATTACTCCCAACCCCAACTGATTTATTCTTGACAAGTCCCTTAAATAGCACATAACACTTCTAGCTCCGTTCTACTTTGATGGGATTGAAGAGATTAGCATTGCCTTAATGGAGAAACCATGTCCCTTCAGGCTTTGAAGAATAGCTTATTTAGAATAGTATATTACCTGCAAATGAGAAAACCAGTCACCTGATTTTGGACACATTAGATGTCTTCCAATCCTTCTAGTTCCCATTCATTGATTTAAAAATTATTACCGACAATGGCTACACTGAACTTATTTCCTTGACCTTTGTCTTTAAATTCCTACCTTTTATTTTTGTATTTTAATCGAGTCTTGATATTTGTATTACAGTTCTGGTGTGTGTTTCAAGTAAATTAGCCATAAGAAACAATCCAGCATTCCTTTTAACACCCTGACCAGTTTATTTGCATTGTTTCAGAGCCCCAACGTTACTGTATTTTATTTGCTGACAATTTTGTTATTTCTGTTAATTGTTGGCTGGCTTTATTGTTATTTGTTAAATAGGTCACACTTTATTTGTCAGTTTCAATATAACTGTAAGATAGGTAATACTTAATTACATGTAACAGAGGTAATTACACTGTAGTTACATGGCACTCTTCCCCCACCCACATGGTTCCCCAATCTCCCACTCTTCTCCCCCTGAGGCACCATTTCTTTAAAGGGGACAGGAATTGATTACTTACTGTATGTGCAGCTGTTTGAAATGTCTCTATTTTCATAACTTACATTCATACCATTAAGGATCCCTATTTAACTGTGCCTGAATAAAGCTGAAGCTGTCAGTTGTGTTTTGTATTGTTTTCTTTGCATGGACAACATTCTAACATACTATTTGCCAGCAGATTAGGCCTTACGGTCTATCGAGTCTGCTCGAACCTTAGATCCTTAGTTGGGTGCCGAGGCCCTCCCATTCCTTGTGCTCTAGAAACCCCTATCATCCATCCCCACCCCCTTGGGACAGGCCATCATCTGATACATCCACTTTCTGTGTCTGTCCCACCCTCTCTTGAAGCCCTGCATTGTGGATCTCTGAACCAGCTCGCCAGGCAATGCATTCCAAGGGTCCACCACCCTCTCAGTGAAAAACCTCCTCCTCTTCTTCCCCCTCACCCTTCCACCTTCCAACTTCAAACCACGCCCTCTGGTGATACCTCCCTGCTTTAGTCTAAAGATCCCCTCCATGTTTACCCTATTTATTCCCTGGAGGTACTTGAAGACCTCAATCATGTCCCCCCTGTCTCTCCTCTCCTCCAATGAAAACAGGCAGAGCTCCTCAAGTCTGTCCTCATTCGTCAAATCCCCTAGCCCTTCGATCATCTTAGTTGCCCTCCTCTGTACCCTCTCCAGGAGCTGTATGTCCCTCTTCAAGTGTGGTCTCCAGTACTGTACACAGTACTCAAGGTGTGGTCTAACCAGTCCATTGTACAGCGGCAGAATCACTTCCTTGCTCCTAGAGGTGATCTCCCTTACAATGCATCCCAACATCCTCTTTGCCTTGCTAGCTACTGTCCTGCACTGCTCAGAGTTATTCATACATGCATCCACCATGACCCCTAGGTCTTTTTCCCCTATTGAGGCCTCCAGCGCCCCCTCCCAGGGTGTACCTGTGTTTAGGGTTTCCCCAACCAAGATGCAATACCTTTTACTTAGTGATATTGAAATTTAATTTCCATGTGTGAGCCCAGCTTTCCAGGGTGTCCAGGTCCCCTTGCAGGGCCAACCTCCCCTCTTCCCCTCAACTACTGCTCCCATCTTGGAGTCATCCACGAAGAGACTCATTTCACACCCTATACCCTCCCTGATGTCCGATATGTATGCATTAAACAGGATTGGACCCAGGACCGAGCCCTGTGGTACCCCACTACCAACCTCTCTAGGGTTCGAGAGTTCACCACAGACCACTGCTCTCTGGGTGCGTCCAGCTAGCCATGAAAGGAACTGCACAGATTTTTGTCCATACAAAGAAAACCATACAAAACACAACTGACAGCTTCAGCTTTTATTCAGGCACAGTTAAATAGGGATCTTTTAGAGGTACAAATATAATTTATGAAACTAGAGACATTACATACAGCTGCACATAAGTAACCAATCACTGTCCCAAAGAAGTTATGCACTCCAGTCTTGGTTCATACCCCCTGAGGAAGGCTAACGCTCTGCGGAGCGCTGGGGTAGTGAACACATCAAGTGTTTAAATTTGCTGTTGCACCAGCTGAGCTGTAATCTTTGAATTTATTGTGCTTTCTGTGGACTAAAACCCTGAATTTTGCAAATTTGAAATATGCTGGTGGACTGCTTTCTTGGACCAGGACTGGAGTGCATAACTTCTTTGGGACAGTGCTTTGTTAATTCATGGGTTGCCGCCCGTAACTGTTTTGCACCCCATTGCTACTTGTGAGGTCAGGGAATACACCTACTTTTGGAACTCATAAGTAATCGATTCTTATCCCCTTTAAAAGATTTCCATTCCCCCATCCTCATGGTTCCCCAATCTCCCATTCTCTTCCCCCCAGGCAAGATTTGTTTAAATGATTGCCTGTTCCTTACTCTCATGCTCCTCAAGCTACAGGGAAAGTAACATAGGTTGCAAGGCAAATAACGTGTTACCCACCCTAATAGATGGAATTACAGGGCAGATTAACACAGTTTATTTCGCTGTTGTCCCCCCATGGTATTTAGCTGTTGTTTCCCTTCCCCCCATCGTATTAACTGCTGCTCTGCTCATCACCAGCTATTGGAAGGAACCCTTATACGTAATCCATATTGAGAGTTTGAAATGGTTTACCTGAATGGAAGGTGCCGTAGATTCAGCGTGTAGAGTCTTCCTGACACGGGAAATGCCATTCACAGCAGGCAGTCCTATCAGTGAATTAGGTGCCTCCTCCTTCCTCTTTTCTAGATACGACCCATGGTCCACAGTGTCAGTTCTACAATAAAACAAATGTGAGCCAGGTATTACATGAACTGTGCTGTATTAGTGGGTGACAAGGCTGACCTCTCTAGCTGGGACTTTGTTTGACTTGGTAGAACCACTCTGGAATTAGTGGTTTTCTATTCCTTCATTGTTATTTTGTACTTTCAGGAAAAATGTCATGTGGATTATGGAGGTGGGGCAGCATAAGGTAACTGAATATTTGACCAATCAAAAATGATATGGGGTGGGAAGACAGGAAGCGCCTGACTAAATGCATTTATTGCTTTATTGTTTATTTACACTATATCTACCGAGGATATCCCAGCTAAGATACAACATCTCCTTTTCAGTGGGGTTCTAGTTTTGCTGAGATGCAACATCTCATTTTCAGTGGGGTCCCATTTCTGCTGAGATACAGCATTTCATTTTCAGCGGGGTCCTATTTCTGCTGAGATACAACAGCTCGTTTTCAGTGGGGTCCTATTTCTGTTGAGATGCAACATCTCATTTTCAGTGAGGTCCTATTTCTGCTGAGATGTAACGTCTTGTTTTCAGTGGGGTCCTATTTCTGCTGAGATACAACATCTTGTTTTCAGTGGGGTCATATTTCTGCTGAGATACAACATCATGTTTTCAGTGGGGTCCTATTTCTTCTGAGAAACAACATTGTGTTTTCAGTGGGGTCCTATTTATGCTGAGATACAACATCTTGTTTTCAGTGGGGTCCTATTTCTGCTGAGATGCATCTCATTTTCAGTGGGGTCCTCTCTCTCTGCTGAGATACACCATCATGTTTTCAGTAGGGTACTATTTCTGCTGAGGTCATATTTCTGCTCATTTCTGCAGCTGGGTGGACTGGAGCACTGTTTTGCCCAAGGTCACACAATGAGGATTTTGGCCCTAGTGGGGTTTGAACCTCTGATCTCCTAGTACCGATGCCATTGCTCTGCTCACTAGTCCAGAAAGCCCCCTAAAACACCTCCATTTCTGTGATGTTGCAGTTACTGTAGCCAGTGAATGGGCTTTATCTACTTCTGCATTTGAATTCCTGTGTGCCCTTCTGTTTCAGTCCGCTATCCTATGTTGTAACCTAAGTAAATGTGAAATGGGAATACTGCAGTACCTCTTGGCCCCTTTAAAACTGAATAATATCTGATTTATTTGTTTATCTATTTATTTTTTTATAATTTGTAGTGTTTCCATCCTGGCCACTTCCCTCTGCCCCAGGTGAGCACTCAAGCTCCGTCATCCCATATCTGGTCCCCAGCTTTCAACCCCTCAGCTTTTCCCTGAAGTTGGGCCAGAAAGGGATGGTCTCTAATTCTGGAGACCCTATCAGTGCTAGGCAGGCTATTGTAGACTGCACAGAGCCCAAATTTACTGGGGCATCATTACTGTGACAGCAGAAAATTTTCTACCTATAAGCCTGCCCTGAGGACTGCTCCCATACAAGGGCTCCAGGACAGCCACGTGCACGGAGTGTGTGGAGTTGTGTGGAGCTTGTGAATTCCCCCCTTTCAAACTGCACCTCTGTTTTTGGACACCCAGGTGGCAGTGTTTGCTTGGTGCCAGACAGCCCCCCAACCTAGAGAGGCGGGGGCATCTACTGGGACATTCAATTCTCCATGCAGCCGTCCCTCTGATGGCTCAAGAAATGTTCCCAGACCCAAGCTGTCGACACCATGAGGGGACCCCTACCAGTGGCTGGCTTTGAATAATCTATTTATGTGGTGCATTTGATTGCAGCTCTGATGACTTCATAGTACAAGTCATGGGTCGGATTACTCAGCTTTGAATTATCTTTGTTTAAGTAGAACATCTGACTGTAGCTCTTATAACTTAAAAACACAGAAACATAGAATTTGTTGGTAGAAAAGAACCAATTGGCCCACGTAGTCTGCCCAGATAGTCCCTGCCTAGTCTGTCTCTGTAGACCCTAACTGGAATCCCTTCCCTCTGCTTATTCACTAATATTCCCTTATGTCTATCCCACGTATGCTTGAAGACCCTACTGTTTTCCCCTCCACCACTTCTGCGGGCAGTCTTCTCCAGGTGTCCACCACTCCAATCTTTCAGTGAACTAATGCTTCCTCACATCCCCCTCAACCCCTCCCCCCGCAGCTTCATTGCATGCCCTCTGGTCGTGGTGCTCTTTCTCATTTGAAAGAGACTCCCCTCCTGCACCCTTTTCACCCCTGTAAGGTATTTGTAGGTCTCTATCATGTCCCTTCTTGCACTCCTCTCTTCCAGGGTGTGCATGCTGAGATTCCTCAGTCTCTTCTTACAGGATTTTTGGTGCAACCCCATGCACCATTTTAGTTGCCCTCCTCTGGACTGACTCCACCCTGTCTATGTCCTTTCTGAAGTGCAGCCTCCAGAACTGCGCACAATACTATAGGTGGGGTCTCACCAGAGAGCAATATAGTGGCAACACCACCTCTCACTTCCTGCTGGAGATACCTCTCCAAATGCATGCCAGAATCTCACTGGCTCCACCCACTGCTTTGTCACACTGCCTGCCACTTTGTGGTGATGAGATATGATAAGGTCCCTTTCCTACTTAATGAATTTAAGCACCTCCTAACATCCTATACTCCGTCTCCTGGGTTCTGATGCCCTAAGTGTATGATTCTGCACTGTCTGGCATTGAACCCCACCTGTCGTGCTCTAGACCACTCCTCACATTTCCTAAGGTCCCTGCCCACCCAATTATAGATTTTGATAATATACGTCTTGATACCACAAGTCGCAGCTCTAATGACTCACCAAGTGATTACTGCAAATCTTTTTCATTTAAGAAATAGTTTATGTCCTGTTTCTCTCAACCTGCCCCTGTCCAGACCAGTCCCTCCAGCCCTGTCACCTGGCACCTCTGAGTCTTACCTTCAAGCTGTGGTATGTCCTCCATCACAGGATGTTTGAAGGTGCCCAGTTGCAGATGTGGGACCTGCCCAGTTACCATCGGTGTTGGGGGTTTTCCATCATTTTCTCCTCTAAGGCCTATGTTGTATGCAATAATGCATTGTGGATGCTCTGCCTCCATGGAGCTGCCCCCCCCCTCAGCCTCCTGCAGGTGGGATCCATTTCCCTTGCATTCTGCTGTGGTGGTGTCACCCAGATTCTTCCATGAGGCAGCTGCAGAGTGGAACATGCATACCTCCCTCCCCCATGCAAGCTTCCCTGCCCCAGCCACCCAGAGAGTGACCCGTGGCCATTCCAAAACCTGGGTCACTGGTGTGGTACCTGGTGTGGTGCTCAGTAATTCAGCCTACCATGGCACTGTGCCGCCCCCCCAATTGCAAATCTGATAATATTCATCTCAGTACTGCTGGTAAACTGTTTTAATACATGAACTACCACCCTCCCAGAACAATCATTTGAGATCATCATTGAGTAAAAAATAAAAAAAAAATTAAATTAGGTGAGCAGGCATTCTCGCACCATAACCCAAACTGTTGCACAATGCACCAAGTGGCGTTATTCTGTTGTACAATGTCGATCATTCTTTTTAAGAAGCTGTTGTGCAACTGCAAGTCCAGCTTTGCCTGTACTTGTAAAATATGTAAATGTGACTTTACGTTCTTGTGTAGTACCCAGTTTGTCTGTAGTTTAGTCCATCTCCTGGTAAAACGAATTAAATAAAAACTAAAAAAATGAAAGTAGAGAAGAAATACCATGCCATTGACAGGCCACTGGCCTTACCCTTTCCTTCTCCCTAGTTCCATCTTCAGTCGCTCATTCTCCTTCTCTACATCCCAAAGTTTTTCCCGCGTGGCCAGCAGCTCCTCTTCTGCCTCCATCTTGAAGTCATCCGCCACTGCCACTGCTGTCTGCAGGTCAGCCTGGAACTGTCGCCACTCCTCTGCATCTGCCTGAAATGTATGGGACCAGTGAAGAACTAGTTTTGCCATGGCACTCTGTTTCCTTCATTACCTGTTCGTTGTTGTGTAAGAGTAGTTCCATCGCGTAATTTATCTCAGTGTTCTTTTTTCTATTACACGTATCTGTCATACTGATCTGTGTTGGATTTTGATTCTGCTCCTTGCTATAATGTATCTGCTGTATATGATTTTCCACATCCCCTACCCAAACACGTATCTGGAAACATGCTGTTAGCAGCTCAGTATGTTTTTCTTGGTGAAACTTTAATAAATAAAAAAATAACTAAGAACAGGGAGTGTGGAGATTCAATGAGGGACAGTACCCAACAAACAAGTGTCACTTGTTGTAATGCCCCCCTTTGTATTTATTCACCAAAAGCTGAAGGGAAACATGTAGTAGATGGGTGGAGTCATTCATACACTGAAAGCCCATGGAATAAACCAGGTGTTTGGTGAGGAACTCATTTGCATGAGTAACAGTTCAAGGACAAGTGGGCATGAGTGGAAACTGACAGGATGGAGATTCCTAACAGATGTGAGGAAGTTATATTTTACAGAAAGGGTGGTGGAGCCATGGAATAGTCTGCCAGCTGAGGTTGGGGGCATCACAATCTTAAATGGTTTTAACAGTGATGAAAGTGAACAGGAACGTACAGGAACTCTGTTCCTGTACCTTTTTTGCAGCAGGAACGGAGTTTCTGTACTTCTTCCCACTGACACGGGAACTAAAATCCTTAAACCAACAACATAATGACAATTTCTGGCCCTGTGTCCTAAAATCAGGGTTTCCATAACAACATTTGACCTGTACAACAGTGCAATTTTGCTAGAAATACTTCAGTATCTCTAACTGAATCTACTAGTGTCTAAACAGATAAACGAGTCTTGACACAGCTATCCTTCAGATTGAAGATCTTCATTCTGCATTTCATAATTGTCAGTGCCTGAGTTCCTGTACTTCTTGTCTACCACTTGCACCGCTGGGTTTTAAGCACGGCTGTGTCAGAGTGAGGGGTATAGTGATATGTAATGTGCCTACTTACAAATGTTTTAAAATTTCCCTCTCAGAATTCCATCCTTGTTTGTGTAATTGATATTAATTTTGTTACATTATTTATTGTGAGTGTATGTGAATTGTCTTCTATGTCACACCATGTATGTGCAGTGTACACAGGATGGTCCTGAAAACAGGCTTTGTCTAGTGCATTATCCTGTCAAAATACAAATAAAACTTGAACTTGCACTTGAGTGGTGTGATCTGGATTTGCATGTCAGTGGCTCAGCAGGTTGCACACTTCCTCTGAGGCCAGAAGATCAGAAAGTTGTTGGTTCTATCCCCACACCAGGCACTTGGGTTAAATCATAATACTGACACTGTAAGGGGGGGAGGGGCTGCACTCCTGAGGTGCCGTCTTTCGGGTGAGACATTAAACCGAGGTCCTGTCAGCCTGCTCAGGTGAATGTTAAAGATCCCATGGCACCTCTTGAAAAGAGTAGGAGAATTTTATTAGAAAGCAAAAAACATAACAGTCATACAAAGAAAAATACATTTCTTTAACAAAAAAGGTTATTCATTTCATAACCTGAAATTGAATATTTTTTGTATAACATAAGTAAATGAAGAATTCATAACTTAAAAATGAAAAGCAAAACAACAAAAACCTGTTCATGCAGTGTTGTCCTACTCCAGAAAAGATAAAAATAAATACTCAACTTAAGATTTCAAAAAAAATAAAACCAAATCAAAAGGGAAACAAAAACCCTTCTGGCCATCTGCGCACCGGTCCGAGTGTGCCCGTCAATAGGGCACCAAAATTCCAAATTCGCCACCCCTTTCCTGAGGTCTGCCCCCCCCGGAGTTAGAATATTTAGTTAGGGGGGCTGTGGGGGGGCACAGCCCGTCACATAAATACTGGATGGCAAATTTAAATCCTGGCGCCCTAATGATGGGCACACTCGGACGACCGCGTGCCGATGGTGGAACCAAACAAAAATACATATATACAAGCCTGTCTCAAAGTAGTCCTGCAAGATGATTCCAAACAATAATATTGTCTTCTACATGTCACCTCCTTTTTTTCAACCTTAAATCCATATTGAAATATCAAGAAGAAGGAAAAAACTTTGCATAAAAAATTCTAACATGCCGGTAAAATAAAAATTAAAACTGACCTAGTATCAAATCCCAAATTCTGTAAACAATAGTTCAGTCAATCCAAGCAATTCTACGCCAAAAGCATCAGCCCTAACTTTTGGTAATCTTTTATAATCTTGTGTTTTTACCTGTTTGAGTGCAGTTTCTATAGTTCCAGCAAATGTGGATGGAAATGTATTTAGTTGTGTCAGAAACTGACATCTTGCTTGCCACAGACAGAATCTGAGGCAAGCAAAGAGGATGTTTGTTTTTTATTATTTATGTCCTTCGGCTGAGGGGGTTGTGCCTTTGGTTCCCCCACTTATTCCAGCCAGTCTTCATGGCTGCCACCCCGATCGCAGCCAGGGCTCATACTTCCCTGCCACAGCCCCCCCAGGTCACATCACAGTAGGTACATACCTCACCACCACAAAGACCTGGAGGGTGGGCCCAGAAGGAAGCTAACTTGAGCATGATCGTGGCAGCACCATCGGGGCAGTCTTCATGACACCGAGAAATGTTTTCTGTTTTCTTCCCTGAGGGGAAGGGAATGCAATGACACCAGCGGAGGGAGCGTGCACATGTCTGCATGCACTCCTCCAGGCATCTGCCCCAACTCCGCCCCTCTTCTGCAACGTTGGTGCACTGTCCCTCAATCTCCACCGGGGGCCAGTCGAGCACTGACCACTGTTGTAACCCCTCCCTAGGGAAGGAGAGCAGTCCTTCAGCTGCTCAATCCTTCTCCAACCCTGCCAACCTCCAGCTGCCCATGCTCATTCCTGAACACGGGTTGCTGGCATAGCGTGAGGTAAGCTGTCCAGCGCCTCAGCCCTCAGCGCCACCGGGACAGCAGCAAAGAGGACATTAAGCATACTAGGGTGATGAAATTTGAGATATCCTGTATAGTCCCCCAATATGAGGGTCTCATATGTAAGTTGTTTTATATACAGCCATTGCCATCTAGTGGCCAGATATGATAACAATGGTTATGTGATGGTGCACTCCAAAAAAAAAAAAAAAAATAAAATGAGATTAGGTTTCTTCAATTCGAAAAACTCTGTCCAAGGGCAATATCTGTCCTTAATAGATTTATGCTTTAGGCTGCCCCTGACCCCTAACCTACCATGGCTACTAAGCCAGAGAACATTCCAGATTTTAGTTGGAATTCTTTTATCATTTAACTTCGTTAAAACTACCGAATGTTTAAATGGTAAACATTTAGGGAATTCTACTTGAACCACTCCTTGACTATTCATAATGTGAATATACAACTGTTTCCTAGAAAAGGTGACCAGAACTTGTTTACTAACTTTCCATTGTTTAATTTTCCTTAATGCAGAATCCGCATATTCTGCAATGCTGCATGTTTTCAGGATTTTTGGAGAAACATCTTCCCCATTTACTGAAATAATCTTTCAACAAGGTACATGCCCGTTGTTGCTAGGGTTGTAGTTCAGTACACCACCCTAGTGTACGTGTAGATTTACCAAAAAAAAAAAATCAAGGGGATTTATCGTCCCCAAACCACCTAATTTCTGTGGAAAATAAGTGTAATCTCTTTTTATGGGGTTCAGTCTGCTGCCCCGCAACATTTGAAAGAAACAACTAAACAATCTTGTTTCAAAACATACTGTAGGTGGATAAATGCAACTTAAATATGTGAATATGGGAAACAAAAACCTTTTGATTGTCAAAACTCTCTCTTTTTGGTTTTTTTGAAAAGTTCCAGTTCTTCCAAATTTGAACTTTAGATTTGCAAACCTTGATTTTGTTTTCCCAGTTCAAGACTTGCAAATTTCCCTCTCCAAACTGGATGCCTAGAATTGGGATGCTGGGGGAAGCTAAAGGCATACCCACTATATTTGTTATGGCATCTTGTTCTATAGGATGTCCTAGCTGAAGTACCTTTCTTTTATCTGCATTAATTACAGACCCTGAAATCTGGGCATATGATGAGAATTCCTGCTGTAATTTGTGTCCAATGTCATGCGATGAGACGAAACAACATATATGGTCAGCATAAACTGCCACTTTTTGCACCTCCAGTCCTACTTTAGGTGAAAGACCAACTATTCTCTGGTTATGTACAATATTCCATATTAGGGGATCTAAAACAAACGTTTATAAAAGTGAGTTTACTGGGCCAGCCCTGTCTGACTCCTACCTTCATTTAAACTGATTCCCCTAAAATCCCATTGATAAATGGTGTTAATTTGGCCCCAGTATAGAGTGTTGTCAACCATTTCAGCATAGGAGTAGGAATCCCATAGGCTTCTAAAACCTGGAATATGTATTTATGAGAAACTTTGTTGAACACCTTTGCCTGGTCAACTGAAAGCAAATATCCTAGTCATTTATTTTGTTTTCTGTATTTAAAAATGTCTTATAATAGAGCTAGATTAGCTGAGATGTTTCTGTCTGGGATCAAGCAAGTCTGAGCTGAATGAATCAGTGTACTACTAACTTACTGGAGTGAACTGCATAATATTTTAGACAATATTTTGTAGTCTGTTTTAAGGAGACTAATGGGTTGCCAATTGCTGAGAAGTTTCCTGTTCCCCTTTTTGTATAAGAAAATCAAGATAGCTTCCCTAAAATTAATATTCGTAATAGTGGACAGCAATATTTCATTATAAAGCTGTTGCAAAGATTCAGTTATCTCTTCTGAAAATGTCTTGTAAAAAGCACCGGGCAGCCCATCTGACCCTGGGGAAGCGCCATCTTTTAGTGCTTTAATTGCAATCCCTATTTTGTCATTGTGAATAGGGTCACTTAATGCTACTCTTTGGTTATCTGAAGTGAGGCTGTTGTAGAGTGTTCGGATGCAACATTTACAGTTCAGTGTTTGTTTAATACCTAAATAATCGCCATATCCAGGGTTTTTATAGACCTGTCATCAGCCTGCAATTCAGTCATTAAAGTGGTGTCTAGCCTTTGCTTACAGGCTGCAAACGGATCGGTGCCAGGCTGTATCAGTCCCATATGTCATCTCGGCTTCTAGTGTGGTAGCCCTGTTGTACTGGTATTATAATACTTATTTTTATGTTTGCTTGCACAAATGTGCAAGAAACATAGTGCCATCATCGGAGATTTCGGAGGTGTGTCACCTCCTCCTCCAATTCAGTCAGTGTGTTGGCAGGCGCGGCCCCTGTAAGCCAATGCATTCTTGAGCTGTCTATGACAAGCTCCAAAATGCAGTGGCATACAGTTGAAAGGGGGAGCTATGCTTGAGTGAGCAGCGATAAGATAAGGCTGCTCACGTGCAGCTTCCCCCCCACAGACAGAAAGCCTACTGCGCGCGGCGTGCTCCCGCACGCACGCACTGTGTAAGCTGATGGGGTGCCCAATCCCGTTGGCTGTGCTGCGTTCCCCACCTCCCCTCCAAACCTTCTGAATGCCACGCTTGGTGCCCACCAGCTGGCAAGTAATGCGATATAGTCGACGGTCGGTGGCACTCAACCCTCCCTCAGGCGGTGCCACGCTGGGAGCCCACCCCAGCGTGGCAAGCAATCCTTAGGCTGACGGGGTGCCCAGTCCCCGCCGGCTGAACGCGGCCCCATCAACTATTCTGTGCCACGCTGGAGCTCCACCCAGCATGGCAAACGTCCCACGCCGTCCGCTTGTTTTTGTTTTTACCTGTAAAGAAAAACGGTCCCACGAGTCTCCCACCCCTCCCACAACCCGCACCCACCCACTGCGCACTCCAGCTCCCCACACACCCCCACCCGACATTTACATCTCCGGACTCCGCACGATGATCTTCGGTGGACCAGGAACACGCCTGCACTTTTCAAAGCCAACCGCAAGCTGAGGAAATGCCGTAAGCTGTATAATGGGCTAGATAGGGGGGTTTCAACTTTGTTGCATATCTCAGGCATTTTTAGGAAGTTTTGCACCAAATTTTCAACATGGGGTTTTTGGGACCCCTTCTCATGAATGATGTCACTGTCATGGCGTTGTTCGGGCCGAGGAGGTGATTTCGCAGTCACTGCGTGAAATCACCCTTCAGGCCTGAAACCCCATGTTGAAAATTTGGTGCCAAATTCCAAAAATGACTGTTTTACGAGTGTGCGTTGAGCAGTTCCTACGCAGGCTCATAAGTTCGCGAATTTTCAATGTTTTCACTCCAGATTTTCAACATTTCCATTTTACCACACCTTCTTATGAGTAGTATAGTTGTCATTTTTCACATCTCACCCAAAATGTGTTTCCGCCCATGTAACGCACAATGGCGCAGTCGGTGTGCTAATTCAATGAAGACAGTATTTATATACAGCTAGACACATCATCTGGGTGGGGATATGAACCGTTGTCTGGACTTCAAATCTAACAGTACAGCTGTCATTTTTTACATCCTGTTCAGAATGTTTTTGCACCTGTGGTGCTAAATGCCGTAGTCACTGTGCATAAGCAGCTTTCGGCTAACAAAGTGATATTCCCCCTGTTCATGAGGTGGGGTCACAAAACAAACATGTTGAAGATTTGGAGTGAAAATACCAACGAATGCCTGAGGTATTAGGGTTTCCAACTATAACGCCCAACCCTTAGAGAATGACAGGCATCAGGGGTGTGACTTGGGATTCTTGCCTGTGATGCTCATACCATTCCACACCCTGCAGTCAGTGAGAGGCATCGAGGTATGCCTTGGACTCTTCGACCCCAAACTTCACCCCATTCTCCTATATCGCACCCATCTCACCATATTTCCCAATGAAATGGGGTGCGCATAAGGGCCAAAGACCCCAAGGAACACCGTGACACTTGTCAGTGTCTGCAAGGTGGGGTGTGGTGAAATAGTGTGGCCGTTATGCCTGACGACCCAAACGCACACCCCAATGCCTGTCACTCTCTGCAGGGTGGTGGTGGGGTTGGCTTCAGTTCAATACTTCACTGCCATTCCTATTACGCAGCTCTGTAACTTCTACACTACCACTGCCAATGCCAGCAAGCAAACATTCGGCATTGACAAATGCTTGTTAGTTCCATGATTTGTAGATGAAACTGGTGTCTTGAACTATGAGATAATGACATGCATTTATACAGTTTATTCCTGTGTTCTAGGTAACACATACATTCAGTATTTGATTTAACTGGTCCTGGATGAACGATCAAGTTCCAATATCTGTTTTAGTGTTCAGCCACCAGTCCCAAGTACTGTTATCTATGCACTTAACAGACTGCCTAAGTGTAAACAAGTATTTAAGCTAAAAAACAAACAAACAAAAAAAAAACTTGCTCCTGATCGAGAACAGAGATGTTCAGTCTCCATCTCTTTGGGGATGGAAAAAACCTAGGGAGATATTGCCTAAATTAAAGATGCACTTAAAGAGGACAGGAAATCATTTCTAACTGGCAACTGTTTATAAATTTCTTATTCTCAGAAATGATATGGATTCACCTAAATTATCCATATTTAACTGTACCTGAATAAAAAGTGATATAAAAAGCTGTATTTTGCATTGTCTTGTTTTAATGGGCAGCATTCTGTTAAGCTCCTTCATGGAACCAATAATTTGGAGTTTTAAGTATGTCATGGTTTGTGCACAGAACTCTAAACAGGGTTCTGATAGGTCAGCAGGTCATAATTAGCATTCTGTACCCAAATCGTGACATAGTAAAAACTCCAGGTAAGTGATTCTATGAAGTGAACTATAATAGAATGTTACCCATAAAAACACAACAATGCAAACTACGGTTCTACCTATCATTTTTCATTCAGGTACCGGTAAATATGGATACTTTAGGAGAACGCATATTGTTTCTGAGAATAAGAACTTTACAAACAGCTGCCAATTAGCACATTTCGTCCCCTTTGCCGCGATTATGATCAGAGGCTCGCAACCCACGAAGCGCATGTAGGAACCGCGCAATGCACGCTCGTAAGGTTGCGAATTTTCAATATTTTCACTCCAGATTTTCAACATTGCCATTTTACCACACCTTCTTATGAGTAGTACAGCTGCCATTTTTCACATCTCACCCAAAACGTGTTTCCGCCCATGTAGCGCACAATGGCGCAGTCGGTGTGCAAAATCAGTGTGCAGGATAAATTAAAAAATCACGGTGACACTGTTCATGAGCAAAGGTCTTAAAATGTCTATGTTGAAAATTTGGTGAAAAAATTCCAAAAAATGACTGTTTTACGAGCGTGCGTTGTACAGTTCCTATGCACGCTCGTAAGTTCATGAATTTTCAATATTTTCACTCCAGATTTGCAACATTGCCATTTTGCTACACCTTCTTATGAGTAGTACAGCTGTCATTTTTCACATCTCACTCAAAACGTGTTTCCGCCCATGAGCGACACAATGGCGCAGTCGGGTGCTAAATCAACGTGGCAGGATAAATTAAAAATCACAGTGACACTGTTCATGAGCAAAGGTCTTAAAATGGCTATGTTGAAAATTTGGTGAAAAATTCCAAAAATGACTGTTTCACGAGCGCAGCCTGCAGTTCCTATACACGCCGTAAGTTCACTTAATTTTTAATATTTTCTCCAGATTTTCAACATTGCCATTTTACCACACCTTCTTAGAGTAGTACAGCTGTCATTTTCAAATCTCACCCAAAATGTGTTTCCACCCATGTAGCGCACAATGGCGCAGTCGGTATGCTAAATCAATGTATGGGACAAATTAAGAAAATCACAGTGATACTGTTCATGAGCAGAGGTCTTAAATGGCTATGTTGAAAATTTGGTGAGCATTTTCCTAATAATGACTGTTTCTGACGATGCGCAGCGGTTCCTCACACACTCATAAGGTCGCAATTTTCAATATTTTCACCCAGATTTTCAACATTGCCATTTTACCACACCTTCTTATGAGTAGTACAGCTGTCATATTTCACATCTTACCCAAAACGTGTTTCTGCCCATGTAGCGTACAATGGCGCAGTCTGTGTGCGAAATCAATGTACGGGATAAATTAAGAAAATCACAGTGACACTGTTCATGAGCAAAGGTCTTAAAATTGCTATGTTGAAAATTTGGTGAAAAAATTCCAAAAAATGACTGTTTTACGAGCGTGCGTTGTACAGTTCTTACACACGCTTGTAAGTTCGTGAATTTTCAATATTTTCACTCCAGATTTTCAACACTGCCATTTTATTACACTTCCTTATGAACAGTACAGCTGTAATTTTTCATATGTCGCCCAAAATGTGTTTTCGCACATGTAGCGCACAATGGTGCTGTTGGTGTCGAAAGCAATGTTTAGGACAGATTAAGAAAATCACAGTTACACTGTTCGTGAGCAGAGGTCTTAAAATGACTATGTTGAAAATTTGGTGACAAAAGTCCATAAAATGACTGTGATACGAGTGAGCATTGCGCAGTTTCCACGCACCCTCGTTACTTCATGACTTTGTAATATTTTCAGTCCAGATTTTCACCAGTGACATTTTTCCACACTTCCTTATGAACAGTACAGCTGTCATTTTTCACAAAATGGCTAAAGTGTGTTTTCACAGTTTCAGCGCAGAGATGCGTGGTCACTGTGGGAAATCATTGTTCGGCACAGATAAAGAAAAACACAGTGACACTGTTCATGATCGGAGGCACCAAAATGCCTGAGTTGACAATCTGCTGTAAAAAATTCCCAACCTAATTATATTACGGGTGTGCGTTGCACAGTTTCTATGTATGCTCATGACTTCACCATTTTTTTAAATATTTTTAGTACAGATTTGCAACACTGCCATTTTTTACACCTCCCCATGAACAGTACAGCTGTCATTTTTTACATCCTGTTCAGAATGTTTTGCACCTGTGGTGCTAAATGCCGTAGTCACTGTGCATAAGCAGCTTTTCGTCATAAAGTGATATTCCCCTGTTCATGAGGTGGGTCACAAAACAAACATGTTGAAGATTTGGAGTGAAAATACCAACGAATGCCTGAGGTATTAGGGTTTCAACTATAACGCCCAACCCTGTAGAGAATGACAGGCATCAGGGATGTGACTTGAGATTCTTGCCTGTGATGCTCATACCATTCCACACCCTGCAGTCAGTGAGAGGCATCGGGTATGCCTTGGACTCTTGACCCCAAACTTCACCCCATTCTCCTATATCGCACCCATCTCACCATATTTCCCAATGAAATGGGGTGCGTAAGGGCCAAAGACCCTGCTGAACACCGTGACACTTGTCAGTGTCTGCAGGTGGTGAAATAGGTGGCCGTTATGCCTGATCGCACCAAATCACACACCCCAATGCCTGTCACTCTCGCAGGGTGGTGGGGTTGGCTTCAGTTCAATACTTCACTGCCATTCCTATTACGCAGCTCTGTAACTTCTACACTACCACTGCCAATGCCAGCAAGCAAACATTCGGCATTGACAAATGCTTGTTAGTTCCATGATTTGTAGATGAAACTGGTGTCTTGAACTATGAGATAATGACATGCATTTATACAGTTTATTCCTGTGTTCTAGGTAACACATACATTCAGTATTTGATTTAACTTGTCCTGGATGAACGATCAAGTTCCCAATATCTGTTTTAGTGTCTAGCCACCTGTCCCAAGTACTGTTATCTATGCACTTAACAGACTGCCTAAGTGTAAACAAGTATTTAAGCTAAAAAACAAACAAACAAAAAAAAAACTTGCTCCTGATCGAGAACAGAGATGTTCAGTCTCCATCTCTTTGGGGATGGAAAAAACCTAGGGAGTTATATTGCCTAAATTAAAGATGCACTTAAAGAGGACAGGAAATCATTTCTAACTGGCAACTGTTTATAAATTTCTTATTCTCAGAAATGATATGGATTCACCTAAATTATCCATATTTAACTGTACCTGAATAAAAAGTGATATAAAAAGCTGTATTTTGCATTGTCTTGTTTTAATGGGCAGCATTCTGTTAGCGTTCCCTTCATGGAACCAATAATTTGGAGTTTTAAGTATGTCATGGTTTGTGCACAGAACTCTAAACAGGGTTCTGATAGGTCAGCAGGTCATAATTAGCATTCTGTACCCAAATCGTGACATAGTAAAAACTCCAGGTAAGTGATTCTATGAAGTGAACTATAATAGAATGTTACCCATAAAAACACAACAATGCAAACTACGGTTCTAACTATCATTTTTCATTCAGGTACCGGTAAATATGGATACTTTAGGAGAACGCATATTGTTTCTGAGAATAAGAACTTTATAAACAGCTGCCAATTAGCACACATTTCCTGTCCCCTTTAAGCATGACATGATCAGAGAATTCCTATTATATAAGAATAAATTCCTGGGGAACCAACTGTCTGGAAGAAAAAAGAAAATCAATCCTTGTGGCGCATTGGCTGCTGAAATATGTATATCCTGGGTCCCTGCGTAATTTGCGATAAGCATCAGACAAATTTGCCATATTAATAACATTGTGTCAGGAATGAGAATCACAGTATCCTTTTTTTTGTACAGCTTCCCTAGATTTGAAGTCCAGACAACGGTTCATATCCCCACCCAGATGATGTGTCTAGCTGTATATAAATACGGCCTAATTTTTCAAACAGGTCAACCCTGGCCGCGTTCATCTGTGGAGCATATGTATTTATTGTTAGAAAAGAAAAATGCTGAAATGAACAATCCCAGAGCAAAGTTCGACCTGGAACAATGTCAACAAGTCTGTGCAGAGAAGATTGCGTTCCTTTAAAAAGAGTGCTCAAACCATCAACTGTATCTGTGCTGAAAGACCAGAAGGAGGGCCCCACATGCATCCCCTCCTGGCCTGTTCAGTACAAAAATAGAGAACTGAGTCTGGTTTCTTGCAGTAATACAATATCTTGTAATGAGTGCTGAAAATAATACAAAGCAGCTAATCTTTTTTTGTAATTTTTTATGCTGCACACATTAACTGAAGCAATGCTCAGGGTTCCCATTCATGAAAAGGTCGTGAAAGTAAATATGTTACCCAAGACTACTACTGTTCTCTGGAGTTTTCCGTTTTTTCACTTTCTTTTTGGTGTAGCTAAGACTGGGGGCTGTTCTTCATCCATATCAGAGATCTGTTCGGATCTAGAGGAGACATCAGACTCTTAAGACTGAGTCTCCTTCCTGATTGCTCGGCAGTACCCGATAGGTGTTCTGAAGGGAGATAGTGGGTGGTTTAGCTTGAGACTTTGCAAAAGCCCTAGTAACCCATCTAGTTTTAGGCAGTTGAAATTCTGGGGAGGGGGTCACATTTCTGCAGACTTGGGTGGGTGGGTCAGGAAAAGACTTGTCCCTTGTTTTTGCCACCACTGTGGACCCCATGGCAGTAGTGGGGTATTCTTGTGGTCTTGGGAGCTCAGGTTCTGATGGGAGTATCAGCAGCCTGAGGTTCCTGCTGACTGGTGTCCAATGAAGGTGGAGGGGGGACTGTCACGGCCTGGTTCCTGTTCTAGAAACATAGAAACATAGAATTTGACGGCAGATAAGGACCGCTTGGCCCACCCAGTCTGCCCATTTCCCTGCCTACTGGATAAGCTGCAGATCCTAGTTAACCAGCAGCCTACTTTTTCCTACCCCATCCCCTAGAATTGCCTTATGACTGTCCCATGCATGCTTGAATTCCACCATCGTTTTTGACTCCACGACCTCCTCCGGAAGGCCGTTCCATGCATCCACAACCCTCTCTGTGAAAAAATACTTCCTTAAATTACCTCTGAGCCGCCCCCCTCTATCTTCAAATTGTGCCCCTTGTTCTTGCACATCTCTTTTTTTGAAAGATGCTACCCTCTTGGACTTTGTTGATTCCCTTGAGGTACTTGAAAGTTTCTATCATGTCCCCCCTCTCCCTCCTTTCCTCGAGGCTATACATATTAAGCTTCTTAGTCTCTCTTCATATGTCTCCGTGCAGAGCCCTGCAACCATTTTTAGTTGCCCTCATCTGGACAGCTTCCATCCTGTCTATGTCTTTGCGAAGACTGGGTCTCCAGAACTGCATGCAGTACTCCAGATGGGGTCTGACCAGCTGTCTGTACAGAGGGATAATAACTTCCTGTTTTCTACTGGTGATGCCTCTCCCTATGCATCCCAATATCCCCCAGCCCTCATTGCTGCCCTCTCACATTGCTTGCCCACCTTTAGGTCATCTGATATGACTACCCCCAGGTCCCTTTCCATTTTTGTTGTTGTTAGTATCTCACCCCCCATTGTGTACTCTTCCCCTTGGTTTTTGTTTCCCAGGTGCATTACCTTGCACTTCTTAGCATTGAATCTAAGCTGCCATACATTTGACCATTCTTCTAACCTTGCCAAGTCCCTTTTCATCCTTTCCACCCCACCTTGTGCATCAACTCTGTTGCAGATCTTTGTGTCATCTGCAAAGAGACATACTTTTCCTTCCAGTCCCTCTGCAATGTCGCTTATAAAGACATTGAAGAGGACTGGTCCTAATACTGAACCCTGCGGTACCCCACTAGTAACCCCCCTTTCATCAGAGTGGACTCCATTTACTATTACTCTCTGTGTCCTATTTTCCAGCCAATTTTTTACCCAGGCTGTCATCTTGGGACCCACTCCCAGGCTAGCTAACTTGTATATTAATCTTTTGTGTGGGACTGTGTCAAATGCCTTGCTAAAGTCTAGGTAGACCATGTCCACAGCCCCTCCCTGATCTACTACTTTGGTCACCCAGTCAAAGAAATCTATCAGATTTGTCTGGCATGACCTTCCTGCTGTGAATCCATGCTGCCTTGGGTCCTGTGCCCCTCTGCTCTAGATACTTGACAATTCTTTCCTTCAGAAGTGATTCATCATTTTCCCTACCACAGAGGTTAAACCAACAGGTCTGTAGTTTCCTGCTTCTGCCCTGCTCCCACTTTTGTGAAGTGGAATAACATCTGCCCTCCTCCAGTCCTCGGGTACCACCCCATCCTCCCATGATATGTTAAACAGGGTAGTCAGTGGTGTCACTAATTCTACCCTTAGTTCTTTTAGAATTCTGGGATGAATCCCATCAGGCCCCATTGCTTTGTCCACCTTCAGTTTTAAGAGTTCTTTCAGAACCCTTTCTTTCTGTAAATGGGCTGGTATCAACTTCTGTATCCAGTGTGTTTCTACTGTTTGTTCTAGGTACTCCCCTCTTCCTTTGTAAATACTGAGCAAAATATTTGTTTAGTATCTCTGCCTTTTACAGTCTCCCTCTGCCCACCCTCCCCCTTTATTAAGCCTCACTATCCCTCCTTGGTCTTCCTTCGCTCCCTGATGTACCTATAAAAGGTTTTATCCCCTTTCTTAACTGAGTTGGCTATCTTTTCCTCGGTTTGGGCCTTTGCTGTTCTGACTGCCTTCCCAGCTTCCTTTTGCTTTAACTGATACAGTTCTCTGTCCTGCTCCTTCTGCAATTCCTTGTACTTCCTGAAAGCTTTCTTTTTCTCTTGAACCTTCACTGCCACTTCCTTTGAGAACCATAGTGGTTTCTTACATCGTTTAGTTTTGTTTATTTGCTTCACACAAAGGCTTGTTGCCTCTGTGATGGCAGTTTTATTATTCCCCATTGTTCTTCCACCCTCCTTCCTGCCCATGTGCTAGTGCATTCCTAGGCACTTACCATTTGTAAAAGTCAGCCCTCCTAAAGTCCAGTACCTTTGCCTTTGTATGGCTTGACTCATTGCTGTGTTTATTGTGAACCATACTGTTCGATGGTCGCTAGTTCTCAGATGGCTACCCACTTCTACATCTGTGATCCTCTCTTCATCTCCATTTGAGAGAACCAGGTCTAAGATTGCTCCTCGAGTGGGCTCCAATACTAGTTGTCTAAGGCATGCCCCCTGTAGGGCATCTAGAATAACCCCACTCTTCGAAGTGGCTGTGGCAACTGCACTCCAGTTAACATCTGGCATATTCAGATCACCCATCAGCAATATCTCCCCTTTTTTTGCCATACTAAGTATACTTTCTATCATTTCCTTGTCCATTTACTCCGCCTGAGAAGGGGGGTCTGTATACAACCCCTGTGCGGATTGTGGTGCCATTGCCAGTCTCCAAATTTACCCACAGTGCTTCTTCTCCTCCCTGTTTTCGCTTTTGTTCTGTTACTTTGATTCCTTCCCTTATGTAAAGAGCTACTCCTCCTCCTCTTTTACCCTCCCTGTCCCTCCTGTAGATAGTGTATCCTGGTATGTTTATGTCCCAGTCATGGTTTTGTGCGAACCATGTTTCTGTGACTGCCACGATATCCAGATGTTCCTCCTCCATCAAGGCCACTAATTCAGGAAGCTTGTTACTCAGACTACGTGCATTGGTACTCATTGCTCTCCATTTTTGATGGCTTTACTTTCTGTTGCAGCATCCCCACTGACCTTTCTACCTTGGTCTTTTTCTCATTTAGTACCCTGTTTTGTAGGGAGAGGCTGGGATTTTCCTGCTGCTCATCAGTGCCTCCTTGACTAGTTTAAAAGCTTGCCAATGAAGCATTTAAACCAATTGCTCAAAAGACTTGTTCCCTTCCTGGACAGATGCAGACCATCCTGCCAGTATAGGCTGGTGTCCCTCCAGGTGGAACCCCAGTCCCCAATGAAGCCAAACCCCTGTGCTCCACACCATTTTTTCAACCACTCATTAAACTGCATGGTGCAAAGTACCCTTGCCTCACTCATGCCATTTACAGGCAGCACCTCTGAGAAGGTTACTGTGTGTGCTACTTGTCTTAGGCCCCTCCCCAGTTCTAAAAAGTCCTTCTGCACCGCTCTAATCTCATGTTGAGCCAAGTCATTTGTCCCTAGGTGGACAATGACATCCAGCTCAGACTCCCGTGCAGCTGTTCTAGTGATCCTGAGGATGCGCTTCCTGTCCCTACAAGTCATGGCACCAGGCAGGCACTTTACTTCAGTTTTCCCTGCTCCCCCCAGTTCTATCCCCCTAATAATTGAGTCCCCCACCAGGAGCTGCTTCCTTTCCTTGTGGTATCCTTTGCCTCCCTCCTGTGGGCCTCCCTTGTGACAGATGTCCTCAGCCTCCTTAATCTCCTCCATGGGTGCATCCATAGGGGAGCTGTGCTCCCCCAGAATGGTGTATGGATTGTGGAGTGGAACAACTGACTGGGTGTGCCTCTGTTCCACCCTCCTCACCCTCCCTGAGCCCACTGTGGTCCAACTGCTGTGCTTTCTTTGCAAACTCTGAGGTAGTGGTGGTGGCTCTGGTGCTCCCTGGATGGGGGTTCCCTTCCTACCATCAAGTCTGGCCTGGGGGAAGGTTCTCTTACTGCTGTCCAGTGTGGCCTGAAGACGGGCAACTTCCTCCCTCAGGGCAGAGAGTTGTCTGCAAATAGGGCAGCATCTCAGCCTCCAGAAAGACTCCCGGAAGACTGCTGCCCCACAGCCATTACATTGCACTACTCCCCACATGACTATGTACTTTTTTTGTGTGTGTGTGTGTGTGTGTGTGCTTGTGTGTGTGATTGGTTTGTTATATAGAAATATATATATATTATATAATGTGTATGCGTATATTTTCAGTGCTATGTGCTAGAGAGGATATGACATTGATATGCACCTTGCACTCTTGAGGAAATGATGTCAGAACTCTAGGTATAAAGTAACTATTTCCGGGGGAGGGGTTGGGCCTAAACTGTGCCCTCACAAAACAATCAGCTAAGAGCTCTGACCCACCGCTGCGATGAGTGCCTTCCTGTCTGCAAGATACTATACACAACAATTTGACAGAGAAAATCCCCTGCTAATCAAACAGAGAAAAATCCAGACATCCAAGTCAGACACAGGTAAACCTCCCCAGCCCCAAAACAGCCTGGTGGTTTGTGCTCTGAAAAGCAGTCAGCCCCAAAATAAGTCAGCTGTGCTTTGAACTCTTCCTGCACTGAAAATCTTAAGAATTGTAACAAGACTGTCTTTTCCTGATAATTGTAAATTCCTTCTTTCACCTTTCAGTTAGAAGCAGCCTCCACCTGCAGTACATCTGCTACAAACCACAGACAATTGAAAGGTTCCCCTCCCTCTGTTGTGAGCACAACTCGCTTTCTTGCAAATCCTATGTTCAGTATTGCAGCTCCCAGCAAGAGATAGTTTGGCTAGGAAAAATATTAGCTGTTCTGATGAGTTTGCTATAAACACTTGCTTATAATACTATTCTTCTCAGGTCTGTTACCAAAGCTATTGGCTGAATTAAGCCTCTGTGATGAAATCACTTCCTGAGAAAGTTTGGAATTGCCTTTTAAGGCAAACAAAGATAAACACAGAAAACAGTTTACTGTCTGGGTCAAATACACAACCTGTACCTGCACTTATTTCAGGATTTGTGACAAATGTTTCGCCCAGAGTTTAAAATCTTCCTGCACTGAAAATCTTAAGAATTGTAACAAGACTGTCTTTTCCTGATAATTGTAAATTCCTTCTTTCACCTTTCGGTTAGAAGCAGCCTCCACCTGCAGTATATCTGCTACAAACCACAGACAATTGAAAGGTTCCCCTCCCTCTGTTGTGAGGACAACTCGCTTTCTTGCAAATCTTATGCTCAATATTGCAGCTCCCAACAAGAGATAGTTTGGCTAGGAAAAATATTAGCTGTTCTGATGAGTTTGCTATAAACACTTGCTTATAATACTATTCTTCTCAGGTCTGTTACCAAAGCTATTGGCTGAATTAAGTCTCTGTGATGAAATCACTTCCTGAGAAAGTTCTGTAGGCTTTTGTGGCATGGTCCTATCCTGAGCTTTATTAACAAGATGTTCATGGTTCAGGCTATTTTGCCAATTCTGCCCTGCCCACGGGCATTGGTGATAGGCGTATCCCATCTCTTCACACAGATTACATTTATAGACATTGGTGCATGTCATACTGACATGCCCAAAGTCCCCACAAAGGGCACATTTCAGGCGGTCACATGAACTGCTTAAATGAGTATGAGAGCCACATTTATAGCAGGTCTTTGGTTGGCCTGAATAAAAACAGACCCCTTCGATCCTGCTCTAAAAAAAATTGCTAGGTATATGTTGTATTGCAGTGTTAGTTTGAAACAGTTTCACATGGAACTGCCACCCTTCAGTCCATATACCCTCAGTGTCTATGACTGGCTCAGATTGACCCTACGCAGTATATTTCTTCTGCAACCAGAAGAGAATGTCATTGATGTTCATGCCTTCGTTGCGGAACGTGATGGTCACAGTTTTTAACAAAGGTTTTGTTAATGGGATGGCCATAAAGTTGGACCATGAAGGTGTTGATCTGAGCATATTATATTTAGTCCAAAATCTGTCCAGCCCCGAGTGTTGGTGAAAACTAATATCGTAGACATCTTCCCCCGAAACATGAATCAGGGCATATATCTCAAAAGGCTGGAACATCATGGACTCTTTCAACAGTTTTCAGGCTATGTACACCCTATCAGGATGTTCTTGTAGCCCACCTCTATATCTCAATTGAACAGCATTCTTTCTAGGGGTATCCGGTTAGAAGAGCGCTACTAGAATAGCACCGCAATTCACAGCACAAGTCTGATAAGTGCTACCATGGACAGCGAGGAGGGATTTATAGCACTTGCTGTAAGTGCTCCCCTGGTCACTGTCCGTGGTGCTGTACACGGGACAAGGGCTGCAGAGAACAAGAGGCTAGCTGAACTGCTCCCATGGTGTGGAGGACTGCAGCATGGCACAGCTCGCCTGGTAGTGATGGAGACCAGGGTTCTAATCCTGGTCTCCCAACATTTTGAAATATCAGGACTTGAGTTTTTTTGTGAGGGTCCGTGGAAACACTGTTCCATGGTCTCACAAATTTTAACTTGCCCCATGATCCGATCCCCCCCTGGAGTGAGAATCCTTTAATCTGGGGGGTGCAGAGCCCCTCACAAAAGAAAAAAACAGTGCAGTTATTCCTGCATACTCCTTGCCAATGCTATTATTGTCAACTCTCTTTAGACCCAGTAAATCATTGTCAGAATCATCCAAATTAGAAGGGTGCAGTCCATGAGCCCCAGTACCTGTTGGGTTAAAATCTGAGGTGTTAGTGTTATTTCCCATGCCCCTGTTAAACTCCTGAGGGGGGTCTGCGATATATGGATCCCCCCCCCATGATGTCTGTTGCATTATTGTCATTACCCCAAGAAACAAAAGATTGGGGTTCTACCTGTGGAAGTGCACTGGTGGAAGGCTGTGCATCCACATGTATATTGTCAGGGTCCATGTCTTTTGGATTGGGACCATTATTGTTTGCAGTGGGCAAAGGATTCAGATCAGTACCACGACTGCAAGCAGTGGCAGAAACCTTATTTGTATTGTCGGTTTGTTTACCATGCGACATGTCCTGTCCATGTGTGTCATCAAACCTCTCCCACAGAGAGTCAGGCAGCCATCTGCCATCAGGCGCCTGTGTCCATCCGGCATTCATCAAAGCTTTTTCTGACGGCCACATCTGAAAGTCTAAAGGAGTGTCTATCTCCGTATTTTCCCTCATTGAGTTCTGGTTTGTAATGTGTTGAGCAGAATGATCCTTCTGCTGTGGCAAGCTCTGTTGCCATTAAACCATACACTTCAGTTACAGGCACTGCATCTGTAGTAGATATAGCCTGCCAGCCAGTGGTTTGCACACTTTGCTTAGCATGCGCTCCTTCCAATACAGCTTCTCCAGCTGTAACCTGCTGTGAGGGAAAACCCTCGGAAAACACTTTGGAGAACATGAGCCACGATACATTACAACAGGATCACACACCGACTGCGCAACCCTAGAGTGATCCTCAGAATCAGCTTTTCTCCCACCTTGAAGCAGGTCAGTAGAATCTTCCTCAAAATCCATAGTTTCCACAGTATTTTCACCAGCGAGGTGAAAGCTGTCCTCCATATTGTCCTCCTCCTCTGTTTCCATGTCAGCCATTTTGGACAGGAAGTGAACAGCACCCCCTGCCAAGAGTAGGGGAATTTCCCTAGTGTCCTGGCCAAATTTCCCCCATTTCACAAAAAAAAAAAAGAAAAAGAAAATACCACCAACAGCTTAATCTGGTTCAACGTCAGTTGGTATCCATCTGTATCTGTATCCCCCCTCCCCCCGAGACGAGGCTGAAAATAGGCAGACTTGTCTAGTCCTCTTTTCCCAGTCAACAAAAACTAAATATATAAATAAAATAATGTGCACCAGGAGCTGGGAATCCTGCCTCTCCTGCCATGCAGGAAATGGCGTGATGGTGAGATTAAGAGTGATGGGACTAGGGAGGTTGGCACAATGTCACTATGGTAGGTGATAGGGAGATAAAGAATGAAAACAAATAAATCTGTCCCATCTTCAATCAAGGCAGCAGACATTTCATGGAACCGTGGGACAGGAAGTGATGTCACTGTGGAGTACACAGCTTGCCCAACAGTGGTATCACTTCCTGTTCCTAGGTTCCGTGATATGGCTGCTGACTTGATTGAAGACAGCCTTTGACATCTTAAACACACAACATTATTCTCTGTGAAATGGAGAAATATGAACGTTATCCTGCATTAATCTGACTGGCTCAATCCTTTTTGTCTGATGGATCACAAAGAGTTAAAGTGGGTAGCGTTTTTTTGGAATTAGGGTATTGTTAGTGAAGAAGTCCCTTAGGGAATATAATTAGGGCCTGTGCTGTTTTTCATTTTAATAAATGAGTTATGAAATGAGGGCAATTTTAATAACTTTGAGGATTAAACCACAATCCCAGACAAGATGGAAAAGGCTGGTCAGTCAGAAATGTAGAGTGTCTTAAATAATGCGATTGACTAGATAGTCGAGAATGATATGCAGTTAACCCCTTCAAAACAAAGAAATAATATTTAATCCCTCTAAATAAAGTTAGAAAGTGGGGAAACCCCTTGTGACGTAACTGTAACTTTTCTGAGAATAGTTTATCATTAAGAAACAATGGGCGAGATCATGCCACTCCAGAGACAGACAGAAGGGACCTTGATTTAAGGTCTCATCTGACCTTTATGGCACCTCAACAGTGCCGCACCCACCTAGTGCTGCACTACGTGTCAGAATTGGATATAAACCCAGGTACTGGGGGTGGGACTAACTAGGAGAAGGATGATGTCATCAAACATAGACAGTGATTAAAAATATTTTTATGAAAAAGCAGCCAGTGGGAAATGAACGGTTTCATCTTTCAGTTGCTCCAGTTATTTCAAAGAGAGGTTTAGTCCATTCTGCCCAAGTGTGTGAACAATTTATTTCTAACATGTTGAATTATTTCTTGTGAGTCACAGGACGAGCAGGCCAGAGGACTATCCTTTTGAACTACACTAGGTCTGAACATAGTGAGAGTTTGTTCTGCAGCCACCATTTTTTTTTCTCAAAATTGCAGTCTGCATGATCTCACCCATTTTTCCTTAATGTTTATTCCAAGGATGTGGGCGTTTACATTTCCTGTGCATTGCCTTGGCACTGCAACACAGGCCATGAGGGGTCAGCTAGTAGCTGGAGAGGTTCCAGTAAGTACAGCTGCCTTATTTCAGGAAAGAACGTCCTCTCCTTTTTATCAAAGAACTCTGGAGTTTCATCTGTAATAAATGCCAATCAGCAAAAAACATCCTAATGTGTAGAACAGAAGAGCCTGTTGGTAACTATTTTTGTATCTGTAGGGTACAGCTGAATAGTACAGGAAATTATAGCTTATATTAACAACAGTTACACTGCCTAAGGTCCCATATCAGATAAGACCACAGTTCTTTCCTGACAATGTGACTTCATCAGGGTTTGATTATGGCCCTGTTCACACGAACGCACGGTAAGGAGAAATGTTTCTTAAAACGAATTAAACCTTACCGTGCTGTAGCGCTCACACTGTCCAATCTGTTTCTTAAAACATTGCTTTGCAAGTGTGCTTAGCTGTTCGCACTGGTGCAAGTATTCTGGGTCTGTGTAGCACGATTATTAGGGGTCATACCAGGGGGTCAAGACAGAGGGCACTGGCAACATGGATTCACCTAATCCGGATTAAGTAAAAAGACAGTTCACACTGTGAGTAAAAACGATTTGCTTATTTAAACGTTTTCACAAACTGTGCTATAGCCTAGGTCAGATAAAGGTTTTAGCACGGTTCGTTAAAACGTGTCCCGAAGTGAAATATGTGCAGATGCAAAGGGTGCTGGCACAGATCTGAAACGGTTTAATGCCCCAGAATCATTTCAGACCATCTAGTGTGAACAGGGCCTATAATACAGTGAGTGTAACAGACACACTGGATGAGGTCCCATATTGGATAAGACCACAATTCTAGCCTGATAATGTGACTTCATTGGGGTTTGACCATAATACAGTGGGTGTAGCAGCCACACTACATAAGGCGCATTACTGGATGAGATCACAGTTCTGTCCTGTTCTTGATACCTGGGCATCAACTGCTACAACCTGAGCACTGACTGGTACAACTGGATATTGAGTGGTGTCACTGAATTTATTTGGCAGAACTTTGGAATTTACTGGTGCCCATTGCCTTTGGTTAGTACCAACTGGATTTGGTTGGTACCAGTTTGCTTAGGTTGGTACCAATCAGATTTGGTTGGTACCAGTGGGATATGGTTGGCACCAGTGGGACTGGGTTGGTACCGATGGATTTTATTGATGTCAATGGACGTTGGTTGGAGACTTACTTGCATTTTCTCTTGCAGGTCTTGTAACTTCTTTTGCAGTTCTGTCTTCTCACCTTCCAGCTGCCGTGCCAGATCTAGATCACACATTACAAAGATGGTTATTAAACACACGCACTATCTCTTACTCTGTCTCTCACATGTGCACGCACACACACACACACCCCTACATAAACATACATACAACTATACCCACAGATACATACATACATACTGTACATGTGAATATTTACCCATATGCAGGCAAATGCACAAAGATGCACAGAGACACACATGGACATATATCACAACCATCCATGAAGAAATCTACATACACACACACACACACACACACACCATCATATATAAACATATGCATAAACAAATATATGTATCCACACAGAGGCGCACAGGGTCATATGCACATACACACAGAGGTACACATGGACAAGTACACACACAACACATACACACCTACATAAACATACATACAACTATACCCACAGATACATACATACTGTATTTACATGTGAATATATACCCATATGCAGGCAAATGCACAGAGACACACATGGACATATAGCATAACCATCCATGAAGAAATCTACACACACACACACACTCTCACACACACTCTCACACACACATCACCATATATAAACATATGCATAAACAAATATATGTATCCACACAGAGGCGCAAAGGGGCATATGCACATACACACAGAGGTACACACACATGGACAAGTACACACACACACATATACACACATATGGACATGTGCACATATGTACATACAGAGACACACATGGACATATGAACATATCTACATATACACACACAGGCACACATGGATACACACACACACAAAACTACATAAACATACATACAACTATACCCACAGATACATACATACTGTATTTACATGTGAATATATACCCATATATAGGCAAATGCACACAGATGCACCGAGACACACATGGACATATATGCACTACCATCCATGAAGAAATCTGCATACACACACACA
This sequence comes from Neoceratodus forsteri, assembly GCA_016271365.2. Taxonomy (NCBI): domain Eukaryota; kingdom Metazoa; phylum Chordata; order Ceratodontiformes; family Ceratodontidae; genus Neoceratodus; species Neoceratodus forsteri. The sequence continues at coordinate 220,011,405 of JADMNL010000026.1, forward strand.
CACACACACACAATCATATATAAACATATGCATAAACAAATATATGCATCCACGCAGAGGCACACAGGGTCATATGCACATACACACAGAGGCATACATGGACAAGTACACACACACACACAGACACAGGCACACATGGACATGTGCACGTATCAACATATATATACACACACACACACAGAGGCACACATGGATACACACACACACAGACAGGTGCACATAGACACACACACACATACACATGGACAGATACGCGTACACACACACACACACACACCTGCTTCACATCCTCAGATGGAGAACTGCTTTAGTTGTTTTAGGTGTTGATTTTAATTGTTATTTTCTAATGTTATTTCTTAGTTTTATTGTCTTCGTGTCATTATTTTATGTTTATATTTTAATTGCTTTGTAAGGGCACCCTGGGCCTTTGGGGAAGGGCACCTTAAATAAATAAAATCTACTACTACTACTACTACTACTACTACTACTATTACCATCACCATCACCATCACCATCCCCATCCCCATCCCCATCCCCATCCCCATCCCCATCCCCATCCCCATCCCCATCACCATCACCATCACCATCACCATCCCCATCCCCATCCCCATCCCCATCACCATCACCATCCCCATCACCATCACCATCACCATCCCCATCCCCATCCCCATCACCATCACCATCCCCATCACCTCATCACCATCACCATCCCCATCCCCATCCCCATCCCCATCCCATCCCCATCCCCATCACCATCACCATCCCCATCCCCATCCCATCCCCATCCCCATCCCCATCCCCATCCCCATCCCCATCCCCATCCCCATCCCCATCCCCATCACCATCCCCATCCCCATCCCCATCCCCATCCCCATCCCCATCACCATCCCCATCACCATCCCCATCCCCATCCCCATCCCCATCACCATCCCCATCCCATCCCCATCCCCATCCCCATCCCCATCCCCATCCCCATCACCATCACCATCCCCATCCCCATCCCCATCACCATCCCCATCCCCATCCCCCATCCCCATCCCCATCCCCATCCCCATCCCCATCCCCATCACCATCCCCATCCCCATCCCCATCCCCATCCCCATCCCCATCCCCATCCCCATCCCCATCACCATCACCATCCCCATCACCATCCCCATCCCCATCACCATCCCCATCACCATCACCATCACCATCACCATCCCCATCACCATCCCCATCCCCATCACCATCACCATCACCATCACCATCCCCATCCCCATCCCCATCCCCATCACCATCACCATCACCATCCCCATCACCATCACCATCACCATCCCCATCCCCATCCCCATCACCATCACCATCACCACTACTATTATTACTACCTCACACACATGGATATATGAATATATCTGCATATATACACACACACACACAAACAGGCACATATGGATATAGGCACATACACACACACACGGACATATACACATGCACACATACATATACATATACACACATACACACACACACAGGCACACATGAATATATGCATATATACACATACATACACATACACACACGCACATACACACACACACATATATATATATATATATATATGTATACACACACACACACACATATACATACACACACACACACACACATATACATACACACACACACACACACACAGGCATGCATGAACATACCTACACACACAGAGTCACACATATACATACACACACACATATGCATGCATGGACATATGAACATACCTACACACACAGAGCACACATGGACACAGACACACACACAGACACAGAGGCATGCATGGACATATTATTTTTATTTAATTAATTTACTTATTTATTCATTTTTGGAAGGTTCCACGTCAGTGAGAAGGGTGACAGACGTACAATGGATGGTATTACATAACATTTTGACAAGAAAGTATTTAAAATGACAATATGACATTAACATTGTAACAAAAATTAAAACTATGAATCAGTAGGAAATCAAAAATAACCTAATAAAAGGAGGCAGCCCAAGGTGCATTGTCAAGTAGGTATAGGTGAATTTGGGTGAACAAAAGTTCAGGTAAGTGAAGATAAACAGTGGAAAGAAGGTGGAGGATGAGGGGTGAGGTGAAAGAAGGATCGGGGAAGGAGGCAGGAAATAGGGCAGAGCCATTAGGGTGAAAGTGGTCATTCGCAGAGAAAGGGAAAGAAGTAGGTACACAAGGATGTGTCAGTACTGCTGAGGTAGTGTCATGTCAGTTGAAACAGTCACAGGAACTATCAGCTGTAAGATGCTGAGGAAGAGTGCCTTTAAATGGTCCCAATTTTGGTAAGGAAGAGATATCACTGGGCAGCGCAATAAACCATAGTGGTGCTCTATATGCAAGCGATCGTTGCCCTTGTGTTGTCCGGCATCTTGGGACCGAGAAGAGTTGGTTGACTGAGATACACATGTGCTGGGAGCTGCAAGAGGGGTTGAGCAAGTTTGTAACACCAGAAGGCAGGAGCCTGAGAGGTACCTTTTTAGTTAGCAAGCAGGTTTGATAGTGAATCCTCCCATTAAACTGAAGCCAACCTGTTTGCGCATACAGTTCACATGTGTGGGTAAGACATGCTGCTCCAGTAAGAAGCTGGCATGCTTTATTGAGTGCCACTGATATTCTGCGGAGGGTAGTGGTGGAAGCTGAGCCGTAGATAATCAGACTATAGTCAACAATGAATACTATGGAGCTATAGATAGCTAGTCTAAGGGCTCAGGCGTTAGATTGTGTTTATGACTTTGGAGTAACCCTGTCTTGATACTGGCAGATCTGGCAACATTCTCAACATGCTGGGCATATGATAGTGAGTTATCCACAGTTACCCCCTAGATACTTGAAATGTTGAATTTGTTCAAGTGGGACAACAGAGGAGCTCCTGATGGTTAGGGCACTGGATCTGTGTTTGCTGCAAACACTGCTGAACAATATGACTTTTGTTTTTTTGTAGTTCAGAATCAGCTTGTGTTTCCTGAATCAGTCCTCAGCTTCCTCAAAGCTGAATTGAAGCTGGTGTTCCAGTGGTTCAGGGTCAGTGTTGCTAGTGTATAGGACCGTATCATCCACCCAGAGGATGATCTGTTGGTGACAAGAGCAAGGGAGATTGTTAAGAAGGATGCTAAAGAGAAGTGGACCCAGTATGGAGCCCTGTGGTACTCCCAGAGTGGACATGTTGCTGTTTAGAGGTGAAATTAGCTATCTTCACCCATTGGGAGCAGTCTACAAGATAGCTTTTGTACCAGGACACAGTATCTACTGAGAGGTCAATTGTGGACAGTTGCTTGAGAAGTAAAGCGTGGTTCACTGTATCAAAGGCCTTTGTGAGGTCAATGAAGGCCAACCCACCAATCTACCTTGATACAGAGATTGGCGAATGAAGCCAGTGAATTCTAGCAGTGCTGTGGTAATGCTATGTCACTTTCTGAATCCATGCTGCTGGGGGCACTGGATTGAGTATTTTTCCATATACTCCACCAGCTGATCCACAACTAAGTGCTCAAGTGCCTTAGACAGAGGTGGAAGTATAGAGAGAGGTCTATAGTTTGTAAGTGTAACCCCCTTGCAAATAGAAGTTCCTAAAAATGCCTGGGCTTACCTTAGCCCTGTCCTTCTGTTCTCCTCCTGCTGTCTCCCAGGCTTCTCCTGATTTGACCACCAATTCTTTTCTGGTCCCCCAGGTCTGCTTTGCCCTTCTCAGTACCCCAGCTGCAGCCCAAATGAAAATCCAGCCCCTCGGGGCTCAAAAAAACACCATTCGCGAGTGCCCATTGCAAAGGTGCTGCCTCCAGGGCAGCAGAAATTGCATTGTGAAGTGCCCATGTTAAAAGTGCTGCCTTCAGGGCAGCAGGACTCGATATGGCTCGAATTTGCCCTCAAAATGGAACTGCTACTTTTGCGGTTGTCCCGGGGACTGTGCCGTGGGTCCCGGGATCCCTCTTACCTAACTGGGACCCGGTGACCATGGACAGCCTGCTGGGGGGGCCGCTCAGATGAAAATTCAAAGAGTTTGGCCGGGGCTCAGAGAAACATGCCTGAGCCGGGCCCCGGTCATCTGTATAATTAAATATGAGTGTCTGGCTGCCTCCAGGGTAGACATAAACAGCTTTGGCTGAAAAAGAGAGAAAATAAATGTTTTAATTATTGTAACTTGTTGCTGGATATTGGGGAAGTACAGTATATGTGGGGGAAAGTGTTTTAAGTTAAAACAAATACTTTTTCCTGGATTAACCAGTGCTTTGGGACTCTTGTGTGTCAGCCTGTCAGCTGCTGCAGGGGGGCTTTACTAAGTGCAGTAGAGACAGGAAAACCAAAGGAGCCATACCCTTCATCTGTGCAGTGGCTACAAGTACAGCCTCTGAGCTGAAAACCTGTGGGGCAATGGGGCAAATAATTACTTCTTTCTGGCTGCACCAGGACAGTATTCAGGACTGTATCTGATCTGCTATAAGGGACAGTGGGTTAAGCAGCCATTGCCAGCAGCCACTGCCAATTGGGAGCCAGGAATAAAAAGCCAGGACCTGTGGGACATTCACTACACCTCATGGGTAACCACCCAAGTGCTCATGGGGACTTACAGGGACATCATTTTAGGCGCTAATTCTCCAATCCAATTGTGCCTCAAGTACTGTGATTGACAGGTCCCTCAGCCATTCAGAGACCTGTCACCCCATCTCTGCTGCCAATCAGGAATCGAATTAGGAGCCCTATAAGAGAGAGTTTGCCAGTTTTTTCTTCAGAGCAGCCAGACTGAGAAGAAGGAGATCAGGCTCCAGCCTGCTGGGAGCCCCCCACAGGGGTGGGGGCTCAGGCTCCTGCTATGCCACCGGCCTGAGCCACTTAGCTAAGCCCCTCCAGTCATCAGGAGGCAGTTGTTATTTTAGTTAAAGCTACTAGTTAAAGTAAATTGAGAGTTTCTGCAACAGCTAGGCTGGAGGTTGCCAGAAATGTCCTCCAGAGGATAGCCCTCCCTCCCTTCCACATCGAGGAAAGATGTGGAAAAGAAGACCATCTACCATGCCATTGTGAGACAGCTGAAGAGAATTCAGGAAGCCTTTGATTATGGATGCGACCCATGGAGGACCTGAGTGAGTACCCTCGTACTCCCCGGTGCGAGGGAGAAGCTTCAAAAGTAATCTTGGGGGTCTCAAGCCCCACTTCAGAGATTTCTGCTGTGTGATAAAATCTCTGAATTATCAGTCTGGGCTACTAACCCATCAGAAACTGCCTAGTTGAAAGTTAAAATGGATGCATGTTGTCTGTGGCCCAAATGGCTAAATGACAGGTGCAGTAAGATGCCTGGATAGTGAATCATATAAATGTGTTGTAACTTGTTTTGCCCTATAGGTTAGAGTCCTGCCTTCATGGAGCTGACTGCTAAGCCACATTTGCCACTTTATGGGACAGGAGGCCCTAGAGCATATTATGTCTAAGTTATTCTGAAAAGAATTTACCTGTGTCTTACCTGGATTTCATCTGAGAGAGCTTGCCATAAGTGTAAAATTGTCTAGACGTGCTGGATGAGACTTTGTCTATGAATGCTGTTTCTGGTGTTTAAATGTACTGGATGTGACCTCATGTAAATAAATACTGGATGCTTGATAAAAATGTTGTTGTCTGCCTATGCAGGATGGATGCCTTTTGGCATATAAAAGTACTGGATATGACCTTGTTTCAATTGAATTTTGGATGCTTGATAAAAGTATCACCTGCTAATTACTCTGGATGGGACTTTCAGATATTGTGCTGAATGTTCAGGATGTTAAATCCAAGCAGCTGGTCCTGAAATGTTCTGAATATAACTGCAGGGCAACCCCTGTCATTCTGTGATGTACAGGGTAATCTCTGGCTCCTTATGACCAGCAGGGTCAATCTCTGCTAATTCTGCTAAATGCGGGGCATTGCCTACCATTTTTGTACATAGCATCTGCAGTCATTGCAGGAATCTTTCTCCAAGTTGCCCCCTCCCTCAAATCTATAGCCGGCTAACCTGACCAGCTGCAACGTCCACCAGGTGTGCAACATCTTGGACTGTGGTATCTGGGATTCCAGTATGGTATGAGATTGTGGGGTTTCATATTGTTCCGGGACTAGTACCAGTGTGGGTAATAATGATTATTTATATAGCATCTGATTTGTCAGCAGCAAGATAGCCAGGGCTCTGGGTATCATGTGTCGAATTAAGAAATGTGATTGCCTTTTTTTGTTTAATAGTATGTAGCCACCCAGCTGGAGAGTTCACCAGCAAAACCAAACTAATCTGTGTACATATGTAAATAGTAATCAAATGACCTCTACTCCACATCCCCATTCCTAACTCCTTTTACTCCTAAATAAAACTCTTGTTATTGTTGTTGAAATATTTGGTGTGAGCATATTATTAGAGAGAGCCTTTAAATGCAAAGTGTTGAAATGTGGGGAAATGTTTATTGAAGCATGTCTGGGGAAGGTTAATGGTTATCGTGGGTGGTACAGCATCTCGGGGGGCTATACCTTTTACCATCTTCCCCACGTAAAGCACCTGAGTGGAGGCACTGCACAAATGTTTTAAAATATGGCTATCAGTTAGCAAACCCAAATCCCTTAGCCTATGTCCAGGGTAGTAGGCAGGGGTGTAACACTGGGGATAGCGCCACCCAGGGGCTATATGTGCATAGTGCGGTCTCCACTTTTGTGAACAGGGGTAATAAGGGCCGACTTCCAGATCTGGGGGAATTGTGTCAGTCTTTCAGTGGTCTCAGTGAGAGGTTTAGAATCTTACCTAGGTTCTTAGGGTTAGAATGAACACACCTACACACACACACACACACACACACACACACACACATGAACACACCTACACACAGAGGCACACATGGACATATTCACATACACACACACATACACACACACATATATATATATATGTACACACACATACATATACACACACACAGGCATGCATGGACATATGAACATACCTACACACAGAGGCACACATGGACATTTGCACAAACTGTACATATATATATATATATATATATATATATTTTTTTATATATATATATATATTTTATATATATATATACACACACACACACACACAAACACACACGTGCACACATGGACACACACACACACACACACACAGGCATGCATGGACATATGAACATACCTACACACAGAGGCACATGGACATATGTACATACACACACACGTGTGTGTGTGTGTGTGTATATATATATATATATATATATATATATATATATATATATATATACACACATATTATATATATATACATAGAAACATAGAAGTTGACGGCAGATAAGGACCGCAAGGCCCATCCAGTCTGCCCATTTCTTTTTCTACCTTATAAATGTGCCATCGGCTTTTGCTCTGTCAGTGACCTATCTATTCATAGGCATTTGTATTGCTCCTTTATGCCTATCCCATGCCTGTTTGAAGCCCTGCACTGTATTCATAGCCACCACTTCTTGTGGTAAGCCATTCCATGCATCCACCACCCTTTCTGTGAAAAAGAATTTCCTCACATTCCCCCTTAATCGGCCTCCCTCACACACACACACATATACACACATATATATATATATATATACACACACACACACACACACAGAGAGGCACACATGGACACACACACACACAGGCACACATGGACATATGCACATACACACACACACATATTAGAGGCAAAAAACTCTGTTTAATGCATCAGTTAGGGTTGTTCCACAGCGACAAAAGCGAGGCAATTCGATGTTAGGGTTGAAACCCCCTTTGCACCCCTCCAGTCCACCCCCCCAACTGGAATCGGGGTGCGCATTGGGGTCATCGGCCCTAAGTGTCACCCCATCACATGTAGAAAGAAGCTGAGGAATAGGAGAATGGGGTGACAGTTGGGACCAATGACCCCGATGCACACCCCAATTCCAGTTGGGGGTGGGCTGAGGGTGCAAAGGGGTTCAACCCTAACATCGAATTTCCTCGCTTTTGTCGCTGTGGAACAACCCTAACTGATGCATTAAATGGAGTTTTTGCCTCTAATTTCCCTTCTTTTTGAGAATGATAATGAGAAATAGTAAATGTAATGCAGCGGTTGGAGCGCGGCGATGATGTCTTGTCACATTGTAACATTGTGCCCGCAAATGCAAATCGTAATGTGCATGGTGACGCAAAGCGAAACAGAAAGTGGAACAGTACTGTAGACAGAAATGTTAAAAACAACGGAAACGCAACTGCAAATGAAAACGCAAAGGGTAATGCACATGGTGGCGTAAATGTGAACAGTAAGTGAAACGGGTACGGGACTGCAAGCAGAAATGGTAATGATAAGAGTAATGTAAGTGCACAGGCTGGTTTTCCCCAAAAGCTGTATAGAGAAAGACAGTGAGTAGAAAGAATGTATGCAAAATAATGACTCTCGGAACACAAAAATCAGTAGTTGTAATAGCAAATTGCTTATATCTCAGTAACCGTACGACATAGAAAAAAAAATGTAAAAGTCATATGCATTATCACTTTCCTGGCTTGTTTTATACATAGCCCCCTTTTTTGACAAAAACTCCGTATCTTGCACCGTTTTCAAGACACGGGCCCTCAAAGGCGCGGCGAATGCCGTAATGTTATCCTATGGGAAAAAAACAGAAGTTCGGACTGCCATAACTTTTGAACAGTTTAATATTTTTTCACAAAATCTTCAAAAGGCACATCGGGGACCCTGGCCGCACGTTCCTTGAAGCTTTCTGGACGGTCACGCAAACCGTGCAACCTGTAGGCGCGACCGTAGAATTCCAGAAAAAGCGTAAACACACACGCAGATCACACTTAATAACTCTGCAGTTGTGTACCTGACTGGTACAACACTTGGCAGATCCCAAGGCGTATGGGCCTTGATTGTGTATTCCAAATTTCAGGCAAATCCGTCAAACGGTTGCAAAGTTATTAAGGTGCAAAATTTTGGGTTTAACATGTAAATGGCTCCTCAACCCTATCTATGGTAGCACTACCGTGATACCATAATATATACACACACACACACACACATATATATACACAGACAGGCACACATGTATATATGCACACACACACATGCACACACAGGCACACATGAAGATATGCACATACATGCATACAGACACACAGAGGCACATATGAACATATGCACATACATACATATACATGGAGGTAAACATGGACACATGCACTTTCATACAGTACACACAGTGACACACATTGACATATGTACATACATACATACATACATACATACATACACACACACACACACACACACACACACACACACACACACACACACACATGGGGAGCGTGGCAACCAACCGATGGAGCAAGACATGTTCAGGAGAGGTTTCAGCTAGATACAATGAAAAACTAGCAAAATATCTAATTTTATTATTTACATTATCAGAAACTTCATCAACACTGAACAGAGCTTACCAAACAGCACTGAAAGACAAAATTGTTGTGGAGCAAGTCATTATGGCGAAGCCCTGGCAAGAAGCATAGAAGGATGGCAGGAAGAAGTTGGGGAAGCAGCAAGACCTTGCAGGAGCAGGTGGACCAACTACTGAGGCTGCAGACAGTGGGAACCTTCAAATGCAGACCTTTTGAGGGCTATATAAGTGACTCAGATGCTGAAGTTGAAACCTCAGTAACAGATTCTTGGCGCTAGGCAGAAAAGTTAATGCCACCACTGCAGAAGCACAGAAAGCCTCTGAAACTCTGGCAAACATAGCAACCACAGTTACAGGGCTCATTGCTGAGAATAAGATCTTGAGGCTCTGATTAGAACATTTGAAGAATGGCTCTAGGGTGTGACATGTTCGTCTACTAGCAATATCTGAGGGCTAGGAAGGGCAGGACTTATTGGCCTTCATCAGACTTTTGTTGCAGCAGGCATTGGGATAACAACTTGGATAGCAAATTGTAAAAGCATATAGAAAAACATTCTGATGTAAGACCAACACCTCAGGTCAGCCGAGAACCATCCTCATTGTGATGGCAGGACCGCACGGTAGGGATAAAATCTTGGGGAAGCCACAAAAGGCTCAATGCACAACAGATGATGGAACAGAGTTCTAGCTGTTTCAAGATTTGAGTTTTGCCACCAGGAAACATCTCAAATGCTTCAATCTAGTACTGGCAGGACTGCTAGCCCTAGGAGTCGGCCACGCACTCCAGTTCCCTGCCTGATTGCACATCACATACACAGGTAGAATCTATTTGTACACCAACCATATAAAAGCAGGTAAACGCCTTGAGATGATAAAGACTGACTTTATTAGAATGGACACTGGTGAAATCCTCAAGGGGAGGACTGAGCATATACGTCCTGTGTCATATACATCCTGTGTCATATCCATCCCGTGTCATATACTGTGTACTGCATTGCTGTGCTGTGGGGTTTACGGTCTTAATGTTGCTACCCAGTCAAGATGTATTCAGGGAACCAAAGTGTGATGGGGGCTCATTCTGTGATATCAAGCCTGCAGTTGTGATGCAGAAGCTGTTCTCTCTAAAATTTAATAAACTTGAATTGGAACTTACTCTAGGTGCGGGGTCTCTCTTTGTATGCTTTGCCTGCTAGACACCCGAGTGAGACAAGATGGCTGTACCATGTGGCAGAGCTATACATGTGCTTGTACTAGTTTTACACGCTCAGCACTATACACCCTTCTGTAGTTGGTACCTATAGCTTTTGTGTACGAGAGTTCTTTCAATGGTGACCTCAAAGAATCCAACCTAATAATCTACAAAAGGTTAGAATCACCTAGTTTTGAATTTTATGAGTTATTGGTGGGGGTTATACCTACCAAGTGTGACAATTAATCAGACTTCATACCTGTTAACCCTAATGAGGAGCTCTGTGTAAAACCTGATAGGTCTGTGAAACTGTTCCTGTGTTGTTTATCAAGCTGGTGGTTACTTCTGCCATGTCTTTTACATATATGTATACATATAAACATTGTGATTTTAGCTTTTGACATATGCGCTGACATTAACATAACAAATGTGTGATGTAAAATGTGCTGGTAGCACAATAGAAACTTTTTAGGACTATACATTTCTAGCAACTGTCCACAGACATTGCTGCAACAGCTAATTATGGACTACATTTTGAACTCTTATGTTGTCCTACCTTTTGGTAGATTAACACAAAGTAACTGGACCCTCTTAAGATGTAACCAAGGGAGAAAGTGAACTTTTTTAATCTTGTTATTCAATTTCTGTACTTGAAACCATGATTCTTATGTACTATTTGTATATTTAAAAACTAATAAAAATAAATTAAAAAATATTTACACAGAGAGGCACATATGGACATGTACACATGTATACATACAGAGGCACATATGGACATGTGCACATACATGCATACACAGAGGCACATATGACATGCTCATACAGTGTATATACATATGCACATGCATATACACAGAGGTGCATATGGATGTATGAACAAACATACATATACAGAGAGGCGCATATGGACATATGTACATACATATACACAGAGGCACATATGGACATACTCACCTACATACGCAAATACACACACACAGGCATATGCACACAAACACATATGGACACATTCACACACACACACACACACACACACACACACACACACACACACACACACACCCCATTGACATATGCACATACATACATATACACAGAGGTACATATGGACGTGTACACACACATACACACAGGCACATATGAACATATGAACATACCTGTGTATACACAGAGGCATATACAAACATATGAGCACACATACACGCACACACACACACACACACACACACACACACACATATATATATATATATATATATATATATATATATATATATATATATATACACACATATATACACACAGATGCACACATGGACATGTGCACATACATACATAAAAACACAGAAATACAATTTTCATTTACTTTATAAAAGCTCCATAAAAATACTATCACACACATACACAAACAGACAAACATGCATACATTCATACAGGTGTTCAAGACCTTCACTGCCTTTTGTCTGTAGGGGCCTTAGGCTGCAGCTCCCAAAATGTCTTTCTACTCCCCCTTCCTCTGCTATGGCTACAGTACTGCACTGTGTACATTTCTAATGCTGTGGTTTGAGGCTGTACCTTCTCATTATCAGTACGCATTGCCACTGCTGTGTGCTGACGTGCACCCATCTCTTGTAATGTCACTTGCTGGCTGTTTTATAAAATCAAATCTTAATGTCACCGCAGGAGTCATTGATCAGAAGGATTCAAATCGCAGTCATTGTTCAAACTCATCACCATCCATCTTGTGTTTCTGTCAGAATGGCTACTATCCCCTTCAGAACACCCAGCTAGATGAGGTGCAATGCCTCAAAGGGCTGATCCCGGACAGTTAACGTTAATCAATAAATACATGAGAAACGTGAAAGGGTCATTTCTCTGCCATGGGCAATTCACACTTCATGCAGAGTCAAAAAGGGTAGAATATAATTTGGATTCATACAACACCTTTCAAATATGTACACCATATCCCAAACAAATTTACAAAGTAACAAGTTAAAAACTGATAGTACAAGGACTGGAAAATAGAATAAAATTTGGATTTATATAGTGCCTTTCATGCACACTGCATTCAAAAGTGCTTTACAAAGTAGTGCGTTAGATACTGACAGTGCAAGGACTATGGTATAGAATTTTGATCTATAAAGTGCCTTTCAGACATTTTGTATCCCAAAGTGCTTTACACAGTGATGAGTTAGATACTAGTTGTGCAGGCACTGTGGAATAGAGTTTGGAATTATAAAGCTCATTTCATAGTACTGTATCTCAAAGTGCTTTACAAAATAATGTGTTAGATACTTGCAGTGCTGGGAATGTAGACTAGAAGAGAATTTAGATTCACATACAGTAGCACCTTCCATATACACTGCATCTCAAACTTACTTACATAGCAATGAGTTAGATAGAGGATAATGCCTGAGTAACAGTGGTTAACCACGATGTAATCACCTCAAGCAGTTGCCAGGACAACCAAGTAAACCTAGAGAGCGCAGCATGAGAGGTTTACAATTGTCATGGCAACTGCAAGAGGTGATTACATCCGTGGTGGACCACTGTTACTCAGGCATTGTATTTTATAGTGTATGGAAAAACTAGCCACTGTGGGATAAAAAAAAAAATGTTTTTTTAATGTGCGTTTGTTCTCCTGCTCGGCCATGAATGGCTCCTGGTTTGAATGTTGAGCAACTGAAGTGCTGAAATTAACCATTGCAAACTATACTGCAGCGGGTCTGTAACTGTCTGAATGGAACATGTGTGTTTTGAATGAATGTCCAAGCAGCAGATCACCTTTCCTTTCCAAGAGTTTTGACAGGTGATGACAATCTATCCTGTAATCCCATCATTATGACATAGTTAAGCAAGGTTTACAGCATACTGATGTCATAATGATGGGATTATCAGGTTATGAACTGACTGAAAACATGGGTTACTAGACACTATCCCTACATTATATACTGGTAATGCAGAAACTGTAAAATAGAATGGAATTTAGATTTACTGCATATAGATCCTTTCATACACAATGTATCCGAAAATGCTTTACAAAGCAACAAGTTAGATACTATTACTGTCTAGATTGTAGAACAGAATAGAATTTGGAGTTATAGCGCGCACCTTTCAAACACACTGTATCCCAAACTGCTTTATAAGTGATGAGTTAGAGACTGGCAGTGCAGAGACTGTATAACAGAACAGGACACAGCAGAATAAAAGTTGAATTTATATCGCACCTTTCATACACACTGTAGCCCAAAATACGTTATAAGTGATGAGTTAGAGACTAGTAGTGCAGGGATTGTATACTGAAATATGGTACAGCAGAATAGAATATGGATTTATACAGTAGCACTTTTTGTAGAGAGAGGGCAGCATATTGGAACAGTTAGCATGGCACAAACTGGGTGTATACATCACAAACTGGGTGTACACCTCACAAAATTAGTGTGTACCTCACAAACTGAGTATATACCTCACAGACTGGGCGTATACCTCACAAACAGGATGTATACCTCACAAGGTGGAAAGGAGGAATTGTTTAACCAGGAAAGGCACACTAAGCCAGATCTTGTTTCCAGGTGTGACCTGGGAGCAAAAAGGAAGTTAAATGATTTACTCAGGGTCACACAGTATGCAAGTGGGAGCTGATGGGATTCAAACCCAGGTTTCCAGGTTTGCAGCTCCATGCCCTTAACCACTACGCTATACTGCCTCTACAAACTGGGTGTATACTTCACCAGCTGGGTATATACCTCATAAACTGAGTCTATACCTCACCAACTGGATGTATACCTCGCCAACTGGATGTATACCTCACCAACTGAGTGTATACCTTACTAACTGGGTGTATACCTCACAAACTAGGTGTATACCTCATTAACTGGATGTACATGTTTCCCACCTACTTGTACAGCTCTCAGAGCCTTCAAGATGGGATGATCAACAAATAAACTTATACCTCACAAACTAGGTGTATACATCACCAGCTGAGTGTATTCCTCACAGACTGAGTGTATTCCCTCACAGACTGAGAGTATTCCCCACCAATTGGGTGTATACCTCACAGACTGTGTGTATACCTCACAAACTGGGTGTATACCTCACAAACCGGGTGTATACATCACACATTGAGTGTATACCTTATCAATGGAGTGTATACCTGACAAGCTGGATGCTGACTGGGTGGTGATCTCACCAACGGAGTGTATATTCCACAAACTGGGTTTACACCTCACACACTGGGTGTATACCTCACAGAATGGGTGTATACCTCACAAATTCAGTGTATATCTCACTAACAGGGTGTATACCGGACACATTGAGTGCATACCTCATCAACTGGTGTATACCTTACACACTGAGTGTATACCTCATTAACTGGGTATATATGTCACATTCTGGGTGTATACCTCACAGACTGGGTGCATTCTTCACCAACTGAGTGTATGCCTAACAACCTGGGGTGTATACCTCACCAACTAAGTGTATATCTAACAAACTGGGAGTATAGCTCACACACTGAGTGTATACTTCACTAACTGCGTGTATACCTCACAAACTAGGTGTATACCTCACCAACCAAGTGTATGCCTGACAAACAGGTGTATACCTAAAGCTACCAACTTTCCAAGGCCTAAAACTGGGACAGGGTCCATCCTGACCATGCCCCCCCCCCACTGTGTCACTCCCATAGGCACCACCCCAGACAGCGCTGCACCCAATCAATTAAATGTTGCTGCTTTTACTGGACATGCTGCCCCACAGTAACATCAGTAACATAGAAACATAGACTTTGACGGCAGATAAGGACCGCTTGGCCCATCTAGTCTGCCCATTTCCCTACCTACAGGATAGGCCACAAATCCTAGTTAACCAACAGTCTATTTCTTCCTACCCCCCACAAGAATTGCCTTATGTCTGTCCCATGCATTCTTGAATTCTCCCACAGTTTTAGACCCCACAACCTCCTCAGGAAGGCTGTTCCATGCATCCACTACCCTCTCTGTGAAATAATACTTCCTCACATTGCCCCTGAACCGCCCCTCCTTCTATCTTTAAATTGTGTCCCCTTGTTCTTGCACGTCTCTTTTTCTGAAAGATGCTACCCTCTTGGACTTTGTTGATTCCACTGAGGTACTTAAAAGTTTCTATCATGTCCCCCTCCCTTCTTTCCTCAAGGGTATACATATTAAGCTCCTTTAGTCTCTCCTCATACGGCTTCTCTTGCAGATCCTGCACCATTTTAGTTGCCCTCCTCTGGACTACCTCTATCCTGTCTATGTCCTTGTGGAGATGGGGTCTCCAGAACTGGACACAGTACTCCAGATGGGGTCTCACCAACTGTCTGTACAGAGGGATAACAACTTCCTGTTTTCTGCTGCTGTTGCCTCTCCCTATACATCCCAGTATACCCCCAGCCCTCCCTACTGCCTTCTCACATTGCTTGCTAACCTTAAGGTCATCTGATATGATTACCCCCAGGTCCCTTTCCTTTTTTGTTGTTGTTACTACCTCCCCACCCATTGTGTATTCTTCCCCTGGGTTCTTGTTTCCCAGGTGCATTGTTTTGCTTCTTTGCATTGAATCCTAGCTGCCATACTTCTGACCATTCCTCCAACCTTGCAAGTCCCTTTTCATCCTTTCCATGCCTCCTTGTGTATCAACCCTGTTGCAGATCTTTGTGTCATCTGCAAAAGGCATACTTTCCTTTCAGTCCCTCTGCAATGTCACTGTTGAAGACATTAAAAGGACTGGACCCAATACTGAACCTGCGGTGCCTCACTAGTAACCCTTCTTTCTTCAGAGTGGACTCCATTTACAATTACCTTCTGTGTCCTGTTGTACAGCCAATGTTTTACCAGGCTACCACCTAGGACCCACTCCCAGGCTGGTTAATTTGACTATTAATCTTTGTGTGGGACTGTGTCAAATGCCTTGCTAAAGTCTAGGTAGGCCATGTCCACAGCCCCTCCCTGGTCTACTACTTTGGTCACCCAGTCAAAGAAATCTATTAGATTCGTCTGACATGACCTTCCCACTGTGAACCCATGTTGCCTTGGGTCCTGTGCTCCACTGACCTCTAGGTACTCAACTATTCTTTCCTTCAGAAGTGACTCCATCACTTTCCCTACCACAGAGGTCAGACTGACAGGTCTGTAGTTTCCTGCCTCTGTCTTGGTCCCACTTTTGTGAAGGGGAATCACATCCGCCTTCCTCCAGTCCTTGGGTACCACACCATCCTCCCATGATTTATTAAAAAGAGTAGCCAGTGGTTTCACTAGTTCCTCCCTTAATTCTTTTAGAATTCTGGGGTGAATTCCATCAGGACCCATTGCTTTGTCCACCTTCAGTTTTAGGAGTTCTTGCAGAACCCTTTCTTCTGTGAAAGGACTGGGATCGACCCCCCTATCAAGAGTGCTTCTGTTAATTGGATTAGGCACTTCCCCCTCCTCTTTTGTGAATACTGAGCAGAAATATTCGTTCAGTATCCCTGCTTTTTCACTGTCCCCGTGCTCACCCACCGTTCATTCTATTCAGCCTCACTATCCCTCCCTTTGTCTTTCTACGCTCGCTGATGTACCTATAAAAGGTTTTATCCCCTATTAACTGAGTTGGCTATCTTTTCCTCAGTTTGGGCCTTTGCTATTCTGACTTTCCTCCCTGCTTCCTTCTGCCTTAACTGGTACAGATCTCTGTCCTGCTCCTTCTGTGTTTCCTTATACTTCCGGAATGCTATCTTTTTCTTCCTGACTTTCACAGCCACCTCTTTTGAGAACCATAGTGGCTTTTTCTTTCATTTTGATTTGTTTATTTGCTTCACAGAAAGGCTTGTTGCCTCTGTGATGGCAGTTTTGATGATTCCCCATTGTTGCTCCACACCTCCTTCTAGCCTGTTTGCTAGTGCTTTTCTGAGGCACTCTCCCATCTTGCCAAAGTCAGCCCTCCTAAAGTCCAGTACCCTCACTTTTGTATGGCTTGACTCTGTAGCTGAGTTTAACGTGAACCACGCTGTTTGATGGTCACTTGTCCCCAGATGGCAACCCACTTCTAGATCTGAGATCCTCTCACTGCCCCTGTTTGAGAGTATGAGGTCTAAGATTGCTCCCTCACGAGTGGGTTCCGAAACTAGCTGTCTGAGGCCTGCCACCTGTAGGGCATCAAGAATGGCCCTGCTCTTGGATGTGGCTGCAGCAAATGTGCTCCAGTTAACATCTAGCATATTCAGGTCTCCCGTCAACAGTATCTTCCCTTTCTCTGCCATTCTAAGAATGCCTTCTATCATATCCTTGTCCATTCCCTCCCCCTGACATGGGGGTCTGTACACAACCCCTGTGCGGATTGTGGTGCTCTTTCCAGTCTCCAAAGTGACCCACAGTGCCTCCTCTCCTCCCTGTTTACTCTTTTGTTCAGTTGATTTTATCCCTTCCTTTACATAGAGATCTACTCCTCCCCCTCTTCTCCCCTGCCTGTCTCTCCTGTAGGTTATGTACCCTGGTATGTTAACATCCCAGTCATGGTTCTCTGTGTACCATGTTTCTGTGACTGCTACGATATCCAGGCATCCCTCTTCCATCAAGGCCACCAGCTCAGGGAGCTTGTTGCCCAGACTACGGGCATTGGTACTCATTACTCTCCATTTCCTGATGGCCTTACTCCCTTTTGCTCCATACCTGTCCTTCTTGCCTTTGTCACTTTCTCCATTTACCCCAGCCCTTCTCCCTATCGACACCTCTATGTTGGTGTTTGCCGCACTTACTACCGTGATTATTTGAGGGGGCTAGGATTTCCCTGCTCCTTTCCAGTGCCTCCCCCCTTGGCTAGTTTAAATGCTTGCCAATGAAGCATTTAAACCTATCACCTAGGATCCTGGTTCCCCTCCCGGAGAGATGCAGCCCATCATGCCAGTATAGGCTTGCATCACTCCAGGTGGACCCCCAGTCCCAAATGAAGCCAAATCCCTGAGCTCCACATCAGTTTTTCAACCACTGATTGAATCCCATGGTACGGAACACCCTAGTCTCTCCTATGCCATAGATGGGCAGCACCTCCGAGAAGGTTACCGTAGGCTATTTTGACTAAGGCCCTCCCAATTCAAGCAAACTCTTCCTGCACTTCTCTAATCCCTTTCTTAGCCAGGTCATTTGTCCCTAGGTGGACAATGACATCCAGTCTCCTCCCTGTGCAGCTGCTCTGGCAATCCTGAGGATTCGCTCCTTGTCCCTCCAAGCCATGGCACCAGGCAGGCACCTTACCTCCCTCTCCTCTTCCTCCCCCTGTTCTAGCTTTCTAACAATGGAGTCCCCCACCAGAAGTTGTTTCCTTCCCCTGTAGGGTCCCCTGCCACCCTCCTGTGGGTCTCCTTTGGGGAGGTTCCCAGCATCCTCCTTGGTCTCCACTGCGGGTGCCTCCATAGAGGAACCACTCTTTGCCAGAATGACATAGGAATTGTGGAGAGGTACAACTAGAGGGATGAGCCTCTGTTCCACCACCCTCACCCTTCCTGAGCCCACTGTGGTCCAACCGCTCCTCTTTCTTGGCAACCTCTGAGGCAACGGCAGTGGCACTGGTGGTACCTGGATGGAAGAGGAGGTCCCACAAATCCTGGCCAACTCAGCCTGGAGATGAGCAACCTCCTCCCTCAGCCCAGAGAGGTGCCTGCAGATGAGACAACACCGCATCCTCCAGAATGTCTTCCAGAAGACTGCTGCTCCACAGCCACTGCACTGCACCACTCCAATCATGTCTTATTTCTGGCCCCTTAACTGTTTGCAATCCTTTACTCTTTCCTCTGTTTTTTTTTTCTCTCTCTCCTTACTTTCTGCCTGTGTGCCCTTTAAGTTCCTGATTGTCCTGTTCTGAGACAAGAATATCCAATATTTCTCAGTAGACCACTTACTTGCTCAGAGGCAGATCTCCAGCAGCTAGAGGGAGCCGGAGAGCTACTCTTGCCCGTCTAGGATGCTGGGTCTTTGGTGGTTCTGTGATCACTCACTTCCTGCTCCCAAACAGGAAGTTCCTGTTGTCAGTCAAATCCTGTGCCTATAAAAATAGAACTAGCTTTGGGTGAGGAAGGAGGGCAATATAGTCCCAGCAGAGAAGTTCAGTCACACAGCAGTCCTTTCTCCCTGGTGTCTTCTGCCAAGCTATTATCCAGACCAAAACAATACATCATTCTGCTGCAGCAAGTTCCAAGTCATGATGCACAGAAATTTCATTTGAAGCAAACCTGCTTTAAATTGTGATTAGACATTCGAGCTGCATGTATTGATCCTCCTGATAGTGCCATCCCAACCCGCTTACACTCCCCTCATTTGTTGAGCAAACTCCACTTCAGTGACTCCCACCACACCAGACTGTTTTCACACACTTCCCTGCAGCTGATCAGGTTTGGGTACCTTAAAAGACAAAGAACCTCTGTGCGCAAACACTGAGGCAAGGGTTACCCCAAAGGGCATTTGGCTGGGAAGCCAAGTTTCAAGAAAATACAAAATCACATATGCCCACACAATGCAAAGCATCATGGGCTGCATATGAAAATCACCACAGAATGTTATGCTTGTTCAACTTTAAGCAGAATTGCATGGTGCCGGAAGGCCTCTCACACAGTTTGCAAAGGGTGCTAACAGATGACATAGACACGTGTTTCGTCCTACCAGGACTCATCATTATGCCTCGTCTGTTTGACACCCCAGTGGAATGAACCAGCTACCCATAGATGGTCTGTCTGGGTTATGTTGTGTTGAACCCATTAAAATAAAAAACTATTTAAAAGACAAAGAACCTCTGTGGCAAACACTGAGGCAAGGGTTACCCCAAAGGGCATTTGGGTACCTTAGTTCACTGCTGCCGGTCTCTTCTGTCTGGAGTCCCTCTCCACTGCTGGCAGGCAGACATCCATATGCACTTGTTTGCACTACTACCTGGTCTAACCTAGCAGGAAGAAACATGTTTTACTATGCACCCGCTGACATGCTTGCGGTGCAACGTAGGTGCAGGGGTTGAAGTTGCAAACTGTTGTCCAGCCTGTGCAGCACCAGAGTGGTGCTGAAATAATCACTCATGGATTAGCAGTCAGCAAAAAAAAAAAAGGGAGACAAAACTGGGACAAGTAAGCAAAAAACCAGGACAAAAGTGACATTTTCCAAAACTTGTGGGGACACTGGGACATGCTGCCTGAAATAGGGACTGTCCTGGGAAAATAGGGACTGTTGGTAGCTTTATGTATACCTGACAAACTGACTGTATACCTCACTGACTAAGTGTGCACTGGACGAACTGGGTGTATAATTCACAAACTGAATGTACAGTATACCTTACCAACTGGGTACATGTCTCACCATCTGAGTGTATTCCTCACAGTCTGTGTGTATACCTCATGGACTGAATGCATACCTCACAGACTGGGTGAATACCTCACAGACTGGGTGTACACCTCACAGACTGGGTGTACACCTCACAGACTGGGTGCATACATCACAGACTGGTTGCATACCTCACAGACTGGATGAATACCTCACAGACTGGATGAATACCTCACAGACGGTGCATACCTCACAGACAGGGTGCATACCTCACAGACAGGATGCATACCTCACAGGCAGGGTGAGAGAATGCAGAGCTGGCTGTCTGAGAGGCAAGAGCAGTACAGGAAGCGGCGGTGTGCGAGGCACAAACTAGTAATGCAATAACGCAAATGTGCAGGCCTGTTGTACATACAACGAGATTTGAATCACTGACTATGAGTCCAGCTGATAACATTAGAAGTTCCAATAAATAAACTAACTGCCATTTATGCTCTCTGAGTTAAGGGGTGTGAAATCCATGTCTTAACCAAGTACACAGGGCTGCAGACCCTAGCCAGCACTATAACATTGCACGGTGGGATGACTGTGGGTCACAATGACACTACCTGCAGTGAAGTGAAGCAGTGTGTGGCAGGGAATGTAGAGAAGTGGAACTGGCCATGGGCAGGAGAGAAAGGTTCTAGCTTTTTAAATTGGGAGCACGAAAAATCAAGGCCAAAATGAAAATATCAGTGTTATTCTATATCTAGTGGAAGGGATAACATGGGGGAGGGTGGTGGAAAGGATGAGAAGGGACTTGTCAAGGTTGACGGAATGGTCAAAAGTATGGCAGCTTAAATTTAATGCAAAGAAGTACAAAGTGATGCACCTGGGAAACAAAAACTCAGGGAAAGAGTACGCAATGGTGGTGGTGGGGGGGAGGTACTAACAACAACAAAAATGGAAAGGGACCTGAGGGTAGTCATATCAGATAACCTAAAGGTAAGCAAGAAATGTGAGAAGGCAGTAAGGAGGGCTGGGGGATACTGGGATGTATAGGGAGAGGCATCACCAGTAGAAAACAGGAAGTTGTAGTCCCTCTGTACGGACAGCTGGCGAGACCCTATCTAGAGTACTGCGTGCAGTTCTAGAGAACCTCATCTCTGTAAGGACATAGACAGGATGGAGGCAGTCCAGAGGAGGGCAATTAAAATGGTGTTGGGTCTGCACCAGAAGCCATACGAAGACAGACTGAAGGAGCTTAATATATATACCCTACAGGAAAGGAGGGAGAGGGGAACATGATAGAAGCTTTCAAGTACCTCAAGGGAATCAAAGTTCAAAGGGGGCACAATTTGAAGATAGAGAGGGAAAGCCTCAGGGGCAATGTGAGGAAATATTTTTTCACGGAGAGTCTGGTGGATGCATGGAACGGCCTTCCTGAGCAGGTTGTGGGGTAGAAAATAGTGGGGGAATTCAAGAATGCATAGAACAGACTTTAAGCAATTCTAGTGGGCATTAGGAAGGAGTAGGCTGTTGGTTAACTAGGATCTGCAGCTTATCCAATAGGTACAGAAATGGGCAGACTGGGTGGGCCAAGCGGTTCTTATTTGCCGTCGAAGTCTATGTTTCTATAAGGAAATATAATTGGCAGAGTATGCCCTGAATGGCCATCTGTATCAGGTGTGCCCCTTTTTATTATGTTGGCTCACACATGCGCAGCCAACATATTGCGGTAGTAGCAGATTTGGAGGCGCGGTCATTGTTGGGTGAATGCAGGGCATGCATCAGTAGGTGCGTCCCTCATTCCCCAATCAGCCAGCATCAGGCGCTGACATCACGCATCCCTAATGTGGCCACCAAATCAAAGAAAAGGTCCACTGCAATGAGATTGAAGCTCTCATGCAGCGGAACCACAACACACCTCCCAACATGCACGCAACATGGCAGCAGTGACTGCCGCCACCTCCTGTCGCAATGCCGACAGGGGAGCCCACTCCCTGTCAGCATAATGACCCTCCTCTCATTTAAAATGTATGCGAAGGGGTGCCCAATCCCCTCGGCATTATCGCCAACGGTTTTCTTTTCATATGAGGGCCCCCAACCCTGTCTGCGCTTATCCCCATCCCATTTATTTGCCGATGGGGAGCCCACTCCCATTGGCATAATGTCTCCCCTGCTTTTGTTAGGTGCAGAGGGGGTGCCCAATCCCCCCGCTCATGTCTCCCCTTCAGTATGTGCAGATCGGGTGCCCAATCCCCCGTCAGTTGCAGCATCCCCCCAAAAAAAAAAAAAAACACACTTAGGTGGCACGCTGGGAGCCCACCCCAGTGTGCCAAATCCCCACAAAAAAAATGTCCTGCGATGTTTTTTTAAACCTGTAAAGAAAGCGGTCCCTCACAGTCTCCCTGTCCCTCCCACAACCCGCGCCACCCTCTGTGCACCCTGCCTCACATCAACACCCCTCACCCTGCCACTTACCTCCGAGTCCGAGCGTGGACGATCTTCGGTGGACCGGGAAATGTTTGCACTCTTCAAAGCCGACCGCGAACTGAAGAAATGCTGGTACGCTGTATAATGGCATAATTAGGGTTTTTCAACTTTGGTGCATATCTCAACCATTTTTGGGAATTTTGGCAACAAATTTTCAGCATGGGGTTATTGAGACCCCTCCTCATGAATTTAGGCACTGTCATGACGTTATTCCGTCCCGAGAGGTGATTTTGTGGTCACTGCGCGGAATCACCTTTCAGGACCGATTAATGAAACGACAGTGCCACTATTTATGAGGGGGCTCTCAAAAAGCCTATGTTGCAAATTTGGTGGGGAAAATAAAAAAAATGGCTGTTTTATGAGCATGTGTTGCGCAGTTTCCATGCATATTCGCAACTTTGTGAATTTGTAATATTTTCACTCCAGATTTTCAAAATTGCCATTTTTCCACACCTCCTTATGAACAGTACAGCTGTCATTTTTCACATCCTGCCTGAAACATGTTTTCGCACCTGTGGCACACAATGGGCGTGGTCAGTGTGCAAAATCAGTTTTTGGGACAGTTTGAGGAAATGACGGTTACACTGTTCATGAGCAGAAGTCCTAAAGTGCCTATGTTGAAAATTTGGTGACAACATTACATAAAACAAGCATTTGTCAATGCCGAATGTTTGCTTACTGGCATTGGCAGTGGTAGTGTAGAAGTTACAGAGCTGCGTAATAGGAATGGCAGTGAAGTATTGAACTAAAGCCAAGCCCACCACCACCCTGCAGAGAGTGACAGGCATTGGGGTGTGCATTTGGGTCGTCAGGCATAACGGCCACGCCATTTCACCACAACCCACTCTGCAGAGACTGACAAGTGTGACGTGTTCCTTGGGGTCTTTGGCCCTTATGCGCACCCCATTTCATTAGGAAATACGGAGAGATGGGTGCGATATAGGAGAATGGGGTGAAGTCTGGGGCCGAAGAGTCCAAGGCATACCTCGATGCCTCTCAGTGACTCAGGGTGTGGAATGGTATGAGCATCACAGGCAAGAATCCCAAGTCACACCCCTGATTCCTGTCATTCTCTATAGGGATGGGCGATTTAGTTGAAAAGCCGAATACCTCAGGCATTCATTGGTATTTTAACTCCAAATCTTCAACATGTTTGTTTTGTGACCCCACCTCATGAACAGGGGGAATATCAGTTTGGTAGCCGAAAGCTGCTTATGCACAGTGACTACGGGATTTAGCACCACAGGTGCAAAAATATTCTGAACAGGCTGTACAAAATGACAGCTGTACTCTTTCATGGGGAGGTGTAAAAATGGCTATGTTGCAAACGTGTAGTAAAAATATTTAAAAAAATGGTGAAGTCATGAGCGTACATAGAAACTGTGCAACGCACACCCGTTATACAAGTAGGTTGGGGATATTTTATAGCAGATTGTCAACTCAGGCATTTTAGTGCCTCCGATCATGAACAGTGTCACTGTGATTTTCTTTATCTGTGCCGAACAATGATTTCCCACAGCGACCACGCATCTCTGCACTGAAAGTGTGACAACACACCGCCATGTTGTGAAAAATGGCAGCTGTACTGTTCATAAGGAAGTGCTGAAAAATGCCACTAGTGAAAATCTGGACTGAAAATATTACAAAGTCATGAACTAACGAGGATGCGTGGAAACTGCACAATGCTCACTGTAACACAGTCATTTTATGGACTTTTGTCACCAAATTTTCAACATAGCCATTTTAAGACCTCTGCTCATGAACAGTGTAACTGTGATTTTCTTAATCTGTCCTAAACATTGCTTTTCGACACCAACAGTACCATTGTGCACTACATGTGCGATAACACATTTTGGGTGACATATGAAAAATTGCAGCTGTACTGTTCATAAGGAAGTTTAATAAAATGGACATGTTGAAAATCTAGAGTGAAAATATTAAATTTGCAAACTTACGAGCATGCATAGGAACTGTGCAACGCACGCTCGTAAAAGTCAATTTTAGGCATTTTTTCACTAAGTTTTCAACATAGTCATTTTAAGACCTCTGCTCATGAACAGTGCCACTGTGGTTTTGTTAATGTGTCCCATGCATTGAGTTTGCGCACCGACTGCGCCATTGTGCGCTACATGGGCGGAAACACGTTTTGGGCAGGATGTGAAAAATGACAGCTGTACTGCTCATAAGGAGGTGTGGAAAAATGGCAATGTTGGAAATCTGGAGTGGAAATATTGACAATTCGCAAACCTATGAGCGTGCGTGGGAACTGTGCAACGCACACTCGTAAAACAGTCATTTTTAAGAATTCTGTCACCAAATTTTCAACATTGCCATTTTAAGATCTCTGCTCATGAACAGTGACACTGTGATTTTCTTAATGTGTCCCATACACTGAGTTCGCACAACGACTGCGCCATTGTGCGTTACATGGGCGGAAACACATTTTGGGTGAGATGTGAAAAATGACAGCTGTACTACTCATAAGAAGGTGTGGAAAAATGGCAATGTTGAAAATCTGGAGTGGAAATATTGAAAATTCGCAAACCTATGAGCGTACGTAGGAACTGTGCAACGCACGCTCGAAAAACAGTCATTTTTAGGAATTTTTTCACCAAATTTTCAACATAGCCATTTCAAGACCTCTGCTCATGAACAGTGTCACTGTGATTTTTGTAATTTGTCCTGTACATTGATTTCGCACACCGACTGCGACATTCTGCGGTACAAGGGTGGAAACACATTTTGGGTGAGATATGAAAAATGACAGCTATACTACTCATAAGACAGTGTGGTGAAATGGCAGTGTTGAAAATCTGGAGTGAAAATATTGAAATTTCGCAAACTTACGAGCCTTCGTAGGAACTGCACAACACACGCTCGTTAAACAGTCATTTTTTGGAATTTTAGCACCAAATTTTCAACATGGGGGTTTTGGGCCCCCTTCTCATGAATGATGTCACTGTCATGGCGGTATTCAGTCCCAAAGGGTGATTTCGCAGTCACTGCGCAGTCACTGCGCGAAATCACCCTTCGAGCCCAAATAACGCCATGACAGTGACATCATTCATGAGAAGGGGTCCCAAAAACCCCATGTTGAAAATTTGGTGCAAAAATTCCCAAAAATGCCTGAGATATGCAATAAAGTTGAACCCCTCCTATCTAGGCCATTATACAGCTTACGCATTTCCTCAGTTCAGGTCGGCTTTGAAGAGTGCAGCGCGTGTTCCCAGTCCACTCAAGATTATCGCGCACGGAGTCCGAGGTAAGTATGGGGTGGGGGGTGGGGAGGCTGTAGCGAGTGGGTGGGTGAGGTGTGGGGAGGGGGTTCGGAGACGCCAAGCCGGGACCGCTTTTGTTTTACAGGTTAAAATTAAAAAGACTTCGTGGACCGCTTGCCACGCTGGGGTGGGCTCCCAGAGTGGCACAACGACTTTGGGGGGGGCTGTTCAGCCGACAGGGGATTGGGCACCCCCCGTCAGCAAAAAAACAAAACAAAGGCAGGACTGTTTGCCACGCTGGGGTGGGCTCCCAGCGTGGCACAAGGACTTTGGGGAGGGGGGGCGCATTCAGCCGACAGGGGATTGGGCACCCCCGGCGGCAACATGACGGATTGCCACGCTGGGGTGGGCTCCCAGCGTGGCATCAACTATGGGAGGAGGGGAGGAGACAGACTCAATTCAGCCGGCGAGGATTGGGCACCCGTCGGGCTGCTCTGCGTCGCGGGGCGCGCACGCCTGCGGCTGGGGGAGCTGCGTGAGCAGCTTCTGCATCGCTACTCACTCAAGCGTAGCTCCTTTCAATCTGTATGCCACTGCATTTTGGGGCGTGTCATAGACAGCCAAAATGCATTGGCTACAGGCTGCGCCACAGCACAGTGCCTGAATTGAGGAGGAGGTGACACACCCGAAATCTCCGATGAAGGCACTATGTTTCTTGCACATGCGTGCAAGCAAACATAATGACTGTATTGCAAGTGTGTGTTGCGCAGTTTTCACGCACCCTTGTAATTTCGCAAATTTGCAATATTTTCATGCCAGATTTTCAACACTGGCATTTTTCACACCCCCTTATGAACAGTATTGCTGTCATTTTTCACATCCTGCCCTAAATGTTTTTTCGCACCTGTGGCACACAATGGCGAGGTCACTGTGCGAAATCAACTTTTCGGACAAATTAACAAAATCACAGTGCCACTGTTCATGAGGGGAGGTCCCAAAATGCCTATGTTAAACATGTGGTTAAAAAAATCCCAAAAATAATTGGGTTATGGACGTGTGTTACACAGTTTCTATGCATGCTCATAACTTCACCAATTTTTCATATTTTCACTCCAGATTTTCAACGTTGCTATTTTTTCACATCTCCTCATGAACAATACAGTTGTCATTTTCCACATACTGCCCAAAATGTGTTTTCGTCCCTGTGTCCTGTGTCGCCAAATGGCATAGCCACTGTGCAAAACCACCTTTCAGCTAACAAACTGATAGTGCAGCTTTTCATGAGGTGGGCTCAAAACAGCCCATGTTGAAAATCTGGAGTGAAAATACTAACACACGCCTACGGTGTTAGGGTTTCCAACTGTAGCACCCCACCCTGTAGAGACTGACAGGCATCATGGGTGTGTCTTGGGATCATCGGCTTTAATGCTCATGCCATTCCACCCCACCCCCACCCTGCAGCCAGTGACATGCATTGTGATGTGCCTTGCACTGTTCGGCCACAAAGTTCACCCCGTTCTCCTATACTGCACCCACCTCAGTGCATTTCCTTATGGAATGGGGTAAGTACAATGCCCAAAGCCCCCAAAGCACACCACAACACTTGTCAGTGTCTACAGGTAGGGTGAGGTACAATGGCATGAGCATTATAGCTGACGACCCAACGGCACACCCCAGTGCCTGTCTGTGTCTACAAGGTGGGGGTGGGGTTGACGTCACTTCAGTACTTTACTGCCATTACTATTATACGTCTCTAACTCCGGCACTACCAATGCCAATGCCAGCGAGACAACATTTGACATTGACAAATGCTTGTTTCCTTAGTTGCTTATTGGAATTGTCTGGGTATGGACAGCCTCATAAATTTAATTTAACTCCTTCTTAGTTTTGTTGCTGAAGTGATTGCTGGTTTTCATGTACATACATGTTAAGTGTAAATGAGATTAGAGTCTCCTGTATCTGTGTCATCAACGTACCTCTCAACCTCCCGGAAGCCTGCCAGTCTAAGGTCATTCTGTACGCTGATGATGCGGTCATCCTGAGTAGTAGCACTCATCTGGATCAGGTACAGAATGAGCTTCAGTCCACATTCAGCATACTGGAAGACTGGTCCTGCAATCAGAAAGCACTTTTTTTTTTTTTTTTTACATCTTTCTTTCTCACTCCACTCACCTGAACTCTTTCAGGAGTGGTCACACGGGGTCCTTGGTTCTTGTCCTGCCCATCTGATTCCCCCCTTCCATCCATCACCGCTACCACCCAGCCCCCCGGCTCTGAGTCCCCCAAGGCAGGACCGCCAGATGGGCTCCTCCTGGCACTCTATCTATAATCTAGTCTGGCGGAGCGTGGCGGATGGGAGCACACAGGCAGCGAGAGGAAGGCCCGACTCTGGGCATGGTAGTCCGACCCCCACCCCTGTACTCTCCATCACCTATCAAGAGGTGGAGGGTGGTTTCTGTATTTTTCTTGTTCCGCCCTCAACCCCGCATCAGGCAGAGCTGCGACGTGCTACGACGCCAGGGAACATCTTGTCGTGGCTCTGCAGCCCACTAGCCAAGCCCTGTAGCGTTGTGGTACCTCTGGTCTCCAGTGGAGTTCTCTGCGGTGCCAGGCACTGTCCCTGGATCCCCCCCGAGGAAGGAGAGCTGTCCTCCGGAAGCTCGATCCTTCCTCTCCCCTGCCGACCCCCGGCGGCCCAGGCTCGTTCCGAACCAGGGTCGATTGGCATGCACGCAGAAACTACTTCTTAATTACAAGAAAACAAAAAATTATGCTGATCTCCAGCTTCCTGCACAAGAAATCTTCATCTATTTTTCTCTGACCATGATTCCGACTTCATTCCTTGAGCCTCTCCATGTCCCATTATACGAGATTTGTGGCAGGGATGGACCTAATCGGTTTGGGGAAATCTGGGTAAATCACAAAAGACTGATCTGCTGTCCTGGGGAGATGCTACTTTACACACTATCTGGGAACAATATGTCACTGTAGAATATTTCAGTCATTGTCTAAATGCCAGCATGTTACTAGAGATGACAGCAACAGTAAGGTTTTATTAGAGCCAAAGTTATAAATTGAAATGCATCTGTAAATACAATAAGATGATGAACAATACGTCAATTATCGTATCAATTATACCTCTACTTGCCACATCCATATAATAAAAAGAAATAAAAAAAAAGAAGAAATCTTCACCTGGCTTGGCTATTGTCAATAAACAGGCCATCCTCTTGGAACAGGTACACGCCTTCAAGTACCTTGGGGTTCACATAGATGACACCCTTACCTACTCACATCACATAGATCAAGTCATCAAAGCAGTTAATCTTAAACTGAGTATTTTGCACAGGCATAAACCATACCCCATGCCTGCTGCCCTTCAACTCACTGTCTCCAGCACTATACTATCAATCATCTATTACGGGTGGGTGGTCTATGGGTCTGCCACTGACACTGCTCTCAAAAGGATCATGATTGCCCTCAGCAAGGCTTGCAGGTGAGCACTGCATGCTGACAGCCGGGCTCACACCTGCATACTCTATGAACTTACTAACTGGCTGAATCTTGACAACAGAATAAAGTACCAAATGTGCCGTCTAGGCAAAAAAATCCTGTTAGGGAAAGCCCCCCTCTCTCTAGCCACTGGTACAGGTTGCACACTCCACTTACCACGCCAGGGGTGCGATCCGCTGCTCCTTAGCCATCCCTTTCAGGAAAACCTCTCTCGGCCAAAGGTCCTTTTCTTATAGGGCTCTACTCTGGCTAAACGAGATCCCCTCGCACATAACTAATTCGTCCAGTCTTCCGGTCTTTAAATTGGATTTGAAGCAGCATCTCATGACTGCTGGCATTTGCTCTTGCAGGTAGTCCCTGCTGATCTATCCCACCAGGGCAAGGGGTGGTATATGGTTCTGTCCCCCCTTCTGCAGCCCAAGCTGTCCTTACACTTAGTTTTTTTTTTCCCCTGGACTTTCGGGGCCTACTGTGTTCCTGTTCCCACCCCATCTCCCCCCTTACTACTCCTCCTCTTCCCACCTTCGTCTTCTCCAGTCTCCACCCTTCGTCTTCCTCCTTCTCAGCTAATTACCTTTCCATACAGCCTTTCATGTGAACTCTCGACAATGCCTCAACAGGCTGCTCCTGCTACTGCATAGCTATTCCTATTATACACTGGAGTCCTACTGACTGACAGAATGGCTCCTACTGTAGCAGACTCTTCCTAGACTTAGCAAATATTCCCTGGTTTCTTCAATGCTACTTTCACCTGGATTATTGTAGTACAACCCAAGCAGTCTCTTGTGATGTCCTTACTGTAACTTTGTACTTTGCCAATTGTATATCCTTGTTGTCTGTCAATGTACCTGTTGTGTTGTTCATGCTACTTGTTATATTCTTTGTTCCTGTTTTCATTGAGTATGTCTATAAACCTTGAAGTGGAACCTTTGAAAAAGAGCATTGTGTTCAAAGGTTATCTCCGAAGAATGAAAATAAATAAATCAATAAACCTTTGGCAACTGAAATGAGGGACACAATTGTGGTTGGCATACAGAGGTTCGCGGGAAACTTTTTCTTCCCCCACAACCCCCCATGCGGGGGCTCTGCCCCCCACACACACCCCTCGACTAAAATAATCAGCTGTGAGTCAGAGTTGATTCAGGGATGGGGTACAAGAAAGCAGTGCTGGGGGCCCGCACCAACATTACAGCGACTTGGCACTGTTGTCGCTGTAATGTCAGTTACGGTAAAAGTGTTGACCTAGAGACGGCATAGGGGACAGGGACCTTCAAAGTAAAGGGACAAAGATGGACACTGACCCTCAGAATAAGGAACACATCCTCAAACATGGGGGTGCAAGCTGCAAACACTATGGAAGCTATTGTGTTTACTTATACCATGTTTATTTTTAATTTAGCATCTTAGCATATTATAAACTTCTACTGCAAAATCAGAATTTACAGCTTACAGTATTGTCTGTGTGGGAAGCACCTTTTCAGTGAGGGATGAATGAGGGACTGAGCAGTTTTTAGGGGTAACATGAGGGATGTCCCTTATAGTACGGTCATAAAATACTTTATGTAATAGCTTTGGACGCTTTTTATGTTTGCTTGCACGCATGTGCAAGAAACATAGTGCCATCATCCGAGTTTTCCAGAGGTGTGTCAGCCTCTTCCAATTCAGTCAGTGTGTTTGCAGGCATGGTCACAGTGCACCAATCACTGCTCCAGCTGTCTATGACAGCTGAAAATGCAATGGCATACAGTTGAAAGGGAGACTCTGCTTCAGTGAGCAGAGCTCCCCTCAACTGCGCATGCGCATGCGCATATTGTGTGCTGTGGCGGCTCCCCCCCACACACATGCTGTATGGCCGGGGGTGCCCAATACCTCGCGGCTCCACGCCTAAAAGCTCTTGGTGCCACGCTGGGAGCCCACCCCAGCGCAGCACATCGCCCAGGCATGGCCGACAGGGGGTGCCCAATCCCCGCTCGGCTCCAACCCCCAAACAGCTTACAGCTGCCACGCTGAGAGCCCACTCCAGCGTAGCACAAGTCTGTATGGCTGACGGAGTTGCCCAATCCCCCGTCGGTTCCAACCCCCCCAAACAGCCTTACAGCTGCCACGCTTGGAGCCCACCTCAGCATGGCACAAGCCCGTATGGCCTATGGGTGTGCTCAATCCCCCGTCTGCTCCACCGCCCCCAAACAGCCTTTCCAGCTGCCATGCTGGGAGCCCACCCTAGCGTGGCAAACGTCCCGCCCATAGGTGCTGGAACTGGGGGGGCGGAAGGGGCGGTAGCCACTCCACTTTCAATTTCTGTATGGCAAAAACTAGTATAGAAAAAGTGCCCTTTGTACCCTCATAAGTGGCCTTTTGATTCTCAGCCCCCTCAACTTTTACCATCTTTCGGCACCCTTTGGTCCCTGCTGCCTTAATTAAAAAGAAAAACTGTAAATTAAAAACAGTCCCTCACAGTCTCCCTGCCCCCACCTTCACCCGCCCCACTGTGTACCCTGCCTCCCACACCCACCCTCACCCCATACTTACTCCGAGTCTGGCGCGACGATCTTCGTGGACCGAGAACACATCTGCACTCTTCAAAGCCGACCGCGAACTGAGGAAATGCCGGTAAGCTGTATAATGTAATAGATAGGGTTTTTTCAACTTTGCTGCATATCTCTGGCATTTTTTGGAATTTTTGCACCAAATTTTCAACATGGGGTTTTTGGGACCCCTTCTCATGAATGCTGTCACTGTCATGGCGTTACTCAGGCCCGAAGGGTGATTTCGCAGCCACTGCACAAAATCACCTTTCTGGAATGATTAACAAAACAACACTGCCAGTCTTCATAGGTGGGCTCTCAAAAGCTATTTTTGAAAATTTAGTTAAATTCTAAAATGATTGATATTTAAGCATCTAGTTGCGAGTTCCTACGCTTCAGTAAGTTCACAAATTTTCAATATTTTCACTCCAGATTTTCAACATTGCCATTTTACCACACTTTCTTATAAGCAGAACAGCTGTCATTTTTCACATCTCACCCAAAATTTGTTTTCGCCCATGTAGCGCGCAATGGCGCAGTCGGTGTGCGAAATCAATGTACAGAACACATTAAGAAAATCACAGTGACACTGTTCATGAGCAGAGATCTTAAAATGGCTATATTGAAAATTTGGTGAAAAAATCCCAAAATGACTGTTTAAGGAGCGCCGTTGCACAGTTCCTACATGCGCTGGCAAGTGCGAATTTATAATATTTGCACCAGATTTTCAACAGTGCCATTTTACCACATCTCCTTAGTGAGCAGTACAGTTGTCATTTTTCACATCTCGCCTACAAACATGTTTTCTGCCATGTAGCTATTGGCGCAAGAGTCAGTGTGCGAAAACAATGTTTGGGACAGATTAAGAAAATCACAGTGACACTGGTCATGAGCAGAGGTCTTAAAATGGCTATGTGGAAAATTTGGTGACAAACTCCATAAAATGACTGTGTTACGAGTGAGCATTGCGCAGTTTCCATGCACCGTAAGTTCATGAATTTGCAATATTTTCAGTCCAGATTTTCACCAGTGGCATTTTTCCATACCTCCTTATGAACAGTACAGCTGTCATTTTCATAAATATGGTCGAAATGTGTTTTTCACACTTTCAGCACAGAAATGCGTGGTCGTTGTGGGGAAATCATTGTTCGGGACAGATAAAGAAAATCACACTGACTATGTTCATGATCGGAGGTCCCAAAATGCCTGTGTTAACAATCTGTTGTAAAAAAATCCCCAAACTAGTTACATTACAGGTGTGCGTTGCACAATTTCTACGCACGCTCGTGACTTCACCAGGTTTTTTAAGATTTTCACAGCAGATTTTCAACATTGCCATTTTTTACACCTCCCTATGAACAGTCCTGCTGTCATTTTTCACATCCTGTTTGGAGTGTGTTTTTGCACCTGTGATGCCAAATGCCACAGTCGCTGTGCAAAAGCAGTTTTCGGCTAACAAACTGATATTGCCACTGTTCATGAGGTGGGGGTCACAAAAAAAACATGTTGAAAATTTGGAGTGAAAATACCAATGAATGCCTGAGGCATTAGGGTTTCCGACCATAACGCCTCACCCTGTAGAGAATGACAGGCATCGGGGTGTGATTTGGGATTCTGGCCTGTCATGCTCATACCATTCCACCCCCACCCACATCCTGCAGCCAGTGAGAAGCATCAAGGTGTGCCTCGGACTCTTCAGGCCCAAACTTCACCCCATTTTCCTATACCGCACCCATCTCAACGTATTTCCTGATGGAATGGGGTGCGCATAAGGGCCAATGACCCCAAGGCACACCGTGACACTTGTCAGTGTCTGCAGGGTAGAGTGTGGTGAAATGGCGTGGTCTTTATGCCGGACGACCCAAAGGCACACCCCAATGCCTGTCACTCTCTGCAGGGTGGTGGTGGAGTTGGCTTCAGTTCAATACTTCGCTGCCATTCCTATTATACAGCTCTGTAACTTCTACACTACCAATGCCAATGCCAGCAAGCAAACATTCGGCATTGACAAATTCTTATTTACTATGTTAGAGCATGTTGGATTTTAGCCACTAGGGGGAGATATGGGACAAAAAAATGAATGTAATGACGTGAACATAATACACATTTTATCAAGTTTCACAGTTTTGGCCTGTTGTGTCTGCATACTTTGTGCAGTTCTCTTTTTGCAGTGTTTGGCTATTTCTGGAAGTTGTGTACCTAAACTTCAGTTCTGTTTTTTTTTTTTTTATTTGATATGTTGCACTATTCACTTGCAAGTCGGAGATGGGAGTACCTTTCTAAAGACAAACTGTGTGTTTCATGGATTGCTGTAATATTGCCTAGCTTTTTTTAAGTTAGCATTCATTGATTGCTTTGATCTGGGCTTCTCAGATGCTGCTTCACTATCGATAGCCTTGACAGTACCTTTTTAAATCCTTGGGTAAAAATCACAATGGCGAGGAGGGAGACTCACTTCTGACAAAGACTCTGTCTGTGTGTGTGTGGAGTTGTTTTGCATGTTTAAGTTTCCCTGCATGTGCATAAGTTTCCACATTACACTAATTTCCAACACCTTCAATTTTTAAAGTTTAATAGTGTGAAGATGTCTACCTTTTGGGCAGACGACTGCATTTTTCTGCAGGTGTGCCATTTGTCTCTCCAGACACTATAACACTGCAGAGCGTGATGGTTACGGAGTGTGATGACACTGCATACCAAGGAAGTGAAACAAAGCAGTGCGTGACAAGGAATGTACAAAAGTAAATACACAAATGTATCATGGCTCAGTTGTTGCACACTTGTTCTGGAACATCTCTACAGCGTAGGATGGTGACCTCATTGGCAGCAGTGTCCAGCTGCTACCCATGTCTGCAGTTGCATAGATTGGGAACCTGGACATTAAGTGATGACCTGCACGGGGTCACACAGTAGGTATGTTGTCTGTGGTTGAGGATGAACCTGTGAGCCGACTGTTTCAGGCAGGAAAGACCACTCTGAGTGGGCATGTCACTGCTGCTTCCACTCTTGCGTGCACCCACAATCACTGCAACGGAGACGTTAGTATGTTTAATGAGATGCTAACTGCAGGCAGTGAGATGATAAGTGGCAGTTAGGGCCTTGCATCATAAGTAAGGAGATGAGCATTATTTTGCATCGATAGTGCATTTCTGCACTGAAGGGCTAATGGATTTTTGCTTTGGACACTGCCCAGCTTGTTTACAGTGCTGACCTCTGTCAGGTGGATTGTGAGGGAGGTCACGGTTGTGGTTTGTGCTTCTCCCATGTGCTTTATTGGACACCTATTAGCACTCTGAACCCACACAGTGTGCCTCTGACAATATGCCTAATGCTCTTCTCACACACATTTGCAAACAGCCCTTTGTGCCTCAGTTTGTGTTACATATGAGGAAGTTGCCAAATGTATCTTGACGTGCTTTACAAAGCTATGAATTGGATACTGATGGTGCAGGGACAATATGGAATTGAAATTTATATAGCGCCTTTCATACACACTGTATCCCAAAGTGCTTTACAAAGCAACGAGCAACATATTGGTAGTGCAGGGACTGTGGAGTAAAATAAAATTTAAATTGATATAGTGCGTTTCAATATACACTGAATTCCAAGCTGCTTTATAAAGCAATGATTTATATACTGGTAGTGCAAGGACTGTAGAAAAAAAATGAGGATTTACACTACCGGTCAAAAGTTTTAGAACACCCCCATTTTTCCAGTTTTTATTGAAATTTATGCAGGTTAATGTCTCAATGTACTCTGAAATTAAAGCATAGAACAAATAAACAATTGGAGATAAAAAAGAAATCATAGAATCATTTTGTTTAACAAAATTTAATCTAAATTTTTGACTCATCAAAGTAGCCACCTTTTGCAGATATACTGTAACCACCGAACACACTCGTGGCATTCTTCCTACAATGGACATCAAATATTGTTCGGGAAGTTCTTCCCAACACTGTTGCAGAAGTTCCCACAAATGTGTTGCACTTGTAGGTTGCTTTGCTTTCACCCTTCTGTCCAGTTCATCCCAAACCAGCTCAATGGGGTTTAAGTCTGGAGACTGTGCTGGCCATTCCATGATTTGAAGCCTACTGTCTTGTTCTTTTCCTCGAAGGTAGGTCTGACATAACCTGGAGGTATGTTTTGGGTCATTATCTTGCTGTAGGATGAACCCCTGACCAACTAGGCATAGACCAGAGGGTATTGCATGGCGCTGCAAAATGCTGTGGTAGCCCTTTTGGTTCAGGGTGCCAGTCACTCTGTGCTGTTGTCCTGTGAGCCGCCTATCACGCAAGCTGTTGACTCTCAGAAACTTGTCTTCTGATTCTGTTGTGGCTTTGGGTCTGCCAGACCTCTTCCTGTCAGAGTTTCCTCCAGTTTCCAAGTGCCTTTTGATGGTGTAGGAAACTGTACTCACTGACACCTTGGCTTTCTTTGTAATTTCTCTACAGCAGTTTTTGCTAACCTAAACTTTTTTTTAACCTCTAGCAGTTTACCGCTTACCTTTGTACCATTTCAGGTTATTCACTGGGCTTGAATTGCTTACATTTCAATAAAAACTGGAAAAATTGGGGTGTTCTAAAACTTTTGACCGGTAGTGTATATAATGTCTTTCATATACACCAAATCCCAAAGTGTTTTACAAAGAAATTAGATACTGGTAGTACAGAGACAGCAGAATAGAATGAATTTTGAATATGTATAGCACCTTTCATACACACTGTATCCCAAAGTGCTTTACAAAGGAATGAGTTAGATACTGTTAGTGCAGGGACTGTATTATAAATTTTGGATTTATATAGTGCCTTTTATACACACTGTATCCCAAAGTGCTTTACAAAGCAATGAGTTACATATTGGTAGTGCAGGGACAGTAGAATAGAATTTGGATTTACATAGGTCCTTTCATACACACTGTATCCCAAAGTGGTTTACAGAGCTATGAGTTAGATACTGATACTGCAGGGACAGTAGACTAGAATAGAATAGAATTTGGATTTATATAGCACTTTTCATGTACACTGCATCCCAAAGTGGTTTACAGAGCTGTGAGTTAGATACCAATAGTGCAGGGACAGTAGAATAGAATAAAATAGAATTTGGATTTATATAGCACTTTTCATGTACACTGCGTCCCAAAGTGCTTTACAGAGCAGTGAGTTAGATACTGGTAGTGCAGGGACAGTAGAATAGAACATAATTTGGATTTACATAGTTCCTTTCATACACACTGTATCCCAAAGTGCTTTACAGACCAATGAGTTAGATGACAGAACAGAATAGATTAGGACTTATATGGTGCCTTTTATACATACTGAGTTCCAAAGTGCTACGCAAAGCAATGAGCTAGATACTGATTGTGAAAGGACTGCAGAATAGAATTTGGATTTACTGGTATATAGTGCCTTTCATACACATTGTATCCAAAAGTGCTTTACAAAGCAATGAGTTCCATACTGGTGTGTCGTGACCATAGCACAGAAAAGAATCTGGATTTATGTCATGCATACTGTATCCCAAAGTGCTATGCAAAGCAATGAGCTAGATACTGATTGTGCAAGGACTGCAGAATGGAATTTAGATTTACTGGTGCATAGTGCCTTTCATACACATTGCATCCAAAAGTGCTTTACAAAGCAGTGAGTTCCATACTGGTGTTTCATGACTGTAGCACAGAAAAGAATTTGGATTTATATCATGCATACTGTATCCCAAAGTACTTTACAAACAATGAGTTACATATTGGTAGTGCACTGACTAAAGAATAGGAACAAATTTGGGATTTATATAGCCGCTTTCATATACATGATGAACCTGGGGGCGGAGTACAAAATTGGTGGAGTGGAGTGGTACTGATGACCATTCAAAACACAAGAATCACAGCTCTTCTTCAAAAACTTTATTAGATTCACTCGAGAAAAATGTCCCATTGAGGTTTTTTTTTTTTGTGTGTGAACCTAATAAAGTTTTTTGAAGCATTTAGAAGTTGCGCTGTGCTTCTTGTGTTTGTATTGGGGAGATCTGACTTTTGCACTGCTACACTTCAATTACTGTGTAGCGCACAGTTCTTTGTGTGTTTTTAGTATTGACGACCGCAGGCAGGAAAGAAACCTGGCAGTAATCATAGTGGATGACGTAAAGGTGGCCAGGCAGTGTAGTAGGGCAGTTGGGAGGGCTAGTGGAATTCTGTGGTATCACCAGCAGAAAGAGGGAGGTGATGTTGTCTCTGTTAGGATCGCTAGTAAGACCCCAGCTAGAGTATCATGCCCAGTTCTGAAGATCATATCTCTGGAAGGACATATAGTGGAGGTGATCCAGAGGAGGGCAAATACAGTGGTGCAGCATCTGCATCAAAAGCCCTCTGAAGAGAGACTAGAGGACCTCAGTGAATACACTCTGGAACAAAGGAGGGAGAGGGGGAATATGATAGAGATCTTTAAATACCTGATGGAGGTAAAAAAGGTACAGGAGGGAAGTATTCTTCAGAAGAAAAGGTGCTCAAGAACAAGGGGCATACTGTGTGTCCCTGAGCAAGTCACTTAGCCTCCTTGTGCTCCTAGGTTGCACCTGTAAACAAGTTTTCAGCCTAGTGTGACTCTCCTGGTAAAAACGAACAAACAAAAAAAAGACGCTGGAGGGGGTTAGATTCAGGAGAGATGGTAGGAAGTATTCATCGTAGAAAGAGTGGTGGATTTCTGGGACAGCCTTCCAGTGGAGGTAGTAGGGGCGAAAACAGTGGTGGGGTTCAAGAATGCATGGGATAAGCACAAAGGAATCTTAGTAGAAAGAAAGGGGGGAAGGGAGAAAGAGCTCTAGATCGAGCACGATTTGCGGTAATAGTGTAGGTAGGAAGAAATGGGCAGACTGGATGCACCAAACGGTCCTTATCTGCTGTCAAATTCTGTGTTTCTATTGTATCCCAGAGTGCTTTACAAAACAAAGAGTTACATACCGGTAGTGTAGTGACTATAGAATTAAAAAAGAATTTGAATTTATATAGTAGCTTTAACACACATTGTATCCCCAAGTGCTTTACAACTTAATAAGCTACATCCTGGCAGGGCAGAGTCTGTTGAATATAACAGTTTGTATTTTTATAGCACCTGTCATTCAGTTCAATTCAATTCAATTCAGTTTATTTACCAGGTAAGCACACTGGGCCAAGGCCCGTTTTCAGGAACAACCTGGAGCTTCAAACAATGAGAAGTTAAGATGGTATGCAAACATACAAAATACACTGATGCTACAACAAGTACAAACATAAATACACATATTTAAAAACAATTACACAAAGTTGAGCATTGCAAATGACTAAATAGAACCTTTTTAAATGTTACACTTCTTATGGCATTTACACAGTTGGAAGGCAAAGACTTCCATAAAATTGAACTCTGGACAGAAAAGGCCCCTCTCCCATACAGGCAGAAAACTTAGGCATGGATAAATGAGGTACGATAGAGGAACGAAGCACTCTAGGTCCCTCTCTTATTTCTAGTAAGGCAGATAAAGGAGATTTACTACCCAGAAGAAGTGTAAGGTTAATCATGCAATCCAAGTTATAAAGGTAGGTCAATCTAGGGGACAACCAAGGGCATCGTATAAAGCACAATGGTGCATTCTGTAGGACTTTGTCAAAAGGAATCTGCATATAGAATTAAAAGTTGTGTTGACTTTCAATTCTATATGTATGCCAAAGTGTTTTATAAAGCAATGCGGTACATACTGGTAGAGCAGGGACTTACTCTGGGGAGTATGTTGAGACCAAAACTAATTACCATAAGTTCGAACCTCCCAGAACTTGAAGGGGCTTCTGAACAGGTTCTTTTTTTAGAAGCTAGAACTGGTTCTGGAGAGTCCTGAATCTGTCTGAACTCACATTCCCACCCTTAGATAAACTGGCCTGATCTGTTGAAGGAGCACTCTCACTTTCTCAAAGAAGACTAGGAGAAGAAGGTGAAAGAAGACAAAGAGCCTTAATGCGATGCAGCTAATTAGCAATCCCCTTACAAACATATAAACTGGCCACACCAGCTAATACAGGCCAGCTCGCTGGGCCTTCTCCTTCCTTCACTCCCAGCCTTTTCTCTGAGGAAGAAGATCTGCTGAGGGAGACATAAACGGATTCCCAAACTAACTAAAAAGCACCAGAATCTCCCAGTGCTGGTGAAAAGTTCTGAACACATTCTGTAAAATTCTGAATAAACCAGTTTTCTCATCCTTAGTTCTATTGGGTTTAGCAGTTGCTGCAGCTCTCCAAGCAGGAAAAGCTAGAAGTAGCAGAAGAAGTGAAGCAGAAAGCAGCGTCTGTTGCACTGAATAAAAATTATCAATGCAAATGGGAAAAATTGCTTCTGAAGTTGAGAGTAGGTGTTCAGTTCCTGTTGTAAATATTGAAAATAGGAAAGGGGAGTTCTCTGCACACACTTACCCCTCATGCGTATCAGAGTTGTTTCCATGTCCAACCTGAGACTCTGCTCCTTCTCCAGAGATAAGGCTCTCTCAGTCTGTGCTTTCAGTTCACTGCTGAGCTGATTGAGTGAATTTTCCAAGGATGAGGCCCGCTCCGTCTGGGCCCTAAGGTCATCCTGTGTCCGCTCCAACTCCTTCTCCAGAGATAAAGCTCTGTCTGTACGGACCCTTTGCATACTATCAGCTTGTTCCAGTGTCTTCTTCAAAGATGAAGCTCTCTCTATTTGTACCCTGTGTTCACTGCGGGCTTGCTCCAATGTCTTCTCTAGAGACATTGCTCTCTCTGTCTCTGCCCTGTGCTCCCTCCTTTCTTGCTCCAAAACTTTCTCCAGAGTTACGACCCTCTCCGTCTCCGCTCTGTGCTCCCTGAGTTCTTGCTGTAAAGTCTTTTCCAGAGATGCAACTTTCTCTATGTCTGCTCTGTGTTCCCTGTGGCCCCGTTCTAGTGCTTTCGCCAGAGACAGGGTCTTGTCCAGCTGTGCCTTGCATTCTCTATGGGCCTGTTCCAATGCCTTCTCAAGAGACAATGCTTTTTCTCTCAGTACCTTTAGCTCTGACTCCTTGGCCAGTAGTTCCATCTTCAGCTGACTCTCTTCCTGACTGAGGTCTCGGATTTCCTTATTTTTCACCATTGTAAGGTTCTTATTCTCATTCTCCTGCTAAGGGATAACAACAAACAAGTGAATCGTCCAATGAAATACAGGGTCACATCAAATCAGTGAATCCATGACTCAATCAATCAATAATCA
The DNA here is from genome assembly GCA_016271365.2 of Neoceratodus forsteri. NCBI lineage: Eukaryota > Metazoa > Chordata > Ceratodontiformes > Ceratodontidae > Neoceratodus > Neoceratodus forsteri. The sequence goes on from JADMNL010000026.1 coordinate 220,053,285, forward strand.
ATCAGAGTCAATCATTCAAATAGTCAATCAATCAATCAATTATAAACAGAGCACTCACTGAAGGAGTTGTAGTGTAGCCTGCACTGCACCTATCAATTTATGGCTTTTTACTAACTTAAAGTTTAAATTCTCTATTGATGAATGCTCGGTTTATTTTTTGTTTTAGTTCAGTATGGTTCTGTATAGCAACGAGGGCACCTTCAGAGGTGGGACTGTAACAAAATAGGTAAATAGCCACCATTAAAATAAATGAACTAAAACAGTAGGTAACTGTTTTAATAAATTGTATTTCTAGTAATGGTGTGTACACCCCTCTATTTTTAGTTGTTCACAGTCTCGGAGATTAGTATTTGGATCTTTGATGGTGGTTGGAGTGTGCAGCTTTTTTCCTTTTTCTTGAGAGATGGGAGTGATCTTTTTTGTTTTACTGCAGCCAATCAATTGTCAAGTGTATTAATCAATCAACTAATTATTCAATCAATGATACAGTCAATCAATCATTCGGTCAATCGAATAATTAATCATTTATTCAATTAATCAAGCAATAACTTAGTCAATCAGCCATTTACTCACTCTATGAATCACTAAATAACTCAGTCAGTCAATGAGCCAACCAGTCATTCACTCAATAAATCAGTTACTCAAATCAATCATTAAATAACTCATTCATTCATTCTATGAATCAACCAACCATTTAGTCAATAAATAATAATAATAAACATTATTTTTAATGTGCCTTTCAAGTATCAAGGCGCAGTACACAGATAAAATAGTTTAAAACCAATACTATATCATTATAAAAGCATACAATACAATTAGAATCTGTCATCCTCAACACCATCACCATAAGCCTTGTTCCATAAATGTGTTTTCAATGTTCACTCCGATCAATCTTTCATACATGCAGGCATTCACATTAAGCAAATCAATCACCTGTTCAATCAATTAATAATTACGCCAATTAATTAATCTAGCATTCAATCATTCATTGACTGAGTAATTCATATAATCAGTCATTCCATCAATCAATGGGCTGCAGGCTGAGGACTGCTTACAGTAGTGTAGCTAATCTCAGACAGCATTAATAACATAAGCAATAATACAATATGGGGGTATTTTGCTAAAGTAGCCATGCACCCAGGGACTTAGCAAGGAATGATGCCACAAACCGAGTACCTTCAGCCCCTGAAAGCTTGGTTATTCAGTATGTATTCCTCCTTCCTGGTCCTCTGCCTCCCCTTGAGCTCTAGTAAGGGGATATTATCTGCCCCACAAGCCCCTCACCTCAGCACTTACCCTCATTAGTATAAGACAACTTGTGCTTGTTGTATCTCCATGAAATGTAATTTTTGTTTGCTTGTTCTCACCCTTGGTGTATGTGCTTATCCGTTTCATCCTGTTTAATTGTAACTCTATGCTCATTGCTTGTATTTTTTCATTATTGTCAATCATCTGCTCCATTTGTAAACCATGCTCTTGTAATCTCCCAGGTCACACCTTAAAATAGGCCTTCCTTTGTCTGGTGTGCCTACCCAGTAAACAGACGCTAATAAATAAATGCACATAACGAACAGGAAGAGCCATGTGAGTCAAGTTTTCTTGAACTGTAGAAAGGGAAAGTGAAGGGCAAGAACCCCAAAAGCTGTAATACCTGGGTATGACATATCTGTTTATTATGGCATTTGATCACACTGATGAACAGCATGATAAAGGAGATCACCGGTTATTACATGTAGAATAATATATGAGGTGGTGTGTATAATGAGAATTTTATACATACCGAGCCGTGGCATGCTAAATAAAGTTTATCAAAGCATCCCACGTAGAGGGTGTGCATAAGATTTGAGTTTTATGCACCATCTCATGTTTTGTTTTACATAGTTGCTGGGGAGCATTTTCTTGCCTTGAAAGCACTACACAGCAATTATAGAAAGCGGTATGGCCAGTAGGTGGTGCTGCTGATCACAGTGTCAGTGTTGGGGCTGGAGTTTTTTGTTCGTTTGCTCAGAGTCTCTTTCTATTTTCTGTCCTCCTTTCCAATGATTTTGTACAGTATTTGTGGCAGTTGAAGTGTTAGGGAAGGATAATGAGTGCAATACTACTAGCGCGTTGAACAGCTTTGTTGGGCAGAGGTGCAGTTTCAGCTGCATATTTGCTCGACTGTGAAACGGGAGATCATGAAGTGGAAAAGAGATTAATATTCCCGAGCAATGAAACTGGATTCCTTTCAGTTGAGGTGAGAAAGTAGTCTGAAATTTGAATTACAGACAGAAGATGTGACAGTCATGAGAAGCAGTATGTGTGCGTGGTCAGCGTGGGAGGCTGGCGTGCGGCTTCTTCAAAGGGAAACCTGGCACATGTTTACCATTATAACCCACTGGTTATAATGGTGAATTACAACTGGGTTTCCCTATGGGAGAAAATGCTTCTCAGTTAGAATGTTTTAATCCAAAATATAAAATAGTCTCTCCTCAGATAGGTGCTACTAAAGGGTGCTAGGATGGTGTACCGGTTTTGTTTGATTTTCCATCTGTGTTTCTTTGTCTGGTAGTGTGTGGGCTTGGTTCTGTATTATGGAAGAACAGAAAAAAAGGTGGTGCTTCTTTTTTTTGGTACAGTTACATGTTGGATGGGAGGTATTTGTTTGGGCAGGTTGGTGCAACACTGATTGGGTTGTTGGGAGCCTGGCACAGTGTACTGTACTGTGTTGGCTCAACACCATTTGGGTGATTAGGAGGCTGGCACAGAGTACAATACTGTGTTGGTCTAACACTGACTGGATGGTTGGGAGTCTGGCACAGTGTAAAGTATTGTGCTGGGTCAACCCCAACTGGGTGGTTAGGAGCGTGCACAGTATATAATACTGTGTTGATCCAACACTGACTGGGTGGTTAGGAGCATGGCACAGTGTAACATACTGTGTTGATCTAACACTGACTGGATGGTTGGGAGCCTGGCACAGTGTAACATACTGTGTTGGGTCAACCTTGACTGGGTGGTTAGGAGCGTGGCACAGTGTAAAGTATTGTGTTGGGTCAACCCAGACTGGGTGGCTAGGAGCGTGGCACAGTGTACAGTACTGTGTTGGTCCAACACTGACTGGGTGGTTAGGAGCGTGGTACAGTGTAACATACTGTGTTGATCTAACACTGACTGGATGGTTGGGAGCCTGGCACAGTGTAACATACTGTGTTGGGTCAACTCTGACTGGGTGGTTAGGAGCGTGGCACAGTGGTAAGTATTGTGTTGGGTCAACCCCGACTGGGTGGTTAGGAGCATGCACAGTGTACAGTACTGTGTTGGTCCAACACTGACTGGGTGGTTAGGAGCATGGCACAGTGTAACATACTGTGTTGATCTAACACTGACTGGATGGTTGGGAGCCTGGCACAGTGTAACATACTATGTTGGGTCAACCTTGACTGGGTGGTTAGGAGCATGGCACAGTGTAAAGTATTGTGTTGGGTCAACCCCGACTAGGTGGTTAGGAGCATGCACAGTGTACAGTACTGTGTTGGTCCAACACTGACTGGGTGGTTAGGAGCGTAGTACAATGTAACATACTGTGTTGGTCCAACACCCGACTGGATGGTTGGGAGCCTAGCACAGTGTAACGTACTGTGTGGTGCAATACCAACTGGGTGGAAGTGTGGCACAGTGTAACACACTGTGTTGGTCTAACACCAACTGGGTAGTTAGGAGCGTGGCACAGTGTAACACACTGTGTTGGTCTAACACCAACTGGATAGATAGGAGCGTGGCACAGTGTAACATACTGTATTGCTGCAATGCTGACTAGGTGGTTGGAAGTGTGGCACAGGGTAACGTGCTGTGTCATACAGTTACGAAACAACCACTGAGTTTGCAGTGTGAACAGTGAGGGGCTTAGTGACTTATTGAGCATCTGGGTGGGCAATCAGTGAGCAGGGTCAGGCAGGATGAAGTCTGCTGGTTACATCTGTTAAAAAGAAATACATGTTTCAAAGTGAGTTTGCCCTGCTTTATGAACTGGATAGGGAAACTCATGCATCCTGTTTCTTTAGGACCTATGTATTGTACCAGTCTAGTGCATAGTAAAAAAACAAGTACTGCCAATCAGGATGCAGCACATGAAAAAATCCTTGCGCCAGTTTTTTAGAATTTTCATTTCTAGCCATCAGCCATTTTTTTAAAAACATACCCACACAGCAGTAACCCAATTGTGTGAGCTGCTCATATCAACAGTTAGCACCCAACTCCAAACATCGTTGCTTATTCTTTTTTTCAGTACTCTCATCCAACTTTCTTTGTTAATGTGTCTTTTTCTTTTTTTTAATAGTGAGTTTCCGGTGCCAGCCATTTGCGTGCCGCCCACTGATTCACTTACTTGCTCCAGTGCCAGTCCCGATGGTCCAACGCAACTGTACAGAAGGATTTTATTTTTAAATAAGTGTACTTTTTCTCCCCTCGTGCTGTCCAGCCCCCATGGCCCAACTTCGCACCCAGCCCTGTCACCCTCCTTCTCCAGGACTTACCTCTCTCCTGTTCCTCCCTGGCTTGCTCCCGGGGGGCGGGGCTTTTTGGGGTACCCAACCCCTGGTAGACTTTGAGTGCAGTGTCACTGAGGCAGGCATCATCCTACATCAGTTAAGAATGTTTTTGTTGTTCTTCTACAGACCCTATGACATCAATGGCATGTGTGACGTGCGCGTGCACACACACACACACACACACACACACACACACACACACACACAGGCATTCACCTTCCTAAGCCTGGCTCCAGCTGCACCACCACCACCACCACTACCACCTGTGGTCACTCAGGTGGGTACTGAACCAGAGACCATCCTCCATCCCCGACCTCCACATCCTCCAGCAAGACCTCTGAGATCCAAGGCTCGCCATGAATCCGGTCACCGCATCGCAGCAGTAGTGCTATCACTACAATCAATGTACGCGGCCTCAATGGTTCAGTGAGATAAAATAGCAACATGCACTATCGAATAGCTTTTCTTAGAAGTACTGTTTTACTTTTCTTACAATCCTATAGCGTGTGTTAAAACCAAGATCCCATCCACCCACCCATCTGCTTCTCCTTGCTTTAACCTCTGGCACCACTACACCCCCAATCACTAGCTCGCTCACTCATTTATACAGCTCTTGCTTGCTTCCTCTCTCACTGTTCATATCATGGATGACTCCCCCCCCCCCATTGTGTTCACTCGCTCACTCCTATCACTGTCTCTCTCACTCACTCACTGGTTGTCTAAATCAAATTGTGCCGCATTACGCTTCCTAGTAAATCAAATCAGTTTCATTTATGTGTATAATTATGATAATCGAGGGACGGTCTGTGTGTGTGTGTGTGTGTGTGTGTGTGTGTGTGTGTGTGTGTGTGGGGGGGGGTAGCGGGCACAACTAAACAACTCTGCCAGCACATCACATTGCTAAGATGAACTATGTGACTTAATTAAAACTTTTCCTGACCATGTCCAAAATAAACTAGTTCACCTCATTCCTGCTGAACCAAAGCCAGGGACATTCTACATGCTGCCTAAAATACATAAACCTGGCAATCCAGGGAGACCCATAGTCTCTGGTAATGGTACCCTGACTGAGGGGATCTCAGGGTTTGTAGAGACCATTTTGAAACCGCTGGTTATGGAAAGAGACAGTTATATCCAGGACACTACACACTTGTTGCGTGTACTTTCTGGTTATAAGGATTTACCACCTGATGCCATTTTAGTGACAATGGATGTAACATCCCTCTACACTAATATTCCACACACAGATGGCATTGCAGCATGCCTTAAATACATACATGAGAAAGGACCTGACCAAAACATCAACCCTGGAGTGGTGGGGAACTTATGGAATTCATTTTGACACATAACAACTTCAACTTCAATGGTAAACATTATGTTCAAACTATGGGAACAGCAATGGGCACCAAAATGGCTCCACAGTATGCTAACCTCTTTATGGCTGACTTGGAGGAGGATTTTTAAGGCAGTATCCCCACAAACCACTGGCTTATTTCCGTTACATTGATGATTTGTTTATCATCTGACGGAAGGCACAGATGCACCTCAAAGATTTTCATCACAAACTTAATAATCTCCACCCTACTATAAAGCTTACCTTGAGTACTCTACCACCAAGGTTAACTTTCTGGACACCACAGTCATCATTAAGGATGGAACCTTACATACATGTATTTACAGGAAGCCAACAGACAGACAGAGATACCTGCACAGGAAAAGTAATCACCCTAACCATACAAAAAAATCTGTCATATACAGTCAAGCCCTTCGTTGTCAACGTATTTGTTCAAATGAGGATGACAGAGATACATTTGGCTATGTTGAAAACACATTTATGGAGCAGGACACTTTCCAGGGAAATTGACAGGATAACAGAACGGGCAACGCAAGTACCAAGACAACAACTACTTCAATATAAAGAAAAGACAGCTACAGAAAGAATACCCTTGGTAGTCACATATCATCCAGACCTTGAACGTCTGCGTAAGATTATTAAAGATCTCCACCCAATATTTAGTGAGGATGACACCTTTAATTGTATTTTTCAGGAACTCCCACTACTATCTTTTAAACAACCGCCAAATTTATCCAGCCTAATTATTAGGAGCAAACTTTCACCGGAACAGAATACCATGTCACACAATGGCACACCTACTCCTGCAATCAACGCCTCTGCAAGACCTGTAGGCTCATTTCTACCTCAGACTGTGTGGTTACATCACAAAACAGACAATTCCAGGTGCATGGGAGTTATACATGCAAGTCACGATATGTTGTTTATTTCATTCAGTGCAAGAGATGTCCTCAAACAGGTTATGTAGGAGAGACACGCCAACAGCTCCAGACTAGGATGAACTCACACAGACATACTATTACAGCAAGGAAGACTGACAAACCAGTGGGGCATCACTTCTCCAGCCTGACCACTCAGTCTCAGATATGTCAGTAATGGTCTTAAAAGGAAATCTCAAAACACACAACAGAGACGAGCTTTTGAGATTAAACTTATCTTACATCTCAATATGGTAGCAGATGGGATGAACTTGGATATTGGCTTTATGGGACACTACAGAAACTAACATTCACAGACCTTTCTTCTTCAAACTGACATATTATAGGACTTCAGCATATGTGAGATGTGGATGCATGTATGTATGCATGTGTGGTATGCTGTGAAGTATGTGATATAACAGATGTGGGGCTTGCTGTCACATTGAGGTAAGTCTCTATTTAGCTATATGGAGTTATAATGTGTTACTATTTTATTTCACACACATAAAGAATTTCTTACTTTTTATCTTTGCCTGTGGGGGGATTGATTCCATTGCACCATATTCAGATTACCCAGCCTGCTAGTGTACATACAGGAGTGTTATCTTATACTGTTATATATAATTTTGTAACTCTGTACATATTGGGATGTGTGATCTCATTTGTTTGGGGGTCCTGCACATATCTTTTTACATTAGGCTTATATTATAGTACTTTACTCAGGATTTCATGACAAGTTGCATTCCTTTGGGGAACAATTACAGCGACTGAAGTTAATATAGGTTCACTAGGAGAGGGATTGAGAGTGTGTGTGTGTGTGTGTGTGTGTGTATGTATGTGTGGGTCTGTCTGTGGGAGAGAGAGAGAGAGAGAGAAAAGGAGGGTGGGGATAGAGAGAGAGAGACTACATCTCGTTTAAGCTATGTATCTCCCTCACCCACATTATTGTGATGTGGGGTGGGTTAGGTTGTATTGTTTGTATGAACAGGAGGAGATAAATTACATTTTTATCTCTTTTTCAGATTCCTTAGACACCTGTGGTACATGAAGTTGCTACATTCTCAGTATATATTGACATCAGTACATATCAGGCTGCATGGTCTGAACTCCTTGAGGTTCCTTGACTAGAGTTTTTGCTTAACACTAATATTATCTATTTATATTTTAATTATCATGTATATAGTCCTGAGGTTTTGTAATCTCTTGGGCCTTTTATTTAGCTTGAGAATACAGCTGGGTGGCAAGTCCAGCTAGGTTTTACACATCACACAGTGAGCACTGATGTTTTTAGACAACTTTACTGGTAATTCTTGTCTTTAATGCATACATTGTAATTTCATGAGCCCTATAACTATCTCAGTCTGTCTTTAGTTGGTGGGGTGCTTTCAGTAATCACATCCTTATACTGACTGTGGCACTCATGGCTTGATTTGGGAGTTATCTGCTTCTGCAGTGTTATCTTATGTCAATTAAATTTATGTGCAGTAGGATTCCTTATATGTGTCTTGCACTAGGAACATCTGAACCAAGGTTCATTCGGACTGAGGGCAGTATTGTACTGTTAAACTTGTCTGACATCATCTGTTTTTTTAATGAGTATTTTAAACCAATGGGGATTTTTTTCTGTTTTTCTCTGCATTATCTAGCTGTTATAAGTATTGTATTTTCCAAACAACTGCCATGAGCTTCTGAAGAAGGACTGGTTGGTCCGAAAGCTAGAGCACTTTGTTCTTGTTACATCTATGTTGGTCCATTAAAAGGTATCAAATCATTTGCTTCTGGATCTATTGCTGCACATTGAAACTAATATGTGGTGGGACTATTTACTACCTTTTTAAACACATTGTATTTTTCTTTTTGTATTTTTTAAATCTTCCTTATTCTTTAAATTCACCTAGTTACCCATTTAATTAGTAATTTTTTAGCTCTGGGGCACCCCAGTAACTCATAAGTAACTCATAGAACAATGGCATATGATGAGGCTCAGTTTATAGAAAGAACCCCTAACTCTGGGGCGGGGGGTGCTGAGTTTACAGACACGGCTCCCATAGCTCTAAAGTGAGTCCCAGTAACTCATACAACACTGACATATAATTAGGGGCTGAGTTTACAGATAGGACCCCCATAGCTCTGAGGTGAGCCCCAGTAACTCATACAGTACTGACATTTACTTATAATGGGGGGGGGGCAGTTTATAAATAGGGACTCCATAGCTCTGAGGTGAGCCCCAGTAACTCATAAAGTACTAGCATCACCTGTATTGGGGATCACTTCATATAGAGGGTCCACATACAGTAGCTCTCAAGTGAGCCCCAGTGACCCATATAACACTGTCATTTACTTATAATGGGGGATCAGTTTATAGACCGTGTCTCCATAGCTCTGAAGTGAGCCCCAGTAACTCCTACAGCACTGACATTTATTTATGCTGGGGTGGGGTCTCAGTTTTTAGACAGGGTCACCATAGCCCTGAAGTGGGACCCAGTAACTCATACAGCACTGGCATTTACTTATGGTGGGGATCCATTTATAGACAGGGTCCCCATAGCTCTGAGGTGAGCCCCTGCAACTCACAGAGTACTGGCATTTACTTATAATGGGGGGGGCGGTTTATAGACAGGGTCCCCATAGCTCTTAAGTGAGCCCCTGCAACTCACAGAGTACTGGCATTTACTTATAATGGGGGGGGCGGTTTATAGACAGGGTCCCCATAGCTCTGAGGTGAGCCCCTGCAACCATACAGAACTGGCATTTACTTAATGGGGTGGGGAGAATCAGTTTATAGACAGGGTCCCCATAACTCTGAAGTGAGCCCCTGCAACTCATACAGAACTGGCATTTACTTACAATGGGGGGAGGGGAGGGCAGTTTTTGGACGGGGAAACATAAGCAGTAAAACTGGGACAGTGAATTTTCTGCTCCACACCACTATTAGCAGATACTGTTTAGCTGGTATCGATATCCCTGAAGACTGTCCACATAATGGATAATTTGAGTACATAGCTGTATATGACCTGTTTCCGACCCTCCATCTGTCGCTGCACATTTTAGTGAATGTTTCCATTACTAGTGCTCCCCTTCTGGCTCTTCGCCTCCTTTCCCCTCCCCTCCCCCTCCTCTCCCCTCCTCTCCACCCCGGGTTTCATTTTCCCTGTCACTGCCCAGGAAACCCTGCTTACCCTTCCCTCACTCATCCTGTCCAATCCAGCCCCAATGGCCTAGACCCCAAACTTCTCCATCTTTCAGCTAATGCTCTTGCCTCACTCTTCCTCGCTTCCTAACGCTATGGACTTTCTCTTGTAGATTAATCTGTGTTAACATCTAATGAACTCTCGACTGGTAATGTACTGTGCTGCTTAAATGTCAAATGTCCTATCCCCCGACCCGTATCTGCTGTGTTATTTATGTAGTGAACTGTTTAAACAACGAATGTTTGCACTGCAAATGTATCCTCCAACCTGCTTTGGAATGTACTTTGTAACCCCATCTTGTTTTGTAATCTCTTGGGTTGTACCTGAAAACAGGCACTTGTTGTCTAGTGTACCCTATTCAGTAAACAAAAGCAAAATAAAAAAATAATTAAATAAACCTCTCCTTCACCCTCTGCACTGTTTCTCAGTCTTAGAAGATTACCAGTGGCCTTCCCCTCCACAAGGGGGGTGATCCCTCAACACTTGAAAACTTCCGTCCTATCTCCCTCCTCCCCCTCTTTCAAAGCTGCAAGAGAAACGTTTCTACTCCAGGCTTGCTAGCCTCCTCCAGTGTTTCAGCTTCATCTACCCTTTCCAGTCTGACTTCCATAAGCACCATTCCACTATCTCCTCCCTGCTACATGTCACTGACTCCATCCTCTCTGGGTGGATCTGGGGCACACATCACAGCTGCCGTTTTAATTAACCTGGCCAAAACTTTTGATTCAGTGACACACTCACTACTCCTGGACAAGCCGAGTTCTGCCAGCCTCTTAGACCCTACTGTTGACTAATCCCATTTCTACCTCTCGGGCCATCAGCAGTTGGTACAGATAGGAGGCATCTTACACCCTCCCCTTCCTATCCAGCCTGGGGTCCTACAGGGCTCCATCCTGGGTCCAGTCATCTTTTCCATTTTCTTCAACAACCTCCCCTCAGCCTGTGCCAACTCGCATATTCACAGGTATGCATTTGACACAGTTCTCTACACCTCAAGCCCCTCGACTTTGGACGTGGAAGTCTTGCTCCAGCAAGACTTTCACAATGTCCTGCACTGGTTCCAGTCCAATCAACTCCAGCTTAACACTAAAAAACAGTGTCCATGACTTTTGGCATCAGCCAGATGCTGGCCAGGCTCTCACCCTTCTCCGTCTTTACTACGTTGGATGGCACCCCTCCTGAAGTAGTCCCCACCTTCAAGTACCTTGGAGTATGACTAGATAGCAGGATGGACTCCTCTGCCCACATTGATGCTATCTATGTCAAACTCCACCCCAAACTCTGTGCCCTGTACTGCAACAAGGACTGCCTTTCTCCCCAGATCTGCTGGCAGCTGGTCACCAAAATGGCTCTCCCAGTTTTTGACTGTGCAGATGTGGCCTATGGCTCCATCCCCTCTTCTTCTCTTACTAGACTAGACACCCTCTGCAACGCTTTCTGCCACTTCACTACCAACTCACCTTTTTGTACCAACCACTGTTCCCTTCACTTCACCCTATCGATTCTCCCCTGCCCTTTACACTGCCAGTCCCACTGTACTTCTTTTACCTTCATACCTATCCTCACTCCTCTCTCCCATTCCCTCCTCCTACTCCCTGCGCTCCAGGGACCGTCGCACCTTCTTCTTCCCCACCCTCACTCCTCAGCTCAGTAGTCCACATTCTCCTATCACCTCCCCTCCCTCTGGAATCTGTCACCTTCCCCCTCCCATCTCTCCCTCTCACTTCCTTCTGTCAGACACCAGTTAAAACTTCTCTCCTCCCCTTCCCCTGCTCCTGCCAACCCTCCATCTGAATCCTGACCTAACCCCCCCAGCTATTGACCCGCCACCCTCCTTATCCTCCCACCTCATGATTTTTGCTCTTCCATATGTCAAATAGCTGCCAGTTTGACTCATCCTCACAGCACAAGCACCATCACGTCACCTACAGGCACCAAGCACTTTATTTTGTTCTTGTCTAAACTGACAGTTGATTTGTAAGCTATGTCCTCACCAAGTTGTCATAATTTTGATCACTTGATTGTTCTGTGCTCAGCTTTTGCACTTTTTGTTCACTGTCATTGTAACCACACTCTAGGACTTGCTGTAATTTTGTGTAACCCCCCCAACACACACACACACACGGGTAGGGCTTACCGAGCTTGCCTCCTGCCACCTTGCCGCTGCCAGTTCCGGTCCCGTCATTCTGCCATGTGTGCTCCTGCTGGCCCCCGTTCCTGAATCCTGTAAAGGAGGACCGATGGAGTGAAGTATTAAAACTGCCAGCCTAGTAGTTGTAAATGCATCACTGTCTGTACGAGAGTTCACGTAGGATGCTGGCATGAATGTGCGAGCAGGCAGGGCACGCATGTGTAGAAACAGCACTACAGCACTTTGTAGTTTAAAGCCACTCTGGCAGCTCTCCAGTTGTCTCCTTCATGTGTTCCGACCCCTGGGACCTCAGAAATTCTAATTGGTGGTCGGGAGGCACACAGGAGGGGAGGAGAAGGACAGAAATAACAGGATGAAACAGTGCTCTTAAGCACCTTTGCTTAAATGGAGCACTGCATCTTCAAGAGCAGCCAATGCTGCTATTATGATTTGGAAGCCGTGCCTGCCGCCTGGGGGTTAGCACTGCGGCACTTGTGACAGGCAGGGGTAGTACTTGACAAGCCCCACTCTGCCACCGGACAGTAGGGCAGAGGGCAGCTAGTGGACAGTGGGGGAGATTTTAATTAAAACAATACAGTTTGGCTCCAGTATGGACTGACAGTAGGACTTTGTTTAAAACTGAGCTGCAGCAGCCATGCTTGTCACGCCTGACCCTTATCTCCAGCCAGTCAGCAGCTGTGGAGCCTAAGGGACTGCAGCTATGGCTCCTGGGAAGGGGAAAGGACAATGTTCTTGGCACCCCAAACAGGCAACCAATCAGGTGTCGAGAGGACCCAATACATATTAATTTTAAAGATGAACAGCTGTATCGAACCAATCAGAAGCTGCCATTCTGTCCTCAAACCTCAGGGACAGCTACAGCTCGGGGCAGTCTGGTAGAAGCTCTCTGTGAGTCAGGAGGGCTTGGACTGTACCGGAGGAAAAGTTTGGAAGTCTGCCTAATGCTTCCATAGTCAAACTTCAGATTTGCCCAAAGCTGTTTGTCACCTGGAGAGCCAAAGTGTGCATTTGAAGAGCTGTTTGCAAACTCAGTCTCTGCAGCAACTGAGAGAAGCCCTCATCCTGGGAGCAGGATTAGACTATGTTTCTGCCAAATGTCTGAAATGCTACCTGGATTAAGCAGCCAGCATCCAGGGACATCCAAAGAGATGACTCCCATTGTCTGGGAAACCAGCTTAATATAAGGCAAGCAACTGCCTTATACTATATATGGGCTGGCAGTATAGCCTAGAGGTTAGCGGAATGAGGTGTGAACAAGCTTGGTACATCCAGCAGCCCATAACCGAGTTTGATTCTCACAACCTCCACTTGCATACTGTGTGACTCTAAGCAAGTCACTTAACCGCCCAGTGCTCCCAGGTCACCTGAAAACAGGCACTTGTGCCTAGTGGGCCTTACCCGGTTACCAAAGACTAAAATAAAATGTGGCTCAAGCCTGCGGTTTGAAAAAAGCCTGAGAGAGTGTATTTGCCACCACCCCAGCCTTGGGGGTGAGCTAGTTGCAGAGAAGAAGAGACTGTATGATTCCCAAGCTCTAGTACAGAAGCCACTGTAAGCAAGGACGGAATGGGGAGTCAGCCAGGTAGTGCTACTGCTAGTTGCTACCCATCGTCTCCCCTGGAGGCATGTAGCCTGGTTCCTAGTACTAGCCTATTCCAGCATTTGCGATAGCTTTGAAGAAGGTGACAAGCTGCACAGAAGATAACAAGCTGCCAGCGCCTGCAACAGCCCTGAACGTGACAAGCTGCTAGACTCCGGGCTCCAGGCAAATCTACTGCAGTCCTGCTCCATGGCTCCAGGCCCCAAGTCAAATGACTGAGCCTGCGATTGCAATCCGGTCCCCGTGTCCTGTCTTCAGAACCATGAGTAACCACAAGGCCTGCTCTGCACCAGGGGGTTTGTATAACATTTGCCAACCAGTTTCTACTTCATTCAAAAGCGTACCAACGCTGGCCAACCCGCGACAATGTACAGGCCTGCAACTTCTCTGTCTGGGTCCCCAGTTAGACTTGTGGGAACACTGGTACTACCAGTGTGGAGGTGAGCTCATTGCATAGTGTTGCTGTTGAGGGGGTGAGCACAGTTACTGCCACTGCTTATACCTGTTGCCAGTTTATTCAAAGTATCAGCTGTTTCTTCCTGCATTCCCATTGCCCTGTCACCTTTTAATAAATTGTTTCTTGTTGCTAGTTAAAATTGTCTATGAGCATATTATTAGCCAAGTCATTAATTATGTGCAAAGTAGAGTATTACAATTGTTTTGGTAATCCATGTATGGGGTGACTGTGAGGCGAGGTGGGCATGTACAACATCCCAGGGGGTTGTATCACGTAAACAACTGGCCCGCTATAATTTACTCTGTGTGGAGGCACCATGCTATTTAATTCATTTTGGGAAAGAACCCCCCCCCATTACCTTAAGAACAGAGCCCAGGCCCCTCAACCTGGTTGGAGCCCAGCAGGCAGGGGTAGTAGCCCGTTGTTACATGGCGCTTGGGTTGCATTTGTAACATTGTTTTCCCCCGTCCCTTCTCCCATGGATCGCACCTGGAAACAAGCCTCTGCTCAGTGCACCTTTCCTGGTTACACATTTTTAAATAAAAAAAATATAATTATATAAATATAACCCTCCCCCCTCTAGCCTCCCCGTTAAGGGGCATACATTTTTTTGCAGATGGTCCGGGGCAATAAAGGAGGAGTACCTTCAAGAGCTAAACACGGAGACAAATGCACTTTATATGAGGCAGGAAAAGTTGTGACCTACCTTTTTTTGGCACTTTTACCTTTACCCACAGAATCTGGAGTTTTCCGAATGCTGGCACGCCGGACCAGGTACTCTACACTGCACATTTACCATCTCCGGAGCCACCTGAGCCCCTGAGCTCCTCAGTCCCGCTAATGGCGGGGTAAAGATTTTATTTGGAATATAACTTATGACAAACTAATTTAGCTGAAAAAAAAGGAGGAAAAGGGAAGAAGGATTTTATTTTATTAACTTCCCCCTTCTAGTTTGAATAAAGCACATTACTTCTATATTTTAACTAGCTTCTTTATTTAGCTCCTGCAGAGCAAATGATTTCCAACAATCCGGTGGGGGAGGGGGGTCTCACATTTTATTTAAATGAGTAAAGCAGTTTTATGGGCCTAATTTAAATTTTTACAGACATACTGGCTGGACATTTAAAGCAGCAGAAACAACGGATCATAAGGCAGTAACAAGCAAGGATTTTTTTCTACTCTCTCCTTTTTGGATGCTTTACCCCAAACCTTTTCAACTCAGATCCCTGCAATTTTCTGACTCTCTGGATCTGGTAAGCCAAACCTTTTTTTTTTTTTTGGTCTACTGCCTCCAGGTTATCCACTCACTGGCA
Source organism: Neoceratodus forsteri (assembly GCA_016271365.2). NCBI lineage: Eukaryota > Metazoa > Chordata > Ceratodontiformes > Ceratodontidae > Neoceratodus > Neoceratodus forsteri. The sequence goes on from JADMNL010000026.1 coordinate 220,068,798, forward strand.
CTGGTCGTCCCCCAAACTTTGGCATGGGAAAGCAAGCTGCTTCCCCCTGCTACTGGCTGTCCTGCCACTGGGGAGATCCTGGGCATTACCACTGCCCAGATCCCTCTAAACCACCAGGCTTTTCACACTGATGGTCCAAAGCTGCTCCAGTTTTTGCTGTTTCATTACGGGGAATTCTTGCCAGGCCCACATCTCCTTCAGCACCTCCTGGGCTTGCGTTAAGCTTTAGCCGAGGGCTACCCTTGACCTGCCCAGCCTTTAATGTACCAGTGCCCCAGAACCTGACCCTTTAAGCAGGCCCCAATTTTGGGTGGAGGGTCCCCTAGCTCCCTCTGCCCCTAGGTCGCCCTGCCACGCCAGGTACAAAGGAAAGCCACTGCCCCCACAGCCCTGGTGGCCCAGGATTACACTTTACAGGTGTCTCTAAGGGCTCTAACCTGTCTTGGCCCACACATAGCCACCTACTTTTCCTGCCCCCAACGACGCAGGACCTGGCTAACCACACTTTCCCCATGGAGCTTTATTTCCCTAGCTTTTTGTCGACTATGACGCTTAGAAGGCCGTCCTGTCTTTACTTTGGGGGGGTCCTCCCACTGGCCCTTCTGGACTCCCGAGCTCCCTTACTTGCCCACCTTACTTTGCTTCTCTAGCCACCCCCCTCCCTCCAGCCCCAACCTATTGCTTGGGCCGATTTCTGTTTGCTCCCTTAAATACTATCTAAACCTACATTTTGCTGCCACCTTGAGGTTAAGGGCCCTGCAGGAGAAACATGCCCCCCTCATCAGACGGGGGGGTGAGGGGAATGGCTACTAAATGGCTTCATGGTAGTCTCCTGGCCCTCCTCAACACCAGAGATAACTGCTGGGCCAAGTTTAAGGCCACGGCTGATCAGGCTATCTTTCAGAGATACAGGAAACTCAGAAATGAGTGCAAAAATAACATAAAGATAGCCAAGAGTGAGTTCTGCAAATCTGCGTTTCTGAACTCGGCTAGGGATCCAAGGAGGTTCTGGAGGAATATTAAACACGTTGTGAGTGGTACACAGAGCGCTGAGTCCACTGATATGATAATTGAAGGTTCCAGCTGCAACAACTCGGAAACCATTGCCAACTCCTTCAATCATTAGTTTTCTGATCTATCCGAGTATATACCTCGACATTCCCCAATGGGGGTGGTGTCAGTGGCAACCAGCGCATAGCACCATCATCACCCCATCTGCCCTTTCTGTTCAGGGCAGTGGTGGCTCAAGAGGTGCAGAAACTGCTAGCTGGACTCTCTCCCTTCTCAAGTGCTGGCCAAGATGACTTGGAACCAAAGTTCCTCAGTCTCGGTGCTCCCTGGCTTGCCCCTCTGGGGGCACACATCTTCAATCTATCCCTGTCAACTGGAGTTATCCCAGACATGGAAGGTTGCCAGGGTAGTCCCAATCCTTAAACAAGGGAACCCTTAACTGATAGAGAACTATCGCCCCATATCCATCCTATCCACGGTTAGCAAACTTCTGGAGAAAGTTGTGGCAGGGCAACTCTCAGAGAACTTACAGGCATATGACATAATGTCTCCTGTACAGCATGGATTCAGGAAGGGGCATGGTACCTCCTCAGCCCTAGTTATTGTTTCATCATGGATTAGGGAGGCCATGGACTAAGGCAAACTCTCGGGGGCTATCTTTATAGACCTCTCAAAGGCGTTTGACCTGGTCGACCATGCCATGCTATCAACACAACTTAGATCAATTGGACTATCCACTGCCGCTCTCAGTTGGTTCTCCAGCTACCTACATGGTAGAATGCAGCAGGTTAAATATGGCAAAGAGCTCTCGGGTCCCATCCCAGTAACAATGGGGGTCCCCAAGGCCTGGCCCTTGACCAATGCTCTTTCCATTTTCATTAATAATCTCCCCGCAACCGCTGCTCACTGTAAACCAATCCTCTATGCAGATGATCTGGTCATCCTGTCTCACTCCTCAGAGGTGGGGGTCATTAACAACCACCTGAGTGATGGCCTAAGAAACATTCAGACATAGATCCTGAACCATAAGCTAGTCCTTAATCTAAAAAAAACCAGGCCATGCTGTTTGGGTCCTGCGCTAAGATTAAGGCCTCCCCTGTGCCGTTCTGTGTTTCCAGTAAGGGAGACGTCCCGATCCTAATCACGGACAATTTCAAATACCTTGGTTTAACATTGGACCCACAGCTTGACCTTGGCCACCATATCCAGAAGACATGCAAAACTGTCAACTGTAAACTGGGTGTGGCTTACAGAGCAAAAAATAACCTCATGCCAGGCTGATGCTCTTGCTAGAGGTATAGTTCTCCCCTCACTATGTTATGGGCTCCTGTTGTTCTCACAGCACCACTAAGGCTCCATCTCTCTAGGTGGTCACGTGCCCACACAAACAATGTCTTCCACTTTGACCTAGCGGCCCTGCTCACTCACCACTGTGATCTCTACAATAAGTTAAACTGGCTCTCGCCCTCAAAGCACATTGACTTTGTCCTTGGTTGCTTCACAGGAAAGGTCCTCAACACAGGTACCCCTCCAGGGGTGGCAAGTTTGCTGGCCCAGACTGTTCCCTCGTCCTATCACCTTAGGTCTCAGGGATCTGCCACACTCAAGGTACATGTGACTCGGACTCAAATGGGTGAAAGGGATTTTGCAGCATGTGCCCCCAAGCTTTGGAACACCTTCCCAGCCCAGGTCCGTGTTGCCTCTCTCTCAGGGCACCTGCGTCTCCCTATGGAACCATCTCAAATTCGGATCAGCCTGCGGGTGCCAAAAACCCCCGTGACATATGTTAGCACTTAGCACTCATGCATAACAGCTGGTAATTAAGATGATAGTTTTGTACTTGCTGCTACCAATCCTTACCTTGTACTGCTCCAAAACTGGCACACACCGCTTACTCTGCTGTACCTATTCTAACTAAATGTGCCTCATATGCCTTGTACTTTGTGTATTCTGCATTACGATGTTCGCACGTGACATGCGAGTTTGTTTTTTCTAACTTGTACCTTGTTGTCTCATGACGTGTAATCTTTTCCTAATTATGCACCATGTTGTCCCAAGTGTGTAAGTATGTAATTTCCTGTACTCTCCCTGGTCGTACCTGAAAATAGGCAAATTGTCTTGTCTAGTGTACTTACCTGGTTAACAAAAGCTAAATAAATCCAGCAGCCAATATTTTTTAGAGCACTAACATATTTTTTAGCTGGGGGGGTTAGGAGGGGAAAAAAGATGCTTAATTAAAAGCATAAGCCCCCTTTTTAAAAGGGGGCTTACACAAATATTTGTTTATTTGATTTAGACAATCAGATCAAAAGGGGCTTACACAAATATTTGTTTATTTGATTTAGACAATCAGATCAGGACTCCAAAATGGCCATTATCTGGATGATCTGATGATTGCTGCAGATGATGCGACCCAGCAGTGAGTTAAAACATTCTGAGAAGTAACAGTGCAATCTGGGACTTCCAAAGTCTGGGGGAAGGGTTCCCCCTGCTGGTCAGGATTGGAAGGACACTATCTCCATTTTATGAGGCTGATAATTCAAAAAGAAACTAGGATATGATTAGTTAAGCATCCACCCCATGCGGCATCTTCTACACAAGCATGTCCCGTTGAGTTACACAGAGACAGATGCTTCGTTTGGTTGTGTGTTTCAGGTAGGCAGGGCACCCTCTCTGTGCCCATATAGGGTGTGGGAGTGGGAAGGGGTGGCCAGGAGGTTGGGCTCAGCTGGACATCAGGCATGAGGAAGTGGATTCCTGCTTCAGTCAGACTGAGGCATTGGTCTTATCCCAGACTGACATCTCCCCACGTTATGGGGATGAGGGATGAAGGACATCACATTGCCATCTGCAGCAAATTGGTTTATTTCTTGGTCATCTGCAGAGCAAGCTGAGGTGACAGTCCTGTTTTTGAGGATTCAGTAATTACAGGGGAAAGTAATAAGCATCATATTTCGTACTCTTTATAGTACTCTGCAGTCAGATACCAGTGGGTATTCCTCGTCCATCCTATAGGTTGATGTATGAACCAATCAAAATGAAGGGGAGGGGGTGAGGTCATACCGCAATGATCCTCTGATCTTCTCCAGTTCTCTTCATGCATCAAGAAAGGTTGGTCACATTTCCCAGCTGCTCCCAACAACTTACTACTGTTATTGGTATAGTGCTGTTTCTTTACAAAATAACTTAACTTCCTTCTAACAACCTGGTAGCCAGCTAGGACCTATCTAACATTTCTACCTAACAGAGCATCTCAAAAGCTCTGGAAAATGCACTAGATAAGGGCTAGTTAAAGATCAAGGAACTGATTAAATAGCTGCATAAATCCCCCCTCACAGGGCGGGTACCCCCTCCAGCAGCGGGACACAAACCTGCAACCTCCAAATCACCAAGACTCTGCACATGGCAGTACTGGGCTGCACATTTAAAAAAAAACCAAAAAAAACACAAGTGAAATCTCATGGGGGAAGACTACACATGCACCTCCTGTAGAGGTACCTCATAGAATCCTGGGACCAGACGACTCAGAACTTCAAGTTCAGACCAACACCTCCCCCTCGAGTCATCACCACACTCAAATGGTGGACACAGCAACACAATATCCAGAAAGGGAGATCTCTGACACAGGGCCCCCCAGAGGTGATAACCACAGACGCGAGTCTACTGGACTAGGGGGCAACCTACAAGAACTATGTAGCTCAGGGGCTCTGGACCAAGCAGGAGACCACAATGCCTATCAACATATTGGAAATAAGGGCAGTCTAACTGGCTCTAACATTCTTCGCACCCCTCATCTGCAACAAAACGGTCTTAATAAGGTGCGACTACCAAGTGACGGTTGCCTACAAAAACAAACGGGGGGGGGGCAGAAGCAAAGCAATGATCAAAGAATCACTGCAACTACTTCACTGGGCAGAGACAAACTGCAGTCCATCATCCAACATCAAGGCAGACTGGCTGAGCAGGACCACCATCAACCAGGCAGAGTGGAAACTCAACCAACAAGTATTCAGAAAGTTACAAACAAAATGGGGCCACCTCCAAGTGGATCTCATGGCATCTTACCAGAATTTGCAGTTACCCGACTACCACTCCAGATTCTTGGATCCCAAGGCCAGGGAGGTGGACACTCTCTTGGCCCACTGGAACTTCAGACGAGCCTATGCCTTTCCCCACATCCCAATGCTGTACAAACCTCTCCATAAGATATGATGCACAGGGGTGTCCGTAGTGGTGGTAGCACCCAATTCGCCAAGGAGGCCAAGGTACTCCCTCATTCAAGTAATGACAGCGGACTAGCCATTGGCGCAACCTCACAGACAACACCTCCTGTCACAGGGACCTATTTTACACCCAAACCCCTCCATCCCAAAACTGACTGCATGGCTCTTGAAAGGCACAGACTGTTAAATCAGGGAAACCACACCAGAGTGGTAAACCAATTGCTGCAGTCCAGAAAACAATCCACCAATCAGACTTACCATAGACAATGGCAGATTTTCCACAAGTGGTGCAAGGAAATGGGAACCTCACCTTCGGTGGCAGGTCTCCCACAAATACTGGACTTCCTCAATGAAGGGTCAAACAAAGGCCTTAGTCCAGCATCCCTCAAAGTCCAAGCATCAGCAATCTCCACTATTAGAGGCCATTGCGAAGGGTAGATCACATAGGTTCGCACACAGACACAGTCAGACTACTGAAAGCCGTGGCACTAGCATCACCAAAAGTGAAGCCAAGCTGCCCCCTGTGGCAGCTCAACATGGTCCAAGATGCCCTTCAATCCCCATCTCCACAGCACGACAGCCTGCACTGGTGCACAGTTAAGACAGCCTTCCTAGTGGCAATCTGCTCCACAAGGAGGATCGGAGAGATTCAGGTGCTGTCATGCAGGGAACCCCTTTGTGACATTTCATAGTGATAGATCAGTCTTAAGAACAGTACCCGGCTCCTTCCTACTTAAGACAGCCTCCACCTATCACAGGGAACAGGACGTCCTCCTATCCTACATGGCAGGTGACCCCATAGACACATCATGGCCTCATCCGCTGGACGCTGGTCACCTGCTGAGGCAGTATCTCGACATGACAAACAGCATACGCTAAACAGACAGACTGTCCATATTATATAAGGGACAGAAAGCAGGCCAGGCAGCCTCCAAAGACACTATTGCTAGATGGATCAAACAGACCATTACTGAAGCCTTTCGGCAGGGCTAACCCCACCAGAGGGAATAAAGGCCCACTCAACCAGGGCAGTGGCCACATCAAGGGTAGAACGGGGAAATGTTTCAATTGCAGACATTTATTCAGTTGCAATGTGGTCCTCCATACACACGTTCACTAGGCATTATAGGCTAGACATAATATCACAAGAAAGAACAGCCTTTGCCAGGTCAGTGCTGAGGGCAGGGACACAGTCCCACATATCTACAAAAGAATCTGCCTCTTCTCTCCTCTACCCTCCCTAGAATAATCACTCATGATTGTGCACTGCTACTAAGGTCCCACTGGTATCTGACTGCGGAGTACTATAAAGGGTACGAAATGTAATGGGATTTACACACCTGGTAAAGGTGATTATCTGAGTACCCTTTATAGTACTCCGCAGCCCCACCTAGGACGGAAGATTGCAACAGGGGACGGGTTGACTAAGGCAGACTCATGACCTGAGAACAACCATCCTCAACAGACAATGGTCCCGAGTCTCCACCTGTCTCACACAACGAATGGAGTGTCAGTTTTTCTTGTAGAGTATGTGATGACATTATACATATTGTTTAGAAATTGTTCCCATGATAAAATAAAAGCAGTTACACAGCATGTACAATTTGTTATGCTGATTATAATCAAACCTTACAATACAGGCTACCAGGCAATAACCAGAGCGGACACTACCTAAGGCGCAGGGGTCACCCCCATGCACTTAGGGTCCACGTGTACTCTGTCTCTCTGTGTCTCTCTGGCCTGTATGGCTATTTTCTCTTTACCATGTTTCTAGCTATGGAAGACTCACACTGGAGAAGATCAGAGGATCATAGAGGTATGTCCTCACCTCTCTTCATTTTGATTGGTTCGTGCATCAACCTATAGGATGGATGAGTAATACCCATTGGTATCTAACTGTGGAGTACTATAAAGGGTACTCACCTTTACCAGATGAGTAAATCCCAGTACATGCAACCATGGGGGGGGTCAGTTGTCCCAGTATGTATGTTTTATAGCAGCCTGCAGCATGTTATGCTCAAGAGCTACATCAGCAGGACTAAGAAACTCCAGTCTGTTAGGTTTAATTAAAGTGTGATGAGAGAACCAAGTACACACCCTGCAGAGCCAGGTTGGCTCTCTACCACCTCCGGTGAGCAGCCAGTTGTGGTTTATCCCCATAGGTTCCCCTCTCATTGCAGGGCCGAGGGGGAAGGGCCATCTTCCCCCCAGTACATCAGACCTGAGGGGGACTAGGTCACTCAATGGGCAGCTGCATGGATGCAGACATACCTGGGCCGGGCTTTGTGAAGCCCCCCGATGTCCATTTTCCCCCTGGTTTTCTCCCGTTCCATCTATCCTGTGGAGCGTAGGACTCGCACATGGAGGCATGCCCATCCTATGTGTCCCCACAGGTCCTTCCCATATTTTGCCTCCCTGACCCACTCTATACCCAGGCCTCCCCCTGGGGCAGCCAAGGCCAGGAAAACAAGCCACCTGTTCCCCAGGAGAGGAGAGCAGTCCCTCAGACGTTCAATTCTGTCCCTTCCTAGCCAACCCCTGATGACTTGAGTCCGTTCCCGAACCTGGGTCGCTGGCATGGCAGTTTGTAAGGTGATTTTCAGCGTCTTAACACTTCATGCCACTAGGCCGACTCTGAAGGGGCCTTTCTTAACTGATGCAGGTGGCTTCAACATTGTAGCGAATCTCATGCCATGCAAGATCGATTCACTTAGCCAGGGTCGGTAAGCCCATTACTGCACTTTGTTATTTTGCATTTGCGCAGTGTTTAGTACTTAATAAAGTTATTTCTGATATAGTCAGAGTGCTTGCTTTGTGTTTTTTCTGTACCTAGCCAAGGGAACCTGCTGAGCCTTTCCTTTCCATGCCCAAGGAGGTTATACTCCCCTTGTACAGGTCTTTGGTTAGGCCACATCTAGAGTATGGAGTTCAATACTGGTGTCCACACCTCAAAAATGACATTAACCTGCTAGAGAAAGTACAGAGGAGGGCTACAAAGATGATAGCGAGTCAGCAGGGTAAGGCATATGAGGAGAGGTTGAGTGCACTGAACATGTACTCCCTGGAGGACAGGAGCGAGAGAGGGGACATGATTGGGACCTTCAAGTACTTGAAAGGGATAAATAATGTGGATAAGGAGAGTCTCTTTAAGCTGAGTGGCAACCATAACACGAGGGTGCACAGTCTTAAGCTGGAAGGTGGGAGGTTTAGGAGGGAGGTCAGGAAGCACTTCTTCACAGAGAGGGTGGTGGACACTTGGAATGCACTGCCACAAGAAGTGATCTCGTTGAAGACAGTGGGCAGCTTTAAGAGAGGCTGGGATTGGCATAGGGGGAAGGTAAGGATCATGGGTAGGGAGGATGGGAGAAGTGGGGGGACAGGGACAGTAGCTCAAGCTGTGGACCCTGCAATACGAGCAGACTAGATAGACCAAATGGTCTTCTTCTGCTGGCTTCTTCAATTGTTCGTATGTATGTTCATATTCCTATTTCAAATGCAAAACATCATCCTAAAGTTCCCCTTGTAAATACAGGAGGTGCTCCTGTGGACATTTGGTGTATGTGCTTGGCTGAGGAGCCAATGTTGTGAAGCTACCATTTGTGGAATTTGTGACTGAACGCCTCTAAGTCAGAATCCTGCCTAAATGTAATGATACTGTAGCACTGTGGATCTCCGGTTGGCCAGGGATAGCCGGACGCAAGGTCGGTGTGGAGAGCCATTCGTTACTGGGTAGGAGTGTGGACAGAAGGGGGATGCCTCTCTCCAGCGGTGCACCGCATGTTCATGGGGAACCGGGTGCTAAATCATTCGTAGACGACCTGATTCTGGGTCAGGGTTTCATATGTAGTAGAGCAGCAACAAGCTGCGATCTATGAAAAGTTAGCCAAGCTTTTGTTAATGTTGTAGATGCATGGAAAGGGGTTCTACGTGATGTCGGCGACCGCAAAAGGGCGACCCGCAGAAGAGCAACATCAGGGCAGCAAAAACAATTTTGCCACCCTGACAACCCTGGCGCATGGAAAAACGGCTCTAGGGACTAAAATACTTGCTTTCTGTTGGGGGGCTGTGCCCTGCTACTGTGAGGGGCTTTGCCTACCTCACCCCCATACTTAAGGATTTTCAACTCCAGAGGGTGCATGTCGATGGGGGTGCAAAGTAAAAAATAAGATTTGGGGCGGGGAGCAAGAAAAGCACAATGGCGCCCAGACCCAGACCCAAACCCGTAATCCCAGCACCGCAGCGGAGTCAACCCCCGACACCGCAGTGCAGCTCAGCAACCCGACCGCAGTGCTACTCCCCATCCCCTCCACCTCCCAGGCCACACTTGCCATGCTTGCTCCCCGCGACATGCATACATCGTGTATGACATCCTGTCGCTAGGTCGCCCACCCCACCACATCCGCCGCCCTCCTGCCTCCTCACCTTTCGGGCTTTCGCCCATATCACATCGCTATTGTGGATGGCGCCATGATTCAGGCGCCCACCTCACATGCTACCATGGAACGGCCTTCCTGAGGAGGTCGTAGAGTCAAAAACAGTGGGGGAATTCAAGAATGCATGGGACAGACATAAGGCAATTCTAGTGGGGGGGGTAGGAGGAAATAGGCTGTTGGTTAACTAGGATCTGCAGCTTATCCATTAGGTAGGAAAATGGGCAGACTAGGTGGGCCAAGCGGTCCTTATCTGCCATCATATTTTATGTTTCTATGTTTCTATCACTGAGAGCATGCATACAATAAGTAAATCTGACAACTCCACTGGCAATCCCTCCCCACTCCTCCACTTTCCAGTCAGCCTTTACTGATTAGGCCTTCTGATGTTTGTTAGTCTGTTTCCAGCCAAATGAAAACCATGGCAAGCCAACACAGAGCTCTAGTCAACTCTAGCCAGAAAGTCTAGCAAGAAATTGTACCAGACTTTCAACATGCTGTCTTCATCCACACATTCTAAAAAGTGAGTACAGTCCCAACTCCATTTATATAATCCAACCCCACCAAACTATAAACCCATGCATATGCAGTCATTAAATATGTCATTTTTATTTCCAATACCAGTAATGCCTTAATCAGTATACATACTATAGTGTATGTGACCGGAAATACATACATTGAGACTCTTTATGTTTGCTTGCACACATGTGCAAGAAACATAGTGCCACCATATGAGTTTTCGTAGGTGTGGCTCCCCACTTCCAATGCCCAGATCCTTTTTGCAGGCGCTGTCCCACCACACCAATGACTGTCTGAGCTGTCTATGACAGCAGTTCAGATGCAGTGGCGTACAGTTGAAAGCAAACAACCACTACAATCAGTGGTGGTAACGTGTAGGCAATTTGCATACTGCCCTGCCGTCAGCAGTATGCAAACTGCCTACATGTCACCACCTTAACAGTCAAACTGTACGCCACTGCATCTGTATGATGCGCCCCCCTCATTTGTTGTGTGCCGAGGGGGTGCCCAATCCCCCTTGGCACATGCACCTCCCCCAAGCACACTGTATGTCTGACGGGGTGCCCAATCCCTGTCAGCTGCAGTGCCCACCCAAAAAGCAAACTTCATGCTGCCACTTTGGGAGCCCACCCCAGTGAGGCAAAAGTCCCGCGTAGTCAAGTACTCCCCCCACACTGTGTTGTCAGCAGGGGTGCTCAGTCCCCCATTGGCTCCACTGAGCCCCCCCCAAGCTTCCAGGTGCCACACTGGGAGCCCACCCCAGTGTGGCAAAAGTCCTGCATCGTCTTTTTTAAAAATAAACCTGTGAAAAAAGAAAACGGTCCCTCGTTGTTTCTTGTGCCCCCCTTCCTCAACCTGCACCCACCCTCTGCGCATCCCACCTCCCCACACCCCCTCACCCCATACTTACCTCTGGAGCCCGGCGCAACGATCTTCGGTGGACCGGGAACACGTCTGCACTCTTCAAAGCCAACCACGAACTGAAGAATGCCAGTAAGCTGTATAATGGCAAAAATAGGGTTTTTTCAACTTTGGCTCATATCTCGGTCATTTTTTTGAATGTTTGCACCAAATCTTCAACATGGGGTTCTTGGGACCCCATCTCATGAATTCAGTTACTGTCATCTGGTTATTCGGTCCCAAAAGGTGATTTCGCGGTCACTGCGTGGAATCATCTTTCGGGACCGATTAACTAAATGACAGTGTCACTGTTCATGAGGTGGGCTCTCAAAAAGCCTATGTTGCAAATTTGGTGAAAGAAGTTCTCAAAAATTACTGTGTTATGAGCATGCATTGCACAGTTTCCATGCACACGCGCAAGTTTACGAATTTGTAATATTTTCACTCCAGATATTCAACATTGGCATTTTTTCACACCTCCTTATGAACAGTACAGCTGTCATTTTTCACATCCTGGCCAAAACGTGTTTTTGCATTTCTGGCACAGAACAGCGCGGTGACTGTGGTTAATCATTGTTCAGGTCAGATTAAGAAAATCACAGTAACACTGTTCATGAGTGGAGGTCCCAAAATGCCTATATTATATTGAAAATCTGGTACAAAAAATTCCCACAAGAATTGATGCTCACGCCATTCCACCCCAACCCCCACCCTGCAGCCAGTGATAGTATCAAGGTGCGTCTTGGACTCTTTGGCCCCAGAGTTCACACCATTCTCCTATACTGCACCCATTTCAGCGTACTTCCTTATGGAATGAGGTGAGTGTAAAGCCCAAACACACCAAGGCACACCTTGACACTTGTCAGTTTCTGCAGGGTAGGGTGAGGTGAAATGTCGTGACCCTTATGGGTAATGACCCAAAGACACACCCCAATGTCTGTCCATCTCTGCACAGTGGGTGTGGAGTTGGCATCAGTTCAACACATCACTGCCATTTCTGTACTGCATCTGTCCAACTCCTGCACTTCCACTGCTACTGCCAGCATGCAAACACTCGGCACTGACAAATGCTTGTTTCGACTCGTCAGGCCCTACAGCCTTACTTTCAGTTTGAGTCATCCTTGGCAGCTTGTTATCATCCCTGCAGCTGCCACCCACCCTTGGACCTGCACTTCCTAATCTCCAGGTATGCACTGCTGGCCACCTCCAAAGACTCCTCCTATCTGTGCTGTATGCCGTTATTTTAAGTAGCGCTGTAGACTGAGAGAGAGAGAGAGAAAAGTGCTGGCTGAGGACTTCACAGTGGTGGGTCTCATTTCTTGTGCTGGCCCACATTTTTGCTTAATTGACATTCCCTCCGCCTTCCCCCCCATTTGCTCTTTATAGCATTGGGCCACTAGGGGGCAACATAAACCTCACTGTTCCATTGTAGTCTGCTAACATAGTACAGATTACATACCTCCCTTTGGAGGTCGGTGCTGGCACACCCTGCCCCCAGCTTGCTTCCCCATCTCTACACCCCCTCTTTTAAGCCCACCTTTAAACCAGGAAACATGATCTCTTTCTGTATCTCTCCTCTGTGCCTCTTCCTCATACTTTTCACCCTGGTCCCTCTTCCATCCCTTCAATTGCAAAATACTTCCACTCCCCACCACACCTTCCTTGCAAACCCTACTACCCTGCTCCCCCCCCCCACTTCAACCAAGTGACAGCTCCAACACCTTTTTATCATACCTGGACCCACTTCTCTACACGGCCTTCTGCCCCACTCATGTCTTTACCTTACTCCTACACTTTACTGTGCATCCTTAAATTTAAGCTCTCCACCTTCAGTTATTCACCTGATTCCCCTAAATCATCCAACAAACCTTGGTTTAAGAGTATGAAGCTGCATTTCATCATCATCTCTCTCCTACTTCTCTCGGCCGGAGACATAAATCCCAACCCGGGTCTGACACTCAGTAAAGCCCTTACCCCATTCACTCCCCCCCTCCTCAGCCTCTGCTCCAATCCCAGTTTTACTCCCCTGTGGTCTAAAAATATCTTTCACCTTAACATTCGCAATCTGCTCCCTAAACTTGACCCACAACTTCCATTTGTAGGATCCCTCAATCCAGACATCCCCATTGTGTCTGAAACCTGGCTAACAAAAAAAATCCTGATGCATCTATCACAATTCCTGGATATGTCATTACCTGCCAGGACCGCCTGGTTGTGGGGGGATAGCTATCTACTCATCTCTTCTCTCCAAACCACTACTGTTCTATCGATCAACAACCCCAATGCCTATGAAGCCCTTGTCATTAGATTATCTTTACCCTTTTCTGTACCAATATTTATCGCAGGAGCTTATTGCCATCCTGGTCTATACCACTCTGTAGCCACTGATCTTATCGCTGCTATTGGGTCCCTTAGCTCTTCAGGTGAGCTCTACCTGTTAGGGGATCTAAACCTGAACTGGTTGTCACCCACCCTAGATAACACTCATACTGAATTAGCTGCCCTTAACCTGTCCCAATTAATCATAGAACCTACTCGCCTAAACCAGAAATCCCGTAATCACACTCTCATAGACTGGGCCCTTACCTCCCATCTTCACAGGAAATCCAGTCAGGCCTACTGCCAGATGCTCTTAGCGATCATCATATGATCTACATAGTTAGGAAAGTACACAGACCGAAGGCACCCCACAAACTAATAAAAATCCACTCTTACAAAACATTAGACCTTGCCCCTCTACAGCATGACTTAACTCACATCGACTGGGTCCCTAGTATATCCTTAACCAAAACTAGCAGTCATGCCCTGGCTTATTTCAAAGATAACTTCATCAATGTCTAGAACAAACATGCTCCCCTGAAGCAAGTTAGAGTGCATGGTAGTCACCTCCCCTGGGTAACCCCACAACTCCTGGCCTGTCAGCAAGCAAGTGATAAAGCATGGAAACCCCACAAATCCTCCAAACTCCCTTGTGACTATGCTATCTACCGAACACTCTGAAATGCCTGTACCAAAGCCATCTGCCTAGCTAAAGCAGAATATTTCCAGTCCACCTTTAATACTAACAAACAATCCATCAAAGTTTTGGAAAGTAGTTCACTCACTTTTCTCTCCCCAAACTGGCCATCTCCGCTACTCAAAATAAACAACCATATCATTTCTGACTATCCTACAGTAGCAGCAGAACTCAATTCCTACTTTACTTCCTATGCCTCTACCCTGTTAGCTTCCCTCTGACCCCACCCTACTACCTCTTCCCTCCCTCTCGATTCCCCCCAACACCACTAAGTAGCAGAGAGTTTTGCCTTTTCACCCATCTCTCCCAATGACACCTTAAAGGCACTACTCTCTATCAACCCAGCTAAGGGCAGCTCCCCTGATGGCCTTGACCCTAAGCTGCTGAACCTGTCTGCTGCTGCTATTTTCCTCCCCTCTCTGATATCCTCAACCTGTCATTCTACACTGCAACTATCCCTGAAGCCTGGAAACATGCTACAGTTCTCCCCCAACCAAAGGAAGGTGATCTCTCATCTCCTGGTGATTGCTACCCCATCTCGCTTCTACCCTCCCTGGCAAAACTTCAGGAACACCTTGTTCTCTCCCAACTCTCTTCCTGTCTTGATGACTCCTCCTTCTTCACTCCCTTTCAGTCTGGTTTTCAGAAGAATCACTCCACAATCACTTCCCTACTTAGTCTCACTGACTGTATTCATTCAGCCATGGATAGAGGTCACATCACTTATGCTGTCTTTGTCGACCTTGCTAAGGTTTTCGAGACAGTCTCCCACTCCCTCCTCCTCGAAACTCTTTCATCAGTTGGCTTGTCTCTGTCTGCCTGCAACTGGTTCAGAGCCTACCTGGTAGGTAGAATTCAATCTGTTAAAATAGCTGACTCTACATCCCCTCCACTGCCCATCTCTACCAGTGTGCCTCAAGGCTCCATACTTGGCCCTCTCTTATTCTCAATTTTTCTAAACGACCTACCGTCAGTATGCTCCTCATCCTCCATCCATATGTATGCTGATGACATAGTCTTGTTCACCTCTGGCCAATCTCCCTCCAATGTGACTTCCAGACTACAGCTTGACTTCAATAATGTTCAGTGCTGGCTAAGCTCACATCAACTCTTCCTCAATGCCAAGAAAACATACTTCATGACCTTTGGCGCTAGGCAGAGACTCTCTAAGCTGCCCTTCATTCCCTCCTTCCACGCCCTTGACAGGACAGCACTAGAGGACACCACCTCTTTCAAATACCTGGATGTCTGGCTTGACCAGTACCTTAACTTTTCTGTGCATATTGACGCCATCCTGAAAAAACATGCACCCCAAGCTCAGCGCCCTTTACAGGAACCACAGTTCCTTACCAGTGCCGGTTAGGCGTGATCTTGTTCAGAAAAGGATACTCCCTATTTTTGACTATTGTGACACAGTCTACAGTGCTGCTCCTAAGTCTTCCCTTACCAGGTTGGATACTCTCTTCAATGCTTTCTGTCACTTTGTTCTTGACTCCCCCTTCCGCACACATCACTGCACCTTGCATCATTCTCTAGCTTCCCCTCCCTTGAGTGTAGGCATCTCTCTCACTGTGCCAAGTTCACATCTAAACTCTGGGTTGGGACTCTTCCCTGTTACCTCTCCTCCTTACTCTCTGCTCCACCTCCCTCCTCCCACTCTCTCAGATCTACTGACGCATGCACTCTAGCTATTCCCCATCACTCTACCTCCACAGGACAGGAAGCTTTTTCCTACCGCTTCCCAAAGCTTTGGAACTCACTGTCACCTCCTATCAGACTTTCCTCTTCCCCATCTTCAATTTCCTTAGCTCTTCAAAATTTCTATTCCCCTAACTGCACTTGTTCTTAGCCCCCTTTCAGCAATCCCCACCCTGGCACATTATCCCTCTTCCATCCTCACCCTCTACCCATCGCCTGAGTACATTTATCTTAGAACTGCCCTCCCTTGGGTGTACAATAGCACTTTGAATCTTGTGCTCAGCCAACTACTTCTAGCACTTCAAATTTGTTATCCATTCTCTAACCTTTACCCTACTGGATCACCTGCTCTTGGGTTGTTGCAATGTATGCTATATTCAAATATGTTTTGTTTATCTTGGCCAGTTGGTCTGGGTTGTTGGGTAATTGTATTACACTGTTTTGTTTTAGAAATAGTACAGAAATTGTACTTGCTTGTCTTGCCCCCCTTCCCAAGGATGCTTCTGGAAATGAACGCTTTACAGCTCACGTTGTCTTTCCTGGTGAAACATTTTCCAAATAAATAAACAAATGCTGGTGTAATACTCATTTTACAACCCTTCCGCCACCAGTGTAAGACAGGGGCATGTTCTAGTCCCACAAAAATCAAGCAATCCGACTGATCTGGTGGATCCAGTCATGCTCTGGCTACATTTCTGTATTTAGAATTTATCTCATTCCGATTTTATTTTCCCCAGGGACACACATAGAAGTGAGTTGTTCTACGTTTACCACATCTCCTAACCAAATACTGTTAATCATTAGTTCTCACACTTAGTGATAATGATCCTCCCCCAATCCATGGAAAACATTTCGAGCCTCCCTCAAATTTGGAAAAAATCTTGGGCCTCCCCATAGCTAAAAAATATTCTTAGCACAGTACAACAGGAAGAATGTGAAACTAATAAAGTTGACAGAGTATATTCTCTTTTTATTCAACTCATTGTTCTGCCCCAACCCTACACGCCAGGTTATCCTTGTCACTTCACTTTTCTGATTGTTGGACCCTTATTACTCTGTTTCCCCTGCATCGGAAACAACCATCCTAACCACCTTTATCTCTCCCACCTCTTACCCTGTTGCTTAGCAAATTCCTCTACCCTTACCCCAGGTCACACCTGAAAACAAAATTTGGCCATTCCTAGTCACCAATTTGCTTATGTAACCTCCCGCTGGGGGATTTACATTGTGTGGCCCATTTTCCCCTGTGCTGGTCCATTGTCCCGGAGCCTCCTACTGGCCCCCGCAGTGTGTTGAGCTCCAGCAGGGCAGGGAAGCTAAGCCATAGAACTGGCCCATTCTTGCTTTGGTGGGTCTGGCAGCTCATGCATGCGCATTGCGCATGTTGTTGTTTCTACCACAATTGTATTAAAGCGGTGGGCATTTGAGAAGTCCTGGTCCCCTCTTTAAGCTAATTGTGGACTGGAGACCTGAAGGAGGCGATAGAGGAGCCTCTGTACTAAAAGTTAAGAGGTGCCATGAGAGCTGCAGGATCTGGGTGAATTTAAATATTAATGAGCACAGTATGAATAACAATAAGGAGCCTGCCTACTGCCTCGGGGTTAGGGAAAACAGCAGCAGCAACAGGCGGGGGGATAAATAAAAATGCTAAATCTGGCAACGATTAAGAAGGGCACAGGGGCTGTTATACTTCTGTGGGGCAAATGTTAATAAAAATATTTAATATGGCTGCACCAGGATATTGAACTGGGACTACAGTGGAACTGTACCTACAGTGTTTACTGTGGCAGCCATGTTATGACACTATGACCCCAAATGGACAGTGAATCAGCTATATAGGCACCCAAAACTGATTGTGAGGGCTCATGGGAGAAGGTGTGAACAGATTTAGGGCATCAAGAGTCCTTTACTATCAATAATCAGAGGGGCCTAATAACTATGTATATTTGTGATTGATAACTACCACCAACCAATCAGAGGGCTGGATTCTCAGGAGAAAGCCCAGGGAGTTTGGGCAGTCTGATCTCTGCTCTGATTGAGTCAAGAGAGGCTCAGTGCTGTGTGTGGAAAAGTCTAAAGGCCTTCACGGGACTCAAACGGTGTTTTGCCTGAGGGTTGAAGGTGAATGATTCTCTCTGGTTAAGGAAACTGTGCATCTTTTCTGAGTGCCCCAGGCATCTTTATTTATTTATTTAGCTTTTGTTGACCAGGTAGGTACACTAGACAAGTTATATGCCTATTTTCAGGTACAACCCGGGAGAGTACAATGAGATACAAGTTCATACAGAGGACAACATGACACAGGTTAGGCAGAACTACAGAGTCAAATGAAACCAGGTGAACATATCAAGTAGACAGTAAACACAGTTAAAATATATACAAAAATATATCTACTGTACATAGAGACACCAAGACTCAGAGCAGTACATTTTTCAAAGTATAAACAGCTCAGAGCCACAACCAGAGCTGCAGTTTAAATAATCTTTGAAATAGGGAATAAACACATCATATGCAACTCAGAATCCAGTCAGGCAGGCCGCATCAGCAAAAGCTACAAGAGGGGTACCAAGAAGGTCAGATGAGCTCAGTGCAGAGGACCAGAACTAGATATGGTGGCTTGGAACACCCACACGCGGAGGAAAGCTTCAAGTAATCCCACAGGGAGCACCGGAGGCACAAGTGGGAGGAGGAGGAGTGGACCTGAGCAGGAAGGGAGTTCCATAACCTAGGAGCACATGAAGCAAAATCCCTGTCCCCCATCTGTGTGTGGGTGATATGGACTTTAAGCACACCAGGACCCAGAGACCTGAGGGAGTTGGAGGAAGAGACAGCCGGTTTGAGAAGCTCAGCTAGCCCAGGGGGAGTGCCAGTTCTGAGCTCCTTGCCCATGAAGCAGCCCACCACAAAGTTCATGTGGTTGGCCGAAGAAAGCCAGACGAGTTTGTCATATAGGTCACAGTGATGGGTGAGGCGAGGGGCAGCAAGTGCAAAGCGACAAATATTATTATAGGTTGAGTTCCACCTGGTGAGGTGAACCTTGGAGGTGCGTGCAAACAGGAGACGGCCATAGCAGAGAAAGGGAAGAAGCACACCTCTGGCCAGAGCAAGGCGAGCAGCAGACATAAGATTTTTCTTTGCTGTGTAGGCCAGACCCAATTTGCAATTAACAGCTCTGCATACATTCTGGATATGGCACCCAAGGTTGAGTTGGGGATCCAGTGTCACCCCAAGGTATTTGATGGAGTCAGTGGTTAGAAGAGGAGTGCCATCAATACCAGTAACACTCAGAGGGGCAGGGGGAGCCTTAATCTTAGCCAGGGACCTGAAAAGCATGGCCTGAGTTTTTTTAAGTTGAGAACCAACTTGTGAGACATTACCCAGGACTGGATATTCCTGAAATCCTCACTCAGTTGATGGTTGATGACCCCAATGTCCCAGGAATGGGCAAGGATGACCAGGTCATCCACATAAAAGATAGAACTACAGTTGGTAGCAGTGGCAGGAGATTGTTAACAAAGATAACTGGTGGGGAATTGCTGGGTGTTAACAAAGATAACTGGTGGGAATTGCTGGTTTTGAGGAGACTTGTTTGCTGCAGTGATCCTGCATCAGTTGGGACTGAGAGGAAACCCTGAGCTCAGAAAGAACTTTTCTTGGAACTGTGTGTGTGTGTGCCAGAGTTAAAGGTGGATGTTGTTTTGAATCAGAGGAACTGGGAGAGGAAAAAGGTGAGCAGGTGTCCCACGCGTCAGGGACCTGTTGCTGCTGCTGAAATCCAGCTGTGGAAAGGAACTGCTAGTCTGGAGTTTGGATTCTGTTGCCCAAAGGCACTGGAAAGTGAAAAAAGTTGAGAAACTGTCTGGCTGCACACTGGAGCTGCATTCCTGTCTGACAGAAAGGTGGAACCGGGGTATTCCCAGCTGCAACTCATAGCCAGGTAGGGAACTTGCTAACCCCTACCAAACTAGTTACAGGGGGCCCCTGGTGCATGCTAGAGTGCTAGGGCACTCTGACCTGAGAGGGAGCTGGGCTGTGGAGCCACTCCTGGGTCTGGGTCCTTTGTGGTTTGGTGGGCTTTGCCGTTGAGCTCCACAATGGGCCTGACTAGGCTGAAGGGGACAAGCTGCAAGACCTCAAAGCAAGGTGACAAGTGGCCAGACCTTCAAGCAAGCTCAAGTTTACTCATCATCTACGGCTGCCTAATTGTTGCTGCCCTCTTTGAACTGAAACTGCAGATTTCGAACTGCTGACCCCCCGTCCCCAGCTCCAGAGACTGCTCAGCTCTCCAGAACTGTGAGTAACTCAGGACTTGCCCTGACCAAGGGAACTGGGGGAAGGTTGTTTGCAAACAAAGGGTTTAAAATTAACTTTAAAGCTTCATCCTTTAAATATTCTTCAAGGGCTCCAATGCCAGCCAGCCCACGGCACTGACCAGGCATGCACTATCACAGGATACCCTTATAGACTGAACTGGGGTTTCACTGGTACCGGTGGGGGTGGGCATTGGAGTGGCTTCACCTAATGGCACTGTTAATGTTAACTATTCTAATTCCTTTTTCTCTTCACAGCTTTCCTGTTCCAGGTCCATCTCCCTCAAAATAAAGCTGTGTTTTGTTTGCTGCAACTGCTGTGTGGAGGGTATTTTGTGAAAGCTAACTGTCAAGTATATGTGGTGTATGGTATTTGGGAACAACTTTGTATCCAGTGTGTGGGGTGGTTTGGAGGGGGAGGTGGGTGGGTAGGTACAGCATCCCAGGGGTTGTACTAAGCAGACACCTGGCCCACTATTAACCTACTGTGGGTGGAGGCACTGTGCTATTTTACTATTACTTTGGGATAGAACCCCCGATCACCACTGTAGAAGGATCCAGGCCCCTTAACCTGTGTGGTGGTCAACAGGCAGGGGTAGTAGCCCAGTGGCACACGGCACCTGGGCTGCACTTATAAATAAACACCCACCTTCTGTAGAAATAAGCCTTGACTTAGTGTACTTTTCCCAGTCACCAATTTACATATAAATACATGTTCCAAAAACAAGCTTTGGCTCAATGAGCTTTTCCTGGTCACCAGTTTGTGCCTAAGTAAAGAAATTCACCTGCCATTATCCATATTTAGTTTGCTTCAGCCCTTCGCACAAAACATCCAAAACCTGACTGTGCAAAGTATCTCCTGCGGCTGACTCCTACAGACGTCTGCCCGCCTGTCCACACACAGAAAGGTGGCAGCCCTGACCGGGGTGAAGTATCTCCTGCAGCTGACTCCTGCAGACCGCATGCACACCCGCCCACACACAGAAAGGCGGCAGTCCTGACCAGGTGAAGTATGTCCTGCGGCTGACTCCTGCAGACCACCTGCCCGCCCACACATGGAAAGGCAGCAGCCCTGACTGGGCAAAGTGTCTTCTGCAGCTGACTCCTGCAGACCGCCTGCTCGCCCACCCACACAAGGAAAGGTACGCCAGAAGCCAGCAATCTAGCTCCTACCTTTAAGTGATGGTGCCATTTTATTAGACAGTCTGGATTGGCTCTGTGTGTGTAATGCCTGCAGTCTGTTAAATTTCTTACATTTAGACAGTGTACTGCTTGTAATTGTGGACCACAGATTGTGAAGCGGCTCATTCTGGTCTGATGTTAATTTGTACTTAAAAGTAGCTTGTTATAGATCACTACTTTGAAGTAGCTGTTTAGTCCGATCTGTGCTTGCTCTCTCTGCATTTTTTTCAGTTTGATCCTGTTCCCTCTCTGCCATGTAATTCTCCCCCCTCTCTGCTAAAATCCCTCCCCTCAGTTAACTTGCTCTGCCTTCTGCTTCTTAAAAATAAAACTACTTCCCTTTCTTACCCCTTTAGGCGGCAGCCCTGATCAGGTGAAATATCTCCTGCGGCTGACTCCTACAGACCGCCTGCCCACCCACACGGAAAGCCCCACCTCCCCCCCACCACTCTCACCCTTGGCAGGCTGTTCTTTTATAGCTGCGTGAGTCAACGGGGTGTATCTCTGTATTTTTCTAACACATGCGCGTTGTGACACTTGACCCGCTGGTTCTAATCGCTCTGATTTTTGTAATATAAAAATGTGTTATTGAGTGTCTTTCATGAGACATCCTGTGCTCCTGGGATGAATCCCCCAGGTTTCAGTTCAAAGGACAGAATATGTTAAACAGCAGATCTCTAATGTGATTAACTTCCAAACAAAGTCGCATTTTATGGCCTTGTTGTTGAGCTGTGCTTCTTTGAAGCCAGGAACTAAAATATCCATTTTATGACGTCTTCAGAGGAAAGAGCAGTTAATTTCAGCTGGTGCTAAAAGTAGCTATATGACAGCTAAGTGAGAAAAACTACAGAACTGTACTATTCCTGTGATGTCTTGGGAAGCAGGAAAACCACACTAGATCAAAAAGTCATTTTGAGAAATGAGTTTTTGCTGATGTCACCTTATTTAATTTACCTTCTGAGTGATAAGGCATCCTGGTTGTATAATTTTTATATTTTAAAAGGAGGAGCTAGGTCATAGAAGGGGTGGAGACACAGGGTTTAAACTGCATTCTGTGTTTCCACTTACTGACACATTCCTGTTGGACTCAAACAACAACATCTACTTTAAGCACTGTTTTAGAAGGTAATACATTGGATAGGAAAGTCTAAATTGTATTGTGGTAGGAGCTTGTTTGCACTTTTTCCTTATTTTCTTTTACGTGATTGTATGCTTTGTGATATATGGTTATGTGTGTACATTTTACCTATTTTTATCCATTTTCTAAGTAAACCTCTTATATTTAAAGAGACTGCCTGGTGCCTTCAAAGTTCTTTCTTTTGCATGTGAATTTCAGATGGTTAAGGCTGACTAAACTGTTCATAAGCTTAATGGTATACAAAACTGGGAAAAGGTAGGAATTTATCTAAGGTCTTTCATAGAGTTTTTAAGGGTTCATTTTGTATACCTGGTTAGGTGCCCTTAGCGAAAGATATCTGGCATTTCCCCCGAAGAGCAGAATTATCTGAGCCTGTACATTTGGGTACGCTAGCATAAGGTTCACAGTTTGAATCCCTCCAGAACTTGAGACCAAAGATGATTTGGACCCACAAAACAGACAGGAGGGGTTACCCTGTTCTGTTACCCTGTTCACAATACTGCGCTCGGAGGTTGGCACTGTGGGAGCAGAGGGCCTGATCTGCTGAGTGGGGTTGTGACACACGTTACACTAGGAGTAACAAGTTTATCTCCCTAGTTTTTAATCTGCAGCTTATACCGGATCACCTCTAGAGGGCGTCGGTATTTTTGACTAACTTACAAACTTATTTGGACTACTCTTCCATCAATAAATGGAAAACTACACTGCCTAGCTCATTTTTCCACATCCAGACCACTAGGAAATCCAAAGCACATTTAGATCTCTTATTCTGTCTGTCCATACCACCCTCACACCCCTTTTTCTGGCAGATCTTCTCCTGAAAATTCGTTACCTGCGCTGCTTCTCCTGCAGCTCTAGTTAGCTATATCTGCTCTTTACTTCCACCTGCCTTATCTCGATATGCACCCTGCTCCTCTACTCCTGTCCTCCTCCTCCCCCATTCTTTCCTCAGCCCCTCCCTGGCTGTCCTTACCCCACCCCTTCCTACCCCTCTGCATCCCTCTCCCTAACACAACACTTTACACCCTCCTTACCAATACCCCTCCCTCTTCCTTTGCCCTCCTTTCATGTGATTTCCCCCAGCATCCTACCACCGCAACTAACTTACTGCATCACTCTTATACGATGCTTCAGATGCAGACAATCCATCCTCAGTACTACAACAGGGTGGAAACTCCCAGTCACCTTCTCCGTCTTCCTACCCATCCTGCTCATTACTGGAGACATAGAATGGAATCCTGGCCCCCCTACAATGAAACAAGTGCCATCCTCCCTCAAAGGCCTAAAAGTCATGCTTATCAACATTAGGAGTCTCCTGCCCAAATTGGACCTTCTGTCTTGCTGGCTAACCCAAAACTCCCCCGACATCCTATGCCTCTTGGAAACCTGGCTATCCGTCAAAACTTCTGACACATCCCTCACGTTCTCTGGCTACTCAATCATCAGGCAAGACTGTGGAAAGAGAGGGGATGGTGTCGCTGTGCTCATGAGGTAACCCCTCTGTTACTCTCTAGTGAAAAAAGAATCCTGCCTCGGATCACATGAACAGATCCTTGCCAAATTCTCCTTTCCCTCCACACTACCCTCCTTCATTGAAGTGGTCTATGCCTCCCCTTGGCTTGGACAAGATGCACTCGCAGAGTGCATCTCCAGTCTTTCACCATTAGCTAACTCAGGGGAACTTCAACTCTTGGGAGACTATAACCTTGATTGGCTGTCTACTTCCTCAAAACCCACCACCTCCAAAATTTAATCCTTAAACCTCACCCAGCTAATTACTGAACCTACCAGGTAAAATACCCATTCCTCAAATCACTCCCTTATTGACTGGGTCCTCTCATCCCATCTCCACAGAATATCCGCTGCTGGTGTCCTTGACCCAGCCCTTAGTGATCACTGCATCACATGCTGCATTAGGAAAACCCAACTGCCAAAGTCTGCACCAAAATACATCCAAACACGCCCCCCTACACTCACTTGACATAAACTTCCTCCTCTCGGACTTACACAATGCAAATTGGTCTCCAGTTTACTCCACCTCAGATGCCAACACTGCCCTAACCCAATTCACAATTTTCACTGGTGTCTGGGGCCACCACGCCCCTCTCCGAAAAGCAAGGGTCAGAAAACGCCACCACCCCTGGATTACAGCCCCAATTATTGCCCTCTGCAAAGCCTGTGACAAGGCCTGGTCCACTTTCAAAACCTCCCAAACCACTCACACTAGACAAGCCTACAATACCGAAAGAAATACATGCACTAAGGCCATTAGGCTCGCCAAAGCCAACTATTTTAAAAACCATCTCAGCAAGACCCCTCCTCTTTCTGGACTATAGTCCACACCATCGTTGACCCTCCATCTCAATCCATCACCCCCAGTCTCAAGCACAATGGCTTTAAAATCATTGACCCCATCCAAGTGGCGGATACCCTTAACACTTTTTTCACCACCTGTACCCTCCTTGATCAGTCTTCTCCCTTACCACCCGCAGCTAAAACCCCCCCATCACAAAACCTGCCTAGAAACAACTTCCTTCTCACCCCAGCTTCTGCTGATGAAGTTCTGGCTGCTCCCCTATCCCTAAACCCTGCTAAATCTAGTCCAGACAGCAAACATCCCAGTCTACTGTGCCTATCTGCCCCTGCCATTACTCTCCCACTAA
The DNA here is from genome assembly GCA_016271365.2 of Neoceratodus forsteri. Taxonomy (NCBI): domain Eukaryota; kingdom Metazoa; phylum Chordata; order Ceratodontiformes; family Ceratodontidae; genus Neoceratodus; species Neoceratodus forsteri. The sequence continues at coordinate 220,093,888 of JADMNL010000026.1, forward strand.
CCTATTTACTAAATCTGTCCTTCTCCTCAGGCACTGTTCCCAAGGCCTGGAAATCTGCCTGTGTCATCCCTCTCCACAAGAGCGGTGATCCCACTACACCAGGGAACTACCAACCTATCTCCCTCCTCCTCACCTTATCCAAACTGCAAGAATGCTTAGTACAATCGAGACTGACCGAATTCCTCACCTCCACAAATTTCCTGTCCCCCTACCAGTCTGGTTTCAGAAAACACCACTCCACCATATCCTCTCTCCTCTGTGTTAGCGGTCACATCCAATCTGCCATGGACAAAGGCCACCTCACTGCCGCAGTCTTCATTGACCTGGCCAAGGCCTTTGACTCTGTTTCCCACCCCCTGCTCCTAAATGCACTCAGGGATGCAGAACTTGCCCCCCCCATACAGTGGTTCAACTTGTACCTCACTAGGTGTCAGTCGGTCAAGATTGCAAACTCCTCTTCTCTCTCCCTCCCTCCCTATCCTAGAAGGCATCCCCCAGGGCTCGATACTTGGCCCCATCCTTTTCACCATCTTCATAAATAATCTCCTGTCTGCCAGCTCAAATAACTTCATCCAATATATATATATATATATATATATATACACACACACACACACACATGCACGGATGATACCATCCTATTCACCTCAGGCCCACCCAATGGCACATGGTCATAATGTAGACATTATGCGATATGTAAAAATCACACTGCCAGTACAGGCGTGATTTCTGCCATGAGGCACAAGTCTTTGTGGAGGGGCACCGACTCCACCCCCTTTGACGGAGGATGCATCGCCTAGAACACCCCCATTAAAGATTCTGAACCTGGGGGTTCAACTCAGGAAGCACACAAGTCTACAAAAAAAAATAAAAGTTTCTGGGTCTGGGAATCAATCCCATTCCCAGACGCAGTGCCTGGGTTCCTGCTGCTGTGGCTCAGTCCTGTGAACCATGGCAACTGCTCAACAGAATCCACTCCCAGCAGAGGTCTTATTCTCTGCCTGGGAAAGTGCTAATAGTGCAATACCGCATACAGCAGTATATGCGGTAGTGCACCATTAGCGCTTGCATACTGCGCTGCAGCGGTTTAGCCATAATGTCGCACGCTATTAAGCGTGTGACATTATGACCCAGTAGGCCACCCATCCACAGTCAAATCCACCCTACAACAGGATTTACATTCTGTTCAATCTTGGTTCCAGGCTTAAAAACTCAAATTAAATACATCCAAAACTGTCTATATGACCTTCAGAACCTCTCAAAAAAGTGCCAAATCTCTCCCCGCCCTGCCCATCACATCTCTGGATGGCACTGAGCTTAATGAAGTCACCTCCTATAAGTACCTAGGTGTCTGGTTGGACTCTCGACTCAACTTCTCATACCACATCGACTACATACCTTTAAAACTTTATCCTAAGCTCGGCATCCTTCACCACAACTAAGATTCTCTCCCTCTCCCTGTTCAACGGGAACTTCTGACTAAAATAATGCCTATTTTTGACTATGCCAATATAGTTTACTGCACTGCATCCTTCTCCTCACTTGCTAGACTTGACTCCCTGTTTCACGCCTTTTGTCGCTGTGCCTCAAATTCTCCCACTAGGACTCACCGCTGCTCTCTTCTCTCTTCCCTGAAGCTCCCCCCTTGTCCCACCAGTGTCTCATCCTCTCCATTTCCCTGATCTCCAAATACTGGTTCAACCTCCTCCCCTCTTGCATCTCTGCCCACCTTGCTCCCGCTCCCTCTTCACCATACTCCCTACAGTCTAGAGATTCTCACTCCTCCTTTCCCCAACCATCCTCGAATATGGGCAAATCTGCCTACACCTATCGGCTCCCCTCACTTTGGAACTCTCAACCTCCTCTCCTACGTAGCTCCCTCTCACATGCCTCTCTCAGATCTCAGCTGCGCCACCTGCCCACCCCACATGCTGTCATCACAACATATAGCGCTTGTTTTACTGTAACTGAATAACTGTCTTGAAATGTCTGCTTTGTACTTAGCTACTGCTGCTATCACTTTGTACCTCCTACCTTAACTGTATGATGCTCTTATTGTATCCTGATTGCTGTTATTGTATCTTGTATATTCTGTTCCTATTTTTTTGCCTCCTGTATTTTGTTTTTATCCTTTTGCTCCCTGTTTCCCTGGTCACACCAGGAAATGAGCCTCAGCTCAATGTGCCTTTCCTGGTTAGCAAATGTTTAAATAAAATAAAATTAAATACTGTACATTATCTGGCTTGACTGGGTGTCCCCTGCAACAGTTTGAGGCCTCCTTTAGGAGGCTGGCCTCACCATTTGAGAACCACTGCTGTAAATAAATGAATAACTGTACTTTAGAATGTGTAGAATAAGCAGAACATTTAGTCAGTTCAAGGGACACAGACATTCAAAAACAAATCCATAATTCACAGTACATCACAAATGGGAATTATGACCAAAATGAGTATGGGTTATCAGTGAATTATTGTGATTTTGTTTATTTTGTTCAACTTATAAAATGGGTAGGGAAAATGATGCTTCCTGATTGGTGGAGAAGGTTCCAAAGAAATGCAGCTCAGGAGCAGGAAATGCACAGTGTTGCACTTCTCATTTTTCTTTAAAGTGGACCAATTCTATAAGAGTAGTAAGCCACTCCAGGGTGCTGGTTACTGTTCCTGAACTGCACTTCCAGGTGGATTAAGGCCTTTGGTTCAAACACCTCATGCCTGACCACACACCTGGGCATTCAGGAATGGTGACATGGCTTATTGCTTACTAAATGTATCACAGGCGCTGCAGTGTGATTTTAAATACCAGTTAAGAGAACTACCAACACACACACACACACACACACACTACTACACACACACACACACTCACACACACCACACACACAAATGCACAATACACCACACCTGTTTGATAAACGGGGCCTGAATGTATGGGACCCGACTTTCACAGCTGTAACAATATTTACCTGGGCTAGGAGACTCTGAAGCCTTTTCACTTCCACTTCAAGCTGTTTCACGTCCTGTTTACCATCCTCTGTCAGTATCGTCCTGACCTCAGGATCTGGTTTCAGGAGAGAGTTTAAAAAAATGCCATTAGCTTCTAGGCTTTGGAATAATTTGCCAGTTCCTGTCAGAATGTCAGTTGTTTTTTGACATGGTTTCCCATCCATCCTACTTGACATGCTCGCATAAATAGGTCTAACTGGCCTATCGGTCAATTGGCTCTGCTCCTACCTGTCTGATAGATATCTGTAGGTTTAAGTAGGAGATACTATCTTCCCCACTCCTATCTATCGGGCCCATTGATCAGTTAGCTCCATTCCTACCTATCTGATAGATCGCTATAGGTTTAAGAAGGAGATACTGTCTTCCCCACTCCTATTTCCTCAGGATTCCCCAGGGCTTCAGCTACACGGAGTACAGAATTTTGCCATCAAAATTTGTGCGGAAAGAAATTCCTTTTTCTCCTTTTTTAATTGTTTTTTATCCCCTTGGTCTGGATGGCCCCCATCTTCCGGCCACGCACTGGATCAGATATTCTCCCTGGGGCTTGAGGTGGATAGCCTTGAGATTGTTCCTGTCAGTTAGTCGGATCACTGTGTTATCAATTTCTGTTTCAGGGCCCCTCATGGTAGTCCGTTCCCTTGGGAGGTTGTCCAATACTGACCTTTAAGAGGGCTAGGGTTAAGAAGGCTAGGACCTGAAGGACTCACGTCGGTACTGGACACTTTAGAAATGCTGGCAGCATGTGCTGAGGGTGCAGAGGCCGCAGTGTCAACCTTTCTCTGTACACCTCCCAACCCCATTCTCCTCTCCCTCCCCATCCCCAGGAACAACCCCTCTCTGTACATCTCTCAACCCCATTCTTCTCCCTCCCCAACCCCAGGAACAATCTCTCTCTGTACATCTCCAGACCCCATTCTCTCCCCAATGCTCAGGAATAACCTCTCTCTGCACATCTCCTAACTCCCTTTTCGTCCCTTTCTATCCCCAGGAACTACCTTTCTCTGTACATCTCCTACCACCACCACCATTCTCCTCCCTCTCTCCATCCCCAGGAACAACCTCTCTCTGTACGTCTCCTAAACCCATTATCCTCCCCTTCACAACCCCAGGAACAACCACTCTCTGTACATCTCCCAACCCCATTCTCCTCTCCCTTCCCATCCCCAGGAACAACCCCTCTCTGTACGTCTCCCAACCCCATTATCCTCTCCTTCCCCCAACCCCAGGAACAACCACTCTCTGTACATCTCCAGACCCCATTTTCCTCTCCCTCCCCAACCCCAGGAATAACCACGCTCTGTACATCTCCCAACCCCATTCTCCTCTCCCTCCCCAACCCCAGGAACAACCCTTCTCTGTACGTCTCCCAACCCCATTATCCTCTCCTTCCCCCAACCCCAGGAACAACCACTCTCTGTACATCACCCAATCCCATTCACCTCTCTCTTCCCATTCCCAGGAACAGTCTCTCCCTGTTCATCTCCCAACCCTATTCCCCCCCCCAATTCCCAGGAACATCCGCTCTCTGTACATCTCCCACCACCTTTCTTCTAACTCTCCCCTTCCCCAGGAACAACCTTTCTCTGCACATCTCCCAGCCCCATTCTCCTCCCTCTCCCCTTCCCCAAGGAACATCCTCTCTCTGGCTTTCTGTATCTCTCCTTCCCATCCCAAGGAACATCATCTCTCTGGCTTTCTGTATCTCTCCTTCCCATCCCAAGGAACATCCTCTCTCTGGCTTTCTGTATCTCTCCTTCCCATCCCAAGGAACATCCTCCCTCTGGCTTTCTGTATCTCTCCTTCCCATCCCAAGGAACATCCTCCCTCTGGCTTTCTGTATCTCTCCTTCCCATCCCAAGGAACATCCTCTCTCTGGCTTTCTGTATCTCTCCTTCCCATCCCAAGGAACATCATCTCTCTGGCTTTCTGTATCTCTCCTTCCATCCCAAGGACATCCTCTCTCTGGCTTTCTGTATCTCTCTTCCCATCCCAAGGAACATCCTCCTCTGGCTTTCTGTATCTCCTTCCCATCCCAAGGAACATCCTCCTCTGGCTTTCTGTATCTCTCCTTCCCATCCCAAGGAACATCCTCCTCTGGCTTTCTGTATCTCTCCTTCCCATCCCAAGGAACATCCTCCCTCTGGCTTTCTGTATCTCTCCTTCCCATCCCAAGGAACATCATCTCTCTGGCTTTCTGTATCTCCTTCCACCCCAAGGAACATCCTCTCTGGCTTTCTGTATCTCTCCTTCCCACCCAAAGACATCCTCTCTCTGGCTTTCTGTATCTCTCCTTCCCATCCCAAGGAACATCATCTCTCTGGCTTTCTGTCTCTCCTTCCATCCCAAGGAACATCTCTCTCTGGCTTTCTGTATTCTCCTTCCCACCCCAAGGAATCCTCCCTCTGGCTTTCTGTATCTCTCTCTTCCCACCCCAAGGACATCCCCCTCTGGCTTTCTGTATCTCTCCTTCCCATCCCAAGGAACATCCTCCCTCTGGCTTTCTGTATCTCTCCTTCCCACCCCAAGGAACATCCTCCCTCTGGCTTTCTGTATCTCCTTCCCATCCCAAGGAACATCCTCCCTCTGGCTTTCTGTATCTCTCCTTCCCACCCCAAGGAACATCCTCCCTCTGGCTTTCTGTATCTCTCCATTCCACTCCCCATCCCCTGGTACAACCTCACTCTGGCTCCCTGACTCTATCTCTGTTGCATCCTTCAGATTCCTTCTTTATCCATACCTGCTCCAGCAGCTAACTCTCTCCCCCCCCCACTCCACTAGGCCTACACGGGGGGCTGGCCTCCTGAAACAATCCAGAAAGCTTTCAGAAATGTATTGGAGGACTGTATTTGGGGAGAGGCAGTAATAAAAGGGTATTTTTTTCATCTCGAATCCCCTAAAATGTAATCTTGCACGTGCCACTGCTTCACCCCTTTTCCTTCTTGTTCTACTATATGTGTAGTGGTACACTGAGCTAAATTTGTGCTGGAATACACTGAGCTAAATTAGTGCAGGGGTGCACTGAGCTAAATTTGTGCAGGGGTGCACTGAGCTAAATTAGTGCAGGGGTGCACTGAGCTACATTATTGCAGGGGTACTTTGAGCTGCATTAGTGAAGGGGTACTTTAAGCTGCATTACTGTAGGGGTAAACTGAGCTGCTTCAGTGCAGGGGTACTCTGAGCAGCATTAGTGCAGGGGTAAATTGAACTGCATTAATGGAGGGGTACTTTGAGCTGCATTATTGCAGGGACACTGAGCTGCATTATTCTGGATACTTTAAGCTACATTAGTGATGAGGTACATTGAGCTGCATTTGTGTAATGGTAAACAGATGTTTTGGTGCAGGGGACTCTGAGCTGCATTATTGCAGGTGTACTTTGAGCTGCATTAATGCAGGGGTGCTTTGAGCTGCATTAGTACAGTGGTACACTGAGCTACATTAGCACAGGAGTACTTTGAGCTGCATTAGTGCAGGAGTACCTTGAGATGCATTAGTGCAGCGATACTTTGATCTGCAATGGTATAGGGGTACTTTGAGTTGCACTGCTTCCGGGTACTTCGAGTTGCATTAGTGCAGAGTTACTTTAGGCTGCTTTAGTGCAGGGATAGGTTGAGCTGCAGTAGTGCAGTGGTACCTTAAGCTGCAATAATGCATGGGGTGCACTGAGCTATATTTGTGCCGGATAGCATTGAGCTGCAATAATGCTGGGGTGCACTGAGCTGCATTAGTGCAGGGATGCACTGAGCCGCATTAGTGCAGGGACACTTTATATGCTGCATTAGTACAAGGGGTACTTTAAGATACATTAGTTCAGGGGTACACTGAGCTCCATTAGTGCAGGGGTACTTCAAGCTGCATTTCTGTAGGAATAATTTGAGCTGAATAAGGTGCAGGGGTCCATTGAGCTGCATTAGTGCAAGGGTACTTTGGGCTGCATTAGTGCAGGGGTACTTTGGGCTGCATTATTGCAGCAGTACCTTGAACTGCAATAATGCAGGGGTACACTGAGCTACATTAGTGCAGGGATACTTTGAGCTACATTAGCGCAGGGATACTTTTAGATGCATTAGTGCAGTGGTACCTTGAGCTGCAATAATACAGGTGCACACTGAGATAAATTAGTGCAGGGGTACTTTAAGCTAGATTAGTACAGGGGTTCTTTGAGCTGCATTAGTGCATGGGGTACTTTAAACTGCATGAGTGCAGGGTTACATTGAGCTACATTAGTGCATAGATATTTTGAGGTACATTATTGCAAGAGTACCTTGAGCTGCATTAGTGCAGGGGTACCTTGAGCTGTATTAGTGCAGGAGTACCTTGAGTTGCATTAGTACATGGATAATTTGAGCTGAATAAGTGCATGGGTACATTGAGCTGCATTACTGCAGGGGTACCTTGAGCTGCATTAGTAGAGGGGTACATTGAGCTACATTTGTTCATGGGAACTTTGAGCTGCATTAGTGTAGGGGTACCTTCAGCTGCATTATTGCAGGGGCACTTTTAGCTGAATTTGTGAATGGGTACTTGTAGCTGCATTAGTGCAGGTTTACATTGAGCTGCATTAGTGCTAGGGTACACTGAACTACATTAGTACAGGGGTGCTTAAATCTACATTATTGCAGGGGAACATTGAGCTGCAACAGTGCAGGGACACAGCTGCAATAGTGCAGGGGTACTTTGAGCTGCATTATTCATGGGTACTTTGAGCTGCTTTATTCATGGGTACTTTGAGCTGCATTATTGCAGGGTAATATTGAGCTGCAATAGTGCAGGGACACTTTGAGCTGCATTATTCTGGGGTACTTTAAGCTGCATTAGTGCAAGGGTGCTTTTAACTCCCATATGGCACTCAGAGCACTGGCATTATAGTGCCGGGTCATTACAGTGCCAAAAACTGGATTCGCTGTCCCCTTCCCGAGGTCTGCTCCCCCTGGAGTTAGTGTCATTAGAAGGGGGTGTGAGGGTCACAGCCCTCTGCTAAAAGAGATGACAGGGACATATCCACTTGGCACCGTAATGACCGAGCACACTGCTGCTGGCTCTCTGAACAGGTGGAACCCTTTTAGCTGCATTAGTGCAGGGGGACATTGAGCTGCAATAGTGCAGGGACACTTTGAGCTTCATTAGTACAAGGTTACTTTGAGCTGCATTAGTACAGGGGTACTTTATGCTGCATTAGTGTAGGAGAACATTGAGCTACATTCCTGCAGGTATACTTTCAGCTGCATTAGTGCAGGGGTACTTTGAGCCGAGTTAGTGGAGGGGTGCTTCAAACTGCATTAGTGCAGGGGTACCTTGAACATACAAACATGCCAGCAGATAAAGGCCTTATGGTCTATCCAGTCTGCTCGAATGTCCAGTTCCTAATGTTTTTACTAGGTGAACTGCCCCCTCCACATTTCCCTTCTGATCCTCTTCAACTACCTACTCTCCCCCATTTGTCCCCTTTCTACCCACAACTTTCCCCTTCACTCTGTCCCATCCCCTCTTGAAGCTGTGCACCATTTGTAGGGATACCACCTCCTCTGGCAGCTCATTCTACTTGACTACCACCCTTTGTGTGAAAAAGTGCCTCGTCATCTCCTTCCAGAAGCTTCCCACCAACAACTTTAGGCTGTGTCCCCAGTGATCTTGTTCCCACTAAGGCTGAAGAGGCCTCAGTGCTCACCCAGTTTGTACCCTTAAGGTACTTGAAGGTCTCAATCATGTTGCTCCTCCTCGAGAGAGTACATGTTAAGCCCCCTGAGACTCTTCTCATTGGAGTTGCCCGGCTGGTCGCTGGTCCTGGATCCATAGGCGTAGTTTGACTTTGACATTTGGGGGGGGCAAGGGACAGGATTTGTGTGTAATTAATTTAAAATTACTGAAAAAAACAAGCAAGTTAATATCCTCCTTAAGATGTGGGCTTCAATCGCGGGCTTCAGTACTGCACACTGTACTGCAGGTGTGGTCTTACCAGTGACCTATACAGCAGCAGAATGACTTCTGCCTTCCTGGTATTAATTCCTCTGGCTATGCAGCCCAGCATCTGATTTGCTTTGGCTGGTGCTCTCCTGCAGTGTGTAGAATGTTTCAGGCCACTTGTGATTATTACTCCCAGGTCCTTTTCTTCCTCTGACCTAGTTACCTGCACACCACCCAACCAGTATTTGGTCCCCGGATTCTTCTACCCCAACTGTGTAACTTTACAATTTTTAGTATTGAACCTCAGCTGGCAAACACCAGACCACGTTTCTAGCCTAGCCTGGTCTTCCCCGAGTTCCGTTTTCCTTCTTCCATGTCCACCCTCCCACAGGGCTTGGTGTCATTCTCAAATAGGCAGATTTTACCCCTCATCCCATCTAGGATGTCACTTATGAAGATATTAAACAACACCAGACCAAAAACCAAGCCCTGTGGGACCCCATTAGTCAGAGGCCTAGCTTCTGAGAATTCCCCTCGACTACTACCTTTTGGCTTCTGTCCTGCAACCAGCTTCTGACCCATCACACAAGCATTGCCCCCACCCCCAGGTCTTCCACCTTCCTAACCAGTCTCCTATGAGGCACTGAGGTGAAGACCTTGCTGAAGTCCAGCTACAGGACATCAACCACTTGACCCATGTCCACTTTCCTAGTTACCCAATTTAAAAAGTCAATTAGGTTAGTTGGACAAGGCCTCCCATCACAAACTCATGCTGACACATACCCTGGAGCCCATTTTCTTCCAAAAAGCTGACCAGTATCTCTTTTAGGATAGTCTCCATCAGGTTACCCGCTATTGAGGTCAGACCGACTGACCTCTAGTTCCCTGGTTCATTCCTCAGCCCACTTTTATGAAGAGGCACCACATGTGCCATTCTGCAGTCCTGGGGCACATTTTATGACTCCAGAGAGATGTCAAACAGGTCTGCCCGGGGGCCCACCAGAACCTCTAACAGTTCTTTTAGGGCCCTTGAGTGCATGCCGTCTGGCTCTGGTGATTTGTTCACTTTTAGGTCCCTTAGGTCCTTGAGTATCCAGTCAGGTTGTATTGCACAGTACATGACTCCCCACCCCCAGTTGCCTCCCCTCAGCTCCCTTGTAGTACTGGTCTGTCCTTCTCCCTAGCGAAGATAGAACAGAAGTACAGTACTTCCTTCTTTATCCTCCCCCCTGTTTATCCACCACCCTCACTTACCACCAATGTGAGCTCCTGTCCCATTTTCCAGAAATTTTATCCCCTCCTTTAACAGCCACCCTCTGTTATCTGCCAACAATTAGAATGTACGGAGGTTGGCAGATAAGAGGGAAAACTGTACTTGTTAAGCATCGCTGCTTTTTCTTCACTACCCTCTGCCCAGTTCCCCTCCTTTTTTAACCTGACAATCTCGTCCTTTTCTTCCCTTTCTTCACTATATACCTGAAAAAGACCTTTTCACCTGCTTTTACTCCCTGTGCTAGCCATACATCTCATGCAGCCTTTGCCTCTCTTACCACTCTGCTCGCCTCCCTTGATTTAGTGGAGTAGTCCACCCTATTCTTCTCCTTCAGAGTTTGCTTGTACTTTCTGAATGCTGCCCTCTTGTCCCCTACCACGTTTGCAATGTCCTTGCTGAATCAGTTTGACTTTTTGGACTTGGCTTTCTTTCTTTTAATTTTGGCACATTCACAAGTGGCCTCCAGCAGTCTCATCTTTATTAATGCCCATTTCTGTTCCATATCCATCCCCACTCTGATTCCAGCAAGGTGTCTTTTCAGAACTTCTCCCATCCTACCAAAGTCATCCCTCCCAAAGTCCAAAACTCTCATCTTGGTCCTGACCTTCCTTCTGCCCATGTTCAGATGGAACCACACCACGTGGTAGTCACTACCTGCAAGCAGTGCATGCACCTTCACATCCTGAACATGTGATTGGACAGGACCTGATCCAGGATGGTCCTCTCCCTAGTGGGCTCCATGACTCCTTGATTACTGCAGAAGTACTTTAAGCTGCATTAGTGCAGGGGTACTTTGAGCTGCATAAGTGCAGGGGTACTTTGAGCTCCATTCGTGCAGGAGTATTTTGAACTCCATTAGTACAGGGTACTTTGAGCTGCATTAGTGCAAGGGTACTTTAAGCTGAAACAGTGCAGGGGTACTTTCAGTTGCATTAGAACAGGGTGCTGTGAGCTGCAGGAGTGCAGGGAAATTTGAGCTTCAGTACTGTCTGGGTACATTGAGTTGCATAAGTGTAGGAGTGCTTTGAGCTGCATTATGAAAGACAGGAAGTGGAAGAGGAGACTGTGAGGGAGGACAGTGACTAATGTCTCCGAGTAGGGATTCATGGGACAGACTAGATGGACTATTCAGGTCTTTTTGTCTCTGTCAGTGTTTTATGTTTATACGTGTGCATTAGTGGAGGCATGCTTTGTATTGCATTACTGCAGGGGTGCTTTCTTAAGCTGCAATAATTTAAGGTTGCTTTGAGCTCCATTCATCTAGGGGGCTGTAAGCTGCAGTGGTGCAGGAGTGCTTTGAGCTCCATTCATCTAGGGGGCTGTAAGCTGCAGTGGTGCAGGAGTGCTTTGAGCTCCATTCATGTAGGGGTGCTGTAAGATGCAGTGGTGCAGGAATGCTTTGAGCTCCATTCATGTAGGGGTGCTGTAAGCTGTAGTAGTGCAGGAGTGTTTTGAGCTTCATTCATGTAGGGGTGCTGAAAGTTGCAGTAGCACAGGAGTGCTTTGAGCTTCATTCATGTAGGGGTGCTGTAAGATGCAGTGGTGCAGGAGTGCTTTGAGCTCCATTCATGTAGGGTGCTGAAAGCTGCAGTGGTGCAGGAGTGCTTTGAGCTCCATTCATCTAGGGGGCTGTAAGCTGCAGTGGTGCAGGAGTGCTTTGAGCTCCATTCATGTAGGGGTGCTGTAAGATGCAGTGGTGCAGGAATGCTTTGAGCTCCATTCATGTAGGGGTGCTGTAAGCTGTAGTAGTGCAGGAGTGTTTTGAGCTTCATTCATGTAGGGGTGCTGAAAGTTGCAGTAGCACAGGAGTGCTTTGAGCTTCATTCATGTAGGGGTGCTGTAAGATGCAGTGGTGCAGGAGTGCTTTGAGCTCCATTCATGTAGGGGTGCTGAAAGCTGCAGTGGTGCAGGAGTGCTTCGAGCTCCATTTATGTAGGGGTGCTGTAAGCTGTAGTAGTGCAGGAGTGTTTTGAGCTTCATTCATGTAGGGGTGCTGAAAGCTGCAATGGCACAGGAGTGCCTTGAGCTACATTCCTGTAGGGGTACTGTAAGCCGCAGTAGTGCTTTGAGCTACATTCCTATAGGGGTGCTGTAAGATGCAGCAGTGCAGGAGTACTCAGAGCTGCATGTGTGTATGGGTGTTGTAGGCTGCAGTGGTGTAGGAGTGCTTTGAGCTGCATTAGTGTAGGGGTACTGTAGGCTGCAGTAGTGTAGGGATGCTTTGAGCAACATTCCTATAGGGGTGCTATAAGCTGCAATGGTGCAGGAGTGCTTTGAGCTGCATTTGTTTAGGGGTGTTGTAATCTGCAATAGTGCAGGAGTGCTGTAAGCTGCATTCATGTAGGGGTGGTGTAAGCTGCAGGAATGTAGGAATACTTTGAGCTGCATTTGGGTAGGTGTGCTATAGGCTGCAGGAGTGCTGTAAGCTGCAGTAGTTCAGGAGTGCTTTGAGCTGCATTCATCTAGGGGTGGTGTAAGTTGCAGTAGTGCAGGAGTGCTTTGAGCTGCATTTGTGTATGGGTTATGTAAGCTGCACTAATGCAGGAGTGCTTTGAGCTACATTCAGGTATGGCTGCTGTAAACTGCAGTGGTGAAGGAATGCTTTGAGCTGCATTTGTGTAGTGGTGCTATAAGCTGCAGTTGTGCAGGAGTGCTTGGAGCTAAAATACTCTAGGAAGGATCTGAGCTCAAATACTGTAGGAATAATCTGAGCTACATTAATGCACATGGTTTTTCAGTTGCATTAGTGTAGGATTTCTCTGAGCTGCAGTGGTGCATCTGTGCTGTGAGCCGCATTAGTGCACAAGTGCTTTCAGTGACAGGTCATACACTGTCATTGCACATTGGTGTAATTATTTAAGAGACCTCTGCTAGGAGATCATTTTATGTTACTATGTGTTACTAAAGGAATAATGTACGACAGGGTGAGTGTTATGCTGGGATAACATCCTGCCTTGGGTGGTTGGTGTCCAACACCTGAGAAGGGATGTTATCCTAGCATAACACCCACCCTGGAGTGCATTATTCCTATAATACAATGGCGTGTTTGTAAAAGAAACAAACAAAAAAAAAAAGATGAGAAAGTATGTTTAAAATAGTTTATTTTTTGAATGAGTAGGCATACATGCTCATATGCTGTGTTGAATCTGTAACATTACTGCTCTTATCTCCCACGTGGTGTTTATTTTTGTTATGTTAATACTGTATAATCTATGCCTTACCATGCTTCGTATGCTGTGTTGAATCTGTATCCTCACATGAACTGTAACATGTCTAATTTGTACAATGTCATTGTATGTACCTAAATCTATTATTCCTGTACTCTCCCGGGTTGTACATGAAAATAGGCAATTGTCTTGTCTAGTGTACCTACCTGGTTAACAAAAGCTAAATAAATAAATAATACTTTATAAAAATAATAGTGCTGATGTATTGTTTTAACCAACAGGTGGAGCTGCTGTGTCTTTTCATGTGGCTGTGCAGTCCTCATAGAAGTTTTGTCAGCGTTACTGCCATTCTTTGTTAATCTACCCTGTTTTATCATGGCTGGTGTTTTCTTTTGTCACAGTTTGGAGTGTCTGTTTCTTTGTTTCTCTTTCTTTTTCCATAACTTGCTCTTAATGGTGCTGCTGCAAACTGGGAATCTGAGACTGCGCCCCAGTTTGTCAACTGCCTGCTTCTGTGAGGATGTTTTGTATGCAAGGGGAAGGAGGTAGGGAGAATGTATCATATTTTGTCATACTTTCTGAGTTTTTGTTTCCTTGTCTTTGTGTTTTTGTAACTGGCTCTTCATGCTGCTGGAAAGTGGGAATCAGAGGTTGCGTCCCCTCGCTCCTTCAACCGCCCGCTGCCGCTTCTGTAAGGGTGTCTGGTATGCAAGATGCAGGTGATAGAGAGAATGTATCTGGATGTTTTTTACATGGTTCAATTAAAAAAAAAATAAGATTAGATGGTGACTTGAGTGAGCAAGAAAGTGTGCGAGCATTACAAAAAGAGCCGCTCTGTGACTGTTTAAAGATGCACTTGCTCAGTTGCTCATTCTTGACTGGGTATATTTGGTGGGTAAATCGAGTCAGAATGAGTTTCGATTGCCTTTTTTAAACATGGAAAAACAACTTCAGGGAATTTGAAGGGGAATGTGGGAGTGTTGTGGATTTAGTTTTGGCACGGAGAAATTTAGACTGTTGTGACGGCGATGGAAAATGTGTTTTTCACCACGTTCAAAATGCTACTTGCACTGATTTCCTTGATGCAATTTATTGGAAGGATTCTAGTTGAATGTTATTCTGGGATAACATCCTAGGTAGAGTCCCAGTCTGACCAAACAGGGAACAACATTCTTTCCTGCCACTGTATAATATATATTCCAAATGTACCTGGTTCAGTTAATCTGTATGCCCAACTCTCACTCCAACACTCATATTGATACCGTAATAGCAAAGTTCCATTCTTGTAGCTAAGCATCCTGTTTGTTACCGACTACACTCCCGTGGAGTTGCCTTTTTTTTTTACTGTTTGTGTGTAACCTTACCTCATGACTCAGCCGTGGAACCTGACTATAGGCAAGGCACCTGATGCACTGGCTGTTTCCAGAATTTATTTTATGAATATCTATTTGGTTATGTAATTTATGATAAACCTGTGTTTTTAGTGTTGGGTTATATTTATTATAATTTTACGAATGTGCCAGCAGAAACAGACCACCCGGTCTATCTAAGTCTGCTCAAGTGTGCAGCTAGCACCCCTAGTTTGCAGCTGCCCCACCCCACCTCCCATTTGTCATCCCACTGCCACCCCCACCTCCTTCACCCTCACTCTCCCCTGTTCCCTGTCCCATGCCCTTTTGAAGCTGTTAACAGATTTACATGATACCACCCATTCTGGTAAGGTGTTCCATTTTGCTACCACCCTCTTTGTGAAATAGTGCCTCCTCATTTTCTTCTAAATCTCCCCCATTCTTAGCACATGCCCCGGTGACCCTCCTCCTTTAACTTAAAACCCATCTGCCCCATCTTTACTGATTCCCTTCAGATACTTGAATGCCTCTATCATGTCCCCCCGTCCCTTCTATCCTCCAGGATGTACATATTCAGGACTCTCAGCCTGCTGTCATAGTCTGTCCCTTCCATTCCACATAACATCTTTGTTGCCCTTCTCTGCATCCCCTCCAGTAACCCGCTATCATGCTTTAGGTATGGCCTCCAAAACTGCACACAATACTCTAAGTGCGTCCTTACCAGCGACCTGTAGAGGGTCAAGATCACCTCTCTTCGCCTGAATGAAAAACCCCTCGCTATACACCCCAGCATTTTGTTCACTTTTGCAGCTGCTCTCCTGCACTAGGCAATGTTGTCCATGGTCCCTGTTATTACCCCTAGGTCCTTCTTCTCCTCAGTGATCCCCAGCTTAACCCCTCCCAGTCAGTATTCTCTCCTTGGGTTCTTCACCCAAAGTGCATCACCTTACACTTCTTTGCATTGAACCCCAGCTGCCACTTCTCTGACCACTCCTCTAGCTTGCTTAGGTCCCCCTGCAGCTGCTTCCACCCCTCCTCTCCATTCACCACTGCTCTGATTTTGGTGTTGTCAGTGAACAGACTTATCTTGTTCACCACCCCATGTGCAATATCTGATATGAAGAGCCTGGACAATACTGGCCCCAGCACAGACCCCTGTGGCACCCCACTCATCACCAGCCGTGGAGTTGAGAGCGCCCCTCTCACCACCACCCACTGCAGCCTCCCACTCAGCCAGCTTGTAATCCAGTTCATCATTTTTGCCCCACCTCTACACCAGTTAGCTTCCTCCCAAGCCTCCCACGAGACACAGAATCGAAGACCTTGCTGAAGTCCAAGTGAAGAACATCCACCACATGACCCTTATCCAGCTCACCTGTCACTCAGTCATAATATTGTATCAGGTTGGTTTGACAAGACTTCCCTGAAACAAACCCATGCTGCCTCACATCCTGGAGACCATTGTCCTCCAGGTACGACACAAGTCTTTCCTTTAGTATTGTCTCCATGAGTTTGCACACTATGGAGGTGAGACTTACTGGGTGATAATTACCCGGTTCATGCCTTGGTCCGCTCTTGTGTAATGGTACTACATGTGCCATCCTCCAGTGTAACTCATCCCAACTCCAGTGAGGCACTGTACAGATCCGCCAGTGGCTCCGCCAACACCTCCGCCATCTCTCTCAGCACCCTGGGGTGGATACCATCTGGCCCTGGTACCTTGTCTACCTTCAGTGCCCTCAGTCCCTCTAGGACTCTACTTGCCTCAATTCTTCCATCTGTTGCCTCCTCTCCCACTGTCCCACCCTCCCAGCCCATGGTGGTAGTGGTCCCCCTTTTCTTCCGTGAACACTAAGCAAAAGTATTCATTCAGTGCTTCTGCCTGCTCCTCACCCCTTTCCCTCCACTTGAAGCTGTCCTGACCTTTGTACAGTGCCTTGAACCCCAGGAATGGGTGCTCTATAGATTAAGTTTACTTACTTGTTTTGTAAAAGAGCACCTGTGCTCAAATGTATTTTCTGAATGAATAACATCAAAATGTAAACTAAATAGATAAATTATATATATATATATATATATATATATTATGTTAAGCCCTGTAAGTATTTTGGATCTTGTCCCGCAGTGAACTGCCCCTACAATGGGTCAACTGCCTCCTTTGCTGGGTCTACGCCCTCTGATGCCAATTAATACCACTAGTAATTCTGTTGGCTCACATACCTATTTTAATGTGTCCAGTGACTGCACAGGTTGAGCCAAGATTAATGCCTTCCCCTGGATACAGGCTGCCTCAGCCCCTCGACCCTCCTGAACTACCCTTCATGATGCGCAAGCCCCCCTGCACCTCACCTTACCAAAAGAGCACTGCCATCTATTGTCACTTGGGGAATGCTACTGGATTTGCCAGAGCTTTACTGTTACCAGGGGTAAGTGCAAGACCTGTTCCTGCAGGTTAAAACCCTGCAGACTGGGCCAGCTGGCCAGTGCAGCTGTAGTGCTACTGCTTGCCACGCCGATGACCCGGGTTCAGACATAAGCCTGAGCATTGGAGGGCATGCCAAGGAGAGGAAAACTGAGCATCCCACAGACTGCTCTCCTCCTCCTCCTCCTACTCCTCCGGGGGAGGGTAGGAGATGCTCCTAGTGCTCATCTGACCTCTGGTGGAAACCAGGGGTCCAACAGCCAGCGCTAGTATTTACGGGGAGGCAGGGCAGACATTGACATACACGCCCCTGACGTTATTGCATGTCCTGCTTCCCAGGGAATGGAAAACAGAAAACTCAGGCTGGGCAGGATGTTGCCTGCCTCGCGCTGCAGGCCCTGTACCATGGACCCATGGCATCCCCGCGAACTGCATTCCGCCATCCAACAGGAGAAAGGGCACCCTCCTGAAGACCCTGCCTTGGGGGGCAAGCCATGGAGGAACACTGGGTAGGGTAATTCCCAGGGCAGTGGCTGATGGGGCTGGGTGCGGGACTGGGTCAATGGGGGCCAATTTGTCAGCAGAGACAAAGTGCAGTAAATAAAAAAAAAACAAAAAAAAACCTTGCAGACTGAGGCATTACCTCAGGCCCTCAAGAGGTTTAACACTAACACTACTCCTGTTATCAGGAAATGCCCATGCTGACCCAGGCCCAGTGGCTAAGCCCAACCCTGGTCCAGGTAACCAAGGACAACTAAAGATAGTCTCATTAAACATAGGTCACCTCCTAACTAAACATGTCCAGCTTATAGCCTGGATGGTTGCAGTATGACTGAATATCGTATTCGTCACTGAAACCTGGCTTACTGCTGAGATACCCAATTCAGCCATCTCCCTACAAGGGTTAACATCTTTAGAGAGGACAGAGTAGGAAAGCAAGGTGGAGGCAGCTTCATCTATCTTAGGTTCGACCTACAAAGCTGCAAACAAGAATTAAAAAATTTTGATAAGGACTGTGAATGCCTGGCTATTAAAATATTGCTGGAGGAAGGGCGCAAATCTGTCATCCTCCTGTCAGTCTATATCCCCCCCTTGGAAACACCAACCAGGTCTTGACAGCTTTACTGGATACTACAAACAAATCAACCAAAACCTGGAGTGCAACGTTACTGGAGATATTAATATTAACTAGGTTGCTAAGTCCAGCTCTGGCTCTAGGGATAAGGTGGCCAACCTTTTCCTATCCCAAATGGTCACAGAACACACCAGAACCAGCTATAGAACTGGCACTATGACCCTTATCGAATGGATCTAGTAACTCATCCTGACAAGGTTAAATCAGTCAAGGTGCTGTCAGACACCCATAGTGACCAGTCACAGTTGCAGTGTAAGTGGGCAGATATACAGCCCAAGTCCCCTCTCTGGCTTATCACTAGCCAGATCCTTAACAAGAGTCAGCTGCCTGATTTCAAGGTCCAAGTGGCCCTGATTGATTGGAGTTTCCTCGATGCCATACCCAACATTGGACTCAGCCCTTGAATTCTTAATTACAGAAATCAGCAAAATCTGTGACAAATTGGCACCGCTCAAAAAACCAAAAGTCGGGGGTACACCATCTGCCTGGATCACTCGAGCTTCTTGCTTTCATGAGAGGGCCAGGCTGTGGTCTGTGGCTAGGGGAGACTAGGTCCCCGGCTCACCTCCAGAAATATAAAGAAGCAAGAAACAAATGCACCAGATGGAGTAGGCTGGCCAGATCAGAGCACTGCAAGGCTCAATAAACCCTTAACTGGAGAAATGGGCAAAGATTTTGGGAGGTTTCGTAGCTTCTTGACTAAGGGGAAAATAAAACACCCCTGATAACGCTCATAGTTGAAACAAAAGAGGTCTTAGAACCCTACGAGATAGGCAGAAGGTTCAATGAAGCTTTCACTGCCTTCAGTGCTGTCATCCCCAGTATACTGGACAAGGGTTCACCCATGTCGGTGCACAAGAAATGTGGGTGCCGCAAATTAGAGTGCAAGAAAAAATGTTGCACGTCAGGATTGCAGGGTGAACATTGTGCCACCACAAAGCTACAGAACCACAAAGGACTATACCATAACAGGTTTACCTTTTGGGGAGGCTGTGCCCCCCCACACCCCCCAAAACTAAATATAGTCACCTCCAGGTTGAGCATGCCGTGAAGGGCAGGACAATGGTCCAGATACTGAAAATGGTCTGAATGCAGCACAGTATAAAAGTCCAGAATGCCCCTCTCACTCAGGACCTTGCTTCTGTGCCCACATGGCTGCACCCTAATGACGGACTACCCTGGACAAGCCCCCTTAATCATGAAACTAGCCTTTTGGAGGACACCAGCCTACAGTAGCCCACATTCTATTTCAGACCTGTCACAGTCAAAGAACCATCAAATATATCAGGAAAGTCCTTGGTAAAACCCGGGTGGGGAGGGGTCTCTTCATATGCAGCTACTAGCACTGACTCTGGAGGAACTCTCCTACCACATCTTCAGAATTTTCAGTTTCTCTCTATGGTACTCCCAATTCCCTGAGAAATGGAAATCTGTGCTGGTTACACCAGTCTTTAAAAGTGGTGACTGTTCCAGTCTGGCCAATTACAGACCTGTCTCAGTTCTCTCCTCACTGTCTATGGCCCTGGAGACAAATGTGGTGGATCAGCTAGTTGCTTACCTTGAACAGTACAAATTACAATGTACCCAGCAGCAGAGCTTTGGGAAGCTCCACAGCACTAACACAGCACTGATAGACCACACAAACTACTTGCACGAGGCCCTTGATTATGGAAGCATGAACTATATACACTGTATCTCAGTCTAACAAAGGCCTCTGACCTGGTGAATCACAGGCTGGGAAGAGATCCAACATAACAAATTCAGAGAGGCATTGACAGATCTATAGGCTCCTTCTTGATAAGGGTCTCAGGGATGTTAGAGATGGAAAAGCTTCCTTTTTCAGGGATATGCAAGCCAAGTTCTAACAATGCCAACTGGGGCTCCATTTGGAAACTATTAAAGGGTTTGAATCATAACTGTAAATCTGACTGACCCAGATCCTTTTTGGTCAAATGGCCATCATGCTGTCGGTTTGGATCGGATTGTTGAGGTTTTCAGTTAATACTTTTCTGAGGTCTATAATATTAAGTATGGCTGATATTCATTCTGTTATTTACTAACCCAAATAAATTTTCATGCTCCGCTTTTAGTCCCCAAAACGTCCTTACATGACTGTTGTCATTTAACATTAACAAGGCAGGTGGCAGTAATAGGAGAGATAGTAAACTGTTTTTGTATGTTGCCCAGCCACTTATCTTCTTTTGATGTATTTGTTCAACCTCTCTCTGGCCTCTGGTACATTTCTTCCTGGTTGGAAGATTGCCCAAGTCATTCTTGCATATATAAAGATAGGGATGCAAATCTATAAAACTAACTATACCAATTTCCCTTCAACCTGCCAACTCAAAATTGTTGGAGAAATTGGTATCTAAGCAAATGATTCAATTCTTACTAGACAGTAGTCTTTTCAGCCCAATCCAGTCTGTTATTTGTCTCAAATGTGGCACTTTATCAGCTGTTATATCGGTCACCGATGACTTACTACTAGCTGTGGATCAGGGTTTAATGATTGGGGCAATCTTTCTTGACGTAAGCAAAGCCTTGACATTGTGAACCGTAAAGTTATGATAAACAAACTGTGTAACTATGGGTTGGCACCTTCCACTGTACAATGGTTCCAAAGCTATCTAAGTGACCATCAACAATCTGTAGTTGTCAGAGACTCTAAATTCAGCCTCTCTCGTGCTTGCGCTGGCATCCGTCAGTGTTCTACATTGGGCCCTCAGTTATTTTCAGTGTATGTCTGTGATCCAGCCCAACAACTCTGAAAACACACTAATGACATCATAGTGCTCAGCACTGCAAAACACCTATCCAGCATTCATTCCCATTTGCAGTACAACTTTCTCATAATCCAGCACTTCCAGTATCAAAACAACCTGGTACTTAATTGTAAGAATACTGAAGAAATGATTTTCCTCTTCCCGGCCTTTCTTGGGAAAGACTCCAATGAATGTGAATTTCTAAGGGGCATGTACCTCCACACTGGAGACTTGATAAACTACAAAACCTTCTTCTGCTGGCATAGTTTTGCATTTCAGATTCTGTGTTCTACCTCTGCCTACTCTGGAAGGTGCCTTGCAAGGCTTTCTTCTGCCGGCACAGTTCTTAGTTTCTGTGTTCTAACTCTGCCTACTCTGGACAGTTCCAAGTAATGTTGCAACTGTGAGTAGCACAGGTTGGGAGGGGTGCAGGTGAGAGTTGCTAACCCAGAGTATGCAAAACACAAGTACAAATACCTGCACTCCTGAGAGGTTGAAATAAAGCTCCATACTTCTTTGGCATTTTGAAATGCTTTAATAGCCAGCTTTCTGTTAGTGTGTTACACCAAACATTAAACACCAGTGCTTCAGGAATGAAACCCTTTGTCAGGGCAGTTATTTGGACTTGTGTTCTACTCTGCACAGTGCTGTCCTGTCTGTGATACCATTATAACTACTTGGAAGTCTGTCTTATCTCTTGCTTAAAATGGGATAAACTCATCAACAAATTACCTGGTAAAATAAAACCAAAAACTGGGCTTTCTTTATAAAAAATATGAATTGCCTATGTAAGGAAACCAAACTGAAAATTCTCATCGCAATGATTCAACCTTTACTTGACTAAGGGGGACACACTATTCTGGCAGGCTGCTGAGGTGTTTCTAAACAAACTTGATATGCTGTACTATTATCTGGTGCACTTTGAATAATTATTTGCATGATACTCATCACTACTGGCTTTATTGTGAGACCTTGCTGGCTGACAGGAGACGTGTTCATCTGTTGTTGCTTGTCCACAAATGTGTAAAAGTGCTGCCCCACCTTACCTCTACATGCTACTTACCTCTACATCCTACTTACCATTAAGGCTCTGCAGTCTGATCTAAGATCCACTGCCAGCCATGAACTGGTAACCCAGGCTGCTAAAAGTAACAGTGGATGGCATACTGTATTCCTTCCCTCTAGGACAGTGGATCTCAAACCTCTATCTCAGATGGCCTCTAAGGGCCTCAAGGTGCAGCCAACAGACCTCACTGGCAGACTCACTCCTTCATGTGTTTCACCCAAAACCTTGTTATATCCCAAACCCTCTGATATAACAAATTTATGCTCACACAATATACATTAAATCAAGTGTCTGATGTATTTTCACTTGAAATGGGCTGCCTACCATTTTTAAAAGCAAGAAATTGTCCATTTCATTACCTTTGTAATTTTGGCACTAGAGAGCTCTGTGGCTTCAGAACACTGTACTGGGGGGCCACATGTGGCCATGGTGGCCTCATTTGAGAAATTCTGCTCTAGAACTCCTTACTGGTCAGTTGTTGCCCCAGTAATGGCACTTTCCCTCTGCCTCTCTATTATTTCACTAGAATCAGAGTCATGCTAGTGTTCCATGTAAGTGCTGTTCAATTGACCTGTATTTTTCCTTAATTTTTACTGATTTTCAACAGATTACAATGTCATGGCTTGCCCTCTGGTGCAGCAGTAGGGCTGCTGATTGCAGTGCTGATGATCTGGGGGGTTTGGGAATGAGCCTGGGCTGTTGGAGGGTTGGCCAGGGGGTCGAGTCTCCCATGGACTTCTCTTCTTCTCCAGGGAGGGAGGGTCGCTGTTCCTGCTGTGATACTGCCACCTGGGTGACCACAGAGGCAGTGCAACAGAGAA
The DNA here is from genome assembly GCA_016271365.2 of Neoceratodus forsteri. Taxonomy (NCBI): domain Eukaryota; kingdom Metazoa; phylum Chordata; order Ceratodontiformes; family Ceratodontidae; genus Neoceratodus; species Neoceratodus forsteri. The sequence continues at coordinate 220,116,788 of JADMNL010000026.1, forward strand.
TGCCACAGATTGGGAGGGGTGATGTCAGTCAGTGGACCCGAGCTGCATGTCTCCTTCATGCATGCAAGCACACTAATCTCCCTGTGTGCATGCCAACATTGCCAGGGGATTGTTGACACCACAGAACAAAAGCTTGACCCTGGTGCTGGCTTCAGATCAGACCCTGGTATATCCCAGGCAGTCCTCACCTCCATCACAAACCGCCTGATGAGGTGTTCAACCAGGAGAGTAGCTGGCCACCCCTACCCCTGCCTGGACGGTAAACTAAGGCTCTGTGGGGGCAGGCTGTGGTAGGATAAGCAGGGGATATGGCTGGCCCAGTGGCTCCTAGCTGGAGGACCAGCCCAGAGATTTGGGGGCAAAAACAATAAAGTGAAATAAAAATGATTACAATATCACACAATACACAACATAAAACATTTCATAACTATTTGTAATAGGGGAATGAATTATTATTTAATGAGCTTAAATGCAAAGTGATGCACTTAGGAAAAAACAACCCTTGTTACGCCTATAAAATGAATAATATAATCTTACAAACTATAGAAAACAAAAAAGACCTTGGTATCACCATTTCAAATAATTTTATATTTGAGATGCATATGAAAAACATTGTAAAAAAAAGGGGAACCAAATATTCCTGAGAAACATCAAAAGCAGAAATGAAAAAGTGATAGTCCTTTTTACTCCAGTCTTGTCAGACCACGCCTGGGATATTGTTCCTCTGTTGTAGCTCCACAATTGGTAAGGGGAAACAAACTAATAGAAAAAGATTCTGGATTTTAGGGGGGCAAACTTTGGGAAAATGGGGAGATACTTGAAAGAGGCATTAAGGGGAATGGGGCAGGAATCAGGGGTTGAGGAACAGTGGGAAGTATTTAAAATGGGGATTATAAGAGCAACAGAATTATGTATTAAGCAGGTTAGCAAGAGGAAAAGGAAGAGGAGACCATTATGGTTTTCCAAAGAGGTAGTAAAGAAAGTGAAAGCCAAAAGATTGCATTCAGGCAGTACAAAAGACACAGGCAGAAGGGATAGGAGAAGTACCAGGAGAAGCAAAGGGAGGCAGGGAGGTCAGTAAGGGAAGCCAAAGCTCAGACAGAAGAACACATTGCAAAATCAGTGGGTAGAGGGACAAAACCTTTACAGGTACATAAGTGAAAAAGAAAGGCAAAGGGAGGGATAGTGAGACTGAAGGGGAGGATGGGGGCTGTGTGGAGGATGACAACAGTAAGCTGACATATTGAACAGGTATTTCTGCTCAGTCTTTACTGAGGAAGAGGAGAGTAATGGGTCTGAGCGGAGTACAAGGGTTGAGAATAGTGCAGAAATGGACACAAGTCCCTTTACGAGAAAGGGTCCTGAAGGAACTGGAAGTAATAAGAGTTGATAAAGCAATGGGGCCAGATGGGGTGCACCCAGGGTCCTTAAAGAACTAAGAGGTGGTGGCTGAACCTCTTGCTATCCTGTTAGCCGATCACTAGAAACAGGGAGGTACCCAAAGACTGGAGGATAGCAGATGTAGTCCTCTTATACAAAGGTGGGAACAAAGAGGAAGGGGAACTACAAACCAGTCAGCCTCACCTTGGTAGTGGGAAGATCATGGAAGCACTACTGAAGGAGAGTTGGTGGAACATCTGGTTGTCAATGGACTACAGGACCCAAGGCAGCATGGTTTCACCAGGGAGTCATGTCAGACCAACCTCATTGAATTTTTTGACTGGGTGACTAGGAGGTGGATCAGGGGAGGGCAGTGGACATGGCCTATCTGGACTTCAGCAAGGCCTTTGACACTGTGCCACATAGAAGACTATTGCACAAACTGGGGAATATGGGTGTGGGCAGGACAGTAGTGTGGTGGGTAGGTAACTGGCTGGGCAGCAGGACACAGTGGGTGGTGGTAAATGGCTGTCACTCCACAGAGGGAAGAGTGACCAGTGGGGTACCACAGGGATCAGTGCTGAGTCTAGTACTATTCAACATCTTCATCAGTGACATTGCGCAGGACCTAGAAGGCAGAATTTCACTGTTCGCTGATGACACAAAGCTCTGTAACAGAGTAGACACACCAGAGGGTGTAGATAGAATGAGAAGGGACCTGCAGAAACTTGAAGAATGGTCAGGGGTTTGGCAGTTGAAATTCAATGCAAGGAAGTGCAAGATAATGCATATGGGGCACAAAAACCCTGGCACAATATATCAGTTGGGGGGTGAGGATATAGCATGCACCAAGCAGGAAAGGGATCTTGGGGTAATCATCTCTGATGACCTCAAGGCAGGGAAACAGTGTGACAAGGCAGCAGGTAAAGCAAATAGGATGCTGGGATGCATAGGCAGGGGCATCACCAGCAGGAAAAGGGAGGTCATAATTCCACTATACAAGACACTAGTGAGGCCGCACCTGGAGTACACTGTGCAGTTCTGGAGACCTTACCTACGTAAGGACATAGACAGGGTAGAGAAGGTTCAGAGGAGGGCAACAAAGATGGTGCATGGATTGCATCACAAGTCCTATGAGGACAGGTTGAAGGCACTGAACATGTACTCCCTGGAGGAGAGGGAGGAGAGGATATGATAGACATACAAGTATCTTACAGGGAGGAACAGGGTGCAGGAATGCATTATTTTAAGTGAAAAAGATGTTCTAGGACTAGAGGCATGGGATGAAGTTGGAGGAGGGCGATTCAGAGGAAGCGTGAGGAAGAATTTCTTCACAGAACAGGTGGTGGACAAGTGGAACACCCTGCCAGATTAAGTGGTGGGGGCTGAAACAATCACGGGATTTAAGAATGCTTGGGATAGACATAAAGGAATTCTGGAGGTCAGGGGTAAGGGGCAACAGACTTCTTGGAAAACATAAACTGAACTTAGAAACTTAAATGGGCAGACTGGGTGGGCCATAGGCCCTTATCTGCTGACATTGTCTATGTATCTATGTAAGTCCAACGCAGAGCCACTAAAATAAATCTATAAATAGACTAGATTATAGCACAAGATTAAAAAAATGAGGTCTCTACTCAGTGGAATACAGGAGAATGAGGGGTGACCTGTGCTTAACATATAAAGCAACAAGAGACGAGTCAACATTAGAAACCATCGGGATATACAAATAATTCTCTCAAACCAACACTAGATCACATGATATGAAATTAAAAGGTAGTCAAAACAAATCAAAGAGAAATCATTTGTGCACAGAAGGTTATCCCTACATGGAATGCCCTCCCAAAAAGCATTGTAGAAAGTAATACAATCAACATTTTCAAAAATAGATTGGATAAGCAAATGGGTAACATTAAATTTGATTTCCACCAATAAAAAGTTTGGTGGTGAGTCCATAAAAGGCAACACTGCCTACTGAACTTATAAATCACCTATGATTTTATGATCCTATGAATATTAAAGCATGCATACAGAATCTATGTTACATTATACAATACAGCTAGTGTTAAACTGTTCGTAGGTTGGGAATGGAAAAGGATATAATTACTTGGCTTTTGACTTGTCTGTAAGACTCATGAATGGATTCTACATGGATTGATCTGTATATTTAATATGTATAAATCTCGTATCATATTGTTGTATTGAATTTATGTTTGTAATTGTGACTGTTCAACTGCAATTTTGTAATTTCACATATCTTCCTGAAAGCTGTTGTAAATAAGCCTGGCTTAATGTTTTTTCATTTCTTTCTAGAACAAAATGAATGAAAAATGAATATGTATTTTATATATATTATACACATACACACACACACACACACACACACACACACACATATATACATATGCACACACACACACACACACACACATTACTATTTGGCTATACATTACTCTGTTGCTACATGTTACTGTATATTACTGTTACATTTGTATATTTGTATGGGGTGGCAGGGATAGCAGTTGGAATGTCTTGTAACACGTTACAAGAGCTCCACATCAAGGAGACTCGATATCCCATAAGGCCTTCTTCTGCTGGCTTTTTTACATGTTTGTGTTCAAACACCATGAAGTCTTGCTTATATTAGGACCTTTGCAGTATGCCCCTGGCTTTTGACTGCCCCGGAGATGAAATAGTTAACTCCAGAGAAATCTGGAGTTCCACAGCGCGAGGGCGCTTATTGAAAGCTCTATCTGGGTTGTTTGAACCCAAACTGTCAGATTCTTTACTCCGCTTTCACTGAACAGGCGCTCCGAGACCAACTCCTTCATTTCGATTCGTTTGCGGTTTAAAGTATTTTTATTCAGTTCATTTAACGAGAAAGTGTTTAAATTACCAGCGGTTTTTCGTTTAAAGTTCTATCTGGTAACCGTAAGTAAAATAATTTTTAGTCTGTGTGAAACTCATTATCGGTTCGCTCTGAACCGATCAGTTCTTTAAAAATTGTTTTCTTTGCATTTAGAAGAGTACCAGTTCTTATCGGTCCTAAAAAACCTGCAATTAAAAGTGTTTTTTTCAAATACCCGTGTACAGTTAGGGACCGATAAGGGTGTCTTGTCTCGGCAAGGCCTGAAACAAAGGACAAGTTTGGTTAGCTGGCATTATGTCTGAGAAACCCAAAAGAAAAACCGGGCCCACTGGGTTTCAACACTGTGATGTCTGTGGGGAAGCCTTTGCCAAGGCTGATCCACACACCACTGTGTCTATTGTCTGGGGGCTGACCACCTCCTGTCAGACTGCCAGATATGTAAGAATTTCCCTGCAGCCACCCTGGAAAAGAGATTGGGCAGGCTCAGGGAACGAGAGGCCAAAAAGTCCGCTGACCCGGATGGCCAGCCTGGCCCAGCTACGGCTGGACCAGAGGGAGTGCCCTCTGACCAGGGCCATACTTCCTCGGGCAAAAGAAAGGCTGGTCCTGAGGAACCAGTCAAAGCAAAAAGGACAAAGAAATCAGCTAGTGTGGAGTCCAGTTTTGTCTCTCCTTCTGCTGTAGAAATAGCTAAAGCCATACAGATTGTCCAGTCTTTGTCTCAGGGACTTGTTGAACCCTCTCTGGTTGGAAAAAGGGGGTCTCGTTCAGGTCCAGTGGTTCAGGATTATGATGTTGGGGATTTTTATGAACCACAGGAGGGGGAGGAAGATTTTGATGATTGTAATTGTGATTGGGAAGGTCTGGAAGTGCCAATAGAACTGGACATTTCTCCAGACAGACCCTTTGAGTCTCCCCTTTATTGTCTGAGTCCCCATCTCATTTCAGATTTTATAAGAAAGTAGCAGAAACTCCAGCTCCCTTAGAAGAGGCTGTGGATGAGCAAGAGGAGCCTGACTATGTGGAAATGATGGATATTCCAGAGGCTAGAAGGTTGTCTATTCATTTACATAAGTCATTTAGAGACAAACCACTAAGATTTTAAAAATCCTTTTCTGTCCCTCCTGTAGATAAAAATGGACAGAAGGTATACGTTGTCAGGCCTAATACAGACTTCCTTACTGAACAGTGTAGTCATGTAGGTGTGGTGCAAGCTGCAGCCTGTGACAAGGCTAATATTCCCTGGCTTCACATCCTCCTGATAAGGATTCCAGGAAGATTGATGCCATGGCGAAAAACAGTATGTGGCAGCTTCTTTGGGACTCAGACAGGTTAATTATATGGCTTATGTGGCTAGATATCAGAAATCTAGATGGGACACTATATTGCAGTTGGCCAAGCAGACCCATGGCCAGCTGGCTATGAGTTGGAACAGGTGGCTGCTGACGGCATTGAAGCCTCTAAGTTCAATTTCATGCTGCTGTTGATGTTAATGATGTTTCCTCTAGGGTCATGGCCACTTCTGTAGCTCTCCGTAGGTTGGCATGGCTCAGATGCACTAATCTGTCCCAAGATACCCAGTCAAAGGCTATAGATTTTCCTGTTATAGGAAATTCTCTGTTTGGAGAACAAACAGAAAATTACATGAAAAGATGGATGAATACAGAACTACTTACAAAAGTGCCCAAGCTAAGAAAGGCATGCCACTCAACATAGGCATGCCCCCAGGGCAGGAGGCCTTACAATAGGCCTTTTACTAATTCCAGGCTTCTTCTGCTTTTGCACAGAGAGGATTTTCAGAGGCGAGGAGGCAGGCGGGGCACAGGCAGGCCCTCCAACCTAAAGCTGCTCCTGCCAAGCAGGTACCCTATTGAAGGGTGTCTGGGGCCGACTCTCCTGTACGGTGGGGGCAGACTGGCTTATTTCTGCCAGAACTGGTTGTCCCTAACCTCGGACAAATGGGTTCTGGAGGTGGTAAGCCAAGGCTTGGTTCTCAGTTTCAAACAGTTTCCCAAGATGAGAGCCAGGCACTTTCCCCCTCAAGTCTTTTAGAAACCCTTGCACTAGAAGCGGAGGTTTTCTCTCTTTTGGACTGCAAAGCAGTGGAAAGGGTCCCCCCTTGCCACCAGAGCAAGGGTCTTTACTCAAGGTACTTCCTGACCCCAAAAAAGACAGGAGACTGGCGGCCCATCTTGGATTTAAGATTTCTGAACAAGCATCTTGTAAAACCAAAGTTCAAAATGCTGACTTTAGCAATGATTTTGCCATCCTTGAGGCCAGGGGACTGGTTAGCTTCCCTGGACCTCAAGGATGCCTACTTCCATATTCTAATCAGGGCCTCTCACGAGCATGACCTCAGGTTCGAACTGCCCTCGGGCCACTACCAGTTCAGGGCAATGCCCTTCGGACTCACTTCTGCTCAAGAGTTTTCACAAAATGTCTAGCTGTAGTAGTGGCCCACTTAAGAAGACAAGGGATAGCTGTGTTTCCTTACTTGGACGACTGGCTTATTGTGGGTCAGTCATCAGAGCAGGTAAATCCACTTGCAAATCACCAGGAACTCCTCACCTTTCTGGGGTTCCTGCTGAATGTTCCAAAGTCAGTTCTCGAACCAGTTCAGGTACTAACTTTTATAGGTGCAGAGCTGAACACAAAGTTAGCCAGGGCATTCCTCCCCTCCGAAAGAGTGGACAAACTCATTGCCCTGGCATCTTCTTTCTCCATGCAGGTCTCTCGACCAACAAGGCACTTTCTGTAACTCCTGGGGCACATGGCTGCCTCTACAGCTGTTGTGCCAGGGGCAAGATTTCAGATGAGGGACATTCAGTTCCACTTGAGGCCCTATTGGTCTCAAAGGAGGACCTTACCAAATTGGTCCCAGTGACCAAGACTTTGATCCTAGCTCTCCAGTGGTGGCTGGATCGGACAACCTGTCCTCAGGGGTCCCATTCCTTCCTGTCCCTCACTCCCTCATCCTCACCACGGATCGTCCCTGTTGGGTTGGGGGCTCACCTGGGCGACCTTTCAACTCAGGAGTTTGGTCCCCTCAGGAATCTCTGCTTCACATCAATCTGCTGGAGCTCAGAGCTGTCTTCCTAGCTCTCCAGGTTTTTCAGAAACTGTCCAGAACAAAGTTGTTCAAGTCAGGACAGACAATACCACAACAATGTAGTACATCAACAAGCAAGGGGGCACTCGCTCTTCAGCCCTATGCACCGAAGCAATGAAGTTGTGGTCTCTGGCCTATTCCCTGAACACCTCTCTGATAGCAGTTCACCTCCCAGGGAAGGACAATGTCCTAGCGGACGCCCTCATCAGGATTTCTCAGGGCCATCACGAATGGGCTCTGAACCCTCAAGTGCTGGGGTCAATTTTTGCCAGCTGGGGCACTCCTCAGATAGATCTTTTTGCAGCCCCAGACAACCACAAACTTCCCCTGTTTTGCTGCAGGCCCCCAGTTCTGGGGTCAGTTCCCCTGGATGCCTTTCAGCTGGATTGGGAGGGAAAGTTCCTCTATGCTTTCCCTCCGTTCCCTCTACTCTTCAGGGTTTTAGTAAAAATCAGAACTCAGCCTTGCAGGGTGATTCTGATTGCTCCAGACTGGGCCAGGCAGCCTTGGTACCCTCTTCTTCTGTCCCTATCATTCCACCCTCCCCTGACCTTGCCCAGGGCTCACGACCTGCTGACCTGTGCACAGGGGAGAGTGTGGTATCCGGATCTCAACTCCCTCCACCTCAAGGCTTGGTTCTTGAGGAGTTAGAGTTTGCTCATTTACACCTTTCTCAAGGTGTCTTGGATATTTTGAAGGCCTCCAGAAAGCCTTCCACTAGAGCCACTTATAATTCTAAATGGAAGAGATTCTCATTTGGTGTTCTGAGAGGCAAATCACCCCAGAATCAGCTGACCTGCCTATTTTGTTGGACTACCTGGTCACTTAAATTCCTTAGGCCTCAAACCAGCTACCTTAAAGGTTCATTTGGCAGCTGTTTCAGTTTTATTTCTGCAGGAAAACCAGTTTCTCTTTCTTCTCACCCTGTGTTTGCCAAATTTTTCAAAGGGTTACTTCATACTAATCCTCCCTTTCGGGAACCAACCCCTGCATGGGACTTTAATATTTGCATTGCCCAGCTAATGCAACCTCCCTTTGAGCCTCTGGATTCGGCAGATCTCAAGTTCTTAACTTGGAAAACTGTTTTTCTAGTGGCTATCACTTCTGCTAGGCGTATAAGTGAATTGCAAGCCTTGTCAGTGGAAGAGGATTTCATTTCTTTCCACAGAGATAAAGTGATCCTCAGGACTAACAGAAAGTTTTTACCTAAGGTGGTTTCAGATTTTCATCTTAACCAATCCATCTCTCTTCAGTATTTTTACTGAGCACTCTCTTCTGGTGAGAAGCTTGCACAGTTTGGACGTAAAGAGCCCTTAGCTATTATTTGGATCGTACCAAGGGTCACAGGTTGAATCCCTCAGCTCTTCCTTACCTATGGAGATGTGGGTAAGGGGCCTGCTACTAGGAGGTCGATTGCTAGGTGGATTGTCTCTTGTATCCAGTTCTGTTATCAAAAACTGGGCAAGGAGCCGCCCTCAGGTCTGAGGCTCATTCCTCAGGGTACAGCTGCATCTCTAGCGGCTGCAGAGATATTCCCATTTGGAAATCTGTCAAGCTGCTACCTGGAAGACAGTCCACACTTTCACTAAGCATTATTCCCTGGACGTCCAGTCCAGGAGAGATGCTAAGCTTTGGCACAGCTGTCCTGCAGAGCCTATTTCCTAAGTAGGTTCTGACCCTCCTCCATGGGGGTACTGCTGTGTACTCTGCAAAAGGTCCTAATATAAGCAAGACTTCATGGTGTTTGAAGAAAAAATTACTCACCTTAGTAATTGCTTTTCTTCTCATGGAGTCTTGCTATATAGAACAACCCTCCTCCTACCCCTCTCAAATTCCTACTTGGGTATGGGGTTGGCAAATTGGTGCAATCACTGTGTCATGCCTGTTTAGCTTCTAGTTCCCCCCTTTTCTTTCTTGGGTTAGGAACTAGATAGTTTCTGTTTTGTTAATTGGTAGCTGGGCCCCTCTCTGGACTTGAGTCTTTGGGCAGAGGGGCCTTAGTAATGATTGTCAAGGGTTATCCTAACAATATCGTGATACTGTTTTCTTTATTGGTGTTGTGTTTTGTGGTTCTACTGTTAGTAGGTAGCCAATGGCTAGTGTAAGGCTTTTCCACACAGACTTGCTATGTTAGTTTAGCCTCGTAAAGAACCTGACAGTTTGGGTTCAAACAACCCAGATAGAGCTTTCAATAAGCGCCCTCGCGCTGTGGAACTCCAGATTTCTCTGGAGTTAACTATTTCATCTCCGGGGCAGTCAAAAGCCAGGGGCATACTGCAAAGGTCCTAATATAGCAAGACTCCATGAGAAGAAAAGCAATTACTAAGGTGAGTAATTTTTTCTTATGGGTTACTATGTTACTGTATATTACTGGCACTGTATGTTGCTATATATTACTATGTTACTATATATTGATATGTTAGTGTTACTATATGCTACTGTCACCAAATTTTACTGTTTTACTATATATTTCTACATATTACTGTTACCCTATATTACTATATGTTACTATGTTACTATATATTGCAGTGTCAAATTTTGTTATGCAACTACATATAGTGGAGCAAACTTAAGTGCACATCCTGCTTAAATGCACATTTTTTTCCATATCCCTATTTTTTTCCTATTCATCCAATGTTAAATGTACCTCTTAAGTGCACTACATGTAAGTGCACATTTCGGTTAAATGCACAGGTTTTGCTTACATTTCCCATTGATTTTCAGTCCAGCCCAGCTTTTAAGTGCACATTTTGTACAGTACCACCTTAAATAGTCCACCTTAACATCTTGACTGCAGCCATGGTGCTGTCTAGCATGGCCACAGTAAGAAAAGTTATTTTGCCAAAAGAAAAGATGGACTTTAGCCTTCTGTTTAATTTTGAATCCTACACTGAAACACACAAAGCAAAAGATTACTGATTTTTATGTTTGCTTGTGCGCATGCTCAAGAAACATTTCGGCACAGCTTAGGAGAGAAGTGGGGTTTTGGAGGTGCGGCACTGTGGGGGCCAATGGTCCTAGTGCCTGTTGAGGCTTGGCCTGCTTTGCCCAATGTGGTGGCATGCTGCAGCTGACACTAGTTCAGCCAGCGTGCCACCACCTCGAAATGTTTTCACCACTGCAATCAGGGGCTGCTTCATCATTGCAGCGTCAGCCATCTTGCTGCAATGAGGGAGTGACCCATCATTGCAGGGCAGTACCTTGCCATCCACATGCCCCCCAACACAGTTCATTTGCTGACAGGAGAACCCACTCCCCATCAGCATACTGTAACCCCCTCACCCATTTGTTGTGTGCCAAGGGGGGTGCCCAATCCCCCTCGGCATCATGCACCCCCCAACAGTCTTTGTTTGCCGATGGGGCTGTTGGCTTCAGCCCCCCCTTCCCAGTTCAATTTGCCGATGGGGGAGCCCACTCCCCATTTGCATAATCCCCCTTGATTTGTTGTGTGCAGGGTGGTGCCTAATCCCCTTGGCTCTCCCCGGTATGTGCTGATGGCGATGCCCAATTCCCGTTCACTACAGCCCCAAAAAAACACTCAGGTGGCATGCTGGAAGCCACCCCAGCGTACCAAATGTCCCTGTAAAAAAAAAAAAAAAAAAAGTCCAGTGATGTTTTCATTTTTTTAAACCTGTAAAACAGAAAACTGTCCCTTGTTCAGTTTGGTGGCCCTCCCCAACCCGCGCCCACCCTCTACACACCCTGTCTCCCCACACCCCACCTCACCCCATACTTACCTCTGGGCCCACGCGACAATCTGCGGTGGACCGGGAACATGTCCGCACTCTTCAAAGTCGACCGCGAACTGAAGAAATGCCGGTAAGCTGTATAATGGCATAAATAGTTTTTTTTCAACTTTGGTGCATATCTCAGGCATTTTTGGGAATTTTGGCACCACATTTTCAACATGGGGTTATTGGGACCCCTCTCTCATGAATTTAGCCACTGTCATGGCGTTGTTCGGTCCCAAAAGGTGATTTCACGGAATCACCTTTCGGGATTGATTAACGAAACAACAGTGCCACTGTTCATGAGTTGGGCACTCAGAAAGCCTATGTTGTAAATTTGGTGGAAAACATCCAAAAAATTACTGTTTTACGAGTGTGCATTGTGTAGTTTCCACGCATGCTCGTAACTCCGCAAATTTGTAATATTTTCACTCCAGATTTTCAACATTGACATTTTTCCATACCTCCTTATGAGCAGTACAGCTGTCATTTTACAAATCCTGGCCAAAATGTGTTTTCCCACTTCCAGCACAGAATAGCGTGGTTGCTGTGGGGAATCAGTTTTTGGGACAGATTAAGAAAATGACAGTGACACTGTTCATGAGCAGAGGTCCTAAAATGCCTATGTTGAAAATTTGGTGAAAAAAGTCCATAAATGACTGTTACAAGTATGCATTGTGCATTTTCCATGCACCCTTGTAACATCGTGAATTTGTAATATTTTCATGCCTGATTTTCAACACTGGCATTTCTCACAACTCCTTATAAACAGTACAGCTGTCATTTTTCACATCTTGGCCAAAACGTGTTTTCGCACTTCTGGTGCAGAATAGCGTGGTCGCTGGGGGAAATCAGTGTTTGGGACAGATTAAGATCGAGCGAGTGAGAGAGGGGGAGTGAGCGAGCTCAACGGAGCTCTGTTGGGATAGCTGTGAACTTCTTTGTGGGCAGAAAAATGCGTCAATGCAGGCAGGAGCCCAGTACAAAAGGGCAGCCTACAGCGCTGGGAAAAACAGAACGAGTGAGTGAGAGAGGGGGAGTGAGCAAGCTCAATGGAGCTCTGTTAGTACTGCTGCGGATTTCTTTGTGGGCAGAAAAAGGTGCCAACACAGGCAGGAGCCCAGTACAAAAGGGCAGCCTGCAGCGCTGGGAGAAATAAGAATGAGCAAGTGAGAGAGGGGTGAGCGAGCTCAGCGAGCTCTGCGGAACTTTAGAGTTGCCCACCCTCCGCCCAGGGTCCTATGTGGTCCTATATTACAGCAGGGTCTCTGGGGTGGAGACGAAGCACATACTGGATGTCACAAACTGACTCAGCAGGTCGGACCCTCTACTCCTAAAGTGCCAACCTCTGAACGCAATCTTGTGAACAGTGTAACAGACAAGGTAACTTTCTTGTCTGTTTTTGTGAGTTTGGATCAAACTTTGGTCTCAAGTTCTGGAGGGATTCAAACTGTGAACCTCTTGCTAGCGTACCCAATGCACAGGCTCAGATATTTCTGTCTTCGGGGGGCCAGATATCTTTGCCTATGGGCACCTAACTAGGTACAGAGATGAACCCTTAAAAACTTTAATAAAGACCTCAGATTTAAAACACTTCTCTTTCCAGTTTGGTACCACCATTCAAGCTCATGTTTAGAATCTGCAGTAACCATATACTTTTCTTACTACTAAAAAGAAGTCAAAGACAGACCAAGTAAGTTCTAAAAAGAATTTAACTAAAATATAACTATGTAAAATGCAAAATACAGAACTCTTATATCCCCAGCCATACAAATCTTTTAAAAGAAACAAGGTTTAAACAGTGCAAATTTCTACTTGCAGTACTTAGATTTGAAATATTTCTAAATATCTGTTTACAAGTGCTCCAATGATCTTTCCTCAGTAAGAGTCTAGGTAAAAGTGTGTGTAAGTAAAACAGAATATTCCTTAAACAACTATCTGGGACAACCCAGGTTTGTGTGAGGTCAGCTAGCTCCTCTGTCAGATTATGTATAAAAAAAATATATATATCTTATACAAAAGTACTACATTCTGCAACATCAGCATAATTCATGTCCTTCAAATTACACTTCTTTTGATCTCATAATAATCTTCCTTCCAGGACATGACAGCATCTTTATGATTTTCGCCCTTCTATGTAATAACCTGGGTTTTCCTTCCAACGTCATAAAATGGATATGTTCTAGCAACTATGGTTGTATTTAATTCAGACAGACAGGATCCTTAATTAAGGCCTTACATGTAACACATTGTCTCTAAAAACTGAGTGTGTGTGTGTGTGTGAACTCACATGCTGTCAGCATTTTTCTTATGGCTTGCATCTTTCAGCTGAAACCTGGGGGGGGGGGGTTGATGAGTGAGGTCATTCTAAGAACACCAGATTTTTCAGCACAGACAGTTAGTGATACATTTTATATTAAAAAAAAAATGATACAGCACTCAGAGCTGGCTGTCTACGTCACACTGCATACTTTTAGGATTGCTGTAATAACACAGATTTAGTTGTTCTATTTCTTTCTCTAACTGAGCTAAGTACTGAGCTATACTGTTATGACTGCTGTAATAATACATATTTATTTGTTCTGTTTATTTCTCTAACTGAGCTGAGTAATACTTGGAATGCAATAGTATTTCTAACTGGGTTAAGTGAAACTATATGAGAGTGGAGAACAAAATGTATGGTAGCTGAGGGGTGAAAAACAGACAAGGAGGCTTTAGGATTGCTACAGTAACACAGTCTCTAACGGATGAGATTTGAGACTGAATTAATCCGGTCAGCAAGGGGGCAGTAGGAGGACTAGTGTTGGGGGGGACCAGGAATTTGAGTAAATAGGGGCCTAACAGTTGTAGTAGGGTACCGAAACTGGGAGTAAGAGCCCGTAACATAAGATGGGGGCCAAAATGGGGCAGGTGCCACATGTCAATAGGGTGGGCATCTTTGGAAGGGTGATGGGGTGTGGGTCCGCCATGATCCTGGACTGGACTTGGAGGATGGAGGGTGTATGGTCTGTAGATGACTGGCTGGTTTGAGGGAGGAACTGTGGAGCTTAGGGAGGAGTCAACATGGCAGGGCAGATGAGTATGGTAGGCATCCTGGCTGGGGGGGGGGATAGGGGATGGCAAGGGGGGGAACTGAGGAAGAACAACCAGGGACTGAAACTGACCCCGGTATCAGAGGCACTAGCAGACAAGAGAGGAGAAGGGAGGAGGTACCCAAGGTGAGGGGGGGCCTCCTGATGGGGGAGGAAGAGACCATGAGGAGTACCAGGGGACAGAGCAGATGGCTACGGGTAGGGAGGGACCAGGAGTGGGACCAGGGGTGGCATGGAGGGGAACAAGTAGGAGGGGGGAATCAGAAGGGGGAAGAGATGTAGGAGGAGTATTGACTAGGAATTGATCAGAGCCTCTGCTATGGGGGGCAGAAACATATTGAAGGGGGAGGACAAGTGGGGCATAAGAGGATACTGACAGGTAGGGGAAGAGATGGCGGGGATGAAAGGGTAGAAGGGGCTAGTAAGGAAGGAGGGGTGGTGACTGGAGGAGAGAAGGCTACAGGAAGGGGGAAGGATGGGAGGGGCATCACTATTGGGGTCAAAGGGAATGGGGGCTCTAAATCGACAACATCGGGGATAGGAGAGGGGTTGGAAATCAGCAGGGGAGGTCGACATGGAAAGCCCAGTAGGAAGTAGTCAGGCTAGGAAGGGGTTCAAGGGGGATGGGAGGAATAAGGCAGAGAAAAGGGGTGAGGCGGAAGTAGGGGGTACTGATACAGAAGTCACACAGGGTGCAGCTGGTGGAGGTAAGGGGCAGGGAAGAACAAATACTGGGTGGTGAAATGGGCACTAGAAGGGAAAGGGGGTAAGGGATGGGGGATACTTATTCTGGGAGATTCTATACTGAAAGGGGTGAAAGGCACAGCTGTATTTGGGTTGAAGCTATCCCCAGGTTGACTGCAGGAGGGGCAGGGCAGGCACTTCTCAAGTGTGCAGCAAGGGGGAGGCAGAAACCTCATTTAGTGTTGCATGTGGGTACAAATGACTTGGTGAGGGAGACTGAGGAAGTAGTGAGGGGGAGGTTTGAGTAGTTATGCAGGCAGTGTGAGGGAGTGGGGGAGTTGGTGGCATTCTTGGAGGTACTCCCAGTACCATGTGCAAGCATGGGGAGGAAGGGTAGGATTGAGGAGTTCAACGAGTGGCTGTGGGATTGGCGCCACACCAAAAATTATGGGTTAGTGACTAACTGGGGTAGGGTCTGGGGGGAATAGTGACTTGTATACGGGGGACAGGTTACTCTTGAGCAGGAAGGGGAGGGGAGTATTAAAGGTAGGATTAGGGGGGTATATCTCTACTAAGGTGGATTTAAACTAGTGGGGGGGGTGGCCAAAAGACTGAGGTTGGTAGAAAGGTACAGACAGGTGACCTTAATGAGCTCACCCCCCAGATATAGGTAAAGGCGGAGGAGTAGTAACTGTGGGAGGGGGCAGGCAGGGTGGTCTGAGTGTAATACAGAAGGCACGACCACACAGTAAGAATAAGGAGGAAAAAGGGTACGGACTCCTGGGAGGAGGGACACAGGCCAAGGAGGAGAAGAGTAAGGAGAAGGAGGGGTACAGGTGGAAGGTGGTCTCTCTCAATGCAGGAAGCCTGGGGAACAAAATTGAACAGCTTCAGGTGCTCGTTTCAGAGGGGAAGGTGGACATTGCTGCAGTGCCAGAGGTTTGGGCCACAGAGTACCATGATTGGGACTTGGCAATCCCAGAATACAGGATGTACAGGAGGGACCAGGTGATTGGAAGAGGGAGGGTTGCACTCTATGTGAGGGAAGGGATTAAATGCATAAGGGATGTGGGAGAAGATGAGAGGACAGAGGCATTTTGGGTGTAGCTCCTGGGCTCCAAGGGGAGAAAGCTGAGGCTGGGAGTGGTGTACAGACCACCAGCCCAATCTGGGGAACTGGATGGGGAGTTGGCAGAGCAGATAAGGAGGGTGTGTAGAAGGGGGAGTGTGGTGATAGTGGGGGATTTTAACCTACTACGGGTTGACTGGAGCATCCCAACCACTAACAGTACTAGAGAGCAGGTGCTTCTTGATGCATTCCAGGACAGCCTTCTGATGCAATTGGTAAGTGGGCCTACAATTGGTAGCACTCTGGACCTAGTACTGGCAAATGGGGAGGTGGTGAGGGAGGTGAGGGTGCAGGACCCACTAGTAGGTAATGACCACCAAACAGTGTGGCTCGTTGTTGCGCTGGGCAGGGAGACAGGAGGCATGGGCACTAAGATGGTGGACTTTATTAGGGCGGACTTTGGGAGGATGGGAGCAATACTGCAAGGGAGACTCCAGGATAAGGCTGGGGATGGATGCAGAACAAAAGTGGGGAGTCATAAAGACTGGGCTAACAGATGCCACAGCAGTCTGCACGAGGGCCAGGAGTAAGAAGAACAGAGCTAAGAAACCATGCTGGCTGAACAAGGAAGTCCTGCAAGGGGTGAGGGCAAAGACGGCTGCATACCGGAAGTACAGGAGAACAGGGAAGGGAGAGGATAGGGAGGCTTTCGGGAGTTGGTCAAGGGAGGTTGCCAGGAGGGTGAAAAAAGCTAAGGCCTCCAGGCAATTAAAGTCCGCACAGGGCATAAAGGGAGGAGAAAAGGACTTTTTTAGGTATGCCAGGGAAAAGAGGAAGTGCAAGGAACATACTGTGAGGATAAAGCGGGTAGGGGATTGGGTGGAAAAGGAGGAGGAGCAAGTGGAAATTCTAAATGAGTACTTCTGCTCCATTTTCACTAAGGAGAGGGATGGTCCACTACCAGAATAGGCTGGTGGGGTGGGGAAATGGAAGGAGGTGGTGACGGACAGTGTGATCATAGGCAGTAGGGTGCTAGAGGGGCTGAGGGCAGTAAGGGTGGACAAGGCCCCAAGTCCTGATGGCATCCACCCCAGGGTGCTGAGGGAGATGGTGGAGCTGTTGGCTGAGCCACTGGTAGATCTGTTCAACACCTCCCTGGAAACAGGGTGTGTTCCCCAGGACTGTAGGGTAGCCCATGTGGTGCCCATACACAAGAGTGGACCTAGAGAGGAGCCAGGAAATTATCGGCCGGTAAGTCTCACGTCTGTAGTGGGTAAGCTTGTGGAGGCGATACTGAAGGAGAGGCTGGTGGCATTCCTAGAGAGTAATGGCCTCCAAGATGGGCGGCAACACGGGTTCGTCTCAGGGAGGTCTTGTCAAAACAACCTAATGGAGTATTAGCTGGTTCATTCCACTGGGGTGTCAAACAGACAAGGCATACTGATGAGTCCTGGTAGGATGAAACATGTCTATATCTTCTGTTGGCACCCTTTGCAAACTGTGTGAGAGGCCTTTCAGCACCATGCATTTCTGCTTAAAGTTGAACCAGCATAATATTCTGTGGTGATTTGCATATGCATCCCATGATGCTTTGCATTTTGGGGGCATGTGTGATTTTGTATTTCTAATAGGGTATTATGACTGGGTGACAAGGAGTTGGACAGGGCCCATGTGGTATATGTCCTGTACTTGGACTTGAGTAAGGCCTTTGATACAGTGCCTCATGCGAGAATGGGGAGGAAGCTGATGGCAGTGGGGGTGGGGAGAAAAGCTGACTAAATGGATGGAGAACTGGTTACGGGGAGGGTGCAGAGGGTGGTGGTGTTGGGGGAGCTCTTGGCACCCAGAGCAGTGATAAGTGA
Organism: Neoceratodus forsteri; assembly: GCA_016271365.2. Lineage (NCBI taxonomy): Eukaryota > Metazoa > Chordata > Ceratodontiformes > Ceratodontidae > Neoceratodus > Neoceratodus forsteri. The sequence continues at coordinate 220,134,581 of JADMNL010000026.1, forward strand.
TGTGCTGCAGGGGTCAGTGCTGGGCCCAGTGCTATTTGGGCTCTTTATCTCTGATATAGCACACAGAGTTTGGAGCAGGGTTAGGTTGTTCATAGATTATACCAAATTGGGGACAGTGGTGGATGAAGAAAATGGATGGGAAAAACTGCAGGGGGACCTAACTAAACTAGAGACATGGTTGGTGGAGGGGCAGCTAGGATTCAATGCAAAGAAGTGTAAGGTGATGCACTTCAGGGCTAAGAACCAGAAGAGGAACTAATGGTTGGAGATCACAGAGGAGGAGAAGGACCTGGGGTGTTGGTAACTATGAGCATGAACAACTCGGCCCAGTGCAGGAGAGCAGCAGTGAAGGCAAACAGGATGCTGGGGTGTATCGCAAGGGGGTTCTCATCCAGACACAGGGATGCGATCCTACCTCTCTACAGATCATTGGTCAGACTGCACCTAGAGTACTGTGTGCAATGCTGGAGGCCATACCTGAAGAGAGATATAAGGTTACTGGAGGGGGTGCAAAGGAGGGCAACAAAAATGTTAAAGGGGATGGAAGGAAAGGAATATGAAGTTAGGCTGAAGAAGCTGAACATGTACACACTGGAGGAGAGGAGGGATGGGGGGATATGACTGAAGCGTTCAAATACCTGAGGGGGTAAATAAACCTAGCACCGAGGGGGTGTTTAAACTGAGGAGTGGAAGACAGATGATGGGGCATGGACTAAGGTTGGAAGGGGGACGTTTCAAGAGGGAAATGAGGAGACACTACTTCTGACAGTGTGGTGTCTAGTTGGAATGCGCTGCCAGAGGGGATGGTAACATGTAGGACAGTCAATAGCTTTAAGAAGAAGTGGGATAAAGCAAGAGGTCAGGGGCAGGGGTTTGGGACAAGCGGGGGAGGAACTGAAGGGGAGGATGCTAGGGCAGCTGCAATCTAGGGTGCTAGCTGCACACTCGGGCAGACTTACATAGACCAATTGGTGTGTTCTGGTGGCAGATTCATGTTTTATATTCATATGTTTGTATGTATGTTCGTATGTAAAATCACAGTGACTCTTTTCATGAGCAGAGGTTCTAAAATGACTATGTTGGAGATTTGGTGACAAATGTCCAGAAAATGACGGTGCTACAAGCGTGAACTGTGCCACTTCCACACACCCTCATAACTTCACAAATTTGTAATATTTTCACTCCAGATTTTCAACATTGGCATTTTTTCAGGTCTCCTTATGAACAGTACAGCTGTCATTTTTCACATCATGCTCCAAATATGCATTTACACATCTGGCACAGAATAACGTGGTTGCTGTGGTAAATCAATGTTCAGGAAAGATTAAGAAAATCACAGTGACAGTCTTCATGAGCAGAGGTCACAAAATGCCTATGTTGAAAGTTTGGTGGAATAATTACACTAAATGACTATGTTACACGTATGCGTTGCGCAGTTTCCACGTACACTTGGAAGTTTAAGCATTTTTAATATTTTCACTAGAGATTTTCAACATTGCCATCTCTTCACACCTCCCTATGAATGGTACAGCTGTCATTCTTCACATCCTGCCCGATCTGTGGTTTCGTACATCTTGCGCACAATGGCACGGTCACTGTGGAAACTCAAAGTTCAGGACACATTGACAAAATCACAGAGCCACTGTTCATGAGAACATAGAAACACAGAAGTTGACGGCAGATAAGGACCACAAGACCCATCCAGTCCTAAATGCTGTCATGAGGTGGGGGTCACAAAATGGTCATGTTGAAAATTTGTAGTGCAAATACCAACAAATGCCCGGGGCATTAGAGTTTCTAACCACAACGTCCCACCCTGTACAGACTGACAGGCATCAGGGGTGTGCCTTTGGATTGCCGACTGTAATGCTCATGCCGCTCCACCCCCAACCCCCACACTGCAGCCAATGACAGGCATCAAGGTGTGCCTTGGACTCTTCAGCCCCAGAGTTCACCCCATTCTCCTATATTGCACCCATTTCAGTGTATGTCCTTATGGAGTGGGGTGACTGTAAAGCTGAATACCCCAAGACACTCCTCAACACATGTCAGTGTCTGCTGGAAAGGGTGAAATGAAATGGCATGAAAGTTATGGGCAACAACCCAAATGCATACCCCAATCCCTGTCCGTCTCTGCAGAGTGGAGGTGGGGTTGGCGTGAAGTTCAATACTTTACTGCCATTCCTATTCTGCATCTCTCTAACTCTTGCATTTCCAATGCTAATACCACCAAGCAAACATTCGGCATTGACAAATGCTTGTTTTTAAGTAGTACCGTGTTGTAGGACAGTGCAGTAATGTCATTTTAATTTGAGCACCTGGTATTTAATAAAGCACATTACAGAAACAGTGAAATGTGCCTGGAAGTGATTTTCTGGTTAAATGCACAGCCCTCTTAAGTGCACAAAAAACTTTTATCTCAAGGGTGTGCACTTAAAGAGCCCCTGACGCCATTTGAAAACCTTAGAAAAAATGTGAGATTTAGACAGTACAGTTTATATTTCATGTATTTTCTATAATTATTTACCTTTTTGCTTTATTACTGAGAACAGCTGTATGAAAGAGGCTTATTGTCCCATAGACTTTATCTGCTGTTTCTGCTTTCCTACATATGACATCATAATTCGGGTTGCACCTGGAAATGAGCTTCTAGTCATGGTGCTTTTCCCGGTTACCAACTTTTAAATAAATAAATAAAGAATCCCCCCTTTACGGCATCGTAATTATCCCCACAGCAACAGACTGTAATGTCATAAACAAAACTGTGATGTCATATTTAGGCAAGCAGCCAGAACAGATAGGGCAGTGATCCTGTTTACATGCAGATGTCCTTAGTATTAAAGAAGTATGAGAAATACAGAAATAATAATAAAATATAAACTCACTTGTGCTAAATATTACTTTTTCTTAAAGTTGTCACAACAGAGTCAGGGGCTCTTTAAGTGGGCTCCACTGTACTACTAAGGTACTGTATGTTACTATACCACTATATAGTACAATATTTCTACATATTACGTTACTATGTGTTACAGTGTCACTATTTGTTGCTATACATTACTATTATATAGAGTACTATATTACTATATGTGACTGTGTTACTGTATATTACTGTGTCACAATATACTACTATTTCACTCTTACAGTGCCACTGTATTGTGATAATGTTACTATATGTTATATTAATAAGTTATTATATCTTACTGTTATTCCAGGTTACTGTATATTACATAGAGAATAATGGATGGGTAGCAGTTATAACATGGATTTTACGCCCCCGGAAGGTGGGATGCCATATAAGGCATCCCAACCCGAGAGTATGTGTGTGTGTGTGTGTGTGTGTGTGTAAAATCTGAGTTTTAACTGGCTACCCATGTTTTATTTTGTATAATTTCTGGTTTCTGTTTTTTTGCCTCTGCAACTTACAGTTTTACTTAGAAAAGAGAATGTCATTATAACCAGCTGGTTATAACAACAGATTTATAACCAGCTTTTCCTATGTTAAAAAATAGAAACCAGTTATTATAATGTTACTATATATTCATATTTTACTATACTGTATGTCACTATGTTGCTATATATTACTAGAATATTGTACCGTTTGTTGCTATGTATTTTATGTTTCTAGGTACTACTAGATTACTATATGTTACTATGTTGCTATGTTAGTATGTATTACTATGTATTACTAAGTTAATTTATGTTTCCATGTTTATATATACTACTATGTTACTATATGGCTATGTTACTATGTACTACTATGTTACTTTGTGATAAGATGAGCATTTCTCTTTTAAAAAACAAAGTCTATGCATTAGCTGGGATAGTTTAGCTGTCTGGAGTAAATCACAATTTCTGAGCTCTAAGTAGCCCCTGAAGAAGTTGGATAGCTTTCGTAAACCATAATCTTTAGACATAATTCAACCTATATTTTATATTTGTTCTGCTGATCTCGCCTTTATTTCCTTACTACTAAGAATTTTTGCTTGAAAACAGGCTGTCTGCCCTCTCTGCCCTGGCTTCCTGTCTACACCAGACATCGCATTCTGTTGCTGTGTAGATAATTATGATGACATAAACAGGGAACTATGATGCCAGGTGTAGACAAGCAGGCAAAGCAGATAACGTCCAGGGCATAGGGATTTTGTTTCCATGCAAATACCCAGAGTAATAAAGAGAAAACATGGGAAGAATTACAGAAACTATATCAATCCTGTCTAAATTTTAGATTTCTCAAAGTTTTCCCAGTGGAGCATTTTAAACAGCTGGTTTTAATGTGCATCATGTCTTGCCCACCAACCATCAGAATTGTTCTCCATAGGAAGAACTGAATGTTGTTTCTCTTTAAAACCAAGTTACGCCTCTCCAGATCTTGATTAACTCCTATTTTCCGGAGAAAAGAATAATCTTTTCTGCAGCGGCAGTAGCCATCTGTCATTCAGTAGATCAGCTTTCTGCACATGGGGTCTGGATTCAGATGCCGTTGCAGTGTTAGTGGCTCAGTAGGTAGCACACTCGCTTCTGAGGCTGAAAGATCAGAGGGCTGTGGGTTCAGTTCCCACATCTGGCACTTGGGTTAATATCACAATACTGACACTGTAGTGCAGCATGAGGGGGGGTGCTGCACTTCTGAGGTGCTGTCTTTCAGATGAGACGTTAAACCGAACTACCATCTGCCTGGATTGGTTGTAGTTCAGGTGGATGTTAAAGATCCCATGGCACTTATCGAAAAAGACTAGGGGAATATCCCCATTGTCTTGGCCAAATTTCCCCCCCATCACTAAAAATACCATCAACTGATAGTCTGCTTCAATCTCAGTTGCTTACCATCTGTACCTCTCTCCCCCCCCCACCCCAGTCGCCCCTGAAAAAGGGACTTCTAGACCTGGGTCGACAAATCTAAAACAAAACAAACCAACAGACTATGGACCACTACTGATAGATGAAACCTGTGCACTGAGGCTCCAGATTCAAAAGTCATGGTGCCAAACACAGTGAGAGGCTGTGATCAGGTAATAGTGTTGGGGGCTGTAAGAGGGAGTAATGGCTCCAAATTGCAAATTAATCCAAAAGGTGCATTACATGGAGAAAATTACGGTGGAGTGGTTAAGAGATTTAATAGCAGAAAGATAAAGCCAGATGTGGGCCCTACAAAGGACTACCCTAGCGACCACCTTGAGGAAGCTATTTTGATAGCCAAACACTGGGGTAGCCCTTTGTAGTGCCTCTGCTGGACATCTCTCATCTAATACATTTGTGCTCCCCTGCACTTTAATTTTTCTTCATGTAGTGTGAATTTTGTTTTAGTTTTCAAATGATGTGTTGACTTACTGTAAATTCTAGTTGGCCAGTGTGCAGAAACTTTGCATTGTGGGGCCAAGGATCATATCAAATTGGTACCCAACGTGCGTGTGCTAAAAGGTAGAATCAGGGTTATAATCTCAGTATCGGCCTAAGCACCAGTGCTCGTAGTTAGAAACTTTGCTTTGGGAATTGGGTTCAGTTTCAAGTGTATCTCTAAAGGAGGAGGCAGGTTTGATCCTGCATGTAGCCCAACATACCAATGGTAGCAGATTATAGAGGACTGGAGTTCAAATCCCAGTGTTAAACTGTGCCAGTGGTAGTGGGTGGAAACTGTAATTTGAATTCTAGTGTACTGTGTGGGTACTGGGGTAAGTTCTATAGGACCCACTGTCCACAGTGAGCTTTGAGTAGCAATGCCAAATGGCTCAGTGAGTTTGTCTAATTACATGTTCTTCCTGGGACTTAAAGGAGTTGTACAGCCAAAATTTGCAAAAACATACGTTGGGAAGAATGCTTTGACTTGTGTGCGCAGTCCCAGTGTATCCTTCCCTTTGTTTGGTATTAAAAGTGTTTTTCTAAATTAACCTGCTAGCTATATCATAGTTTTATGGCCCAGTGGGGGGACTCCATCTTAGCAAACTTTGTTGCTCTTCTTTTTCCTACAATGCCCCTGTCCCATGTAACAGTGATGCATCCGGGACCACTGATTCAGCAATTACTAGAGATAGGAGTCTGATGTTCTGGCCTCCACTAAAAAGCTGCGATTCAACATTTTTGTTTTCTATGTGTATATGTCAGGTCTAGGCAGCAGGAGCAAATGTTTTGCTTTTAAAACTTTTCATTTCATCAAACTACACACAGCAATAAAAATGCACACAAATCACCCCAGATTACCAATGCTATAATTAGTAAAGACTCTAGCTGTTTTACATACAGAATAACCTACTCAATTAGCCACCAAGTGTTTGCTAAACTGTAAATGTAGCCATCAGTGCTCACTGGATAAGGAAAGTTGCTTAACCATGTCAAAGTAGAAGATTATGTTTGGAACAGCGTTATCCCTGGGGAACAAAATGAAGAAGGTCATGGGTATTGATGATTTATACAATAAAACACTTACCCCCAGAAAACGATGTTTTCTGTTGCTTGTCTTGAGTGGCGGTGGGAGATTCTAGATCTTTCAAGCTAGAGTCAGTCATCTTTTGGATATTCAGAAGTCTTGATTGCCAGCTCTTTGCAAGTTCGATCAACCTCATCTCTGTGTCAGATGAGTGCAGAGCTTCAGAGGAATTGTGGATACTGTACCCCTTCAGTCTTGACCTCAGTGAACCAGATGGGCTACCCAGAAGATGAGGTTCCTCCATGCCAGCCGTTCTTGTTCGCTCTTTCTCAGACAGTAGCTCCTGGAGTTCTTGCTGCAGGATGGAGATCTCGCCAACCACTTTGACAAGGTTGTCAGAGGCCCTTCTCTGCGAAGAGTTTGAGTCTTTGCTTCCTCTGCTGGACCAATACAGCTTCATATAGTCCTGGTTAGGGGACCCATCCCAAGGGGTGCTACTTGTATCTTCACTCACGTCATCTGCAGGAGGTCCATATTCACTGCTTAAAGACTGGCCCCCCAAACTATTTTTTCGTGGCCCAGGGAACACACTGTCATCACCATTATTGTCTGTGGGGGACAGCATCTTACACCGCTTGTAGACTGGGTAAGCATTGGAATTATCAAACTGAACCCCACTGCCATTACTAGTGTCTTCCAAGTTGGGATCGCTGTACTTCCGAGACTGGTTGGCCAGCTTACCAAAAGGGCCTTTCAGTCCCTTGGTGTTGTCACTCTCCACAGTAATCCAAGGCTTTAAGACTTTCTTTTTGTGAGAATGTGAGGCAACCTCACCGTCTCTCTTAGCATCACTCTTGTGTGAAGCTGCATTCTGATTCAAACCAACTGGATTGGATGCTGGCCCAGTAGATGGCCCACCTTGAAGTCTGCCGATCTCAGACACATCATTAATACTTCCACGATTCTGAATTTCAAGCCGTTGCCTTTCAGGCTTTCCTGTGTGTGTGGTTGCACTACTATTCTTCCTCCACCCTTTACCTTTGAGATCTACCGTCACATTTTCACCATTTTCTGAAGTCTCTGCACCAGATTTGGTTGCAGGGGAGTGTGGGGTGCTCTTTGCTTTGTCCTGGTAAATGTCTAGATGGGGCTCATAACTCACTATCCCCACATCTGCCGCTGTAGTCTCCTTGTTGCTCTCAGTTGAATCTTTAAAATAAGAGAATAAGAAATGCAATTTAATTTAAGTAAAAGATGACACCTGACACCACAGGGTGCACTTTCATATACTAACTGATAAATCACCAGGGCTGTCAGTCCCTCACCTTTCACCAGCACTAAATACATCAGAGTGTGGGGAAGCCTGCACTGTACCTGCCCCACACTGTTCCTGTCCCTGTGGATAAACAGAAGACTTCAGTCTCCAGGGCTGTCAGTCCCTCACCAGTACTAAAAACATCATAGTGTGGGAGAGCTTGCACTGTACCCGTCCCTGTGGATAAACAGAGGGATCCAGTCTTCAGTGCTGTCAGTCCTCACCTGTCCCCTGCCACCAGCACTAAATGTATCATGATGTGTGGCAGCCAGCACTGTACCATCCCAATACTGTATGTCCCAGTGGATACACCAAGGGAGTCAGTGTCCAGCATTGTCAGTCCCTCACCTTTCACCAGCACTAAATACATCAGAGTGTGGGGAAGCCCGCACTGTACCTTCTCCACATTGCATCTGTCCTTGTGGATAAACAGAGGGCTTCAGTCTCCAGTGCTGCCTGTCCCTCACCTTTCAGCAGCACTAAATACATCAGAGTGTGGGGAAGCCCACACTGTACCTTCTCCACATTGCATCTGTCCTTGTGGATAAACAGAGGGCTTCAGTCTCCAGTGCTGCCTGTCCCTCACCTTTCAGCAGCACTAAATACATCAGAGTGTGGGGAAGCCCACACTGTACCTTCTCCACATTGCATCTGTCCTTGTGGATAAACAGAGGGCTTCAGTCTCCAGTGCTGCCTGTCCCTCACCTTTCACCAGCACTAAATACATCACAGAGTGAGGAAGCCTGCACTGTACGTGACCCTTACTGTACTTGTCCCTGTGGATAAACAGTAGGCTTCAGTCTCCAGTGCGGTCAGTCCCTCACCTTTCATCAGCACTAAATACATCACAGTGTGGGAAAACTTGCACTGTACCTGTCCCTGTGGATAACAGAGGGTTTCAGTTCCAGTACTGTCAGTCCCTCACCTTTTACCATCACTAAATGCTTCACAGTGTGGGGAAGCCTGCACTGTATCTTCTCCATACTGTACCTGTCCCTGTGGATAACAGAGTGCTTCAGTTCCAGTACTGTCAGTCCCTCACCTGTTATCATCACTAAATACATCACAGTATAGGAGAAGCCTGCACTGTACCTGCCCACACTGTTCCACTTCCCTGTGGATAAACAGAGGGTTTCAGTCTCCAGTGCTGTCTCTCACCTTTCATCAGCACTGAACACATGACAGTGTGGGGAAGCCTGCACTGTACCTGCCCCACACTGTACTTCCCCCTGTCGATAAACAGATGGCTTCAGTCTCTAGTGCAGTCAGTCTCTCACCTTTCACCCACACTAAATACATCACAGTGTGGGGAAGTCCGCACTGTACCTGCCCCCACACTGTATCTATCCCTGTGGATAAACAGAGGGCTTCAGTCTCCAGTGCTGTCAGTCTCTCACCTTTCACCAGCACTAAATAGATCACAGTGTGGTGAAGCCTGCATGGCACTGTACCTGCCCCCCACAGTGCCTGTCCCTGTGGATAAACAGAGGACTTCAGTCTCCAGTGCTGTCAGCGCCTCACCTTTCACAGCACTAAATACATCACAATGTGGGGAAGCCTGCACTGTCCCTGCCCCACACTGTACCTATCCCTGTGGGTAAACAGAGGATTTCAATCTCCAGTGCTGTCAGTCCCTCACCTTTCATGTGTTCACAATTTAAGCAAAACAATACAAAGCCCTTTGATTATAGTTTCCCTTTACTTTCCAATCTTTAAAATATTCTCAGAGCATGAGATAGGCCTTGTTTGGTGCAGTGTGGAAGGATTTGTTGAGGGATCCTCTTTCTAATCTGGAACAGGATGGTTAACATCTGAGTGTTTATCTCACCATCAATGAGTGGCCTTTTCCGGACAGGTTTTGGGAAACTTATTTTGATAGTATGTGATCCTTGTGATAAGGAGAGCCTGCCTGTCTCCTTTAAAGGAGGGTTGTTCTGAATCTATGTCAGTTTTCCCAGTAGAAGCCGATTTTCAAATGCTGGTTCAAATTCTGTTATTGCTGTAGTTATCCAGGCTTTTAAGTTATCCTAGTGGGTGCTTCCAATTTACATGCTTCTGGCAAGAACCATTTTAGAATGGTACGAGGTAGTTTATGTTCCCTGTTCTGCTCTTCTACTGTTGATACAATGCATCCATGTTCTGCCACAGAACTCTGCGTCTGAGAGGGGCATAAACTGCATCATACCATTCTAAAATGGTACTTAGCATCAGATTATAAGGCAGAAATACCCACTGGGGTTGCTAAAAGGCCCGTATAAATGGAACTGTAACAGAATTTTAACCAGTACTTAAAAGCAGCTTCTACTGAGAAAAATGATTTATAGTTTCAGCGCAGTTCTCCTTTAAGATAAATACTGAAAAGGAGCACTCATTCCAGTTTGTTAACATCACGAGAAACACACCCCCTCATTTTCTAAATTGCTTCATTCGTCTGAGCACCAAAGTTATGCCTGGAACGAGCAAAACGTGTCCCAAACCTGTTCACCCAGTGCATTTAGAATTAGTTGACAGAGTTCAGGAGGCAGCTTCATACAGGATCCGTGGCAGACCAGAACTATCAGCTGAAACCCCACTGACAACTGTTGGGGGAAAAGCAATGTTTTTGTATGCTTCACCAGTTTTGTTTTTTCCCCAGCAGTGAGCATTATTGCTTTGTAAATCACATTGGGATACAGGTGGTATAGGTGGTATAAAAAGGGCTATATAAATCCAAATTCTGTTGTATTCTACAGTCCCTGCACTACCAGTTTCTAACTTATTGCTTTGTAAAGCACTTTAGGAAGCAATGTGTATGAAAGCCACTATACAAATCCAAACTTTATATAGTCCATGTACTGCCAGTATGTATCTCATTGTTTTGTAAAGCACTTTGGGATACTATGCTGAAACTTTTGTATACGTGTACTATGTCTGACTTCTACTGGTTCCCATGATGTTTTCTTGTATCTATTATTGTCTACATACCCTTTGTTGTAATCTCCTGGGTTGTACCTGAAAATAGGCAGCTATGCCGTCTAGAGTACCTACCCGGTTAACAAAAAATAAATAAATAAATAATTGACAGAAGCTATACAAATGTTGCCGAGCTAAAGGAGCAGCTCCACCAGCTCAGTTACATGAAGATTCTCAGATATTAACACAGACTGTCACCCGAGCAGAGACTCTGCCAGGTGGGCTAAAGGAGCAGTTCTACTAGCCTAACAGGTGGAAGACTCTTGTATTCAGACCCCCAACTCATTATACTGGTTTGTCATTCTTTGATCACCAGACTACAACAGGCTCCAGTGTGAGTGCTATCTACCCACTTACCTTCTGGATCTGTTGAACCCTTTCCCACCAGGTTTCCCATCGTTTCTCCCAAAGGTGATTTCTCTCTTGAAGGTTTTCTAACTAAGCTCCACTAGTGGTGTTGGAAGATAAGGAGCCACCTGCTTTGCCCCTTCCCATACCTACAAGCTGCAATGATAAAAAAAAAAAAAAAAAAAATCAGATAAATAATAACAGAACTTATCATGTATCATTATATATTTACTGGTTAGTGATGTTTATCAACTGGAGACAGTGGTTGGCAAACTCCATTATTCACACGTGTTAATAACGAACCGTAAATAACGGAGTTTGCCTAAACAACTTTCTCAAGGGTTCTGCCCAACACTTCCCATGGTAGGTGAGCAACTGAATGACTGCCTTCCCTCGTGCTCTCAAGTCGCTTGTGCCACACCTGGAAATTGCCAGTGCGACAAACTGCTTCCTCGTGAGGCACCACAAACGAAAACCATATCTAAGTATTGGCAGTTTTTTGTGAGAGAGTGTGAATCACCACCAGACACATCGGATGAACGGGGAAAGGAGAACAAGACTATCTCTAAAGTACTCTTAATTTTTTTATGTCTGAGGATTTTATGCACACCTGACTGTTTTTTGCCCAAGTTTTCCCAAAGCAGCTACAGCAATGGAGAATTCAAATGGTCAGTACCAGAGGATTTTACCTGGCCTATCAGGGAACAGCTGTGTTTGGACACAAATTTTCAAAGTGCTGCACCTTGTATTTAACTTTGCTGACTACAGCTGAATCCCGAATCACTGCCGGAGACATCGCAGAGCAGGGAAAGGAGGACTAGTCTTGTTCAATGTAATCTTGGGGGCAGCATTTGAATGAGGATTTCAACCAGTAAATATAAAAAATAAAACATGGGGATGTTTGAAAACTTGGATTTTATGCACACCCTTGCTGTGTGATACCCATGTAAACCCCTCGGGCTTCGCCATCGGGGTTTATGTGGCATTGCACACTTCGGGTGTGCATAAAATCCTTGTTATACACACTTCCCCATGTATTATTCTATATTTATTCCTGTAACAGAAGTTTGGGCTTTCTCTTTATATTGTGATGCAAGAGAGCCTGACTCACTGAAAGTTAGGACTTTCTCTTTTTGGCATTTCCTCAAATTCTCTGTCCCACCCCATCAGTTGATAGCAGTACTGGACATGCGTGTAGCACAGGGCAGTCAGCCATGCAGATGAGCAGAAAGTATATGCCAGCCTGTATGACCGGTACTAGGGTGGGGGATTAAGGGTCATGAGGCGCAGGGCAGGTTTGGAAGGTGCTATCATATAGCAGAGATTTGGGCAGTGGAACTGGGAGGGTGGACACTGAATGCTAGGGACAGTGCTACCCCAGGGATCAGGGAGGGAGGGGCACCACTGTGCTAGGGATAGTGCTACCCCAGCAACAGGGAGGGAAGGGTACCACTGTGCTAGGGACAGTGCTACCCCAGCAACAGGGAGGGAGGGGCACCACTGTGCTAGGGACAGTGCTACCCCAGGGATCAGGGAGGGAAAGGGGCGCCACTGTGCTAGGGACAGTGCTACCCCAGGGATCAGGGAGGGAGGGGCACCACTGTGCTAGGGATAGTGCTACCCCAGGGATCAGGGAGGGAGGGGCACCACTGTGCTAGGGACAGTGCTACCCCAGGGATCAGGGAGGGAGGGGCACCACTGTGCTAGGGACAGTGCTACCCCAGCAACAGGGAGGGAAGGGCACCACTGTGCTAGGGACAGTGCTACCCCAGCAACAGGGAGGAAGGGCACCACTGTGCTAGGGACAGTGCTACCCCAGGGATCAGGGAGGGAGGGGCACCACTGTGCTAGGGACAGTGCTACCCCAGCAACAGGGAGGGAGGGCACCACTGTGCTAGGGACAGTGCTACCCCAGCAACAGGGAGGGAAGGGCACCACTGTGCTAGGGACAGTGCTACCCCAGGGCTCAGGAGGAGGGCTTCACTGTGCTAGGGATAGTGCTACCCCAGCAACAGGGAGGAAGGGTACCACTGTGCTGGGGACAGTGCTACCCCAGCAACAGGGAGGAGGCGCCACTGTGCTAGGGATAGTGCTACCCAGGGATCAGGGAGGGAGGGGCACCACTGTGCCCAGGGATAGTGCTACCCACAGGGATCAGGAGGGAGGCGCCACTGTGCTGGGGATAGTGCTACCCCAGGGATCAGGGAGGAGGGGACCACTGTGCTAGGGATAGTGCTACCCCAGGGATCAGGGAGGAGGGGCACCACTGTGCTAGGATAGTGCTACCCCAGGATCAGGGAGGGAGGGGCACCACTGTGCTAGGGACAGTGCTACCCCAGGGATCAGGGAAGGAGGGGCACCACTGTGCTAGGGATAGTGCTACCCCAGCAACAGGGAGGGAGGGGCACCACTGTGCTAGGGATAGTGCTACCCCAGGGATCAGGGAGGGAAGGGCACCACTGTGCTAGGGATAGTGCTACCCCAGGGATCAGGGAGGGAGGGGCACCACTGTGCTAGGGACAGTCCTACCCAGGGATCAGGGAGGGAGGCGCCACTGTGCTAGGGACAGTGCTACCCAGGGATCAGGGAGGAGGGCGCCACTGTGCTAGGGACAGTGCTACCCAGGGATCAGGGAGGAGGCGCACTGTGCTAGGGACAGTGCTACCCCAGGGATCAGGGAGGGAGGCGCCACTGTGCTGGGGACAGTGCTACCCCAGGGATCAGGGGGAGGCCCACTGTGCTGGGGACAGTGCCACCCCAGGGATCAGGGAGGGAGGCGCCACTGTGCTAGGGACAGTGCTACCCCAGGGATCAGGGAGGGAGGGGCGCCACTGTGCTAGGGACAGTGCTACCCCAGGGATCAGGGAGGGAGGGGCGCCACTGTGCTGGGACAGTGCTACCCAGGGATCAGGGAGGGAGGGTGCCACTGTGCTAGGGACAGTGACCCAGGGATCAGGGAGGGGCGCCACTGTGCTAGGGACAGTGCTACCCCAGGGATCAGGGAGGAGGCGCCACTGTGCTAGGGACAGTGCTACCCCAGGGATCAGGGAGGAGGGCACCACTGTGCTAGGGATAGTGCACCCAGCAACAGGAGAGGGCACCACTGTGGAGCAGTGCTACCCCAGGGATCAGGAGGGAGGGGCACCACTGTGCTAGGGATAGTGCTACCCCAGCAACAGGGAGGGAGGGGCACCACTGTGCTAGGGATAGTGCTACCCCAGCAACAGGGAGGGAAGGGTACCACCACTCTCAGCAATCGAATTTATTCCATCTATCAGGAACTGAGACTGAGGTTGCGGAGGGAGGGGTACTACTAAAGCCAGGGATTGAATTTATTCCCTGTACTGTATATCATATCGATAACTTGCAACAATCTGCAATTTACAACTATATCTATTACTTACAGCATTTCTGCAATATGTCAGATCTGTAACTTGTTACATATCTGTAATCTGCAACATATCTAGTACTTGTAACATATCTGTAACAATTACTTGTAACATATCTGTAACCTATCATATCTGTAACTGGTAACATCTTCAATTTACAACATATCTATTGCTTGTACAGTAATGTCTCTGCAATATGTCATTTATAATCTGCAACAAATATATTTATTATAACATGTCTGTAACATGTTTGTTACTTGACATCTTCAATTTATAACATATGTATTACTTCTAACATAGTTATAATATATCTGTAACTTGTTAAATATCTGTTATCTGCAGTATATTTACTACTTGAGACATATCTGTGGCATACAGTATATTTGTGACGTGTAAGATATCTGCCATTCATGACCCATCCATCAAGTTTAACATATATGTAATATATCATAGTTGTACTCTACAACATATCAATTTCTTCCAACATATCTATATTATTTTGTATCTGTAACTTGTAACATGTCTACAGTTTACAACATATCTATTACTTGTATAGTAACACATGTAATATATTTATAATCTGCAACATATATTACTTGTAACATATATGTAACTTCTGTAACTTGTGACATCTGCAAATTATTACATATCTATTACTTGTAAATTATCTATAGTATCACGCCTGTACTTTTTACTTATCTGTAACTGCAATGTATCTATTACTTGTAATATATCTGCCATATATCATATTTATAACTTGCAACATGTGCAGTTTACAACAGATCTATTACTTGTATTTCTGTAATGTCAGATCTGTAACTTGTTGCAATATCTGTAATCTGCAACATATCTAGTACTTGTAACATATCTGACATATATCATATCTGTAACTTGTAACATATCTACAATTTGCAACATATATTTTCTTGTAAAATATCTGTAATGTATACAGTATTTGTAATCTGCAATGTATCTATAACTTGCAACATGTCTCTAACATATATCTGTAAATTGTAACATACTTGGCACAGGTAAAATATGTAAGTTTAAACATGCATATCTGTAATCTTTAACTTATCTGTAACTTATAACATCTCTCCACCTTACAAAATATCTACATCTTGTCTTACGTATTTTGATCTGACCTATATATTTTAGCAACATGACTTTGTCTCTGGTGTTACTCCTCCCAGTGAGCAAGATTTCTGTAAATAAATAACAGTACAACATTGAAATGTTGGCCCATGGATGTCAATCCTGTGCTAAGGATCAGTTTGCTGCCTTCTCTCAATCCGTTGATCAATGCGTTGCCACCACTGCACCTTCTGTGCCTAATGATTCCAAAATTATCAAAACCTACTTTAGCCCTGCTTGAGGTCAACTCACATCGTACCTGTGTGTGGCACCATGATGATGATTAACACACAGCCTCAGCACTCTACAAGTCAGGCAGGGGGGCAGAATTCCCAAACCACCCCTCAATTCCTTCACACAGGTAGATTGTTGATAGTGAACAGTTCTAAACATGACAATTTGGGGGCTTCTTGGTGATGCAACACAGTGCAATGCAATGCACTAAGGTGACCTGAGTTTGGGAACAAGTCGGGGTCATCTGTCATCTGGTGGCTATTATCAAAGATGGCTGCTGATCAGGGACAAAGCTTCACACGTCTATGGCAACAGCAACCCTTGCAGTCAGATTATGAATTGCTCGCCATCTGCAGCAGGAGAGCCGTTGTGTGTCCATGATGCTACCCTGGCTGGGTGTGGTACCTTTCTGGGAGGTGTGCAAGGGAGGGAGGGACAAGGAAAAATTTGAGGGAATAATGCCCAAGCCTTTCAGAGTGATGGCAAGTACTCTTGAACTGGTATTGCTTGCTGTGGTCCCTCAGGGGCTCGAAGCATTAGAACTGGGGTCCAATGCTGCTCAGAGAAGTTCTTCAGGAGCCCACAGTATCAGGGCTAGGGCCCTACACTGCTCACAGAAATACCCCAGTGGCCCACAGCATCAAGGCTGGGGCACCGCACTGCTGAGAAAAGTCCCTCAGGGGCCTGCAGCATCAGGACTGGGGCCCCACACTGCTCAGAGAAGTCCCTTAGTGGCTGGTTGAATTAGAGTTGGGGTTCGGCACTGCACAGAGAAGTCACTCAGGGCCCTGCATTTTCAGAGCTATGGCCCCACACTGCTCAGAGAAGTACCTCAGGGACCAGCAGCATTAGGACTGGGGTCCCACATAGTAGCTCACAGAAATTGGCCAGGGGGCTGGCAGCATCAAGAATGGGGTCCCGCATCACTCAGAGAAGTCCCTTATAGGGGCCTGCAGCATTAGGATTGGGGTCCCACACTGCACAGAGAAGTCCCTCGGGGCTTTTGATCTCCAAAACTGAGGCCCCACAGTATGAGGAGACGAGGTTCTTCAGCTGTACATAGTATCAGGTTTGGGGTCCTGAACTGCTCAGATAGATCCCTCAGAGGCCTGCAGTGTCAGGAATGGGGCCCCAGACTGTCCAGAAAGGTCCATCAGGGGCTTATGTCAAAACTGAGGCCCTGTAGTGTGAGGAGAGGTCCTTCAGTTGAACATGGCATTGAAGACGGGCCCCAGCATTGTTTGAAGGGGTCCATCAGTGGCTTGTAGTGCAACCTGGGGCCCCGCTGTGTACAGAGGCTCCCCAGGGGCACATGGTGTCAGGGCTGAGGCATGGCACTGCTGAGAAAGGTCCCACAGGGGCTTGTAGTGCAATCTGCAGCCCAACAGTGCTCAGAAAGGTTCCTCAGGGACACTGGGTATCAGGGATGAGGACACACTTTGCTCAGAAATGTACCTTAGGGGCACATGGTGTCAGGGTTGGGGCCTGGCACTGCTCAGAGAGGTCCCTCAGGGATAAATGGTGTCAGGGCTGGGGCCGAACACTGCTCAGAGAAGTCCCTCAGGGGCACATGGTGTCAGGGTTGGGGACCTGGCAGTACTCAGAGAGGTCCCTCTGGGGCTCATAGTGTCAGATCTGGTTTCCTGTACTGCTCAGAATGGTCCCTCAGTGGTATGTGGTGTGAGAGGTGGGGCTGGGCATTGCTCAGAGAGGTCCCTTAGAGGCTCATAGTGTCAGACAATGGGGCTCTGCACTGCTTATAGAGGTCCCCAGGGGCATGTGGCATCAGGGCTGGGGCCTTGCATTGCTCAGAGAGGTCCCTCAGGGGCTCATGATGTCAAGGCTTGGGCCCAGCAGTGCTCAGAGATGTGGCTCAAGGGCTGGCAGTCTTCAAGCTTAGGTCCCGCTGTGCTCTGAGTGGTCACTGATGGGTCACAGTGTCGAGACTAAGGCCCCAAAGTGCTTGTAGAGCTTCCTCAAGGGCTCACAATGTCTAGGATTGGGCCCCACACTGCTCAGAAGAGGTCCTTGAGGGGCTCACGGTGTCAGGGCTGTGGCCCACAGTGGTCAGAGAGGTTCCTCAGGGGCTTGTGGTATCAAGACTGGGGCTGTGCAGGGATCAGAAAGGTCCTCTGAGGGACTAATGGTGTCAGGGCTGGGCTCCCACACTGCTCAGAGAGGTCTCGGAGGGGCTCACGGTGCTAGGGCTCAGCCCCACACTACTCAGAGAAGTCCCTAAGGGCCCTCAGTGTCAGAGTTTGGGCCTGCTGTGTTAATTGAGGTTCCACAAGGGCTTGCAGGATCAGAGCTGGGGTCCCATAGTGCACAGAGATGTCCTTCAAGAGCTTCTGGTGTCCAGGCTTGGAGAGCTTACTCAGGGGCTTGCAGTATCAAGGCTGGGTGGTCAGCAGGCCAAGAGGTGATAAAGACAATCTTGTGGTTATGGAGAGCCAAATGTCTTCATTTGATTATTTTTAGTTTACTGTACAACTTTTTGATACTGTGTAATGTGCACTTTAAAAGACACCAAATAAAACAAACAAACAATCCTGTCTGCACTCAGGCTGGAAAACCCAAAGGTCCCATGACGTTGAGTCGTCTGACATTTGCTCTCTAGAGCCATCAAAACATTTACTTTAAAATGCCTGAGGACTAGTAGGGACTCTGAAATCAATTGTTCTCAACTCCTCTAAACATACTACCATGTTACCACAGCACTTCAGTATTTATTTAATTTAAAAACATAGTCTTAATTAAAAAATGTTTCACTCACCTGCTGTGTCCCCCTTGGCCTGCTGGTGTGAATTAATCTGTAATCCCAGGGATTCGCTCGGTGTCTTTGTCACACAGTGTGTCTCCTCCTCCTCCTCCTACTCCCTCGGCAGTGTTATGTACCTGTGCCCAGCCCTTTAATTATACTGTTCATCAGATTAGCTCCCCTCCCTGCTTGTGACACTACTGGCTGTCACTGTTTTCTGGCTAACTTTCTCCAGCTGCGCTGCCTGCTTCTCTTTTATGCAATGATTCACATTGTTCCTTTACTAACCCTTGGAGCTCAGAGCAACACTTTCTTTCCTTCCGCTGCTTCTCCCCAATACATTTCAACCTCTGTGTATGTCACAGGACCACACATTCTCCCACCCCCCTTGGAACCCTGCGAACCCTGCTTATTACCTTCAGTTCCCTCTCTAACTCCCTTTTTTCCAGCCTGCCTATTATCTGGCGTTCCAGATCACTTGCCACCTTGTTGCTCGCCTTCCTCTTCTCCCTGACAGTTGACTTTATTTAATAATCCTTCCCACCTGTTTTAGTGCAAACCTATTTTAACCCCTCCATCTCAGAACCTTTCTCTTTTTCCTTTACATGTATGTTCCTAATATCCTTTTCTCTCCTGTCTCCAGCTGTTTCCTATTGCTGAGTATCACAGACATCCTGCTGTTCTCTGTTGCCCTTCCCATTCTGCCTCCCATTTCTTTATTTGTTAAAAAAGATCCAGAAAAAAGGACCAATACGGCAACAAAAATATTTTTTTATTTGTTAAAAAAAGAGATCTGAAACCAAGTTCTCCCTTCTTTCCTTAGCTATCCCCCTGCCTCTCTCTCCCTTGTTAAGATCTGCAATAGGATGTTGGGGGCGTAGGATTTCCGGCAGTTCATCCCTCTCCCAGGAGGAGGAGGAGGAGGAAGGCTATGCAGTACTTAATAGTCTGTGTGTATGTGTCTGTGTGTGTTCCTTGCTAAGATTTTTTTTTTTCTTCAAACCTCCCATCTCTGGAATGAAACAATCAGCTGTGCACAGATAGCCTCTCAGCAATTAACCCTTCCCTGAATCAACCCTCTGCCTTAGGACTCCCTCCTCCCCTGAAGGCAGTCAGCGTGGCACAGCCAGGGAAATGACACACCTGGGAAATGCCATCAGCCAGGGGACGGGGAATAACTTGTAGTTCTGCAGGGCTGGCCAACCAGCAGCTAAGTGTTCCACAAGCTTTCAGTCGGTGACTTGATGAAACACCCGAAAGGTGTTAGGAAAGAAACAGTTTCTGAAATGCCGGTTCCCTTAAATGCACTTTTGTTTCTTCCTTTAACGATCTGGTACTCTGACTAAAATTAATATTAAGTTTTAAAAGTAATCAGCTGGAACATTTTGTATCTGAAGCATTTTTTCTTCTCTCTTTTTCAAATAAGAACATTTTCAGCTTAGAAACACAGAAACATGTAAAAGTTTTGTCATTTGTCAAATTTTTGGATTTTTCTTATTGTTCAACTGTCATTTCAATTTTTACAAAAAGTATACAATAAGTATACAATAAAATACACAAATATAAGCAGATACAAAAAGCAGAATAAAGCAGAATAAATATATTTCAAAACAGAAGTAGTAGACATTTGATTTTAAAGTGCATTATACATCCCCCCCACCCTGTGTTTCCATACAAAATATCAGGTAATCAGACCGACAGCTTCTAGCAGTTTTTACCTTTGTCTTAAAACAGCCACAATAAATTTCACAAATTGTCTTCCAGTGGATTCAGTAAAACTTCCATGCAATCTGTTAGTGATGTTTTAGATCATTTCCATCCTGCTATGACGTTATACTAGTATCAGGTGTGATGTGTGGTACAGCACTCTAGCTGGAGGCTGGCATGTTTGTTCTGTTCCCCAGCATACCTCATCAGCCCTATGAACTCACTGACTGTGACATCACATCTGATCCAAAAAGAGCCCCTCTCCTCCTGGCAGATTGGTCACCAGTCACCTCATGATCACAGTCTGTGAGGTCACAGTACTGCCGTGGTACGAAGGGGCTTGAACTAGATATTTAAAAGACAAAAAAACACAGCTCAAAGGCACTTAGGCAAGGGTTAGCTGGTGCTTTGCATATTAATCCCATGGTGCTTTGCATTATTGGCATTTGTGCGACTTTGCATTTCTGGAACTAGATATGTCGGTTTCCAGGGAGAGTGCTGTTCTATGTAGTCACAGCTCATACAGCTCATACTATCAGGTGGAAAACTGTAATTCGCAAAAGGGAAATGTAAAATACTTTAGAAATAAAAAAGTAACAGCTGTTTTCTTTTACAAATGTAATAATGTTTTTCTGTCTGTTGCTTTCTTATTGATCCTAGCTCTTGCATTCTTGGCCTGTTGTTTTTGGTTAACAAATATTTATTATTATTTTGTTTAGCTGCCAAATAATCTGTCTTGTTTTATCTCTCACCTAGAGTAAGGGAAATGTTTAACCAAACAATGAATTTCCTTATTTTGAATGCTTTGTGCTGCAACCCTGGCTGATGCTGAAATGTAGATTTTTGCAATACATTACTTTAGTTCATAAAAAAGAATATTTAATAACAAATAAAATGTAAATAAACCTCAGCTCTAGCTCCATGAAATTCCATCCTCATCCTCATTCACTGACCTACGCAGCCAGTATAGTGTTATGCTTGTGTAACTGTGTTAGTTTTGGTTGTGGCCGTTCGCACTCTCTATTCCAGAGGAATTACCACCCCGTAGGGGCACGAAGCAAGGAACTCTCGGAGAAGGTTCTGCCCCTAGAGGTGCCACAGGACAGTTCCATGGCTAAAGGTACCTTAGGAACCCCCTAAGGCAAGAGCGCTGCCGCTGGAGAGGAGGATGGTGGGGCAAAGACAAAATGCTTCACAGTGAGGCTGAGAGGAACTGCTTATATAGCTCAGGAAGTGGGAGTGGCTGGCTGCTTGGCCACTGAATTACAGGTAAGCCTCTCAATTCACTGACCTACGCAGCCAGTATAGTGTTATGCTTGTGTAACTGTGTTAGTTTTGGTTGTGGCCACTCTCTATTCCAGAGGAATTACCACCCTGTAGGGGCACAAAGCAAAGAACTCTCAGAGAGGGTTCTGCCCGTAGAGGTGCCACGGGATGGTTCCCATGGCTAAAGGTACCTTAAGAATCTCCAAAAGAAATGTAGTATCATCCCCAAAGGAGGCAACATGATGTGTATGAGCAAGCAGCAACAGTGACGTAGAATCATTAACTAGAACATAGTAGTAGAGAAGAAGAGTGATGGCTTGCATTGAGAGAAGGGGATCCCCTAAGGAGAGAGGGAACGGCAGGACATCCTCCACCTCCATCCAACAACCTCCATCCAACAACGGAACCTACCTAAGGAAACTAGGGGAAACAACTATGTTAACTAAGTGTTATGACCCAAGGCAACGGAGGAGAGAAAAAAAACCCTCTGAGGAGGAAATTTCTGGGGATCCAAAGCCTAGGTTGCCTTCCCTCCAGGCTTGGGAAAATGTATTTAGTGATGGCTCTGCAGCTGCAATTTGGAAAACCCAATTAAAGGGACATGGAAAATTTTCCAATTTGGAGGAAGGCTCTCACTCAAACCCTCTAGCGGAAACGTCTTGGAAGGTTACGAGAAAACTCTGCAACAATACAAGCATCCAAGGCTCAGGAGGAGAGCAACAACTGCTGAGGCACTCATCTGGCCTACCCACCCTAAATCAAACCAGGTGAACCAGAGGCAGTCATGAGGAGAATGCAGTGAAGGTGCCTTGCTAGGGGAAATCACTAAAGTCAATGGCCAACCATTATAGTGGAACACTAGAGCCAAAGGAGATCGTCGTAACCAACCTTCACCGCTAGTCTTAAATTCTACACCAGGAGCTGCTGTCATGTAGCAGGCAGCTAAAGCCAAGCCCAGGGCGAGGACATTCCCAGCTATGGGCCAGGTGAGAAGGATCCCGCCCTAAGTTGGACACACTTGATGATGCGGAATAATGCAGAGCGAGACCATCAGCTGCAGGAACCTGCGCCAGATTAGAATGGCTGGCATGCCCCAGAATTGATTGAGAGCTGTAAAGCTGGTGAGCTGAATGAGCACAGCTTGCCGAGATCATAAGGAACATTGAGTGCTGAGACCTTGCAAGGTCGAATGCAGATTGAGAACAGTAAAATCCCAGGCGAAGCTGAGGGGATGGCACTAGGCATAAAGCAATGGTTTGCGTAAGGAAGGAGCAACGGTTGCGTAAGAAAGTGGGGACCTGATAGGTCAGTAAGCAGTAGTAGTAGTAGTAATAGGTGGACTGCATAATAACTGTATAGCAAGTAAACAGCACTGAGTTAGGGGCAAGCCAGCCAGACATGAATAGTCAAATCAAGGTGACAAACTCTGAGGATTTTTGGTGGCAAAGACAGGATTTAGAACAAAATTAATTAACCACATAGGCCACGACCCCCAAAACACCTCCCAGCCCCCACCATAGGACAAACAAGGAAGCGATGAAAGGCCGAGAACTACATGCAGATATAAAAGCTAGTTTAATAGCCTCAGCAGGAGTTTCAGCTAACCTCAGAGTAAACAAGGTAGAATAGGAATGGGTGTAAACAATGCAGCAGCAGGAAGCAAGTGGGCCTGCACAGCAGTAGTTAAATGAGTGCAGTGTTAAAACACCAGCACTGGGTACAATAGTAATTAAAGAGTCAGCAACAGTGGCTGAAGTTGTAGGTAACTAAAAGCAGTAGCATGAGCTCTGAGTAGGTTTGCAGTTGCAGTGCAGTAAATTGAGAGTTGTAACTGAAAGCAAGCAGAATGAGCTCTGTAGTAGCAGTGTGCTAGGAGTTTTAAAAATAAAAGCCCCCCAAAAGAGGAAACCAAAACACAGCAAAACAGAAAACAGGGAAGGCCCCCAAAAAACAAGAAACAAAACACAGGGAAGCATACAGCCGGAGGAAAGAAACAAACCAGAAGCAAGAAAACAAACACTGAAGTCCAGCGGAGACACACAGAAACAGCAGGCTTTTTTTTTTTTGGGGTAGGCCCCAGCCAGCTCAGAAGACAAACCAACATAGCCTCCAGCTGCAAAGACAAAATACTTCACAGTGAGGCTGAGAGGAACTGCTTATATAGCTCAGGAAGTGGGAGTGGCTGGCTGCTTGGCCACTGAATTACAGGCAAGCCTTTCAATTATATGGCTGTCTGTCCTAACACTCGCTGATATAAGGCTGCTGTACCTCAGCTTCCAGCTCAATGATATTCCATCTCCACCCTCATTATAAGGCTCTCTGATCTAACACTTAAGCAATAATGACATTTCATTTCCACCAAGGGATTAATGACTGGTTGGGGGGATGGGTGGCCCGAGGCACAGCCGGGGGCCATCCCCCTCAGGCTGATCATTAATCCAAGGAAATGACTGGCTTTGATGTTGTTATTGTGATTGTAAGTCTAATCACAGTAAAGATGTTCTTTTTCACTCTGCATTTTTTATGTTTTTTTTAAGGTTTCAAGAAGGGTGGTGAGAGTGTTCAGTCTGCCGTGCTGGGCATTTCTAAGAGATTTCAGACTGGCACGGCAGCCAATCAATGAGCTACTTTAGCTCATGAATAAATAATTTGACTTATAATCTTTGATATAAGGCTGCTGTACCCCAGCTCCCAGCTCCATGAAATCCCATCTCCCTCTCATTATAATTCTCTCTTTTCTAACACTCTTTGACATCAGGCTGCTGTACCTCAGCTCCCAGCTCCATGAAATCCCATCCCCACCCTCATTATAAGGCTCTCTCTTCTAATACTCTCTGATATAAGACTGTTGTAACCCAGCTCCCAGCTCCATGAAATCCCATCCTCACTCTCATTATAAGGCTCTCTGTTCGAACACTCTGATATAAGACTGTGGTACCTCAGCTCAATGAAATCCCATCTCCACCCTCATTATAAGGCTCTCTGTTATAACACTCTGATATAAGGCTGCTGTATGTACCTCAGTTCCCAGCTCCATGAAATCCCATCACCACCCTCAGTATAAGACTCTCTGTACTAACAACCTCTGATATAAGGCTGTTGTAACCCAGCTCCCAGCTCCATGAAATCCCATCTCCACCCTCAGTATAAGACTCTTTGTACTAACAACCTCTGATATAAGGCTGCTGCTGTACCTCAGCTCCCAGCTTCATGAAATTCCATCTCTACCCTCATTATAAGGCTCTTTGGTCCCCATATTCAGAGCTGGCCGGTAGCATGTGCACACATGGGGTAACCACGAGAAAAAATATAGTCAAGGGCCGGCCTGCCGGCACAGCAATAGTGCTACTGCTCACAATACTGGTGATTCAGGTTCAGGAACAGGCTTGGGCTGTCGGAAGGACAGCTGGAGAAGGAGGCTTGAGTGTCTGCAGGACCTCTCGTCTTCTTTGGCGAGAGGGGGGATCCTCGGCTCGGTCCATGACCAACCTTTAGCGGAGGCTGGAGGTTCGGCATGTCCGAGCTGTCAGAGTTTGGGTGGAACTTGACGGATGCCGACATAGGCTGTGGCATCATGCGTGTGTCACATTGGGGGAGTGTACATCACAAACACCCTTGGCCAGGCACGACTCTAACAGGAGTGCTAGATAGTCCTTCTCCACCAGCACCGGCAGCTCGTGAGTGGACCCTGATGAAAGCATGAAGGTATGGAACTGGGGGGATGGGGTGCTTAAGGGGCCTGGATGCATCCCCATCTGGGGGGTCCCTCCAAGCTTGTGGTGTGTTGGTGGAGGGTCAGGTGACAATGCTACTCTAAGGAGAGGGGGGAAAAAACAGAAATATCAAAAAAAAGAAAAAACATGGCCAGCCGGCTCTGGTGTCATATTCAAACTGATAACATGATCCGAACCAACCGTGCTAACCATTTGAATATTGGGCCATGGTAGTGTGGTGCACAGCCAGTGACCACCATGCTTTGTACCATGCTATCAAGGCACTGGGCCGAAGACAGCCCATGGGGTAAAGCGCAGCACACGCTGGTTAGCACCATGGCCCCTATGGGCAATATTCAGCCAAAACATGCAGATGAGCCCATTGGGCTTGCACAGTGCTAGCAGGCCATTTGCATGCCCATTATTGGCTTATCTGCATGCCAGCACATGGGCCAAGTGCGGCGGGCCTGGACCACCCTCCCTAGCCCTGATCCCCTGCCTGGTAGGTTGGGGAAAATCATTGGTGGTCCAGCGGTCCCTCCCTAATCTTGATCCCCTCTGCTATGAAAAAACAAACATTCCTGGTAGTGTAGCAGTTCCCCATACCCGAGCCCTGATCCCAGCCCTTATAAAAAAAAACATCTCTGGTAGTCTAGCAGTCCCCTTCCCCTGAGTTCCGATGTCAACGTAGGTGAAAAAAATAAATAAATAAACTGGTGGTCCAGCGGTCCCTCCCCAGCCCCAAGAAACATAGATTTTAACAGCAGATAAGGACTGCCTGGCCCACCCAGTCTGCCCATTTCCCTACCTACTTAAACTCCAGATCCTAAATGATTAGCAGCTTGCCCTCTCTTTCCTTTCACTAGGGTTGTCTTCTATCTATCCCATGCATTCTTGAACTCACCAATCATTTTAGCCTCTATGATCTCCACTGGGAGGCTGTTCCATCCATCCACCACCCTTTCTGTGAAGAAATGCTTCCTTACATTACCCCTGAGTCTTCCCCCAGCCTCATATTGTGACCCCTTGTTCTTGCACATCTCTTGTTTTGAAATATGTCACCCTCTTGAACCTTGTTGATTCCTCTGAGGTACTTGAATGTCTCTATCATATCCCCCCTCTCCCTCCTTTCCTCCAGGGTATAGTTATTGAGGTCTTTCAGTCTTTCCTCATATGTTTTCTGGTGCAGTCCTTTCATCATTTCTGTTGCACTTATCTGGACCGCCTCCATTCTATCAATGTCCTTCCGAAGATGCGATTTCCAGAACTGAACCTAGTATTCCAGATGTGGCCTGACCAACTGTCTGTACAGTGTCACCACCTCCTGTTTTCTACTTGGGACGCCCCTCCCTATGCACCCCCAGCATCCCTCCAACCCTCCCCACCGCCTTTTCGCATTGCTTGTCCATCTTCAGGTTATCCGTTATGTTTACCCCCAGGTCCCTTCCCAGTTTTGTTGGTGTTTGTTATCTCCCCCCATTTTGTATTACTCTCCACCATTCCTGTGGCCCAAGTGTATGACTTTGCACTTTTTCATATTGAATTTAAGCTGCCACACTCTTGACCATGCCTCCTATTTGCCTAGGTCTTGTCTCATTTTTTCTACTCTGTCTGGAATGTCTACTCTATTGCAGATCTTGGTGTCATCCGCAAAGAGGCTTACCTTACCTTCCAGCCCCTCCACAATGTCACTAATGAAGACATTGAAGAGGACTGGCCCCAGAACCGAGCCCTGTGGCACCTCACTTATCACCCCCTCTCCTGGGATTAAACTCTTTTTGCCACCACCTTCCCCGGCAGGTTTGGGAAAATCATTGGTGGTTCAGCAGTCCCTCCCTAGCCCCAATCCCCTCGGTTATGAAAAAAAAACAACATCCCTGATAGTCTAGCACCCCCCAAGCCCGGATCCCAGCCTTTATAACAAAAACATCCCTGATAGTCTAGTGGGCCCCCCCCCCCAAGCTCAGATCCCCCACGTAAGTGAAAAAAAACATCATTGGTGGTCTAGTGGTCCCTCCGCAGCTCCATTCCCCTCCCCAGTAGTTTTGGGAAGATCATTGGGGGTCCAGTGGTCCCCTCCCTGCTCTAATCCTCTCCCTGGTATTTTGTTTAAAATCCCTGGTGGTCCAACAGTCTCCCCTTCCCTAACCCTGACCTGCCATAGCATTCCAATGTCGTGCCTGGTAGTCTAGTGGACCCCCACCCTGGCAAGTAGCGTCCCATGATCCTGCTCCCATCCCGCCTCTTCCCCTGGCACAGCCCTCTGCTCACCACCCCGGCCGGCCACAGACCGAGGTCTCATGAAACCTGGTTTGTACCATGCTAACCTTTTGAATATGGGAGCCTCTGTACTAACACTCTCTGATCTAAGGTTGCTGTACCTCGGCTCCCTGCTCCATGAAATCCCATCTCCACCCTCATGATAAGGCTCTCTGTTCTAACACTCTTTGATATAAGGCTGGCCAGGAGCAGATCCAGGAGTCCTATAGATGGAGGAGCTCAAGTCAGATAAAAAATAAAAATAATAGGCTGGGAGTCTGGTGGGCCGGCTAGACCCCCAGAAATTTTTTAACATTTTGGTGCACTCTGGTGCATTTTAGAGGGTATTTCTAATGCAATTTCTACCCATTTCCTCCCAGCCCATGCTTTGTGAGTTGTACCCTAGCACCATCCCCAGAGTCCCCACAGTCCACATGACAGTATGTTGCCCAAAATACCCTCCACCCCAAAAATAAAACAAAATACCAAAAGACTGCAGCTGGGCAGCAGCACATCTGAAACACATACAAATGAGACAAGTTGAAAGAGACTTGGTGATGAGGACAAACTGCAGACAAATTAAATGACAATCCAAGTAAACAAGTTCACAAATGTCACTCACTCAAGCACATTATGACATTACCATAAAGCCAGCCCATCCCAGTTTGTCCTGCAGTACAGATTAACCTTTTCCCCACCCTTACATCATAAATAAATACAATAACTATAGAAATATGGGAACAAAGTCACTTCGCTATCTAGTTTCTGAAAATATAATTTCAAGTTTGCTTGCTGTTTTTGCAAAACAGATTTTATTTTATAGAGCAACTTATTCCAAAGAAAGTACATTTTTAAATAATTAAAATATGTTTTATTGTTCTAAAATTTCCTTTACTGGGATAACCCCATGGTATGAGGCATCTCAGTGTTATGATAGGTCCAAGAAGTCAGTAAGCAGACAGCAGAACACAGTTTTTAAACAAATATAAAAATGCATTTTTTTTATTAGCAACAGCACATGCTTGGGTACATCATAACTTGCACCCCTCCCCATTCAACACATATAACTACATAAACTACATTTTTATTCTATCACTTTTTTCTCCGGTTTTGTAACTGCCTGTGTCAATGTGTCAAACAAGGTCTTATGACTTCTGCTGGCAATTTTGCTCTCCAAGCATGCAGAAACTCCTGCACATGCCATAATATACAGTAGAACACCTTTGAAACCCCTATGTCTATTACTTCCCTCTGTGCTCATTCACACTGTACAACCACGACTGAAAAGACCACACAGATTAGACATACGGTACATGCTGAAGTTTTTACCTCAGTTCAGAGGTCTCATGTATCAGTTTCTGCCTCTCCTGGTTCATGCTGTCGCTGAGACCAGACCTGCCCCAGTATTCATTTTGTACCATTTGTAGCGTGCAACCAGAAGGCACTACCCTCCTACTCCCTGTCCTGCGAATCCATACCAAAATCAAGTTGCCATATAGGACAAAACCAGCAGTGACCTTAAACTATTTTAATGTCATGAATTTAAGGTCCCCATACTAGAAATTAATAACACTAGTACTACAAATGGCCTACTCCCCATTATCAGTGCAGCCCCCCCCCCCCCAGGCGCACCACAAGACTCACAGCTATCCCTTCTTTTCGGGTCCCCCTATGTAGAACATCCCTAGGGCAAAGATTCTTCCGCTACTGTGACCCTCTCTGGCTCAATACGTTACCACCCCCACTCTCCCAGACCCATAGCATCTCACTATTCAAAACGGGTCTCAAAGCTCTACTACTTGAGAGTGCTAAATGTACCTGTGGCTAATTTGCAGCCCACTCTATTTGCTACCTCACCCTACACATCTCCGGACACAGGGCCTCTCTAGACCCCAAGTACCTGCACCCTACTAGTCTCTGTCTAGGGATTCCAAGAATGCTGTTTAATGCCTCACTGTTTAAATAAGTTCTAGCCTGTACTGCTCTGTCAGTACTGATACTGTAAATACTGCCTGTTTATGTTCGTCTTAGTCTGTATTTGTTTTACCTCCACCCCCTGTAACCAACGTAGAGCCTTTGCAAAAGAGTCTGTGACTCAAAGGTTTGTAATTCCGATTGTATTCAATAAATAAATAAAATAAAATTTATTACACACCCAGTTTGATGAGCACTAATGTCCAGTCCTATCCCAGCAGCCACCTCCCACCCACCATAATTTGAGACTGTGAAAGTCTTTCTTTTTAAAGCAAGAAGTACCTGATTAAATGAAGACTTGATCCATTTTCAGCAGGCTGAAGTCTATGTGCCCCAAGTTGAGTACTGTCTCCGGTCACCTGGCCGGCAAGCTCTTTCTCTCTAGACAGCACACTCCATGACTCCTAATGAGAAGAGCTCTCAGCTGCAGCTTACTTCAGCTACCGGAAGATGACCTGAACCTCACTCCAACTCCTTGTGCTGATTTACCAAAGCCACACTGTGTTACTGGACTGCTTACGCCTGAAACCCCCAGGCTCTACTCTTCACTTGTGGGCTCCACTATCTCCATCTGCTCCTCAGTATTACACTCGCTCCTCTCTTGCTCCAATGTTAATCTTCTGAATGAATGAATTACAGCTCACTCTTGTTTCGGCAGCCCAGACATTTAAAGAAGGCGCCCTTTGCTAGCCACATCCACTGCTGGATGCAACAGCAAATCAGGAGCAGTGAGCACCAGGCGACCTGGTTGAGATCTGTATTGTTAAGGTCCACTCCGCTTTGCTGCAGCTGTACCCCCATGTGCATGACCCCCCCCGCACATGAACAAAGGAGCTGCACCAAGCCTGCAAAAGTAGAGAATGAATGCTCAGGCTCACCAAGGCAAGACCAGCTGCTGCCACAGTGCTGGGTCCTGACCACATGGTGCAGGATGAAAGTTAATAAGAAATTCATGCTGGAGACTGGCTTTTCTGGGAAGGGGGGGATCAACTAAGTAATGCAGGTGGAGGTGGTTGTTTACTGCACTACCAGGACACTGGAGGACAGATGAGACCCACGTGGCTCAGGTGGCTTTCATGGAGGCATTAGTGCATACTGATTAAAATACAGCACAGTGTGTTACTAATAGAGGAGCTCCATGATGGGGGAGCGATAGCACCTGCTCCCTTAGCCCCCCCTCTAAATTCACCTATGGCTGCTGTACCTCCCATTCCATCTCAACTCTCATTGTAAAGCTTTCTCTTCTAACACTCTCTGATATAAAGCTGCTGTACCTCAGCTCCCAGTTCCATGAAATCCTATCTTCACCCTCACTGTAAGGCTGTGTGTTCTAACAGACTCTGATATAAGGCTTCTGTACCTTGGCTCCCGGCTCCATAAAATCCCATCTCCAACCTCACTATAAGGCTCTCTGTTCTAACACACTCTGATATAAGGCTGCTGTAACTCAGCTCCCAGCTCCATTAAATCCCATCTCCACCCTCATTATAAGGCTCTCTGTTCTAACACTCTGATATAAGGCTGCTGTACCTCAGCTGCCAGCTCCATGAAATCCCATCCCTACCCTCATTATAAAGCTTTCTGTTTGAACACTCTCTGATATAAGACTGCTGTATCTCAGCTCCCAGCTCAATAAAATCCCATCTCCACCCTCATTATAAGGCCTTCTGTTCTAACACTCTCCGATATGAGGCTGCTGTGCCTCAGCTCCTGGCTCTATGGAATCCCATCTCCACCCTCATTATAAGGCTGTCTGTTCTAACTCTCTGATATAAGGCTGCTGCACCTCAGCTCCTGGCTCTATGAAATCCCATCTCCACCCTCATTATAAGGCTGTCTGTTCTAACTCTCTGATATAAGGCTGCTGTACCTCAGCTCCCAGCTCCACAATGCCCGCCTCTACCTTTCATTAGCTCTGTTGTAAGACTGCTGTACTCCATGAAGTCCTAACTCCCTCTCAGTACATGGCTATCTGATCTCTATCAGCTCGCAGAAGAACAGCCATCAATATTAGTTATGATTCTCTGAGCCAGCACTTGTTGTTTACTTTTTTTTCCTTTCTAACTTTTTCTAGTTGCAAAGTGGAGCCTGACATCTTAGTCTGTGCATGAAACATGAAATACTTCATTGAAATACTGAATAAAACTAATTTTAAATTCATCTGCTGGGCGTAATGTTGGATGGGTGGGAACACAAAAAGTCCCTTTGGATGCTCTGCCTTCATGCCGAGCCCTTGATTAATAATGAAGGAATGCTGTTGAATTTGTCAAAGCAATAGCGTTATTACAGTACGAGAGTATTTTGATCTAGTTATTTTTAGCTCTGCTTTTTAATTATACATATTTTTACATTTCAGTGTAAATGTTTATGCTACCCCTACAAGAGCTAATGGCCTAGCTCTTACCATCGTGACACATTCCGTTGTGTTAACTTGAAATGCTCGTAAGTAATCATTGAGAAGAAATGTAATGTGTTTATTTTGCAAATGCAGCACAGACATGAGTCTGGAGATCCTGGTTCCAATCCAAACTCACTGGCAGTGTGATTGAATAGATTAAAGGGCTGTGAGCCAGGAGATCCTGGTTCCAATCCCAGCCCCCAGGCAGTGTGGTTAAAAGGTCAGAGTATCGGAGTATGAAGCAGAAGGCCATGGTTCCCTATCCAGCTTCCAGGCAGTGTGATGTCTAATGGTTAGGAAAAAGGCCTGTGAGTCACGAGATCCTGGTCTCAATTCCAGCTCCCAGGTGGCATGGTACCTAGTGTTTAGAATAAAGAGCTGTGAGCCAGGAGATCCTAAATCCAATACCAGCTCCCAGTCCCAGGCAGTATAGTATAGTGTCTAATGGTTAGAGCAAAGGGCTGTGAACCCAGGCTGTGAATAAGGAGATCCTTGTTCCAATCCCAACTCCCAGGCAGTGTGGTGTCTAATGGTTAGAGCACAAGGCTGTGAGTCTGGAGATCCTGTTTCTAATCCCAGCTCCCAGGCAGTGTGGTGTCTAATGGTTAGAGCAAAGGGCTTTGTGTCAGGAGATCCTGGTTTCAATCCCAGCTCCCAGGCAGTCTGGTGTATAATGATTAGAACAAAGGGATTTGAATCAGGAGATTCTGGTTCCAGTCACAGCTCCCAGGCAGTTGTTTTTTTCATTGTTAGATTAAATAGCTGTGAGTCATCAGATTCCTCTCTGTTCATTGTACTTGTAATGTTTTTTGTGACTATGTGTTTGACGTGGAACCTTTGTAAATGAGCAACTGTGCATAAAGGTAATCTCTGAAGGTTTCAATAAATAAATTCCAGCTCCCAGAAATGAAATGCAGTGCATTCCAGGCTAAAAGCTTCACCAAAACAAATGTAATACTAGGTTTATTGTCACATCTTAACAAACTGGTAGACAGTGGTAAGTGCTCTAACCAGGCGCAAGCATTTCACAAACTTACTTCCACTTCAGCAAGAGGTGCCCGAGTGGTCCAGTCTCAGCTCACAGGCAGTATGGCTTCAAGGTTCTAGCAAGGGTCTGTGAGCCAGGAGATCCTGGTTCCAATCCCAGCTACCAGCTAGGGGAGGGGTGGTTGGGACCTGGTGGTGAGTGGTGGGTAGGTGAAAGGTGGGGTTTGGTGGGACTGGGAAGAGTAGTGTCGGCGGAGTGACGAGGGGTGGGAAGATTATTACCTTTTCCACATCCACAAGTAGAACTCTGATCTGGAGCAAGTGAGTGAAGAAAAACACAAGCATGAAAAGTAAAGCTGTGGAGATGAGATGTACTTTTCATTGATTGCACGTCTGTTTTCTTCTCCGATCATAGGCTGTGTCCAGCTACCCAGTAGACCATTTGAATAACTGAAATATTCCTCATAACACTTCAGTTCTCCATGAACCAGCAGTGCCGGTGTAATAAAATTACGCCTAAGAGCAGCACATTACCTCCACTCCACCCCTAAGACAATCGCCAGCTTGTTCAATCAGGACAAGTCATCCTTTCCTCCGTGGCACACCCTTTGTTTATATTTAGCCTGCACAGCTCACTGAGAAATTAATAATCAAATCATGCATGACAGACTGTTTGAAGCTTTAAATATCGTAGGACAGGCAGGGAGGCTCACAACACAGGGTTTAACCCTTTCCAGGCTTTTTCCTAGCCTACTGTATGTGAGCAGTTACATTTTAGGACAGGGACCCAGATGATGGGTGGTCTGCCTTGACAACTGGTAGCTGGACAACTTCACAACAGGGTCCTAATACGAACACCAAGAGACCCCCACTCAGTACAGGAGGGAAGTATATTTCAGAGGAAGCATTGCGCAAGGACAAGGGGACATGATATGAGAGGAGGGAGGGAGTAAGGCTCAGGGGGAATGCCAGGAAGTACTTTTTCACAGAAAGGGTGGTGGATCGGTGGAACAGCCTTCCAGCGGAGGTGGTGGGGGCTAAAACAATACAATGTTCTAGAGCACATGGGATAGACATAAGGGTACCCTGGAGATGGGCAGAGAAATCAGCCGCAGATCAAATAGGATCTGACTGGCAGCACTGAGTAGGGAAATGGGCAGACCAGGTGGGTCATATGGTCCTTATCTGCCATCAGATTCTATGTATGTTTCTATTGGTGCTAAAATAAGTAAGTGTCCAATTCAGGTAGAAAGAATCTTATATCTACAATATTTGCCATGGGGAAGGGGGTCACTGAATTCACTGTTTTAACTGATGTATGCTGTAACGCAGTAACACCCCTAATAAAACAAGCATTTGTCAATGCCGAACGTTCGCTTGCAGGTATTTGCAGTGGTATTTGACACTTGGACATGGCTTAAAAAAATCAGTGACAAAGAAGTACAAGCATTTGTCAATGCCGAATGTTGCTTGCTTCTATGTGCTGTTTAGGTATTTGGAAGTCATTGGAGTGCAAATATTGAAAATTCGCGAACTTATGAGCGTGTGTAGGAACTGCGCAACGCACGCTTGTAAAACAGTCATTTTAGAATTTTTCACCAAATTTTCAACATAGCCATTTTAAGATGTCTGCTCATGAACAGTGTCACTGTGATTTTCTTAATGTGTCCATACATTGATTTATTTACCGACTGCGCCATTTGCGCTACATGGGAAACACGTTTTGGGCAGGATGTGAAAATGACAGCTGTACTGCTCATAAGAAGGTGTGGTAAAATGGCAATGTTGAAAATCTGGAGTGAAAATATTGAAAATTTGCAAACTTACTAGCGTGCATAGGAACTGCGTAACGCACACTCGTAAAACAGTCATTTTTAAGAATTTTTTCACCACATTTTCAACACTGCCATTTTAAGACCTCTGCTCATGAACAGTATCACTGTGATTTTCTTAATGTGTCCCATACATTGAGTTTGCACACCGACTGCGCCATTGTGCGCTACATGGGCGGAAACACATTTTGGGCAAGATGTGAAAAATGACAGGTGTACTACTCATAAGAAGGTGTAGTAAAATGGCAATGTTGAAAATCTGGAGTGGAAATATTGAAAATTCGCAAACCTATGAGCATGCGTAGGAACTGCGCAACACACGCTCGTAAAACAGTCATTTTTAGGAATTTTTTCACCAAATTTTCAACATAGCCATTTTAAGACCTCTGCTAATGAACAGTGTCACTGTGATTTTCTTAATGTGTCCCATACATTGATTTCGCACACCAAATGTGCCGTTATGCATTCCTCATGGCGGAAACACGTTTGGGCAGGATGTAAAAATGACAGCTATACTGCTCATAAGGAGGTGTGGTAAAATGGCAATGTTGAAAATCTAGGTAAAAATATTGAAATTGTGAACATATGAGCCTGCGTAGGAACTTTAATACAGCATGCGCTTGTAAAACAGTCATTTTTGGAATTTTGCACAAATTTTCAACATGGGGTTTTGGGACCCTTCTACGTGAATGATGTCACTATCATGGTGTTATTCAGGCCGAAGGGTGATTTCGTGCAGTGACTGCGCGGTGACTGTGAAATCACCCGCCCGAACCATGCGCGGCAATGATCTATCATTCATGAGGTCTAAACCCCATGTTGAAAATGTGCAAAATTCCAAAAATGCCTGAGATATGCAATAAGTTGAAAACCCCTATCTAGCCCATTATACAGCTTACCGGCATTCCTCAGTTCGCGGTCGGCTTGAAGAGTGCAGACGTGTTCCCGGTCCACCGATGATCATCAGCAAGCTCCGGAGGTAAGTATGGGGTGAGGGGTGTGGGAGGCAGGGTGCGCAGTGGGTGGGTGCGGGTTGTGGGGGGCTGGGAGAAGCGCCGTGGGACCGTTTTAATTTACAGGTTTAAAAAAAAAAAAAAAAGCGGCGTGATGTTTGCCACGCTGGGTGGGCTCCCAGCGTGGCAGAAGGATAACTGGGGGGGCCATGGAGCCGACGGGGATTGGGCACCCCGTCGGCAGACACACGTTGATGTTTGCCACGCTGGGGTGGGTTCCCAGCTTGGCAGAAGGATGGGGGGGCCGTGGAGCCAACGGGGGATTGGGCACCCCCATCGGCAGACGACACGGGACAATTGCCACGCTGGGGTGGGCTTCCAGCATGGCAGCAAATATTTGGGGGGGGTGGCGTGACGCAGTGCTGTGTATGACATTGGTGGTTTTCTTTGAAGAGAAGACCACTGCTGTTATACACAACACCGCGTCCGATTGGTGCAGGACTGCCACGCCTGCTCAATGGAGCAGGGGATTGCAGAGGAGGGGCACACCTTCAAAGTGTCCCATTCTCCCAAGACGTTCCTTGTGCATGCGCGCAAGTGAACGTAAAAAGCCATTTGTAGTTTGTGAATGAGCAAGGGCTGAGCTGTGAATTTCACGTTTATTTTATGCTTGTAAGATGTATGGAGATTATGGCTCTCTCCTTATCTGCCTGCTCAGTATTTACCTCTCATTGGATGGGGTCTGCACCTCAATTAAAGGAAGGTAATGTCAGTAAGTGAAACTTTGTTTTTAAAGCATCCATTCCAGGAGGCTTTAGGTGCTAAACAACAGAACACACAATGTAAAATTAGAATGAGAAAAAAATATAACAAGCAGGTAATAAAATATAATTAATAAAATTAAATAAGACTGAATTTAAATAATGTAAATGAAACATTGCCAACAAGTTTAATGTAAGGAAAATGTCTCCTTAAATAGGGGGGACTTTAGACCCCTCTTGAAGGCTTCCAATGAGGGGACCTCTCTGAGGGCCCTTGGGAGCCAGTTCCACAGGGTTGGGTTGGCTGCCAAGATGCCTAATGTAGGCAGTGCACCTTATAAAAAGAAGCCACTTCAGGCAGTTGAATTTTGGAATCGGGGACCCAGCTGATGGGTGCTTCACTTGACAATTGGCAGCTGTGCAACTTCATAACAGGGCACTGATATGAACACCAAAGACACCCACTCCTACTGGAGATAAAATAAGTAAGTGGTCAAATCAGGCAAGAAGAATTTTATGTTAGTAAAATTTGCCATTCGAGGAGAGTGTACACTGAATTCTGTGTTGTAACTGATGTATATCATAAACCATTAGCACCCCTAATGAAAAAGCATTTAAAATCTGTGAATGAGTAAGGGCTGAGCTGCTAATTTTGCATTTCTTGTATATAAACACTCCAACCATTGGGCCTGTTTCTGTGCGAGAAGTCAGTACAGGAGGCTGTGAGTAGAGTATTGTGGGTAGAGAGATGGGTGATAGTGGAGAACATCAGACCACCTTCGTAACTGGGTTTAAGAAGGCCACAGTGTTGCGCAAATGGAGTAAGTTGACATTCTTATGTGACATCCGAATGTTACTTGGCGATGCTACCTTACAGTGTATGTAAGTGCGAAAGGACTGGCAGATCCGTATTACTGGATATAAAGTACTCCTACCAAGTTTTGTTTCTGCAGTATGGAGACTTTTTTTTTGTTAGTGGCATTTCTTAAACAGAAACATATTACTAGATGTTAGTGTATTTGAGTTGGGGGGCTTTGTCCCCCACACCCCTTGTCTTTTAAATATGGGATGTGGAAGTAGAGTCCTGTAACTCAAACAAACTAAAAGTAATTGACAGACCACTACTCACATTTGTCACTCTGAGTTGGGGGCCTCTGCCCCCACATCCCCGTGTCTTTTTTAACATGGGGGTGTGTGAGGAGGTGAAGCTCCCTGACTCACTAAAACAAAAAAAGACGGATAGATTGCTGATCATTGATTGAATCCATGATGTAGGTTACATGAGTCAAGTCAAATGTGACCTATGTCAAATTCATACGGTTTTGTCGGTGGGCCAGTGTTCTCCACTATCGCTGAGAGATGTTAGGTAGCGTGGAAGAGTACTTTATTAAGGAGTTGGGTGGAGTGTAAGAACACTTCTTTAGGGACCCTGAGAGGGGATCCCGAGAGATGATATATTTGGTAGAACAGGATGGACACACTGTGTAAATATCATTACAGAGCAAGGTAAGTTTAGGAGGGGCTTTAGTCAGTGCTCCAGGTTACGCTGCAATCATGTGCGTTCAGCTTGGGGGGGGACCTACCACAGATTTCTGCCACAACACCGCCACCTAGGTGGCCATCAGTGGTGGTGCCTGT
Source organism: Neoceratodus forsteri (assembly GCA_016271365.2). Classification (NCBI taxonomy): domain Eukaryota; kingdom Metazoa; phylum Chordata; order Ceratodontiformes; family Ceratodontidae; genus Neoceratodus; species Neoceratodus forsteri. The sequence continues at coordinate 220,172,560 of JADMNL010000026.1, forward strand.
AGAATGGATAAGGGGTGGGAAGATAATCCCTGTGGAAGATGTCAGCACTGTCGACGTGAAGCATCACACTTTCCTTTTCATGGAGCATCCAAGGGGAGGGGGAGAAGAAAAGAGGACAATCTCACCAGCTGTTACAGGAAAAAGCCTCTGCAAACCCCCCACCACCACCTACTGGGCTCAAGGCTCAAGGCGAGCTCAGCTTAGTGAGCTTTCAGGAGGGGAACTATGGTACCCCCTCCAGCCCCACCACAGGGGGAAAGCTGTGGGGATTCCAGCCAAGGACAGAGATATGTCCCAGAGACAGCTGGTGATGGGGTTGGGGATTGCTGGAAGAGTGAGGGCAAGCCTTTGTGCAGGAAAAATAAGTTATTCTATTTGCTTCATTCCACAGTTTTGAAAGGGGAATTCATGGTTTCATAAACTGGCTGAACTGTGATTGACCCTGACCACCAATGATAAGGTGATCCCCTAGTAGGTCAGGTATTTACTCTCCCCCCCCCCGCTTGGGGAAGGACTCTTCACACTCCAGCAAGTCCACCTAGGCTTCGCCCCCCCCCCAGTGCCATGGACTTACCTCAACTCCATCCTCCATACCACTTGCCACTTCTGTGCCTCCCCTTCAAAGTGCTGCGGACCATGTCTCACGCCACTGCAACCAGACCCAAATGGAGGAGCACCACCAGCAGCTAGGTTGGATCTGGGACTGGCCGGCATTGTGTCGGAGCATTTTCTCTGTATGCTGTGGAAACGTGATGTGCAATGGCGTCCATGGCATGTGCGATGTCTGCCACATCTCTCCCTTCATCTTCTCTATAGCTCAGGCTTGTGACACCTCCTGGCCTCCACCAGGGGTCAGTCGGTCCCGTGCTCATGCCCACCCTCTCGCCCGCCCCCGGAGGAAGAGCAGTCCTGCAGGCTGCTCCTCCTCCCCCAGCTGACCATCCAAAACCCGAGTCGCTGGGGTTGCAGGCGGTAGTGCTACCGCTGCGCTGGTGAGATATTCACTCTTTAAATGTTTACATGCCAATATGAGCTGTGATCTCACTACTTTCAGTTTTGTTTGATGACCACACTCTGGTTTCCTTTTTTAGACAGAGCACTGGTGGACCATAAGGGGCTCACAGATGGCCAGTGCGGAACATGCTAAATCGAAGGTATTTTGATATTTATCATGCTCCCCGCTGGCCACCTGTAAGCTGTTTCATTGCGTTTCATTTTGAGGCAGCCCCCCCTTGAGGAGACAGTACAGGCATGCCTGGGGGGGCAAACATTTTCACCCCCATACACTTTATAGAAAGAGGCAGAGGGTACAGCTAATTCTGATGTGGATTCTTCACCTTGTATGCTATCCTCATCCATGAGCTCCACAGGCAGACAAGCTTCATGGGAAATCCCTGGGCAAGAAGAACAGCATCTGACAGTGGAGTTCAGCATGTATGTGCAATCTCCTCTGGCATACTGGGACACCTGATATTTAGAAGATTTCTCCTTGACTCACCCTCAGCTCTGCTGAACTATCTCCATGGGTTACCAAGTTCTGTGCTCCCTGGATCAGACTGAGAGTGCACAAGCCCTTGGCTTGCTCTTTCAGCTTCTGTTCATTTGGGAAGATAATGAATGGAGTCTGCAGTAATAAATTCACAACTACTGTACATTCCAGATTCCATTGTTTTCCCTGCTGTCAGATTTAGAAGGATATCCAACGGGGCCTCAATGAATAAGTCACATTTCTCTTCTCAGTCTCTAGATGCTTCCTTTTTACTTAAATCCCACTTTCCATGGTGTCCTGGATGGTTTCCATGTTCTCTCTCTCTCTCTCTCTCTGTACCTCATTTTTATGTGAGTCTCATAGCAACTCTAACACCAGCCTGGAGGCCTAGTACTATTTTACTCACTCTTCCCATGGAATCAGCAGCTCAGGATTCACCCAGCTTGGTGATCCATCTTGGGAACTCCAAAAGAGTGCTCCTGGCTACAGCCACTGCCACTTCAGCAACTACTCTGTTCTGGTGTAGTTCTTGGATATAGAAGAACTGACCCTGGGCTCCATGGACCTGCAGAGAAATCAGGCAACCTTCTGTCTCAGCTTCTTCCCCACTGGAACTGAAGAGAACCCGCTAGAATTGAACCCATTCCCTTTTTATTATCTAAGAACAACTGGATCTGGCAGACAGCCTGAAAAGGTGGGCCTGGGAGAAACACTATTAACCCCTTAATAGCACTTAGGGACTACTTCTTTGTGCTTTAGCATACCCAACTGTAAAACTGGACAATCATAGAACCCTACTGAATACAAGATATTGCATCTTGGCTGGGCTATCATGGGTAAACACACTGTAATAATAGGTTAAAACAAAACCTCACTGAAAATGAGATATTGCATCTCAGCTGGGCTATCCAGGGTGAATTCATCGCAACATTAGGTAAATATAGGACACCACTGAAAATACAGTATTGCAACATAGCTGTGCTATCCGAAGTGAATACATTGTAAAAATAAATAAATGCAGGACCCCACTGAAAATGAGACTCTGCATCTCAGCTGAGTAAAAATTACATTGTAAAAATAGGTAGAAATGGGGCCCCATTGGAACTGAGGTATTGCATCCCAGCTAGGTTATCCTGGGTAAATGTATTATACAATCAGGTAAAAGCAGAGCCCAACTCAAATGAGATACTCATCTATCCAGGGTGAATGAATTATAAATTGGGTAAAAGAATACCCCACTGGAAACAAGATATTACATCTCAGCTGGGCCATCCTGGATCAATACATCATAAGAATGGGGAAAAGTGGGACCCACAGAAAACAAGATATTGCATTGTAGGTGATTATCCAGCCAGAGCCAGCCCAGCTCACAGTGCTCACCTCGGGACACTCAGAGCTCCCTAAAGGTAGCTTTGGAACTCCCTCCCTCCTCACAAGCCAGCCCAGCTCACAGCACTCACCTGGGGACACTCGGAGCTCCCTAAAGGTAGCTTTGGAATCCCCTCCCTCCTCACAAGCCAGCCCAGCTCACAGTGCTCACCTTGGGACACTCGGAGCTCCCTAAAGGTAGCTTTGGAACCCCCTCCCTCCACACAAGCCAGCCCAGCTCACAGCGCTCACCTCGGGACACTCGGAGCTCCCTAAAGGTAACTTCATCTCCCTCTCCTGCTGCTAACTCCAGGGGGTGTTAAAGGCTATTTTTTGACCTCCAAATCCAACTGATTGTTTCTCCAGCCTGGGACTTGACTTCTCAAACCAGGGTTCACTTGCTGAAGCCATCGGAACTTTAAGGACATTTTGGGACACTTTTTAGCGCTTTTTCTGCTTTCTGCTCACTTACAGCCTGTCTCTACACCTCAGGCTTCCTTGTTACCATTTGCTAATGTGCTTGTCTAGCTAGTTACAGATTTACAGTTTCTGTGCTAGAGAGGAATTTGCTAGATAATTTACTAGAGAATTACTGGTGATTTCGCCTGTTGACTTACATACCTGTTTCTCCATGGATCTTTGTGAGACCTCCTGCATTGTGGAAGTGTTCTCCCTAGATTCCTGCCTGTCTCCATCTTGGCCTTTCAGTACTGCTGTATGTGCTCACGCATGCGCAGTATCATCCTCCCCCTCCAGACCGTGTGAGGCTGAGATTCCCTGCCCCCTCTCCTGCTGCATACTAATGTCTCCTTTGTTTTGTCTTTCTCTTAGGTAGCTTTGGAACCCCCCCTCCCTTCTCAGAAGCCAGCCCAGCTCACAGCACTCACCTCAGGACACTTGGAGCTCCTAGAAGGTAACGTCTCCTCCTCTCCTGCTGCTAAGTCCAGGAGGTGTTAGCCCATTGACGCTTTGCGTTGACTGCCCGCCCACCCAGCAACCCTCCCTCCCAGGGCATGCCTTAATTTATTAGCCCTGCCTAGTCAAGATATCTGTACCAGTTTTTTAAAGTGCCCATTCCTCCATTTGCTCATTATATTTAGCAGCCACTAGAAGTCAGTGTTCCCCCCTGTGCTGCACTGCTTCACCTTTCTAGCCACACTTGCTCCGCTCTCCTCCCCTCTTTTCCATCCTTCCATTTGGTCTTTTCCACCCCTTTTCTGTCTCCCTCTCAATAGTCTCCCCCAGCCTCTACCTCTGCACCTTCTGCTCCATAGTCCATGACTCTACCACTGCTAGGTTAGCAGCCCTGTAGGTAGTGTTCTTTTCTGCCTCCTATTCCTGCCCTTCTCCTTACATCTCTCCCCATCCAGTTTTCCATACCACCCACTGCCTCTCTGCTGCTACTTCTATTCCTTGCTCCATGACCTCCTTTGTCCTCCTGTCCTTCATATCGCTCTTCTCACTCCCCCCCGATCCAGTCCCCATCTTGGTGCACCAGAACATTGTCAAGACTAACCCCTCCCCATGCCAATCCTACCACTTCCACTCCTCTTCCAACACAGCCTCCTCACTGCCCCCCCCCTCACTAACCTCCTCCTCCTCCCCTCTCCTTTCCCATGCATGTTCCCATTCCTCCTAGCTGCACCCCATGTCCTTGCCCTCACATTCCGGTCATCATCTGCAATCACACCCGCCTATCACCACTCGGATCCTGCCTCTACAAGCCTCCTGCTTGCTTTGCAGAGGCTCTTCTTCTCCTACTTCTTCTGTTTTCCGGTAACATACACCCCAGCCCGGTCCTATCTCCTCACCCCACCCTCCTGTTTAGCTTCTGGATGGACTGCGATTGCTTCCATAACATCGGTAGTCTGCAGAAAAATTTGACTGCCTCCAGGGGTGGATGGCCCAATACCAACTTGACATACTCTCCCTTGTGGAAACCTGGCTCTCCAAACCACCTCTGACTCAGCTGTCTCCATCCCTGGGTATTTGATCTACCATGCAGATAGGAGTGGAAAACGTGGCAGTGGCTATGCTTCCTACCTTGAGACACTCTGCAGGGCCAACCTCTTCCAGCTGCCTAGCTGGACCATGTCTGAAGCTCTCACCCTGAAAGTCTCTGTCAGTGCAGTCACTGCCCCTCTTACGTCACTGTAGTTTACATTCCCCTTGGAACCAAAAACAGCATTTCACTCTATTTTGAATTACCTCTCCCACCTACCCACTAAGGCTGAATACATAATCCTTGGTGATTTCAGCATTAATTGGCAGTCTAGCTCTGCCACCTCATGCAAAGACACTATTGCCATGATGGACCTCTCACAAGTTGTCCCTGCACCCACTAGGTATAACTCTGAGACCGGGTCTGCCACACTCCTGGACCTGATGCTTACCAATCACCCCAATAGGATTACTAGTGTCTCAGTGCTCCCCAATGCCCTGAGCAACCATTCTCCAGTACACTGCACCTGGACATGTAGGGTAAAGAAACTTCCACCCAAAATCATTCTCCAATGCCATCTAAAACCCGGTAATCTAAAGCATTTAAAACACTACCTCAACCTTTGGGACTGGTCCCCCACCAACAATGCACCTGACATTGACTCGGCGCTGGACTACTTTATCCACTCCTTCAACTATGTCTGTGACATATTTGCTCCTTTACTAAATGCCTTATCAAGGCCCCTCCACCCCATGGATCTCCCAAACTCTCCTTGACCTGATGTGCCACCGTGACTCCTCTGGCAAATAGCTCTTGACATGGGCAAACCAGCCAACAGGCGTTACCATGCTGCAAGGAATAAGTGTACTTGGAATCAGTAGCATGCAAGGCTGAACACAATAGAGCGTACCTCACCTCATCCTGAAGCTCAGGTAGAATGTTTTGGGATAATCTAAAGGGAACTCAATGGGAAATCGTGTCCCCCCAAATCAACACCAATAGCAGTATTACTACTGACCCCAAACTCATAGCTGATACCGTTAACACCTCCTTCTCAGATGTCAGCAGTGTGCCCCCCATTTCTTTGATCCTCTAGCCTCACCCTCGTCCTCCGCCCACCCACCACCCCCTTGTTGTTGAAAACTATTACCCCCAGAAAGTCAAGCCCTACCTGCTAAAAGCCTTAGGGAATTCCTGGTTTATCTGTGACACTCTGGACCTCAAACTCCTATGCCTGACCTTCAATGAAGTCCTCACCCCCACCAACCTGCATCCTCAACTGCACCCTTTGCCTTGGTCAATTCCAGGCCAAATGGAAGACTACCATCATTACCCCAATCCACAAAAGTGGTGACCGTACCTCTGCTGGGAACTAGTGCCCCATCTCTATCCCCTCCCCCATCTCTATCCCCTCCCCCCAAGGCCTTGGAGAGACTCATCTCGGACCAACTCACTGAGCATCTCACAAAATACAATCTGCTATGTCAAGAACAACATGGCTTCCGTAAAGTCCACAGCACCACCTTGACACTGCTGGAATTCTCCACTGCCATGCATTCAGCCCTTGACAAGGGGTACCTAGTGGTTGCAGTCTATGTGGATCTGTCGAAAGCTTTCGACACTGTGAACCATTCTCTCCTCTTATCCGTCCTCTCCCACTCTGGTCTTTCCCAAGATGCCACTAACTGGTTCTCTCACTATCTATCTGACAGGTCTCAACAAGTCAGGTTCAGCAACACAGTCTCCTCCAATCTACTGGTTAGGTCAGGGGTACCCCAGGGATACATCCTTGGGCCCCTTCTCTTCAGCCTTTTTCTAAACATTCTCCCCAGTACCTGTTCCAGTAATGTGCTCCTCTATGCAGATGACACTGTCCTCTTCTCCTCCCACTCTGATTCCCATATGCTCCAGCTATCCCACCAAAAGCCTTCACTGATGCCAAATCCTGGTTTGCTGAGCACTGCTTAGTATTAAATTATAAGAAAACCAAAGTCATGGGGTTGCTCTTCACCAGAGCAAGCACAAAGGCCATTCACTGTGAATCATCAACTCCAGCTGCAGCCCCTTGACCAGGTGCATACCTTTAAATACCTAGGTATCACCTTGGACTCCTCCCTAACTACCACAAACACATCCATCTCCTCTGCACCATCAATACCAGAATTGATTTACTACATCAGCATAAGCACTGTCTCACCCCTGAGGCCCTCCACCTGGTTGTCTCCTCCTATATCTTCTCCCTTATTGATTATGGGATCTTGGTCTATGGGTGGCCGACAATTCCTCCCTTCACTGAATAAGAATATCCCTTAACAAAGCCTGCCACTTAGTTTTGGGCTGTGACCAAACCACACACACATGCTCCCTTTACAATCTCTCCAGCTGGCTCAATTTTGATGATAGGCTCAAGTATCAAACTTGCCTTCTTGCCAAAAGATCTCCTTGGGACTCCACTCCCCCCCGGGTCTCTACCCCTACTACAACCTGCCCCTGTACTAAAAAACACCCGCAGTTCCTCTAAGTCCCCCTTCCTGAGTCCCCAGGGTCGGCCCTCCCTTTTCCAAAGAACTTTCAGCTGTAGAGCCCCACTTTGGATGAATGCACTTCTTAGTGCCTTAGCTACTGAAAATAAGCTAGGTTGCTTCAAATCTCTCCTCAGGGAACATCTTCTATCCTCTAGCACCTGTGACTGCTACTAGCCTCCCCAGTTGCCCACCCTTCTGCCATCCTAAAACACTCCCTTCCTCCATCCTCTCCCCTATCTCCCCCCTACCCGACAGTGGATTCTCATCCTGCCTCACTGTTACCGCTTGTACTGTGTCCTCCCCACTTAGCTCGTACAGTCTATGATTACTATACCTATAGTGTTGTTTTCCGCCTAACTGTAACCCTCTCTGTACACCAAACCTTTGTATTATTATCTGACTGAATGTATTCTGACGTGGCGCCATTGTAAAGGAGTCTCTGATGCAAAGGTTTTAATTCGATATGCTCAATAAATAAATAAATATCCTAAGTAAATACAATCTAAAATTGGTAAAAACAGGAACCCAATGAAAATGAGAATTGCATCTCAGCTTAGATATCCGGGTAAATACACTGTAAAGTTGGGTAAACCCCAGAACCCCTGAAAATGAGATATTGCATCTCAGCTGGGCTATCCTGGGTAAATATGTTGTAAAACTGGGTAAAAGCAAGACTGTACTGAAAACAAAATACTGCACCTCAACTGGGTTATACTGGATAAATAAATGGTAAATAAAATGGCAGTACAACTTAAGCTCATGTTTACTTTGTACAGTTGGGAGGAGGGTCAAGTCTGGACCAGCTCCTCTTTGCTGCAGAGATTATGATCTTCATCAGTCCCTTTATCTAGACAAAATGTCATCACTGTCATCATCCTCATCAGGTCATCATAATCATCATCCTCATGTTCATTAACATCATCATCATCCTTCTCCTCATTGTCATCATTATCCTCTTTATTGTTGTCATCATCATCATCATTATCATAGAAACATAGAAACATAGAAAGTGATTGCAGACGGGGGTCATGCAGCCCATCTAGTCTGCCCATAATCCTACCCCTTCCCTTAACTGCTTTCAGTGTTATGATGCCCTTGTATCTATCCCATGCCTTCTTGAAAGTCTTCACCATGTTTACCTACACTGCCTCCTGTGGAAGGCAGTTTCATGGATTAATCACTCTCTCGCTGAAGGAGAACTTTCATGTGTTACCTCTGAATCTGCTCCCCTCTAGCTTCATGTTGCGCCCTCTGGTTCTTGAGTGATTTTTTATATGGAACAGGTCCTGGACCTGCACCGTGTTTATTCTTTGAGGAATTTGAAGGTCTCGATCATGTCTCCTTTCTCCCTCCCCTGCTCCAGGGAGTACATGTTTAATTCACGTAACCTCTCCTCATATGATTTGTCATGCAATCCATGAATCATTTTAGTAGCCTTCCTCTGCACTGTTTACAGTCTGGTAATATCCTTCTTAAGGTGTGGTCTCCAGAATTGTACACTGTACTCCAGGTGTGGCCTAACCATTGATCTATAGAGTGGAAGGATGACCTCCTTTTTTCTGCTGGTAATCGTCCTTATTTTGATCGAATCACCTTTAATATCCTCATCATCCCCATCATTCTCCTCCATCATAATCAACATTATCCTCATTATTAATATTGTCATCATCGTCATCATTATCCACATCATTGTTATCAACATACTCTTGATCGTCATCCTCCTCCTCATTGTGATCATCATTTTCATCTTCATAATCACATAATTATCATGATCCTCAAAATAATCATTATCATCATCATTGCCATCCTCCTCCTCCTCCTCATCAAACCATCTTCCTCATCGTTATTTCTGTCATTATGCTAATCATCATAATTATCATCATTATAAGCATCGTCGTCATAATTATCCTAATTATTCTCATCCTCATCATTGCCATCATCATCATCTTCATTGATTTATTTATTTCAAAATTGGTAACTGGGAGAGGCACACTAATCTAATGTTCATTTCCAGGTGCAACCTGTGGGAGGGGAATAGTGGAAGAACAGCAGCATAATATGTAATAACAAATCAGTCAAAACGACATTTGATTAAGTTTGTGCAAATTATAAATAAATACAAAAAGTTGCATATAGAGAGAATAAAATGCAATATGACTCAGTAAGAAACATTGAACAAGAGCAAGTGCAGGACTGGCAGCAATACACAGTGAACAAGAACAATGCTGACAACAGGTGACTGACCTGCAGGGTGAGTTATTGCCTGATCTCATGATGGAGGGAGAAAAGAAAGGTAATGAGGAAGTAAACCCAAAGGCAGGAGCGGGACCCAGTCTGCATTATTGTCATCATCACCAACTCAACAGGCTTTTCTGTTAGGTGGCGCCAGCACACTCTGATGCCCCACTGGAACACTTGAGGTTGAGTAGACAAATGATCACCTTGCCTGCATGTAATGTGTCTGGTCAGTGTGTGTGGTGTGTTACTGATAATCAGTTGATCGCCAGGCAAGGGTGTAGGCTTTATGATCTTCAGTGATCATTAAGAGATCTTAGAAATGAGTGTGCACAGTCACCCAATGGACCAGTGACACCACTGTCGATACAGGTTTGGAAGTGGACCTAGGAGCCAGTCAGGAAACCGAGGGGGCTGAGGTGCTTCCTGATGGCAGAACTTCCAATTGAGGAGGGATGTTGCAGAGTTCTGATGCCACAGTGACCTCTTTGGTGGGCCAGCAAGCTTGCTCTCTGCAAGGGTTGGCTGTGTAAATATGAGGGCAGTGTCAGCAGACACAGTGTCTCCAGCTGCTGGGAGGAATGAAACAGAAAAGGGGGAAGGAAGCAGTGTTATTGGGTTGATGGTTGATGATAATATTGGGCCCCACTCTGTAATGATCCCTAGTCTCCCACAAGAAGTGGTTGGTGGAGGTAGCAGCAGACAGCATTTAGAGGTTGCTGGAGGGAATTATATATATTATATAGCGAGAGAGAGAGAGACAGACAGAGACAGACAGACGGACAGATAGATGGACAGACAGATAGATAAATACTGGCGATAGATAGATACTATATGTAGATAGATAGATACTGTAGATAGATAGATAGATAGATACTGTATGTAGATAGATAGATACTGTATGTAGATAGATAGATAGACAGACAGATAAATACTGTCTATAGATACGAATATACAAACATACAAAGAAGCCACCAGAAGAAGGCCATTTGGTCTATCAAGTCTGCTCATATTGCAGGGTCCACAGCTTGAGCTAATGTCCTGCCCTCCTTCCCCACTCCTCCCATCCTCCCTACCCATGATCCTTACCTCCCCCATGCCTATCCCAGCCTCTCTTAAAGCTGCCCACTGTCTTCAATGAGATGACCCCTTCTGGCAGCGTATTCCAAGTGTCCACTACCCTCTCTGTGAAGAAGTGCTTCCTGACTTCCCTCCTAAACCTCCCACCCTCCAGCTTAAGACTGTGCACCCTCGTGTTTTGGTTGCCACTCAGCTTAAAGAGACTCTCCTTATCAACCTTATTTATCCCTTTCAAGTACTTGAAGGTCCCAATCATGTCCCTCTCACTCTCTGTCTCTCTCTCTGCTGTCTTCCAGGGAGTACATGTTCAGTGCCCTCAACCTCTCCTCATATGCCTTACCCTGCTGACCCGCTATCATCTTTGTAGCCCTCCTCTGGACCTTCTCCAGCAGGTTAATGTCCTTTTTGAGGTGTGGGCACCAGTACTGAACCCAGTACTCTAGATGTGACCTTACCAGTGACCTGTACAAGGGCAGTATAAACTCCTTTCTCCTATTACTGATCCCCTTAGATATGCATCCCAGCATCTTGTTTGCTTTTGCTGCTGCTTTCTTGCACTGCGTGGAGTGCTTCAGGTCACTAGTGAACATCACTCCCAGGCCCTTCTCCTCCTCTGATGCAGATACTCAGACTTCTCCCAGGTAGTACTCTGTCCTGATTCTTGGCTCCAGTATGCATAACTTTGCATTTCTTGCATTGAAGCCAAAGTACCAGATCCTGGACCACCTCCCAGCTTTTTCAGATCTTCCTTGTAGGTCCTGCATCCCTTCAGCTGTGTCTATTTTCCCACAGAGCTTGGTGTCATCTGCAAATAGACACATTTTGCCCTTAATGCCATCCACAATGTAATTGATGAAGACATTGAACAACACCAGCCCCAGCACCAAGCCCTGCAGGACCCAACTGGTTACCTCTCTGGTGCCAGATAACTCTCACCCACAACCATCCTCTGGGTTCTGTCCCTCAGCCAGTTTTCCATCCATTTGGCCATCTTTTCCCCAACCCCGAGATCCAACAACTTCCTGATCAACCTTTTGTGGGGCACTGAGTCAAAGGCCTTGCTGAAATCAAGATAGAGGATGTCTGCCACTTGATCCCTGTCTACTGTCTTAGTGACACAGTCAAAGAAGCCAATCAGATTCCTTTGACACGATCTTCCCCCATGAATCCATTCTGCCTCGCATCCTGGAGACCATGCTCCTCTAGATATTCCACCAACCTTTCCTTTAGTATGGTCTCCACGAGCTTGCTCACAATGGAGGTCAGACTGACTGGTTCTGTAATTCCCTGGGTCATCCTTGGGACTGCTTTTGTGAAGGGGCAGTACATGTGCTGTTCTCCAGTTCCTTGGTACCACACCTGACTCTAGTGAACTATTAAATAGGTCTGCCAGTGGCCCTGCTAGATGGATGGATAGATAGATAGATAGATAGATAGATAGATAGATAGATAGATAGATAGATAGATAGATAGATAGATAGATAGATAGATAGATAGACACTGTATGTAGATAGATAGATAGATAGAGAGATAGATAGATAGATAGAGAGATAGATAGATAGATAGATAGTTACTGGAAGTTTGTGTGGAATTTGTATTTGAGTATATAAGGCTTCAAGCAGAAGTACTAATGAAGATTTAAAGGCAAAGTAAACTTCTAGTGACTCTGTTTAAACCTGGGCATTCCCCTCGCCTTATGTTTCCTTTCTTGTCTGGAAATTTTGGCCTGGCAATAATTTCTGTAATATCTGGTCTCTTGTTCTGGGGATTACATTCCAAGGCATATAGATTAGAAAAAGGACTAGAAATTATTCTACAGTTTTATCCTGTTCAAGACAAAACCTGTCCCAACTCATTTTAATGAATGTTGTCTCAGATTTTTTTCTGAAGCTTGAATTCACTTCTAACATTTTACCTGCCATTTCATTATTTATTTTCTAGTTTGCTTTTGGCCCAACTTTGCGTAACCTGATATATTTCAGTAGAATCAATTCATTTCTTTAACTCTGTATATTCTTGTAATTTAGTTGTACCACCATTTTATCACCATTTGTAACCATGTCCAATGGCTTAAGTTGGTCTTCAATGTCTTTTAACATTAATTTCCTTTTTTTGTTTCTCTAAGAGGCCTCAGAGATGACTGCCCTTCTTACTGTAGTTTTAAATGCATCCCATATGTTCACTATATGATCTTGAGTTATTATATTGTCTGTACTAATATGTTTTACAGCTGTTTTAAGTTTTTACAGAAAGATGTCATCTGGTACCTGATTCACAAAACTTTGCCCTGGCACAAACCCAGTCTGCGCCATGCAAACTGGGTTTTGCAGCAATGTGGTATTAACAAAAGCCCAGTTTGCACCCGCAAACTGGATTTGTGCCGGATCAAAGTTTTGAGAGGCCGCAATGCAAATTAGGGGGAGGGGACCTACATATTGGTACAGTCCCTTTCACTAAGCATTTTCTCCATGAAAAGGCCTTTTGTGGGTTCCCATGTGTGGAGAAAATGCCACTGAGTAAAACCTCCCCTTAATTCCACACAACCCTAGTGGTTGTTGGAGGTACTTTAAGGTAGCCCCCTGACCCACACCACTGTGTCCCTGGTAGTCCAGTGGTCCCTCCCCGATCGCTGATTGTCATCCCATTATAAAAAAAAGAAGATATGCCCTGATAGTCCAGTGGTCCCTTCTCCCTCCCTGATATCCGGTCGCTGTCCCCATAGTATAAAATATGTTCCCTGGTAGTCCAGTGGTCCCTCCCCCAATCTCTGATCACCAGCCTGTAATAATAATAATAATAAAAAATATCCCTGATAGTCCAGTTGTCCCTCCCCCCTCCCTGATTGCAGATCACTGTCCCCAAAATAAATAATACTTTCCTAATATTCCAGTGGTCCCTCCCCGCTCTCTGATTGCTGGCTGTAATAATAATAAAAATATCCCTAGTAGTCCAGCGGTCCTGCCCCCGATCTCTGATCACTGACCTGTAATAATAATAAAATATCCCTGGTAGTCCAGTGGTCCCTCCCCTCCCTCCCTCCCGATCTCTGATCGCCAGTCCATAATAGAAATGAAAATATCCTTGGTAGTCCAGTGGCCCCCTTCCCCAACATCTGATCACTGGCCCATAATAAAAATATCCCCGGTAGTCCAGTGGTCCCTCCCCCTTCCCCGATCTCCAATCGCCAGCCCATAATAATACTAAAAATATCCCTGGTAGTCCAGTGGTCCCTCACCCCTCCTCCGATCTCTGATCACCGGCACGTAATAAAAAATGAAAATATCCCTGGTAGTCCAGTGGTCCCTCCCCCCTCCGTGATTGCAGATTGCCATCTCTGTAGTAAAAAATATGTTCCCTGGTAGTCCAATGGTCCCTCCCCTGCTCTCCAATCACTGGCCCGTAATAATAAAAATAGCCCTGGTAGTGCAGTGGTCCCTCCCCCCCGATCTCCTATCACCAGCCCATAATAAAAATATCCTTGGCAGTCCAGTGATCCCTTCCTCCTCCCCCAATGTGTGATCGCCATCCCCATAGTACAGAATACTGTCCCTGATGGTCCAGTGGTCCCACCCCTTCCCCAATTGCTGATAGCCATCTTATTCCGAAAAACTAATGTTCTCCCTGGTGACCAGTGGTCCTCTCCTGCTGATCACTGTCCCTTGGACAGGAAAACACATCGCCCCAGTGGCTAGTGGTCCCTCCCCCCACCTGATCACCCTCCCAATAGATATACCAAATTACCAGATTTTGTTTAGCGGGTGGGCTGACTGAGATAAGGTCCCTTTTTCAGAGGCGACACGGGGTTAATTTACACAGGAATCAATGCTGAAATACATTATCTACAGAAGCACAAAGATACAGTGCTTTACAAAATACAATAATGGTGGTGTCTAGTGCAGTGCACCCCCATCCTGACCCCTCGTATGATAAAGTGATGTGACATGTGTCCCTGGTGCTCTAGTGGACCATTCAGTATAAGGTTTTCAGAAGAACATATTTTTCCCCACAAATGTTATGTAAAATAAATTTGAATGTGCCTGCTACATGTTGGCATTGTGGGTCCCACACAGCTGATATATTTCACTTATTCTGGGAATGTTCACTAGGTACCAATTGCTAGTTCCAGTCTTTTGTAATAGTAAATCAAATTGGATATAGTTCTCCACAGTGGCAAGATCCCAGACTAATTATTTTGGAAATGTATAGCAATTCAGTGGTGCAACCCAAGCATGCAATTGCTTTGAAAGCCAACATCATGACGGTTAAAAAGCTGATTTTTAAATATTGGAAACACCCAACAACTTTGTTGTCATTCCCAAATTTAGAATGAAACAACTGTTTTTGAGTTTTCTCTATAACTGCAATGTCTTTGGGAGCAACGAACAACTGTGGAAACTTTATATATAAAAGACTGAGAACTAGAACGAGAAGATTTCACTTAACTTTGCATGATCCAAGTACTGTATCATAGTTATAGTTATTTATTACAAGGAAGCCATCTATTGGTTATTCATGATTTATTTAGGTGATGACTGTATGACTCTGCCTGAGAAACATGAACTGCTCTACCAGCAGAATACTCATTGGTCCAGATATTCAAAGAGTTGTGCATGGTGGCAACAGTGTTGCTACATGCACACCACTGATATTCTCTGGCGCGATATTCAAAAGGAAAAGTGCGCCGCAAGACAAATCCCGATGTGCCGGAGCGCATCAGTAATGTATGCAGGCACAGGAAGGTGTGCCCATGCATAACCTGCACAGCCCGATATTCAGCCTGGGATGTGCAGAGTCATGCATGCGCAACCCCTACTTGTGCCTACACAAAGTTAAGCCCCCCAAAAAACGAACAAATGATGGCCACCCACAAGTGAGCTGCCACACTGCAGGGCGCAACACGGCAGCTGCCACCTGTGGGTGGCCACCTGAGTTCTTGCCGCAACTGGCTGTGCCCCCCATGCCCCATCATGGGCATCCATATAAAGACACCCCCGTCCAATATGTCTGGGGGTCCAGTGGACCCCATGTGCCCAATTGCGGGCATTGGTATAACCCCCCCATCCAATATCCCTGGTGGTCCAGTGGACTCTTATGTGCCCGAACGCAGGCATCTTTAAAACATAGAACAGTCCTATTACCCTGGTGGTCTAGTGTACCCCTCCCCACCGCCCACTGGAGCCCCACCACCCCACTCCCCTGTCAGCCAGCTGGCAGCAGCACCCCACCTCGCCTGCCACCCGCCGCCCGCCGACTGACAGCTTGGTAGGTTGTACAACCATTGGTTTACAGCATGAGCCAATGGGCGCAGCCCATAACAGACACTGATACAGTCCAGATATGTGAATGAATTCATTCACATATCTGGACTGAGTAGTATGATATGGTTGCACGCCCATTGGCTCACACTGTGAACCAATGGGTGTGCAGCCCTACTGAGCTGTCAGCTGGTGGGTGGCAGGGCGGCAGGCGGGTGAGGTGCTGCCACCCACCGCCAATGGGGGGCAGGGCGGTCGGGCTCAGTGGGTGGGTGGGGAGGGGGTACACTAGACCACCAGGGTAATAGGACTGTTCTATGTTTTAAAGATGCCCGTGATTGGGTGAGTGCGGTCCACTGGACCACCAGGGATATTGGGGTTATACCGATGCCCGCGATCGGGCATATAGGGGTTCACTGGACCACCAGGGATATTACAGGGGGGTTTTCTTTTAGATGAATGCCCGTGATTGGGCTGCAGGGGGCGTCAGTCCCCGACGGCTGCTGCCTGGCAGGGCGCCAGGCACAAGTCATCGGGGATTGGCGCACCTGCATGCTAATGGAATGCAAATGGGGCCATAATGACATGCAAATGGCCCCATGTGTGCCTTGCATAAATTATGGCCCCATTTGCTTGTCCCCTTTTGAATATCGCAGGTGCTGTGCATGGCGCAATGGCACTTGCGCTAGCACATCTCCATGCTCCACTCTGACCACTTGCACTGGTGCAGTGCCACTGCGCCATGCACAGTGGGGGTAGACAGGGTGTGATATTCAAAGCTGCTGCGCCATAGCGCAGCTCTGTTGAATATCACCCAGGCCACACCCCTGCGCAACAAAGTTGAGTTGCGCCCAGGCTTGCGCCACTGCCTGGCGCAGTTTGCATATCCGTGCCCCAATGTTCATGTTTACATACTGTGTTGCTAATCTACATATTATAATCAATAAAAATTATTAATTAAAAAAAATAGCTAGATACTGTCTGTAGATAGACAGACAGGCAAAAATGAGTAGGTAGGAATTATTCACTCTTAAATAAAAGTGATAAATTTGATGTGTGCACCCAAGCACTCCTCCCATAGGGTCACAGCCTATCCATTGATCTGCATGGCTTTGTGGGGATGGCAGGGATATGTGCACCCAAAGCCCTTTGTCCACAGTGTCACAGCCCACCCATGGATATGCATGCCCTGTGGGGGTGTTGGGGAGATGCACCCCAAGCCCGCCTCACACAAAGTTACAGTCAATCCATGGATCTGCATGGTGCTGTGGGGGTGGCAGTGGTGTGTGCACTTCAACAGCCCATCCCACATTGTCACAGATAGCCCATGGATCTGCATGACTCTGTGGGGGTGGCAGGGGGGGCACTGGAAGTCCTCTTTCCACAGTGTCATAGCCCACCCATGGATCTGCATGGCCCGAGGGGGTGTGGCAGTGGTGGTGTGCCCACCCCAGCCTCTTTTCCACAGTGGCATAGCCCAGACATGGATCTGCATGGCCATGTGGGGGTGGCAGTGGTGTGTTCACCACAAGCCTCCCTCCCATGGTGGTACAGTCCAACCATGGATCTGCATGGCCCAGTGGGATGGCACTGGTGTGTGCATCCCAAGCCTCCCTCCTGCAGTGGTACAGCCCAGACATGGATCTGCATGGCCCTACAGGGATGGCAGTGGTGTGTGCACCACAAGCTTCATTCCCATGGTAATACAGTCCAGACATGGATCTGCATGGCCTTGTAGGGGTGGCAGTGGTGTATGCACCACAAGCTTCATTCCCATGGTAATACAGTCCAGACATGGATCAGCATATGGCCCTGTAGGGATGGCAGTGGTGTGTGCATCGCAAGCTTCATTCCCACGGTGGTACAGCCCAGCCATCGATCTACGTGGCCCTGTGGGGCAGCAACAGTGTGTGCCCAAAATCAAAAAAACAGAAAAGACTGGCTCTGACACCAGAAACTGTTGAATAAGCTTCAATTCATTAAAAAAATGAATTTACAAAGTCATTTGGACCCAGGAAGCACTGTACATTCTACTAAAGCCCTGACTGGTTTCACGCATACACATCCTGAAGGAGGCTGGTCATGCACAGAAACATTAAAATTGAAATGATAAATGAAAGTGACATTGTGCTCGGAAGGAATTAATCCGTGTACAACCAAACAAATTTAAAACATAAATGTTATGATTTCAGCAGTCAAGCAGTTCCTTCCCATATTATATATTAGTGTTGGCAGCATGTCTTACAAAATGTTCAAAACATGTGTGTGCCACATGGAGACAATTTAATAAACAGCAGCTAACCAAAGTTAGGACACTGAAATGCTGATCGCTATTTTGGTATTACAAATTGAAAAGACCCGCCTTCAGGGCGTGGGGATTTTATGTAGAGGAAAGTCAGTGGAATCGATTGATAATACAGAGCACAAAAACACTGTTGTGCTGCTTCCCACATAGAAAATCAATCAGTATTGTATATTTAAGAGGGACAAAAGCAGGAATTATAAAATGTTAAAAAGACACAGGAAATACAGGAATCAAATAACATACTGTTAAATTCCTATATGCAATCAATTCGTACCAACAACAGTGAATGCTAAAAAACATATAACAACTAATTAGGTCATTGAAAGGTCACAGGGGTCAAATAATATACACATACTAAATTTTTTGGCTACTTGTTTTGAAACTTGTAACTGTACATCATGCATTATCTCTCTGTACCATTGCTTACTTTGTCATGTACTGTTTCCTTGTGATTTATCTGTATTGCCTTTAACATGCTACTACTATTTCGCTTGTATAATATCTCAAAATTGTTTATTCTGTGCCATTGTTTGTGGCCCAGGTCATGCCTGAAAATGGTCCTTGGCTCAGTGCACTTACCCGGTAAACAAAGGCTTAAATAAATAACTAAATAAATAAATACATTCCAAAAAAATAAAAAAATTAATGTGGTCTTATCCTCCAAGGAAAGGTGCGATATTAAATGACTCATTCAGTCCTGGCTACTTCAATGCCCCGAGCTGATAAATCCAGAAGACGTACTTTCTCAGTATTAGGTTCTCAAAATCACCCCTTCTCCTACCCAACACCACTCGTTATATCCCACAAAAGGTGAATGAGCGTTCCTCATGATTAAGATTTTCCTGGATGTGTCTGTACAATGCATTTGTCGTGTCACAATTTCTAATAGAACTCGGATAACCCCTGATTCATAACTTAAACATCCTGGAAGTTTTTCCCACGTAGAATACATTGCCTTTACACACTGCCATGTATACAACCCCCACTGTATAACAATTAATGAATTGTCTGATAGCAAAAGATTTAGAAGTGTTTACACTAGTGACTGTGTCTGTTTTAAAGACACACTTACAATATGTACAGTGTCCACAGTGGTGCGTACCCTTATTGGGACTAGGTAACCAGGTTGTTCTCGTAGGTGGGATATGTTGTAATGAATGAAACAATTTGTCTGCCAGATTGGAACCCCCCTAAGGAACACCATACAGGATGAACTATCTACCTCTCCATTCAAAAATGGCACAGACTGTAATATGCTGCAATGTTTCCATAACACATCTCTTTCCTGATTTGATTGGGTATTATAGGTGGTGATAAAGTTGAGTGTATTGCTCTGTTCCTGATGTCTAATACAATATGCTAACAATTCCTCTGTTTTGTTGCCTTGCATTTTCGCTTGCCTGTGTCACCAAATCCAGCCTATAACCTCATTCCAAAAACATCTATTGCATCTCCTCTGAGCTAGCATCAAAAGACTCAGTAGAAGGACAATTCCTCCTTACTCACAAAAACTGCTTTAAGAATGTTGTCAGCTATGTATCATGGATGACAACTGGATGGTAATAATGGACTACTTCTATCTAGAATTTTCGTATATAGATCTGTGCTGAGTGAAATGCTCCCTTCTTTGGATATAGTCATATCCAAAAAATGTACAGAGATGGGACTACGTTCCACATAAATTTCAAATTATTATTACTATCCCATAGGAATGATACAAAATCAAACAACTCCCCCTCACTTTCTTTCCAGATCAAAAATATATCCTCTATGAAGCATTTCCAGATGCCAACTCTCACCAAAAAATTGTTGGCTTCTGGGAAAAGTACCGTATCCTCCTCCCAAACCCCCAATAAATGTTGGCATAATTGGGAGTGAAGGTCCCTCATAGCAATACCCCTGATCTGGTGATACCTAGTAGGAATCCTGAAACAAAAAGAAGTTACAGGTAAGTACTAAATGGGCACAACCCACCAAAATCCCTGGTCTCTGTGCTGTACTTGGTATCAATCAATCAATCAATTAATCCATCTTTATTTTACCAGGTGAAACACCGTTGAGAAGAATTAATTTACAAGGTGGACCTGGACAGGTACATAAAGAACATACAACATGAATCATCTTGGACAATGTACTACAACAATGAATATGTGCAATAATTACATATTAGGCACAGGTCGCATATGCATCAGAGTTTGGTTCAAAAACAGCAATGTCAATTAAATTATAAAAGTTGTGCAGTCAAAATGTGCTGGGGGCCCCACTAGAAAAGGAAAGCCTGAGGGAATAGGAAGGAAGGGAGGGAGAAGGTCCAATAGGAAAAGTAAATGAGGCAACTGAGGAAAGAATAGTGACACAGCCCTACCTCAGTAAGATCTGAGGGTTAGTAGCTAATGAAGGGTGCTAGTTACAGGTTGATGCAGACTGTGTTATATAGAGAAAGGCACGTCCCTCTCAGAACAGATTGGGAGGAAAAGGTTAGAGAGGCACAATACAAATACTACTAATGCTAAGGGCAATAGTAGGCGCCTTGTTCGAGGGTGGTGGAGCTTAGGCGTAGCAGTTACAGGTATCCTGTAGTGACTGCCAGAGTAGGGTTTTGAACGTTGCCAATCTAACAAAGTTTGATAGTTTCAGGGTCTTTTGAAGATTGTTCTATGAAGTGGGGAGAGTGTGACTTATGGAGGAAGTGCCATGGTGCCATGATGGGTTCTAATTGTGGGAATGTCTAGTAAAATATAAGAATATCTCCTGAGCGAGTAGTTCCCATGCGTAATGGCTAGGAGGTTGTAAATGCATTCAGGGAGTTTATTGATAAGGGCTCTGTAGATCCAGATAGCCGCGTTTTTCAATATTCTGGTTTATAGTGAGTGCCAGCCCAGCTGCAAATAGAGGGAGCAATGGTGTGTGTTATAGGAAGCGCAGGTTATAAGTCTTATGGCCCTGTGGTACAAGGTGTCCAGTTTGGCTAGTACGGTGCTGGGACCATGGCTGTAGATAAGGCCAGCATAGTCTCGAAGTGGGAGAAAGGTAGTTTGTACCAGCCTAACTTTGGCATCGTAGGTGAGTAGGTGCTTGATTCGAAAATAAGAGTCCCAATCTTAGTTCTAATGTTTTAGATTGTTCCTCAATATGTACAGTGAAGGTGAGTTTACAGTCAGTCCAGAAACTCAAATATTTAAATTTGTCCACTAGCTCCAGTGATTCCCCCAGTAGTGTAGTAATCTGTGGCTTAGATCCTGAAGGACGTGGAGTAGCTGAGTATAATTGTGGGGATAGAAATACAGCTTTTCTTTTTTTGCATTGAGCAGCAGTTTCAGCTGCAAAGTTTATGCTGCAATAAGCTGAATTCTTGCTGCAGTATGGTATGTGCTAGTTCGACAGTGGGCCTGGCGATATAAAGCATGGTATAAATCCAAAAAGAGGTGAACATTTGCAGTCTTTATTCCAGAGTTAATGTCATTAATGTATGTCACAAAGAGTAGTGGCCCCAGTATAGACCCTTGCAGAGCTCCCCTCAAAAGTATTTTGAGAGGGGAGAGGTCACCTTGTGCCTTTACTTGCCGCTGTTGACCAGTCAGGTAGCACTGGAACCATTTCAAGGCAGTATCATTAACATCAATGCTTTGCAGCTTGATGAGTAACAGATTGCGATCTACTGTATTGAATGCCTTGCTCAGGTCTGGGAATATGGTGCCTGCATGGTTTTTGGAATCCGACAATTACCAGTCATTGGTCACTTTGGCTAGGGCAGTTGTCGTACTGTGGTTGGGCTGAAAACCAGACTGAACAGGGTTGAGCTTATTGAGAGACTCTAGGTAATTTCGCAATTGTGTGTTGACTACTTTTTCGAGAAGTTTTGTGAGTATAGGTAATAGGGATATGGGTCTATAATTATTGAGGTCACTTGGGTCACCTGACTTAAAAAGCGATATGATGTGAGCTATTTTCTGTAAAGCGGGGAGAGTGCCTTATGAGAGTGACATGTTGAACAAATGGGTGATGGGTGTAGTGAAGTGAAAGCTTACTCAAACTGTCACTCAAAGCCTGAATACCCTCCCCATGTGGAATATTAGGGTATAACTGTTCCACATCCATAGTTACCAACAACCATTCCCTTTCTACCTAAAGATCCTTAATGATGTTTAACAAATGTGTGGTATCTGATATAGAAAGGCAAGTGTAGTACAATGTCCTTGAAATGAGAGTCCACAAACTGTGACAAAGGCTCAGTATGTGAGCCTATGCCTGCCATAATAGGCCAACCAGGAGAATCTACTAAAGATTTGTGGACCTTCGGCAAAATGTATGGTATACTTCAATCAGGGTTAGAAACATGCAAGAACTCCTCCACATCCTCAAAAATTACCCCCCATTCTACAGCATTGTCAATAAACATATCAATCTGAATTTTAAACCTGTTTGTAGGGTCCGAGTTTAGTTTGCAATAAAAAAAATTGTGATAACAGCTTGCATCTGCCAGTTGCCTATGGATCTCCTGAATATATTTTTGTATCCATAATAACAATGGAGCCAACTTTATCTGCCAGTTTTATAGTAATATCAATGTTACTCTCTCATTCGGAAAGAGCAACACGTTCAATACAGTTACCTGGAGTCTGTGTAGAAAGTCTCTCAAATCCCTTAAGCATGCCCTTTCAAAACTTGCCTGGTGGGATTTTGTGGTGGTATAAAGGTGGATGCCTAGTGGAAATATTTCTCCAGGCCCTCATTTTCTTGTCAAGTCTCACTGGGGTATGAGTTAGTAGGCAACACTTCCACAGGTGTATCTGTATCATAGATGATATTGGCCACCACTCCATGACACATTTTGTCCCTACCAAGAAGTCCTTCAAGTTTAATTTTCATATGAACCACTTAAGGTCCACAAAAATGTCAAGGGAGTTTAGTTTGGTGGTAGAGGGAAGCTCAGTCCTTTCTGTAAGATGCTGTCTTTTGCAGAGGTTAATGGTGTTGGTGAAAGGTTAATAACATTTATTTCCGTTGCTCCTGTATCCTCTCCTCCTCCTCTGCTGGTCTTGTGTTGTGGTATAGACTGAGGGCCTCCTCCTCTGCCTGCAACTACCCTCCTGGTACATAGCTACATAGATGTTGTTGGCAGATAAGGACTGCTAGGCCATACAGTCTGCTTTTAAGCTGCCTAACGAAGCGTTCAGTAACTCTATCTGATCATTGCCTTTAGCTTTTTCTTCTTATCTGTATTATTCCTTTGTTTCTGTCCCATGCATGTTTGAAGCCCACCACTGTATGGGCTGCCACCACCTCATGGGGCAGGCTATTCCATGCATCCACCACCCTTTCCATAAAAAAGAACAAGTGGGAGGAGCGTGGTGAAACCATGAGCATTGTGCCTGTATAATTCTTGAGTGTACTTGATAAGGCAGTACACACATGCCCTCATCTAGGATCAAACCTCTGACCCTTTGCTTGTAAGCCAGGACACATCCAGTGTGCCACCTGGGAAACTTAAAAATATTCTTGATAAGATGGCAAATTCCTTCCCTCACCTAGAATCAAACCTCTGACCCTTTGCTTGTAAAGCAAGCACACATCCACTGTGCCACCTGAGGAGGGAGCAGCTTGAGAGGACACCCAGATTTGAACCGGGGACCTCTTGATCTGCAGTCAAATGCTCCACCACTGAGCTATAACCTCATGGGACATCTTCACAATCTTGAAACTGAACTATTCGGGAGTTCTTCCTGGGACCTTGCACTTGCTCCTGTTCCTCCTCCTCCTCTGAAAAATCATCTATATCCATTCCGGATTCACTGTGGAGGTGTGGAAGCTGGTGATACTTTTTAATATGAATTTTGGAGTACCTCACTTGTAAAAACCCTTAGACCATCTAGGATTATCCTTCCTCTGGGTGAATAGTGGGACAGATCAGGAGGACCTGCGAGAAGGGTAGTGTGGTGATTGTGGGGGACTTCAACATGCCAGGAGTGGACTGGAGTACCCCAACAACCAGGAATAGAAGGGAGCAGGTACTGCTGGATGCCTTCCAGGACAGCTTCCTGATGCAAATGGTCAATGAACCAACCAGATTAGGGAATACCCTTGACCTTGTGCTGGCAAATGGGGAGTTTGTGAGGGAACTTAGGGTGGAAGAACTGCTGGCAGGGAGTGACCACCACTCAGTAGGGCTCACATTGGATATGGGCAAGGAAGGAGTGGAATCTGGCACAAGGGTGCTGGACTTCAGGAAGGCTGACTTTGGGAGGATGGGGAAGTTGTAAAGTGTACCTGGCCAGAATTAACCTAATATGGGCACTAACCAGAGGTGGGAGCTCATAAAGCTGGGGATAGAGGAGGCAACCAGAACTACAGCAAGGCCCAGAGCAAGAAGGCTAGGGCTAAGAAACTGAGCTGGGTGAGTAAGGAGGTCATGGAAAGGTAAGGAGGAAAAGAGCTGCCTTTAGGAGATACAAGAAAACAGGGAAGGGCAGGGACAAGGAGGAGTACATGAAGGAATCGAAAGAGGTGACATGGGCAGTAAGGGAGTCAAGGCGTCTGCAGACTCCGGCTGGCACAAGGCATTAAGAAGGGGAGAAGGACTCTTCAGGTACATCAGGAGAAAAGGAACTGTAAGGACCACATAGTAAGGAATATGAAGACGGGGGTTGGGTGGAAGCAGGGGGCGATAAGGCAGAAGCTCTAAATGATTACTTCGACTCAATATTTATGAAGGAGAAGAGGGGAGGTGATACCCAAGGGGGGGAAAGAACAGCAGAAGCAGGGTGGGAGAGGGTGACAGATGGGAAAATCATGGAGGGCAGAGTTCTGGAGGATTTGAGGGCACTAAGCGTGGACAAGGTACCAGGCCCAGATGGCATCCACACCAGGGTACTGAAGGAGCTGGCAGAGGTCCTTGCGGGACCTTTGGCAGACCTATTTAATGCTTCACTACACTCAGGAAGTGTACCTCAGGATTGGAAGATGGCTCATGTGGTGCCCTCCACAAGAGTGGCCCCGAGGATGAAGCGGGAACTACAGACCAGTGAGCCTCACATCCATCGTGGATAAGCTGATGGAGACTATCCTGAAGGAGGCTGGTGGCCTCCTGGAGGCCAAAGGACTACTGGATAGCAGACAGCATGGCTTCTACATGGCAGATCCTGCCAAACCAGCCTGGTGGAGTTCTATGACTGGGTAACTAGGCAACTGGACAGGGGCCATGCAGTGGATGTCATGTATCTAGACTTCAGTAAGGCATTCGACTAGGTGCCACATGAGAGGCTGGGAAGTAAGTTAGAAGGCACAGGAGCAGGTGCAAAGCTGGTGAGATGGGTAGAGAACTGGCTTCAGGGAAGGCAACAGAGGGTGGTGGTGGGTAGGGAGCTCTCATCCCCAAGGGTAGTGATGAGTGGTGTTCCACAGGGCTCGGTGTTGGGACAAGTGTTGTTTGGGATAGTCATTGCAGACATATCAGTGGACGTTGAGCGCAAGATCAGTCTGTTTGCTGATGACACCAAGATGGGAGCAATGGTGGATGACCTGGGGGATAGCAGGGGTTGCAGGATGATCTGGCAAAGCTGGAAAACTGGTCAGACACCTGGTAACTGGGGGTTTAATGCCAAAAAGTGCAAGGTGCTGCATTTTGGGGTGAAGAACTCAAAGAAGAGTTACCAGCTGGGGGGAGTGCAGCTAGCCCAGACAGAGGAGGAGGAGGAGAAGGATCTGGGGGTGCTCATTGCAGGGTCAATGAAGAACTCGGCACAATGTAGGAAGGCAGCTGCAAAGTCCAACAAAATGCTGGGTTGCACTACAAGGGGTATATCCTCAAGGAGGGGGGGAAGGTGATTCTGCCACTGTATTGATAATTAGTTAGACCACACCTGGAGTACTGCATGCAGTACTGGCACCCGTATCTGAAGAGGGACATTAAGTTACTGGAGGTGCAGCACAGGGCAACAAAGATGATCAAAGGGCTGGGGAACTTACCATATGAGAGGAAGCTGAGGAGCTGAACATGTACTCACTGGAGGAGAGGAGGGACGGGGACATGATTGAAACCTTAAGTACATGAAAGGAATAAACAAGACTGATATGGAGGGGCTGTTCAAAGTAAGGGAGAGGAGGGACACCTAGGGCCATGATATGAGACTGGAGGGAAGAAGGTTCAAGAGGGAGATGAGGAGACACTTTTTCCAGAGAGGTGGTAGCTGGGTGGAATATGTTACCGGCAGAAGTGGTATCAGTAGAACTGGACTGCTTCAAAGGGGCTGGGACAGGGCAAGGGAGGGTCAATGGAGGGAAGTGTGGGAGGGAGGTGCAGCTGCAGAATAAGGGGTGCTAGCTGCACATTCGAGCAGACTTGATAAACCTCTAGGCCTTTATCTGCTAGCAAATTTCGTATGTTCGTATTTTCATATTTTCGTATTTGCAGAATCCCCTCAAGCTCTTTCAAATGTTTTAAGTTTCAAAGCTTTCAGCTTAGTGTCCTGCTTATCCACTGCTTCTTTCAGTGAAGTTTCACATTTCTTAAAATCCAGATGATCTTTAAATTATGCTAGGGGGAGGTGACCTTCGTTCCCAATTATGCCAGCACTTATTTGGGGGCTTGGGGGAGGATGTGGTACTTTCTCCAGAAGCCAACATTTTTTTTGTGAGGCTTGACCTCTGGAAATGCTTTTTAGATTATATATTTTTGATATGGAGAGGCAGTGAGGGGAAGTTTGATTTTGTATCATTCCTACAGGAAAGTAATAATAATTTTAAATTTCATGTGGAACACATTCCTGTCTCTGTACATTTTTTGGACGCAACTATATCTAAAGAAGAGAGTGTTTCACCCAGTATGGGTCTATATAGGAAAATTACAGATAGAAACAAGTCTGTTATTAACATCTAGTTGTCATCGACCACAATACATATTTGACAATATTCCTGAAGCACAGTTTTTGAGAGTAAGAAGGAATTGTTCTTCTACTGAGTCTTTTGATGCTAGCTCAGAGGAGATGCAATGGATGTTTTTGGAATGAGGTTATAGGCTGGATTTGGTGACACAAGCAAGAGAAAATACAAGGCAACAAAACAGAGGAATTTTTGGCATATCGTATTAGACATCAGGAACAGAGCAATACACTCAACTTTATCACCACCTATAATACCCAATCGAATCAGGTCACAGATGTGTTACGAAAACTCTGCAGCATATTACAATCTGAGCCATTGTTGGGTTGAGAGGTAGATAGTTTACCCTGTATGGTGTTCCTTAGGGGTTCCAGTCTGGCAGAAAAAATTGTTTCATTCGTTACAACCTACTCCACCTACGAGAACAACCTGGTTACCTAGTCCCAATAAGGGTACGCACCGCTGTGGACACTGTACATATTGTAAGTGTGTCTTTAAAACAGACACAGTCACTAGTGTGAATACTTCTAAATGTTTTGCTATCAGGCAATTCATTAATTGTTCTACAGTGGGGGTTGTATACATTGCAGTATGTAAATGCAATGCATTGTATGTGGGAAAAACTTCCAGGATGTTTAAGTTATGAATTGGGGGATATCTGAGTTTTATTAGAAATTGTGACAAGACAAATGCACTATACAGACACATCCAGGAAAACCTTAATCATGGGGAACACTCATTCATCTTTTATAGGGTAAAACAAGAGGTGCTGGGTAAGAGAGGGGGTGATTTTGAGAACCTAATACTGAGAAGGGAGGCCTTCTGGATTTATCATCTGGGGGTGTTGAAGCATCCAAAACTGAATGATTCATGTAATATTGCACCTTTCCATAGAAGATAAGACCATATTAATTTTTGGAATTTTTGGGAATATATATGTGTGTGCATATTATTTAACCCCTGTGACCTTTCAGTGATCTAATTAGTTGTTGTATGATTTTTTTTGGTATTTACTGTTATTGGTATGAACTGATGATTGCATACAGAAATTTTAATAGTGAGTATGTTATTTGATTCCTGTATTTCCTGTGTATTTTTAACATTTTATAATTCCTGTTTTTGTCCCTCTTTAATAGAAAATACAGATTGATTTTTTATGTGAAGCACAAGAGTGCATTGGTGCTCCATATTATAAGAATACCAGTTGATTCCACCAACTTTCGTCTATAAAAAAAATTCCCCGCCACCTGAAGACAGGTCTTTTCAATTTGTAATATAAAAATAGCAATCAGCATTTCTGTGTCCTAAGCTGCTGTTTATTAGAATTGTCTCAATGTGGCACACACATGTTTTTAACATTTATATTGCATGTTGCCAACACTATATATATAACATGGGAAGGAGCTGTTGACTGCTGATATCGTAACATTTAAGTTTTAAATTTATTTGGTTGCACACTGATTATTTCTTTCCGAGCACAATGCCACTTTAATGTTATCATTTAAAATTCAATGTGACAATAACTGGTACCCACCCCACATCAGTGAACTGTTCATCAAGGGACTGGAAGAATAGGGAATTCTATTTTCTGAATTGCCTGGTCACCTGCAGAAGCTTGTTATGGCTGAACTTCCTTGGTGCTGATCTTCCAGTGGAGCCTGGATCACTGCTGACTCTGCCCTGATTTTTCTCCCACTCGCGGTCCCCTGCCCCGGCACTGTTTAAATGGACTTGGTTCCCTTTAGGCTCCGCCCAACTGCCATAAACTGGGACTGTATAGATTGAGTTTAATCATTCTTAATGAGGGCCAGACATCATGGTTTACTAATAGGAGCAGGTGTCTTACAGCTTATCTGTAGTTGTCTTTTTCCCCATGTCTGAATTAAGTTGTAACTGTAGAGATAGAAACTGACTATTGTTTCAGGGCAGCCTGACCTCAGGAGGACCTTTAGGGAGGCAATATAGTGCAGTGGTTTAAGGCTCTGAGCTACAAATCTGGAGACCTGGGTTTGAATCCCACAGTCCCCACTTGCATACTGTGTAACCCAAGCAAGTCACTTAACTTCCCTGTGCTCCCAGGTTGCATCTGTAAACAAGCTTTCAGCTTAGTGTGTCTCATCTGATTAAACAACTGGGGGAGGAGTTGCCAACTGCTGAGGAGTTTTACTGGTGAGCTACAGCTGTGTCTCTATGTCTTACAGACTTCCAGCATCTGTATTGCTTCTTTCATATGCACTAAGCTGATTCTTTGTAAATAGAAACTGATTACTCTCTAAGTGTGGCTAGACCCTGAAAAGTGGTGGCCTTGAATTTATTGCCCTGGTAACTGGGATCTGGAGATAATTACTTTTCACTCAATAGCTGAGTGTTTTAGCCTTATAGACCTTAAGAATTGCTTCCCTATTGTTGGACCCCTCTTCCCGTGACCTGTTACTGCCGTTATATCTCTGGGGTTAATCTAAGCTTCCTCCTCTTAACTGACCATCTTTAAGCTTTATTATGGCACTGGGTATGGTGCTGGCTTTGTACTTACATACTTGTAGTCCTGGGCACAAACCAGGTGTTGCTCACTCAGACAGGACATGCGGCAGCACACAGATCCTCTGTACCCCTGCTTTCATGTGTCTACCCCCAGGTCAGCTTAACTCTACCCTCATCACCATATATGGCTTAGAAAAGGGGTAAACTGCTATATGTTTATGGCATATCTCAGAGTCTGCAAATGTCAGATCTTCCTCCCCCTCCGTGGGTCACTCCTGAAATTCCTGCTGACCATTAAGTTGTTACTAGCTGCAGACATTGAATCTAACCCTGGCTCTCCATGTCATAATGTTTCTACTGTGTCACCCTGTATGGCTGTATGGGCTAATGCCAAGGTCTGAAGCTAGTCCATGAATATTAATAGCCTCAGATCTAAAATGCATGAAACTGAGGCATGGGTAAACATGTACTCCCTGACATAGTTGCCATTTTGAAACCTGGCTCAAGCCTAGCATCCTAATGCATGAGGTTGAGCTCCAGATGTTTAAGTCCTTTAGACATGATAGATGTGATAGGAAGGGTGGTGGAGTTATTATCTATGTAAAAAACTCCCTAAATGCTTCCATGGTGGCAATGCCTGACCTTACTCACTCAGGTAGTGAGGCGGTGTTCATCGAAATGCTGCTTGGCAGGACTAAGCCCCTGCTGATATGTTGCATCTACAACCCACCTAAGACTGCAAAAGATGCCTTAAAGAGCCTTCTGGCTCTGATCCAGGGGCTACCTCAGTGGCAGAAAATAATCCTTGGTGACTTTAACTCCACTGGGGTCAGCAAACCAGTAGTGACTTAAATCCAGTTTGCTAGAGGCCAACCTGACCCAACTGATCCTAGAACCCACAAGGTTGAACATTAAGTCAGGAAACCACACCACATTAGACTGGATCCTCACTTCTAGCCCCAGTAGTTTCAAACTGGCTGGGACGTTATGGACTCCATAAGTGACTATGCCCTATATTCAGTATTTGGAAAATGACCATCCCAACCCACACCCAGAATTCTTTTGGGCTCGGGATTATTCCAATTTCAACACTTGCACCTTTCTCAAACCCTGTTGGTGGTGGATTGGACTCAAATCAAGCTAGCCCCTAATCTGGACTCAGCCTTGAATTCTTTATCAATAGTTTCCTCTTAGCCACTAATAAGCATGCCCCCAAAACAAATCAGTGTCACGGGCAACAATCAAGGTAGCTGTCCCGAGACCTAAAAAACAAATGAGGTGCGAGACAGAGCCTGGGGTAAATGCAAATCTACAAATCTGCCCAGGGATTGGGTGGAATACAGAAAATTGAGAAACAAGTGTAACAAGCATTTGTCAATGCCGAACGTTCGCTTGCAGGTGTTTGCAGTGGTGTTTGGCATGTATGGTGCTTTACCCTAATGCCCTGTGCGATTGCTGGTATTTGCACAATAAATTGTCAGCATGACCTTTTTGTTACCCCCATTGTGCGCTACATAGGGGAAACATGTTTTGGGCAGGATGTGAAAAATGACAGCTGTACTGCTCATAAGGAGGTGTGGTAAACAGCAACGCTGAAAATCTGGAGTGGAAATATTGAAAATTCGCAAACCTAGGAGCGTGCGTGGGAACTGTGCAATGCACGCTGGTAAAACAGTGATTGTTAGAATTTTTTCTGTAAATTGTCAACATTGGCAGTTTAAAACCTCTGCTAATGAACAGTGACACTGTGATTTTCTTAATGTGTCCCATACACTGAGTTCGCACACCGACTGTGCCATTGTGCGCTACATGGGTGGAAACACATTTTGGGCAAGATGTGAAAAATGACAGCTGCAGTGCTCATAAGGAGGTGTGGTAAAATGGCAATGTTGAAAATCTGGTGTGAAAATATTGAAAATTCGCAAACTTA
Organism: Neoceratodus forsteri; assembly: GCA_016271365.2. Classification (NCBI taxonomy): domain Eukaryota; kingdom Metazoa; phylum Chordata; order Ceratodontiformes; family Ceratodontidae; genus Neoceratodus; species Neoceratodus forsteri. The sequence continues at coordinate 220,204,047 of JADMNL010000026.1, forward strand.
CGAGCATGCGTAGGAACTGCCCAACGCAGACTCATAAAACAGTCATATTTAGAAATTTTTTCACCAAATTTTCAGCACAGCCATTTTAAGACCCCTGCTCATGATCAGTTCACTGTGATTTTCTTAATGTGTCCCATACATTGAGTTCGCACACCGACTGTGACATTGTGCGCTACATGGGCAGAAACACATTTTGGGCAGGATGTGACAAATGACAGCTGTATTGCTCATGAGGAGGTGTGGTAAAATGGCAGTGTTGAAAATCTGGAGTGAAAATATTGAAAATTCGCAAACATACGAGCATGCGTAGGAACTGCGCACCGCACGCTCGTAAAACAGTCATTTTTAGGAATTTTTTTCACCAAATTTTCAACATAGCCATTTTAAGACCTCTGCTCATGAACAGTGTCATTGTGATTTTCATAATGTGTTCCATACATTGATTTCGCACACCGACTGCGCCATTGTGCGCTACATGGGCAGAAACACGTTTTGGGTGAGATGTGAAAAATGATAGCTTTACAGCTCCTAAGAAGGTGTGATAAAATGGCAATGTTGAAAATCTGGAGTGAAAATATTGAAAATTCGCGAACTTACGAGCCTGTGTAGGAACTGCGCAATGCACGCTCGTAAAACAGTCATTTTTTGGAATTTTTGCACCAAATCTTCAACATGGGGTTTTTGGGACCCCTTTTCATGAATGATGTCACTGTCATGGCGTTATTCAAGGCCAAAGGGTGATTTCATGCAGTGACTGTGCAGTGCCTGCGAAATCACCCTTCAGGCCCGAATAACACCATGACAGTGACATCATTCATGAGAAGGTGTCCCAAAAACCCCATGTTGAAAATTTGGTGCAAATATTCCCAAAAATGACTGAGATATGCAATAAAGTTGAACCCCCCATCTAGCCCATTATACAGCTTACCGGCATTTCCTCAGTTCGCGGTTGCCTTTGAAGAGTGCAGACGTGTTCCCGGTCCACCGAAGATCATCGCGCCAGAGTCCGGAGGTAAGTATGGGGTGAGGGGTGGGAGGCTGGTGCGCAGTGGGTGGGTGCGGGTTGTGGGGGTTGGGAGACGCCACGGGACAGTTTTTGTTTTACAGGTTTGAAAAAAAGACGACGTGGGACGCTTGCCACACTGGGGTGGGCTCCCAGCGTGGCAGAAGATGGCTGGGGGCCGAGGAGCCGACGGGGTTGGGCACCCCCGCGGCAAACTACGCTGGGGCGCCAAGGAGCTGACGGGGAATTGGGCACCCTGTCTGCAAATAAAACGCGTTGCCATGCTGGGGTGGGCTCCCAGCGTGGCAGCAGGATGGCTTTAGGGGGCCGTGGAGCCGATGGGGATTGGGCACCCGTCGGCAAGCAATATTTGCCATGCTGGAGTGGGCTCCCAGCGTGGCAAAGCTTTGGGGGTGGCGTGACAGACGTGCATGGGGGGGAAGGTAGCGCGTGATGCGAGGGGGGGCAGCACTCAGTATGGCAGCGGTGTTTTTCTTTGAAGCAGAGGAACACCGCTGTCACACTGAGCTGCTGCACCCATTGGTGCAGGACCGCCACGCCTGCTCAAGGGAGCAGTGCATTGGGTGGGAGAGGCACACCTCTAAGTGTGCTACTCTCCCAAAACGTTCCTTGTGCATGCGTGCAAGCGAACGTAAAAATGAACTAAAATCTGCTAAATGGCAATAACCCTAGAACCTACAAACAAAAAACCTTTGTGATCCTAAACATTTTTTGTCCCAAATGAACTCTTTCCTAAAGGGGAACACCACCCATGAAAAATGTGACATAGTAGCAAATGGTGCTCTATACTAACCCACAAGATGCTGCTAATGTACTAAATGCATTCCTCATTGACCTGGACAAATTTAAAAATAATCCCTCTGGGTTCCCCCCTTCCCCCAGGATCGTTTACAAGAGCAAACCCCTTACCCTAATTTTCACTTCAAACTTGCAACTACAGTAAATCTGAGGTTCTGAAATTGCTAAGAAAAATCAAATCCTCTGGCTCTCCAGGGTATGACAAGCTGGAGCCCAGGCTTCTCAGAATCGCTGCCCACGTCATTGCCTTTCCAATCACTTGGCTCCTCAATAGAGTGCTGCTTGAAAGCAAAGTCCCCACAGTGTAGAAAGCTGCCCTGGTTACTCCTATCCCTAAAGATAGGGATATGGAGCTTGTTGAGAATTACAGACCAATATCCATCCTCTGCACTCTAAGTAAAATGTTAGAGAGATTGTATACCAGCAGGTCCAGAATACGTTGAACAGCACAATTTACTAACTGCACAGTAACTTGGTTTTAGAAAAATTATGGTACCACCAAAGTTCTGATTAGCCTTACTGGGGATATCTTCTCGGCTCTAGATGATGGCCTTCTAACTGGTGCAGTCTTTATAGACCTCACCAAGGCATTCAGCTTGGTGAATCATCAGCTGCTCGTCACTAAACTAACATCTCTTGGTCTTGATCGTCTGTCTACTCAATGGTTCATGGATTACCTTGATGGCAGATCACAAATTGTCAGATAACATGGAGCTAAGTCCGACAAACACCCTATCACGGATGGTGTCCACAGGGTTCAATACTGGGACCACCCCTGTTTTCCCTATTTATTAATAAGTTGCCTCAACACTGTGAGGGGGCCAAGGTGACCCTATATGTTGACGATGCCATGCTTTATAGGTCCTCCCAAGATGCTGTCCAATGAAAGCACCTTCTTGATTAAGACCTTGTTTCACTTGAGAATTGGTTTCTTACTAAGAAGTTAGTTCTAAATGGAAAAAAGACCAATGCCATGCTATTTGGCCCTAAAAGCCTGGGCCCAACCGACTCACATTTATTGCCCACAGCTCTTTCCAATCACTCAAAGATTAAAGAGGTCGACTGTATCAAATATCTAGGTGTATACTTGGACCAAGGCTGCTCCTTTAAGGGCCACATTAACCATATGACCAAGATACTCAACCAAACGTTAGATCTGTTATATCGCCTGAACCCTTTCCTCATTCATGCATCCAAATTCAAGATTTCCACTGGTATGCTCCTTCCCACCTTGTTATATGGGGCCTCTTTACTCATTCTGTAAGAAGCTTTGAAATGCAAAGGCTGAGAATCCTGTATCACAGGGTAGGATGCTTCACTGCAGGGGCCCCACCACTGGAGCATCACTGCAAGGTACTACTATCTTTAAGGTGGTCTTCTCTGGAGGGTAGATTATCATATCCTTCACTGTGGCTTGCTTTTAAGCTCCAGCAAAATATTATACCCTCCAGCCAAATAAACACGTTAGCTCTCAAAAAGAATGGAAGAACACTAAGGTCCTCTGGTCGCCAGCTTCTCCAAGTCCCCAGGGTAAGGACTTCCCTAGGACTCCGGTCCTATGCTGCCTTCATCCAACCCATCTGGAACGATCTCCCTAGTAGTCTCCAGGAATGTACCTCCTTTGGGGGCTTCAAGAAGGGTCTTAAGGCCCACCTGTTGGAACTGAGTCTCTGCAACTGCTACCGCTGAGACTCAGCTGATTCCCTGCTGCCAATTTAACTTCACTGAGACTTGAATCTGATTGTGATTGTCTTGTGCATAATAGCACTTTTCCTGTTGATGTTGATTGTAATTGACCTGCCACTGTATCTTTAACTTTGTCGGTATGTCTGTATTGACTGTTAATTGTGAAATGACATGTATGCATTTAATATGTTTTATAGATGTATGTAATTAATTCGGTTACCCCTGAAAAGGGACTGTTTCGGTTTCAGTGGGCCTACCAGGTCTCAAAATTGAAATAAAAATAAATAAATAAAATTCAATGTTTCAGTGTCGACCGGCCTCCCTAGAAATCGTATGCATGAAACCAGTCAGACTTTAGTTGAATGTACACTACTTTCTGGTTCCATGAGGTTTGTACATTCATTTTCTGAATGAATTAAAACTTATTCTACAGTTTCTGGTGTCCAGTGCCATTGTTTTTTCTGTTTTTTTTTCATTCGATTTTGAGACCTGGCATGACAGTGTGTGAAGCTGTTCTTAGCTTGCTTTTTAATGGTGTGCACACCCGCAAGCCTTCCTCCCATAGTGTCATAACCCATCCATGGATCTGCATGTCATCATGGGGTGGCAGTGGTATGTGCACCCCAAGACCCCCACCACAGTAACACAACCACCCATGGATCTGCATAACTCTGGGGAGGGTGTATCCCAAGCTCTCCTCCCACAGTGCTACAGCCCATCCATAGATCTGCATGGTGCTGTGGGGGTGGCAGTGGTGTGTGCACCACAAAACCCTTACCACAGTAACACAGCCCACCCATGGATGTGCATGGCCCTGTGGGGTGGTGGGGGTGTATCCCAAGCCATCCTCCCACAGTGTTACAACCCATCCTTAGATCTGCTTACGCTGTGGGGGTGACAGTAGTGTGCACCCCAAGACGCCTCCCTACACTGTCACAGACTACCCATGATCTACATGACCCTGTGAAGGTGGCAGTGGTATATGAACCTAAAGGTTTCCTCCGCAGTGTCACACCACCCATGGATCTACATTGTCCTATAGGGCTGGCAGTAGTGGTGTGTGCACCCAAGACCCTCCAGTAGTATGACAGCCCACACATGGATCTGCATCACTCTGTGGGGGTAGCAGGGGTGTACCCCAAGCCATCCTTCTGTAGTGTCACACCCACCCATGAATTTGCATGTCCCTGTGGGGGTGGCCGGAGTGTACCTAATTCTTCCTTCCACAGTGTCACAGCCCACCCAGGGATCTGCATGGCCCATGGAGGTGGCAGGGGTATATGCACCCCAAGCCTCCCTCCCACAGTGTTGCAGCCCAGCCATGGATCTGCATGGCCCTGTGGGGTGGCAGTGGTGGCGGTTCTTCCAAGCCCAATCCCACAGTATGACAGCCCACCCATGATTTGCATGACTCTATGGAGGTGGTAGGGGTGCACCCAAGCCCTCCTACCATAGTGTTATGACCCACCCATGGATCTGTATGGCTATATGGAGGTGGCAATGGTGTGTGCACCACAAGTCTCCCTCCCACAATGTTACAGCCCATCCATTGATCTGCATAGCCCTGTGTGGGTGGCAGTGGTGTGTGCACCCCAAGCCTCCCTACCACTGTATCACAGCCCACCCATGTATCTGCTGCATTCCCTCTGGGGGGGACTTGGCCCAGCAGAGAGCTTGCTGTGAAGAGTAAGGATGTTGTCCCCCCACTCCCAGCCACAAAGCACTGCTGCTAGTGGCACCCCCAACTATGGGCTGCCAGACAGCTAGCAGAAATTCCAACTCATTCCTGAACTAAGGTGGAAGAGATGGTAGCAGGAAACACTTGAGCTTAGTGTTTAGGCCCTTTCCTCCGTTCTTTGTAAACTAAAGATGGAAGAGCGTTTATTACTGCTGCAACTATTGTTTTTTTCAGCAGTTGATCCTACTAATGCGTGCTTATCAAAACACAGCCAACAGGAAGATGCCTAATGTGCTCAGTAACTTATTTTAAAAATGTTTATTCAGTCATAATTCACTGAGATAAGATAATCATATTCCCCTGAACTTCCCATTAAAGTTAATTTTTTTTCCCTGCTTTGAAATGCTCAAGCCTCCCCAATCATATTCTGCATTTGCTTCTACCCTTCTCACTTCTTTGTTTTCATTTTTTAAATCATGCCCAAGAAGAACAACTGCAATAGCCTACAATTAGTAACTAGAGTAACATAAACGACAGCATGGCACTAACAGTATATGACGCCAAAAGGAAGTGAGTATTGTTTTCTAATTTGAAATGGTCTGCAGGTCCTTAGTCATCAGCAGCACCAGTCAGCTCAGCATGACAACTAACTGTGCAATGCACTGGCACCAGTCCAGAACATCCCGTAACAGCATTCTAATTAACTTTAATAGACACAAAACTTTCAACGTTCCTGGCTTTAGTCCCCACCGGCTAACTACCATCATGGCTGACAGTGCTCAATATTCTTTCTGAATGCCACACTGTTTGGCAGAAATTATAAGTGAAAACTCTGCACTGCAGTTAATACCAGCCAGGGGTATCTGGTTCCAATGTAGTTAATGCTGGTCTGGGGGTTACCTGGTTCCAACTGTAGTTAATGCTGGTTAGGGGGTACCTGGTTCCCACTGTAGTTAATGCTGGTTAGGGGGGTACCTGGTTCCCACTGATAGTTAATGCTGGCTGAGAGGGACCTGGTTCCCACTGTAGTTAAGGCTGGCCTGGAGGGGTACCTGGTTCCTACTGTAGTTAATGCTGGCCAGGGGGACCTGGGTCCCACTGTAGTTCATGCTGGCTGGGGGGGGTACCTGGTTCCCACTGTAGTTAATGCTGGTCGGGGGGTACCTGGTTCCCACTGTAGTTAATGCTGGCCGTGGAGACCTAGTTCCCACTGTAGTTAATGCTGGCCAGGGGGTACCTGGTTCCCACTGTAGTCAGTGCTGGCCGGGGAGCACCTGGTTCCCACTGTAGTTAATGCTGGATGGGGGGTACCTGGTTCCCACTGTACTTAATGCTGGCTGGGGGGGATCTGGTTCCCACTGTAGTTAATGCTGGTCAGGGGTACCTGGTCCCCACTGTAGTTAATGTCAGACAGAGTGTGCTCAGTTTCCACTGTAATTAAAGGCACATGGAGTGTGCCTGGTTCTCATTGTAGTTAATGACAGATGGAGTGTGCCCTGTTCCAACTGTAGTTAGTGCCAGACAGAGTGTGCCCTGTTCCCAATGTAGTTAATGCCAGATGGAGTGTTCCCAGTTCCCAATGTAGTTAGTGCCAGAGTGTACCCTGTCCCCACTGTAGTTAATGCCAGACAGAGTGTGCCCTGTTCCCACTGTAGTTAATGCCAGACAGAGTGTGCCATATTCCCAGTGTAGTTAGTGCCAGACAGAGTGTGACTGGTTCCTACTGTAGTTAGTGCCAGATGGAGTGTGCCCTGTTCTCACTTTAGTTAATGCCAGGTGGAGTGCATCTGGTCCCCACTATAGTTAATGCCAGACAGAGTGTGTCTGGTTCCCACTGTAGTTAATGCCAGAGAGTGTGTGCTGTGTTCCCAAGGTAGTTAATGCCAGACAGAGTGTGCCTTGTTCCCATTGTAGTCAACAGCACGCAGGTGTGCCCTGTTCCTACTGTAGTTAATGCCAGATGGAATGTGCCCTGTTCCCACTGTAGTTAACTGCAGACAGAGTGTGCTGTGTGCTGTGTTCTCACTGTGGTCAATGCCAAACAGAGTGTTCCCTGTTCACACTGTAATTAATACCATGCAAAGTGTGCCGCAGGCAGAGTGTGCCCTATTCCCTCTGTAGGTAATGCCAGACAGAGTTTTGCTTGTTCCCGCTGTAGTTAATGCCAGATGGAGTGTACCCTGTTCCCACTGTAGTTAATGCCAGGCAGAGTGTGCCCTGTTCCTACTATAGTTAGTGCCATACAGAGTGTGCACTGCTCCCACTGTAGCTAATGCCAAATGGAGTGTGCACTGTTCCCACTGTAGTTAATGCCAGAGTGTGCTGTGTTCCCACTGTAGTTAATTCCAGAGAGTGTGCCCAATTCCCAGTGTACTTAATGCCAGATGTAGTGTGTCCTGTTCCCACTGTAGTTAACGCCAGACAGAGTGTACCCTGTTCCCACCGTAGTTAATGCCAGATGGAGTGCGCCGTGTTCCCACTGCAGTTAATGCCAGAAAGAATGTGCCCTGTTCCCACTGTAACTAAAGTCAGAGTGTGCTCTGTTCCCACTGTAGTTAATGCCAGATAGAGTGTTCCATGTTCCCACTGTGTTTAATGCCAGACAGAGTGTGTCCAGTTCCCAGTGTAGTTAATGACAGATGTAGTGTGTCCTGTTCCCACTGTTGTTATTGCCAGAGTGTGCCCAGTTCTCACTGTAGTTAATGCCAGATGAAGTGTGATGTGTTCCCACTGTAGTTAATGCCAGACAGAGTGTGCCCTGTTCCCACTGTAGTTAGTGCCAGACAGAGTGTGACTGATTCCCAGTGTAGTTAATGCCACATATAGAGTGTCATGTTCCCACTATAGTTAATGCCACATATAGTGTGTCATGTTCCCACTATAGTTAATGCTAAACATAGTGTGCCCTGTTCTCACTGTAGTTAATGCCAGATAGAGTGTGCCTGGTTCTAACTGTAGTTAATGCGAGACAGAGTGTGCCCGGTTTTCACTGTAGTTAATGCCAGACAAAGTGTGCCCTGTTCCCACTGTTGTTAATGTAATATGGAGTGTGCCCTGTTTCCACTGTAGTTAATGCCAGAATGTGCCCTGTTCCCACTGTAGTTAGTGTCAGACAGAGTGTGCACTGCTCCCACTGTAGCTAATGCCAAATGGAGTGTGAGCTGTTCCCACTGTAGTTAATGCCAGACAGAGTGTGCTGTGTTCCCACTGTAGTTAATGCCAGAGAGAGTGTGCCCGATTCTCAGTGTACTTAATGCCAGACACAGTGTGTCCTCTTCCCACTGTAGTTAATGCCAGACGAGTGTGTCCTGTTCCCACTGTAGTTAATGCCAGACAGAGTGGCCCTGTTCCCACTGTAGTTAGGGTCAGACAGAGTGCCCTGTTCCCACTGTAGTTAATGCCAGAGAGAGGTGCCTGATTCCCAGTGTACTAATGCCAGATGCAGGATGTCCTGTTCCCACTGTAATTAATGCCAGACAGGGTGTGCCCTGTTCCCACTTTATGTAATGCCAGATGGAGTGTGCCCAATTCCCAGTGTGGTTAATGCCAGATGTGTATGTCCTGTTCTCACTGTAGTTAATGCCAGATAAATTGTCTGGTTCTCACTGTAGTTAATGCCAGACAAAGTGTGCCCTGTTCCCACTGTAGTTAATGCCAGACAGTGTGCCCTGTTCCCACTGTAGTTAGTATCCAGACAGAGTGTGCACTGCCCACTGTAGCTAATGTCAAATGGAGTGTGCACTGTTCCCACTGTAGCTAATGTCAAACAGAGTGTGCACGATTCCCAGCTGTAGTTAATGCCAGACAGAGTGTGTCCCGATCCCACTGTAGCTTAATGCCAAGTGTGCCCTGTTCCCACTATAGTTAATGCCAGATGGGTGTGCTCCAATTCCCACTGTTATTAATGCCAGATGGAGTAGTGTCCCAATTCCCCAGTTGGTTAATGCCAAATGGAGTATGCCCTGTTCCCACTGTAGTTAATGCCAGAAAGAATGTGGCCTTGTTCTACTGTAATTAAAGCCAGAAAGATTCACTATTTATCACTATAATTAATGAGACAGAGTGTGCCCTGTTCCAACTGTAGTTAATGCCAGACAGAGTGTGCCCTGTTCCACTGTAGTTAATGCCAGACAGAGTGTGCTGTATTCCCTGTAGTTAATTCCAGAGAGTGTGCCTGATTCCCAGTGTACTTAATGCCAAGTAGTGTCCTGTTCCCACTGTAGTTAATGGCAGGTACCTGTTCCCTGTGATGTCCAGATGAGTGTTCCTACCCTGTAGTTAATGCCAATTGCCCCAATTCCCAGTGGTTAATACCAGATGTAGTGTGTCCTGTTCCACTGTTGTTATTGCCAGACAAGTGGCACATTCTCAAAGCTAATGCCAGATGAAGTGGGATGTGTTCCTGTAGTTATCCAGACAGAGTGCCCTGTTCCCACTGTAGTTAATGCCAGACAGAGTGTGCTGTGTTCCACTGTAGTTAATGCCAGACAGAGTATGCTGTGTTCCCACTGTAGTTAATACCAGAGGTGTGCCTGATTCCCAGTGTACTTAATGCCAAGTAGTGTGTCCTGTTTCCACTGTAGTTAATGTAGACAGGTGTGCCTGTTCCTGTAATTATGCCAGATAGGTGTTCCCTGTTCCACTGTAGTTAATACCAGCAGAGTGTGCCCAATTCCCAGTATAGTTAATACAGTGTAGTGTGTCCTATTCCCACTGTTATTGCCAGACAGGTGTGCACAGTTCTCAAAGCTAATACCAATGAAGTGGGATATGTTCCACTGTAGTTAATATGAACAGAGTGTCCCTGTTCCTGTAGTTAATACCAGACAGAGTGTGCTGTGTTCCACTATAATTAATGCCAGACAAGTGTGTGTGTTCCCACTATAATTAATACCAAGTGTGCCTGATTCCCAGTGTGTAATGCAAGTAGCTGTCCTGTTCCACTGTAGTTAATGTGAGACAGAGTGTGCCCTGTTCCACTGTAGTTAATGCCAGATGGAGTGTTCCTGTTCCCACTGTAGTTAATACCAGACAGAGTGTGCCCAATTCCCAGTGTAGATAATACAGATGTAGTGTCCTGTTCCACTGTTGTTATTGCCAGACAGGTGTGCACAATTCTCAATTAATACCAGATGATAGGATGTGTTCCCACTGTCAATTAATACCAGACAGAGTGTGCCATTTCCCGCTAGTTAGTGCCGTACAGGTGTGACTGATTCCCAGTGTAGTTAATACCAGATATAGTGTCCTGTTCCCTATGGTTAATGCCAGACAGAGTGGCCCTATTCTCATAATTAATGACAGGCAGAATGTACCCAATTCTCCTATGTTAATACCAAAGGATGACCAGTTCCACTGTAGTTAATGCCAGATGGAGTGTGCTCTGTTACCACTATAATTAATGCCACAGGTGTGCCCTGTTACCACTGTAATTAATGCCAAATGGGTGTGCCCTGTACTGTAATTAATGCCAAATGGAGTGTGCCCTGTTACCACTGTAGTAATGCCAGATGGTGTGCCCTGTACCACTGTAGTATGCAGATGGAGTGTGCCCTGTTATCACTGTAATTAATACCAGATGGGTGTGCCCTGTTATCACTGTAATTAATGCAGATGAGTGTGCCCTGTTACCTGTAATGAATGCCAGATGGGTGCCCTGTACCTGTAATGTGCAGATGGGTGCCTGTTACCACTGTATTAATGCCAGATGGAGTGTGCCCTGTACCACTTTATGTAATGCCAAATGGTATGCCCAATTCCAGTGTGGTGTGCAGATATAGTGTCCTGTTTCCACTGCAGTTAATGCCAGACAGGTGTGCTGGTTCTCACTGTAGTTAATGCCGAAAAGTGTGCCCTGTTCCTGTAGTTAATACCAGATGGGTATGCCCTATTCACTGTAGTTAATGCCAGGTAGCAATGTAACCACTGTAGTTAGTGTCAGACAGAGTGTGCACTGCTCCCACTGTAGCTAATGCCAAATGGAATGTGCGCTGTTCCCACTGTAGTTAATGCCAGACAGAGTGTGCCCGATTCCCAGTGTACTTAATGCCAGATGTAGTGTGTCCTGTTCCCACTGTAGTTAATGCCAGAGTGTGCCCTGTTCCCACTTTATGTAATGCCAGATGGAGTGTGCTCAATTCCCAGTGTGGTTAATGCCAGATGTAGTATGTCCTGTTCCCACTGTAGTTAATGCCAAATGGAGTGGCCTTGTTCCCACTGTAGTTAATGCCAGAAAGAATTTGCCTTGTTCTCACTGTAATTAAAGCCAGAGTGTGCCCTGTTCCCACTATAGTTAATGCCAGACAGAGAGTGTCCTGTTCCCACTGTAGTTAATGCCAGACAGAGTGTGCTGTGTCCCACTGTAAGTTAATTCCAGAGAGTGTGCCTGATTCCCAGTGTACTTAATGCCAGAAGTAGTGTGTCCTGTTTCCACTGTTGTTAATGTGAGACAGAGTGTGCCCTGTTCCACTGTAGTTAATGCCAGATGGAGTGTTCCTGTTCCCACTGTAGTTAATGCTAGACAGAGTGTGCTGTGTTCCCACTGTAGTTAATGCCAGAAAGAATGTGCCCTGCTCCCACTGTAATTAAAGCCAGAGTGTGCTCTGTTCCCACTGTAGTTAATGCCAGATAGAGTGTTCCCTGTTCCCACTGTGGTTAATGCCAGACAGAGTGTGCCCAATTCCCAGTGTAGTTAATACCAGATATAGTGTGTCCTGTTCCCACTGTTGTTATTGCCAGACAGAGTGTGCACAGTTCTCAAAGTTAATGCCAGATGAAGTGGGATGTGTTCCCACTGTAGTTAATGCCAGACAGAGTGTGCCCTGTTCCCACTGTAGTTAGTGCCGTACAGAGTGTGACTGATTCCCAGTGTAGTTAATGCCAGATATAGTGTGTCCTGTTCCCACTATGGTTAATGCCAGACAGAGTGTGCCCAGTTCTCACTGTAGTTAATGACAGACAGAATGTGCCCAGTTCTCACTGTAGTTAATGACAGACAGAGCGTGCCCAGTTCCCACTGTAGTTAATGCCAGATAGAGTGTTTCCAGTTCCCAGTGTAGTTAATGCCAAACAGAGTGTGCCCTGTTCCCACTGTAATTAATGCCAAATGGAGTGTGCTCTGTTACCACTGTAATTAATGCCAAATGGAGTGTGCCCTGTTACCACTGTAATTAATGCCAAATGGAGTGTGCCCTGTTACCACTGTAATTAATGCCAGATGGAGTGTGCCCTGTTACCACTGTAATTAATGCCAGATGGAATGTGCCCTGTTACCACTGTAATTAATGCCAGATGGAGTGTGCCCTGTTATCACTGTAATTAATGCCAGATGGAGTGTGCCCTGTTATCACTGTAATTAATGCCAGATGGAGTGTGCCCTGTTACCACTGTAATTAATGCCAGATGGAGTGTGCCCTGTTATCACTGTAATTAATGCCAGATGGAGTGTGCCCTGTTATCACTGTAATTAATGCCAGATGGAGTGTGCCCTGTTATCACTGTAATTAATGCCAGATGGAGTGTGCCCTGTTATCACTGTAATTAATGCCAGAGTGTGCCTGATTCCCAGTGTATTTAATGCCAGATGTAGTGTGTTCTGTTCCCACTGTAGTTAATACCAGAGAGAGAGTGTGCCCGGTTCTCACTGTAGTTAATGCCAGATGGAGTGTTTCCCTGGTTCCCACTGTAGTCAATGCCAGTCAGAGGTGCCGTGTTCCCTCTGTAGTTAATGGCAGATGGAGTGTGCCCCATTCCTACTGTACCAACAGCTGTTACAGCAGGCAGCATGATCCGGAACTGTCTGTTGGTGGCTGGCCATGAATCTGAGCAGAGAGTCTGTGCCATTCGCCATCAGGGGGAGTTGTGGATACTGCAGGCATGGTGCCAAGATGGTGTCAGAACTGGCAGGAATGAGTGTGTGCATGGGGGAATTTGAACTTGTCAGCTTGAACATGCAATGGGGTCCACAGGGCACCAGAGCATTTGGTACATGATGCTGGTATGGAGATTGGGGGTGAGGGAACCAGTAGTGCCTGTTTCCACTGTAGTTAATGCAAGATGGAGTGTGCTCTGTTCCCACTGTAGTTAATGCCAGATGTGATAAAATACCGTGGGGTGTTCGGGGTCATGGGGACCCATAGCCACCAGGACATTTGTGATAAAATATCAGTGAGGTGTTCAGGGGGTGGGGTGACCACAAGCCAACAGAGCATTTGTGATAAAATACTGGCAGGGGGTTGGGGGGACCTCTAGCCACCAGGGAATTTGTGAAATACTGATGGTTTATTCGGTGGAGGGGTGTGGGTGTCCCCTAGTTACCAGAGGATTTGTGATCAAATATCAGCAGGATGTTTTGGACAAGTGTGATAACTAGCCACCAATATGTTTGTGAAATAATACCAATGGGGTGTTCAGGGGTGGTAAGGCCAAGGATAGCCACCCAGCCCATAAGACCTGGTTTGGGAGGTGGTAAATAGCACAGCACTAACGGCTACTTACCATCTCTCCAAACCTGTCATTATGTTGGTGCACCTATATGCAAGGTATTATAAGCTACTTTGCATTGGTGCACCGGCATGATGTAGGGCCTGTTGCCAACTGGTTAGCGACTTGCTAACCATGCCATCCAATATGAGATTTTGCAATCTTTCCCTGCTTTTGGGGTGCAAAGTGTTGTTAGCGAGTCACAGTTAATGATCACTATTGCCATTTCAGGATCCCAGCTCTAGCATTTCCATAGTAGTCCATGCCCCCCCAACCCCAATTGCCTATATTTACAATGTTATTGCATTCCCCAGTGTCTAGTGGTCCCCCTTCCCCCAAACACCCATGCATTATAATATGAAATATTTCCCTGGTGTCTTGTAGCCCCCACCAACTAGTGCCACTGCTTTCCAATAAGAAATATTCCCCTGGTGTCTAGTGGACCCCCTTTCCCCTGAACACCCATGCTTTATAATATTACATTGTTCCCTGGTTTCTAGTGGACCCCCACCTTACCTGACTGAGTGATATCACCCCACCTATAAAGTACCCCTGCCCCGCCCCCAGCTTATCCTGGTCACCAGTTCAACATCAACATATGGGCAACCAGCAGAGCTTTCCACTCACCGCCTCGGCCATCTGCCATCCGAATGACAAGGAGCATGAGCATGAGTATGATAGAAACAGGTGTTTCAACAGTAGTCGCGATCATGCTCATTAACATTCAGACAGCGGCCAGCCAAGGAGTTGAGCAGAGGACTGTGTTGGTTGCCCAACTATTGATGTTGAATAAGTGACCAGGGTGAGAGGGACTGCCAGCCTGGGGTCCTTGTTGGGTGAGCCTGTGGGGGAGGCATCACTTACTGCGATCCATCAGACACCAGGAAATATGTCATATTACAAAGCAGTGGTGATCGGGGAAGGATTCCACTAGACACCAGGGAAATATGTCATATTATAAAGCAGTGGTGATCGGGGGGAAGGATTCCACTAGACACTAGGGAAATATATCATATTATAAAGCAGTGGTGATCGGGGGGAAGGATTCCACTAGACACTAGGGAAATATTGATTATTGGAAATGATTGGGGGCGTGGGGGACCACTGGACACCAGGGAACCTTTATTATTATGAGGCATTAACAATTGTGTGTGTGTGTGTGTGGGTGGGTGGGGTGGGTGGGGTGGGAGGGGCTCTGCACAGCTGTAGCACCCAGTTAAGGCAGGGTTTTGGTGGTGGTAAACAGCGATGCATTGGCGGCTGTTTAGTGCCACTGAAATCTAATCATGTTCTGTTGTGCCCATTATGAATGAGGGATCCCTCATTGTATAGGTGCAGCGGTATATTTTATGCGCTCACGTTGCCGGTTTAGTGTGGTGCTCCAGGGGCCCCTGAATATGGCCCTGCCCAGAGTGTGTGCACTATTCACAGTTAGTGTTTCACTAACCTGGTTAGTGCCATGCTAACCTTTGACAAGGGGGCCTACGATTGTAATGAGTTCAATGAGAGACATAGATGACCCCCATTATGACAGCCACAGTCAAACATGAACAGGGGCAGGAGGAGGGGGGGCATACCTCCAGCTTCACGGACAAACTTAAAAACAAAGTCCCTTTTCAAAGTCAAAAAAATATACAGAACCACAGATTCTCTCCCTTTTCTTCGTCCAACTGTACAAGAAGCAAAAGCAGCACCACGACCTATTGGGCAAACAATAGAGCAGCACTATTTTTTTAATATGTATACCTACTCAGTAAAAAATGACTAAAAAAAATTGTAAACATATTTTTTTATCTATTTTTGATTTCATTTTACAAAGGAGCCATTATATAATAGGAATAATGCACTCCAGGGTGGGTGTTATGCGAGATAACATCCCATCTCGGTGTCGGATGCACCGCCCGCGGCCTGTGCGCCCAACGACCCGAGACAGGACAGCATTCCCAGCACAACACCCACCAGTCATGCATTATTCTTTATTATGCAACACCACTGCAGTGTAATTTGCTAATGGGTTACTCAGAGAAAAGAATCACACTGTATGATATTGTCATATTTACTTATGAATGTTTTTACCAGTTGTATGTTCTCTGAATCTCAATAAACTTGAGTTACAAAAAGAAGATAAAGTTAGAACCAATGTTTCATGCATTAGTCTTTTTCAGAAATTATTTAGAAAGAAAAGCATAGTTCTTGAAACATCAAATGTAACTTTTCTCTATTTTCAGTGTGCATTTATTTATTGCGGTATTTATTGATGGATTTATGTATGCATGTATTTATTTCCAAATCTATTTTCACACCCCCTGCCCCCATGACCTCCTTTGGCTTTGGTCAACACTTCCTTCTGTCCATTGAGGCCCCTCGTAGATAGACCCCTAGGCACTTCTGGGGCTACCTGTGACACACCGCTGTGGTGCCCTCTCGGATCATGCCCCCGAGGTTGGGCCTGTCATTCTGCTCCACAGCAGCTCTGCCCCCATATCCAGCCACCCACAACAAACATGATGCCCAGAAGTGTACTCAGGAGCAAGGAGAGGAATGCCCATTGGTGGACATGAGGGGCAGGCAGGGCTACCTGGCCAGTGGCTAGTGTTTCCCCTTATCTCTCTCCCTGGGACGTGGCCATGAAGTGACAGCCAGAGTGTGTTCCCCTGCATGTGCGGATTATGCTGATGCTGGCCGCATCCCAGCCCTTCCTGCATCAGCTGACCAACAACTGTGCCACCCCGCTTTCAGCAGGTGGCGGTTAAATGGAGGGTCATGCAAGTATCCCCCCATCCAAAGGAGGTGAGCAGTCCATCAGATATTCCATCCTGCTTGTCCCGGTCCACACACAGTGACAAACTCACTCCAGAACTCGAGCTGACCCGGTGGCGCAGAGGGCAGAGGCACCAATGCCACACCTTCTGCCATGCTGGTGACCCAGGTTTGAGGTTCACTTGGGGGTTGGCCGGGGGAGGAGGACTGAGCATCCCAGTGGATGCTCTCCTCCTCTGGGGAAGGAGGGAGGGAGGGAAGGAAGGCTGCTCCACTTCAATATCACCACCTAACTGACCATAGATGGTGGTACAAGTTGGAGCATCAGTTCCAGGTGGGGGACACTCCCTGATGGAAGACGTCAGCACGTCCTCTGATGTGCGCATCCAGCCATCACCTCCATGGAGCATCTGTAGGTTGGGGCATCAAGAACACTGGAAAATACTACCCACGGTAGGATGCCAAACTGCAGATGCCGGCAGACCTTGCACCACTTACTGGGCAAAGGGATCACCAGACTTAGCGTGGCACTGGAGGGGAGTTTGGGGGTCTCCTCAAAGGCCCTGACACAGGGAAATCTTTGGAGGACTGGGTGGCACCGGGGTAAGTCCCAGAGACAGCAGGTGACAGGGTTGGGGGATCTGCAAGGGTTGAAGGGGCTCTTTGGTGGAGTGGGGGACTCACTCCAGAACTCAGGTCACTTGTACCATAAGCTGGGTATCCAGTGATGATAGCGACTAAAATGAGTGACTACAAAACCACGACTCATTTTTAAAGACATCATAGCTACCCTGCAAGAGTAGCAATGGAATAGCTTAACAGAGCGATGGAAGGAGGGATAGGGAGATGGAGGGTAGGGATAGAAAGGAGGTTTAGGTTGGGAGGATAGCCAGCTGCAGCTGAGCCAGCCCTGCAGTGTGGTGGTGAAGTTTGCTGGCTATGGTGCCGTAGGCACTGGGTTCGGACCAGACGGGGAGAAAATGTTACGCTGCCTGCAGCTGCGTTTTATATTTTTCCTGGACTGAGTTTTACCCCTCCTTGACATGCACCCATCTGGAGTTGGTAATCTAAAGTAGGGTATGTGGGGGGGTGAGGGGAGACACAGCCCCCCCCAAAAACACTAATTGTTCCCAGAAGTGGGGTCACCGAGAATTGCATATCGCAGATATGTTTTTCAGCAATATACACACGCCATGACAGCAATCGCTTTTTGTGATCGCTATTATGACATGGAACCCGTGAGCCATAGTGCTTCTGCTGTGGTGACTGGCTGGCATTTCCATTTCAGTGTGCCTTTAATAAAACACTTTGTTTTGCTTGTAGAAAGCAACATACACATACAGCTTATGGTGCTATTCAGTATTGCAAATTACTAGCTTCACTCAGTGTAGTAACAAGATATAGTAACATAGATTTGTGGCAGATAAGGACCACTTGGCCCATCTAGTCTGCCCATTTCCCTACAGGATGGGCCGCAGATCCTAGTTAACCAACAGCCTATTTCTTCCTACCCCCACAAGAATTGCCTTATGTCTGTCCCATGCATTCTTGAATTCTCCCACAGTTTTAGACCCCACAGCCTCCTCAGGAAGGCTGTTCCGTACATCTACACCTCTCTGTGAAATAATGCTTCCTCCACATTGCCCTGAACACTTGCGTCCTTCTATCTTTAATTGTGTCCCCTTGTTCTTGCAAGTCTCTTTTCTGAAAGATGCTACCCTCTTGGACTTTGTTGATTCCACTGAGGTACTTAAAAGTTTCTATCATGTCCTCCTCTCCTTCTTTCCTCAGGGTATACATATTAAGCTCCTTTAGTCTCTCCTCATACGGCTTCTCTTGCAGACCCTGCACCATTTTAGTTGCCCTCTCTGAACTGCCTCTATCCTGTCTATGTCCTTGTGGAGATGGGGTCTCCAGAACTGGACACAGTACTCAGATGGGGTCTCACCAACTGTCTGTACAGAGGGATAACAACTTCCTGTTTCTGCTGCTGATGCCTCTCCCTATACATCCCTGTATACCCCAGCCCTCCCTACTGCCTTCTCACATTGCTTGCTAACCTTAAGGTCATCTGATATGATTACCCCCAGGTCCCTTTCCTTTTTGTTGTTGTTACTACCTCCCCACCCATTGTGTATTCTTCCCCTGGGTTCTTGTTTCCCAGGTGCATTGTTTTGCACTTCTTTGCATTGAATCCTAGCTGCCATACTTCTGACCATTCCTCCAACCTTGCCAAGTCCCTTTTCACCCTTTCCACGCCTCCTTGTGTATCAACCCTGTTGCAGATCTTTGTGTCATCTGCAAAAGGCATTATTTCCTTCCAGTCCCTCTGCAATGTCACTGATGAAGACATTAAAAGGACTGGACCCAATACTGAACCTCATGGTATTCCCACTAGCAACCCCTCTTTCTAGAGTGGACCCATTTACAATTACCTTCTGTGTCCTGTTGTGCAGCCAATGTTTACCCAGGCTACAACCCTGGGACCCACTCCCAGGCTGGTTAATTTGACTATTAGTCTTTGTGTGGGACTGTGTCAAATGCCTTGCTAAAGTCTAGGTAGCTATGTCCACAGCCCCCTCCCTGGTCTACTACTTTGGTCACCCAGTCAAAGAAATCTATTAGACTGCCTGTCACAAACCTTCCCACTGTGAACCCATGCTGCCTTGGGTCCTGTGCTCCACTGGCCTCTAGGTACTCAACTATTCTTTCCTTCAGAAGTGACTCCATCACTTTCCCTACCACAGAGGTCAGACTGACAGGTCTGTAGTTTCCTGCCTCTGTCTTGGTCCCACTTTGTGAGAGAATCACATCCGCCTTCTCCCAGTCCTCGGGTACCACACCATCCTCCCATGATTTATTAAAAAGAGTAGCCAGTGGTTTCACTAGTTCATCCCTTAATTCTTTTAGATTCTGGGTGAATTCCATCAGGACCCATTGCTTTGTCCACCTTCAGTTTTGGAGTTCTTGCATAACCCTTTCTTCTGTGAAAGGACTGGGATCGACCCCTATCAAGTGCTTCTGTTAATTGGATTAGGCACTTCCCCTCCTTTTTGTGAATACTGAGCAGAAATATTAGTTCAGTATCCTGCTTTTCACTGTCCCCTCTGCCCACCCACCGATCATTCTATTCAGCCTCACTATCCCTCCCTTTGTCTTTCCTCACGCTGATACACCTATAAAAGGTTTTATCCCCTTTTAACTGAGTTGGCTATCTTTTCCTCAGTTTGGGCCTTTGCTATTCTGACTTCTCTCCCTGCTTCCTTCTGCCTTAACTGGTACAGCTCTCTGTCCTGCTCCTTCTGTGTTTCCTTATACTTCCAGAATGCTATCTTTTCTTCCTGACTTTCACAGCCACCTCTTTTGGAGAACCATAGTGGCTTTTTCTTTCATTTTGATTTGTTTATTTGCTTCACATAAAGGCTTGTTGCCTCTGTGATGGCAGTTTTGATGATTCCACATTGTTGCTTCACATCTCCTTCTAGCCTGTTTGCTAGTGCTTTTCTGAGGCACTCTCCCATCTTGCCAAAGTCAGCCCTCCTAAAGTCCAGTACCCTCACTTTTGTATGGCTTGACTCTGTAGCTGAGTTTAACGTGAACCACACTGTTTGATGGTCACTTGTCCCCAGATGGCAACCCACTTCTAGATCTGAGATCCTCTCACTGCCCCCGCTTGAGAGCAACGAGGTTCTAAGATTGCTCCCCTCACGAGTGGGTTCCGAAACTAGCTGTCTAAGGCCTGCCACCTGTAGGGCATCAAGAATGGCCCTGCTCTTGGATGTGGCTGCAGCAAATGTGCTCCAGTTAACATCTGGCATATTCAGGTCTCCCATCAACAGTATCTCCCCTTTCTCTGCCATTCTAAGAATGCCTTCTGTCTTTGGTTAAAGGAGAAAGTTCATGAACTATATTTGTCTTAGTTGGACAGTTCATGAAATACTTTATTTAATGAGGTGTTGGGCTCCTCTGAAGTGGACTGCAGTCCAGAGATATCGCTGACTATTTCAACTCCATATTGATACCACAGTACCACCATTTTTGGAAACTTGGAATTTACTGACAGTCAAAGCTGTGGCTAACCACATTGCAGTCAGGCACAGTTTGATCATGATGACATCACAGAGTTAAAAAAAAATGGTGGCACGGCAGTATCGATGTGTAGCAGGCATAGTCAGCTATATCTCGGGGCTGCTGCCTGCTACAGAGGAGCCCAAGACCTCATTTAAAAGAGAATAACGTGGACTTCCTTTTGTTTATAATTCTGTTTGTCACTTCTTGCCTGGTGGGGATATACCCCATAATCTGCCCATCTCCCTGAAACTCCCCCTCATGTGGCATCCCCCCTACTCGCATGGGGAGGCTTGTGACTTACCCCTCACAGCAGGGCTCCCCGGGGGCTGGAGAAGGGACTGAGATCAATCTTTGATCCCCAACAAGCTGTCAGGGCATCATTTGAGCCGGTGAGAGAGTCTAAGACTCTGGCATCATGCTGCACAGCCGAGAAGTTTTTTTTCTGTTGTAGGTTACCCCTGGAGGTGCAGACATGCAGTGACATCAATGCGTGGTCATGCATGTTCCCACACAAAACCCACAGACATCCGCTGTCACCTCCTCCCCATCTGTGTGGTCCCAGCCAGTGTACTTCCAGCCTCCGCTGAGAATCACTTGTGCATTGAGCACCACTGACCACCCCCCTGGAGGAGGACAGCTGTCTTTGGGATGCTCATCCTACCTCCCCCCCCCCCCGTTGGCCCTCTGATGTTCTGGGCTCATTCCTGAACCTGGGGCGCCAGCGGTAGTGCTACCGCTGTGCCAGTGGGCTGGCGGATTAATATGAACTTGAAAATAATTGTTCCCCTTTAAGGAATGTTATGATAGGTGAAACATGGACATCAGAAAGGGAGTGTTATACTGAACTGCCACTGTAAACATTGGAGTTGGTTTGCCAGTTTAGATTTCTGCAGCACAGATAGCATTTTGAAATTTCCTCCAGTGCTCAAGCACTGCCCCTCAGGTCAGTTCTTGATATTCCCTCTGGTGCCCAGGAACTGACCTAAGGAGCTGAAGATTGTCTGGAGAAGGCAACAATAGCTGTCTGGTGATCCCTGATGTGGATGCCTGCAATGTGGCTAGATTTTAATTTTTTCCAGTTGTCAAGTGCCTTAACCAACACAATAGTTCATTAATCTCGCTTTCTCTCCCTTTACAGCTGTCATAATAGCTTGCTGGTTTCTGTGGTGTGTCTGCAATGAGACATATTTGCAGGCAGCACCAGCATACTCTGCATACTTCTGTCATCACAGTGGAAGTCATGAGCCAGATAAGGAGTGTGGGTAAAGCATGATGGGATGTGGATGACAGCTTGTTACGTTTGTGCTATCAAAATAGTGCTCTGTTCTCAGAAACAACTTGTCCTGTGGAAAGGGGTGGAAATTCTATTACCCGTCTGTTTAGTATGTGTCGAATGTTTAGGGCCCTGTAATCTTCTTTTCAAAAGTGGCCAGGAATAGTCTTAAACCCTACTGTATATACAAAGACTTCCCACCTAATGCTGTCTGCTGCACTCTGATGGTTAGTTAATGAATTACACATGATATACCACCAGATTTTATGTCAGACTGGATGATACATAGCACTTCTCAGACTGAAATTCCAACAAAAGGGCTACACCTGCAGTGGGTGCTGTCAGTCAGAAACAGGCTAATGTGTGTTCTCAGTCAAAAGAGTCTGTGTGCACAAAAACTGGGTACTCAACCCCAAAACACCACAAAATCTGTTGCTGTAATGAGCAAAGACTTTATTAAAGAGCTGCTGACACGTTCCGGTAAACTTTAACAAAACATGATATTCAGACACATTCCAGCGTGCATTTACCATTCGTTCTGTATTTCTCCTCCCTATTATTTATTATTGAGGTCATCTGTATGAAAACAGGATTTCTGCTCCTGAACAGTTCACCTACTCCTGCTGCTTTCTCCTTACCTGAAGTCACAGAGCACACAGAGCACTGCTTGTGACCTCACAGTTACTCCCATGGCAACAGACTGTGATGTCACAACAGAGGATTATGACTTGGAGTAGGGAGAAGGCTCAGGGCAGATGAACTCAAAATAAACTCTACGGGACAACAATCATATATTCATACCCATTTCCTTAGTAATAAGTTATGGGGAGGAGAAATATATAAAATATAAATGGAATGCAAGCAGAATTGCACATAATTATTATGTTTTTTAAAGTTTTCTTTGAGGCATCAGTAGCTCTTTAAGGTGCCATACAAAAATTTAAAAAAGCCCCCTGACCTAACACATTTTACACACTCTGTGCTATATCAAAGACCGTCAATAAAGCACAGCGTGTGTGAAATGTGTTATGTGGTATATCTCTCCAAATGTTTGTCTCTCCATCCGGAGCAGTAATTAATTCTTGTCCCCGGATCCCCAGCCAGAAATAAATCGGACCACAGCTTTATCACTTTTGGATGCTCACTGGCAGTGTTTATTCTGTCATAGGCACAGACAATTTTGTTACATCCCAAATGATCATACATCTAACAATTCATATTTACAATTAGGACATAGGGAGGCAGTATAACGCAGTAATTTATGGCTCTGAGCTGCAAATCTGGTGACATCCAGCAGACCAGACCTGGGTTTGAGTCCCACAGCTTCCACTTGCATACTGTGTGACTCTGAGGCAAATCACTTAACTTCCTTGTGCTCCCAGGTCACTCCTGTAAAAAAGCTGTGAGCTTAGTGTGCTACTCCTGGTTAAATAACTAAAAAAAAAAAAATAACAGTCCCCATGGTCTTTTGGACGCAACAGTCCCATCTCCTTTCTTGTGTATCTTCATCCTGCTGTCTTCCTGTTTGTCGTGCTTCTCAGGGCCCGGACACCATGATCCCCCCCTTTCACTCACCACCATCGGGTGCCCAATTACCCGGACCACTCCCCCATGTGTGGACACCGTGACCACCACCTAGCTCTATGTCCTTCCCCCAGCCCCTTTACTCCCACGCCTGGGTTCCTTTTCCCCAGCCTGTGGGTACCTACTCCTCCCCCATCTGCCCCCGCTTTCCCTTTGCTCCCAAATCCTTCCCACTGCCTCATCTCCAGCCTGCAATGGAAGGTGGGCCCCTTGTGGGCTAGCCTTCAGACTCCTCCTATTTATGTCCTCAACTATCTCCCCAAAGGGCCGTGGAACAAACCCATACCAAACTCAGTGAGATGGACATTGTCCGATCTGTACACTGCTTCCTGATTAAACAAAATGTCCCTATGCCATATGTGAGTCCCCCCATCTCAATCACTGCCTGGCCACCTTCCTGTTCAGGCATTTTCTTGCTACCTCCACTGCCTGGGGCTTCTTTGCCCCCCCTCCACACCCTCCGAGATGTAATCTTGGACCAGTCAATTACCACCCTGGGCCACCAGCTCTTCACCCTTTCGAGATCCACTATAATGGCCTTCATCAGGGATCCCCAGGGCATGGCCCCCAGGTTGTTACCCCCTAAATGGATGATAATACAGTCCAGACTGGCCCATCGCAACTGCAGCTCCTCTAACAAAGGCAACAGCTGTGGCCACCTCATGCCCTCAGGCCCCTATCTCACTTTGGTGTGATCGATTCCGGTCGTGCTGCATACTCCATCCTCATGGCCTCTGCAAATCTATCCGCCCAATAGATATAAGAGGCCCAATGATCCAAACCTGCCTCTTGGAGCCTGCTGTGGGGACAAAAGGGGATACCAGTTAGCCACCGCAACACCTTACGTATCTTTATAACAGTTTGATGCCCACCTCCTCTCTTGACCTCCTTCTCCCCCGCTCCTGAAACAGCTGCTCCTAAAGCCGCCCCAATCTGGAATGAGTGAGGGGCAAACTCATTGGGGTCCTCACCCACAAACGCTAATGCCTTTTTCAGGACCGCCCCCACTTGGAAACCTGTCACCAGGGACCCATCCCCATGCACAAATCAGGGCCCCTCTCTTCGCCTTCTGATCCTCTCATAGGCCCACATCACAAGGACTGCACAGCACTCTGCCGTGCCTTCTCTTAGCAGCTCCACAGTGGCCCCTTTCCCCTGCTGGTCTGTCTTTGACCTTGGTAGTAGAATTATTACCTTCTTCTCATCCAACCTCACACACTTCTCCTGCAGACCTGCCTCGGTCGTCCCTTTTCTGGGAGACACCATTTCACCGACCTGGAAAGCCCCCTTTGCCATGATGGTAAATATGGCCCTGAAAAGGCAGGCCTCATTGCCAAATAGCAGACGAGGCCCACCTCCTGCAGGACATTTGAGAGAAGGACCCATCAGAGGCCTTATCCCATCCTGCTGTCTTCCTGACCCCTCTGCCAGCCCGCCACCATCCATCTGATGGCCCAGCCACTGTCACATCTACCCACCCCAATCCATGCAAACCCAGCTGATTCCTGCTAGCTGGACCCCATAGTGGTGTGTACTACCCTCCTCCTATTTTTTCACCATGTTGCATTACCTCTTCTTCCTTGGCTGGTTCACCCATATCCCATCCCATTCTGGCCCTGAAGGTCTGAAAGCCTGCCCACACCCTCTTATAAGCCCTCAAGGTGCCGGCTGCCGATGACCCTTTTACAGAGCCCTGGTCTTCTCTCTCCAACTTCCCAAAGCCGATCCGGTACCCTGGTCCGGTGAGCACGTCCTGTGGTGCCAGCTCGGAACCGCTCCATCTGAAACGAGAAAGACAGTCAGCTACCCTATTCCAGGCTCCCCAATGTGCTTCGCCCTAAAAGACAGGTTGAGCTACAGTCCCAATAAGATCATACCCTCAGCATGACACCTACCAATTCCGTCCTGCCTGTCTGCGTATTGATCACTTTGACCACACCCTTGTTGTTGCACAAGAAAACTATGTGATGCCCTGCCATCCACGGACCCCATCATTCCAATGCTACCCATACTGGGAAAATCTCGAGGAACGTGATGTCCTTTGTCCATCCCCATTTCTGCCATCGGACCAGCCAAGCCTCCAAGATCCATTCCCCTTGGAAGTAGGCCCCCATCATCAGGCCCCCGGCTGCATCCGTGTGCAGCTTGAGGTCTGTGTTGGAGGCCCATTCCTCCTGCCAAAAAGTCACCCCGTTATAGGATTCCAGGAATGCCTCCCATACCAGAAATCCTCCTTCACCCCCTTGTTGATGTCTACCCAGTGATGTGGTAGTTTTGCTCTCCTGTGACCCTCTCCAACCTCCTAGTAAAGGCCCTGCCCAGGCTTATGGCCTTGCAGGTGAAATTAAGGTGCCCCAGTAGTTGTTGTACCTGTACCAGCTGCACCTCTTACTCCCCTATGAGTGAAAGTAGACCTTTGAGCCGTGCAAATTTGTCCCCTGGGCGGTGAAAACATTCTGTTTCCATGCCCACCTTGATCCCCAAGAACTCTAGTGTGCGCGTCGGGCTCTCGGTTTTTCCGCCTGACAATGGGATACCTATGGACCTGCACATATCCTGGAAATCCACTAACATTCTTTCTGCCTCCGCCTAACTGGTGTCTATCAGTAAAAAATTGTCCAAGTAATGGACTACGATGTCATGTCCGTACCGCCACCCGAAAACCCACTGTACCCATGAGCTGAAAACTTCGAATGTTGTACAGACCACGGAACATCCCATGGGCATTGCCTTCTCGAAATACAACCCACCTTCAAACTGAAAACCAAGAAGGTCCCAGTCTGCTGACCTTACTGGCAGCAGTCAGAATGCAGACTCATTATCTGTCTTGGCCAACCATGCACTCTCCACCGCCCAGATCAACTCCACCGCCTGGTCCAGTGATGTGTAGGAGACCATGCTGAGAGCCTCCGGGATCCCATCATTCACAGACCCCTCTTTTGGGTAGGACAGGTGATAGATGTGCCTGAAATCCCCTGCTTGTTTTTTAGGCACCAATTCCCAGGGGTGACACCCGGAAACTCACACGGGAGGGCTATCAGTGGCCCGTCCCACCGACCTGCCCTTACTTCCTTCTGATCTTTCTCCGACAATGTCCTCTTTACCTGTTACTGACCCCAAGTTCTTGGCGTGCATCGCCACCCATGCCCCCCCAAAACCCAGTGCAAACCCTCCTCGAAAAACACCTTCTTAACAACCCTGCCACTTCCTTATCGGGGTAATCCCTGGTCCAGAGTTCCACCATTGCCAGCTTGATGGGTGTGCAGGCCAGTGAATATCCCCACCTCCCCTTCGGCTGTGTCCCTCTAGCTCCAACCATAATTGGATGCATATCCTCCTCTCCCCAGGCTCCCCTGGCCCCTGCCGGCTCCCCCCCTGCCACCCCGAAAGGGCTGCTCATGGGCCTGTCCTCCAGCAGGACCCACCTTGTCGCCACCTACCCTGCAATTTTTGGCCAGGTGCGACCCCCCACACTGGGAGAGATGTGCCTAACCTTACAACCAGGCCAGTTACATGCTGCCCCGTTGTAAGCCCAGCAGGCCTTGGCACCCTGTACCAGAACACCCTTTTTAACTGTTTCATTGCCTGGCCTCTGCTGCTCTGGACAATGTCCAGACCCAAAGCTCAGCATGGGTGCAATCCCACCTCAGGTCACCTTTACGGCCATGCATCTCTGAAACGCCTCATCATACTTGAGCCATCCAAAACCCAGTTTCGCCCGGTATGCATCCCTAATGATTGCCATATATGTTAGCAGCGGGATTGCCGGATCCGGCTGCTTCTCTAGCACCAAAGCGTTATAAATCAAAAACCCCATCTGCCACATGTCGATGCTTTTTCCCTTAAACCTGGCCTCCTCTGCCTTGTGACCTACCACCACCAACGCCACTGCCATCTCCAACTTCCCAACCAATTCCTTCTGCTCATACCTGTTGGCTGTATCCTCGTCCACCATCCCAAAGACATCAACATAGTCTCCCTTCCAAATCTTTTCTTTAATAGACACTGGCACATGGTCACCTGGCGAAACCCGCAGGCTGTCGTACAACTCCGAGCCCCCGATGCACCCCACCCCTTGTCCACCTTCCTTTTTCTTTGATGGCCTGCAACACTGTCTCAATTTTTGACACCCCTTCATCCCCTATATTACCTACCAACCCTTCAATATACTCTCGCAAGTTTGCTTCATTGCTCATGTCCACCTTATCCTTACCCCCATCTTGTTGCGGCTCATCCAGGGTCCGGTCCGGATTTTCTCCTGTCCTCAGTGCTGCCGGGGTGCTGGGTTCTGCCTTTCTCGGTCATTTCCTGCTCCTTCCAGTGCCGGTCCCCTCATCCCGCTCCTTTTGTTTTCTCTGAGCCTCCTCTTCTGCCTCCCTCTTCTTTGCTGCCCATCAACTCGGGTCATCTACGCCATCAGTTTGCAGCCTCTGCTAGCATGGTAGCACTGGATGTTGAGCTTTGGTGCCATATCTTGCCTAGCTGCATAACAAGTCTTACATGAATACTGTCTCCCAAACACAGTGATTTGGCCCCTGTTCATCTCCCCTTTGAATGCCACTTTTCCTGGTGCAACTGGCCAACATGCCACCTGCAGGTTGCTACCAGCTGCTCTCCCCCCACTGGTTCTGAAGGTGTTTTGGGTTATTCTTCAACCCTTTACCTTATGGGGTGATGCCTTCCACACAGCCTAATCACCAGCCCATGGACTTCCTGCCCCAACATCTTCCCACTTTCAAAGCAAACCTCGATAAGCGCAGACCACCCAGGTTCTAACTACTGCTGAGAAAGTACTAATCTCTACTTAAAACACACCGTGACTGAGAGTGCAACATACCTACTATGAAACATATGCAAATGTGATCAGTTATTTTCCTCTTCCAGGTCCTGCATGGCTAGCCTTGCCGCCTGGCGCTAGAGAGAAAGATATACCTGCCCAGCCAGAACCCAAGTGATGGCCGCCTTGCCGCCATGTGGGTATTGGCAGCCACGCTCACCATGCTCCAGACCAAACAGCGGCTGCTGCCCTTCCAGTACTGCACTTATCCCCGCCTCCCATGTGGCATTCTAGGCCCTCAGTGGGCCGTCCCATGCCTCGCCTCCCCATTCCATAAAAATACTTCTATTACACCACCTCCTCCCCACTTCAGATCAGATCAACCAACTGCCTGTAAGGCCCCATCTTCGCCAGAGGTATGGCTGTGTATCTTCCCAAAACAGAACAAAGCATGCCTTGCCTGTATTTCCCCTGCCACTGTGTGGCATTCTAGGCCCTCTGACTAGTTGTGAGTCCCCTACGGTCATACTGACCCCGCTGTCTGTCGATCCAATGTAACATCCACAACGTGAACTTATTTCTTCTTCGCTGCAGGAAATTCCCCACCATGAAGCAGAGCTCACCCTCGCTCACCCCACCACCACCACATGGGGATCCTGACCTCCATTGGCCTGCTGGCCTTCCTATACATTAGCACTGGTCCCCCAGCCCTCTGCCCATTTGGGTTGTCGTACCCCGTGCCTTCTTTTGACTGTGCACCCTCCCGGCTTCACCTTCCCTGAATCCTGGCATACTGCGACCATGCGGCATGGCTCGTTGACCTGCTTGCCCTCTCTGGCTCTTAGCTGACTGTCGGCTTCCCACTTGTTACCACTACCTGCATGTTTATTACCTTTCCAGCTCTAGCTCTTCTTGTTGAAAAGAATTACCTGTTTCTAGTGCTAGAGTAAAACTATTTTATTTATTACTTTTTTTTTGCTGCATGCTATCCAGCGTCCCTGTACCTCCCCACAAATGCGCAGGCCTCTGCGACCCCCAAACGCCAATGCATCTCCCTACCTCATCCCGCTGTTACTGGCACTCTTGCCGCTAACTGGAGTCATGGCCAACTCCTCTACCGTGCCACCGGCCACAAAACCAGCTCACTCAGCAGCCCCTTATGGGCTTCTCTTGCCTGTACAGGCCACAGTTCTCTGGTAATGGGCACCCACACCCCATGGCTCCATTCCAACAATGCTGCCAAACTTAGGGGTGCACACCACTAACTGTCCTCTCTGGGCCCAGCATGCTGCCAAGCCCGCTACCACACAACCAACCCACTATCCAACAGCTTGCCTAGCACCACCTAGAGTAAATTTAACCTTCACATACTTAACATTGGTCTGAATTCGCCAACAACTTTTTTTTTAAAGAAATCGCTGTGCCTTACCTATGCCAGTGATTGTGCTGTAAACCTTCAAGAAAATTTTACAGCAAGGAAAGAGGGCGAACTATGGATGCATGCCCTCAAGTACCCCTTGCTAACCTTTGTTCTGGACCCCTCCCCCTGGCCAATAGCCAGCGAGCTCCTACTACCTGTCATCTGACCCTGTAGTGAGGTAGATGACCCTCCCCTACCCCCCACCCTACCGCTTCCCTCCCCAGGCTCCATATCCCTGACTGGGTCCCAGGACAAATTGGCCTGCCATTTAGTGGCAAGCCTCATTTTCACCCCTTAACTTGAAATATACCAAAATCACCAAGTATTGAACCTTGGAGTTAAGAGGGGGCGTATCTCTCAAATTGTTACGATCTCTATGCAGAGCAGTAATAGGTTAATTTCTGCCTTAACCCAAAATCCACCCAAATCACCAAGTCATGAATCTTAATGTTCAGAGGGGGCATATCTCTCCAAATGTTTGACTCTCCATTCTGAGCAACATAAGGTACTTGTCACCCCTTAACTCGAAACATACCAAAATCATCAAGTCAGGAACCTTAAAGCAGTAGTGCAGTGAAACATGTTCTTCCAAAAAAGCTAGCTTCAGCTACAATTAATAAAACATTAGCATACCTGTCAAATCTACTTTTCTTGATACCTCCTATGCTGCCCACCATAAGTTTTTTTTTTTCTTAATCTTAACCTTTACCAGGTTTACAATGGTATATCTAAGTGAAATGTGGCGGCCATCTTTTTTTCTTGGAGAAAAAACTAAATTAAAACATTTATAAAATACTCAAATTTTGCTGGAACTAGAAAATTGTACCGTCCAATAAAACCGTAAGATGCCTGAAATCTTTAATAGTGACGGAATGGTAGGGTCAAATTTTTCGTCCAGTTTCATTACACCGCTGCTTTGACAGAGGCATATCTCTCAAAATATTTGTCTCTCCTTCTTGAACATTAATAGGTAATTTCACTCAAAACATAAAATCACAAAGTCATGAACCTTGGAGTTAAGAGGGGGTATCATCTCAAACTGTTCACCTTTCCATGCAGAGCAATAATAGGTACCTCGAAACCCACCAAAATCATCCAGTCACGAAGCAGAAGAAACTAATTTCTCTTGCCTTTTTCAGTGGGAAACACATGCATTCCAATGTGATGGGAAGGCAGCTGCCTCCAGGACACATGATTTAACTTAATGATTGAGTTATACAAAATGGAAAGAATCCATTATTATCTTAGGGATAAATCAGAAGTCTTTGACTTGATCTGAGAGCCTTTTAAGCGGCCATCTGTTGGGGAAAAAAGCCTTCACTGTAACTATACAATGTACACTGATGATACAATGCCCTCTACTGCCATATGTGGGAGATAAGCCATCAAAATATCTATATGCTGTCAGTTTACAATTTAAGGAATAAATGGGTGACCATAAATAGCAAGCCTGTGCTTCCATCGAGGGGTAGAGATAACAGCATATGAACCTTGAGAGTGAAACCCTTGAGGTCCATGTTGTTATTTCAACCCTGGGATGGAAATACAGGGTACGTTGAGTATGGTCGCCCACATTCAGTTCTTCATAGTTTATGGTTTATTTTCTTGTTCCAGTAAGAATTTCTCTCTTCCTAATAAATCTTTAGAGAGAACTGTTGCAGTTGTGAGACTGTAGTGTTTTGTGTGTGACTGCAGCAGAGCGAGTGAAAGTGAAAGGAGGAGCAGGGAAGCAGCAGCAGTCGGCACGAGAGGTAAAAGACAGGTGCACTGATTATAGAATGTGCACAACAACTTCTTTAGAATGTGTGCAGAAATGTTTCAAGTGTGCACAACAAGCATTATGAACTGGCTGAATTTTCCATACACAATAAGCCCTAACCATATACTATAATATAATGCTCTCTGCTGCCTGTGTTGAAGCATCTGCCCCCTCTTGGGGAAAAACCTTCATTATATCTATACAGTGTAAAAGCACACAAATGTTCCCCATGTTTAAACAGTACTCAGCCTTTTATGCAGGGAAGTGCAGTAGCACCAACAGTTAAAACCTGCTTACAAATTATCTCTCTATCTATCTATCTGTCTATCTATCTATCTATCTATCTATCTATCTATCTATCTATCTATCTATCTATCTGTCGGGCAGTGTGTGTTATGAGAATTTAATGCACATCCGATATGTGTGCTACATAAATCCCTGAGGGAGAAGCACAGGTTATTAGCATAAATATCAGCTCACTCAAACCATAGAAAAGATTGCATACTGTTGAAATAGCGATGTATTACCACGAAGACCATTACAATGACAAAACTGGCAGTTCGTTGTAATGGTCTGAGGTACACAGACACTATTTTCTGTGGTGTAAAGCACTTCAAACAACTCTGACTCAGAGTTGATAATAAATTGCAGGGATATGGGGCAAACCCACAGAAAAAACATTCTATTTCACTGATGGCATAGTGCTGATTGTTGGCATTGTGCCGCCACTGTAATGTTGTTCAACAAATTTCTTGTCAAAGCGGTATGGAGGAACCGAAAAAATTTCCACCAGTTATTATATAAATATATCTCACATGGAAGGATCACACAGATGAAACAGGAGATAACACTCCTATAGCAGATCTGCAACAAAGTATATAAATAAGGGATACCGTCAGTGGCAGATCCAGAATTTTGCAGTGAGGTGGGGGAGGCTCAGGTGGTGTGCATACTTAACATGCAGGTTTTTTTTTAATCTTTTATATTGTCTTCTATTATGTTTTTCACTCCATTTTTGACAGAAAATACAAATGTAATCTATGGTTCTGAGTGTATATTTTCTTACAGTCAATAAATCAGACTTCTTTAACAAAGTGAAATGCAGCAGCACCAAGCAAGCAAGTGACAATGGGGGGGGGGCAGCCATCCCCTTTGCTCCCCCTTGTTCTGCCACTGGATACAGTTAGGTCATGATTTGAGGAAAAGGAATCGGATACGATGAGCAGCTGGGTTTGTGCTGTGCTTGCTCTGCCTGGTCCCTATCAAGTTGGTCTGTTGTAATGATTGCAGTTTTTGCAGTGCCAAAAGACACTGGGCTGGAGTCAGCATTGCCCCCACTACCACAGCCCATAGATCTGGCCGTTGCACTCCAACTGTGATGTGTAGGGATCTGGACCCCAGCGGCAGCAATAGTCTGTCTGTGTACTGGACTACCAAATAAAAACTCGGCACTCAGAACCAAGAAGCTGCAACCCGAAACAGGTACAGAGAGAGCCAGAGAGACTCCTGTAGGAGCAGGTTGTCGTGAAAAATGAATACCACAAGCTGGTAACTGCTGATCCATGCTGCTTTACCAATGGTACCTCAGAGAGTCAGACAGACAAAACTTGTCAGAACTTTGGATCCTCACAGTCTTCCTCAGGTGGGGGGCGAAAACACATGACTTACAGTGGCACTAGCCAGGGTGCAACACAGTAATGCCGCAGTATATCACAAAATGCTGCAGTATGCTGAAGGGAACAGTGTAACTCAATGGCATTTAAGCCCTTTTTTACTGCAGTATTTTGTGACATGTCATTTACTGTAAGTTATTGCGTTGCATGGTGGCTGACTCCGGTGTATATGGTGCTTTGTTAAAGATACAGTACAAATTCATATGCTGTAACCCCACTGAAAGCATTTTGTATAGTGCTATTTCAATGGGCAAGAAACAGGAACAAAATGAAGTAAAAAAATATACAAAACAGACACCCCATGAAAAAGGGATTAAATAAACATAAAATTACATAATACATAAAATACAGATGGGGATATATACTAAAAGGTTCCTTTAGCAGTCCAAATGAAAATAGAAATCTTTTCTATAAGGGACTTAAGAATGCAGCAATGAAAATCAAAAGAATTTCATCAGGAACCCAGGTGAGGCTGAAAATTGAAACAAAACACCTCTGAAAAATAAACAGAAAGAAGGGATAAGAAACCAATAATTTCAAAAATCCTATGCAAGCTAGTAACAGTAACCATTCAGTTATAAAAATGGGACAATGACCCAGTCATGACTGGGACCTGGCAATGACACGGCTCCAAGCACAGCAAGCATTTGTCAATGCCGAATGTTGATTGCTTATATGTGCTGTTTAGGTATTTGGAAGTGAAAGTACCATGCTGAAGAACTGTCATGTGCCACCCCCAAAGACATCCACTGTGTCTTTCTGTTCAGTATTCACAGAAGAGGGGGAAGGGCAAGGACCACAGCAATACAGCAGTTGCAAAGGCGTGAAAAGGTGGACAATAGTCCATTCATAGGCAGAAGAATTCTTCAGAAGGTGAGTAAATTGAAGGTGGACAAAGTGATGAGACCAGATGGCATACACCCAAGGATATTAAAAGAACTGTGAAGGGAAATTGCAGAACCTCCGGCAGCCATGTTCACTAAGTCATTCAACACAGGGGTGGTGCCAGAGAATTGGAGGAGGGCATATGTGGTCCCTCTATACAAATCTAGCAGTAGGAGGAGGCGGGAACTATAGGCCAGTCAGCCTCACTTCAGTAGTGGGCAGATCATGGAGGCATTGGTTAAAGAAAGGATAGTGGACATTTAGAACCACTGGAGCCCGACCATAGGCAACATGGATTCACAGTGGGAGGTCATGTCAGACAAATCTGGTTGATCTCTTTGACTGGGTGACAAAGGAAGTAAATCAGGGTGGGGCAGTGGACAACGCTACCTTGATGTAAGAAAAGCGCTTGACATCGTCCCACATAGGAGGCTGATAAAGTAGCTGAGTAGGTGGGCATGGGGAAAGGGTGGTAATGTGGGTTAGAAACTGGGTAAGAGACAGATGGCAGAGAGTGGTGGTAAATGGGCCAGTCTGGGAGAGGGGTGAGCAGTGGGGTGCTGCAGGGATTGGTCCTGGGGCCAGTCCTTTTCAATATCTTCACTGGTGACATTGCAGAAGGGCTGAAGGGAAAGGTCTGCCTGTTTGCAGATGACACCAAGATCTGTAACACAGTGAATACCCCAGAGGGGGTGGAGAAAATGAGGAGGGACCTGCGGAAGCTTGAGAAATGGTTTAAGGACTGGCAACTGAAGTTTAGTTCAAAAAAGTACAAAATTATGCATCTGGGACACAGAAACCCTGGGAAAGGTACAGGATGGGGGCGTTGCTGACATTCACAAAGAATGAAAGGACCTGGGGTTCTTATTTCAGATGACCTGAAAATGTCAAAGTGGTAAGGCAGCTGGGAGGGCCAGTGACATGCTGGGGTGCATAGGCAGGGGTATCACCAGCATAAGGAGGGAGGTAGTGATGCCATGATATAAAACCATGGTCAGGCTTCACATGGAGTACTGTGTGCAGTTCTGGAGGTTGCACCTTTGTAAGGATATTAACAGGCTGGAGATGGTCCATAGGCGGGCTGAATGAGATGGTACAGAGCTTGCAACACAAGACTTATGAGGAGAAATTAAGGGACCTCAATGTGTACTCACTGGAATAGAGGAGGGAAAGAGGGACATGATAGAAACATTCAGGTACCTCAGGGTATAAATATAACTACTGAGAAGCAGGAGACAGCTGCTATATGTTCTTATAAATCTGTAATCAACAGTATTTCAGTAACCTCATGACCACACTTCTTTAGGCAATTTTATGCTGGCTGATGCCTGGTGTCAGATGGCAGACAGAGGCTCACCAGCTTGTGTTGCCATTTGAAAAACTTCATAGAGTGTTCTTTTACTGGTAAGCATTTTGGAAAGCTGGTGAAGGTCTCATAATTTTTATTATGATTTTATCTCCTTATGTCTGTCCCCTTTGGTCCCCCCATCCCCACACCCCAACAGTCATCAGTGGCCACAGCTGCAGCCTTCTTCTTGCCAAGATGGTCGGTGAGAAACATAGAAACATTAGAATTTGATGGCAGATAAGGACCACTTTGCCTACCTAGCCTGCCCATTTCCCTACCTGATGGATAAGCTGCAGATTCTAGTTAATCAACAGCTTACTTCCTCCTACCCCCAGTAGAACTGCCATATGTCTGTCCATGAGCAACTGCCTTCACAGTCTGTGAAGTCTGACGTCTTTCAGTGCTGCTTATTGGTCATTTTCCAACACAGGCGAGGCACTGCCAGCCCAAAAGTAACTCAGGACAAGCAGGTTTCAAAGTGGGGAAGAAATGGAGTGAGCAAGAATCAAGTGCTCATTCAGATGTGGTGTCGATTTTAAGATCAGCATACTGGTATGGACACTGCAAATAAAACCCCAGCTCTTTAAGCAGCCTTATGAACAGTAAAGCCTTCTCGAAGCACTGGGGTTCTGTTTATTGTACTGTAAGTGGACTGCATCTAATTCAGTAATTTACTGTACCTTACGTCTGGATGTATGGTAGGCCCAACTTAAACACTGCACCTGAATTAGCACATGATGCGAAAGAAACATAGAATTTGTCAGCAGAAAAGGACAGCTCAGCCCACCCAGTCTGCCCAAGTGTTCTCTACTTACTTGTAAGTCCTGTCTGTATATGTTACTGCATGTCATATTCTGCCTGCATCCATCAGGACCTCCTTGTGAATGAGCTTTCTTAATGGATTTTTTCCTGCAATGAACTTGAACCTACTCCACTTCCATAGCCCTTCTGATCTCCATTGACCCCTCCTTCCCCTTTTCTAATATACCCCATGTTTATCCCATGCATGCTTCATGCCCCCTACCATTTTAGCTTCCACCACTTCTCCTGGCAGTCTGTTCAAGGCATCTACCACGCTTTCAGTAAAGAAATATTTCTTCACATCTATCCTGAATGCCCCCCTCCCAGCTTCATTGTATGTCCCTGGGTTTGGGTGCTCATCCTCATTTGAAGGAAAAGCCTCAACTGTACCCTCTTTACCCCTGTAAGGTACTTTGTAGGTCTTGATCATGTCACCTCTCACCTCCTCTCTTCCAGAGTGTACATGTTGAGATTCTTCAGCTTCCTTGTAGAATTCCTGTGAAAATTCTGAACCATTTTAGTTGCCCTCCTCTGGAAAACCTCCACCTTATGTCCTTTCTGAAGTGTGAACTCTAAAACTGGACACAGTACTACAGCTGGGGGTATAGCAGGGAGTGATACAATGGCAGCACAAATCCCTCCTCCTCCTGGAGATGCCACTCCTTATGCACCCCAGAATCCAATTTGCCCTGCCCATAGCCTTGTCACACTGTACTGCCATCTCGAGGTCCTCTGATATAATAACCTCAAGGACCCTTTCATGTCTAGTGCGTATCAGTACCTCCCCCCATCCTATACCCAGCATCGGGGTTCCTATGCCCTAGGTACATGATTTTACACTTGTTGGCATTGAACCCCAAGTCAGTAAGAAAATGGAATTGATTTGAATGAATTGCAGGCTTTTCAGCAGCTTTTCAGGGAGTGTGTATGTGTGTGAGTGGGGGGGGGGGATGTGGCTCTGCTACTATAAGTATTTGCTTTTGATTTGGTATAATGTGCGAACAGACTAACCCTGCTCCCCACATTGTGTGCTATATCAGAGATAAAGAGCCCAAATAGAATTGGGCCAAGCATTGAGCCCTGCGGCACCCCACTTGTCACTGCTCAGGGTGTCAAGAGTGCTACCCCCCCACCACCACCCTCTGCACCCTTCCCTGTAACCAATTCTCTATCCATTTAGTCAGATCACCTTCCACCCATACCCCTCCTTCTCCTCACTCTTCTCCTCCTTGGCCTGTGTCCCCCCTCCCAGTAGTCCACACCCTTTCTACTCCTTATTCTTACCTGGTGGTGGTGGTGCCTTTTGTATTACACTCAGACCACTCTGCCCACCCCCTTCCAGGGTTACTACGCCTCTGCCTTTACCTATATCTAGGGTGGTGAGCTCATCAGGCTCCCTTGTCTGGACCTTTCTACCAACCTCAGTCTTTTGCCCCCCCCATTTATTTAAATCCACCTTATCAGAGATATACCCCTTTAATCCTGCCTTTTTTTTTTTTTTTTTCATATTTTCTCACTGGGCTACGGTCGGCTTGGTCATCCCAACCAACCCCCCTAGCCCTGCCCCCGACATCAGACCGACCTGCTCACCTCCACGGATTACCCCCATGGTGGGGTGGTGAGAAGCTTCCCAGGTCGACCCACGGAGCAGGATCCATTTGAGGAGGCACCATTCGGGTGGGCGGGGGTCGGGCTCATGCTGCCTGGACCGTAGCCCATTTTCCACTTTTCTCCCCTTTGCGGAGTGCGGACGTGCAATGACGCTAGACACAGTGTGCCAACATCCGCCACACTGCCCACCCTTTCTACACTGCTGTAGTAGCGCTGTGGTCGCCACCAGTGGCCGCCAGAGCGGTGGGTCCTGATCTCGCCCGGATAGAAGAGCAGTCCTCCATACACTCAATCCTATCCCTCCCTGCCAACCCCTGGTGGTCTGGGCTTGCCACCAAACCTGGGTTGCCAGCATGGCGCAGTGTGGCGTCCCAGCCTCTACCCTCAGCGCCAGTGCCCGCAGCAATGCTACCTTTAATACTCCCCTCCTCTTTCTGCTCCAGTGTACCCTGTCCCCTGTGTACAAGTCACTATTCCCCCCAGACCCTACCTCAGTTAGTCACTAACCCATAATGTTTCGTGTGGCACCAATCCCTCAGCCACTCGAACTCCTCAAGCCTACCCTTCCTCCCCATGCTTGCACATGGTACCGGCAGTACCTCCAAGAATGCCACCAACTTCCCCACCCCCTCACACTGCCTGCCCAAGTACTCAAACCTCCCCCTCACTACTTCCATAGTGTCTCCCGCCAAGTCGTTAGTACCCACATGCAACAGTAAATAAGGTTTCTTTTGCCCTCGCTGCACGCTGAGCAGTGCCTGCCCTGCCCTCCTGCAGTCAACCTGGGGACAGCTTCAACCCAAATATGGCTGTGCCTTCCCCTTCTGCCCCATCTCACCCATTTCAGTATAGAATCCCCAGGATGAGTACCCCGCCCTTACCCCTTTCCTTCTAATGCCTCTTCCACCACCCCAGTATTCGTTCTTCCCTGTCCCTTCCTCCCACCAACTGCACCCTCTGTGACTTCTGTATCTGTACCCCCTACTTCTGCCTCACCCCTTTTCTCTGCCTTATTCTTCCCATCCCCCGAACCCCATCCCAGCCTGACTACTTCCTACTGGGCTTCCCATGTCGACCTCCCCTCCTCCCCTGCTGATTTCCAAACTCTCTTCTATCCCCTCTGTTGTCGATTTAGAGCCCCCATTCCTTTCCACTCTGATAGTGATGCCCTCCCCATCCTTCCCCTTCCCATAGCCTTCTCTCCTTCAATCACCACCCCTCCTTCCTTACTAGCCCCTTCTATCCTTTTGTCCTCACTATCTCTTTCCTACCTGTTGCCATCCCTCTCATGCCCGCTTGTCCTCCCCTCTTCAGTATGTTTCTGCTTCTCCTCTCTGTCCCATAGCAGAGGTTCGAATCTATTCGTAGACGATACCTGTCGTGACATCTTTTCCCCATCGGTTCCCCACCTCCTACTTGTTCTCCTCCGTGCCACCTCTGGTCCCTCCCTACCCACAGCCATCTGCTTTCTCCTGTACTCCCTCATGGTCTCTTCTGCCCCATCAGGTGGCAGCCCTGCCCTCGCCTCGGGGCCCCTCTCCCTTCTCCTCTCTTTCCTGCTAGTGCCTCTGATACTGGGTCCGTTTCAGTCCCTAGTTATTCTTCCTCCTCCCCTTGCCATCCCCTATCCCCCAGGATGCCTACCATACTCATTTGCCCTGACACTTACACTCCTCCCTAACCTCCACAGTTCCTCCTCGAACTAGCCAGTCATCTACAGACCATACACCCCCTCGCCCATCCTCCAAGCCCAGTCCAGGATCATGGCGGACCCACACTCTGTACAGTCCTCCACCCTTCCAAAGATGCCCACCCTATTGACATGCGGCACCTGCCCCATTTTGGCCCCCATCTTATGTTACGGGCTCTTACTCCCAGATTCTGTACCCTGCTACAACTGTTAGGCCCTTATTTACTCAAATGTCTGCCCCCCCACACTAGTCCCCCACTGACCCCTGTCAAGGGGGTAATTCAGGCTCAAATGTCATCCGTTAGATATTGTACTACTGTAGCAATCCCTAAAGCCTCTTTGTCCGTTTTTCACCCCTCAGCTACCATACTTTTTATTCTTGGCTCTCATATAGTTTCACTTAGCCCAGTTAGAAATCCTATTGCACTCCAAGTATTACTCAGCTCAGTTAGAGAAATAAACAGAACAAATAAATATGTATTATTACAGCAGTCATAACAGTGTAGCTCAGTACTTAGCTCAGTTAGAGAAAGAAACAGAAGAAGTAAATCTGTATTATTACAGCAATCCTAAAGTATCCAATCATTGCTTTCTCTCCACTTTAGAGACCCTGCTGTAATATAGGACCACAGAAGACACAGGGGCGGGAGGGTGGGCAACTGTAAAGTTCCGCAGAGCTCCATTAAGCTCACTACCCCCCTCTCACTCGCTTGTTCTATTTCTACGACGCTGCAGGCTTCCCTTTGTACTGGGCTTCTGCTTGTACACACCTTTTTCTGCCCACAAAGAAGTGCACAGCTGTCCTGACAGAGCTCTGTTGAGGTTGCTCATTCCTCCGGGTCATTCACACCTCGCTCTGTTTCCTCCTGGCGCTGCAGGCTGCCCTTGTACTGGGCTCCTACCTGCATTGGGGCTTCCTTTTTCTGCCCACAAAGAAATCTGCAGCAGTCCCGACAGAGCTCAGTTGAGCTTGGTCACTCCCCCTCTCTCACTCGCTCAATCTCAATCTGTCCCAAACACTGATTTCCCACAGTGACCGTGCTATTCTACGCCAGAAGTGCAAAAGCATATTTTGGCCAAGGTGTGAAAAATGAGAGCTGTACTGTTCATAAGGAGGTGTGAAAAAATGCCAGTGCTGAAAATGTGGTGTGACAATATTACAAATATGCGAAGTTACAAGTGTGCATGGAAACAGTTCAATGCACGCTTATAGCACAGTCATTTTATGGACTTTCATAACCAGATTTTCAACATAGGGATTTTAGGACCTCTGCTCATGAACAGTGTCACTGTCATTTTCTTAATCTGTGCTGAACACTGATTTCTCACAGCAACCGCGCTATTCTGTGCCGGAAGTACAAAAACACATTTTGGTCAGGATGTGAAAAATGACAGCTGTACTGTTCATAAGGAGGTGTGAAAAAATGGCAGTGTTGAAAATCTGGCGTGACAATATTACAAATCTGCGAAGTTACAAGGGTGCGTGGAAACTGCATAGCACACTTGTAACACAGTCATTTGATGGACTGTGTCACCAAATTTTCAACATAGGCAG
The DNA here is from genome assembly GCA_016271365.2 of Neoceratodus forsteri. Lineage (NCBI taxonomy): Eukaryota > Metazoa > Chordata > Ceratodontiformes > Ceratodontidae > Neoceratodus > Neoceratodus forsteri. Next base: position 220,244,921 of record JADMNL010000026.1, read on the forward strand.
TTTAGGACCTCTGCTCATGAACAGTGCCACTGTCATTTTCTTAATCTGTCCTGAACACTGATATCCCACAGAGACCGCGCTATTCTGCGCTGGAAGTGCAAAAACACATTTTGGCCAGGATGGTAAAAATGACAGCTGTACTGTTCATAAGGAGGTATGAAAAAATGCCAATGTTGAAAATCTGGCATGAAAATATTGCAAATTCGTGAAGTTGCAAGCATGCATAGCAACTGCACAACACACTGTCATAAACAAGTCATTTTGGGGATTTTTCCCACCAAATTTGCAACGTAGGCTTTTGGGAGCCCACCTCATGAACACTGGCACTGTTGTTTCGTTAATCGGTCCCAAAAGGTGATTCCACGTAGTGACCACGAAATCACCTTTCAAGACAGAATAGCACCATGACAATGGCTGAATTCATGAGGAGGGATCCCAATAACCCCATGTTGAAAATTTGGTGCCAAAATTCCCCAAAATGCCTGAGATATGCACCAAAGTTGAAAAAACCCTATTTATGCCATTATACAGCTTACCGGCATTTCTTCAGTTTGCGGTCGGCTTTGAAGAGTGCAGACATGTTAGCGGTCCACCGAAGATGGTTGCACTAAGCTCCGGAGGTAAGTATGGGGTGAGGGGGGAGTGTGGGGAGATGGGGTATGCAGTGGGTGGGCACGGGTTGTGAGAGAGGGCGCAGACGGCGAGGGACCATTTTCTTCTTACAGGGTTGGAAAAAAAAAGACATCACGGGATGGTTTTTCATTTTAGCAGGTAATTTTGGCAGGCTGGGGTGGGCTCCCAGTGTGCCACCTGCATGTTTTGGGGTGGGGAGACTGGTACCGGCGGAGATTGGACACCCCCATCAGCACATACTGGTGGGGGTCTCATGAGCTGAGGGATTGGGCACTCCCTTGGCACACAAGAAATGGGGGACATGCTGACGGGATTGGGCACCCCGCCAGCAAAGAAACAGGGGAGGGGGATATGATACTGAGGGGATTGGGCACCCCTCAGCAGACAACACAAACCATCGGGACTGGCCCCATCGGCATACTGGGTTGGGGAATGCAAGGGACCACCCTGCAATGACGTCGCCTCATTGCAGTGGAATGGCTGATGCTGCAATGACGAGGTGGCCTCTTAGTACAGTGGCTAAAATGTTTCAAGGTGGTGGCACGCTGGCTGAACTAGTGTCAGCAGCAGCGTGACATCCCATTGGGAAAGTGGGCCAAGCTTCAAAAGGTAGTGGGGCATTGACTACAACAGTGCCCCGCCTCCACAACCAGCAAGCTGCCGCAACATGTTTCTTGTGCATGTGCACCATCAACATAAAAACAAGCATTTGTCAATGCCGAATGTTGATTGCGTTGGTCCGTTGAGCTCGCTCACTGCTCCAGTGTCACTCACTCGTTCTGTTTCTCCCAGTGCTGCAGGCTGCTCTTTTGTACTGGGCTCCTGCCTGCGTTTGGCATGTTTTTCTGCCCACAAAGAAATCTGCAGCTGTCCCAACAGAGCTCCGTTGAGGTGGGTCACTCCCCCTCTCTCACTCGCTCATTCTGTTTCTTCCACCGCTGCAGGTTGGCCTTTTGTACTGGGCCCCTGCATGTATTGCTGCCTTTTCCTGCCCATAAAGAAATCTGCAGCAGTCCCAACAGAGCTCCGTTGAGCTCACTCACTCCCCTTCCTCACTCACTTGTTCTGTGTCTCCCGGTGCTGCAGACTGCCCTTTTGTAATGGGCTCCTGCCTGAATTGGCGCCTTTTCCTGCCCACAAAGAAATCTGCAGCAGTCCCGATAGAGGTCAGTTGAGCTCAGTCACTCCCCCCCTCAGTCGTTCGATCCTAATCTGTTCCAAACACTGATTTCTGACAGCGACTGCGGTATTCTGCACCAGAAACGTGGAAACACATTTCGCCAGGATGCGAAAAATGACAGCTGTACTGTTCATAAGGAGGTGTGAACAAATGCCAGTGTTGAAAATCTAGTGTGAAAATATTACTAATTTGCGAACTTACAAGGGTGCGTCGAAACTGCACAACACACGCTCGTAACACAGTCATTTTATGGAGTATCATCACCAAATTTTCAACATAGGCATTTTAGGACCTCTGCTCATGAACAGTGTCACTGTCATTTTCTTAATCTGCCCTGAACACTGATTTCCCACAGCGACTGCGCTATTCTGCGCCAGAAGTGCGAAAACACATTTCGGCCAGGATGTGAAAAATGACAGCTGTACTGTTCACAAGGAGGTCTGAAAAAATGGCAATGTTGAAAATCTGGTGTGAAAATATTGCACATTCGCAAAGGTATGAGAGTGCGTAGCAACTGCACAATGCACACTTGTAAAACAGAAATTTGTTTGGATTTTTCCCACCAAATTTGCAACATAGGCTTTTTGAGAGCCAGCCTTATGAAACACTGGCACTGTCGTTTTGCTAATCGGTCCCGAAAGGGGATTCCACATAGTGACTGGAAATCACCTTTAGGGCCGAACAATGCCATGACAGTGCCAGAATTCATGAGGAGGGGTCCCAAAAACCCCATGTTGAAAATATGGTGCCAAAATTCAAAAAATGCCTGAGATATGCATCAAAGTTGAAAAAACCCTATTTATTCCATTATACAGCTTACCGGCATTTCCTCAGTTCGCAGTCGGCTTTGAAGAGTGCAGACGTGTTCCTGGTCCACCGAAGATGGTTGTGCTGGACTTTGGAGGTAAGTATGGGGTGAGGGGGGTGTGGGGAGGCAAGGTGCGCAGTGGGTGGGTGCGGGTTGTGGTAGGGGAGCAGGGAGACCGCCGAGGGACCGTTTCCTTTTTCCACAGGAAAAAAAAACAAAAACGTTGCAGGACCGTTTTTGTTTTTACAGAGGCATGTGGCTCACTAGGGTGGGCTCCCAGCATGCCAACTGAGTCTCTTTTTGGGGGGCCAGCTGTAGCCAATGGGGGATTGGGCAGCCCCCGTCAGCACACAACAAAAGGGGGGGGTTACATTATACAGATGGGGATTGGGCACCCCCGTCAACACACAACAAAAGCGGGGGTGATATTATGCCAACGGGATTGGAGCACCTGCTCGGCACACAACAAAAGTGGGGGTTACATAATGCCAATGGTGAGGCTCCCCATCAGCAACATCAACCTTGAGGCACTGAAGCTGATGGGGATTGGGGTCCCCGTCGGCAAACAAACACAGTGGAGGGGGCACATGCGCGAGGGATTGGGTACCCCCCTCGCGGGCTTATTGCTGTGAACATGGCAGCAGGCCACTGCCATGTTCACAAACAGTATCACTGTAACAAGGTTCCACCCAGCAATGACAGGTCACTCCCTCATTGCAGTGTAACAGCTTATGCTGCAATGACGAGGTGGCCCCTGTTTGCAGCGGCTGAAACCTTACAAGGTTGTGGCACGCTGGCTGAACTAGTGTCAGCAGCAGCATGCCACGGCATTGGGGGAAGCAGGCCAATCCTTTAAGGGCTGTGGGGGCATTGGCCACAACAGTGCCGTGCCTTCACAGCCTGCTTCTGGAAAGCTGCAGCAATATGTTTCTTGTGCATGCGTACAATCAACATAATGAGTCTACTTTACCTTTGGAGTAGAGTATGAGTCCTGTCTCCTCAATGGGGGTGTGGAGCTACATGGTTCAGTTCCATAAAGTGGAATACATTGATTCTAGGACATGTGTTTGGTGCCAGTGGGTGCCCATAGGGGTGTCACATTTACCACTACATATGGACCTCACATGTTCTTGGACCATTTCCTTCAGTGGTCCTACTGCCCACATATAGCTTTGGACAGTCGTGACACAACACATACACAACAAAGCTGGTGTGACAGGTGATCATCTGTCTAACCTGATAGTTCTTGGCATATGTAGGTCTAGTGAAACTTTTAGCATACACAGCAGGTCAGGTGTGCTCAGGTACTGGTGGCTAGTGCTCTTCAAGAAGTGGCTAACGTCCAGCAAGCAGTTCCAGAGGAATAGAAGGCACTCAAACAGCACATATGCAGCTCCAGTATTGAAAGTCCAGGATGTACAGTAGAACATCTCTATAGTAGCAGTAACCAAAATTTACAATAAAACAAAAAGCATTACCAGATATCTAGCCAGCTCCAAGAACACTCCCCAACCCCCAAGAAGCTTTGCACCTCCCCAGCTCTTCTCAGGGGGTGTTGGTGAGTGGTTTTTAGCTTGTTAGAGACCGGTGAGTTTATAGTTTGTTTCTTACAACTATTTTTGCTCTGCTTGCCAGTCTCTGGGAACTCCCTTAGACATAGCCCCACAGGCAAATTTTTCCCACCCATCCTGAGACTCTCCCGGCCCCAGGTCCCCCGAATTCCATCCTGCACTCCTAACCTGCATGAGAACCCCTCTGGCTTGTATCCCCCAAGGCAGGGCCACCATCAACTTACTTGGCACACCTTAAATCTGATATGCAGGTGGAGTGAGGCTGGAGGATATCAGGGACCCATTTGGGCAGGATCCAGTGGTGGACGTGGGGCTGCTGCGAGCTTTTCGGTATCCTCCCAGGTACCGGGGTGTTTTCCTTGTTCATGATGTGAATGTGAACTCCCGGAGGCATGGAAGTGCAATGATGTCAAGCATCTTGCAGATGTCTGCAGTCGCTTCCACCCCTTCCTGATGTGTTCTTCACTGTAGCATCCCCAGCCTCCACTAGGAGCCGTTGATGCCGGGGATCCACAGCCCACCCCTCCCCAGGAGAGAAGAGCAGTCCTCCAGATGCTCAATCCTCTCCTCCCCGACTGACCCCTGGCAACCTGAGCATGCTCCTGAGCCCAGGTCGCCAGCGTGGTGCATGTTGTGGTGTCCAGTGCCTCAGCCCTCAGTGCCACTGGGCCAGCTTGAATTTAATGTTTTATTGCAAATTTCGGTTACTGCTACAGTAAAGAGAGATGTTATACATCCTGAACTTGCAATACTGGAGCTGTATGTGGGTATTTTGGGTGCCTTCTGTTCCTTTGGAACTAGTGAAACTTCTACCCTGTGAGGTATAAACACACACATTGCAGTTTCCACATCTATGGAAACCCCCAGGTGCAACCCCAGAAAGCCAACTGTGTGCCCTGGGTACCAATGTGAGATGGCTATGGGCCACATTACCTTTGAGATTGCTTCCTTTTCTATACACAATCTTAGGGGTCATGCCCACATCCTCCCTAAGGCCCAGGTCAGCACTGAGGACATACTAGAATCTCCTAAAAGCACCAGCAATCTTGGGAGTCACTTTATTCAGTTCTGTAACGTAGCTGATGCCTACACCCACATTCTCTACTTTTTTTATGAGGGTGTCGTAGGTTCTATCTATCCAACAACCTTACACATTCCTGGGCCTTTAACAGCAGGGCATGGCCATAATCTCAATCTAGAAAACATTGCATCTGATCCCTAGACTGACTGTCATAGGTATTAATGTTAAGCAGTTACAGTGTAACCGAATAACCACCAAAAGGGATCCTTCGTTAAAATGACAAGGGTGGTAACTTTCAAATCTAAGGAAGGTATTACCCAAATAGGTTTGGGGTACCATTCAGCAGAAATGACACCATGATGCCACATAGTTTGATGTCCAGGAACACAATCTCTGTAGGATGAACAGTGTGAGTAAAGCTTAGATTCAAATCATTAGAATTCAACATTTGCACAAACATTGCATCAATATAATGATCCCAGTATGTTATCCTTTGTAACCATGGATTGTGTACGGGGTCACAGATGGCACCCCCCTCCCACCAACCAAAAAGGAGGTTGGCATAGGAGGGTGCAATCAATAACCCCATTGCCGTGCCACAAATCTGGTGCAAAAAATTTCTCCATTAAAACAACTGGATGTCAAAATAAGTTCAGTGGCTTCTAATACAAATTTGCCATCAATTGTTGCCTCTGTCTGAAATTTTCCATAAAAAAAATGCACAGCATTTAACCCCAAATGATGTTTCATGCTGGTGTATAATGATGTCACATCAACAATGAGCCACTTGAAGCCAGCATCCCATTGCTGTGTCTCCAGAGCCTCCAGCACTGCTGTGGTGTCCCTGAGGTGAGAGAGCACCTGGGCAACTAAATACTGTAGAAATTAATCTATAAATTTAGATAGATTTTCCATAAGGGAACCAATGCAGAGTTAATAGGTTGCCTTGGCAAGTGCTGTGGGTCCTTCGCACCTCTGGAAGGATGGAAAAGCTGGGTAATGGGGCATTTTGCTGCAGGAATCTAAACTCCTGTGTAATCACCCCTGCATGTAAAGCCTTTAACAGGAAACAGTCAATGTGATTTTTCCAGTGCTTGTGTGGGGGTCAGATGGCAACCGTGTGTAGTGATCTGAGTTGTTAGAGTTTACTGAAGTGCTTCATCGACATGCTATTCCCTCTCCATGATGACAATCTGTCCCCTATTATCAGCAGGCTTCACTATGAGGTGGGTCATGTTCTTAAACTCTGTAAGTGTCTTCTCCTCCTCCGTAGACAAGCTAGAGTTCTGACTCCACGTCTTTTCTCTTTGCAGGATTTTACTGATTTCATTGGTCATCTGTTCTGCAAATATATTGATGGCCAGTGAAAAACTCTAAGGGGCAGAAAGCCAATTGTTTTTTGAAGGACTTTCTTTATTCATAGGAACTTGTAGTTTCCATCTGTTCCTCATTTTCAACATTGGATATTTCCTCATGAAGTTGCGAACTTCTGGTTAGTAAAGTCACATTCCGGTTACTGAAGCACACTGTTCACGTCATATGATGTCAAACTGTTTGGTGATGTTTCCGAATCATTTGAGGTTAATGTGATGGAGGTGATGCCCTCCTGATTTATTAGGTTTGAATATGCTGTCTTTATTTTCTTGATCAAATAAAACTTTTTAAGATGGATTTTCCTGAATATTTTATGGACATCCATTAAAACGTCAAATTCACTAACCGTAGGTTCTGTAACAAATGTTACAGGAATGTTAGGAGGCAGTATAGCACAGTGGTCTAAGGCTCTGAGTTGCAAATCTGGTGACATCCAGAAGACCAGACCTGGGTTTGAATCCCACAGCTTCCACTTGCATACTGTGTGATCCTGAGCAAGTCACTTAACCTCCTTGTGCTCCCAGGTCGCTCCTGTAAAAAAGCTTTCAGCTTAGTGTGCTATACCTGGTTAAACAACAACTAAAAAAAAAAAAATGTCAACCCTCTAGATGACAAGGATATTTGAGACACTGTTAACGTGGTCTTAGACAGATTCATGACCTGTCCTTGTTGCTCAGGTAGTGGCTGTTCACATGCTGCTGCTTCTGCTTTTGGTTGATGTGTTATTTTTCTGACCTCCTTATGTATTGTTTCAATTGCCAGCCTTCACATTGGTTCCTGATGAGACCACTTTGATTTTCAGTGTTAGTCTCTTAAGTCCCTTATATACAGGATTGCTATTTTCATTTTGTACTGCTCGGAGAACCTTCTAGTATATATATCCCACCCATCAGTATTTTATGTGTTATGTAATTCAGTGTTTAGAAAATGGCAAAGCCTGATCCCGCTGCTGATTGGCTGATGCCCCTAGCTGGGCATGCATTTATTTTTCGATAGAGACTGCCAAAATACAAGTGCCAGCACAGCCTTGCACTATGCCCATTGGTATTCATGGGCACTGGCATCTCAGATTTAAACTGCCCGCCATGTCTTTTCCTCTCACTTAGAGAGGAGAGAGAGTCAGAGATTAGTGAGAGAAAGTCAGTGAGAGAATCCCTCCTCCCGTAAATAAATGGTTACATACAGAACATACAAACATATAAAATTGCCAGCAGAAACAGGCCTTGTGGTCTATCGAGCCTGCTCTGGCATGCAACTAGCCCTCATCTCGCAGCTGCCCCTCCCACCCCTTCCCAGTATCCCAGTACTTAACAGTAAGCATTTTCTTTATTTTGTCCCTGATAAAGAAACTTTGAACCTGTACCCTGCTGTCTGGCCACCTAACCCGCTTTCACAACTGATACCACAGTATGTCAGTCTCATTGGTCTCAAGACTCCGCTCTGCTGGCTGTGCGTCACTGGCACCTGAAGCACACTATCCCTAAAACACCTGCGATTCTCACCTTTTGTGGTGCTCTTTGCTGCAGTAAAAGGAACTCTGGCAGTGCCTTACCGCAGCATGATTTCCAATTTCCCAGAATTTACAGTATTCACAGTGCTGCTCGGCAGACACCACACGTCCACATCGCTTTCTCCATGACTGGGGTCTTCCCAGTTGCCGCACCTGCTTGCTCCATTCTCTGGCAGTCCTGGCACTTAGCTTAGAAATGGAGTACAGCAGCACAACACAAAATATAAAGCACCATCTAGTGGTGATGACAGCATCACAGGGACTACTTTACATAAAATGAACTTATTCTTAAAATTAAGTATTTACTGCATTTAAAAACATATTTTAACCTGTTTTTTCTAAAATATAACTCAAATGCCATTGTCTAAGTGTAATAATACCCTCCAGAGTGGTGGTATTGCAGAATACCAGACCTTCCAGGGGCTATAAGGCCTCTGCCTGTGACACTGGCCTCATTACGCCCCTGGGCGTTTGGTATTCCCTAATACCATCCACCCTGGTGGGTATTGTTGCATACTTACTTAATCCCTTTTTCATGCGATATCTGTTTTTTATATTTTTTATTTCATTTTATTTCTGTTTCTTGCCCACTGAAATAGCACTAAACAAGATGCTTTCTGTGAGGTTACAGCATATACATTTGTACTGTATCTTTAACAAAGCACCATGTACAGTGGAGCCAGCCACCATGCAACACAATAACTTACAGTAAATGCCATGTCTCAAAATACTGCAGTTAAAAAGGGCTTAAATGTCATTGAATTACACTGTTCTCTGTAACATACTGTAGCATTTTGTGATATACTGCAGTGTCACTGTGTTGCATCCTGGCTAGTGCTGCTGTATGTCATGTGTTTTCTGCTGCCCCTCTCCCTCCCTGAGGAAGGATCTGGGGATCCAAAGCGCTGGCAAGTTTTGTCTGCTCGACTCTCTAAGGTACCACTAATAAACCAGCATGGATTAGCAGTTACCAGCTTGTGGTGTTTCATTGTTTAGCACAACCTGACCTGCGGAGTCTCTCTGGCTCTGTCTGTGTTTTGGGAGGGTGGCTGTTCATGAATATTCATGAGCATATCATTAGTACTGCCACACCCCCATGCTGCTTATTAATACGGTGTTGCCTGTGCAGTAGTACAGGGGCCACTCTGCATGCAGCAGTCAAACCTCAGCAGCCTATACAACAGGAACAGTGACTCGGATGGCAGACACTGGGAAATGCATGGCAGGATACTCTTGTACAGTACCGTATGGAGTCTGTCTTCTGGGTAGGGGCTTTGCAGGCAGGATCAGGGGAAGATTCAGGGCTGGAAGATATTTAAGTTGGGAAATCTTTCAACTTAACTTCCGCCAGCATGTCCAGTGTCCATCCCATCCTGTATGTAGTGCTGTGGTATGGAGGGCATTTCTGCAAACCTGGCAGTCCTGGGCACTGCCATGGCTGCAGCTACTGCAGTTATGGTGGTAGGCAGCACTCTGCCTGGGGCCACTGCTGGTATCCCCATCCTGCATCTGACTGGGTTGGCCACCAGTGGATTGAGAAATACCACTGGAAACAACAGTGATATTAATTCTTTAGTCCCGATCCCTTTCCCTCCGCCCCACTAGAGTGAGAGAAGATTACAGTCAGTAATATATTTGACAGTGGCACACTTAACATGGTGTGAAGCAGCATTAGTTGTACAAGGGTCAGACAGCAACAGGAAGTGTTAGACAAGCCTTTCTTGGGCAGCCTACACAAACCACTGCCAAACTATGTTCACCTGGGCCAAATACCAAGTGTAGCGTTAGCAAACACAAAGGTGTGGTGATCATAGCAAAGAGAGGGGCATCATTATGGAAATGGGCTCTTCACAATATGGTACAATGTACAGTGGTTACAAATCTTGCCCCAACAAGGTAGTGGAAGGCAGCAGGGGTGTTTATATGTGTCTGGACAATGTGCTTTATATAGTGAATGCGGCGCCTATACTGTCAATATTGGCTGGAATCAAGTCTCAGTAAGCTGTATTCCCCATAATGTTATTCAATAGGAAATCACAGCATGATCCAAAGGTTGTTGCCAGCACAGCCTCTGAACTCTGAGTCCTGTTTAGTAAGCATACTTTCTGTTCATTAAATAGTTCAGTCCTTCTCATGGTCCATCTCTTATTATTCAGTCTTTGTACCTGAGTACAGTCACAAAAATCTGAACTCTCTGTTATCTCAGTCCACATGGCTTGAGTCCAAGGACCTGAGCCAAGGGCGTTGCAAAGATTGTTAGCGTGAGTCATGCTTTAGCTCTTGCCCTGTCATACCTGTGGAGTTGGCCCTTTGCAGAGATGAGACTAAGCTGCTGCCGAAGTGAAACTGAGACCTAGGCTTCAGATGTTGTTACCTGTTCTGTACTCAGCTGACATGTCACAGCCACCCTGACACTTTTCCTTATCTCTGTCTGCAGTTTTATGGGACCCAAGGGTTGTGTGTAGTGCCAGACAATATTAAAAAATCAGTTTCATGAACTTTTCATGAAGTTGTGCCAAATGCACATAATTAAGCACAATTTCACACACTAGGACAGTGTGTTTAAATGAGCAATTTGTTGAAACTGCACCTTTTTAAATGAAAATCATATTTTTAAATAGGTGCAATCTGGAAAAAATGGTGCTATTTGCTAAAGCTGAGCATTTTTAAGAAATCACATTTTTAAAAATGCTCAGTTTGGGGGAAAATGGTGCTATTTGAATAAAAAAGCACTGGCAAAATTAATCTAGATTTAGACACAATTTTGTGAAAATGGCACGAATGGGAAATTGTCATTTTTGTGCGGTTTCACAAGCATAATAAAAATGTTGCCCTGCGCTAGTGGTGTGAGGCTTGTAGTTGTGGAAGGACATCCTGTCTCCCCTGCTGCTTGATAGTTGGGACCACGTTTCACCATGATCCTCATTTCCTGTCTTTGGCCCAAGCAGGCTTTTGTATCAAACCTATAAAAAAACAATCCATCACTCCTGCACCTCCACCCACCACCCACTATGCACCCACCTCCCTCTTGACACCCCTACGGATAGTCACTCACATGTGGAGGTCCCAGGTTCGAGATCTGCTCTCCCAGTTGAAGACATGTCTTGCTGCTGCAACCACCAACTACAGTATGAGAAACTAAGGGAAATGGCGTCAATGTATTTCAATGAGGGTTTCAACTTTTATGCATAACTCAGCTGTTTTTTGAGATTTTGACCCCAAATTTTCAACATGGCCTTTTGGGGACCCCACCTCATGAACTACACCAGCCCTACTAAAATCGGACTGCGTTGCATCTGCGGACTTTGGTGCAGCTGATCAAACTTTTGTGTGGATGGTGGCAGGGCTCACAAGCCCTGTGTCCACCTTCTAAACTTCGCCCCATATTTTTAACATAGTCTTCCTATTACTTCCTACCTCATGCACATCGCAGCTTCTGTTTTCAATTCCTGGCCAATGTCTTTGCACCTGTGGTGCAGAATGGCATTGCAGCTATGCAGAATTACGTTTGGTGGGGATTTGAAACTTTTCTGTAATGTACTGGGTATCTGTGGTGAGGTCATAAGAAGGTTGTGTTGAAAATTTGGTTCAAAATAATAAAATATGGCACAGTTATGACGATTTGTTGCAATTTCATTACATGCTCGTAACTTTGTGAATTTTAAATATTTTGAGCCAAAATGTTCAACATAAGGATTCTTATTACACCACTTCATGTATGTCACAGCCGTCATTTCCCAAATCCTGTCCAAAATGTGTTTTGCACCTACGCTGCAGATTGGCATTGCACTTGCATGGGGTTATGTTTTGGCAAGGATTGAAACATTTTCTGCATTGGGTACATGAGGTGGGGTAATAACATGGATATGGTGACAATTTGGTGACTGTTTTCCTATAACTGGAAGCGCAGGGGACAGAGGTATCTGTGCTTCCACAGCTAGATACGTATTATGCATCTATGGAGGGATGGGCGGACCCTGCTCTCCCACAGTAAAATAAGGATACTATTATACTATCTCAAAAAGTAAAAAAATAAATAGCAAAAAACTTTATTAATGCATTAGTTAGGGTTAAACTGACAAAAGAAGGGAAATGTAGCATTAACACCCCACTCCCCACCCTGCACGGGGTGGGGGGGCTGTCTTGGGATTATCAAGCTTAACCCTCAACCCATTCTCCTATGCTGTAGTCATGTCACCTAATTTTGTAATGGAATGGGGTGAATGTTAGGGTCGACGGACCCAAGACAGCCCCCTGACTGTGGGTCTGTGCAGGGTGGGGAATGGGGTGTTAGGTTTGGAAACCCTAATGCCACATTTCCCTACTTTTGTTGGTTTCACCCTAACTAATGCATTAACAAAGTTTTGGGCAATTTATAGGATTATAGAAGTTACAGACAAAAGAAGGCAGTCACATATCTAGTTTGTCCACCATTGCTCAGCAGATATACCCGGTAGACTCCCTGTTATCCATGTATGGGTCTAGATTCCTTTTAAAACTTATTACAGGGTTGCTGTCATCCACTTCCTTGGCAACACATTCCAGATAGACACAACCTTCTGAGTAAATCATTTTTTCTTCTCTATGACTTAAATAGTTCACTTTGCATTGATAACCATGCTCCTTGAGATTCTGATCTCCTGTCTTGGGACCAGGTTTACACTTCTTGCAGTTTGGGGTCTCTAGAGGCTCTATGTGCTAAAATCAGACCCACTGTTAATGTTCTTCTCTCGAGTGAGAGTAACAACAGATCAGCTAGCCTTGTGCTACACATTGTAGTGAGAAGAAATAATAAGATCTACTGGGAATTGAATCCAGTCCCCCAGAATACCGTTCCAGAGCACCAGGGCCTGGGTTCAATTCCGAGTAGGTCACATTATTTCTTTCTCACTACAGTTTGCGATTTAAATTGTTTAGCAGTGGCTAATACTGCACCAAAAATAAAAAATATAATTGTCATCTTGTAGCCTTGGGTTGAAATCCTTTACCTGCCTGCCCCGGAGTGGAGATGAAACGTTTATCACACAGGCTCACCATTGCATATTCCATTTATGCAAAAGGCTGGGCACCCCTGTGTTAAGTCTGTTATTTTGTAAATATTGTTAAAAAAATAGAAAAGTTGGTGGGTCTTTTTTTTACTGCAGCTGAGTGGCATTTGAATCCCTGGTTGCCATGCTGTTGCCAGGGATGCGACGTGTGACCTCCTTGCCGATTGGGCTATGACTGACCATGTAGAAGCTGTTGGAACTCCACCACTAAGGAGCACAGTTTGTGGCAGGTCATGCAGAGAGGTCAGTTTTGGGTGGCATTTGTGATGGGATGTCATCTAGCAGCAGAGAAAGTGATTGCAGGTCTGGAGCTAGTGACAGGCAGAAAGCATCATTCTGAAGCTGAGGTAAGTTGTTTGGGAGGCAACGGAAGAGCAAGTGTCTGGCAGTATGGCTGAAGCAAAATATAGTGCTAATCCTGAAAAGTGCAAGGGAGTTATCTGAGTGGATTTTAAGTAACAAGGAATGGGGGGTAAGGCAGCTTTTGGAGAGCTATTGTGTGTGCTGTGGGAAGAGAAAGTGGAAGCTTGGTTGCAGGAAGTAGGCTGTTGGTTAACTAGAATCTGCAGCTTATCCAATAGGTAGGGAAATGGGCAGACTGGGTGGGCCAAGTGGTCCTTATCTGCCATCAAAGTCTATGTTTCTATGTTTCTAAGCTGCTGGAAATAGAGCAGGCAGGTGGGGAGGGGGGAGGTTGTGATGTATTCACTATGTGGATAAATATAAGGGATACATTTATCTGCACAGGGACTCTGATAAATGGATTTATCACACAGCTAGGGCATCCATGCCTATCGTATAACCTATCTCCTGCCTCCAGACTGCTGAGCCCGACCTCTTTTATGCCCTCAAGAGGATCCTATAGCTTGTACAGTGTTGCTACAATGTACTTTTCCACAATGAGCATTCGGTGACCCTGAGCAAGTCTTTTGACCTCCAGGTGCATCAGTCTTCCCAGCCGTTACAGTATGGGGAAGTAGGAAGCAATGCATTGCATATCATCTGTAATATTCTAGTTAAACAAATTATAAAAAGAATTATAAGACACACACACACACACACACACACACTTTGTAGGATACAACATACAGTATTTCAAACTATGTTGATAAGAAAAATGTATTTTATTTATCTAGCTGAAATTACACTAACCTGTATAACCCCATGAGATGCAGCATCTCATTTTCCTGGGGGTCCCAGGAAGGATGGCAATAGTCAACAGGTTAATTGTCTCATTCCTAGCATGCTCATTATTGCTACTCTTCCTATTACAGTATCTACCCCTGTTTTTAGTTTGACTGCCTCTGGTTATACAGCCAATGACATGTAGTTATCCTACTCTGTTAGCCCTCCCCAGTGTATACAATGTTTGTTACTAATATTTTGTTTCTGTACTTGTATTTCAGTCATTACTGTATGTATTTTTTTTTCTAATCATGTATCTGTTTTGTATTTTGATTCTGTAATGTTTGATTGAGCTGTGTTATTAACTCCGGGTCACCCCTGAAGAAGGGACTCCTAGGTCTCAGTGGGCCTACCCAGTTAACTAACTAACTAACTAACTAACTAGCTAACTAACTAACTAACTGTAACAGCTGGGTAGGTAATGGGTAGTTACATGCAGCAAAAGAATATTACACTATGAGTGTATGGTGGAGCGTCTTTCTCCACCGAAATCGATCGTTTTAAACCTTGTAGTCACACACTAGTGGCGTTCAGCAGTGCAACAGAATGATGTTTTCTACTGGTCATGCTAACGTCACACATTGTGTCCCTCGAGCAGCATTTGACAGTTAGGGCTCACTCCATAGAACACACATGGCGAAAGCAGCAATATCGGGCAGTACTAATTGAGTCGGAAAACGTTCACAATGTAAATTCTTTTTTCCTTCTAGTAAGTTTTTTTTTCCCAAAAACAACGCTCCAATTACACTATAAAGAAAAGTGCATGGGGAACAGTTGACAACAGGGCATCTTTCACCTCGCTCTTGAGGTAATCCACGTCATAGTGCCAACTCGTGAAAGAATAACCCTGTTGTCAACTGCTCTCATGCACTATCCTATATTTACTTACATGTTTGCTGTATGTAACTACTCAAGTAGTGTGCAGTTACAGCAGTGTAGTTATATTGTAACTACAGTGCAGTTAAAGAAATTAAAAGTGTTACCAAATAAATAAAAAGGCAAATAGCCCAACAGAAATAGTTACATACAAGCAAAAATAGACACAGGAAAACAAAACTGTAATGGTAAGTACACCGAAACAGTGACAGTAACTTTAAGGAAAGATGGAAGTTCTAGATGAATTACAGTTTAAGCACAGCATTGCAAGTTAGAGGTTTAATTGTCGTACAGAAACTTTAACTGTCATTTTCTACTAATCATTAACAGGGAACAATCATAAAACTAGACAATAGAATAGCAGTTCAGAAGGATAAAATGAGATTCTGATTTTATCTCTGTTTAAAAACTGAACGTCAGTTCGTCTGAACAGCTATGCTTCCATTTAATTACTATACTGCTCCTTATAACTGATTAACCATTATTGCAACGGACTTTTCTTGGATACTGGGAACAGTCTATTCAGCTTGTTTTACACAGATTTCCTATTTAGATATTAAAATGAAAAACTCACAATTAATTATATACATCTTTTTATAATTCACGAACAAAACCTACACCACGGTAAATTATTATTTTGCAGTTCTGTTTACCTCCTGTGGCCCACAGCGTGGCTCTCCTTCTGCTGCTGCTAGTGCCACCCTACTTCTTCTCAATACTCCTCCATGCCAAATCTTCGGGTACGCGCATCCCACTGCTGCATTACCCCCTCAATTTGCCACAGGGGCATTGTATTGCCTTCAGCTGCTTTGGTAACTTCTCCCTTAAGTAACTAGTAGGCCATGGTGGAGGTTCCCCCAAGACCATCCTGTGGGGCAAGGAAGTTAGAGACCAAATACACATGTCGCAATGTCATCTGCCTCATTGGTGGGGGTTCACAGATTTGCCCACCCACAAAGACAGTGCCATGCACCATCAGGTGCCAGCATGCCTGATGCAGCAACACTCATGCTCTATCATCCCAATGCACACCTGCAGGCTCCCAAGACAACACTGCCACCTGATAGTTCCCCTACTGTTTTTCCCTGCAGGTATCTATAAACAGGTGCAGAGATTTCTCCTACAGTTTTACCTCACAGGTATTTGTACACAGGTGTGGATATTTCCCCTACAGTTTTACCCAGAGGTATATGTACACAGGTGTAGATATTTTCCCCTACAGTTTTACCACTCAGGTATAAGTACACAACTGTAGATATTCCCCCTGCCACCCCCAACCCCAGTTTTACCCCTCAGGTATCTGTACACAGCTGTAGATATTTCCCCCACAATTTTACCCCTCGGTTATCAGTATACAGGTGTAGATAGTTCCCTTACAGTTTTACCCCTCAGGTAACGGTACACACATGTAGATATTTCAGCTACAGTTTTACCCCTCTGGTATCTGTACACAGCTGTAGCTATTTCCCCATACAGTTTTACCCCTCAGGTATTTGTAAACAGGTGCAGATATTTCCCCTACATTTCTACCCCTCAGGTATCAGTACACAGGTATAGATATTTCCCCTACAGTTTTATCTCTAAAGTATTTGTACACAGGTGTGTAGATATTTCCCCCATAGTTTTACCACTCAGGTATTTGTACATAGTATCTGTGCACAGGTGTAGATATTTCCTTACAGTTTTACCTCTCACATATCTGTATGCAGGTGTAGATATTTCCTGCAGTTTTGCTATTCAAGTATTTATACACAGTTGTATATATCCTCCCCTCACACACACACACACACACACACACACACACACACACACACTT
Organism: Neoceratodus forsteri; assembly: GCA_016271365.2. Taxonomy (NCBI): domain Eukaryota; kingdom Metazoa; phylum Chordata; order Ceratodontiformes; family Ceratodontidae; genus Neoceratodus; species Neoceratodus forsteri. The sequence continues at coordinate 220,261,943 of JADMNL010000026.1, forward strand.
TTACCCCTCAGGTATCTATACACAGTATCTGTACACAGGTGTAGATATTTCCCCTACAGTTTTACCCATCAGGTATCTGTACACAGGTGTAAATATTTCCCCTACAGTTTTATCCCGCATGTATTTGTGCACAGGTGTAGATATTTCCCCTGCAATTTTATCCCTCATGTATCTGTACACATTACTGTATCTGTACATAGCTGTAGAATATTTCCCCTATAGTTTTATCTCTCAGGTATCTGTACGCAGTATCTGTAAACAGGTGTAGATATTTCCCCTACTGTTTTATTCCTCACGTACCTGTACACAGGTGTAGATATTTCTCCTACAATTTGCCACTCATGTATTTGTAAGCAGGTACAAATATTTCCCCTACAGTTTTACCCCTCACATATCTGTACACAGATGTAAGTATTTCCCCTACAGTTTTACCCCTCAGATATCTGTACCCAGGTGTAAATATTTCCCCTACAGTTTTATCCCTCAAGTATCTGTACACAGGTGTAAATATTTCCCTTTCAATTTTACCCCTCATGTATCTGCACACAGATGTAAATATTTCCACTTCAGTTTTATCCATCATGTATCTGTACACAGGTGTAAATGTTTCCCCTACAGTTTTACCCTCAGATATCTGTACACAGGTGTAGCTATTTCCTCTACACTTTCAAATCCAGCAAGAATACCCTGCACTCATGAGAAATTGTTAAAAGATAAGACCTTTCAGAGCAAAATTGCAACAAAATGTTATTTTACTCACATTATCAAGTGCTGAGGGTCTTGGTTTATTATTAATGGTGATTTCCTACAATGTGCCGGAAACTATCTGGATTACATATTATGCCCTTACATCCTCTTCAGAAAGGGTCATAAGGGCACGATACACCATCAGGAAGTTTGTGGCACATTGTCGGAATGCACCTTTGGCTATAAGTCGGCACCTCAGCAGTTGTTAATTTGAGTAGAATAAAATATGTTTATGCTGTACTTGCAATTTTGCTGTGTGGGTCTGATCTTTTTGCTAAATATTATGAGCATGAGGAATTATTTCTGGTTTGCTTTGATTTTATGTCACACTCGCTATTCCTGCGAGTAACCCTTTCCTTTTCATTGCCCCTACAATTTCCTGCACGCCTATCATTTTAGCTAAGTCCTGAAACTCTGACCCTTTTTGCAGTTGTCCTCTGCTCTGGTAATCTGCTTCACAGAGCTATTACTCTTTGGTGCAAAAATGTTTGATTATGTCCATCATGTGGTGTTCCCCTCATTAGCATGTAGCTGTGCCCCCGGTTCTGTCCTCCTCGACTGTGGAGATATGATGTATTTTTTAATTTTTTTAATGTTTTGTTTCTTTGTTCCCTCTGACCCCCAACCCAGTTATTGTGCTCACCAAAGCTGCACCCTACCCGTTTCCTGTCCAAGAGCGCAGACAAGTGACTGCCTTCAGAGTAACTCCATCCAGTGCCACTTTGTGACCTATCAGTAAGGGGTGAATGAACACAGAGTGACTGGTACCGTCTCCCCTCAGGACAAGAGACAAGCAAGTAGGCAAACAGATAGACAGAAAGGCAGGCAGGCTAACACACTGACATATTGGTCAATAAATAGACAGACTTAGCTCTACTGCAGGTATAATGGAAACCTACTGGACAGGATGAACCTAGTAGGACATAAGTACTGAAATTAAAGGCACCCTTGAAGTAGAGAAACAGACAGACACAAATTGATATATAAATAACTAAATAGTTATGTAACGAGACATATAGATAGACAGACAGACTGGTATGATATTTATTTATTTGCTTTTGTTTAGCAGGGAGCACACTAGACAGCCAAGTGCCTATTTTCAGGCACGACCCAGGAGGGTTACAATGGAACAATACATGAACATCAGGCATACAGGTATAAACAGGGTTAATATACATTAGGTTTGGGCAACATGATAAATCATATGAATAGGTACATAGATTGAGGCACTTTAGAGACATCCAATAAGATACAATAGCTGAGGTTCATAGATCACATTGACTGAGCACAATAAGTGGAAATCAACTGTGAGGTAGCATGGATAACTTCGTAAGTTGGCATCCAGCCGAGTACAGGAAAAATAGGTGATGGTAGACCCCAACGATCTTGAAGAATACCAAGGTACATGGCAGCAGGATAAGTCAGAGCGGGAGTAAGAGGAGATTCAGGTAGATTACCATCCAGGACCAGTCACTACAGGGTAATAGAGCACCTGGCAGGGTACGACAGGAGACACAGGCAAGTCCAGTGGGGCAAAGTGCTGGTTTGGCCATGGACAGGCCACCCAGAGGTAGGTACCAGGAGAAGCAATTCAGGCACAGAGACATGTGGTGGCTGATTTCAGGAAGCCCATAGGGAGGTTCTGAAGTGGAATGTGATGGGGAGGTACGAGTGCAAGCTGGCAGGAGTTCCACAGCTTTGGTGCAAAGGCAGGAAGGCCTGGTCGCCCATATGAGTGCGAGAGTTTAGGAACCTGGAGGACCTGAGAGTCACTGGATCTTAGGTGGTGGTGGGGGGGAGTGGCAGGAGTGAGGGACAGGGCAAGTGCAGAAGGGGTGGCAGTACGGATGATGTTGTCTAAGAAGTTGCCAAGGGTGAAGGTGCGGTGGGACTCTGGTGGGAGCCACTCCAGCCAGGAGTAAAGATCACATCGATGAGTGAGCGGGGAGCAGCAAGACAAGTGGCATACGTCCGTTATCGCTGTGTCCCATTTGAGAGACTGGATTTTGGGACTGTGCAAAGGATACAAGACCATAACAGAGCTGTGGGTAGGAGGAGACCTCTGGCTAGCTGTCGAATCCGCTGGGGTGAGGTACGATTTGCTCTGTAGGCCAGGGCCCATTTGCAATTTGTAGTTTTGCAGGTGTTACGGATGTGCAGGGTGAGATCCAGCTGAGGGTCAAGAGTAACTCCCCAGGTACTTAACCACTTCAGTAACAGGCAGTGGGGGTCCATCGGCTCCTAGGATTGTTGGAGGAGCAGGGCAGGCTTTTAACTTGGCAGAGGAGCCAAAGAGCATGACCTGAGTCTTCTTGAGGTTAATGGAAAGCTTGTGGTCCTCGAGCCAGAACTGGACCCAGTTAAAGGCAGAGGTTAACCAGGTATTTATGATCTTTTGGTCCCGAGAGCTTGCCAGGATGACAAGATCATCCGCGTATAGAGTGGAGATCCCATAGGCAGAGGCCGAGGGTAACTCATTTATAAAGAGGGAAAACAAGAGGACGGAGCCCTGGAGGACACCACAAGTCACTGAAGCAGGGTTCAAAGGGCCTTGTTAAAGTTTGAATACTGCTGCCGATCCAAAAGGTAGTTTGTGAACCAGGCGAGGGCGGGGGGGAGAAGCCCAAGGTCCCAAGGGTGGATCACAGGAGCGAATGGTTGACTCGGTCAAAGGCTTTGGAGAGATCTACAAAGATGGCTCCAGTAAGTTTGCCTTGGTTGGTGGCAAGCCAGATAGCAGAGGTAACCACCGCAAGGGCAGTGGATGTGCTGTGCCCTTTCCTGAACCCATGTTGGGCTGGAGAGAGGAGCTCGTAGCTCTGGAGGTAGTGGGTGAGCTGGGAGGCTACCAACTTTTAGAGTACCTTGCTGATAAAAGACAAGATCGCAATGGGACGATTATTGTTAAGATTTTTCGGGCCCCCCTGTTTGAGGACCAGGACAACCTTGGCCAACTTACAAACATCCGGGATGGAGCCAGAGATTAGGGAGGCATTGAAGATGTGGGAGATAGGCCAGGTGAGGAGGGAAGCTCCCAGGCAGAACAGTTTGGGCTCAACACCATTGTTGTCGGTGCCCATGTGAGGAGAGAGACCACGAGGAGCCTCTGGGTCTCCTGGACAGTAACTGCTTTTAGGTAGAAGGGAGGATGGCTGGGGGTTGCACTGGGGGCCAGTGGCCATGGGGGCAGGGGTTGAGAAGGAGGAGCAGAGGTTTGAGGACAGGACAGTCAGGTTGGAGGACATGACGGTTTGAAAGCGTTGATGATAGTAAGTGGGTTATTGCAACTCGCCTTCAATGAGGAGGTCAAGAGACCTGGGTTCTGGCAGACCCGCCAACTAGGCTTTTATGTTTTGCCAGAAACTCTTCGATAGATAGCTAGATAGATAGATAGATAGATAGATACTGTCTGTAGATGGATAGATAGACAGACAGACAGACAGACAGACAGACAGACAGATAGATACTGCCTGGCTAGATAGATAGATAGATAGATAGATAGATAGATAGATAGATAGATAGATAGATAGACAGACCAGACAGACATGATAGATAGATAGATAGATAGATAGATAGATAGATAGATAGATAGATAGATACTGTCTGTAGATAGATAGACAGATAGACAATTTAGCATTGTTTGCTGTTTCTGTACCATCTCTAGATACACACAGTAAAGTCCCCCTGAATTAGGTCTGCTGTCACTTTTCTGTTTCATAATCTCTCATTGTGTCAGGGATGTACGTGATAGTGGTTGTGTTGGTGTTTGGTGTTGCAGTCTATCACACAATGAACCCTGGCTGTACCCTACCCCGATCCAGGCTGCAGACATACTCCAAGGAGGGGGACATCATTATAGGTGGACTTATTCCAGTTCACATGACCAGCATTAATCCTAAAGTATCCTTCCATGAGCCTACTACACCAAGAATCTGTGAACAGTAGGTGGGATTTATTTTACGAACATATAAACATACGAATGTGCCAACAGAAACAGATCACACGGTCTATCTAAGTCTGCTTGAGTGTGCAGCCAACACCCATCTCTCTTTGCCTGGATGAAAACCCCCTTGCTATGCATCCCAGCATTTTGTTCGCTTTTGCAGCCACTCACCTACACTGGGCAGTGTTGTTCATGGTCTCTATTATCATTACCCCTAGGTCCTTCTCCTCCTCAGTGATCCCCAACTTAACCCCCCCAGCCAGTATTCTGTCCTTGGGTTCTTCACCCCAAAGTGCATAACCTTACACTTCTTTGCATTGAACCCCAGCTGCCACCTCTCTGACCACTCCTCTAGCTTGCGTAGGTCCCCCTGCAGCTGCTTCCATCCCTCCTTTCCATCCACCACTGCTCCGATTTTGGTGTAGTCAGTGAACATACGTACCTTGCTCACCACCCCGTGTGCAATGTCTGATATGAAGAGCTCAAACAATACTGGCCCCAACACAGAGCCCTGTGGCACCCCACTTGTCACTAACCTTGGAATTGAGAGCTCCCCTCTCACCACCACCCATTGCAGCCTGCCATTCAGCCAGCTTGTAATCCAGTTTATCATTTTTGCCCCTACCCCTACACCAGTTAGCTTCCCCCCAAGCTGCTCATGAGGCACTGAATCGAAGGCCTTGCTGAAGTCCAAGTAAAGAACATCCACCGCATGACCTGTATCCAGCTCACCTGTCACCCAGTCATAATATTGTATGAGGTTGGTTTGACAAGACTTCCCAGAAACAAACCCATGCTGCCTCACATCCTGGAGGCCATTGTCCTCCAGGTATGACACCAGTCTTTCCTTTAGTATCGTTTCCATGAGTTTGCACACTATGGAGGTAAGACTTCAGGACAATAATTACCCGTTCATCCCTTGATCTGCTCTTGTATAATGGTAATACATGTGCCATCCTCCAGTCCAGTGGCACACATCCCGACTCCAGTGAGGTGCTGTACAGATCTGCCAGTGGCTCCCCAACACCTCCACCTCTCCCTCAGCACCCTGGGGTGGATACCATTCGGCTCTGGTGTCTTGTCTACCTTCAGTGCCCTCAGTCCCTCTAGGACTCTATTTCCTCAATTCTTCCATCTGTTATCTCCTCTCCCCTGCCCCCACCCTCCCAGCTCATTCTGGCAAAAGTATTCATTCAGTGCTTCTGCCTGCTCCTCTCCTTTTCCATCCCTCCCACCCCTTTTATCCTCACTGTTGTCTCCTTGCACTTCCTTTTCTCCCTGATGTATCTGAAAAGTATTTCTCCCCAATTAATTCCCTGTGTTAATCTCAGCTCCTCTGGGCCTTGGCTTTCTCACTTTTCTGGTCACCTCCTGGACCATCTTGCATATTCTTCCTGTCCACTTCCTTCTCTGTCCTCCTAAACCTCTTGTCGCCACTCATTTTGCCCTCACCACTTCCACAACCTTGCTGTTCAACCAGCATGATTTTCTTGATTCTGCTGCTCTTACTCTGTGCCTTAGTGCAGGCTTCTGTTGCCTCTGTAACCCCTGTTTAATTTATTTATTTAAAAGTTTAACGAGAAAGGCACACTGAGCAGAGTACTGCTCCATTTCAGGTGTGTCCTGGGGAAAGGGGGACATAAGGAGACAGACACATACAAGCAAGTACAGTAACAGTTCAGATACATCGCTAGGTTGACACATCATTTGGGAAATATTTGAACATACATACATACGTACATACATATTTATATTTGGGCATTATCAATGTGACTTGCAGCTGTTGACAATCATTGACAATCATCATTTCATCCAGAAGGAAGCAAAGCCTGCAATTTAATATCCCATTTCTGATCCACATCCATCTCCTGCCTTATGCCCTCCAGTTTGCCTTTCAGTACTTCCTGCATCCTCCCAAAGTCTGCCCCCCTTAAGTTTACTTCCCAAGTAACTGATTTCTCTGGCTCCCCGCACATCATGATATTAAACCACACTGTTTGGTGATCACTGTCAGCTAGTGGGTCCTCTACCTCTATTTCCCTCACTGCCTCCCCATTCGGCAACACCATTTCTAAAGTGTCCTTTAGCCTAGTAACCGACTGTGTCCGGAGACCCTCCTGGATTATGTCCAGGAGCACTTGCTCCATAGCACTGGAGGTGACTGGAATGCTTCAGTCAACCCCCGGCAAGTTGAAACCCCCCACGATGACCACCTTCCCTTTTCTACATACCTTTTTGATTTGTCCTGCTAACTCCTGTCACTGCCTCAGACTGGGACGGCAGCCTGTATACTACCCCAAACCTCAATTTCATACCCTTGAGTCTAGGAGCTGCAGCCAGATTGCCTCTGTTCTCCTTTCTTCTACTTTATTTACTTCATTAATGGTTCATGAATTATCTTCTCTTACATCTATTTATCCAGGACAGCCCAGCTGAGATGTGACTTACAATTGCTCACATGTAAAATTCTCTTTTTTGGCTGTAATTACTTCAGCTAGAAGGGTGAGCGAGTTTCAGGCACCTTCCATTCTATCTCACTTCTTATTTTTCCATGAGGAAATGGAGGGTCTCAGAACTCATTTGAAATTCCTCCATAAATTGATAACTGAACTTCACATTAATTGGTTTATCATTCTACTTGTATTCTTCCGTAGACCTAGTCCTAATTCACGTGAGTCACAGTATCACAGACTAGATATAATAAGGACCCTCAGTCATTACAATTACTCAGTTTTGCCTAATAGAAAGCCCAAACTTCAAAATGCGCTCTGGGCAGTAAGGGGTTTAACAGAAAACAGGCCAGTAGGTGTGAAAATGCTTAATTATTTCTCACATGTGGTAAAGTGACTAGAGGTCACCAGCAGCTAAAAAGACTATTTCTTGCTGGTTGGTTTTATGTCTCTCTCACTGCTACAGTAATACTGGCAGAGAACTCTCCCCACCCCACAAACTCTAGGTTGTTTCTGCTAGGAGCACAGCTACACCATTCCAGCTTTGAGAGACATTCCACTATTGGAGTTTATAAGGCCAAGGGTGCGGAAGATGGTACAAAGCTGAGGGGGCTGAGAATCAAAGGGCACTTATGATGGACATAAGGGCACTTTTTCTGTATTAGTTATTCACCATACAGAAATAAAAAGGAGTGGCTACCACCGCCCCCAGTTCCGCACCTATGTATAAGGCTGCAACTTGGGCTTTGACCTTCACCTTCACATCCCATTGACTGTATTATTCTGCACGCCAGAAGGTATACTGGGTCTCAGGCATCTGTCCTTCAGAACTTCTACCCAAAGTAATGCTAGTACCTACCTCCTTGTGGTACTGCTAGGAGTTTTCATGGGGTGATAATGAAAATAGTGAGGTTGTTAGAAGAACTGTAGTTACAAGACAAGCCAGTTTTTGTTGAAGTTCCTGGATGTGCCTGTAGCTAAATACTAACTGCAGTCAGCTTGAACTATCCCCTCCATGCAGAAAGCAACAGACAACTAAAGTTCCACGTCTTGTTGTTCCAAGCTTATTTATTCATCTACTGTCACCAAAAACAGGCCAGGGCTGATGTTTCATGACCCATGCCATTTCCTCCTTGGCATGTGGGGTCCTGTTCTTCTCTTATCTATAGGAATGGGCACAGTTGGTCAAGTGGACCTTTTAGCAGAAGGAACAGTGAGTGAATCCTGAAAGGCTGGAGACTGATACAGGTTGGTCTGGCAGATGCGACATAGCACACAAGTTGTTGGCCATGACAATGGGGATGGCTGGCCAAGCACACCTTTTAGCAGAAGGCATGGTGAGTGAAGCCTGAAAGGCTGGAGACAGACACAGGTTGGTCTGGCGGATGTCACATAACACATGCTTAACTCCCTCAGTTTGTATCCATGGCCTCTGGTTACCTTGCCCTTGCATCTTGTGAACAGGTCACTGCTGTTGACTTTATTAATATCCATTAGGTACTTAATGGCCATGTTGCAGTCTCACTCCTGGCTTCTAGTGTTTGCATGTTGAGACTCTACAGGCCTCTCCTCATCCGTCTTTTTATGTTGCCTCAGAGTCATCTTCATGGCCCTCCTGTAAATAGCTTCCAACAAGTCCCTGTCTTTCTTCAGGTGAGGGCTCCAGAACTGTGTGCAGTACTCCAGATGAGGTCTCACCAAGGATCTGTAGGGGGCAGAACCATCTCCTTTCTTCTACTAGCAACCACCTTCCTTATGCATGCTAACATCCTATTTGCTTTTTCTGCAGCCTTCCGGCACTGGCCATGAGACTTCAGCCTTTCACTAATGATGATCCCAGGTCCCTTTCCTATGACATGTGCTCCACCTCAGTCCCTCCCAACAAGTACTCTGTTCTTAGATGTATTTTGCCGGTATGCAGGACTTTACACTTTTGGCATTAAGTTTGAATAGCCATATCTTGAATGACTGTTTACCTGGCTCTATTTTCATGCCCCATATTCCCACCACTGTAACCACTCCTGCCTCCAGTTTTGGTATCATCTGCAAAGAGATTGATTTTACCAGGGTCCCCTCCTACCTCTCTATGTTTTTGGTGGCAGTGGATAAATAATATATTTTGCTTGCAAATACTAGGAGAGGAGCATCAGTTGTTTATTCTTTTTGCATGGCTGTAGTTGCCTGAATAAGCACCGCTGACCTATTCACAGTTTACTCCTTGAAAGGAGGAGAGGGCATCCCAAAACTCTAACCCTTGAACTGAGCCTCCTAACATTTATTCGTACTCTGTACCATTTTATATAAATTCCAGTAACAGTACTGTTCTGTTATTTACACAGCTTGCATGAAACCAAATATTTAGCAAACAGTAGCTCTATAACCATGTGCCTAGCAACTGTTGTGGTCATACCCCAGGAACCCTCGAGAAAACTAACAGTTGCAGCTAATTGAGACTATAGCAGTGTGACATTTCCAAATGAATACATGAAGTAGTAAATAGATAATGAAAGTAGACTGGAAGTGACAAAGGCAGAGGTGATGTTCCACATCAACGATACCACGACTGAAGATGAAATGGTTTTGGTGGCATGTGCATCATAATGAGAGCTGCTCAGATATCCATTATAATAAAAACTGATAGTTGGGATAATGGGAATTTTTTAGGGTATTAGGATTTTAGGTTATTGGTCCTCAAAATCTGATATCCTAAAACTTAGGATATTAACTTGAATTAATATATCCTAAAATCTTTAAATTTGATATCCTAAAATATCCTCAAATTCTTTAGGATTTTAGGATAATCAGATGCTATCTGACAGTATCTGACACTATCCAATGGTTGGATCAGAAATGGATTTGGATACAAATTATCCTAATAACCAACAATTGCAAACTGGATCAGATTTTGAGATATCTGAGCATACTTTGCCATAAAAGATTGTACTCTACTTGGGCTTTCTGACTGGGACTGGGCTGCAACCACAACATGGACTGATCAGGACATCAAACTGGAGCAGGTCACTGTTTGAGAGAATAAGGGGGTATTCTGAGACAAATCCGATGTCACTGAAAGGGAGGTATGGTAACTATGAAGTGTTTAAAGAGCTATTACTGTAATACACGAGTTATAGGGTTGAGGAAAAAGAAACAAAGCTGGAGTGGAATCAGACATTTATTGATGAAGAAGGGGGGTCCAAAGTGATGGAGGCAGATGAGAGGTACAATACCTCGGGTACTGGGCAATATGAGGATATCTACAGAAACCAGTGTTGAAAATGGTCAGAGAACTTAAACTAAGGCAAGTGAAGATGAATCCCTTGACAATTTAAAAGTGATGATGATGACAATGAATTATGTGATTTACTGATTTAGGAATATTCAGGAATCTGTAAAGCAGTCAGTATGGCCACAGCTGGATTACCACGTGATGCTGATGGTGGATAAAGTTGTTTAAAACATAACCAAATTATTTGAGTCCCTGTATATGAGGGGCTGGTAAGGGAGGATGAAGGTAATGACCAAGGCATGTAAACAGAATTTCAGTTACTGCGAGGATACTTTAAAAATTACAGCATTATTACTCACAAGCTTTGATTCACAAAAGGAAGATAACACTGCAGGGATCCACTGGAACCCTCTAAAGGGCACAGCAAAGGTGCCCCTTAAGGGCAATGCTGAGGACTACATTTATTGACAATTTGAATGAACAGTCTGTTAGAATGGAGAGTGAGAGAGAGAGAGAGAGAGAGAGGAGATGGATGTCTCATATAATGTTAGACTAAAGAGATGTCAAACAGTTTCCAAAAGGATCAAATAATGTCAGAATCAAGGCAGAGAGAGAATGTAATTTCAAAAACTCCATGTTTAAGGCAATCTTGTTGTAATGAATTTCTGTCTGTTAACAAGGCATTGCTTTGCTGTGTGGACAGTTCCCTGTTGCATCATTATTCAAAATCAAAATTACTCAACCAAGCATTTCTCTGTTCTTTAAAGGCAGACAAAAGTGAATGCTTGGTGCAGGTGTTAGGAGGACCCCAAGGATGGATCTTTTTTGGATCCTAAAAAATATCAAAAACATCACTGGTTGCATTTACAAAATGTTCTAAATACTGAATTTCTTGATGGTGGCGGAGCATGTGGGATGTGTAGAAAGACTTGTAGCCAAAGTGGGCTGAGTGTGGGGGGTATTATGAACCTTGCTGGTGGCCAACAAAATCTTCAAATTAGCCACTACTGCTTGCTATGCCGGCAATCCGTGTTTGGGTGTGGACTTGGGTCATCGGGGCAAGCCGGGGAGAGAATGGAGCATCTCAGGGAACACTCTCTTCCTGCAGGGATTAGAGAGTTGCCATCTCCACTGCAATACCACCACCTGGGTGACCATGGGCAGAGGTGCAGCCTGGGTATGCTGTAGGTGGGAAGGAAGCTGGCCGAGTTCTGAGCGGCTCCATGCTCTGCATGCTTTTTCTCCTTGGCCCTCTTGGTGAGCCATCTTCCTCAGGGGCAGGTGTAACTATGGAAGAAAGCCATGCAGCCAAGCCTGATGATAACCCTGGTACCTGCCCTAGAGAGGATCAAAACCAGACAATCCTGGGCCGCCTAAAATAGACAGATATCAGGTGGGGAGTGGAATGGGAGGTGCTGTCTCCTTCCATGCCAGTGGGTAAGCCTAGTCATTGTGGGAGGTGGCCAACAGGAAGAGGTCTGGGAGTAAGCCTAGCCCAGCACCAGGATACCTTGGAGGGCCTTGGGGACTGGTAAGGCTGTGGTGACCAGGGGTGAAGTATAGAGAATATAAACAATAAAATAAAAAACCTCAAAATGTATCCGATTGTGCTGCAGTTAGTACTGGATTTGAGCCAAGGTCTCTTCTGTACAACCTGTACCCATGTTGTGAGCTTCCAGCCTTAAGGTGACAGTGCTATCAAGGGAATGCACTCACCTACATAACAGTGGAAACAAAGTTTATTTATTTCATCATCCTTTCAGAGGAGGACCTTACCCAATAATCTTGATGTTCTGACAACCTCATATTACATCGGGTAGCAAGCAACCCATGAAAAACAGTAAGAGTGTGTGAAACACTGGGGTTAGGTCCTCCTGTGTTTCACTAGTTTTGTTTAGCTTGGAATATCTTTCAAATAAACTGACTTTACATCCAGTGCTATTTTACCGAGTGTGTCTGCAGCTTTTCTGGCTTTTAGAGTGGCCTGCTGGGAGTGTCAGACATGTGTTTATCTAAGAGAGCGGTTAACCCAGCTAGACTGACATTTGAAAAACCATAAATACTAAAATAAGAATGCAGTCTTCATTGTACAATGAAACCCACTTGAAAAGCAGTTCAATTTGTCCCTGTAAATGTTATCTTGTGTGGAATATCAGTATAGCAAGAAAGATGGTTGGCATACAGCATGTCGGAGGGTTCAGATACGGATTTATTATGGAAAGCAAGTTGAGAGTATGACTCTCTTTTACAGTTGTGTCCAGACAGCCAGGATAGTTCAGTGGGTATACACATATACAAGTTGAACAGCACATAATACGTTAAATACATCACAATATTCAATAAACATGGTAAAGTTCACAAAACAGCCATATAACTATTCCTAGCACTGGTAAGAACTTGCTAGTAGACTAGAGTATAGAGAATTGATTCACACAGATGTTGCTCTGAGTTAGCACTTTTTTTTTTGCAGTAAAGAGTTTCATTAAATTGCCATTTTCACACAGGTTATATAACAGCCTGTGACCATGGAGGATTTCTCAACACTTTACAGAAAAGTACCTTAAGAAGAAAAGCCTTTAATTCCAATGCTCTATTCTCTAATCCATAATCTATAATCTATTCTCTACCTCCCCACTCCCTTTCTGCCTAGTCCTGTCCCCCTTGAAGGGTTCTCAGCATCCTGAAGGGGTTAGATCTTGGTTGTCCCTCTGTCTCCCTCTTCCATCCCCCATCTTCCACCCCTCACCTGTCCACTTCCCCACTTGCCTTATAACTGCCCTTCTTCGGGCATACAACAGCACTTTGAATCTTGTGCTCAGTCTACTACTTCTACGTCTACTCTGGCAGCAGTCACGATCCAGCCATAGCACCTCCACGGTGCAAGGAGCCTGATCCACCTACCCCCCAAAGAGATAGATAAGGTACGATGCTTGAAAAATTGCCACAATTTCTCTGGGCTGTGTGAACGCTGAACTGGATCATCACTTGCAATTTACTGTTTTCAATTTCAGCGCCTTCTCAGGGTAGCGCTATTGGCTCCATGCCTGTGTAGAGCTCCCTGATTAGCTGGTCTCACTCACCTGAGACAAGAGCACCCGAGACGTATGGCTTAATGTAAGCCTGCATCCCTGTACTCGGCTTCTAATTTATATATTTTAATTTAGCCTGTTCTGCTCTACTCTGCCTTTGTAAAGTAACTTACCATTCCCCCCCTGCTGCAGTTTATCTCCAACTGTATGTGCACTGATTCAGTGCTAGCTCTGTAAACTTCCCTTGATTTTTCGTCCCACCCTCCCTCCCTCCCAGGCCTGTCCCACCCCTCCCCCAGGCCTCCTTTAAATGCACACAGTCTCCGCCCACTCCTATCTGATGTTTCAATTTATTTGGTTACTTACTGTCAACAACTGCAATTCCTCCCATCCCCTTTTTGCAACTAAGCCTTCTAGCAGCCTTATCTCATTCTGTCTTGCTGAGGCATACTATTTTGGTACTTTAGGTTTGCTTATTGCTGACTAGCATATCCTGTCCTGCTGACTAGCATATTCTGTCTTGCTAAGGCACTGTTTTACTTGAAACATCCCTTTTACTGAAAAAAACAAATTACTGAACTGTGACTGATTTGCCAAAAAACTGTGTTTATTGTCTAAAAATGTTCCCAGCAACCAAGTGTTACAGCCCCTTCGTGACTTTGTAGCTCTCTCCAGACTGCAAGGCGCCAAGGAAATCGCAGGCCTTTCAGTTGCTAATTGAGCTGTTTTCACTCAGACTGCTAGCCTTTGTGTTGCCCCACTATTAATTGAGCTACTCTCTCCTTTCTCTAGCCGAGGGCGGTATACATTTATCTTGCGTAACTCCATTTTAAACTTCCTCAAACAAGTCGCATATGGAACAACGACCCCTGGGACCTATATAATCTTCCATTGGCCCACTCCACTCTGCACAGACACCTCTATCAGCCCCCACTGAAGAAATATATCTTTTGCAATCCAGACATTTTCCATCCTCCTGTCCATTCTCCTTCCCTTAACGAGGAACCAACATCAAATAAATTTTGTTCGGAGACGTGCCACTGTCAGGGCTACTCTTAGATCCCCTATCAGTGCATACTGACCCCTGTCATACCACAGCAGTAACTACCCATACAACAAATTTGGGGACCTAAAGACTCTGGTTAGCAGCTCCCACGATAGTACACTCCACTTTTTGAATAAGCTACCATGGCAGGTCTCGGCTGGCTTTACTTACTAGCCTGCATTTCCCTGATGCCTAATATTAGTGGACCCCCTGACAGATCTGACTCTAATAAAGGGACATGCCCTACGCCACTGGGACAGCCACATAATAAGACTATGTCCAGTCCTCTTTAACGTCTTTATAGGTGATATTGCAGAGGGTCTGGAAGGAAAGGTATGCCTCTTTGCAGATGACACAAATATCTGTAACAGAGTTGATACACAAGGGGGGGTAGAAAGGATGAGAAGGGACTTGGCAAGGTTGGAGGAATGGTCAGTCATATGGCAACTTAGATTCAATGCAAAGAAGTGCAAAGTAATGCACCTGGGAAATAAAAATCCAGGAGAAGAGTACACAATAGCAGGGGAGGTACTAACGACAACAATAATGGAAAGGGATCTGGGTGTAGTCATATCAGATGACCTAAAGGTGGGTAAGCAATGTGAGAAGTCAGTAAGGAGAGCCAGGGGGATACTGGGATGCATGGGGAGGGTCATCACAAGTAGAAAAAGGGAAGTGGTTATCCCTCTATACAGACAGTTGGTGAGACCCCATCTGGAGTACTGCGTGCAGTTTTGGAGACCTCATCTACTCAAGGACATAGACAGGATGGAAGCAGTCCAGAGGAGGGCAACTAAAATGGTGCAGGGTCTACATCACAAACCATATGGAGAGACTGAGAGAGCTTAATATGTATACCCTTGATGAAAGGAGGGACAGGGGGACATGATAGAAACTTTTAAGTACCTCAAGGGAATCAACAAAGTCCAGGAGGGTAGCATCTTTCAGACAAAGAGTGTGTAAGAACAAGGGGGCACAATTTAAAGTTAGAGGAGACGGCTCGGGTTATGTGAGGAAATTCTTTTTCGGAGAGAGTGGTGGTACGACGGAACTGCCTTCCTGGAGAGGTTGTGGGGTCTAAAACAGTGGGCGAATTCAAACATGCATGGGACAAACATAAGGCAATTATAGTGGGGGGTTGCAGGAAGTAGGCTGTTGGTTAACTAGAATCTGCAGCTTATCCAATAGGTAGGGAAATGGACAGACTGAGTGGGCCAAGTGGTCCTTATCTGCTGTCAAAGTCTATGTTTCTATTCATTATGCTGCCCCTGGTTGGCCCTGATTCAGTCAAATTTTGTTGAATTCATAAAGGGGACTGAAAACTACTCGGCTATGCATGGCCCCAAACCCCAGCCACCCATACACTGCATAGTCGGGGTGTTACTCTGCATGGACCTTAACCTACGTACTGGCAGGGCAACACAAAAGGTCAACTCGGTCCCTGGATCCCTGCAATCTAACCTACACAAAAGACAATGAGGCCCATGCTTTTAAACATCTCCTTGCCAATCTGAGAAGTATCGTGCTCCTCCTACTACTGTGCTCAGGAGACATTGAGCTCGATCCTGGCCCCACAAAGTTGATTTAATCTCTAACCGAAATTACTACCCTAAAAGGAATCAGTTTTCTGCATGCCAATGTCTTCAGCCTTCTAAAGAAGTTGGATCCTGTCCAGGCCTGGATTATCCACACTGTCCCGGACATACTTGTGATCTTGGAATCCTGGCTTCGGGCATCCACACCAGACAGTGAGGTTAATATCCCCAACTACCTCCTCTTCAGAGCAGATAGAAAGACTGGGGGGGAGGAGTAGCCATTTATGTTAAAAGCAAATTTACAGTATCTATGTTAGACGCTACTTCCATTGCAGAGGGCTTTGAATGCCTGTCTCTCAGGGTCGAACCATCCCAATCTGTGGCACTCCGCATAATAGGTTGCTATAGACCCCCAGCAGCAGGACCACAGCTCCTGGCTCATCTGTCTTCACAAATGGATGTGACACCTCTGGAAACAATTATAGTAGATGACCTTAACTATGACTGGATATCGAACGGATCGCTACCCCTAAAACAATTCTGAGACTCCCATGGGTTCACCCAAATGATTACAGAACCAACGCACATCAACAAGAAAAATCCAATGAAAAGCACACTACTTTTCCCATGTCGTATCCTTCCAGCAGATGTTGTGACCACTTTCTCATAGCTGGAATAAGAACCATCTCGAACCCACTATCTACCTCAAAGTTTTCTACTAAAAGATCCAGACGGAACTTTGACCCTCTGGCCTACATACAAGAACTAAAAACTCCTTGCTCTGGCAGACTTTCTACCTGGCTACATCAGTGGGTGATGCCTATAATGTTCTCCATGAAATCATAGCCAGTGGCCTAAACAACCATGCTCCTCTAGTTAAAGCCGCGATAAAAAACAGAACCTGCCGTTGGTTTTCACCGGATCTGAAGAATGCTTTACTCAAAAGAGACCAGCTATGGAAAAAGGCCTGAAATCACAGGCCGATGCAGACTGGTGTCTCTTTAGGACAGCTAGAAATGCCTGCACGAAAATGGTCAGAGAGGCCAAGGCCAATTATTATCAAAATGAATTACTATCCGCATCCAACAGCCCAACCAAATTCTGGTCCACCATAAAGGAACTGTCTGGACACTCCCCAGGTAGTGCACTACCCTCCAAAATCACCATCGACAATGTCACTATCAGTGATAAATCTGAAATTCTTCAAGCCTTCAGCAACCACTTCACCGCTGCAGGCATGGCATTTGATAATGCACCAGTAAGTAGTCTCCGTCCACAGCTCACCGACCAGCCTCCAGACCAAAGTAACAAAGATATGATCTTCTCCTTTTCCCAACCACCATAAAAGATGTTGAAGACCTTATGCTATGGCTAGATACCAGAAAAAGTGCAGGCGACTCCTTGACCCATACTCTCTGAAAATAGCATACCACATACTTGCCCCACCTATGTCACACTTATTCAACCTGTCCCTAGCCCAGAGCTCTATCCCCAGGAATGGAAAACCGTCATGTTATCCCCTATTTAAAGCAGGGGACCCTATGCGACCTGAACAATTATAGGCCAATCTCTTCTACCTATACTCTCAAAAATGCTGGAAAAAGTCGTGGATTTACAGCTGAGATTGTTTCTAGACAACTCTACATTGCTTAACCCCATGCAGTCTGGCTTTAGAGCAAAGCATAGCACTGTTACAGCGCTGGTCAAAGTCACTAATGACTGGCAATGGGACCTTGACAACAAAAAATTTGTTTGTGCTGTGTTTTTAGACCTCAGCAAGGCCTTCGATACCATCGACCACAGCCTACTTCTCTCCACCTTAAAAACCACAGGTATAGATTCAATCTCACTGGACTGGTTCCAGGATTACCTCTCTGATAGGCAGCAACAAATTAAGGCTGAAGGTGAGCTCTCTCCTCTCAAACCAATAAAAAGAGGAGTTCCACAGGGTTCCATACTGGGCCCTTTACTGTTCGCCATCTACATTAACAACTTGGACCTACGCATTGCAGAAGCCAGTATCCACTTGTTTGCCAATGATACGGTGCTCTGCCTAAGCCGTGACTCCCCTGGAGCCACATGCACAGATCTACAAACTGAATTCAATACGCTGCAGCATCAGCTTCTCAGCAAAAAGCTACTGCTAAATGCAAAAAACTAAGGCCATGCTCTTTACCCCATCTAGCACTAGGGCCTACTCTGCTGCTGCTGGTACCCTTCCTCCCATAACTACCCTTCTAGGTGAAGATCTTGAGTTCATGCCTAAATTCAAATATCTGGGTATATGGCTGGACAACAAACTCTCCTTTGCAGAGCACACAGAAGAATTGATGAAAAAGCTTAGGCAGAGGCTTGGCCTCTTCTTCAGAATTAAACACCTTCTGACCGCAGATGCAAGATGACAGCTTGTTCAATTAACTTTCCTCTCATTAATTGACTACGCCGACATTATCTATGGCCAGTGCTCCATCTCACACCTTGCAAAACTGGATGTCCTGTACCACAGAGTGCTAAGATTTATAACTGGTCTCCCATCCTCCACACATCACTGTCTTTATATGCAGCCGTGGGTGGCCTTCCCTTCAATATAGGCGGTGTAGAAATGCAGCACTCTGGACATTCTGAGCCCTTACCAACAAACTCCCAGATTACATTGTTGCCTGCCTCCCTGAGCCCAATCAGTAGCTCTGGCAGCTAAGAAGCCACTCGCTAATTTCTCTGAAAATCCCCAGGATCAGTACCCACTTTGGCAGGGCTGCCATAAGCCACGCTTGCCTACACTCTGGAACAAGGTACAAAGATCCTTGAGACTCAGCTCTCCTGTCAGTTTTGCTCTGTTTAGGATAATTTATGACAAAACATTCCCCGAAATCTGTAAGTGTTTCCATAGTTCCTAGCTGTCCTGCTGACGGTTCACTCCGTATCCTTACCACATCCAGTCACGAACCTAGTTCCTCCCCTCCCTATTTTAATCAAGTCTACTAGTCAGCTGCCATAGTGGCCCACGGCACCCAAGGCACCACTTCTCCCATATTACTCTCCTCTCACCGTTTAAGTGGAACATACAGACCTCATTGGGGCTCCTATGCAGCCCAGGACCCTTACCTAAGTATGGTAAACGGTCACTGAGGGCTGAAATGCAAGAATTGTACCCTCTGATGGAGCTTGACTAAGAATGACTAAACATGCCACCTCAACTTCTGCATACATGGAGTCTGTATATAGCACAGCAAAGTTGAGTGATGCATGTATGTCCTCAAGAACGTTTGGAATGTATATCATGCACCTACCACTTTTCAGTAAATTTGTTTGTAACTCTTTGCACATGTTGTACTTTGTATTCTCAATCTATGTATGTATAACTGTCTTGGACAACAGCAGGTCCATCTTGTAAATGAGCTTGTTTAATGATGGTCGCTGGATAAATAAAGATTTGATTTGATTTGATCTAGCACTTCAAATGTGTTATCCATTCTCTAACCTTTACCCTATTGGATCATCTGCTCTTTGATTGTTGCACTGTACATTGTGACAGTTGGATAGCTGGTTCTGATTACCTATGCTTTTTGTAATATAAAATGTGTTATTGAGTGTCTCTCATGAGACATGCTGAGACAGCCTGTGGGATGACCACCCCCCAGGTATCAGGTCAAAAGACAGGATATGTTTAACAGCAGATCTCTGTAAGGTGATTAACTTGCAAAGACTCACATTTTATAGCCTTATTTAGGACCTGGGTTGTTTGAAGCTAAGACCTAAATATCCATTTTATGACGTCCTCAGGAAGGTCAGTTAATTGCACCTGGTGTCACAAAGCATATTACACCTCAGTGAGATCTGACAGTTAGTCATAAAAGGTTCTGTGATGTCTTTGTGAAACAGGAAACTGCTCATGGATGAAAGAAGATACTGGAAAGTCACAGACTTGACTGGGAAGTCATATGGGGAAATGAGTTTTAGCTGATGTCACCTATTTAATTTACCTCCTGCTTGATAAGACATCCCAGTTGTATAATTTTTAATAAAGACAGGAGGAGCTGGGTGACATCATGGAGAAGGCAGGCTCAAGACAGTTTTTTATTATGCTGTGACTGACCTTTAGAGACATTCATGTTTGGACTCTGAAGCTACAACACCTATCAGCACTGTAAGACGATAAGAGATACATTAGATAGATAAGTCTAAGTGTATGGTTGGTAGTAATTTGCACTTTTAAACCTTGTTCTTTTTAAGTGATTGTACATTTTGTGATATATTGTTCTGTATTTACATTTTACGTATTCTTTATCTATTTTAAAGTAAACCTCTATTTTAAGAGACTACTTGGTGTGCCTTTGAAATTCTTTATTTGACAAGTGAAGCATATATGGTTAAAGCTGACACTGTGCAAAAGCTTACTGGTTTACCAAACTGGGAAAAGGTAAGAGTTTAATCTGAGGTCTTTCATAGAGTTTTAACGTTCATTTTGTACACCTGGTTAGGTGCCCGTGAGGCAAAAGATATCTGGCATTTCCCCGAAGAGCAGAATTATCTGAGCCTGTACATTGGATACGCTAGCAAGAGGTTCACAGTTTGAATCCCTCCAGAAAATGAGACCGAAGGTTGATTCAAACCCACAAAACAGACATGAGGTTACCCTGTTTTGTTCCTGTTCACAATGCTGCACTCAGAGGTTGGCACTTTGGGAGCAGAGGGCCTGACCTGCTGAGTGGGGTTGTGACATACATTATATCCAAACATGGTTTTGTTTACCCTGGCCGGTTGGTCTGGGTAATTTCTGCTTTGTAATTGTACTACACTGTTTTATTTTAGTAATTGTACTTGTATTGCTCTGTTATTGCTATGCATTTGCCTGCTCTCCCAATTCTTGTATGTCCCCCACCCAGGACACTTCTGGAACTGAGCTGTTTGTAGCTCATATTGTCTTTCCTGGTGAAACATTTTTCACAAAAAAAAAAAATAATGTCTGTTGTATGCTATGTATGTAGAGGGATTTTCTACAGTTGGATAGCAGAAACCTTTATGTAGAAGCATTGCTTCTGCTTCCTTTATGCCCATGTTTTTAAATGGTTTTGTGGACGGTTTGTAGATTTATTAGGTTTAGACTTTTTTGTAAATGTTTCACTTGCATGTATAGCATTTAGCACTTTTATTTGTGTCCCATGATGTCATGATGATGCCACCCTCTGGAAGCATAAATGCCTGGATGTTGTCTTCCCTAAGCCATGACTCCTTAGGAAGCTCCAGGTAAGGGAAGGGCTGGGGTACTTGCGGACAGCGGATTCCCTCTATTATTTTTATCTTTTTATATGTAACCCATGAAAGTGTGGTGTTGCTATGGAGTTTGCTCTGTGATGCTAATTGTGTGGCTTGCTGCCACATCATGCATGAGATGAAATGTATTGCATTTTATGCTGTTTTGCACAATGGTGAGTAATAATTCACTAAAGCAGCTCTCTGAGTGAGCATTGCCTTATTTACATTTTATTAGCAGTTCATAGCTGATGTGGTAGGAGTCTTTTGAAATGTTCAGTTTATTTGATCAGCTGAAGTCATCGCTAGGCAATTTCAAAACAGTAATTATGTCATTTTATAACTTTTATTTTGCACTTCTGATAAAATAGCCTTTACAGGTAAAACAAATGATCAGTAAAAAAATTAATATTTTCCATTCGTTAAAGCAAAATCCATTGTTCAAGTATTTCATGATGCCTATCTTAAATAATAATGTGAAATGCTAGAGTCATAATTTTATTTTTAATAAAAATGCATTAAAGTTGAAGCCCTGAGTTTAGAGAGAGGACCATGGATCTCATTTTCAGAGCCTGAGGTTAGTGTCGCACACCCCTTAGCGTTGCATGTAAGATGGCAGACGGCTGGCCTGGGGGACATTTTCAGACTGGCAGAATGCTCTGACTGGTGCATGTAGCCTGTCTGAAATTGGGAGCTGTGGAAGCCCATAGTGAACAGTGACTTTACTCTGCACTATTAAGAGGAGGCTAAGGAATGCTGCTTTGATATGATTCATAGGTTCAAACAGGACATTAGGAAGCATTACGTCATGGAAAGGGTGGTGTGGGTGGAATAGACTTCCAGGCAAGGTGGTGAGGCAAAGACAACACCAGGATTCAAAAGGAAGTGGGGCCCATTAAAAGGAGTTATCATTTTGGAGGAAGGAACAATTGGTGGGGTGATTAGAAAGGAGATGGCAGATTAGTGAATCTCCAAGTAGGGAGCACTCAGGACAGACTGGATGAACAGTTCTGATCTTTTTTGTCCATTACTGTGTTGCAATTCTGTGTTTATTGCTTGCTCAACAAATTGTGATGAAATATCCATCTTTTCCCTGCCAAGATGGAATTACTAAAAAAATATATTTTTAAAGATTTTTCATAGAGAGATACCAGAATGCCCTAGCAATGGTCTTTGCTGTTGAAGAAATAAACAAGAACAGACACATATTACCGAACATCACTCTGGGGTTCAGGATTTTTGATCCCTGCTACATAGAGGCTCACACAATTGAGGGAGTAATGCTGCTGTTATGGGGACGGGAGGAGTCAATTCCAAATTATAGCTGCCGGCCATGCTCCAGGTCTGTAGGATTTATTGGAGACTTGTCGTCATCATCCTCTGTTGCTGTAGTGAAATTGCTGGGACTTTATCGCTTTCCCCATTTAATGTGTGACTGTTTTCAGGGTTTATTTTTTAATCAAAGATACCTATTGGGGAGGGCATTGCTGTGCAACATGATGGGTAAAGGGTGTTCAAGAATGGTAAAGAATACGAAACCCAGAGGATAGCCACTTACCTCGTCCCACACTGGTGACCCAGGTTCGGGAATTAGCCTGCGTCATCTGGGGTCATCCGGGGAAGCTGGATGGAGCAGCTGCAAGGCAACTCTTCTCTCCAGGGAGGAATGTGGGTTTCCCCAGCTCTTGGCTACCAACCAGTGCAGGCTTGGTGGCAGCACCAAGCCACAAGGAAAACCTGGCATTGGGCCGGGTGGGCAGAAGGGGCCATCACCAGAGCTGCAGACCGCATGCATGCCTCCATGCACATGTGCAACTGTGTCCTGGGGTTCCATAGTAAAACATGGAGAAAACCACAAAATACATGTCTCCCCCATTGCTAAGCAAGGCAGGAGGGGCAATGGGGGAGCAA
Organism: Neoceratodus forsteri; assembly: GCA_016271365.2. NCBI lineage: Eukaryota > Metazoa > Chordata > Ceratodontiformes > Ceratodontidae > Neoceratodus > Neoceratodus forsteri. The sequence continues at coordinate 220,285,082 of JADMNL010000026.1, forward strand.
ACGGCTATATGGAAAAAAAATGCTAAACCAATTCAAAAACAGGAAAAATGGAACCTGGCAAGGCAAGAAGAAAAGTCAATCTAAAATAGAAGAAAACAGTATGGGTGCAGCTTTTTCTTACATTAATGTGTTGCTTTAAAACCCAGGTATAGGACCAAAGAATTGATTACTTTCATTTGATATGCCAGAAGTTTGATAGATTTCGCTGTTCAGTTTTGTGACATGGTGGGTGATTGCAGCCCTTCTCTTTGCAGATCAGCTTTGGATCAGCACACTCCATACTGAGTGATAAGTTTGAGTTCCCCTCATTCCTCCGGACTGTCATGAACAGTAAACACACACCGTATGTCATTGTTCAAACTGTCAGGCATTTCAGGTGGACATGGGTGGGTGCCCTGTATCACGAAAATGAGTTAGATCAGTCAAATGACTACATATTGAAGTAGGAGCTGGTGAATGCTGGCATTTGCCTGGCATTCTTGAAACCCTTCCAGTGATAAATGCTGGGGCAAGATACTCTGTGTGGCTGAGATGATCAGGAAGTCATTAGCAAATGTAGTTATAATCTACACCTCATCGGTAGAGGTGACCCTGCTCATGGAAGAAGTTACAAAGCAGAACATAATGGGGAATGTCTGGATCAGCTCTCCCAACTGGTTTGGTTCCCAAGTACTTATCCGGAAGGACCTGTGGAAAACCTTGAACGGTACCATAGGTCTGACTCTCCAAAGTGGTAAACTGCCTGGGTTCAAGGAGTTTCTCTACAATGTCCACCCTTCAAAATCTTCAGGGGATATATTTGTTAAAACATTCTGGGAGAAAGCCTTTGGCTGTAAGTGGCCAGACAGAAATATCAGTATAACAACAGGAGCAAAGTGGATTCATGGAGGAAACTCTCTGCACAGGAGCAGAACAGTTGGCTGGCCAGAACATTCCAGAGTACGAAGTGACACATTTCCGATTTACCTACACCACATCAAATGCAGTATATGCACTGGTATATGGGTTGAAAGACCAACTGTCCTGTGAAGAATCTCCATTTCTTAATGAATCCTGCCCCGCAGCACACAGGAGATCCTGCCCCGGAGAGTGAGTCTTTATTTTGATTACTAGCTATGTCTATAGAGCCCTGATAAACTTTGACTCACTGCACAGGCACACTTGTCATATAATTAACTAGTGCAGTAGGCTAAATCAGACATATTTAAATAGATTTGGCAAGTCATGGGGAGGAATCTTACTAAAGCAGCAACAGACTAGACCACTCTGCTCACCATAAATGAAGTTAAAATATTTGGATTTTTATTGTCAACAACAGACCAGCATTTTGCTCACAATGACCTTTCTCGAGTCAGGTGGGTAGTATTGTGCTCCTGTGCTATCCTTCAGTCCTGAGAGCCAGATTCTGTTTCTGCCAAGACAGCAACTAAAAACAACATTAATCAATCTACCACTGAGGGATAGTACAGAAGCAAAGCTAGGGTTAACAGAGGCTCTGGCACCCTTACTGCAGGCTTATCAGAAACCTCCTGAGATCCTTACTACAAGGTAACAGAGCCAGGGGACCTGGGATCCTTACAACAGGGTTATAGAGCCAGGGATCCTGGGACCCTTACAACAGGGTTAACAGAAATAACATTTTTTACAGGATTATTAGAAGCCAGGGATTGTGGGAGCCTTATTATGGATTAATAGAAGCCAGGTGCTCTGGGACCCTTACTACAGAGTTAACAAATCTGAGCAAATCTAGTCAGGGGTTTCAGCCTGTTACTGTCAGAGCACTGGACTCAGTGTGGCATTAAAGCACTTACATGGGTCCTGTTGACAATGGCATGGCACTTACAGGATTTATGTCATTAGGGTGAAAGCGCAATCGTGACTGGTGGCAGGGCGAGTGTGCACCGTCGAAAATCAATTTTGGCGATGTACACCCCAGCCCAAAGAAAGCAGTGCTGGGGACTTAGTTTTAAATGTTCATGCATCCCCCCATGGGGAGAGCTTTATCCCCACCCTTACTAAAGTTCTTAACTCAGGGGGTGCATGTCAGGAGGGTGCAAATCTGGACAAAAGAGAATTCGAGCTGGGTACACAAAAATGTAGGGTGCACGGACCAACCTGAATATTCGCAGCTTTAGGCTGCCACCCACCCACCACAATATGGGGCCAGTCAGCAGCCCCATGCCAACTATGCCAGGCCAACCCTCCCTCATTCCGTCCTCACTCACCCCCACACGCATATACATATAGCGATATCCTGTTCCTATATGCGCCCACCTCCCCATCTGGTCGCCTTCCTCAGCAGTGTAGCCCCTGAGCTGCTGGGATTGAGTAGCCGTTATTGCAAGCCAGTCACCGATGCCAGTGTCATGGGCTACCCATTTACATCAGCTCTGAAGTCATTTAATGGTTGACTATGGAGTGTGATTGTCAACAGGCGTGAAGGTTGTAGTTGGTTACATAAAAACATAGAAGGTGACGGCAGATAAGAACTGTGTGGCCCACCTAGTCTGCCCTTTTCCCTTCCTAAGCAATTACCGCAGACCCTAGTTGATCTGCAGTTTACCTTCTCTTCCTATTGCAAGAGTACTCTTATGTCTATCCCATGCATTCTTGAATTCCCCTACATTTTGCCCTACCACCTCCGCAGGCAGGCTGTTCCAAGCATCCACTGCTCTTTCTGGGAAAAGTACTTACTGACATTGCCCTGGGCCTACCCCCCAGCCTCATATCATGCCACCTTGTTCTGTACACCTTCTTTTCTGAAAGGTGCTACCCTTCTGTACCTTATTTATACCCCTGAGGTACCTGAATGTCTCTATCACATCCCCTCTCTCTCCTCTCCCTCCTCTCCTCTCCTCTCCTCTCCCTCCCCTCCCTCCCTCCCCTCCTCTCCTCTCCTCTCCTCCTCTCCTCCCTCCCCTCCCCTCCCTCCTCCCTCCTCCTCCTCCTCTCTCCTCTCCCTCCTCTCCTCCTCCCTCCCTCTCCTCTCCTCCTCCCTCCCTCCCTCCCTCCCTCCTCTCCCTCCTCCCTCCCTCCCTCCTCTCCTCCTCCCTCTCCTCTCCTCTCCTCTCCTCCTCCTCTCCTCCAGGAATACATACTGAGGTCCTGTAGTCTTTCCTCATATGACTTTTGGTGCAGTCCTTCAACCACTTCTGTTGCCCTTCTTGGACTCTTTTTTGTCTGTGTCCTTCTAGAGATGCGACCTCCAGAACTAGACATAGTACTCCAGATGACATCTCACTATTGATCTGTACAGTGGCATAAATCACCTCCTTGTTTCTGCTGGTGATACCTCTCTCTATGCACCCTAGCATCCCACTGGCCTTCCTCATAACCTTCTCTCATTGTTTGGTTACCTTTAGAGAATCAGAAATGATTACCATCAGGTCCCCTTCTTGATTGGTGGCTATCAGTACCTCTCCCCTCATCCTGCGCTCCTCCCTTGGATTTCTGTGCCCTAAATGCATGATTTTGCACTTCTCTGCATTGAATCTCAGCTGCCACACTGCCAACCACTCCTCAAGCATGTTTATGTTCTTTCTTATTTTTTCCACCATCCTGGAGTGTGTCGACCCTGTTGCAAATCTTAGTGTCATCTGCAAAGAGGCATACCTTCCCCTCCAGCTTGCAGTGTCGCTTATGAAGACATTAAAGAGGACTGGCCCCAGCACAGATACCTGTGGCACCCCACTGATCACCCCCTCTCATTGGATTGAATGCCATTTACCATTGCCCTCTGTGTCTTGTTATTCAGCCAGCTTCTGATGCAGTTTACTACCTTGGGGCCCACTCCCAAGCTGCCACCTTATTTACCAACCTCCTATGTGGGGCAGTGTTGAAAGCCTTGCTGAAATCTAGGTAGGCCACATTCACTGCCCCTCCATGATCTACTTCCTTGGTCACCCAGTCAAAGAAATCTATCAGATTTGTTTTACAAGACCTTCCCACTGTGAATCCATGCTGCCTCAAATCCTGTGCTCTGCTGGATCCAAGAAATATCACAATCCTTTTCTTTAGCAGTGGCTCCATTAATTTCCCCACCACCAAGACCAGGCTGATGGCCTATAGCTGCCAGCCTCTTCCCTGTTCCCACTTTTGTGGAGAGGGACTACATCTGCCCTCCTCCAGCCCCCTGGAACCTCCTCTATCTCTATCAATTTGTTGAATAGGGTTGTTTTATGGTGCTGTCAGCACCTCTCTAAGTTCTTTTAATATTCTGAGATATATTCCATCCAGCCCTGTAGTCTTGTCCCCTTTCAGATTCTTGAGTTCCTCTGGGACTCCTTGCTCTGTAAACAGACTGGTGTCCGTCTCTCTCCTATTGGTGCCTCTATCACCCAATAGTGGTCTTTCTCCTTCCCCTTCTTCTGTGAACACTAAACAAAAACATTTGCTCAGAATTGTTGCTTTTTCTAGGTCCTCCTCCACACACACACCCTCCCTCCCTTTTTAACCTCACAATCCCAGCCCTGGTCTTCTTTCTTTCACTAATGTGTCTGAAAAAGGTCTGGTCTCCTTTCTTTTGTTTAACTTTTTATTTAATTATTTCAACTGGAAAACATGTAACATACACATAGACATACATTGACATTTGTTTAAAAATTAAGTTCATATAAAAACATATTTACATAGCAGTAAAGAACATTAAGAAGCTGGCCAATTCATCAGTTTGTGAAGTGCATTCTCATACTGTATAGCAGCATTCTGTGAAGTAACCAGTTGGTAGAATAATAAGAGCCTGCTAAAATCAGGCACCATTTCTAAATTAAATATGAAAACAGCCAGCTAAAGGACTGTCATTATAGAAAATTAAACATGCGGGGGACACTGATATATTATAATTTGATATATAATAATTTCCTCAGGCATTTCTCGAACCCATACCTTACAGTTGTGGAACAAAATCTTGCCTATGAGTCGTTATATAAAAAACCCATAATCTCCAGAGTAACTCAAATTGATCTTTACGATGGTTAACCAAGGCAATAAATCATTCCATCCTATACACTGCTTTCATTAAATCTTGCCACTGGGTTATTGTGGGAAACATGTTGTGAGCCATTTCTTGGTTATGGCTTTCTTTGCTGTTAACAGACATGTGTTTAACAGTTTCCTGCTAGGGAGTTCTGACATCCTCCGAGATAGCTAGTAAAAAGGAAAAATCTGCTGTAAACTGCACTGAGTAGCGAAACTATCTGTTAATGCCCTCTGTAGTGCCTCCAAAAAAAGGACAAAACACTTCTCAGCTCCAAAAAATATATTAATGCATGGCTGGGGAGTGCCTGCAGCCCCTCCAGCAGGCTGCCCCTCGCTCTGAATTGTACTTCGCCTGGAAGGCCATGGTTCTAAAGTAGTGAAGTATGACCTTCCAGGAGAACTCCTTCCAAACATGGGAAGCTGTACCCGAAAACATAAGTTTCAGATGTCTCTCCCATTCAGAGTCTTCTGTATGATAATTTAGATCAGACTCCCATGCTTCTGTAACCATATGTACATAGATACATAGACAGTGTCAGCAGATAAGGGCCTACAGCCCACCCAGTCTGCCCATTTGAGCTTGTAAGTTCACTTTATGGTTTTCTAGAGGTCTGTTGCTCCTTACGTCTGACCTCCAGACTTCCTTCATGTCTATCCCATGCATTCTTAAATCCCATGATTGTTTCAGCCCCCACCACTTCCTCTGGCATGGTGTTCCACTTGTACACCACCCGTTCTGTAAAGAAATTCTTCCTCACGTTTCCTCTGAACCCTCCCTCCAACTTCATCCCATTCTCTCTAGTCCTGGAACATCTTTTTTGCTTAAAAATAGTGTATTCCTGCACCCTATTCCTCCCTGTAAGATACTTGTATGTCTTGGTATCATATTACCTCTCTTCCTCCTCTCCTCCAGGGAGTACTGTACATATTCAAGTCCTTCAACCTGTCCTCATAGGACTTGTGATGCAATCCATGTACCATCTTTGTTGCCCTCCTCTGAACCTTCTCTACCCTGTCTATGTCCTTACGTAGGTAAGGTCTCCAGAACTGTACACTGTACTCCAGGTGGGGCCTCATTAGTGTCTCGTATTGTGGAATTATGACCTTCCTTTTCCTGCTGGTGATGTCCCTGCCTATACATCCCAGCATCCTATTTGCTTTACCTACTGCCCTTGTCACACTGTTCCCCTGCCTTGAGGTCATCAGAGATGATAACCCCAAGATCCCTTTCCTGCTTGGTGCATGCTATATCCTCACCCCCCAACTGATATATTGTGCCAGGGTTTTTGTGCCCCATATACATTATCTTGCACTTCTTTGCATTGAATTTCAACTGCCAAACCCCTGACCATTCTTCAAGTTTCTGCAGGACCCTTCTCATTCTGTCTACACCCTATGGTGTGTCTACTCTGTTACAGAGCTTTGTGTCATCAGCGAACAGAGAAATTCTACCTTCTAAGTCCTGCGCAATGTCACTAATGAAGATGTTGAACAGGACTGGTCCCAGCACTGATCCCTGTGGTACCCCACTGGTCACTCTTCTTTCTGTGGAGTGAAAGCCATTTACCACCACCCTCTGTGTCCTGCCACCCAGCCAGTTACCTACCCATCTCACTACTGTCTTGCCCACACCCATATTCCCTAGTTTGTGTGATAGCCTTCTATGTGGCACAGTGTCAAAGGCCTTGCTGAAGTCCAGATAGGCCATGTCCACTGCCCTCCCCTGATCCACCTCCCTAGTCACCCAGTCGAAAAATTCAACGAGGTTGGTCTGACATGACCTCCCCCTGGTGAAACCATGCTGCCTTTGGTCCTGTAGTCCATTGACAACCAGATGTTCCACCAATCTCTCCTTCAGAAGTGCTTCCATGATCTTCCCCACTACTGAGGTGAGGCTTACTGGTCTATAGTTTCCCGCTTCCTCTTTGTTCACACTTTTGTATAAGGGGACTACATCTGCTGTCCTCCAGTCTTTGGGTACCTCTCCTGTTTCCAGTGATCGGCTAAACAGGATTGCCAGAGGTTCAGCCACCACCTCTCTTAGTTCTTTAAGGACCCTAGGGTGCACCCCATCTGGCCCCATTGCTTTATCAACTCTTATCCCTTCCATTTCCTTCAGGACCCTTTCTCGTGTAAAGGGACTTGTGTCCATTTCTGCACCATTCCCACCACTTGTATTCCCTTCAGGCCCATTACCCTCCTCTTTCTCAGTAAAGACTGAGCAGAAATACCTGTCCAATATGTCAGCTTTACTGTTGTCATCCTCCATGCGGCCCCCATCCTCCCCCTTCAGTCTCACTATCCCTCCCTTTGCCTTCCTTTTTTCACTTATGTACCTGTAAAAGGTTTTATCCCCTCTACCCACTGATTTTGCAATGTGCTCCTCTGTCTGAGCTTTGGCTTCCCTTACTGACCTTCCTGCCTCCATCTTCTTCTCCTGGTACTTCTCCCTATCCCATTCTGGCTGTGACTTTTTCTATTGCTTAAATGCAATCTTTTCGGCTTTCACTTTCTCCGCTACCTCCTTGGAAAACCATAATGGCCTCCTCTTCCTTTTCCCCTTGCTAACCTGCTTAATGCATAATTCTGTTGCTCTTGTAATCCCCATTTGAAATACTGCCCATTGTTCCTCAACCCCTGATTCCTGTCCCATTCCCCTTAATGCCTCTTTCAAGCATCTCCCCATTTTCCCACAGTCTGCCACCCCCTAAAATCCAGGATACGTGTTTTTGTGTGGTTTGGTTCTTCTCCTTCTGTGATTTCAAACCACAGTGACTGGTAGTCACTGTTCCCCTTCTTCCTCCTGGGCTGGTGGTCTATAGACCACACCTGTGTGGATGGCTGGCCCCATTTTCCTTTCCAGCATAACCCACAGTAGCTCTTCCCCATTTTGTTCCTCCTGGATCTCAAGGAGGTCACCACTATATATATATATATATATATATATTTTTTATTTTATTAAAATATCGGTATTACAATCCTTTGAGTCAAAGACTCCTTTACGTAGGCTCCACGTCATGTAAGACAAGGTACAGAAGACAGTGTGATACAATAGACAGTGTGATATAGGGAATACAGAGGTGAGCAGACAGAGGTGGTCACTATACAGTGCAATAATACATACAGTGCAAATAGGTAGGTCACATTACAGAGCAGTAATACATACAGTGCAAATAGGTAGGTCACATTACAGAGCAGTAATACATACAGTGCAAACAGGTAGGTCAGATTACAGAGCAATAATACATGCAGTGCAAGCAGGTAATTTAACTAGTGCAGTGCAGTGCAACAAAATACAAACAGTGCATTATATTTACAGTGTGGAATATATTCATTGACACAGGACATAAGCCACAGCAGGCATACGTCAGGAAAGGGGGGAGGGTGTAGGTCCATTGTCAAAGGCAAAGAAATGTGATGTGATTGTGTGATTTAATGATATAATCTGATTTAAGGACACCCAGCCCTCCAAGGCCAGCTTCAAAATGTCTATAATCTGCAGATTCTGTATCTTTAATGGGGGGGGGGGGAATCAAGGTCCTGATGTAAGTAGTAACTTGTAAATATCTAAAATAGTCTTGAGGAAGGAGGCCATATTGTTGTGTCAGGTCCCCAAAAGACAGCATTTGATCACCTCTAAGGAAATACATGAGTAAATATAGGCCCAATCTCTCCCACCTGAGAGAACCATGATCTAGTCTGGCTGGCTGGATAGAGCCAGAGTAGGGAGGCAGTACAATAAATATCTAAATTTAGATAATTGTTTAAATTTAGCAAATGTTCCAGGATCTTAAAGTATTAGATATGTTTGGATTTAAGGTTATCTCCCAGTTGGTATGTTGGGGAATGATAATAATATTTTATTAATGTTCATTAAATCCTGCTCTTGCACCTCTAACTCCTCCATTTTGCATTATACTGAGGTGCAGACAATAGAATATTACCTAATTTGGGTGGATAATAATTAGTCAGGTCCAGGAGGCCAAGGCCCCCAGTCCCTTGGGCAGTTGAAGAATGGAGAATGTAATCCTGGGTCTCTGAGATTCCCAGATGTATTGCAATATCTTCTTATTTATTTCTGTGAAGAACTTGTTCAGTACAGATATGGGGAAGGTATGGACAAATATCAAAATCACGGAGGTAAATTCATGAAGACCACCTTCACCCTTTGAATCAAGGGAAGAGGTATCATCTTCCATTTCTCTGAATCTGTAGTTAACTGTTGTAAAAAGGGGACATAATTAAATGTATACAATTGGGAAGAGTCCTTTGTAAGAAAAATCCCTAAATACTTCAGAGATGGGAGCTCCCAACTAAATGAAAAAAGTCTCTTAATGGGTTCAGAGGGGGTATAATGAATCTGTAGCACCTCTGTCTTAGTTAGGCTTACTTAGTATCCTGCATGACTACCAAATCTATCTAGAAACCTCCACAGGAGTGCAAGTAAAACCTCCGGAGATGACAGGTAAACCAACAAATCGTTAGCATACAATGCTAATTTATACTGTCTGCCCCCTGCCATTACACCCTGTATGGCTTCCTCTTGATGTATGGCTTGGGCCAGAGGCTTCAAGTAAATAGCAAATAATAAGGGTGATAAGGGGCACCCTTGTCCGGTGCCACGTAGTAAGGGGATGGGGTCAGATATGGTACCATTTACTTTTAAATAAGCCAAAGGATGGTCATACAGGCCCAAGATGAGCTGTTTAAACTTATCTGAGGAGCACATTGCCTGCAGGGCAGCTGTCAAAAAAGGCCATGCCACCTGGTCGAAGGCCTTCTCCACATCCAGACTTAAAAGCAGAAAAGGATTCCCCGACCGGGTGGTGTGATACAGGAGATAGAGTGTCCTTTTCATGTTGTCCTGTGATTGCCTAGAGGAACAAAGCCACATTGATCACCATCAAGTTAAGGAAGGGAGCAGTCCCTCCAACCTTCTTGCAATTACCGAGACAAAGACCTTATAATCTATATTAAGACCGATATAGGGCAGTTTGATATACAAACATTAGGATCCTTGCCCGTCTTTGGTATACTTGTTATGGTAGCATACTTCCAAGTTGGGGGGATTGCTTCACCCTCCATGATTCCTACATACTCCTTCAAAAGTTGAGGCACAAGCAGTTCCTTAAATGTTTTCTATAAAATGCTCCTGTATATCCATCCGGTCCCGGACTTTTGTTAGATTTTAAATTGGCTAATACTCCCTCCAGCTCAAGTTAAATGATCTGGGTCTCCAACCAAGTCCTCTGCTCCCATGATAACTTGGGCAACTTCAGCTCAGACAAAAAGGCTTGTAATGTTCAAAGGGTCAGATGAGGCCTCAGGCATATTCAATGTTTGATAATTTGATCTAAAGATTTGATTAATTTGGGAAGATAATCTTTCCAGGTTGCCAGTCTCGGGAGATTTAATTTGTGTGATGGTAGATTGAGTTACCCTTTGTCTTAAACGATGGGCTCAAATCCGTGTGGCCTGGGCCGCCCTCATAATATTTTTGTTTTTAAATATTGTAGGACTTGCTCTGTTTTTACATCTAATATATGTTGTACCTGCTGTCTAGTTGCTTCTAATAAAGGAGCATCTCCATCTCCATGACATGTGGTTCTTGGAGATTGTTTAGTGGCCTCTGCAGAGTATCCAACTGTGCAGATTGCATTTTTTTATAGTGTGCTGCAAATTTTATAATTCCCCCCCTGAGGACCTCCTTGGTAGTATCCCAAAGTATTCCAGGTTTTATGTCAGGGAAGTCATTCTCCTGAATTATTTGTGGGAGACAAGTATCTACTATTTCTTTAAACTCTGAAAGATTCAGGAGAAAGTTATTAAACCTGCATAAAGTAATTTTTTTTGTCTGAGGCAAAATTCAATGTTAAAAGTACCAGGGAATGGTCTGAAGGAGGAAAAAGAAGCAATTTACAATTGTGAACCAAGTATTGGTGTTCTCCCGCAACATGACAGAGGTCTATTCTGGTATCAAGTCTATGGGGGTCTGAGTATTGAGTGCATGCTATACTATGGGGATATGAAAGTCTCCAGGTGTCCACCCACTGAACTTCTTTAAAATATGTCTGAGCAGCTTTTTGAGCACCTGTTTTTTTAGAAGGCCTAGGGCTGGTGGTGTCTTGATTATCATACACCATATTATGATCCCTCCAATGATCAGAACACCTTTCTGATGTTCTGTGCCCTTCTGAAGCAGTGTCCAACAGTCACTGCAACAGAACCTGAGGGATGTACAAGCTAGAAACTGATTTGGGCTCCCTCATGTAAACCGTAACCAGAGCCAGGCAGCCCTCTGGGTCAATATATGCTGTTGAGAAATGAAACTGAGTGAGTGCAGTATCAAAATGGCTGCATCCCTGCATTTACCCCTCTAAATGAGGATGCTATCACATGAGAGAAACCAAACTTGTCTAATTTTTGATGTTCCGTTTTGTCCAGGTGTGTTTCTTGTAACAAAATAAAGAAAGGTAGGGTGGTGCCTTTTAATTAGTGAGAGAACTTAATATCTTTTAACTGGGTTATTTAACCCATTGACATTTTGGGAGCAAATAACTAATTTATGTTTAGACACCATTGTGACCCCCTGTGCTGTAACTTGTCCCCTTGTACAAATCCAGTCTGTTAATATGAATGTTTTCCCCGGTACAGAAAATCCTCTAATTAAAGGCAAACAATTCAACAGTTGTAAAGGCATTCTCTGTCTGTTCATCAGATAGTTGATGCAGAAGTGCCTCCGATAAAACTAAAATAACGCTGCATAAACATTACTGATTATGTCCAGTTTATACAGAAATGAACTAGTGGAACATTTAACATACAAACAGCATATATAATGAATTAACAACATCCAAAAAAACAGGCTTCCAAGGGAGGAGGGAAAAAAGAAAAGCCCTCTCTTAGTCTGGATATATTCGCCTAATGAATAATCCAGTGGGAGGGAAAGTTGGCAGAATCAGGCTTATCAGATGGCCAGGCTGCCATCATAGTGTAAATATGCATCCACTGCACCAGTAGGAGCGGCAGATACAAAAACACCATGGTAAGTACCTCAGAGCATCCAATCCTGCAGCCGAATTTGACCAGAGACAGTGGTGTGAACCCTGATCCCCCGTAGCACCGGAGATCCAGTTCTTAATTTTAACAATTATTGCATTCAGCCCTGTTCAAAAAGAAATACATCATGAGCAACAAGCTCTTATAGAAAGGAGAAAAACAATGCATCATAACTGCGGCATTACAAATAAAGGACAGAATAATCACCGTCTTGGAAGAGATGCAAACCCCCAACCATTATAATAATAATCAAAAAACTTAAACCTTTTGAAGACTATACACAATTATTTTCCTGTACCCTAAGTATCTTCAGTGGTATTTACATACTGCCACATGAAAAAGTGTAGATTAAGTGAAGTATCAAGACCCCAACATACAAAGGCACACTCGTCTGAGCTATTCTTTTATTAAACTAGGTATTGGCTTAGACTGTAAGCCTATAATAGCTCCCAGCAGTGGCAGCTGCCTAGGGGTCAGTCAAGTTGATCTATGGTATTTATTAAAATAAGTGTGCATAGAAAAGAAAAGTGCTGGAGTCTATCTATAGCATTCAGAAATGAAAATGATCACCAGTCACTGTCCTGAGGAAAGGGCTAAACCTCAGCCCTTACTGTAATGCCTGCAGCCTAAGTTGGTGAAAAGTTCTGTATAAGTACAGTATTAAGGGTCTGCATACCCCAATAGAATCTACGGTGGTGGTTGTGTAATGTCACAGCAGAAAAAAAAAAAACTTAAACTAGATAACAAATCCCCTTTATACAACAGAAAGAACTTCTCCTGATGATTTTTTATAAAGCAGTAAATCGGCTTGTGTTTTAAGTTTGCAACAATCCACCGCATGTACACATACTTCAGAAGCCGTGAAGCCGTCAAGCCAGGGATCTTTTTTTTTTAATTTTCCTTTTTCTGCCTTTTTCCTGCCAACGGCCACCTGTGCCATCTGCCCAGTCAAGGACCCTCACACTCCCATATTGGACTCAGCTCCCCGACTTCCGTAGCTTACCCCCCAAGGCGGAGTCATGGCACCTGGTCGGTAGTGCAGCAAACGGGACTAGATTGGGAGCCGCCTGGGAGCTAATCGAAGCCGAGGGATGGCTTCATCCATGGCGCCAGCAGCATAGTTTTCCAGGTTACCCCCAGTGGCAGGGACATGCAAAGACATCCTGCGTCCACCCTGCCCTCCTAGCTGAAGGTGTCGACCACCTGAGGTTCTACTGCCTTGCCAGGAGTCCCCTGAGCACCAGGCACTCATCCCCACCCTCCCCCCAGAGAAGGAGAGCAGTCCATAGGATGCTCAATCCTTTCTCCCCGCCATCCCTCTGGTTCCCCAAGTCTGTTCCCGAACCCGAGTCACCGGCGCTGCAAGTGGAAATCCAACTGTTGCGCTGGCTGGCCTTCCTATGCCGGTCCAAGGATTTAAGAAAATATATGATAGTTAAAGGACACTGTCAATCCCCTTAGGTCTCAAAGTGTCCCTAGTTTAAAAAACACATTTTATGATTGCCAGCATTCTGTAAAGATTGCTGGTGTAGCTGGTAATTTGAGTCTGACTCTTTTTTTTTCTTTACAAAAGTGAAACACAGACTGCCCACCATAGTGATGTTACCACAGAAACGTGGGTTTGTTTACATTCCTTGATCAGTTCCAACTGCATCTTTTCTGGGCATGGGAACACCCACAACACAGTCTAGCGTCTTGATGCAGTGGGAGTTTAGGAGGCTACTGCCTCATGAGTGACTGCACTGTCTGCATGTGTTTCTGATGCTCAAGAAGTATGTAGTAAGAACAGATCCAAGACTGTAAACGTAACAAATATAAACATAGATACATATATACAAATATATACATAGAAACATCGGAAACATAGACTTTGACGGCCTTACATAAAATTACTTGTTCATCCAATGCAGCAATTCCAATGTTTTTGTATTATCTCCTACATTATGTCTGTCCCATGCATTCTTGAATTCTCCCACAGTTTTAGACCCCACAATCTCCTCAGGAAGGCTGTTCCATGCGTCCACCACCCTCTCTGTGAAAAAATACTTCCTCACATTGCCCTTGAGCCATCCCACCTCTATCTTCAAATTGTGTCCCCTTGTTCTTGCACATCTCTTTTTCTGAAAGATGCTATCCTCTTGGACTTTGTTGATTCCACTGAGGTACTTAAATGTTTCTATCATGTCCCCCCATCCCGCCTTTCCTCAAGGGTATACATATACATTACCATGCATTTCAATTCTACTAAACAATGAGACAGACAAACACCAACATCAATGAATTTTAGAGAAGGTAAGCAATCATAAAATGTAGGTTTTTAACTAGAAATAATATAATGAAAAACAGGTTGACAGTGTCCCTTTAAGTAAAATAATTAGTGGGCGCTCTATGTTCCTTGAACCCGTGACACAAGTAAAATTGCCTATAAAGGATTAGTTTAGGTTGGGAGTACATGCTCCATCTCAATGGAGGACCCATTTTCAGTCAGAGACTAAATACCAGAAATTCAGCACCTTTCCTCAGGTTGGGAAGTCTTGTGTATCATCAGCGACTGAGGTTGATGCCCGAAAAACTTTCAAGATGTTCTTCACCTTGACCAGTGTGATTGGTCTCTTTTCTGAAGCTCTGGCATTGTGTTTGTTGTTCTGCCATTGTGAACGTTGTGGTTGGGGTTGCTTTCTACCGGACATCTCTGATGATCGATAGGCCTCTGTCTTTAATGGCTCTCTGCACTTCTTCCAGTGTGGTGTAGAGCTCTGTGCTCCCAAACGACTAGGAGCGTAGCAGGGTATAGGGTCTGAAAGTGGATCTTTGTGCTTTCAGTGTATGCAGTAAAGCTGTATATGCCAACCTTTTGTAGCACTTCTGGAGGATAATCTTGATCAAAAATAGGCAGGCTCCGTTGCAATCCACCCGCTGTTGTCTCCAGGCTCTACGAAGTATTTCCTCCTTGTCCCTATAACTGGATAATTTGATGACTATAGATCTGGGACGAGCCTTTGCATCAGCTGGTTTTGGAGTGAACGCACAATGCGCTCTCTGAATTCTGAAACTCAAGGTGGGTGGATGGTCCAGAATGTGCTTTAGGAGTTACGCAATAAAGTCACGCATGCTGCCAGTCTCGTTCCTCTGGAAGACTGTATATTCTAAGATTGTCCCGCCTGGATTGAGCTTCCAAATACAAGCATTTTGAGTGCATAAGCTCATGTTGGTCTGCCAAGAAATCCACTGTGGTACAGAGATGCTGCAAATGATCCTCAGCCCTCGAACCCGATCTTCTGCAGTTTGCATTTGTTGTTCCATCCCATTTGTTTTTCATTGATCCTCTTAAATTTTTGTTTGGTTTCAGTACAAAATGTCTTTATTTCAAATAAAAGAATCTCAAATCTGGAATGGGATTGTTTTTCATTTTCTGTCTCCATATCACTATCATGGCCTACAATGCTGGTGGGTGAGGCTCCTCCGCCGGGCCACAACTTAATGAGCTGGATCCATTGTCATCCATCTCTTTCTCCATCAGCTGTGGGGATCTGTTCTCCATTGGCTGTGAGCGGGATCTGCTACATCTGTCTCTCCACTGGTCTTAGGTGGCATTTTGTTGAAAATTACTAATATCAAAAGTGTGTGCAGAGAGTTTTAGCTGCAGGGTTCATTGGAGCTCCAAGTTCAGCCTGCCATTCGGGTGATGACATCACTGGATATCCTTCTCTCCTTTCTTAATTGTCTGGGCTGTTTTTTCCTCCATTTATGCCATTGCATTCCTGACTGCTTTCCTTGCCTCCCTCTGTTTTTCTGGATACAGTTCCCTGTTTTCCCCGCTCTGTGTTTTCTTGTACCTTCTGAAAGCTAGCCTTTTCTCTCTCTTACCTTCCTGCCCATGTCATTTGAGAACCATAGTGTCTTATTTCTTTCTCTTTGTTTTGCTTGGTTGTCTACCTCAGAGGCTTATTGCCTCTGCTATGGCTCTCTTAAGGTTAGCCTATTGTTTCTCTACATCCCCCCATCTTCTTCCCCTACCAGGGTTTCCTTGAGACATTCACCAATTTTTGCAAAGTCGACTCATCTGATATCCAGGACCCTTGCTTTTGTGTGGTTTGACCTCTCCACTGTTCTCACATTGAACCACACCGTACGATGATCACTGGACCCAGGCGGTTACCCACCATTACATCAGTGACTCTGTTCCCATGGGTGAGTACCAGGTCCAATATTGCTCCTTCTCTGGTGGGTTCCACCACAAGCTGCTTGAGGCATGCCCCCTGCAGAGCATCCGACATGCCTCTGCTCCTGGCTGTGACTATAGCCTGGATGCCCCAATCCACATCAGGCAAACTGAAGTCTTCCACCACTAGCATTTCACCTTTGGATGTTATTTTGTGGATGGCTTCCACTAGTACCCCGTCCATCTCCTCCCCTTGTGCCAGAGGTCTGTAGATCATGCCAGTGCAAATGGTGGCACCATTTCGTGTCTCTAGGGTGACTCACAGTGGTTCCGCTTCTTTCTTGCATTCCCTGAACTTCAGTTGCTTTTATCTCCTCCCACGTAGATAGCCACTCCTCCACCCTTCTTTCCCACCCCCTCTGCCCTTTTTTCTCACCGTCTTTTCTTTTTTTTTTCCCATAACAAATTTGTATTTATTTTTTGACAGAAACATCAGTACAATTGCAGAATATAATTATTTAAGTGATTCATTACAAATAGTCAATCATCATCAACTAGGTATTTAAATAAATAAATTAATAAACATAAATGTAATTTTCATTGTAGTACACACAGTATAAACTCAACAAGTGCAACCAGCAAACTGTTTCAGTAACCTCTAGCATATAGTTTCCTTAGCACATACAGTAACTTATTCATTACATTCTAACCTAGAATTCTTATGTTAAGCTGCAAGAAGGGGGCCCAGATTTTATGAAAGGTTTCAGTCTTATCTATGACAGCATAGCTAATCCTTTCATTATTAGCTTGTATAGACATCTGTTTATACCATTCCCCTAGCAAGGGTATGCAACATGATTGCTAGTTTCTTAGCAGGATCCTTTTAAAACTCATGGAAGCTAAGCAGATCCAGAGGCATTCATGAAAACTTATCCCACAGCATCCTGACCATGGCCTCTATGCACTACTGGGTGTAGGTTACATGCCAAAGCGTGTAACCCACTTGTGCATCTGCGCACCTGTGGACAGTGCACACCAGCTGGTATTGACTACCAGCCACCATTTGTCTGTGCCCCCCAGTGTGCAGGACTCTGTAGGGCGCCAGGGCAGCATCGCTGTCTTAGATGAGCATCCAATGAGATGCCAATCCTGGATCCCAAAGTGATCCCACAGAGCATGGCATTGATACAGGGTAGTGAATGCTTATTGCAGGCACCTGGACCTGCGTGCCCTGCTACAGTGGCCAGCCAGCAGTTGGAGTCCCCGTGCACATAGGTGCTCTGCAACACAAACAAGCCCCCAGTACCCCACTGAATCTGTATGGTCTGGCAGTCCATCCACTCAACCATGGCACCGACCCCCATGGCATCATACCTGCTTGTGGTGCCGCAGAGCTGAGGGTTAGTATATTAGTTTCACACACCTCCTCAGCCATAGGCCATCTTACTGTTGCTGGAGCGCACACCACTATAAACAGGCAGTGCACCCAGCAGCAGTTAGATGGCCAGCAGCTCGAGGTGGTGGGTGAGGCTGTGCCACTGACTGTCCAGTCCTGCAGCACCACTGGGCAGGTATATTGCCATGGGGGAGTCAGTGCCGCAGGTGGGTGGGGGAACCACCGGATGGTACAGATTCAGCAGGGCACCAGGTGAGGGGTCTTGTTTGTGCTATGGGGTACTGTGTGATTGGGGGGGCCATCCTGAGCAACAATGGGGTTGGGACCATGATGGGTCGGGGTGGGGGTCAGCCTCTGGCAGTCCAGGATGGGGCGGTGGGGTGTTGGGGGCAGTGGTACCCTGCTACCTCATGGAGAGGGCTGAAATGGGTTGGGGGTGCATGGCACTATGGGACACATGAGCACCCACTCGATCGGCAGCCCCTGCCCTCCTGTTCTGCCCAGTGGGCTTGGGCAGCATGGGGGAGTTGATTCCAGGTCCCGCCATGGATGGTGGGTGATGTCCAAGGGGCACACAGTGGGTTACGGCAGGATCCCTGCTGCTATAATCTGCTCCACTCTGCACCCCCTGCAGAGTGCACTATGCACTGCAGTGCATGGACCATAGTGCTGGCACACCCCGTTGCCCACCTCTGGTGTGTTGCTGTCCATGCGGCTGGGGGATCGGGTGCATAACTGACTTGCGCCCAGTTTGTGAATGCCATACAGTGTCCTTGGGACCCCGCTCCATGGCATTCACACGTATTGATTCCAACATGCCCGGTTTACACGACGCATTGGCATCATGCATAGGGCCCAATATGCCTAGTATAACAAGCATTTGTCAATGCTGAATGTTGCCGCACTGGTATTGGCTTTGGTAGTGCAGCGCGGAAAAACATTTTGGGCAGGATGTGAAAAATGACAGCTGTACAGTTCATAAGGAAGTGTGAAAAAATGCCAGTGTTGAAAATGTGGCATGTAAATGTAAGCAGTGTCAGGGGCTCAGTATGTAGCACACTCGCCTCTGAGGCTGGGAGATCAGAGGGCTGTGGATTCAGTTCCCACATCTGGCACTTGGGTTAATATCCCAGTACTGACACTGTAGTGCAGCATGAGAGGGGTGCTGCACTTCTGAGATGCCGTCTTTCGGATGAGATGTTAAACTGAGGTCCCATCAGCCTGGATTGGAGGTAGTTCAGGTGGATGTTAAAGATCCCATGGCACTTATTGAAAAGAGTAGGGGAAAGTTTTATTGAGACAAAAATCGTACAATAGTACACAAAGCATAATACAAAAAAAGAGGGAAAACAGGATAAGTATTATACAATCATTCAGGTAACTGCAAAATCAGAGTCAGTGATCCAAGGAAGAGTTTCCAAAGTTCCAAAAGAGTCATATCTGAGTATAGAGTATGTTCATGCTCATAAATTTCTTTTAAATCTTGTACAATCTTTTTCGAGCTCTAAATAGGAGCAGTCCTTTGCTGTAAAAAAAACATGCAACGCACCATCCAAATATTCCATTTAATGTAGACAAAAACAAGGTTCAAAGTGTCCTGGTGCCATTTTGACCACTGGGGAGAAAAAAACCTGTATACAAGATTCAAATAGGTAACTGACTGAAGCAAGGGGGTATCCCACGCCTGTGCCAAAAAGGACCACCAATTTTTGATAAAGGAACAGTCAAAAATAAATGAGGGATAGTTTCAAGTTCTGTAATACAATAAGCGTAGACATTCTATCTTGGGACTGCTTATGTTTATGATTTGATTTTACATTAATCTTTTCATGGCATGAAAGCCAATGAAAATCCCACATTTTGGCTGGAACCCTACATCTCCACAATAACAAAAGGGAAGGGAGGTGTTGACCAGGACACTTATCAAAGGGTACTGATACAGCACAAACCACCAGGAGTAAGTTCTTATAAAAAACTTTATGTGAATGGTTTAATAACATCTGAACAGACACCTTCCATTGTTTGAGACGCAAAAACATATGTTTTACGTAAGTTGGTATACTGACAGTTTGTCTTAACACAGTTAAGGAATTAGTTTCCCATTGATGAAACCAAATCCTGCAAGAGTCATAAAACCAAGGTTCCCGCCCCCTTTGGGCATGACTCAACAAAGGCCTAAGGTTTGCGGTGAAAAAAATACAAGAAAAAATTAACAAAGGGTTAACCATACAAACGCCACCCTCAGGGATAGGTAAATAAGTGATATTCCGTTTTATCGGGTTTAACCTACTACCCCAAAGAGCCTGAAAAAAACAGGCTAAAGACAGCAGTTTCTAGCTGTCGTGGAATAGGGAATACAAAACTCAGGAAAAGGAAAGTAGAGATCAAATAGTTTTTAATTAAGGAAACACGTTTCTTTTTCACTATCTGCCCCCGGTTCCAGGAGGCCACCTGAAGTTTACCTTGTTGCAGTTTAACATTCCAGTTAAAAAAATCTGAGTCCTGTGTCCCCAAAAATTCCCAAAATGCGAATAGGGCCCTCAACTAAACGTAACGGGCCGATACGGTCTGAGGGGGAGGTTACTGAACCGACCAATAACCAGACTTTTAGTGTAATTTAAAACAACACCAGAGAAGTTTCCAAAAATAGAGCACTCATGGAGAGAATGAACCACTGAGGCTGCATCAGCTACAAGAAAACAAACATCATCTGCATATGCAATCTCCTTATAAGGCAAGCATAAGGCACAACTAGAAATAGCCCGAATCTGAGAATTAGTATTCAACCGACTGAGCAAAACATCAAGAAAAAATACATATAACAATGGGCTTAAGGTACAGCCCTGATGAACCCCCCTTTTTATGGGGACCATGGGTCCTATCCAACCATTCACTACAGGCACAACAGTAGTCGCTCTATAGAAAGCACGAATCCAGCGTACTATAACATCAGGTACATGCAAAAACAAAGTGCTTCCTCTAAAAATCATGCCTAATCGAATCAAAAGCAGCCTTCTGATCTACACGAGACAACAAGTCCCTGGCTAGACCTGCATAGCCATGAGAAAATAATTAGAAAAGGATCAAATTATCAGAAATTCTCCTTTGAGGCACAGAACAGGATTGGGTGGATGCAAAACCACCTTGCTATCCTCACCAAACACTTCACAATAATTTTCATCAAGAGCTTAAAGTCGGTGTTCAACATACATAAAGGTCGCCAATTCTCTAGAGAATGGATATCACCTTTCTGTTTATAAATGTATATCAAAGTACCCTTAGTAAATTCCAAAGGGAGAGATTCACATGTTAACAGAGAATTAAACACAGATGTAAGTTCTGGGGCCAAATGGTCACCCAGCACCTTTTATAAGCCAGCAGGGAGACCATCCGGACCAGGAGTTCTCTGTACAGGTAATGAAGAAATAGCCAATGTCAAATCCTGCTCCGTGATAGGAGAACAAGCCTGGTCCTGACATAGCTGTGAGGGAGCTGGGATATCAAGGCCACTATACAAAGTTGCACTGTTACCAGCCACAGCAGGGAGGAGAGAGAAAAGGGCTGTAGTATACTTTGTTACAGTATGACAAACCTCAGTTTGTGAGGAACATAAGGTCCCTTCTGAATTTAGAAGACACGTCATATTTTTTCGGGCGGTCTGACAGGAATTAGATTCAAAAGGACAAATAACATCACATGTTCCAACAGTACAGAATTTATGTTGGTAAAAAGTTGTGATTGCCAATTGGAAAGTCAACATATCATTCTGTAGGACTTTTATTTGTTGAGTAAGGTCTTGCCCTGTCATGTACACTATGGTTAGTAATGACTGAAAATGTACTCTCTTCTACAAATAGTTTAGGTATTCCCTCCTACATTTTAAATGACTGTAAGTTTTTAAAAAGGTGACCAGATCATGTTTCGTGTCTAACCACCACTGAACAGGATTTTCATAACAAATAAAAACAGATTTATGGGCTTGTATGAAGGACAGAAGGGACTGCATAAACATCGGAATCTACAACAAAGATGTGTTGAATTTCCAAATACCTGGACCTTTACAGGAAGAGACAACAGAACCAAAACCAACAGAAAGCAGCTTATGATCAGAAAACTCAACCGCTTGAACTTTGGCAGAAATAATTGGTACTGTAGGAGAGGAAAACACATAATCAATATGGGTGGCTAGTTTACCCTTTTGAAGGTAGGGTGTGTTGGGTAGTAAAGGAGAGATAGAGTCCTTTAAGTGGGTGACTCGAACCAATTTACCCAATTCATGGAATCACAAAACAGTTTCTTTGTAGCAGCAAAGGAGCTCTTATCTTGAAGACTCAGGCCACAATTAAAGTCACCAGCAAACAATACCTGAAAGGAAGTGTGCAAATAAGGATGAAGCAAAGTAAATAAAGCTATAGTCTCAGTTTTGATTTGAGGGCATAAATGTTTATCACCCGGTAAGGACAGAACCCAATGACAAAATCTATAATAGCTACTCACCAGGGCCACATCAAACAATTTTAGCAAACGAAGTCTGGGATATTAATTAAATTCCCAGTCCCGAACAAGATCCTGACCAATCGACCAAAAATAAGGACCGAGTAACCAGTCCTGTTGTGCTTGTCGGATCTCATGTGTAGTATGAAGTCTTGTATCCTTTAATAAAATTAAACCCAAAGGCAAAAGCTGTAGAAAGAAAAAATTAATCTCCTTTTAGCCATACTCCATACTATTTACATTAATAGTATGGCAAACAAGTGAAACATAGCACCAAAAAAAAAAAGGAAAACAGACAAAAAATACATTTTACAATTTCCTTTTCCCAACCACCTTCTTCCCTTTAAGTTTTACTCTGGCCTTTCGCTTTTGAGAAAGGCCAATACCAAGTTGCAACTCAGAGTCAGTGGTACCGTCAAGGAGAGAAGAAGCTATGGAGGAAGAGTCCGACTCACCTCCAGCGTCATCAGAAAGGGGTTGGAGAAGTTCAAAAGAATTAGATAAGGGCACTGGGGGGGGTTCCGGACCACTCACAGGAGATGGTGCAACCCGAGGGTTATTTCTCAGTGACCTTCTACGTATGACACTTGTAAGCACTTGGGGGGCATAGTACTTGGACCTGGGACCGGGTCCTGAACAGAAAAATTAGACTGGGCAGGATCAGGGACAGGAGAAATCTCAAGCAAGGGGTCATCCGTGAAGGAAACCATCTGAGGTGCGACCTCAGAGGATACAACAGGCACTGAAGCCTGCAGTAAGGGCTGGGCTGCCTTAGGGAGGTACAGCCAAGGTGGTCAGAGATGGGCCTTCTGCGCCTGTGTAATAATAAGCGCTGGTCCACTCCACCATTGTGAAATTCCTGGTTTGCGCAGCCCATTTACAATTCTGAGGTGTGCCCTGTTCATCACATAGATTACATCTACATTCATTCAAACAGTGTCCCCTACATGGCCCAATTCCCCACAGACGCGTTGCATTTCATTTTATCACATACATTACTAAGATGTGCAGGGTCACCACACCGATAACAAGCCTTCGCTGACCCGGTGAAACAAGACCCCTATCTCGGCCTGAAAAAAGAGTTAGGCAAATGTACAACCCCAGAATCAGTAGATCGTAACAAGACTTTAAACTTCCAGCCCCAGTCCAAATGTTCTCGGTATCCAAAATGGCTTCAGGCTGTCCCTGGATGTCACAATGCTGTTTCAGCCAATACAACATCCTCCACCTCAACTCCCTCATTTGAAACACAATAGTGATCATCTTAAAAGTAGGCTTAGAAAGAGGAATAGCCTGAAATGGGGTCCATAATGCAGTAGTCTGCAGAGAATTATACTTTGACCAAAAACGCTCCAATCCCCTAGATGTTTGGGAACTAATGTCAAACATGGTTTCACCAGAGATATGAATTAACGCATATATTTCATGGGAAAATAATTTTAAAGAATCCTTTAGAAGCGTACATGCCACATAGATTCGATCAGGTGGCTCAGATAACCCCCCCAAGTATGCCAGGCGAACAGCGTTGTGTCTCTTAGCAGCCTGGATTACAAATTTCAAAAAAGAAGAATATAACAGGCTTGGTCCATATTTGGAGGAGAAGGGCTGACACGTGTTAGGAACCGAGACCTCTTTAGAAATAGTAGAAAAAAGGAGCCTGGGGTGGAGAACCCTTCAGATAATCCAGCACAGGGTTCTGAGTAAGCTCCAGTTCATGAGAGAGAGACACAAGGGGTCAGTAGTGACTTTTGAAGTGCCTAAAGTGCTCTGTAGCTCTGGAAAATCTTCAGGGCAGGGGACCGGTGGAGATGGACCCGACTTCCAACTTCCTGGGACAGTACACTAAACCCAGCCAGCACCTCTCAGCACCGATTCAACAGTCCAGGTAGGCACTTTATTAATATTAACAGCAGATGATTCTTGTACATGTAGGGAGCTCTGCGAGTTAATGGAAGCAGGTAGTGAAAAACTGAATCCGTTTGAACTGCAGGCGGCAGGGCAGCATTACTGTAGAGAGTCTTGTCCATGTGGGGAACTCTGCAATGTAATAGAAGCAGGTTCTGAGAAGGAAACCAAATCCGTTTGTACTGCAGGCGGCAGGGAGCAGGCAGTAGGGCTTCAACTACCGACACACAGTTGGGTCAGAGCCTGTCACAGCAACAGGCAGGAAAGGAGACAAGTCAGGTAAATCTTCAAGAGCTTCCACCAGTGGAAGATGCATCTGTGCTATCGGTTCTCCAGGCGTTGCATATCTCTATGCATTTTCAGTTTTGCAGTAGCAAAGCGGTGCTCCTGCCGTTGCAAAGCGCTTCCGAATCTCTTGTGCTGTCAAACAGTGATTTTCAGAATCAGATGATAAAATCCTCTGGCAAGTCGATTGTAGGCACGCAAGTCAGCAAGTCAGTTCCATAAGAAGCAAGCAGAGGGCTAGGTATAGCAGCCTTAGTATGAGCAGCAGAACTTAAAGTTGTAGTAGGAATATCAACAGGCAAAACATCAGTTGTTGGCATCGTGGTCTCCATTCGGTCAGAGGTAGGAGCGGAGACCAAATCTCCCACCTCCATAGCTCCCTCCTCAGAAGGCAAGGGTGCGTCTGCCATCTTGGACAGAGGTTTTCCCTCTGACGAGTAGGGGAATTTCCCCGGTGTCCTGGCCAAATTTCCCTCATTCACTAAAAATACCACCAACAGCTTCATCTGGTTCAAGGTCAGTTGGCATTCATCTGTATCCCCCTCTCCCGGGTCATGCCTGAAAATAGGCAGGATTTGTCTAGTGCACTTACCCGGTCAACAAAAACTAAAATAAAAAAAAAAATAAATAAATATTGCAAATTTGCAAAGTTACAAGGGTGCGTGGGAAATGCGAAGCGCACGCTTGTAACACAGTCATTTTATGGACGTTTGGCACCAAATTTTCAACACAGGCATTTTAGCACCTCTGCTCATGTACAGTGTCACTGTTATTTCCTCAAACTGTCCCAAAAAGTGATTTCGCACAGTGACCGCGCTATTTTGCACTGGATTGCGAAAACACATTTTGGGCAGGATATGTGAAATGACAGCTGTACTCTTCATCAAGAGATGTGGAAAAATGCCAACGGTGAAAATCCAGAGTGAAAATATTACAAATGCACAGCGTTACGAGCGTGTGCAATCTGCCAATGCATGCGCGTAACACAGTCATTTTATGGAGCATTGTCACCAAATGTTCAACATACGCATTTTAGGGTCTCTGGTCATGAACAGTGTCACTGTCATTTTCATTATCTGGCCCAAACACTGATTTCCCACAGTGACCACATTATTGTGCATAAACACATTTCGGCAAGGATGTGAAAATGACAGCTCTACTCTTCACAAGAGGTGTACAAAATGGCAGTGTTGAAAATCTGGCTTGAAAATATTGCAGAATTTGTGAAGTTCTGAGGCTGCTAATGACGCCATAAACAGCCGCCATATTTTTGATTTTTTCCATCAAATTTGCAACATAAGCATTTTTAGAGCCCACCTCATGAACAATGGCACTGTCATCTCATTAATGGGTCCCAAAGGTGATTCCACACAGTGACTACAAAATCACCTTTCGGGTCCGATTAACGATATGACAGTGACAGAATTCATGAGGAGGGGTCCCAAAAACCCCATGTTGAAAATTTGGTGTAATAATTCCCAAAAATGCCTGAGATATGCATTAAAGTTGAAAACCTCCTATTTATTCCATAATACAGCTTACCGGCATTTCCTCAGTTCGCGGTCAGCTTTGAAGAGTGCAGAAGTGTTCCCGGTCCACCGAAGATCATCGCACCGGACTCCGGAGATAAGTATGGGGTGAGGGCGGGGTGTGGGGAGCAGGGTGCACAGTGGGTGGGTGCGGGTTGTGGGAAGGGGTTGGAGACTACAAGGGACCGTTTTTACTTTGTAGGTAAAAAAATAAAAATAAAAGACATCGGGGGACCGTTTTCACTTTAATAGGTGCACCCCATCAGCAAACAAGTAAAGGAGGCGCAGGAGCTGAGAGGGATTGGCACCCTCTGCAAGCAAAAAAGGGGGAAACACACACATGCCAACGGGGAGTGGGCCCCTGTCGGCAAAATTCAAGGGAGGGAGGGATACATGCCGATGGGGATTGGGCCCCCGTCGGCAAAGAAAAACTGTTGGGGGGTTATATGATGCCAAGGGGGATTGGGCACCCTCTCGGCAATCAAAGAAGGGGGGATTACATGATGCCGACAGGGATTGGGCACTCCCATCGGCACACAATAAAGGAAGGGGGGTTGACAGGCAACAGTGGCAGTCACTGCCGCCATGTTGCCTGCACGTAGAGAGAGGCATGTTGTGGTCACACTGCATGAGAGCTTCGCTCTCATTGCAGCAGACCTTTTCTGTGATGTCTTCGCCTGATTAGCTAGGCAGGGTGTTGGCCCCTGCTGCTGGCTGATTGGGGAATGCAGGGACGCACCTACTGGTGCATGCCCTGCATTCGCCCAACAGTGACCGCAGGCCTCCAAATCTGCACTATTTCACAAGATGTTAGCGCGGCGCCAACATAAAATTGAGGGGTAAATGAGATAGTAGCATTGATAACCTTATAGCAAATTCCATGTACCTCCCTCCAGCCAACTGAATCAGTGGACATTCCTACAGGATATGAGCAAAATCTGCATAAATTCTTACAATGCCAACAGGTTCTAATCTGCTGAGCATCCCAAGCTGAGAAGTTTCTTGGGTGAAAAATAGAAGCCATGCAAGATTTTAAATTGCATTAGCCTACCTTAAGTTTCCTTGAAGCTAGTGTATGCCTGTGTCCAGGTGGATTCCCAGTCATCTGCAGGGATGCTGATATGAAGTTCTGTCTCCCATCTCTCCTTAGCCCTGATGGTTAGGTCTATAGACAGAGTACACTCCATTAGTAGTTTATAGAGTATCCCCGTGTTTCTCCTTAAGGTCCCTACTTGAATACTTGCTCCCATCCCATGCATTTGGGGAGTTGGTAATCTGAGGTTAGGATATGATTAGCAAGTATCTCCCTTAACTGCAGGTATAGATAGAAGTGTGATTTGTGTATAGTACATTTTTGTTGAAGTTCCGCAAGGATAAAAGTAGTCCTGTATCAATGTCAATTAAATCTTTAATTCTTACTATGCCAGCTTTTGCCCATAGAGTACCCTGTCTTTTCTAAATAGAGTGTAACCTGGTGTGGCTATATCCCATTCATGGTTCCCGTGTACCATGTGGTTGACCATTGAAAACATTGGCATCAGCTGAGAAGGCAGTTGCCAGTTTATCGTGGTGTGGGATCAGCATCAACTGTGAAAGCAGTTACAATTTAAACAGAGTGAGTATTCCCACTTAGCTTTGAAGGCAGTAACCATTTCACCACTGATTGATATTCTCATATTGCGAAGGCAGTTACCAGTTGACCATGAAGTGGAATTTACATCAGCTGTGACAAGAGCAACCAGGACGCCTTACTAGATAATATCAGAATTAGGTTATGGGAGTGGGAGTTACCCGGGTTAAAATGAGAGTTTGTTTTATAAACAAAGGAATACATCCTTTACCAAAATATTACTTGTTCATCCAATGTAGCAATTCCAATGTTTTTGTATTAACTCCTACATTATGTGAAAAAAGTGAGATTCACCAACACAGGAGGGGAGGAGATATATTTTGATGACAACGGTGACCCACCTGCTTTGCTTGATATCCTTACCTGGCAGGCCTTACCTGATGGCACCAACAAACATGTCTGGGTTGGCAGGATGGACTCTCGAGCCCCAGAGGGTCAAAAAGTCATCATTAATGATAGCCTTATATTGTGGAGTGGAGGACAAACCAAAGTGCGTGCATTTTTTTTTTATTGTGTCAGATGGACTGACAAGCAGACAGAGCAAGTCTGTCAATCAGATACATAAAAAGAATGCATAAACACGTGACAAAAATTCTACGTCTACTAACCTACTGAAGTCTAAGTATCTTGAACTTGGTCAAAAATGGATTTGTATTCTGTAACAATAATTATCCAGACAGTACAAGAAAATAGTTGTTTTCTTTTGTTTCTTTCTGTATTTCTCCTTGGTAAGCTTCATTTAAAATTCACCTTGGGTAAATTGGTCTCTTGGTGTTGGGTAGAACAGGGTGATTATATGCTCAGGGCTGCTTAAATGCCCCTAACAGCAGGTATTTAGAATGTAAATACAATGAAGTTGGGTGTCTGCATGCAAGCCAGTTCTCAATGGAAACACCACTGTAAAGGTAGCGGTCTGACAATGGCAGGTAGTTAATGCAAAGGATGACTCTTTATGAACAAGGCTCCTAATCAATATGACCAGAAACAGGAGTCACACTGGTACAAAACAGGTAATAGTCTTGTAAGTCAAATATCAAACGTTAGTGGAAGGACCCAGAAGGAAGTGGGCCGAATCCTCTGAATGAATTGATGAGGTGGACCAGGCTTTCAGGGTACGTCCATGTGAGTTGTAGCCACAGAGTTTAGATTTTTGGCAGCCAGGTACAATACTGGAGGCCCACCATCTAAAAGTGGAGTGTTGGTCTCTTAAATCTCATGCCTGTGTGGAAAGAAGTGTCTGGTCGTGAGAAGGCCCTTGTCGTAAGAAACTAGATTAAAGTAAGTGCTAATGTTTTTTTTTTTTCTGTTTGTAATTCTTTTATTTATTTATTTATTTATTTTCAATTCTTTTTATCTCCCTACTCTCCCGAACTCTCTCAGGCTGCCTTGACTCACTGGTCCACTCTACTGCCCACCATGGCCCTCTACTCCTCAGCTATATTACTGCCCATCGAGATGCCAGGCAAGCCCCCCCCAACTCTGAGCCCTTCGGGGTAGGGCCACTGAACCACTCCTTGGTTTCTCTATCTACAAATCCAGATTGCTCTGCGATCTATGAGAGGCCGAAGGGGCAGAGGAAGAGGACCTGGTGTTGGGCATGTGGCAGCCAGTCATGCAGGGCCATCACCACTCGGGAGAGGAGTTTTTTCCTGCTCGAGTGGTTCACTCCCTCTCCCTCCCTCCAACCTGGCAGAGCCTGGATGTGCAATGACACCAGGGATGTCTGCCACAGCTCCAACCCACTAAGTGAGCCCTGTGCCACTGCAGTGCCCTCCGTCTCCACCGGGGGTCATCACATGCTAGGCTTGACTCCCTGATCCTCTCGAGAGAGGAGCAGTCCTCCAGATGCGCAATCCTCTCTCTCCCTGCCGACCCCCAGTGGCCCGGGTTTGTTCCTGAGCCTGTCACTGGCATGGCGCGAGGTGTGACATCCAGCGCCTCAACCTCAGTGCCACCGGGCCGGGTCATAATTTTTAATTTAAGATTGTTTGTTAAATTTCCTAGTGTTGATGTATTTTCTCTAGTTTGCTGTATATGTTGTAAATGTAGTGTACATATTAAATGTTTTATATTTAATATAAATCTGTGACTGTGGTGTTTTAATAAACACAGGTAATCCATTTTGTTAAGCAAAGTCCATAATCTGCTTTTGGGAAGAGCTGTAGCAAACTTCATAAGTACATCTGACCTGATACAGAGAAGGGGAAGGGATACCGGAGTGACATGGGGGTTCCTATGTCTAGGAGGCCATATACTATGTGAGCAGGAGCTGTGATGGGACTCGAAAAGAACAACCCTGAGAAGGTTGATCTGAGCCCAGACTGGGTACCCCATTTCTTGTGGATAAAGAAGCACTGATACAAAAGCATAGACATATTTTGAAGAGATTTTAGAGATTAAAAATGTCACTTAAGTTGTTCATCAAAGTGTATCCTGTAACTAAAGAAGAGAGAACATATGTGAAGATTTCTCTTTTATACAGTATGCAGCTATCCTGGGCTTAGAGCTTGGAATGGGAAGATGAAGTGGCACCTACTACGGTCTATCATTCTATATATCAATTGATGTTATCCTGTTATCCTGATATACCGTTATACTGTTGTACCATTGTACTGTTGCATTGTACTCTCCCGGGTTGTGCCTGAAAATAGGCAAGATTGTTGCCTAGTGCACTTACTCTGTTACCAAAAGCAAATAAATAAATAAATGTATCACTCTATCTGCCTATCTATCTATCTAGTAAGTGCCACAACCCCAGCCTGGGGAGTAAGCTGGGGGTATCAAGGGGCTGTGGCCAATCTGGAAGTGGAAGCCAGGTCCATGACCAGGCGGCGGTACCAGGCGGTGGGCAGCAGGATAAAAGTATTATAATAAAAAAAAAGAATGACAAGCACCTATGAATTAAGGATACATTTCTCAGTCCGAATTTTAGTTCATTTACAAACATGTTAAAATTACAGGATAACTAGATAGATAGATAGATAGATACAGATAAATAGATAGATATATAGATATATAGATACATATAGATACGGAGAATGAGGTAGCACCTACTCTGTAGCATTCTATATATCACTCTACGAGTCACTCTTGTCTGCCTATCTATCCTGTTTTTAATTATTTTCCCAACCCATGCTTTGCAGCTTGTTAACACAGAACTAATCCATTTAGATGTTAGAATGACAAGCAGCTATAAATTAAGGATATAATTATCTTTCAGAATTATAGATCATTTAGAAAAACTTTAAAATTGCAGGCTAGATATATAGATAGATAGATGGTTGCTGTCTGTAGATAGCTAGGTAGGTGGTAGGTAGGTAAAGAGAGAGCTAGATAAATACAGATAGATAGATGGATAGATAGATAGATAGATAGATAGATAGATAGATAGATAGATAGATAGATAGATACAGAAACATACATAGCTAGCTAGCTAGATAGACAGACAGACAGATAGATAGATAAGTCCATCTTGTAAATGAGCTTTGCTCAATGATGCCCGCCTGAATAAATAAAGATTTTGATTGCTTGATTGATTGATAGATAGATATATAGATAGCTAGTAGATACAGATAGCTAGATCGATAAATAGATACAGGTAGATAGCTAGATAGATAGATACAGATAGATAGATTGATAGGTAGATACAGATAGATAGGTAGCTAGATAAATAGCTAGATAGATAGATGCAGAGAGAGAGATAGCTAGATAGATAAATAGATACAGATAGATAGATACAGATAGATAGGTAGTTAGATAGATAGATAGATAGATAGATAGATAGATAGATAGATAGATAGATAGACAGACAGATAGATAGGGACGATGAAGTAGCACCTATGTTCTGTCATTCCATATATCACTCTATTGGTCACTCTGTCTGTCTGTCTGTCTGTCTGTTTATCTATCCAGTTTTTAAATATTTTCCCAACCCATGCTTTGCACCTTGTTAACACAGAAATAATCCATTTAGATGTTAGAATGACAAGCAGTTATAAACAGGTACAGGGGAAGGGTTCTGGAAGTAAAATCCATTGCAGCGAGAATATCCGGAACTGGGAAGGAGAAGCCAGAGAGGCGAGGGGCAGCAAGATCAGCTCCCAGGGTGGGGGCTGACCAAACAAACAAACGTGAAAGACAGTTAGGCCTATTCTGCTGGCATTTTAGTCTGTTAGTAAATTAAGGATATAATTCTCTTTCAGAATTATAGTTCATTTAGAAAAACTTTAAAATTGCAGGCTAGATAAATAGATTGATAGATAACATACATACTGTCTGCAAATAACTAGATAGGTAGATATATAGCTAGACAGAAAGACAGACAGATGGACAGATACATACTTACTATGAGGTAGGTAGATAGATAGATAGATAGATAGATAACATACATACTGTCTGCAAATAACTAGATAAATAGATGGATAACATACATACTGTCTGCAAATAACTAGATAGACAGACAGAAAGACAGATAGACAAATAGATACATACTTACTGTAGATAGATAGGAATTGTCAGTGTCAGTGGCTCAGGAGGTAGCACACTCACCTGTGAGGCCGGGAGATCAGAGAGCTGTGGGTTCAATTCCCACATCTAGCACTTGGGTTAATATCCCAGTACTGACACTGTAGTGCAGCATGAGAGGGGTGCTGCACTTCTGAGGTGCCGTCTTTCGGATGAGACGCTAAACCGAGGTCCAATCTGCCTGGTTTGGTGGTAGTTCAGGTGGATGTTAAAGATCCCATGGCACTTATCGAAAAGAGTAGGGGAATTTCCACGGTGTCCTGGCCAAAATTTCCCTCATTCACTACAAATACTACCAACAGCTTAATCTGGTTCAAAGTCAGTTGGCATCCATCTGTATCCCCCTCCCCCGGGTCGTGCCTGAAAATAGGCAGGATTTGTCTAGTGCACTTACCCGGTCAACAAAAACTAAATAAATAAATAAGACAGATAGATAGAGAGATAGATAGATAACATACATACCATCTGCAAATAAATTGACAGATAGACAGATAGATAGATACATACTTACTGCAGGTAGATAGATAGATAGATAGATAGGATGAAGTAGCACCTATGCTCTATCATTCTATATATCACTCTGTGAGTCACTCTGTCTGTCTATCCAGTTTTTAATTATTTTCCCAACCCATGCTTTGCACCTTGTTAACACAGAAATAATCCATTTATATGTTAGATGACAAGCAGCTGTAAATTAAGGCTATAATTCTCTTTCAGAATTATAGTTCATTTAGAAAAACTTTAAAATTACAGGTTAGATAAATAGATAGATTGACTGATAGATAGATAACATACATGCAGTCTGCAAATAACTAGATGGATCGATAGATAGATAACATACATACTGTCTGCAAATAACTAGATAGATA
Source organism: Neoceratodus forsteri (assembly GCA_016271365.2). NCBI lineage: Eukaryota > Metazoa > Chordata > Ceratodontiformes > Ceratodontidae > Neoceratodus > Neoceratodus forsteri. The sequence goes on from JADMNL010000026.1 coordinate 220,317,912, forward strand.
GATAACATACATACAGTCTGCAAATAACTAGATAGATCGATAGATAGATAACATACATACTGTCTGCAAATAACTAGATAGATAGATATACAAATACTGCTTGCAAATAACTAGATATTAGATAGACAGACAGATAGATAGATATGGATAGATAGATAGATACATACTTATGGTAGATAGATAGACAGACAGGCAGAAAGATAGATAGTTAGATAACATACATACTGTCTGCAAATAACTCGACATAGATAGACAGAAAGACAGACAGATAGACAGATACATACTTACTGTAGGCAGATAGATAGGTACTGTTGATAGATAGATACAGACAGACAGATAGAGACTGTACATAGATAGATAGACAGGCAAATAGTTAGGTACTGTCTGTAGATGGATAGATACTGTCTATAGATAAACAGACAGGCATGCAGACAGATAGATGGATAGACATATAATGTCAATAGATAGGTAGATAGACAGATAGATAGATAGATAGATACTATCTATAGATAGACAGAGGGACAGGCAGATATAGTGAATAGATAGCCAGATAGCTAGACAGATAGATAGCTGTCTCTAGATGGATGACAGTCTATCTATCTATCATCTATCTATCTGTAATAGATATATACTATCTGTTAATAGATACTATCTGTGCATAGATAGATAGATACTATATGTAAATAAATAGACAGATAGATAGATACTGTCTGTAGATAGATAGACAGACAGGCAGCTAGATGGATAGACAGATACTGTCAACAGATAGATAGAGATACTGTCTGTAGATGGGGACAGACATATATAGTGAATAGATAGATATAGAAATATACTGTAGATAGATAGAAAGATAAATAGATAGATATATACAGACAGAAAGCTAGATAGATACTGTACATGTAGGTAGATAGGTAGGTACTGTCTGTAGATAGATAAATAGATAGAGATAGATAGATAGCTAGACAGATACAGATAAATAGATAGATAAATACAGATAGATAGCTAGATAGATAGATATATAGATAGGGAGAATGAGGTAGCACCTACTCGCTATCATTCTATATATCACTCTATGAGTCACTCTGTCTGTCTATCTATCCTGGTTTTAATTCTTTTCCCAACCCATGTTTTGCAGCTTGTTAACACAGAAATAATCCATTTAGATGTTAGAATGATAAGCAGCTATAAATTAAGTATATAATTCTCTTTCAGAATTATAGTTCATTTAGAAAAACTTTTAACATTACAGGTTAGATAGATGGATTGATAGATAGATGCTGTCTGTAGATAGCTAGGTAGGTAGTAGGTAAAGAGAGACAGCGAGAGAGAGCTAGATAAATACAGATAGATAGATGGATAGATAGCTGGATAGATATATAGATGAATACATATAGATAGATAGATACAGATAGATAGATAGATACAAATACATAGATAGCTAGCTAGATAGATAGAGATAGATAGATACAGATAGATTGATAGATAGCTACAGAAAGATAGATAAATAGATAGAGATAAATAGATAGAGGCCGATAGGTAGATAGATAGATAGAGATTGCTAGGTAGATAGATAGATAGATAGGGAGGATGAAGTGGCACCTATGCTCTATCATTCTGTATATCACTCTATGAGTCACTCTGTCTGTCTGTCTGTCTGTCTATCCAGTTTTTAATTATTTTCCTAACCCATGCTTTGCACCTTGTTAACACAGAAATAATCCATTTAGATGTTAGAATGGCAAGCAGCTATAAATTAAGGATATAATTCTCTTTCAGAATTACAGTTAATTTAGAAAAACTTTAAAATTACAGGCTAGATAAACAGATAGATAGATTGATAGATAGCATACATACTGTCTGCAAATAACTAGACAGATAGATAGATAGATAACATACATACTGGCCCAGATATTCAAACTGCGCTCAAAAGTAGCGCAACAGCAGGAGCAAGCACAAACCAGTTGAGCAAATGCGCAACAGGTGCGATATTCAAACATGGAGCAGAGCAAATTGCGCAAGCAACCAACGTCTGAATATCGCACATACTGCGCCATCGCGCAACCAGGAAGGAGAAGCTGAGCCAAAATGTTGCGCTATGGAGCAACCAGGGAAGCTCAGCTGAGCATTCCAGAGCTGCCATAAGCGCAAGCACAGCCCCCCAGAGCAATGGAACTGCACATCCAGGAGGCAGTCTGGGGCCCCCAGCCATGCCACACATGGGCACAGGAACACTGCAGAACCACACCACACCTGCACACCCCAAGCACAGCATCACTGGGGTGGGACAGATGATCCACGTGCCCATGGGGACAAGCATACAAAGCATAGCAGAGCCATGACACCAGCACAACCACTGGCAGGCGGGAGAGTGCCACACACAGGGGTTGACAACCACAGTACATCAGCCCCTGCACGCCACACCCCTGCTTGTGACCCCAAGACACCACCCATGTGCAGTGACTGGCACTGCAGGAAACCATGCAGTCCCCAGCACTCGTCAGCCCGTGCAACACAGAAGCCCGAGCCAGACACACCCTGTGCACCCAGCAGTGGGTGGCAGCAGATAGCAAGACCAACCGAAAGTCACTGCCATGCTGGAGATGCCTCCCCATGCACACACATGCACACACACACACACACACACCAGGACCATACCAGCCCAGATGGCATGTACACCTGCAACTGAGCACCCATAGCCAGCTGCAAATCAGAGACCGACACAGTATTCATATATCAAAATAGAAAAGTATATTGAACATATTATAACAACAACAATAGAAACTATTCACGGGGACGGGTACAAGGAAGGGTGTTCAAGGGGAGGATTAAAACTTGGAGAGGAAGGCAGGGTGGTAGGGATGGGAGAAGTGGGAAGGGTAATGATAGGCTATGGCCCAGCCGACTCCTGGTCCTCCCTGCTGGCGCACCGTCCTGTGCCGCCCCTGCTGACGTCCATGTCGCCGGATGGCTTGCAGGATCTCCTGGTTCTCAATGCTGACTTGTGTGAGGCGCCTGACATCACGCGCCAACCTCCTGAGAACCTCAAGGCCTAGGAAAATGGGAACACAGTCAATGGCTGTGACTGACCACAACCCTGAACACCACCCAACCTGCAAGCCATATAGCCCAATGTCCCGCACCTGTGATGGCATACACCCACCCACTGTGAACATGCACATGGCCATCACAAACAGGCGCACCAGCTATCGCACCACCACCCACACACACTGCCCACGTCAATCACAGTACAAACTAGGCTGGCAAGTGGCGGTGGCAGCGTAGTGCGATGCCAGTTACACAGCTATGTGCCCAGTGCATGCCTGGACCACCAGTGGCGCATACATAGGCGTGCTGTGATACTGCACAGTGATGCATGTCACCTGTGTGGTGCCTACATACATGGATACATAGACAGTGTCGGCAGATGAGGGCCTATGGCCCACTGACTACTTGCCCATTTGAGCTTGTAAGTTCACTCTGTTTTCCTATAAGTCTGTTGCCCCTTACCCCTGACCTCCAGAAGTCCTTTATGTCTATCCCGTGCATTCTTAAATCCGTGACCAAGTCAGCCCCCACCACTTCCTCTGGCAGGGTGTTCCACTTGTCCACCACCCGTTCTGTGAAGAAATTCTTTCTCATGTTTCCTCTGAATCGTCCCCTCCAACTTCATCCCATGCCCTCTAGTCCTGGAACATCTTTTACGCTTAAAAATAGTGTTTTCCTGCACCCTGTTCCTCCTGTAAGATACTTGTATGTCTCTATCATATCCCTCTCCTCCTCTCTCCTCCAGGGAGTACATGTTCAGTTCCTTCAACCTGTCGTCCATAGGACTTGTGATGCAATCCATGCACCATCCGTGTTGCCCTCCTCTGAACCCTCTCTACCCAGTCCATGTCCATACGTAGGTATGGTCTCCAGAACAGTACACTGTACTCCAGGTGGGGCCTCACCAGTGTCTTGTATAGTGGAAGTATGACCTCCCTTTCCTGCATGGTTGTGTTGTGCATGGCTGGTGGTCTTGCCCCCACCCCAGCATGCAATAGCATCCATGAAGTAATGATACTCACACTCCTCCAGCAGCTGGCTCTGCCGCTGCTGCTGCTGCTGCTGCTGCTGCTGGGCGACTACACCCGGCACGGGGCCCTAGCTGACCCATGTCACCGTCGCCCTCGTCCCACAGATTCCGGCCTGTGGGAGACATATGTTGAGACAAACATCAGTGTGACTCAAAAGCAGAGTGCCCCCTGCCCCAGTGAGAGTGCCTGCCACACAGCCATAACCATCCATTGCACAGCTGCACACACTGACACAACCAACCGTGTCCGAGCCGGCACCTATGCACAGCCATCCAAGCACACACACACCCCTACAGAGAATATAGGTGCATAGATGGTACACTCACCTGGCCTAGGCACTATGCCCCACCTGGCATGCGACCGCAGCCGCGACAAAGTCCTGGCTCCCTCCGGCGGAGGTCACTGTACCGGTGCCGGCACTGCTCAGCAGACCGGCCCCGTCCAGTGATTCCACCAGGTCAGTGGCCACTTGCTGCCACAGCTGAGTCCTGGCACTGGTGAGGGGTGCGTCACCATACAGGCCATCATGGTGTGAACTCAACTAGGGCCCACCGGGTTGGCCACTTCAATCTGGCTCCAGGACACCGCCCTCCCCTAGCCATGGCACCAACTTACAGCAGGCAATATGGCGCCCGCTGCACCGTAACTCCCACGTGGAGTTGCTGCGCATATAGACCACCACAGGCTCCATCCGCTGTTAGTTGAGCGCCGTCACTCATGGCGCTGTCACCAGACAGCGCCAATAGGGACGATACAGATGGCATGCCAACAGCGCCAGGGTCAGAGGGCATACAAGGTCATGGCAATGACGCGGGCTACGCTACAGCACCATCGGACGTATAGGCATCCTGCCGACTGCCAAGCTGCGCACCAGTGCCACAGTGGACTATCGCGCCAGTAGTGCCACAGCCGTATAAGTGCCCAGTGCTCATGGCGCCACTGGCACAATGGTGGCCATGGCTTGAATCGCTATCGGCGCTCAGCAGGTCTGCAGCGCGATAGACTATCAGTAAAGCTGTCTGGGCATCGCGCCAATGCAGTGGGCACACTGCCAAACCTGCGCCATTGGCTCAGCTGGACCTTCCGTGTGCGCAAAGTGCAACATCGCGATATTCAGCCGACATATGCAAATCATGCGATCAGCCATTCAAAGGCGCGGTGTGCGATTAGCATGTCATTAAAGTTCGCCACACCTCATTTGCATGTGTTGCGCTATAAAATCGACAGTGGGTTGTGCTGGCCAGATCGGTTACTACAGGTGAGAGGTGGGTTACATGCTGTGTGATGCTCAGGACAATGCTCATGGGCGGAGGATGATAAAGGCTGAGGGGCTGAGCATGAAAAGGGCACTAGAAAGGGACAAGGGCACCTTTCTATCAGTATCTGCCATGCGGAGAGAGGAAGGGAGCGTGCAGCCCGAGGGCGGCAGCTATGTTCATGGGGAAATGCTGTCGACTGCACAGTGACAGGTGTCCAGTTCCACCCATACAGATCACCATGACTGACCAGAGCCAAGCTGAGGGTGTGGACGGCGGGCGTAGGAGGAGGCCAAACTTCACCACGGCAGAGACGGAGGCCCTCTTCCAGGCCTACCTGGAGGATGAGCCACTAGTGAGTGGACAGAGGGGCACCCCTCAGGAATGTGCAGCTGCATGGGAGGGGGTAGCTTCGAACCGTCAACCTGCACGGAAGCCACCAGCTCCGTGCAGGAATATAGAAGAAGATGGGGACTGACCCAGGAGGCTGAAGGAGAAGGTGGCAGCCTTCAGGCGACGCGATGCTGGCACTGGTGGGGGGCCCACCAGTGGTGTTGCAGCTGACCCCTGACAGAGGAAACACTGGTGCCGGCCATGTGGCGGAGTGCCATTCTTGCGGGCGTACCAGGCGGGAGGATTCCAGACAGGTGAAGCCCATCACTGCATGTAAGACATGGTGGTGTTGTTGGGGGGCTGTTGTTCACATGCACTCCATGTACTCTCTTTCTGTTACAGATCCTGTTGGTCTTCAGGAGGCGGTGGTGGTGGTGGGTCCAGACAGTGATGCAGACCTGCTGGATGTGGAGGAGGACCATCCACCTCCGTCACCAGCCTGCAGGCACAGCAGCAGCTGCAGCTGGGCCAACAACTCGGTGTCAGTGATACGGGTGCAGGGGTGCACAGCCTGTGTCACAGCAGTCTGGCATGCAGGTATGCCAGCATGTGTGCCGATGGCAGTGGCACGCACCTGCACCTTGATGATAGCAGGCCTGCAATGGGCAGTGATAGGTGTGTGTCCCATGACGGACACATGGCAGGCCAGCACGTGCCCTGGGCCTTCCTGGTTCACACCTGTGTACCAGCATGCTGGCACAGTCCCAGGCTGTGCCTGTCAGCACCGTGGGGCAGCACGGTGGCTGTGCAGGTGTCTGGCACTGTTGTCAGCATGGAGGTGGAACAGGTGGACCTGGGGCTCAGCAGTTGGAGGCGGCAGCAGCAGTCGCACACCAGGTCTGGGGTACAGTGTCAAGCAGTGGCACATGTCCACCGCCCTTTGATCCGCCCATACCTGGTCCTGACGAACAGCGCACACCCTCAAGGGGTGCTGTGCACCAGGACCGTCCACACCCTGGGGGTCACAATGCCATTGGGCACAGTACCCTAGACGCGCACACCCGCCTGCTGCAGGACTCGCATACGGCTGCAGGGGCGAGTTGCAAGGTCCGTGGAGGCACTGTCTGTGTCCGTGGAGCGGCATAGCAGGAGTGTGCTCTGGACCCGAGCCGAGCTGGTCCTTATCTTGGGACGGATGTGACGCTCCATTGACAGGCTGACCCAGGCAGTGGTCTCGTCAGCGGACGTGACCACACTGTCAGGTGCCCTGTACCACACACCCACACAGTGCGCCTCCACTCCCGTTCCCGGCCGTGCGACACCAGGCCTGTCGATGCCGGGTTCTGTTGTGGGCATCCCGAGGCACCCCTGGTGCAAGTTTGTTTGGCAGGATGCAGACCCCTGTGCGCGGCAAGGTCGCGTTGGCGCAGTGGGACCCTGGTGGTGCACCAGCGCACCCGATGTAACCCCTGCTCAGCCTGCCAGTGCTGCTGGAGCCCGGCGGGGCTGCCACGCATCGGCAGTGAGCAGGTGGGACAGTGCTACCTGACTGAGCTGTCTCCCAGTGCAGGCCCTGTCTGGTGCTGCCCTGTGTGCAATGTGTGTCATGGTGGGCAGTGCACTGCTGGGTGCTCTGCTCACGCAGCTGACACACACGGACCACCTGCACACTCTCCCAACTGCTGTCCACAGGTGCGTGTGCATGATGATGCCTACATTGCACTGTACACCAAGGTGCAAGGGTGCCCAGGCCCTGACACATGTCACGTGGACAGTCCAGGTGGTTGGGGTGGTTGGTGGTGCTGTGTGTTGGCAATGTCGTTTCCTGCAGTGCTGTGCTGCTGCCCATGTATGCTGCCTGGTGTGTGTGTGTGTCCATATGAGTGCTCACCCCTCTCTGATGGTGTATTGGTATGCCTGGAACCTTCAACTCCTGACCTTCATGCACGGTGTGTTCCCTGTGTGCCTGTGGTTTAGCATGGACAGTGTTGCCTGCACATGTCCCCTTGACTTACCTGTGTTGGGTGTAGTGCTCTTCTGCAATGGTGTCCGGTGCAGCTGGGCCTGCTAGGTCAGTCGAGGGGTCCCTCCATCTAGGGGGCTGCTCATCACCAACATCACGGTGCCACTGGCATCCCACCGCTGTCCCCTCTTGGACCTGTATGGCTATCCCATGGTCTTTGCCATGTTGTGCAGGATGCAACAGGCCAGGAATATCACAGGCCTTTTTGGGGCTGTACTGTAGAGCTCCGCGAACTGTCCAGGCATCGGGCGTGCCTTGAGCATTCCCAAACACCCGCTCTATGATGTTACGTGTTACAGCATGTGCCTCGATGAAGCTTATTGCTGCGCTGGGGTCGTGAGGCCCGGTCACGGTGTGAGCAGCCAGGGACGGAGTGGGTATCCGCAAGTCACCTGTGTGGAGATAGTGAAGATCAGTGTCATGTCAGGTCCATATTGCCTCATATCCTTGTGTGCCACTACCATGGCACCTGTGTCATTCCCACCCTTGCCCAGGTTTGCATTCCATACATGTACTCACCCACTAGATGACCCTATGGGATGTCCCCACTCTGAATCGATGGCACAGTGCAGACTGGTGCCTATGAAGGCATCATGTGCTCCGCCAGGTGTGTGGCACAGACATTGATAATGCGCCCAGTGGCCTCCACACCACCTGGCAGTTGACACTGGAAAACCCCTTTGGTTCGATATGCCTGGCGTCCAGGGCCAGGTGGCGTGAATGGCCACATAGATTTGCAGTCTATGGCCCCTAGCACGCCAGGCATACGTGCTACCCTGTGGAACTCCTGCATGTTTGTTATGCGCTCTGCCGGCGGTGCTGGGGAAATGGATGTACTCCGCGCATGCGGCAGCAGTGCGCTGAGGAATGGGTGAGGATGCGTGGCGTGGCCGACTGTGTAATGCCTGTGGTGTCCCCTGTTGGCCTCTGGAAGGTGCCCGTGGCGAGCAGGCACATGCAGGCTGTCACCTTGGTCTCCACGGACAGAGCGTGACTCCGTCATGAGGGTGCCTGCATCACATCACTGCACAGCTCGCAGAGCCGTCTCAGTATTGCCCTGTTCAGGTGGTACCGGCCCACAATCTCGATGTCTGTGTACAGCTCGAAGCTGATGCGGGCACAATACCACCTGTCGGGGCATACCGCCGACGGGCCCCTCCGCAGCCACGTCCCCCTGCAGCATGGTGTCTCCCCTCATTACAGCTTCCATGTGGAAGCTGGCACTGTCCATCTCCCTGGCTTCTGCCCCCGGCTGCTGTTCCTGTGTTACCCCATGCCCCCCACTGCTTCCACTGCACGGGCACCCCACTGGCCTCTCTGTCCTCCTGGACCCACTGTCCTCTCTGCCTTCCAGCTCCTCTCTCTCTCTCTCTCTCTCTCTCTCTCTCTCTGTCTCTCTCCCCCAGTTTCTTGACCTGCTAGGGTTCTTGTGCTGCTTCCTTGGTGCCTTTTTATTTTGGCTCAATTCCGCTACTGAGCAACTTCCGGCTGAGCCACTCTTGCGCATTGCGCAAGTGTTCAATTATCGCATTGCGCACTTTATGCATGGACCAGCCCCCTTCGGTTGCGCATGCCTTCATTTCCATTGTGCTGTTGCTCAGCATGTTTTTGGTGGCGCAACTGGCCCCTTCTGAATATCGCAGAATGGCGCATTTTTGGAGTTGCACATGCGCAACCCTGTTGCGCATGGCGCAACCCTTTTGAATATCTGGGCCACTGTCTTCAAATAACTAGATATATAGATAGATAACATACATACTGTCTGCAAATAACTATATAGATAGACAGACAGAAAGACAGACAGACAGATAGATAGATAGATACATACTTACTGTAGATAGATAGGAAGATAGATAGATAACATACATACTCGACAGATAGACAGATAGATACATACTTACTGTAGGTAGCTAGATAGATAGATTGATAGATACAGACAGACAGATATATATATACTGTACATACATAGATAGATAGATAGGTAAATAGGTACTGTCTGTAGATAGATAGACAGACAGACAGACAGACAGAAAGATAGATAGATACTGTCTATAGATAGACAGACAGGCAGACAGACAGATGGCTAGACAGATAATGTCGATAGATAGATAGATAGATAGATAGATAGATAGATAGATAGATACTATCTATAGATAGACAGAGGGACAGACAGATATAGTGAATAGATAGATAGATAGCTAGATAGATATATACTGTCTGTAGATGGATAGATAGATAGATAGATAGATTAGATAGATAGATAGATAGATAGATACTATCTGTAAATAGATAGATACTATCCATAAATATATAGCTACTATCTGTAAATAGATACATACTATCTGTATATAGACAGATATATACTATCTGTAAATAGACAGATATATACTGTCTGTGGATAAATAGACAGGCAGCTAGATGGATAGACAGATACTGTCAATAGATAGATATATATAGAGAGAGAGATAGATACTATCTGTAGATAGACAGAGGGACAGACAGATATAGTGACTAGATAGATACTGTCTGTAGATGGATAGATAGATACTATCTGTATATAGATAGTTAGATGTTATCTGTAGATAGATAGATAGCTAGATAGATAGATGCTGTCTGTAGATAGACAGACAGACAGGCAGCTAGATGGACAGACAGATACTGTCAACAGATATATAGATAGATACTTACTGTAGGTGGATCGATAGATAGATAGACAACAGACAGATAACATACATATTATCCGCAAATAACTAGGTAGATAGATAGATAGATAGGTAGGTACTGTCTGTAGATAGATAGATAGATGGGTAGGTACTGTCTGTAGATAGATAGCTAGATAGATGGGTAGGTACTGTCTGCAGATAGATAGGTAGGTACTGTCTGTAGATAGATAGATAGATAGGTAGGTACTGTCTGTAGATAGATAGATAGATAGAGAGACAGACAGACAGACAGATAGATAGATGGATAGATAGATAGATGCTGTACATACATAGATAGGTAGATAGTTAGGTACTGTCTGTAGATAGATACTGTCTATAGATAGAAAGACAGACAGGCAGACAGATTGATGGATAGACAGATACTGTCAATAGATAGATACTATCTGTAGATAGAGGGACAGACAGATACAGTGAATAGATAGATACTGTCTGTCGATGGATGGATTGATAGATAGATAGATACTATCTGTAAATAGATAGATATATACTATCTGTAAATAGATAGATAAATAGATACTGTTTGTAGATAGATAGACAGACAGAGAGGCAGCTAGATGGATAGATACTGTCAACCGATGGATGGATAGATAGATAGATAGATAGATAGATAGATAGATAGATAGATAGAGGCACTGTCTGTAGATAGGGGGACAGACATATATAGTGCATATATAGATACAGAAATATGCTCTATATAGATAGATACAGACAGACAGCTAGGTGGATAGATACTGTACATAGATAGATAGGTAGGTACTGTCGATAGGTAGATAGATAGATACTGTCTATAGATAGGCAGGCAGACAGATAGATTGATAGATACTGTCAATAGCTAGATAGATAGCTAGATAGATACTATCTGTAGATAGACAGAGGGACAGACAGATATAGTGAAGAGATAGACAGATAGATACATAAATACTGTCTGTAGATGGATAGATAGCTATCTATCTACCTATTGACTGTACCTACCTATCTATGTACAGTATCTATTTAGATCGGGTGGAGCACTGTCTGTAGATAGAGGGACAGACATATATAGTGAATAGATAGATATAGAAATATATTGTAGATAGATAGATAGATACAGACAGACAGCTAGATAGATAGATACTGTACATAGATAGACAGCTAAACAGATAGCTACTGTCAGTAGATAGATAGATAGATAGATACTGTCTATAGATAGATAGACAGACAGGCAGACTGACAGATAAATGGATAGTCAGATACTGTCAATAGATAGATAGATAGATAGATAGATAGATAGATAGATAGATAGATAGATACTGTCTGTAGATAGACAGAGGGACAGACAGATATTGGATAGATAGATAGATAGATAGATAGATAGATAGATAGATAGATAGATAGATACTGTATCTAGATGGATGGATAGATAGATAGACAGATGATAGATAGAGACTGTCTGTAGATGGATGGATAGATAGGTAGATACTGTCTATAGATAGAGAGACAGGCAGGCAGACAGATAGATGGATAGACAGATACTGTCAGTAGACAGATAGATAGATACTATCTGTAGCTAGAGGGACAGACATATATAGTGAAGAGACAGATAGATAGATAGATACATAGATAAATATATACTATCTGCAAATAGATACTATCTGTAAATAGATAGATACTATCTGTATATAGATATATATTATCTGTAAATAGATATATAGATAGTGTCTATAGATAGATAGACAGACAGACAGGCATCTCTATGGATAGACAGATACTGTCAAAAGATAGATACATAGACAGACAGATAGATAGATACTGTCTGTAGATAGAGGGACAGACATATATAGTGAATAAATAGATATAGAAATATACTGTAGATAGATAGATACTGTACATAGATAGATAGGTAGATAGGTAGGTACTGTCTGTAGATAGATAGATAGATAGATAGATAGATAGATAGATAGATAGATAGATAGATAGATAGACAGACAGGCAGACAGATAGATGGATAGACAGATACTGTCAATAGATAGATAAATAGCTAAAAGATCAATAGATAAATAGACAGATAGATAGATAGATAGATAGATAGATAGATAGATAGATAGACAGACAGACAGACAGACAGAGGACAGACAGATATTGAATAGATGGATAGATAGATAGATAGATAGATAGATACTATCTGTAAATAGATAGATATATACTGTCTGTAAATAGATAGATAGATAGATAGATACTATATGTATATAGATAGATAGATACTATCTTAAATAGATAGACAGACAGACAGACAGGCAGACAGCTAGATGGATAGACAGATACTGCCAACAGATAGATAGATAGATAGATAGATAGATAGATAGATAGATAGATAGATAGATACTGTCTGTAGATAGTGGGACAGATAGATATAGTGAATAGATAGATATAGAAATATACTGTAGATAGATAGATAGATACTATCTGTAAATGGATGGGTAGAGAGATAGACAGACAGACAGTCAGATAATGTCTGTAAATGGATGGGTAGATAGATAGATAGCTAGATAGATAGATACTGTCTGTAGATGGATGGATGGATAGATAGATAGAGAGATACTAACATACTAAAATGCCAGCAGACTAGGCCTAATGGTCTCTCGAGTCTGCTCGATTTTCAGCACCCGCACTGAGGGCCGATTTTGGTGTGTCCCCCTGCCCCTTGGATTATACTGTCCCCAGTCCCAGATGTTCCACCTGTATTGGGCCTGGTCAGATTTACCCTCCCCCTGTACCTGTTCCATCCTCTCTTAAACCTGTCCACAGCCTCCACCTCTACCAGCTCCCTAGGCAGTGCATTCCATGACTCCACCACCCTTTCAGTGAAATAACATCTCCTCCTCCTTTCCCCTCTGAGCCTGCCCCCTTCCAGCTTATACCCATGACTTCTTGTTGCCCCACCCTCCTTCCTTTGGAGCACCCTGACTGGGCCTCCTTTATTGATCCCTTTCATGTACTTAAAGACCTCTATCATGCCCCCATCCCTCCTCTCCTCTAGGGTGTACATGTTGAGCTCCTTGAGCCTCTCCTCATAGGTCCTCTCCCCCAGGCCCCAGATCATTTTGGTTGCCCTCCTTTGGGCCCTCTCTAGGAGTGTAATGCCCCTCTTTAAATGTGGTCTCCAAAACTGTACACAATACTTGAGGTGTGGCCTAACCAAGCAGTTGTACAGTGGAAGGATCACTTCCACCTTTCTGGAGGTAATCCTCCTGGAGATGCATCCCAGCATCCTATTTGCCCTTGCCGCTGCCCTCCTACAGGTCTCTGAGTTGTTCATTTTGGCATCTACCACTACCCCCAAGTCCCTCTCACCCTCTGTGACTTGAATCATGTGTCCATAGAATCATAGATCGATAGATAGATAGATAGATAGATAGATAGATAGATAGATGCTATTTGTAAATAGATAGGTGGATAGACCTATCTATCTGTAAATAGACAGATATATACTATCTGTAAATAGATTGATAGATACTATCTGTAAATAGATAGATAGATACTGTCTGTAGATAGATAGATAGATAGATAGTTGGATGTAGGTAAGGTTTCAATGTGTAGATTTTATTAAAAGTCAAGTTTTTGCCCTGCTTATATTTCAGTAAATTATTTCGCTCTTACTGGTGCTGTGTGTGTTGGGGAGGGGGGAGGTGGCTGTAGCAGTGCCAACTTAGCCCATCTGTATGAGGACCAGTGTGGAAACAGAAACAACTGAGGGAGAAACAAAGTAATTTTATGAAAAGTTTTTGGAAGCAGAAACCTTGTCTAGTTCTGTCTCTGTGGCTTACACTATAATATCATGTTTTATGTTTTATGATATACATCTTGAACTAACACCTTTATCTTCCCCAGATCCCTCACTCTGTGTGCAGAGAAAGCTGTTCCCCAGGATGTCACTACACCTCGATCTAACTCCTTTATAATGTATGGGGAACCCTTATTATTCACTGAAATCAAGCAGATTACAACCTTGTTATGACATCACTCTGTTGTTAACCCTTCTTGAGTATGTCATATCAATAGTACAACAAAATGGAATGTCACAACAATCAATATTCTGTAAAGTAATTCAGTAAAGTAAAGTAATTCAGTCTGTAATTATACAATCTTGGTTACCCATACACTATAAAATATAATGTATGGTCTTTGGTTAACAACCACGCTAAAAACACTTCTTGAGGTTTCCATGACATCTGAAACCTCTCCAGCTGCACTCTTGAGGTTTACAATGATGACATGGCAACCTCTCAAAGTGTTTACAGCATGGTTATTAACCAAAGACCATACATTATCCTCTATATCTTCCCCAGGTCCCTCACTCTATGTGCAGAGAAAGTTGTTCCCCAGGACATCACTACACCTTGAATTAACTCCTTTATCTTCCCCAGGTCCCTCGCTCTGTGTGCAGTGAAAGTTGCTTTCCAGGATACAGAAAATCTGCTCATCTGGGGCAATCAGTCTGCTGCTTCAATTGTGTTCCTGGTACCGAGGGGAGATCACCAATCAAAGTGGTGGTAGTGTGCCAAATAACCAATCAAAGCAGTGGGTGGTGGCCTGGTGGCACTGAGGGTTGAGTGCTGGTGGCCACTCATACACCACACTGGTGACCCGGGTTCAAAGTGACCAGGCCATAAGAAGTGACGAGGGGAGAGATTGAGAGTCGTAGGATTGCTCTCTCTTCCTGGGGAGGACTGTGGGAAGCGATTGCTCCTGGAGCAGCCTCTGGTGGTGATTGGAGGCACCCAGCATAGCGACGCAGTGGATGCGAGGGGCGGAGTTGCAGCAGAGCGTTACCTTGTCAGCCACACTCCAAGGGGAAGAGACACGTAATGAAGGAAAACCCCACTCCTGTAGATAGATGAAGACACCTCGGCCTCCTAGGCCCACACTCTCAATCCCAGACTGCCTCCTCTCCAGCCAGGGCTGCTCGTGTGTCCGGCGCTTTGCCCTTAGATAGAGCCCCCTGGGTGAATAGGGCAACCCTACCTCCAGAAGGTTCAGACCCAGAGGTGGCACTGTGTATAGGAGCAGGAGGGGAGTAGCAGTCATGAGGGGGAGGTAGAGGCTGGGAGCCTCCGAGGATGCTGGAAGGAGTTCTCCAAGCAAGTAGAGATAAATAAAGTAAAAAAAAGCAGTGGGCAATGCTAAATAACCAATCGCAGTGGTGGGCAGTGATAGATAACCAGTCACACTAGTAGGTACTGTAGTTATAGATCGCTAGTCACAACATTAGGTAGTAATAGATCACCAGTTACAGTGATGGAAATGATAGAACCTCAAAGTGGTGGATTGTGATAGCTCACTAATCACAGTGGTGGGTAGTAATAGATAACCAATAACATTGGTGGACAAGGAAAGATAACCAATCACATTTTGTGTAATTTAGATCACTAGTTACAATATGGTAGTGATAGACCACCAGTTACTTTGGGAGAAATGATAGAACAACCAAAGATGTAGGTTGTGATAGCTCACTAATTACAGTGGTTGGTAGTAATAGATAACCAGCCACACTGTTGGATAGTTATAGATCACAAGTCACAGTAGCTGGTTGTAATAGTTTACTGATCTCAATGGTTGGTAGTGATAGATCACTAATCACTGTGGTTGGTCATGATAGATTAACAATTACTATCAAGTCGTTATAGATCACCAGTCACAGTGTTTCATAGTGATAGATCACTAATTGCCATGTGAATAGTGATTGGTCACTAATCACTGTGGTTGGTAGTCATAGCTCACCTGTCATGATAGTGGGTAGTGGTAAATTATTAATCAATGTGGTTGAAAAGAGATAGATCACCAATTACTGTGGTTGGTAGTGATAGATCACCAGTCACCATGGTGGGTAGTGACCATCACAAATCACTGTGGTTTGCAGTGATAGGTCACCAATCACTGTGACTGGTAGTGACAGATCACTTATAACTATGGTGGGTAGTGATAAATAGCTAATCACTGAGGTTGGTACTGATAGATTACTTATCACCATTGTGGGTAGTGATAGATCACTAATCAATGTGATTAGTAGTGACTGAATACTTATCACCATGGTGGGTAGTGAATCACTGTGTTTGGTAGTGATACATCACTTATCACCTTGGTGGGCAGTGTTAGATTACTAATCACTGTGGTTAGTAGTGATAGCTCACCTGTCCCCATGGTGGGTAGTTACAGATCACTAATCACTGTGGTGGGTAGTAATAAATCACCATTTACAGTGTTTGGTACTGAAAGACCACAAATCACTGTGGGTGGTAATGATAGATCCATAATCACTGTGGTTGGTACTGATAGATCACTTACCACCATGGTGGGTAGAGACAGATCACTAATTATTGTGATTTTGTAGTGACTGATCACATATCATCACTGTGGGTAGCGATAGATCACTAACCACTGTGGTTTGTAGTGACAGATCACCTATACTCCTTGTGGGTAGTGGCAGATCACTAATCACTGTGATGGGTAGTAATAAATCACAATTTACATTGTTTGGTAGTGAAAAACCACAAATCACTGTGGATGGTAGTGATGTATTCCTAATCACTGTGGTTGGTGGTGATGGATCACCATTTACAGTGGTTGTCAGTGATAGATAACTAATTACAATGGCAGGTAGTGAAATATCACTAATCAAAGTGGTGGGTAGTGACAGATCACTAATCACTGGGCAGGTAGTGATAGATCATCATTTACAGTGGTTGATAGTGAAAGATCACTAATCACAGTGGTGGATAGTGATAGAGCATGACCCACTGTGGTTGGTAGTGATATAGTACCAATTCCTAATCACCATGGTGGGTAGTGTTAGATCACTAGTCACTGTGGTGGTAGCGATAGATCACCATTTACAGTGGTGGGTAGTTAAAGATCACCAATCACAGTGGTGGGTAATGATAAATCACTAATCACTGTGGTTGGCGATGACATATCATTAATCACTGTGGTTGGTAGTGATAGATTACCATTTACAGTGGTTGGTAGTGAAAGATCTCTAATCACATTGGTGGGTAGTGATAGATCACCATTTACAGTGGTTGGTAGTGAAAGATCACTAATCACAGCAGTGGGAACAATAGATCACCATTTACAGTGGTTGGTAGTGAAAGATCACTGATCACAGTGGTGGGTGGTGATTGATCACCATTTGCAGTGGTTGGTAGTGAAAGATCACTAATCACTGGTGGGTAGTGATAAATCACCATTTATAGTGGTTGATAGTGGAAGATCACTAATCACAGTGGCGGGTAGTGAAAAATCACTAATCACTGTGGCTGGTGATGGTAGATCATTAATCACTGTGGTTGGTTGTGATAGATCACCATCATCTCCCATTAAAGTTTCCCTGCACTCATAACTGTGATACTGACTATTAATATGTGAGACAACTGAAAAAACTTAACTGCATGAGTTGATTGTGTAATGAGACACTTGCAGAAAAAATTATTTACCACTTATAAGATTTATTCTGGACATATGAAATAC
Organism: Neoceratodus forsteri; assembly: GCA_016271365.2. Lineage (NCBI taxonomy): Eukaryota > Metazoa > Chordata > Ceratodontiformes > Ceratodontidae > Neoceratodus > Neoceratodus forsteri. The sequence continues at coordinate 220,335,826 of JADMNL010000026.1, forward strand.
TTTTGTGCATACGTATGTCCTGATTTCAGCAGCGTCAATAAATATAATATGCTATTAAAACTTCATGGCAAGAAGCAGTAGTATTGTGGCTATGCCACTAAATAAAACATATCCAGATCTTTAGTTTACCTTTAACAGTAAAAGTGCTCATTGTGCTGTGCAAGAAATGATGTGTAAATATCAGCAGTAAAGTGCAGAAAAGATATACTTAAACTTCCAAAGTCCTCCAAACAGTCAATGCAAAAATCAGTACAAAATACTGCCTCTCCCTACTCCGGTGCTTTGCTCATCCCGAGCTTTGTTAGGGAGCGTGGCTAACATGCAGTGCCTGAGCAGCATGGTAACCATGGGTTACCAAGTCCTTAAAGAGAATGCTGCAATCAAACAATGAAAAATATTGAGGTTAATGTATGGGCATTCATACACAACAAGCCTGTTTCTGCATCAAAAGTTTTCTATGGCAACCAGGAACCTCGACAGTGAAGCTCGAGAGATTCCTTGGTTGCCATAGAAAACTCAAGATGAAGACCCAGGCTTGTCTGCGATGGATGCCCATACATTACCTTTTACAGTGTATCGGCACCCATATCCATTTTAGACTCTCTGCTTCCTTTCAGTGAACTGGAGGTGGGGGCACTTAGGGGTTGATGGTGGGCTCAAATTACTGATTCAGCATGCTGCAGCTTTTTCTGCAGGTTCAAGTTAAAAAATAGCTTCCAGCTTGATTGGATAGAGGAAAGCAGCTGTGTGGCAGCATTCTGAGTTTGTGTGCTGCAGTAGTGACGACACCACTGCAACACAACATAATGACATCACTACTGCAACACAACAACATAATGATGTCACCACTGTAGCACAAGTATATTCCAGGTATGGAATTCCATACATAACAGGGTTCCTCCATACACTATAGAGAAATATAAGTGCAGCAGTAAAGTACTGATTACATTTAGTCTAAAAGAAATTCAGCAATGCTAAAAACAGAGAGCTCAACCAACTGAGCATGATGAAATAAATGTTGACAACATTTCTATTGTGTGCAGCAGAATTTCATGAATGGGTGAGTAGATTCCATATACACAGCAAATATGTAAACATGATAAGGGACAACAACGCTTTTATAGTATATGGGAGCCCTCAATTCTACATGGATTTCTGCTCCCGAAAATGTGTTGTATGATAGTTCAAGGACAAAAGTTGTACTATTGTTCTGACATCACTTCGATAGTACAACTTTTCTGTCCTTGAATGCTGACGCTGTCAGCGGCTTCTTCAAGCGCTTAGAAATCCCCTTCTATTACAGAGTGATTACTGACTCCAGCAACTCTTATTTGTAAGCCTTGTTTTTAAAAAAACACCTCAGTCCTTGTTGTATTTTAACTTTAAATGTTCCACAGAAGATCAAAAATAGTACTTAGCAGTATGTTATGGTCATGTGGGGGAGGGGGAGTTGGGTTAGCACCACATCGGTAATCAGGTAAAACACAAAATGGCAGCTGATCATGCTCTCTCTCTCTCCCCATGTCTCTCAGAAAAGTGCTGAAAGAGCCTCAGCAACAGCTGACACATCTCACCTGTGAATGCATTATTTCTTTGATTTTGATGTACAGCAGCTTATTTTGTTTGCCTTGTTTCCAAAAGCGCTGGCTCTAAAATGCTCCAGTACCTGTGATAATTTCTTCAGTTACTGTTGACGCAGTACATTTCTCTTAATTGAACTTGTGTGTCAGTGTATTATTTTTAGTGTTAGTTAAATACATAGCTGCAGAAATCCGTGCAGAATTAAGGGTTCCCATATACTATATAAAACAGTATATGGGTAACCATACAAAGCAAGGCCTTGTTTCCATCTTGGGCATGTGATGACATCAGGCGGCCTCTCGAGCTTTGTTCTCGAGGTCTCTATGATGTTATCACAAACCCTCAATGGAAACACAGCCTTATTGTGTATGGTTACCCATACACTATTCTATATATAATTCAAAGTCACTTCTACTTTAAATGGGAAAGATTCTTTTTTAGACAGCTTCCAACTGTGCTTAAAACCTGCTTCAAGTACGCTCAGTGGGGGAAGGGGAGAACATCAGGGAGGTTCCCAGTATTACTGTCAATGGAGTCACTCGTAAGGCTAGTAAAACATTACAAAAATAAATACCTCAACAAGAATGATGAGAGAAAGAAAGTGTTATTAACAAAAAATGACACATTCATCACAGCATCCTGCTGGAGAAAACACAATATTTACATACAAAGCTGTAAGGACGAGTGTCTGGAACTCTAACAATGCATTTCACGCTATAGCAAACATTTCAGATCTAATTGCTCGTTGTGTGTCTGGGTGTAAGGCAGTCCAACCTGAAAATCCAGTCTGACTTCTGGAGTAATACCCGGTGTCAACCCTCCCACCAAGGATGCAGCTTCAGGTGCTTGAGAGCCACACTGCAAGTCTCAGATATTACACTTACGGACAGCTTTAAAATGACCTCCTAACAGGGTATTTTCTCTGCCTAGAAACATAGTAACATGGAATTTGACAGCAGATAAGGACTACTTGGCCCACCTAGTCTGCCCGTTTCCCGACCTATTTAATAAGCTGCAGATCCTATTTAACCAACAGCCTACTTCTTCATCCCCCCCCACACCAGAATTGCCTTGTGTCTGTCCCATGCATTCTTAAATTCCCCACTGTTTTTGAACCCACAACTTCCTTAGGAAGGCCATTCCATGCGTCCACCACCCTCTCCGTGAAACAATACCTCCTCACGTTGCCCTTGAGCCATCGCCCCTCTATCTTGAAATTGTGCCTCCTTGTTCTTGCACATCTCTTTTTATGAAAGATGCTACCCTCCTAGACTTTGTTGATTCCCTTGAGGTACTTGAAAGTTTCTATCATGTCCACCCCTTCCTCCTTTCCTCAAGGGTATACATATTAAGCTCCTTTAGTCTCGTTTCATATGGCTTCTGTTGCAGACCCAGCACCATTTTAGTTGCCCTCTTCTGGACTGCCTCCATCCTGTCTATGTCCTTGCGGAGATGGGGTCTCCAGAACTGCATGCAGTACTCCAGATGGGGTCTAACCAACTGTTGGTACAGACGGTTAACAATTTCCTGTTTTCTTCTGGTGATGCCTCTTCCTATACATCCCAATTTCCCCCAGCCCTCCTTACTGCCTTCTCATGCCTAGGGTTATGTTTCAGACATGTTCCTGCACATGACGCTTGAAAATCCTTACTGTGCATCCCACATAAATTGTTTTGAATGTACTGTACATGTAAGGGCATAAACAACAAATATGGTACTGCATGAAATAAACACTTTTCTGCCATATTTCACTCCTGTCTGTGGATGCACAGTACAAACATGTTTGTGTTCTTACATTGCCTACACACGTTGCAATTTTTGCACTTAAAGAAGCTCCCACAGCCCCTACTTGCATACTGTGTGATCCTGAGCAAGTCACCTAACTTCCTTGTGCTCCCAGTTTGCACCTGGAAACAAGCTTCGGCTTAGTGGGCTTCTCCTGGTTAAATAATTTCCCCGTCCCCCACCAAGGGATGGGGACAACCAGTTCCTACTCCTCACTTCCTGCTCTTTCAGTTGGTATATGCAATTAATCAAAACTGTCCCATAGATTAGGGGTACTTCTAAAGGACACTCATGGTCTGGTTCCTAGTACCTCTTTCAAGACATTATCTGGCATTAAAATGTCCCATCCTGCTACTGAACTGAACTCTACTGACAGGGTAACTGGCTGATCCTCTAATCAGACCTTCTCTCTTGTTCTTAATAGTTCTCTTTTGGTTAGATTCTCTACTTTCTTGTGAAATTCTGTGAGGAGTGGCATCATAGCCCCCACCCAGACTTTAGTTTCTAAGTCATTTGCCTGTGATCTGAAAACCCTGTCATCACTGCAGTTCCTGCGAACTCACAGAGACTGTGAATAGGAGATGGATTCCTACAGCAAGTGTGGATGGTCACTGCTTATCAAAAGTAGTGAGTTGGTTGCCGTGGGCTTCCTATAACCACATGTTTGTACCAATTTACTCTGGGTACCCTGAAGATTAAGTTTGAGAAAATCAATAGTTTCTTTCTCAATCCTAAAAGTAAAACATAAATTAACGTTATTCTTATTCAACCTGTCCAAGGGTTTGGAATCTCCCACATGATTCCCCTTTGATATGCAGACAATGTCATCTACTAAATGGATCTGCAACAATAGTACATGGACAACCAGCACAATGACACCTGGCCACAGCTATTCAGTCTAATGACCTTTTTTGTAATCTGACAACTGGCAAAAACAACCCAACATCCACCAGCAGTTGGATGGTAACCATGTCAAAGGCAGCTGTGTGATAAGTGAGGCTACTTCATAGTTGTAGCTGCCACATTAGAACAAACATCTCGTAGGGCAAACCAGTATTAGGCCAAAATTCCAAGGTGAACCATCACAAAGCTGCAGGTCTTTGGTCCAATTCTCATGCCACACAACTAAATATTATAATTTCTCCAGCAGGATGCTGTGATAAATGTAATTTTGTGTTAATAACACTTTGTTTCTCTATGAGGCTCCATGAATCCATTGACTGTGATACTGGGACCTACCCTGATGTTCGCCCCCAAGAGTGTGTTCATGAAGGAGGTTTTAAGCACAGATGAAAGCTGTCTAAACAAGAATCTTTCCCAATTTAAATAGAATTGACTTTGAATTATAAAAGTTTTGTTGTCCCTTATCGGGTTAATGTATTCGCTGTGAATATGGAATCTACTCACCTGTTCAGGAAATTCTGGTGTGCAGGATAGACATTTCGTTAATATTTATTTCATCATGCTTGTCTGACTGAGCTCTCTGTGTCTAGCATTGCTGAATTTCATTTGGACTACATGCAATCACTACATTATTGCTGTGCTTCTATCATATTTTCACTATTTATCATTGATTGATTGCAACCTTAGTAATCCTTGGTTACCATGCTGCTCAGGCACTGCATGTTAGCCATACCCCCTGGTGAAGCTTGGGATGGCCAAAGCACCAGGATAGGGAAAGGCAGCATTTTGTGCTGACTTTTGCACTGACTGTTTGGAGGACTTTTGAAGTTTATCTTTTCTGTACTTTACTGCTGATGGGGACTATGTACTAAGGTGCAGGATATGTGCGTGAAATGCATGTACAATGCCTGTGTAACTACGCAGCCCTGGATAGTTGCAGGGTGCATGGTATTCACAACCACAAACACCCATGGGGCACCTGTCCATAGCTCTGCCCCCCTGGCATGCAGCTGTGCAGGGGTGGAGTGCCACTGTGTGGGGGTGGATCATGGTGCACAGGCAGGCATGGATGCCCTATTCCACATGAGCAGTGGAATCTCTGCAGGCTCATAGCCCAGTGTTGGCAATGTACAGACGAGTGCCCATCCGGGAATCAGTGAGTGCAGCATGCAGGCATGTAGGTGTGTGAGTACAGGTATTTTACCATTAGGCATTGCACTCTCAGTCGTGATATGTCATACCAATGGGTCTATTACCTAGGACATATCCCGCAGGTACTGCACCCCCCATGGATGCATCCTAGTGGACTGCACTGTTAACACCCATGGTATAGTGGATACTTAATGCTAGACACATCTGACCCCTATGGGACAGCAATGTACTGCTGTCACATGTGGTCCCCTCACCCTCACTATATAGTATAGGCTGTCACATCAGTGTGAGCATTGCCATATGGAGTTGCTGTAAATGGGGGACATGTCTTAGGTGACATATGGGGCGCTATGGTACATCACATATTGTGTGTACTGTGAACCTTTCATATATCTGTCCATTTCCACGTGAATGACTGGTGACATCCATTGCATGTTCTGCTGTGTGCCCCCAGTCCTACCATGCAGTTCGGAGGGCTAGGGCAACATGGTGGGTACCTTCCCTTCCTGCCTGTGCAGGTGGGTGGCATTGGAGGGGATATGTAACACAAGTTATGGCAGAGTCTCCCTCGTGTAACTCGCATGCTTCTTGTCTGACACTCTGTGCTACCTCCACACCTTAGTGAATGGTGCAAAGTCTGGCACCCCCTGGACCACCATGCATGTAGCTGCATGGGCATCTGGGGATCCTGCATGTAGCTGGCTGGTGCATCTGTTTGTGAATGTCGCCGAGGGTCCACTGGACCCCATGTACAACATTCAACTGAGGTTTGCCTATGTGCCTCAGATACACGACAAGTAGGCAATCAAGCTTTTGTGAATAGAGCCTAATATTTGCACCTGACGCTTACAATGATTGTTTGGTGGACTTTTGATGTTTAAGTAGATCTTTTCTGTGCTTTACTGCTGATATTTGCATCTCATTTCTTGCACAGCACAATGAGCACTTTTTACTGTTAAATGTAAACTAAAGATCTGGATATGTTACATTTAGTGGCATAGCCACAACTCTAGTGCTTCTTGCCATAAAGTTTGCATGGCTATTATGTTATTGAAAGTGCTGAAATTAGGACGTATGTACAACACTGTTCCATATGTCTAGAATAAATCTTATGAGCAGTAAACAAATGTTTCTGCAAGTGTCTCATTACAAAATCAATTTGTGCAGGCAAGTTTTTTTCAGTAGTCTCATGTATAGCACTCAGTATCACAGTTATGAGTGTGCGGGGAAACTGATTTTTTTTTATTTCTGTTTATTTTATTTTAAAGAAATACAACATAGGCACATAGTAATTTAATTTAATTTTATTTAAACATATCATAGGAATTACACCCCTTTGAGTAGTAAACTCATTTACAAAGGCTCCGCATCAGACAAAATCATGCATACAATGATACAGAACAGCAGTAAGACATCACAGCTTAGACAGAGATATTTTACATATAATAGCCAGGGTGGATGATGACCTATACATGTGGTAGCTAGGGTATTGACATAAAATCAAGAGTTACAGTTACAGAGTAAATGCAGCCTCAGGGGCATTGTCAGATAGCAGAAACCGTGATCAGTAACGAAGAACTCTTATACAGGTGGCGGCTAATGGCAGTGGTGCCATGCATTGGATAAAGATTCAGCAGTAATAACAGTTAGGATAAAAATGCATATTGGTATAGACAGTGCAATCCTCTAGCTGACAATTAGGTCTGATTGAGAAATTACAAATGTATATGCTCACCAAGATTCCGAAATACAATCAATATTTAGCAGAAAACAATAAATGCCAGTACAGTAACATTAGTGTGTCTGTAGGGCACGGGGTCAAAATATTGCATGGCAGAATGCCGTGTGACTTAATCGCATTATTGCAATTTATTTATTTCTAATGATCTGTGGGGGCCCGCACCCTCGGACCCTCCCTTAGGATTCTAACTCTGGAGGGTGTCCAACACAGAAAGTGCACAGGTCTGGGCTTCGCGCATAATGCTGTACGTTATTAAGCGTATGACATTATGACCCAGTATGGTCTGCAGTCTGTGTGTAACCACATGGGGGGGAAGACATGATTTGACAAAAAAAAAAAAATTTAAGCACATTTAGAATCATATTGCAGTCAGTACTTTGATGGTGACTAAGAATCAGTTTAAAAACACTACCAAAGGAAAAATCCTACTTATAAAGGCAACCTTTTAGGGTTACAAATTACATAATGTACAGTAAGAAAAACTCATGAATGTCAAGAGTTTTGGGCCGCATTTTCAAAATAAAGTGGGTCCAAGTCCCACCCTGCAACTGCAATTGCAGTCCAATATCACCACAGCTGCGGAGATTTGTATTTTCCATCCACCGCAGCTGGAGGAGATGTTACGCCTGGTCCCACGGGCATAACGTTTTCCCACAGCTGTGGGGGGAAAAACAGCCGCAAGCTGCCAGATCTTGTGAAGCCGGTCATAAGCCAGCTCCACCTTTGAAAACACTGCAGCTGTGGAAAAAACTGTGGCTCCACAATGGCAATCCACTTACTCTGAATTTTTCCTGCAGCTGCGGGATTTTCAAGGGCTCTGAAAATCTGGGACTTTGCATTTGATCATGCCCCAACATAAATAAATAGAACATTAGGTTAACCTTGAAAAAAACAGTTAAACGGTTTGCAACTATAGGATCAAACTATATGCTAGGCAACATCAACAGGTCAGAATACTCACAGCTCTTTTAGTTGGGGCACTCAGATAACCTCAGAGTATGTCAGATAACCTTTATTAACTAAAAACAGAGATAGGACTGTTTGGAAACTGTTTGATGGGAGATGATATTTTTAACCCAAGGCTTTTAGCCAGCCCAGTCCCCAGCATTGCCCCTAGTGCTTGCTGCTAGCACCTGTGTGGAATTTGGATAGTGACAGGTCACCAACGTCTGTTGTTAGTAGTGATACTTAAGTAGTAAATACTGGGTAGTGACATAACCAGTACATACTGGGTAGTGGTAGGTAAGTAGAAAGTGGTGGTTAGTAATAGATATGTAGTAAGTGGCAGGTAGTGATACATACGTACAGTAGTAAGTACTGGGTAGTGGTAGGTAAGTAGAAGGTGGTGGTTAGTAACAGATATGTAGTAAGTGGCAGGTAGTGATACATAAGTACAGTAGTAAGTACTGGGTAGTGACAGCTAAGTAGAAGGTGGTGGTTAGTAACAGATATGTAGTAAATAGTGGGTACTGATATATAAGTAGTAAGTATGGCCCCCCAGTAGTGTCTTGGGTAGCACTATTAGGGGGATTTTACTGGCAGACTAGGTAGGCCAGGAGGTCTTTATCTGCCAACAGAATCTGTGAATCTGTGAATGAATCTATGAGGTAGTGATAGGTAAGGAGTATGTGCTAGGTAGCGCTAGATAAATAATTAGTACTGAGTAGTGATAGTTAAGTAGTAAGTGGTGGTTAGTCATAGATATGTACTAAGTTCTGGGTAGTGTTAGATAAGTAATAAGTACTGAGTAGTGATAGATAAGTTGTAAGTGCTTTGTAGTGATAGATAAGCAGAAAGTGGCAGTTACAGTAGTAATAGATATGTAGTAAGTGGCGGCTAGTGATAGGTAAGTAGAAAGTGGTGGTTAGTAAGAGATATGTAGTAAGTACTGGGTATTAATAGATAAGTAATAAGTACTGAGTAGTGATAGATAAGTAATAGGTATGCAAATCTTTATTTCTTTTCTGGATGAGACTACTTAGGGTATGCCTATTTACAGAACTGTCATGTAGCCATTTAACCATTTCATAACCTACAAACAGCACATTACATTACAAATAATTGTAAGACCTTTTAAATATCGATGCACATGTTATAAACAATTACAGATAGTCACATACTTTTAAACAAGCTTTGCCTTAATAGGATAAATAGATTTAAAAACTTATTTCATGTAATTTTTATTTCAGATCTTAGTAACATAGAAACATGGAAACAGAATTTGATGCCAGGAAAGGACTGCTTAACCCATCTGTCTAGTTGTTCCCTACCTATTCTGTCTCTGGAGACTCTATCAGGTCTCCTTTGACCCTCCAGCCTCCCTGTATCCAATCTAATATACTCTTGTGCAGCACCACAGCAAAGGCCTTGCTAAAGTCTAAATAGGCCATGCTCACTGCTCTTTCCTGATCGATTTCCCTGGTCACCCTGTCAAAGAAATCTATTAGATTCATTTGGCATGACCTCCTCCTCCCATGAATCCATGTTGTCTGTGGTCTTGCAGCCCATTGGATTCAAGATACTCTGTTGTCCTTTCTTTCAGTGGTGTTTCCATCAATTTCCCCACCGCTGAAGTGAGAAAGACTGGCCTATAGTTATTAGCCTCCTTCCTGGGGCTGCTGTTATGTAGAGGGACAACATTAGCCCTTCTCCATCTGGAGTCACTTCTGTTTCTAGTGAGTTGTTAAAAAAAGGTTGTCAGTGAGGTAGCTAGAACCTCCCTAAGTTCTTTTAGCACCCTGGGGTGAATCCCATCCAGTCCCATGGCCTTGTCCACATTCAGGACTGCATGTCCTGACAGCACTCGTTCCTCTGAAAATTGACGTGGTCCACTCCCCTTCCCTTCCCTACCCAGTCTTTCTTCAGAGCTGTGGTGGCCATTCTATTATCTGAGGCCCCAATTCACTGATTCTAATGCAGACTTAAATGCATGATATGTAGGACTGGTTATGAAAAGAACAGTTACGTAAGAACTTACCATAACAGTAGATGTTCTAGGGAATCTCCTCCATTAGGCCATGCCTTTGGAACTATAGCTGTAAGTGCTGGATCACACAGAAACATTTGCTAGCCAGGGGCCACCCATGATAATGTGCCACATCTATGTGTATGTATAACGTGGGAGGCCAAGGCACTTCTCAGTTCCCCACCATAGATTAACCTCAGAAGACTTCCAACCATGGGAAACCAGAAGATTGTACCAGCGCCAGGCATACAAATATTTAAATAACAAAAAGGGAGACACTAATAAAATAGGTCCATTAATAATTGATAATACAACCATTCTTTCAGATAAGGTTACTGCTATTGAATTTAATTAATACTTTTGCTCTGTTTTTGAACAGGATAATGAACCCATATCACATGTTAATATTAGTACATCTCCTAGCTATACTGTTACTATTTCTGATACCCAGAAACTTTTAAAAACCTTGAAGTTATCAACAAGCCCAGGCCCTGACAATATCACCCCCAAATTTCTTATGAGAACATATAACAACATCGCTGTCCCATTGACCATTATTTTTAATAAATCTCTTAGAGAGTCTAATGTTCCTTTAGATTGGAAAACCGCTATTGTTGCACCAATTTTTAAAAAAGGGGCGCATCACAAGGCCGAAAATTATAGACCTATCAGCCTTACCTCCATTCCATGCAAACTATTGGAAAAGCATATTAAACATCTAATTGAAGAAGAAATGCTGGCATTAAGACTAAACGATGTCACACAACATGGATTTAAATTCGGGTACTCCTGTACAACAAATCTGTTATCTTTTTACAACTCAGTCAGCAGTTATCTCAATCTTAATATTCCAGTGGATGTTATTCTGCTTGATTATAGTAAGGCATTTGATAAGGTCTCACATTATATCTTAATAAATAAATTAGTAGCATTAGGTTTCTCTAAATGTATTGTGTCTTGGGTTAATAGTTGGCTCTATAAAAGAACCCAAACTGTCAGGGTCAATGGGGAACTATCGGACGAAAAATCTGTGTCTAGCGGAGTCCCTCAGGGCTCTGTGTTGGGCCCACATTGTTTAGTATTTTCATCAGTGATCTTACTATCTCATCACAGAATATCTTATCTAAATTCGCGGATTATACTAAATTAGGAGGACCTGTTGACAATGAAACAAACAGGAGTATTCTAATAAATGATCTCAAAAAAATCGAATCCTGGGCGGTAACTAATAAAATGACATTCAATGTGTCCAAATGTTCTGTGTTACATATTGGTAAAAAAAATCCCAAACAAATATATCATCTTAATAATATCATACTTAGGGAATCCCTTGTCGAAAAAGACCTGGGTATATTGGTTGATAATAGGTTGTTTTTTTCAAATCACTCTAACATGGTTGCCAATCATGCTAATGCCCTCCTACGTAGGATTAATAACACTTTTATCTTTAAAACTGAGGAATGCATTTTGACTTTATATAAAACCCATGTTAGACCCCATTTAGACTTTGGTTCACCCTTATGGAGTCCCTATTTAGTTAAGGACATCACTAAAATAGAAAAAGTTCAAAGAAGGGCTACTAAAATCATACCTCATCTTTCTTGTTTCAATTATGAAACTAGGCTCCAAAAAACAAAGTTGTATTCACTTGAATTTAGAAGACTGAGGGGAGATCTCCTTCAATTATTTAAAATTTTACAATCTGCCACATTAATGAGTTCATGGAGTATCTTTTACATCAAGAAAATGGTGGCTAGAATTCATAATAAACAAATTGAAATTGAGAAAACAAGAACAAACAGAAGACAGCAGTTCTTCACTGTTAGAACACCAAAAATTTGGAATTCTTTACCACAGGAAATTGTTGATTGCCAGAATATTAACGCATTTAAATTCAAACTTGATAAATGGCTTCTGGACAGAATATAATCTACTATGATCCACATTGTGTGGAGGACATTCTCGGTGGGCTTCGGCCTTCTTTTGTCCATACTACCAAGTACCAGGTACCAAGTCATGGGGCTGGATACAGCATGCGTGGAGTAGGTTTCAGGCACAGCATCTGATAGATCCCTCACTAAAAGCAAAAGGGGGAAGGAGGGAGGGAGGGCATGGCCTAATGGAGGGGGTTCTCTTGAAGACCTACTGTTACAGTGACTTCCTACGTAACTGTTTTATCTTCTTCGAGGATATGTCATCCATTAGGCCACACTTTTGGAATGATTCCAAATCAGTACAAAGCAATCTGGGAGGATGGTATAGTCTGATATATAATCAGGACAGAATGTCTTGCAGTGCAGCAAACCCAAAGTCAGCACATCTACGACAGATAATGTCCAGACTGGAATGTTTAGTGAAAGTACAAATGGTGCTCCATGTAGTTGCAGCACATATCTCAGCAGCAGGGACATTTTTGAAACAAACAACCGGAAGTGGCCACACCACTTGTAGAATGGACTCGAACAACACCAGGAAGTTTCTTACTGTACTTGCTATAACAGAACATAATACAATGTGCCGGCCATTTGGACAGTCACTGTTTAGACATGAGGTACCCCCTTTCCCAGGGACAAATGAAATAAAAAGCTGAGATGACTTTCTGTAGTCCTTGATGTGAGTAACATAGTTTCTTAGTATTGTATGTATATCCAAAGTATGGAGCAGTGCCTCACCCTGCTTCGCATGCTCAGGGTACTAAACAGGAAGGTGAATTGTTTGATTCAGTGTAGGTTCAGATAGGCATCCAGTGAAGTCCGCCTTGCAATAATAGCATGGTTGAAATGCACGCGGTGAAAACAGCGTAGGCAAAAACAGCAGCATCCACATAACACTGTGAGGCTATTACAGCACACATCAGCCCCCAGCACCCCCAAGTTTCTCCCTCCTGGAGCTGGTAATAGTAAATCAACCCCCGACTCCCCCGGAGTTTCTGCCTCCCAGTTCATGATAATAAATCCTCCCAGTCATCTCCCTACGATCATTCGTTTGCGGTGTATTTCTCGGAAACGTTTTTTCTCTCATGACCTTTTCCCTGCGTGGTTATTGACCATGCTGTTTTTCCTTAGCTGTTTTGCTCTAGACCCATCCAGATACCACCTTCGGTAGAAATTTTGGATTTGTACACAAAGAGACTCTGTCTTTGTGAAAATCAAATACAGAGGCTCACACACCAGAGCCTGAAGCTCCGAGATCCTTCAAGCAGAAGTCATTGCAACTAAATGTTTTCCATGATAGGAAATGCAGGTCACAACTCGAGGTAGGCTCAGAAGGAGCCAACATCAATTTCTCAAGCACAAAATTCAAGTTCCAAAGTGGGACTGGATTGTGGATAGGAGGTTTCATATGGAGAATACCTCTCAGAAACGAATGGGATATCTTTAATTGAGCAACCGTATGGCCATCAGTAGGGGCATGGAAAGCTGATATAGTGGCCAAATGTACCTTCAGTGGGGAATACTGTAGGCCAGAGTCAGACAAGGACAGAAGGTATTCCAACACAGCATTTACAGGACATGTAAAAGGGTCCACATACCTGGAAGCAGCCCCCAAAATGAAACACTTCCATTTCAAGGAAGAAATATGTCTGCTGAAACGCTTTCTAGCTGCAGTCAGCACATCAGCAACCGTACTTGGGGGGATACCCCAAAACATGCAATGGCTATGTCTTCAGGAGCCATGCATGTAGATGTAGAGATGTCAGGTCCAGAAGGACCAGAGATCCCATGTCCTGTGACAACAGACCCAACATCAAGGTAGAGGGACAGGAGGCTTCACTGCCATCTGTTGCAGAAGTGGAAACTACATCTCGTGAGGCTATAGCTATAATGGAACAATGAGGTTGAGAGTGGCACTCTCCACTCTCACTTGAGAAGAACCCTCTGTATTAGAGGAATTAGGGGAAATTTGTATGGGAATTTCCCTTTTCAGGACAGGGACAACACGTTTCACCAAAAAACTCCAGGCCCTGGAGCAAGTGAGCAGAAACGAGTCAGTTTTGCATTGTGTGGAGATGCAGAAAGGTCCAACTCTGGATGACCCCATCTTGTGAAGAGGTCATTTACCACAGAGGTCAGCAGTTCCCACTTATGAATCCTGGACTATGTCTTGCTTAGCTTGTCTGCCAAGATGTTTGGAGATGTGGGAGATGCACAGCCGATAGTGTGGGACAAAGTACCAAATCCCTGCATAAGGGATAGAAGTGAGTGCCCCCTTGTTTGTTGCTGTAGTGCATCGCTGTGACATTGTCTATCTGGATAAGCAGAAGACCAGTCAAAGATAATTGTGAAAAACCTGGAGGTTGTGCTGGACAGCCCTCATTTGAAGGTGAAAGTGTGCCAATGGCACAGTGACTGTGGCCGCAGCCACGAGACCCAGACAACGTAACATTGTTATCACAGTGATATAATGGCTCCTGTATACCAACTGGGCCTGTACAAGCAGATTGTCTGCTCTGTCCTGAGGCCAGAGAGCACATCCGTCTCTGTGTCCAAGACTGCCCCTATGTACTGCAGTCTTTGGCAGGGAATCAAAACAGTCTTTGGCACATTCACTGTGATGTCCCAAATCATCAAACAACTGGTGTGTCCAATAAAGAACATGTTGCAGAGCTTCCTGGAGCTGACCTTCTGAAGCCAGTCATCCAGGTAAGCCTTCCCTGCAAAGGGCTGCTACCACTACTGCCAAGCATTTGGTAAAGGGGCAGAAGACAATTCAAAGGGCAATACTGTGATTACTGGCATAACCCCCCTTCAGCATAAAGTGGATGTATTGTCTGTGAGATTTCCTTATCTTGACATGAAGGTTTGCATCTTTCATATCCAGAGAACAAAGCCAGTCCCCTGTTTGTGGAAGGGGAATCATAGCTTGCATGGATACCATTCAAAACCTCTTTTATTCGATGTAGAAGTTGAGATCCCTGTGACCCAACACAAAATGCACGTCCCCTGTCCATTCTGGGGTGAGGAAGTATGTGGAATAGAAACCTTTGTTTCTCGTCTGAGGAGTAACTGGTTCTGTAGTATGTTTTTGGGATGGTAAAGGAACTTCTTCCTTCAGAAGGGACAAGTGTCCCAGAGGATAATAAGAAGGAAGCCAAGGATGATCTATAGGGATTTCTAACAGGTCCAGAGCATTTCCCCTTGCGCTTATCCCCAGAACCCACTCCACTGTGGTGCTCTCCCACCATTGCTTCAGATGCAGGGAGATCCTGCCTGCCACAGCCACCCCTGGAGGTAACAGTGCAGGTGGGGTTGTAGCCGGAAGATAGGTGGAACCAGTGGGGGTAGTGCCCCTGAAACTGATTGCTTTGGGTGCTTTGGTAAGGGCACCTGGGAGGAGCAACCCGGCAAGGGACCACTTTCACTGCCACGCCCTTGCTGATAAGTACAGCTGCCTCAGCCAGTAGATTGATGAAGGGAGCCTCTCCCACAACCTCTAGCAGAAGTGGGACCCAGGGACTTTACTGGCCCTAGAGTAATGTTTGAGGTCTGAAGGCCATTTAGGGCCTCATCAACATCATAGCCAAACAGTTTTGTTCCTCCAAAAGAGGCATTCAAAACTGCCTGCTGCACATCACTGGTAAAGCCAGCAACTCTGAGCCAAGAATATCTTCTCATGCAAATGCCAGAAGCAGCAGCCCTGGCAGAAGAATCAGAGACATCAGAAGCTGAGCATAGCAAATGCTTGCCAACCTCAGCACCAGAAGACAATGTTTTGGGTAAGTCATTCTTGGTAGACACATCTAACAAAGCCTGGGCTGCAGTACGAGCAACTTTTCAAAGGCTGTTCTGATAGTTTGCAATTACAAGGCCCAATGATGCAGAGGCATAAGTACACTTATACTTGCCCATCACATCCAGCCCCCTAGATTCTTTATCAGGAGGCAAAGTACTCATATATTTAGGTGCTTTAGACCTATCATGAGCAGCCATGTTAACTACAGTCACTTTCAGGACGGTTAGCAAAACTTAGCTTAATAATGCTTTGCAGATGGTGCTGGATACTGCTTATCAGCATTTTTAGGAACTGCAGGCATTGAGTTAGGTCTGTACCATGCAGCAAAGATAGCATCCTCTAAAGCAGGATATATAGGTGGAATTATAATGGAGGGAGAGCAGAGCACCTCCACAAATTCCATTAGATTTATTTTTTTGGAATCTTCCTTTTCTGCAGCAAAGCCCATGGAAGACTGCATTTGCTGTATCAGGGCTTGGAAAGTTGGATCCTCACAAGGAGATCTTGAGGTATAAACCACTGAGTCCTCACTGCAGGATGAGACTGTAGAACTAGAACGAGGTGCTAGATATTGCTGTCCCTCATATTTGTCCGCTAAATCCTCCTCTAAGCAATTGAGGTCAGGACTGTATTCCGCTTTGTCATGGATGTCCCTGTCGGTGATGAGAGACACAGAATGCACTAGCAACACCAGTGGTGTCTGTGAGGGAGGCATTTGCAGTGAGCTTTTTGAAGTCAGCAGCAGGGGCTGAGTACCAGGAGGCCCCATTGACTGACTAACTGCCCATATTGGTAAGCCAGGCAGAATGCGTCTATCGTCTCTGAAAATGACACGAATACAACCTGAGAGTTGATGGCACCCTGTAATGGGGTCCAGACTAGTTGTATAAATGGGCCTTG
This sequence comes from Neoceratodus forsteri, assembly GCA_016271365.2. NCBI lineage: Eukaryota > Metazoa > Chordata > Ceratodontiformes > Ceratodontidae > Neoceratodus > Neoceratodus forsteri. The sequence goes on from JADMNL010000026.1 coordinate 220,352,586, forward strand.
GCCCTACAGTGATAGTGTCTTATTGTCCAGAGTAGGTACGGCAGTACCTAAGCAAACCTTGGTGCCTTAAGGACGGTTGGGAGGCTATAATCAATGCCAACAGAGTGGGTGATGATGCAGATTTACCTTGTTTCAACAACAATGGCACCTTGCTGGTGAAGCAGATCTTTTGTTTTCTCTCTGTTTGTGCTTGTGGCTGGATGAAAAGGAGGGCTGCAATGACGACCATTCCCAGTCCCAATTCTTCGACTTTGGTTGCCGCCTTTCGGTCAATGGTGAGGGAGGCATAAACTTTGCATATTGTTTCTTCTCCATGGCTGTCAAAGTTCTAAGAAGAAGGAAGTTTTCTAGAGCTTTAGTATGGTGTCACCTTGCAGCCTGGTTAAAGCTCTGGCAAGTTGCACAAGTCCTCATGTTGTGAGACAGGCCCAGACAGCACACACAAAATGCACGTGTCTTCTCTGTAAATTTTATTTCCGCACTTACAATACCAATATAAAGGCTCTTTTAACTTCGGCAGCTTGCAGAGATGACAAAATAAACACTTAGTAAAATAAAATAGTGGTTGGCAATGACGAGGTTGACAACGTTTCCTTCAGCAGTTCCAATGTGGATGGTTAATGGTAGGAAAAGAATTGAGCAGCAATGGGACCACCCACACTTATATACATGTAGATGTGGTATATCATTGTGGGTGTCCTCTGGCTGGCAAAAGTGTGTGTGGTCCTAGCACTGATGGCAACAGTTCCAAAGGTGTGGCCTTATGGAGGAGACCTCCTTGAAGAAGATCATAGATTAAATATTCATGTAATGTAGACTTTGGCATTCCTCTCTCTGTCCTAGGAGAGGACTAACATGTTTTTGAGGTACCACTGGCTCAGTTTTGAGGTACAGGAACCCTCTTAAAAGCCTTCTGACTTAGATGTAAGTCCTTGAGATGGGTCAAGCATTAGTGTGGGAGGAGACAACTCAGTGAACGAATAGGGTGCCAAAAACACTACAGTATTAAGAGCCGTGGTCATGTGATTGGACAACAGCTGATCAGCTGTTTAGTCAAGTGTATGAATGATGAAAAGCTACCAGTTAGGTATTTCTCAAAACACAGAGACATGTGGAAGAGCCTCGGACATTGATTGCTGAAATTTATATCCTGTCACATTGATCATTGTAAGTTATACCTTGTGACAATAATCACTGATTTACTATCTTTGCTTAGATGCCACAGACTGTATTAAATGCCCTGTGGATCAATGGTCCAGCAATGAAAAGAATGACTGTTTCCTGAAACATAGAATTCCTTTCCTTTGAGGAGCCCCTGAGCGTCACCTTGACTGCTGTGTCCTTGTTCTTCTCCCTCATCACTGTCTCCATCCTGTGCATCTTTGTAAACTATCAGGACAAACCAATTGTCAAAGCCAGCAACAGACAGATCAGCTACGTTCTTCTCATTTCCCAGACACTGTACTTCCTCTGCACCTTAGTTTTCATCAGCCACCCCAAGCAGATAACATGCCTGCTCCGTCAGACAGCTTTTGGCACCATTCTCACTGTCTCCACTTCCTGTATCCTTGCAAAGACCATCACAGTGGTCATTGCCTTCAACACCACTAAGCCAGGCAGTACGCTAACGAGATGGCTGGGGCCTGGGACTTCAAACAGCACCGCTCTGTTATGTTCCTTAGTCCAGGTGTTGATCTGCATCGTTTGGTAAATCAATTTCCCTCCATTCCCAGAGTCTAACAGGAATGTTGAAAAAGGTAAAATCATTATGGAGTGCAATGAGGGGTCAACAGCCATCTTCTACTGCATGCTGGGATGCGTGGGGTTTCTAGCCAGTGTCAACTTCATGGTCGCTTTCCTGGCAAGGAATCTACGGGGCAGCTTTAATGAGGCCAAACTAATTACCTTCAGCCTGCTTGTTTTTGTCAGCGTCTAGGTCTTTTTTTCCCGGCATACCTGAGCACCAAGGGGAAGTTCATGGTTGCCGTGGAGATATTCGTCATCTTGACATCCAGCGCTGGACTGCTGGGCTTTGTATTTGTTCCCAAGTGCTGCATCATTCTGTTGAGGTCCCACATCAACTCCAGAGAGTATCTGACTAGAAAGGACACCGAAATCCGTGGAAAACAACATCAAGTCTGAGGCAAAATTAACAATTCCAAAACAATTCCAAAATGAACAGTAGTTTGGGGTAAAGATTCTGGAACTCTTAATTTACACCCTGTTTATAAAAGCGTTATTACTTCATGCCATGCTGAATAAATGTCAATTTTATCTGGTGTATAAAGAAGCTATATTGTTAAACAGTCTGACTAATTTCTTACTGTATTTCCCCTACAGTTTTACCCTCAGGTATCTGTACACAGGTGTAGATATTTCTCCTACAGTTTTACCCCTGAGGCATCTGTATATAGGTGTAGATTCCTCTACAAATGTAATCCTCAGCTATCTGTACACAGGTGTACAGTACATATTTCCTCTACAGTTTTATCCCTCAGTTATTTGCACACAGGTGTAAATATTTCCCCTACAGTTTTACCCCTTAGATATCTGTACACAGGTGTAGATATTTCCCCTACAGTTTTACCCCTCACATATTTGTACACAGGTGTAGATATTCCCCTTACAATTTAACCCCTCAGGTATCTGTACGCAGGTGTACATATTTCCAGTATAGCTTTCCAGCTCAGGTACCATTGCAGAGGTGTAGATATTTCCCCTAGTTTTACCCCTCATATATCTGTACACAGGTGTAGATATTTCCCCTACAGTTTTACCCCTCACATATGTGTACACAGGTGTAAATATTTCCCCTACAGTTTTACCCCTTACGTATCTATACACAGGTGTAGATATATTCCTTGCAGTTTTACCCCTCAGATATCTGTACACAGGTGTAAATATTTCCTGTACAGTTTTACCCTTCACGTATCTGTACACAGTTGTAGATATATTCCCTACAGTTTTACCCCTCAGGTATCTGAACACAGGTGTAAATATTTCCCCTACAGTTTTACCCCTCCGATATCTATGCATAGGTGTAGATATTTCCCCTATAGTTTTACCACTTATGTATCTGTACACAGGTATAAATATTTCCCCTACAGTTTTACCCTCATGTATCTGTACACAGGTGTAAATATTTCCCCTACAGTTTTACCCTCATGGATCTGTACACAGATGTAAATATTTCCCCTACAGTTTTACCCTCATGGATCTGTACACAGATGTAGATATTTCCCCTACAGTTTTACCTCTCATGTATCTGTACACAAGTGTAGATATATTCCCTACAATTTTATGCCTCAGATATCTGTACACGGGTGTAGCTATTTCCGCTACACTTTCAAACCCAGCAAGAATACCCCTGCACTCATGGTTACCTTAACAAAAAGATAAAATTTTTAGCCTCAATAACAAGTGCTGAGGTGTTGGGCTTATTGCCAATAGTTCATTCCTACAATTTGCCGGAAACAACCTGACCGCGTATCGTGTCTTTATGACCCTTTTGCAAAGGGTTGTAAGGGCACAATACTCCATTAGGTAGTTTGTGGAACATTGTGGGAACGCATCTTTGGCTATAAGCCCAGCACCTCAGCAGTTGTTATTGTGAGTAGAATAAAATATGTTTATGCTGTACTTGCAATTTTGCTTCGTGGGTCTGATCTTTTTGCTAAGCATTATGAGCATGAGGTATTGTTTCTGGTTTGCTTTTTTTTTTTTACATCACTTACCACTATTCCCCTGAGTGAACCCTTCCTTGTCCTTACCCCTACAATCTTCTGCACTTCTATCATTTTCGCCAAGTCCTGAAACTCTGACCCTTTTTGCACTTATCCTCTCTTCTGGTACTCTGCTTCACAGAGCTATTACTCTCTGAGTGAAAATCTTTGATTATATCCATCATGTGGTGTCCCCCTAGTTAGCATGTATCTGTGCCCCCTGGTTCTGCCCTCCTCGATTGTGGAGATATTTTTAATTTTTTATTTCTTTGTTCCCTCTGACTACCAACCCAATTATTGTTCTCAACACGGCTGCACCCTACCCTTTTCCTGTCCAAGACGGGAGACAAGTAACCGCCTTCAGAGTGATTCCATCCAGTGCCACTTCATGACCCATCAGTAAGGGGCGAATGAACATGGCATGACTGGTGCCATCTCTTCTCAGGAGGGCAGGTGAGTGACTGCGTTCAGAGCAACTCCAGTATCACTGAATGATCCACCAGCAGGTGGCGACTGAACACTGTGTAGCTGGAGCTATATCTTCCTAGGAGGGTAGGCAAGTGAATGCATTCAGAGTGAGTTCAGTGTCACTGCATGATCCACCAGCAGGTGGTGACTGAACACTGTGTTGCTGGTGCTGTGTCTTCCTAGGAGGGTAGGCAAGTGAATGCATTCAGAGTGAGTTCAGTGTCACTGCATGATCCACCAGCAGGTGGCGAATGAGCACCATGCAGCTGTTGCTATTTCTTCCCAGTAGGACAGATGTGTCTTTGCCTTCATGGCTAACCTTCAGTGACAGTTTGTGATCCATCAGCAGGGGCTGAATGAACATGGGGTGGCTGGCACCATCGCTTCCTAGGAGGCAATCCCTTCTTCTCCATGATTCAGTTGGCCCTCGGAGATCACACTTTGAACCTGGTTGTCCAAGATGTCAGAAATAGCACCCTGCCCCCATGCCACTTGTGTCACCCACATTATGTTTTTAAAACTGTATTTCCAGTTTAGTTTTAGATGATGTAACTAAGTTATTGTTTCAATGTTGAAAGCAGGGTTTGTGCTTTCTTTATCTTGTTTCTCAATTCCAAATGTAAAAATAAATGTTCTGAGCATCACCAAGTGTATTCCATAGTCTGTTATTATAATACCATTCATTAGCACAAGTATATACATTGTTCTTTTTATAAATAAATGTACACCAAGGTGATATTTAATTATATTGTTACAAATCATGATGCAACCTTGTGGCTCCACGGAATTAAATGTAACAGCACAAATAAGACAAAGACAGGATAAAAGGATACAAACTCTTGAATCTGAGTCCATTGCCGGAATAGTGGCTGCTCTTACAGGTGTAGCAACATTAAAATAACAGAGGTGGGTACAGACTTTTCTCATCCCTTAAAACTTAAATGTCAATAGGTGGAATCCAGGAAGGATGAGTACTAGTAGTCAGGAAGTTAGAGTTTTAAGGGAATCTCCTGGATAAAGTGTATTTTGTTACGTAGCCTGTGCAAAATACTTGGTCTGTGTATATTTTCATGATTGATAGATGATTGCTAGAAAAACAGAATAACACAGATAAGCAAGTACTAACTCAGGATGAGAGACAGATATGCAGCTAGGTAAACAAATAGACAAGCAGGCATTCAGGCTGACACACAGACAGACTGATCAATAAATAGACTTGGATTTACTGCTGGTATAAGGGAAATCTACTGGACAGGATGAACTTAGTAGGACACAAGTACTGAAATTAAAGACACCCTTGAAGTAGAGAGACATACAGACACAAATTGTTGATGGTTAGTGGCAGACAGGTTGATAGATAAATAACTAAATAGTTATGCAAAGAGATAGATAGATAGATAGATAGATAGATAGATAGATAGATAGATAGATGTTGTCTGTAGATAGATAGATGTAGCTAGATAGATAGATAGACAGACAAACAGATGATAAATTTAGCATTGTTTGCATTTCTATGCCATCTCTAGATACACACAGTAAAATCTCCCTGAATTTGGTCTCTTGTCACTTTTCTGTTTCCTAATCTCTCACTGTGTCAGGGATGTACGTGATAGTGATTGTGTTGGTGTTTGGTGCTGCGGTCTGTCACTCAGTGAACCCTGGCTGTACCCTACCCCACTCCAGGCTGCAGACATACTCCAAGGACGGGGACATCATTATAGGTGGACTTATTCCAGTTCACATGAGCAGTATTAATCCTAAAATATCCTTCCATGAGCACACTACACCAAGAATCTGTGATCAGTAAGTGGGATTTATTTTGCTTCATTAATGGTTCATGAATTATCTTTTCTTACATCTGTTTACCCAGGACAGCCCAGCTGAGATGTGACTTACAATTGCTCACATATAAAATTCTCTTTTTGTGTTGTAATTACTTCAGCTAGAAGGATGAGTGAGTTTCAGGCATCTTCCATTCTACCTCACTTCTTATTTTTCCATGAGGAAATGGAAGTTCTCAGGACCCATTTGAAATTCCTTCTTAAATTGATAACTGAACTTCACCTTAATTGGTTTATCATTCTACTTGTATTCTTCTGTAGTCCTAGTCCTAATTTACACGAGTCACAGTATCACAGACTAGATATAATAAGGACCCTCATTTATTACAGTTAATCAGTTTTGCTTAATACAAAGCTCAAGCTTCAAAATGCACTCCAGGCAGTAGAGGGTTTTAACAGAAAACAGGCCAGTAGGTGTGAAAATGCTAAATTATTTCTCACATGTAGTAAAGTGGTTAGAGGCCACCCATCAGCTAAAAAGACTATTTCTTGCTGGTTGGTTTTGTGTATATCTCACTGCTACAGACCAGTAATGCTAGCAGATAACTCCCCCCCCCATGAACTCCAGGTTGTTTCTGCTAGTAGCATAGCTACACCCATTCCAGCTTTGAGAGGCATTCCACTACTGGAAGTTCATAAGGCTTTGACCCACACCTTCACATCCCATCGATTGTATTATTTGGCACACCAGAAAGGATGCAGAGTCTCAGGCATCTGTCCTTCTGAACCTCTACCCAAAGTAATCCTAGTACCTGCCTCCTTATGGTGCTGCTAGGAGTTTTCATGAGGTGGTATGAAAATACTGAGGTTGTTAGAAGAAGTGTAGTTACAAGATATGTAGTAACACTCTGGATACAGAAGTTGATACCAGCCCATTTACAGAAGAAAGGGTTCTGAAAGAGCTCTTAAAACTGAAGGTGGACAAAGCAATGGGGCCTGATGGGATTCATCCCAGAATTCTAAAAGAACTAAGGGTAGAACTAGTGACACCACTGACTACCCTTTTTAACAAATCATGGGAGGATGGGGTGGTACCCGAGAACTGGAGGAGGGCAGATGTGATTCCCTTCACAAAAGTGGGAGCAAGGCAGAAGCAGGAAACTATAGACCTGTTAGTTTAACCTCAGTGATAGGGAAATGATGGAATCACTTCTAAAGGAAAGAATTGTCGAGTATCTAGAGGCCAGAGGGGCACAGGACCCTAGGCAGCATGGATTCACAGCGGGAAGGTCATGCCAGACGAATCTGATAGATTTCTTTGACTGGGTGACCGAGGTAGTAGATCAGGGAGGAGCTTTGGACATGGCCTACCTAGACTTTAGCAAGGCATTTGACACAGTCCCACACAAAAGATTAATATACTGTAACAGAGTAGACACACCAGAGGGTGTAGACAGAATGAGAAGGGACCTGCAGAAACTTGAAGAATGGTCAAGGGTTTGGCAGTTGAAATTCAATGCAAAGAAGTGCAAGATAATGCATATGGGGCACAAAAACCCTGGCACAATATATCAGTTGGGGGGTGAGGATATAGCATGCACCAAGCAGGAAAGGGATCTTGGGGTTGTCATCTCTGATGACCTCAAGGTAGGGAAACAGTGTGACAAGGCATCAGGTAAAGCAAATAGGATGCTGGGATGTATAGGCAGGGGCATCACCAGCAGGAAAAGGGAGGTCATAATTCCGCTATACAAGACACTAGTGAGGCCCCACCTGGGTACAGTGTACAGTTCTGGAGACCATACCCACGTAAGGACATAGACAGGGTAGAGAAGGTTCAGAGGAGGGCAACAAAGATTGTGCATGGTTGCATCACAAGTCCTATGAAGACAGGTTGAAGGAACTGAACATGTACTCCCTGGAGGAGAGGAGGGAGAGGGATATGATAGAGACATACAAGTATCTTACAGGGAGGAACAGGGTGCAGGAAAACACTATTTTAAGCGAAAAAGATGTTTCCGGACTAGAGGGCATGGGATGAAGTTGGAGGAGGACGATTCAGAGGAAACATGAGAAAGAATTACTTCACAGAACGGGTGGTGGACAATTGGAACACCTGCCAGAGGAAGTGGTGGAGCTGAAACAATCACGGATTTAAGAATGCATGGGATAGACATAAAGGAATTCTAGAGGTCAGGGGTAAGGGGAAATAGACTTCTAGGAAAACAAACTGAACTTACAAGCTCAAATGGGCAGACTAGGTGGGCCATAGGCCCTTATCTGCCGACACTGTCTATGTATCTATGTATCTATGTATACAAGTTAGCCAGCCTGGGAGTGGGTCCCAAGATGACAGCCTGGGTAAAGAATTGGCTGGAGAATAGGACACAGAGAGTTATAGTAAATGGAGTCCACTCAGAAGAAAGGAGGGTTACTAGTGGGGTACCGCAGGGTTCAGTATTAGGACCGGTCCTCTTCAATGTCTTTATAAGCGACATTGCAGAAGGACTGGAAGGAAAAGTATGTCTCTTGCAGATGACACTAAGATCTGCAACAGAGTTGATGCACAGGGTGGGGTGGAAAGGATGAGAAGGGACTTGGCAAGGTTAGTGGAATGGTCAAATGTATGGCAGCTTAGATTCAATGCTAAGAAGTGCAAGGTAATGCACCTGGGAAACAAAAACCCAGGGGAAGAGTACACAATGGGGGGTGAGATACTAACAACAACAAGAATGGAAAGGGACCTGGGGTAGTCATATAAGATGACCTAAAGATGGGCAAGCAATGTGAGAGGGCAGCAAGGAGGGCTTGGGGGATACTGGGATGCATAGGGAGAGGCATCACCAGTAGAAAACAGGAAGTTATTATCCCTCTGTACAGACAGCTGGTGAGACCCCATCTGGAGTACTGTGTGCAGTTCTGGAGACCCAATCTCCGCAAAGACATAGACAGGATGGAAGCTGTCCAGAGGAGGGCAACTAAATGGTGCAGGGTCTGCACCGAAGTCGTGAAGAGAGACTTAAGGAGCTTAATATGTATAGCATAGAGGAAAGGGGGACATGATAGAAACTTTCAAGTACCTCAAGGAATCAACAAAGTCCAAGAGGGTAGCATCTTTCAAAAGAGAGTGTGCAAGAACAAGAGGGCACAATTTGAAGATGGGGGCGGCTCAGAGATAATTTAGGAGTATTTTTCACAGAGAGGTTGTGGATGCATGGAGCGGCCTTCCGGAGGAGGTTGTGGAGTCAAAATCAGTGGGGGAATTCAAGCATGCATGGGATAGTCATAAGGCAATTCTGGGGGGTTGGGGTATGAAGAAGTAGGCTGCTGGTTAACTAGGATCTGCAGCTTATCCAGTAGGTAGGGAAATGGGCAGACTGGGTGGGCCAAGCGGTCCTTATTTGCCGTCAAATTCTATGTTTCTATGTCACTTTTACTTGAAGTTCCTGAATGTGCCTGTAGCTAAATGTTAACTGCAGTGAGCTTTGAACTCTCCCCTCCATACAGAAAGCAACAGACAACTAAAGTTCCATGTCAAGTATTTCCAAGTTTGTTTATTCATCTTCTGTCACCAAAAACAGATCAGGGTTGACATTTCATGACCCATGCCATTTCCTTCTTGGCATGTGGGGTCCTGGTCTTCACTTGGCTATGGCAATGGGGACAGTTGGCCAAATGGACCTTTTAGCAGAAGGCAGTGAGTGAAGCCTGACAGGTTGGAGACAGACACAGGTTGGTCTGGCAGATGCCATGTAGTACATGCTTAACTCCCTCAGTTTGTATCCATGGCCTCTGGTTACCTTGCCCTTGCATCCTGTGGACAGGTCACTGCTGTTGACTTTGTTAATATCAATTAGGCACTTAATGGTCTCTACCATGTCTCACTCTCACTCCTGGCTTCTAGTGTTTGCATGCTGAGACTCTACGGCCTCTCCTCATCCGTCTTTTTGTGTCGCCTCAGAATCATCTTCATGGCCCTCATGTAAACAGCTTCCAACATGTCCCTGTCTTTCTTCAGGTGAAGGCTCCAGAACTGTGTACAGTACTCCAGATGAAGTCTCACCAAGGATCTGTAGAGGGGCAGAACCATCTCCTTTCTTCTACTAGTAACCACCTTCCCTATGCACTCTAACATCCTATTTACGTTTCCTGCAGACTTCCGGCACTGGCCATGGGACTTCAATCTTTCACTAATAATGATCCCAGGTCCCTTTCCTATGACATGTGCTCCACCCTCACTCCCCCAACAAGTACTCTGTTCTTAGATTTCTTCTGCCAGTATGCATGAATTTACACTTTTTGGAATTAAGTTTAATTAGCCATATCTTGGATGAGTTTTCCAGTCTATCCATGTCTGTTTTCATGCCCCATATTCCCACTGCTGTATCCACCCTGCCTCCAATTGATTGATTTTACTGGGGGCTCCCCCTCCTACATCACTATGTTTTTGGTAGCAGTGGATAAATAAATAAATAAATACTTTTTACTTGGAAATGCTAAGAGAGGAGCTTAAGTTGTTCACTCTTTTTTTTTTTTGCATGGCTGTAGTTGCCTGACTAAGCACCAGTGACCCATTCAGTTTACTCCTTGAAAAGCGAAGCAGGCATCCTGGAACCCTAACCCTTGAACTAAGCCTCCGAACATTTGTTTGTACTCTGTGACATTTTATATAAATTCCAGTGACATTACTGTAACCCCCCTGCAAATGGGGGTTACCAAAAGTCTTCCAGGAGCTTGCCTGAATGCTCCAAGTCTGGGCGGTGTTCGGCGTCTGAGCTGTTTAAATGTGGTTCCAAGTGAGTGCTATTTGAGCCTCTGAGTACTATCTCTTTAAGAGTTGCCTGCTTGCAGACTTAATTAGTTTATCTGGGGAGACTGTTTATTTAATGCTCGAATCCCGCCCGAGCTGCAGAGAAATCACTCCATTTTTGCAGTCGCTAAGAGCGCAGAGGGAGCCTAAATGAAAGATGTAACTGTTTGCCTGAAACCAGTTAGAGTGTTAAGTAAACTGTAGTTTGTCTCACCTGCCTTTCTTGCAGCTGGGACTCTGTGTGTGTTAACCCTCCATTTTGGACCTAAACTGCTGTGCTGGGCCAATTGGGTTAAGGGTTCCCTAAAATGGAGTCTGTGGACGAATCAGAACTTGGACTCTTAATTTTGAGCCAGCCACAAGGGTATTGTATGGGCAGTGACTCTGGGAAATGTAGTTTTGACCTTGGCGCCTTTTTCTACCAACAGAGGGAGTCTTATTGTGAGTGACAGTTGAATCAGCCAACAGAATAATGTGGAGCTAAAGGAAATGCCCTGCTCTGTGATTGGAAAGATCAGATCAGTTGTGGCAGTGAAGAGAGAAAGAGCTGTGTGCTACTGCGGTGTGTAGTTTCGCACGGGAAGCGTGTGTGAGGCCCTGAGTTTCGGTCTGCAGTCTTTGTGAGTGCCAGTTTAGACTGAATCTGAGTTTTGAGGAGAAAGATGCACCAGAAGTGTGGAAACCAGGTTCACCCTGTAGAAGACTGGAGAAATTGCTGAATCGCACTTGGTCTGTCAGGAACTGAAGCTGCTGTGTGTGCTCCTGGGTATTTTGCAGTAATTGCAATTGGGATTGAGGAGCAGCCTGCCTGGTATAGTACTTTCCTTTTACATATGAATGTGCGTAGTGCTTGTGGGGAGTCGCTATTTCCAATTCCCCGTGCTGTGTGCTGTGTGCTGTGTGTTGAAGCTGGAAGCAAACCCCAGCTTGTCTCAGACTAAATCCGTTTGTTATCAACTGCAGTTGGGTCCAGTCACAAGGACTTTGTCTCCGTGCCTTGTTGTTCTGGCAATCCAAAAGAACATCCACCATCCGGTTCTCAGCTTGGGTATTGTGAGTACAAATCAGGGTATTCCCCTGCAGCCTGTTTTCAATCACAAGTGTGTCATCTAATTCTTGTTGTTTCACTGCTTCATGGACTGAGCCATCCAGCTCTGGATTACAATTGGGTGTTGTGCATATATTTTTTCTACAGGGCCCTATCCATCTGCACCTGCCGGCCAACCCCAGGCAATGGACCTGGCTAGCCCCCAACCTTGATACCCAGAGTGTGACTTTTCAGACCCTGTATGTGTGCACAGTACTGTGATTTAATGCCAATAATTAACCTGATTTCCCCTTCCTGGGTTACTGTCCCCTAAATAAATCAGATTTGGTTGTTTTTATACTATATACTGTCTGTGAGGTCGGTACTTATGGAAACAATATTGTGTTTTGCTGTGTATGTTGTTTAATCTTACTTTGCAGGGTGTCCTCAGAGACGTACTGCAGAATCTGTCTCGAGGGTAAGTGATATCTATATGAGTGAACAGAGTGTAATCGTGGGGTATTGGGGCTGTAACTCTGGTGTACTGTGTGAACCACTAGAGGGAATAAAAGTGGGTCTCAGTGTCCCAGAGGGCTGTGACCAAGCTAGTTTAACAACTACAAACCCTGACCTCTGGGTGGAGGCACCTGCCATAGGACCTAGGCCCCTCAATCTGTCCATAGTCAAACAGGCAGGGGTAGTAGCCCTTCGGATAGCACCATCTAGGGGTTACATCTTGGAGGCACCGCTGGGATTAGTGTCCCCTAGTGGCCACCTTTACGAATCACTGTTAAAAATAAATGGATACCCCGACAGATGTGGCTGTGCACCGGTTGGTGGGGTGGTGTACTGGGCAGGAGATCGACCACCCCAAAATGCTATACTTACCTTGGATATCCCACTGGGTACCAGTACAGACACTGTAGAGGGAGTACTTTCCAAGGTGGAAGGTTTACAAAACCCCATGGTGGTGGGTCGACATGCTAATCTGCTCACCCACACTTTCATGGCCCTAGTAGAGTATAAGGACCCCATAGATAGCTCCAAAGTGCCACAGACTATTTCCCCAGAGGGAGCCCTCACTGCCTGGAGAGTGATAACTAAGGACAGTAAAGACACGGGGGGACTGACCCCCCCCACCCACTATCTGAAACTTTTGAGGAGAAATTTGCTGAATTATTGCTAGAGGAAGAGAAAACTGTGGAGGATTTAAATAAACTGTTATTGCCACCTGGGGGCGTTCCTCCTCAACACCCTCTCCCCCTCCAACACCCGTTATTACCCCTCCTTCTGTACCAGTGCTAGCCCCTATGTTTGTACCTGCCATTAGTCATGACTATTACCAGAAGCTCAAAGTATTCTCTGGCATCCGCCCTACTCCAAATGGGGAAGTCGATCTGGAAACCTGGATAGACTCTGCTACTCTTGCGGTACAAAACTGGCAATGCTCCGAGGCAGAAAAGAGGGCTCACTTGGGAGAGCCTCTAGGACCCGACCAACATACTTTTTGCTCCCTGAGGGTCTCTGACCCTGATGCCAAAGCCCAAGAGCACCTAATTGCCCTTGAAAATGTGTTTGGGGGTGCCACTAGTGTTGAGGCCTTGAAATGGAAGTTTAAAGATGTTAGACAACAGCCAGGGGAATTGTTATCTGTCTATATGGATCGATTAGAGGGAATCTTGCAAACCATTTTTCAAAAGGGGGGTTGGACCTCTAGTGAAGTGGACCGGGTAAGACTGGATCATATACTCTGCTCTGCCCAGCAGTCTAGCTGGGTGTTGCTCAAATTGCAACTGCATCAAAGGAAATCTAGTCCTTTGCCTTTCCATGTGTTGATGAAGGAGGTACGAGAAGTTGAGTAGGAGGAAGGTTTTACAGAGCCCTGTGTAGTCGTAGCTGCTACATCCCCTGCTCCAGGTGCAGGGTCAGACGCTGATGGTCTGGAATCACCGAAATCACATGACAGAACCCGAGACCCAAATGTCAGCCAAGGGGGGCCCAGCCAGAGAGGGATGGCTACCAATGTTCTGCCATGGGATGAACTGCTGAGGGAGTTCAGGGAAACAATAAACAGTCTCTTTATGAAGGCCCCTCCTACGAGTACAGGCCCCAACTCTTACTCGGCTGCCTCCGCTATGGGGTGGGGGTGCCTCCCCAGACATCTCCTGCTGACAGCAGCTCAAAACTTGATGTCTTGGTTATGGAGGTGAGGGAACTGAAGAGATGTTTCCAAATGTCCAACCCACCACTGGCTGAGGTGGCACCAAGGTTTCTATTGATAATACCAATGCCGCATCCCCCAATGTGATGCCTTGGTCACCCCAAACTTCAACAGACATATTTTGTCATAATTGTGGGAAGGATGGGCACATGAAGAGGGAATGCTGGTCTTGGAAAGACTTAGAGAGAGTGGTGAGCTGGCTACAAGGAGAGCTTTGGAGCACAAAACAGAGGTTAAGAGGTGCACGAAATGACCACAGTGAAGGTCCCAAAAATGCTAACTCACATCCTTCTGTGGCTAGATCATCTACCCAGGCCCTTGCTACCGCCTTGCCAGACTGGTCCAGAATAGTGGGCTGTTCAATGGATGCTACAGTAAAAGTGATTATGTGCCCACCAGAACTGTGTTGGACAGTGGCTCCCAAGTGACAATTATGTTCCAGGATTGGTATCAGAAGCATTTGTCAGACGTACCCTTACAACCATTGGAAGGACTGCATGTATGGGGGTTAAGTGAGAAGGCCTACCCCTACTCTGGGTATATCTGAATTTGGCTATCTTTCCCTACCTCCATGGCTGGAGTGGTCAAGCAAGTAGAGACCCTGGCCATAGTGTGTCCCGCTACTGGACTGTATGATGGGGTTCCTCTATTAATTGAGACGAATGCACATATGTTTGGATGGTTGGCACAGTTGTGTTATGAAAAACAGGGGTCAAGGACAAGTAGATCTTTAAGAATTCTGGCCTTGATCAAGAAGGCCTATGAGGCATAGAGAGATGCTGAAAAAATGGAACCAGAGGAATCGGTTGGAACTGTCTGGAAGAAGGATCCTGAGTCTCTGATCCTGGCGCCACATGCCCAGTGTATCTTACAGGGGGAAGTCCGTATCAGAAAGGATGTCAAGAATAAAATCCTCATGCTGGATGCACTAGGCAATGGGAAATTGCCAGAAGGACTGCTGGTCAAGCCAAGTATTTTGCCTGCCAGAGCCCATGCTTATGCCAGAAGGGTAATGGTTCACATTCATAATGTGTCTGATAGAGAGATTCAAGTACATAGAGGTTGCACCCTGGCTAATGTACATAGTGCAGATACTGCAGTGCTACCCAGTAACAAGTGTTCGGGGGAGAATGACAGAGTGATGCCCGACTTGTTTGATTTTGGGGACTCCCCGTTGCCAGCCGAATGGAAGATGAGAATTAGTAGAAAACTTGCCCAGAGAGACCAGGTGTTTTCTTTAAAGGAATGGGACATAGGATGTGTGCAAGGAACTGAGCACCACATCTGGCTGCATGATGAAAGGCCATTTCTTGAGAGGTCTCGATGCCTGGCCCCTGCTGACATAGATGATATGAGACAGCATCTGCAAGAGATGCCTGCTGCTGGTGTAATACAAGAATCCAGAAGCCCATATGCTTCACCTATTGTGGTAGTGAGAAAAAAGAATGGGACAGTAAGGATGTTCGTGGATTATTGCACCTTGAACCGGTGGACTATCCCTGATCAGTATACAATGCCTCACATCCAGGATGCGTTAGAGTGCCTGAATGGTAGCAAGTGGTTTTCTGTGCTGTATCTTCGCAGTTGGGTACTACCAGATCCCGATGGCCCCAGAAGACTGTGAGAACACAGCCTTTATCTGTCCACATGGCTTTTATAAATTCATGAGGATACCTCAAGGGATTTCAGGTGCCCCAGCCACTTTTCAATGACTGATGGAGCGTGCAGTGGGGACATAAACTTATTAGAGTGCCTTGTATACCTGGATGATGTTATTGTGTTTGGCAGCTCACTGGAGGAACATGAGAGTAGATTGTTCAAGGTGTTGGACCGACTGGAAGACTTTGGCCTGAAACTGTCCATCGATAAATGTCAGTTCTTCCAAACATCTGTAAAGTATGTGGGACACATAGTCTCCACCGAGGGAATAGAGACAGACCCGAATAAAGTTGAGGCCTTGACCACCTGGCTACAGCCCCACAATCTAAAAGAACTGCAAAGATGCCTGGGCTTCTGTGGCTACTATCGCCGTTTCATCAAGGACTATTTAAGAGTGATCCGTCCTTTACTTAATCTTACTCAAGGTTACCCTCCTACACACAAAAAATACAAGAGGTCAACTTCCTCTGAGACTGAGAGTGTGTATTTCCATCCTAATGAAGTTTTTGGGGCACAATGGACACCTGATTGTAAAGCTGCTTTTCATGAGATTATATATCAACTTACCCACGCTCTGGTCCTGGCCTATGCAGACCCAGCAAAATCCTATGTCCTACACACTGATGCTAGCTTGCAAGGTTTAGGGGCTATGTTGTACTGGGAACATGATAAAGGCCTGAGACCAGTGGCCTTTGCCAGCAGAAGCCTGACCCCTTCCGAAAAGAACTATCCTGTACATAAGTTAGAGTTCCTAGCTTTGAGGTGGGCCATTTTGGACCAATTCCATGAGTACTTGTATGGGGCTAAGATACTAGTAAAAACTGACAATAATCCTTTAACCTATGTGCAGACTTCAGCTAAGTTGGATGCTACTGGCCACAGGTGGCTTTCTGCATTATCCACATACGACTATGCTGTTGAATACAGAGCAGGCCTGAATCACATAGATGGTGATGCTCTCTCCCGGAGGCCTGTTCCCCGGAATGACTGGGGCAGACTTTCAGAACCTGATATTCGAGCACTCTGCCAGAAGTTTGGTGGGGAGGAACAAATGTCAACGGACACAGTGGGCTGTATGGTGGATTGTTTGGGACCCTCTGAGAATTGCATACCTGTTGCTTATTGCCACTTTTCTGCAAGAGACATTGGTGCACTGCCTCAGCTGGACAATGATAGTATTCAGTGGGCTCAATCCCGAGATCCCATGATCAAATCAGCTTTAGAAGCCCTCTACACAGGGAAAGATGTGTCCAAATTATGTTCCACTGATTTGAGAACTGCATTATTATACAAGGAAGGTCCTAAGTTGAAACTGACCAATGGACTGTTATACAGAGAAACAGTAGACAGAGGGGGACAAATAGACAAACAACTAGTGCTGCCTCTCTGCCTTTTGAGACTCTGTACTGAGGTCCTTACACAACCACATGGGGCACCTTGGTATAGACAGAACACTTGACTTGGTGAGATCCAGATTCTATTGGCCTAAGATGGGGGCTGATGTTGAGCAACACATTCGAACTTGTAGTCACTGCTTACAGAGGAAAGCTTTGCCCCAGAGGGCTGCCCCCCTTGTTAACATCACCACCAGTGCACCCATGGAGCTGGTCTGTATTGATTTTCTGAGTTTAGAGTCAGATCAGAGAAATATTAGTAATGTGCTAGTGGTCACTGACCATTTTACAAGATATGCCCAAGCTTTCCCCACCAAGGACCAGAAGGCATCCACTGTGGCAAAAGTGCTTGTAGAAAACTTTTTGTTCACTATGGTGCTCCACAAAGAATCCATTTTGATCAAGGGAGAGACTTTGAGAGTCGTCTGACCAAAGAGATGCTTTCTCTGTGGGGAGTGCGAAAGTCCAGAACCACCCCTTACCACCCCAGGGGGACCCACAGCCTGAACGTTTCAACCGCACTTTGCTAGATATGCTGGGCACCCTCCACCCAAAGGACAAGCCTAGATGGAGCCAACAAATTAGCACCCTGGTACATGCCTACAACTGCTCCAAAAGTGATGCCACTGGGTTCTCCCCCTACCACCTGATGTTTTGGAGAGAAGCTCGACTGCCAGTAGATGTGTGTTTTGGAGTCTCTCCTGATGGGGTTCAAGCCGACAACTATTTACAGTATGTGCAAAATTTAAAGGCCCAGCTAAATCATGTGTACCAACTGGCTCAAACCATGGCTGCCAAAAGAAATCTGGCCAACAAAGAAAGGTATGATAAAAAGATGAAAGCACAGGAACTCCAGGAGGGAGATCGGGTATTGCTAAGAAATGTGGGACTGCATGGCAAACATAAGATTGCTGACAGATGGCACCTTCTCCCTCACATTGCAGTGGGCAAACTAGATGATGATGTACCTGTGTACAAATTAAGGCCTGAGAATAATTCAAAAGATGTTAAAACAATGCATAGAAATCATTTACTGCCCATTGGACAAAACTTGATTGAGTCTGAGCCCCCAGAAAATGCCCCCTCTGGACCAGTGACTAGAGCTGCTGCTAAGAAAAAATCAAGAAAGTCTGCACCTACAGAAGCTGAGTTAAAGTGTTCCCCTCCAGAAGTCCCAGTTGAATATGACTGTCAGTCCATGTCAGAGGAAAGTGAGTGTGGCTTTGAATACTACCCTTCTTACGAACTGAGTCAATTGTTTCGGGGCAATCCCCTAGTCAGTCCTGGAGATGAAGCTGGGCCTTCTGGACTGTCTAAGCCCCTAGCTTTGTCCCTGGAGCCAATGCTCCCAGAAAGTGAAGTGCAAAGCATCAAGTCAGATGATATGGAATCATTGTGTATGGTTGAACTGTTTGAGCTTTCAGAGGAGGAAAATGATGGACTGGAACAGACTGGTGATACACCAGAACAAGAAGAATATTTTGAGTGCTCTGACGGTCCACTGCCAGTGTCCGAAAGCTCTCCATGTGAGCCAAGTGTTGTGGACTCAGAGATTGTAACTCCTGGAGCTGAAAGTGCCCCAAGTTCTAGCCTCTCTACCCCAATGGAGACTCCCCTGACAAGTGAGGACAATGCTGAAAATGAGGCTCAGAGGGCAGAGACTGTAACAGTTCCCCCTAGAAAGACTGGTCGAGCTGTAAAGCCTGTGGTGCAGCTCAGTTATGATTCCCTTGGGAGGCCTGTGGACTTGCCTCTCAATGTTGTCCATAAAGGAATGTATGTGTCCCCAAGCTCATTGCCCAAACTGAACATCAGTACTAACTCCAAGTTCATTGTGTTACCCTCTAGGTATGGTGCCCCTGCCCCATCCAGCCCCAAGGTAGCTGATAGGGAAGGGCCCCCTCTCTTCAGGTTTCATGTACAGGAGGTAATAACCTGAGTTATGGTACAATGTGTGTATAATACTATGTACAAAGGGATGTACTGAAAAGTTTCAGAAATGTGTTTCTGGTAAGGTGATATGTTGACTGATGATTACATGTATAAGCCTAATGTGATACTGATGTAAATGTACATGGTTGTATTGAAACTTATGGGGGTGCTTACTTGACGTGGACACCAAGTTTTCCAGACCAGAAAGGGTGTAACGCCCCCTGCACATGGGGGTTCCCAAAAGTCTTCCAAGAGCTTGCTTGAATGCTCCAAGTCTGGGTGCTGTTCGATGTCTGAGCTGTTTAAATGTGGTTCCAAGTGAGTGCTATTTGAGCCTCCATGTACTGTCTCTTTAAGAGCTGTCTGCTTGCAGACTTAATTAGTTTGTATGGGGGGACTGTGTATTTAATGCTCAAATCCCACCTGAGCTGCGGAGAAATCGCTCCATTTCTGCAGTTGCTAAGAGCGCAGAGGGAACCTAAATGAAAGATGTAACTGTTTGCCTGAAACCAGTTAGAGTGTTAAGTAAAATGCAGTTTGTCTCACCTGCCTTTCTTGCAGCTGGGACTCTGTGTGTGTTACCCCTCCATTTTGGACCTAAACTGCTGTGCTGGGCCAATTGAGTTAAGGGTTCCCTAAAATGGAGCCTGTGGACGAATCAGAACTTGGACTCTTAATTTTGAGCCAGCCACAAGGGGATTGTATGGGCAGTGACTCTGGGAAATGTAGTTTTGACCTTGGCGCCTTTTTCTACCAACAGAGGGAGTCTTATTGTGAGTGACAGCTGAATCAGCCAACAGAATAGTGTGGAGCTAAAGGAAATGCCCTGCTCTGTGACTGGAAAGATCAGATCAGTTGTGGCAGTGAAGAGAGAAGAAGCTGTGTGCTTCTGCGGTGCGTAGTTTCGCGCAGGAAGCACATATGAGGCCCTGAGTTTTGGTCTGCAGTCTTTGTGAGTGCCAGTTTGGACTGAATCTGAGTTGTGAGGAGAAAGAAGCACCAGAAGTGTGGAAACCAGGCTCACCCTGTAGAAGATTGAAGAAATTGCTGAATCGCACTCGGTCTGTCAGGAACTGAAGCTGCTGTGTGTGCTCCCGGGCATTTTGCAGTAATTACGATCGGGATCGAGGAGCAGCCTGCCTGGTATAGTACTTTCCTTTTACATATGAGTGTGTGTAGTGTTTGTGGGGAAATCGCTATTTCCAATCCTCTGTGCTGTGTGTTGAAGCTGGAAGCAAACCCCAGCTTGTCTCGGACTAAATCCGTTTGCTATCAACTGCAGTGGGGTACAGTCACAAGGACTTTGTCTCCATGCTTTGTTGTTCTGGCAATCCAGAAGAACATCCACCATCCGGTCCTCAGCTTGGGTATTGTGAGTAGAAGTCAGGGTATTCCCCTGCAGCCTGTTTTCAATCACAAGTATGTCATCTAATTCTTGTTGTTTCACTGCTTCATGGACTGAGCCATCCAGCTCCGGATTACAATTGGGTGTTGTGCATATATTTTTTCTACAGGGCCCTATCCATCTGCACCTGCCGGCCAACCCCGGGTAACGGACCTGGCAGCCCCCAACCTGGGTACCTAGAGTGTGACTTTCAGACCCTGTGTCGTGTGCCCAGTACTGTGATTTAATGCCAATAATTAACCTGATTTCCTCTCCGTGTTACTGTCCCCTAAATAAATCAGATTTGTTGTTGTTATACTATATACTGTCTGTGGTGTTGGTACTTATGGAAACAGTATTGTGTTTTGCTGTGTATGTTGTTTAACCTTACTTTGCAGGGGGTCCTCAGAGACGTGCTGCAGAATCAGTCTCGAGGGTAAGTGATATCTATATGAGTGAACAGAGTGTAATCATGGGGTATTGGGGCTGTAACTCTGGTGTACTGTGTGAGCCACTAGAGGGGATAAAAGTGGGTCTCAGTGTCCCAGAGGGCTGTGACCAAGCTAGTTTAACCACTACAAACCCTGACCTCTGTGTGGAGGCACCCGCCCTAGGACCTAGGCCCCTCAACCTGTCCGTAGTCAAACATGCAGGGGTAGTAGCCCTTGGGATAGCGCCACCTAGGGGTTACATTACTGTTGTCTTATTTACGCAACTTGCATGAAACCAAATATTTAGCAAACACTAGCCCTACGGCCATGTACCAAGCACCGCTGTGGTTCTACTCCAGGAACCTCTGGGAAACTAGGGGTTGCAGCTAATTGAGACTATGGCAGTGTGACATTTCTAAATGAATATGTCAAGCAGTAAATAAATAATGTATGTAGACTGGAAGTGGCAAAGGCAGAGGTGATGTTCCACAACAGTGACACCGTGACTGAAGATGAAAATGGTTGGGGTGGCATATGCATTATAATTAGGGTTGCTCATATATCCATTATAAAACTGATTGTTAGGATAATAGGAATTTTTTAGGATATTAGGATTTTAGGATATTGATCCTCAAAATCTGATATCCTAAAAACCTAGGATATTAACTTGAATTAAGATATCCTAAAATCTTTAATCTGAATATCCTAAAATATCCTAAGATTCTTTAGGATTTAGGATAATCTGATGCTATCTGACAGTATCTGACATCATCCAATGGTTGGATCAGAAATGGATTTGGATATGAATTATCCTAATAACCATCAATTGCAGACTAGATCAGATTTTGAGATATCTAAGCATACTTTGTCATAAAAGATAGTACTTTATTTGGGCTTTCTGACTGGAACTGGGCTACAACCACAACATGGACTGATCAGGACATCAAACTGGAACAGGCCACTGTTTCAGAGAATAAGGGGGGTATTCTGAGACAAATCCGATGTCACTGAAAGGGAGGTATGGTAACTGTTAAGTGTTTAATGAACTATTACTGTAATACCGGAGTTATAGGGCTGAGGAGAAGAAAACAAAGCTGGAGCAGAAGTAGACATTTCTTTTTTTCAGTTAAATGTTTTATTAAGTTTCATAAAGATTACAAACATAGGCAGCATCATGATATGTAAATGTTGTGCACATGTATATAGACATATATATTGACATCGGTAGCCCTATCAGGTTGTAAATAATAATTGAAACTTCCTAGGACCTTTACTATGCATATATATTGTACAAGTAAAGCATAGTGCTGTACAGTAGAAAGGATAACACATACCTGTAGTTAGTCCTGCATAGTTACTTCCTGAACATGACTGTCAATAGCTAAAATCTATGTTGTAAACATGTAAATGAATTTGTGGTTAGGATATAGGAAGGAAAGAAGACAGGTACATACCCCACATCAAGTATGAATCCATGGACCAAGTAGGAGGTACTGCTGCTGATATATGCCATGGCTGCTTGTGACCAGAAAGATGTACCTTCCAGTGGTCTCCTCTGGAGTATGTATCTACAAAGAAAGATCACACAGTAACTGATGTCCTTACTGCACAATATAGGTACAACCCGAGGGGTATTCAGACCGGGGTATGCAGCTGCCCTGTAATAGGAAGGAATATTTTTTTTACCAGAAACAGAAACAACAAAAATAAAGAAAAAACAAAATGAAAGCTGTAGGATGTATTCTACAGCTAACACTAACCACACATTGTCTTATTGTCAGACTAACAGAGAATATCATAAGATATTAAGTAGGGCCAAAGGTAAACTATTTATCTGTTATCAAGGAAACAACATTATATTTCTATTCATCCATCACCCCATGCCAGCTCTGGCAGACAGGTGTGCCATGTAAGGAGCCCATGATTCTTGAAACCTTTCTGTCCGCCCTCACGTGACATGTGAATGCCTGTCCATCTCATATAACTGAGTGAGAGCAGAAAATATTTCACTCATGGAGGGCACATAAGAGCTTCCCCAGTTTCTCAGAAGGGTACTTTTCACTTGCATATGCAACATTACCCAGTGAAACTGTTGAGGTGTAAGAGAAGGGGCTTCAGATTTCATGCTGAGTAACAGGAGAGGGGCATGGAGAGGGATAGGTACCGTGAGCATCTTACTGGCTTCTGAGATTGTTTTTTCTCAGACTGGGGTTATCAGGGGACACTGCCAAAGGATGTGATATAAAGTGCCCCCTGGTTGCTGGCATCTCCAGCAGTGGTCATGCGGCATAACCTTAGCCTTGTTTAGTACCTCTGGAGTTCAATACCAAGAATGTAATATCTTGTCGTGGATTAAATGCCTTCGTGCATACCTGTGGACTAAACGTCCTGTTCGCCAGCACTGTCCCCATTGGCTATCTGAAATCTGAATTTGTAACATTTGCGCCCATTTTACTTTGGAGGTATGAGAGGAATTTGGTAGGGTGTCTCTGAGTGTTGCATAGATCAGACCAGCTTTCCTACCTTGGGACTTCAGCCATATGAAGAGGGCGGGGGTTTAACCTCACCTTTGTACCTTATGAGAACAGGTCTTAGCACACCCCTGATATGGAAATATTTCCAAAGGTCAGTTCTTGGTAAAGACCATCTGTCACACAGGTATGAGAAGGTGTCTATGGCTTGAGATTCTGAATCTAAGAGATCACCCACAAATAGAATACCTGCTTCCTTCCAGGTAGGCCACAGCACTAGGTGTTTGTCAATTGTGATTTCTGGGTTTTGCCAGATTGGGGTAAGTAGGAGCGGAAGAACGGGGGAGCCTATTTTCTTGTGGAGACTTTTTCAGCATTTGCGAGAGGAGCTCAACGTTGGGTGGGAGTTAAGATGTGGGGTTAGCCCTGAACCTAACAGGGAGGCCAGAATAGGTGTATCAGCCATTTTCTGTTCTATTTCTAACCACTGTGGAGTTGCTTGTGATGCAGTTTGGAACCACTGCAGGGTCTGGGAACATTGGTACGCCATGTTGTAACCTTTCATCCATGGTAACCCCCATCCTCCCCACTTCCAATGAGCACGAAGCGTGTTACGGTTGTAACAAGGTCTGGTGGTGCCCCAGAGAAAAGAGCCTTTTGTTTTATCTATTTTTGGAATCAATGTGTGGGGAGTTGTATGGGGATATGGGAAAATAACTGAAAGAATTTTGGGGCCATAAACATTTTAAAAGCAGCTATTTTGCCTGCCATAGACAGCTGGAGCCTGGCCCAGCAGTCTAATTCCCCTTTACATTCAGAAATTAAGGAGACCATGCTTATTATCCCACCCTTTATCAATCTGGGGGCCTACTTTAATGCCCAAGTATGTAATGTTATTTGGTGACCACCTAAGGTTTGAAATAGGCAAGGAATGCGAGCAACATAAATCATTAAGAGGTAGAACTTCTGTTTTAGATGGGTTGATTTTAAGGCCAGATACGGTGGTAAAATGGTTTAAAAGATTGAGCAGTGTGGGAATGGAGTGTTGCACCTCTCCTAGAGGGACCAACAGGTCATCAGCATACAACAGAGTGGAGTATTGGGAATGCCTTATGCTGATGCCCATGATTAAGGGGTCTTGTCGTATTGCAGAGGCAACTGGTTCTACTACCAATACAAATAAAAGGGGGACGAGGGGGCGGACCTGTCTGGTACCTCTGTGGAGATTGAAAGGTTCAGACAGGACAGAGTTAGTTAATATTCTAGCTGAAGGGGAGGCATATAGAGTCGTTATGGCAGACTGGAACTGTGAGCCAAAACCAAAGTACTGAAGGACAGCTAGTAAGTAATGCCATTCCACGGAATCAAATGCTTTCTTGAAGTCCACGGCCAGGGCAATGGACGGGGACTTCGAAGCTCTTGCCAGATGAATAAGATTAATAAGGGTACAGAGATGATCTGTACTATACCTACCTTTTACAAACCCAACCTGCTATGGGTGAATCAGAGAAGGTAAGATTGGGCTTAACCTGTTTGTCAGGGCCTTAGTGTACACTTTGCTATCTGAGTTGATTAGAGAGATAGGTCGGTAGCTAGCCGCTTCCGTGGAATCTTTCCCTTTCTTTGAATGTACTGTGGAAGTACTGTGATTATAGCCTCTCGCAGTGTGTGAGGTAAGGTACCTTGGTCTTCAGACTCTGCATACACTTGGGAGAGTAGGGGGGCAATCAGTGGTGCTACGGCCTGCAGAAACTCCACTGGGAAGTAGAGATGCAGCAAATTTAAATTCCGCTGGTGAAGTGGACACAAAGTGACCACTTCACGTTGGCAGAGCACAATGCAAAGTGGCCAACGCAACGTGCTCACTTCGCATTATCATTGCCACTTCGCGTTGCCAATAATGCCTTAAGGCAAAGTAAGGCGAAATGCCATGTAAATAGGCAGCCCCCACACATCACATGGCTTACAGTACTGTAAGTCACATGGTTTAGCCAGATTGGAAGGAAGTGAGTCAGAGAAGCAGTTTCACTTTCTCCTTTGCATTTGTAGAGAGAGAAAGCTCTGTGGAGAAAGGAGAGATCTGATGCTTTAGTTCTTTACTGCAGCCACAACAGCTGTTTTAAAAGCTATATCTTTGTTTAATTTTAGTGTTGTACTTGTGATTTTTTTTGTTAGTGAAATTTTTTTAAGAAGTTTTGTTTTGTGCGTGTGACTGTGTGTGTGTGTGTGTGTTTGTGTGTGTCAGACTGTCGGGACTCGGAGAAGTTGAGATGGAGCCTTTGGAAGGAGAGTCAGTGGCCCGTGGGTGTGATCGTCCGAGGAGGGGAGTGCGGACACGGGGTGGTAGTGTCAGGCTGGACCGCTCCCAACTTCTGGGGTTACCCTCCTGTGCTGAAGTAGCAGCACCAGTGCCACCAGTGGCTGCTGTCAATGCACCTTGTGTGCCACTACCACCACCACCACCGCTGGTAGATGTAGGGGCTCCAGCAGCACCCCCTCCACCACCTCCACAGCCACAGCAGGTGGCCTTGGAAAATCCTGAATGTTCAAGGAATGTGTCTGGTCCCACCCGCAGCTCCCCAGTGTGGAAGTTTTTTGACTCTGTTGGGGGGGACAGCACAGTGGTGGTGTGCCATCTGTGATGTGATGGTGCACCATGGCCCCCGGGGGACACATTTGGGGACCAGGGGCCAGCGTCCCCACATGATGAATCACCACAGGGTGGAGTGGCAGGCTGCCACAGAAGGGGCCAGATGTCTACCTGCTGGCCCTTCTGTGGCAGTGGCAGAGGATGCTGCTGATGAACAACATGTGCCTTGCCGCTGCAGCCGAGAGTTTCAACACATACAGAGTTCCCCAGAATTAATGGCGCACTCAGTCATGCGCACAGAAGTGGCACACAGTCCCCAGATTTTTTCTGCCAGCCCAAAATGCATCTTGCTTGTCTGGAGAAAATCGACAATTTTTTACACAGTGAAATGGGAGTGTTTCAACACATACAAAGTCCCCCAGAATTAATAGCGCACTCAGTCATGCGCACAGAAGTGGCACAGAGTCCCCAGATTTTTTCTGCCAGCCCGAAATGCATCTTGCTTGTCTGCAGAAAATTTACGAGTGATTACACAGTGAAATGGGAGTGTTTCAACACATACACCAGTATAAAATAATGACTGTGAATATTGTTTTGCTGGTCCAATGTGTTCTGACAGACAATTCGAGCAAATACAATGTGTTTATCTCAACTGGATTGAAGGGTGCCCTTTGGCTGTACACCAATAGTAGCCTTGGTGAGTATATCTATCTATCTATCTATCTATCTATCTATCTATCTATCTATCTATCTATCTATCTATCTATACACACATATACAGTATATATAGATATATGGTTGTGAATTTTCTAGGTGGGGAGGGGGGTTGATAATCATGGACATGTACTCATGGTATTGCTGTCCATCACAAGTCACACAGAAACTGTTGGTGTGCACATTCAAGCGCTCAATGAGAATTTTTTGCGCTGAAATTGGAAACGGATAACTCTCAAGCACATGAAGGTAAGTATTTTTTTTTCTGAGGTGGGGGAATCATATTTGCAGGTTTGTATCCAATGGTTTCTTATTTTGTTACTTCTTCACAGATTTCATCAGCGTCCTTCTGGAGTCTGGTTGTTATGATGGTCATGGTCATGTAATGAAACGACTTCTGCATGTTGATATGTGTGTCCAAGCTCAGGGGAAGGGAGTGCCTGATTTTGAAGAACTTTTTGGGATAAGGCCACTTTGACAGAACACTAAAGTATCTTGAAGTTTACTAAAAAAAGAAATGAATAACTTCTTACAACTTAATTTTATGTGTCCCTCCCTGGTTCTCACAACCTGTGTGCAATATTTCCTGCAGTCTTCACAACACAATGAAACGGATGAAATAAAATGTTCATACTTACCAGAATGCATTTCACATGGATATTACATTGCTTTCTCTTTGTACAGTAGAGCTGCAGTACCATTCCCATCCCAACGTCTTTTATCAATGGAGCCTTTTTTGGTTACCCTGTAAAAGAAACAAAATAAGTGCACCATATGTGTTTTACCATTGTGGCTCTGAAAAGCTACAGAAAAGAAAAACATAAAACTAAAGGAAGTGAAGCAGCATAACAAACATGACTGAGTACCCATACTGACCTTATGGTTTAAATATTAAGAAGCTTTGTGTCTGTGGCTGATGGATGTGGTGGCCCAGACAGACTCAGGCTCAGTGGTGGCAGCGGCTAACATCATTCCCGGTGGTGGTGGTCCAGGGGGCATACAGACTCGGGCTCAGTGGTGACAGTGGCTAACATCAGTCCCGGTGGTGGTGGTGGTCTGTGGGGGGCATACAGACTCATGGTGGCAGACTTGTATAGCATCAGTCCCAGTGGTGGTGGTCCAGGGGGCATACAGACTCAGGCTCAGTGGTGACAGTGGCTAACATCAGTCCCGGTGGTGGTGGTGGTGGTGTCTGTGGGGGCATACAGACTCATGGTGGCAGACTTGGATAGCATCAGTCCCGGTGGTGGTGGTCCAGGGGGCATACAGACTCAGGCTCAGTGGTGACAGTGGCTAACATCAGTCCCGGAGGTGGTGGTGGTGGTCTGTGGGGAGCATACAGACTCATGGTGGCAGACTTGGATAGCATCAGTCCCGGTGGTGGTGGTTCAGGGGGCATACAGACTCAGGCTCAGTGGTGGCAGTGGCTAACATCAGTCTTGGTGGTGGTGGTCCAGGGGGCATAGAGACTTGGGCTCAGTGGTGGCAGTGGCTAACATCAGTCCCACTGGTGGTGGTGGTGGTGGTCCATGGGGGGCATACAGACTCATGGTGGCAGTCTTGGATAACATCAGTCCTGGTGGTGGTGGTCCAGGGGGCATACAGACTTGGCATCAGTGATGGCAGTGGCTAACATCATTCCCAGTGGTGGTGGTCCAGGGGGCATACAGACTCAGGCTCAGTGGTGGCAGTGGCTGACATCAGTCCTGGTGGTGGTGATCCAGGGGGCATACAGACTCGGGCTCAGTGGTGGCAGTTGCTAACATCAGTCCCACTGGTGGTGGTGGTGGTGGTCCGGGGTGGGGGTTGGGGTTTGCACACCGCCTTTTAAATACTGCACTTAAAACCTGCCAACATTAACCACATCATCATCCTCATAAAGAAAACTGCGCTCACAGTCATCAATGTCTAAAGTCTGACCACTGGGAAATTCTTTCTCCATTGTGTCATCATCTACGCCAGTGGTGGGCCATTTCAGGCAGCCACTGCCAGTGCCACCAGGATACTCCATTTCTACATCAGCAAGACTACCATGACTAGTCCAGGGTATGAATACCGAGGTTGCAGTCTGTGCTGGTACGTGCCTCTCATTCATTTTAATGAATGTTAGCAAACTAACATTGGCAGGAGACAGGTTTTTCAGACGATCCCTGACTATTGCAACTGCTGAGCTGAATACCCTCTTAACACTTACACAGGAGGGTGGGCATGCAAGGTACTTCAGTGCTACTGCAGTCAGCTCTGGCCATTCACTGACCTTTTCACTCCAGTACAAAAGAGGATCTTCACTTATTGTCAGATGCTTGTTTTCAGACAAATATGACTCAGCCATTCTCTGTGCCGCACTAAGTCCAATTGTTGATGCATCAGCCTGTTCTACAGAATCATTTATTTCACAAATACCCACTTGGAACAAAGCCTCCCAAAGTGGGTTGATGCCACCCACTTTGGATGACAGACCACCTGGAACTACAGTCCCCTTACCCTTGCATGATATGCTTGATGGTCCTCCAGCTACACCTTCAGCCGGTTTATGCTGCTGAGGTTTGCTTACCTTGGCACGTGACTTCTGTGTGCCATGAACCAAGCGCACCAGTTGACCACTGATATTTTTTATCTGTTCAGGCCCTCCCTCCAATATTGATGCAATTCCACATTTGTATTGTGGGTCCAGCATTGTTGCCATGGCAAAGTTGTCACTATGCTGAATGCTCACAATGTGGCGATTCTGGTCGAATACTGTCAGCATGTGTTGCAGCAACATACTGCTACCACTGTCTCTGGCAACATCAAGGCTATGCTGTACATTCACCAATGTCTGCCTCAGCACCCGCATCAGTGGAATTGATTGGCTAATGGAGGCAGACTCACCACTCACTGCCTGTGTGGCACGTTCAAAAGGCTGCAAAATTGTTATTACAGAGTCCACGAGACACCACTGTTCAGTCGTTATAGACATGGAGGCCCCGGAACTGTCACGGCTAGTGTGCATAACAAGATATTCTGAGATGGCTTTGTATTGTTCATACAAACTCTCTGCCATGTATAACGTGGAGTTCCATCGGGTGACAACTTCCAACTTCAAGCGGTGCTGAGGCAGGCTGTTTTGTATCTGCAACTGCCGCAGTTGGTCATGGCCTTTCCAGATCTTGAAAAGTGAGAGCGATACATCGTGCAATGGTCAGCATTTGCTTTATGTCATGGTGCTGCAGAAACTCCTGAACCACAACATTTAAACAGTGGGCCATGCATGGAACATGAAAAAAAACACCATTCATGATGCATTTCACGACATTTGACCCATTGTCACTTGCTATGAACCCAGCTCTCAGGGACAGAGGGTTTAGCCATCTGTCAATTTCAGTCAGTACCATGTCCAACATGTTCTCACTAGTGTGTGAACAGGTCACACTGCTCATAGCAATTGTTGCAAGCTGGCGAATTCCAGGAAGATTGATACCATGACAATCCATCTTACTGCACTGATTAGTCACACTACCAACATCACAAACAACCCCTGGCACCTGTTGTGCCCACTACAGTTATACACAGATATGAACTCCCTGCTGTTTTGCCACTTGTCCACATATCCATACTTAAATTGATGAATGGAGAGGAGGAATGTTGAAGGGCATGTCTTACTGAGTCTGAGACAGTGCGGAACAACTCAGGAACAACACGGGTAGAAAAGTATGTCCTGGATGGGACTTTCCAATTTGGACAGGCACGTGCAGTTAACCGCCGGAACCCAGAATTCTCCACAAAGGAGCGGGGCAAAAGATTAATTGCCAGCATTTCCGCTACAGCAGCATTAAGTTCATGTGACACAGTATGATTGGGGGGGTACTTCAGCTTATGCACAAAAACACTCTGTAACGTGGGCTGACAAACGTTTTGCATGGGGTGTGTTGTTGCTCACAAATGGTTGTGCTGTGTGATAAATGGCATTGGCAGGGGGTGGAGTGTGGACATTTGATAAAGACGGTTGCACAGGCGATGATGACAAACCCAGAAATGATGTTATTTTTGCCAGATTTGCCATCCGGGGTTGATGTACCACTTGTACTAGACATACCGCATCCACCACCACCACCACCACCACAAAAACTGCTACTCTCACCAGCACTGGACAACATTTCAAAGTCATTATGGTCCTCCACCTCATCATGCCTGTAGTAACCCTCTGCTATTTTTACCGCACTACTGCACACATTTAATTTCCTACTGGGCTTAACAGTCTTGGAAGGGGATAACATGCTGGCTATGGTTGCCGGTGACACAGGTGAATGCCCCACCATGGTATTAGCTGCCAGCTTGTGCTGGGTCCACAGAACCAAGTGCCTATTCTTAAGATGCATATGCATTCCTCCTGTCTCAAGATGGCTCCCCTTTTTACCTCGACTCACGCACATGGCAAACCTGGCAGATTGCAACTGAATCATCATTTGCATCTTGAACAAAAAAATCCCAGACAAGGGACTGTGATGCTCTGCTTTTAACATGTCCATGATGATGTGGCTTATTTAAGTCTGTTATTTTAAGCACTGAAGGGGGGATGTGATGATTCGGGCACTGCACACCTGGACTGCAAATGAACACCACGACTACCTATCATACTTATTACTGGGTCATCATCATCATCATCAACTAAAACCGGTATCAATCAATCAATCAATCAATCAATCAAAATCTTTATTTATTCAGGCGAACATCATTGAGCATAGCTCATTTACAAGATGGACCTGAGTGGTCATAACAAAAAAGGTTACAGAGTGTATACAAAAACATGATATTGAAATAGCACAAATACAAACATTTATGAGTGAGATAGATGTACAATTATTTACATATATACAAGGCAAAGGACAGTAAACCAAAACCTATTAAAGGTGAGAAACAAACAGTCTGGTAGGGATAAGGCTTGGATAATGGTACATGGTGGGCATATATGTTTGAGGTTTGATGTGGAAAGGACCAGAGGAATGATAGAAGAATAGGGAGGAGCTTTAGAAGGGGTGGGGAGAGAGGGTGTGGGGTGTGGGAGGACTAGGCCTTGTGGAAGCAATTGCATGAATCTGGGATTAGGCTGGTGTACAGCTTTTGAAGGATGTAAGGGGATCAGTGTTTCCATTTCAATGTCTTTGGATAGAATTCAGATAAGTGCCAGGAATAACTGATTGCAGCTCTTCCATACTGGGTGCAGGTGATAGGAATCTTCAGCAGGATCAGTTTGTTGATCCTCAAGGTGTAGGGCCTGGATGTGATCTGGTTGAATCAGTCTGAGATGTAGGAAGGAGTTTGTTTGTCAGAGCTTTGTAGATCCAGGTAGCAGCATTTTTCTTCTTCTATGTTGCAGGGATGTCCAGCTGACTGCATTGTAGAGAGAGCAATGATGGGTGCTAGAGGGAAGGTCAGTAATGAATCTAATAGCTCTATGATACAGGGTGTCTAGTTTGTTTAGATGGGAGAGGGAGCAATGACCATAGAGAGTCAGCATAATCAATGAGGGACATAAATGATGCAAGGATTAATCTTTGTTTGGAATCTTTGGTCAGGTAGTGTTTGATTCTATAGAATAGACCAAGTCTTTGTCTTAGCTTTTTCAGGAGCTCTTCAACGTGGGTAGTATAGTCTAGTTTATTGTCTATCCATACTCCTAGGTATTTGAATTTGTCAACATATTCCAGATTTTCACCAAGGATGGTAGAGAGTTGTGGGAGGGTGAATGATGGGATAGTGGAAGAACAGTTCTTGTGGGCAAAGAACATAGCTTTGGTTTTCTTAGCATTTAGTAATAATTTCTTTTTTAATAGGTTATTCTGGAGGAGGGAGAATTGAGACTGTAGGAGCTCACAGGCTTTTGATGGTGAGGATCACTCACATAAAGTACAGTGTCATCTGCAAAAGGTGGATATTAGAAAGAGAGAGATTGGAGTCAATATTGTTGATGTAAATGGCAAAAGGATGGGACCAGGATGGAGCCTTGCGGTACACCTCTTAGGAGTGGCTTAGGGGTAGATAGATCACCATCATTCTTACCAGTTGTAGCCTACCAGAGAGATAGCATCTGAACCATTTAATAGAGAGTGAGTCAAGGCCTATGGAGTTTAGTGAGGTGATTAGAAGATCATGATCCACAGTGTCAAAGGCTTTGCTTAGATCCAGAAACACAGCACAGGTATTATTCTTTTTGTCTAGGGCAGTCTGCCAGTCATTTGTGACTTTTGCTAGTGCAGAGATGCTGTATGCATAGATCTAAACCCAGATTGAGCTGGATTTAGGAGATTGTTGGTATCAAGGTAGGCAGTTAACTGAGAGTTTACCAGCTTCTCAAGCATCTTGGATAGTATTGGTAAGATGGAGATGGGCCTATAATTATTGAGGTCCATGGGATCACCTGCCTTAAGTAATGGAAACACTTGAGCTGTTTTCCATATTGAGGATAGTACCAGTGACAAGTGATAGATTGAAGAGATGGGTGAGGGGCGGTTAAGGCATACAGTGCTACTTTTAGAAAGTAGGGATCCAGGAGTCTGCACCTGCACTTTTGGTGGTATCTAGTTGGAGTAGGAGGTCTTCACTTCTTTGAACAATATTGGTTTGAATGAGAATGTGGAAGCAACCTTTGACTCTCAGTAGATTGTAGGTTTAGAGATGATCTTAATAGGTTTGCAGGAGAGGAGTCTAAAGCCAGGCCAGCTGTAGTGAAATGGTCATTGAAGGCATTCAAGATATTTTGCTTGTGTGATTTCAATATTATTTAATTGAATTTTGATGGTAAGACAGGGGTAGAGGTTTGACCTAGGATGCCCTTTATGGTACCCCAGAACCTGGAAGGGTTGTTATAGGAGGCATCTAGTTCAGCTGTGTAGAAGGTTGCCTTGGCTTTTCTTACTTGTTTGTGCAGGAGTTTCTGACTTTTCTGAATTGGAGCCAGTCATTTGGGTCCTTTGTCTTTCTTGCCCTTTCCAGAGTTTGTCTCTGGCAAGAAAAGTGGATTTGTGTTGGCAGAGAACCAGCGACAGGATTTGAGTTTGGTTCTGACACTGGTGAGGGGTGCATGAATTGAGGGCACTTATGATTATATCATTTAGGATTTGAAGAGCTGACTCTATTGAGGCTGTGAGATAGAATTTTGCCAACGTGTGGTGTGGCACAGATCATGGAGATATCCTGTATAAAGTTCTTTTGACCTTCGTGGAGGAATTTTGCAGGATTGGGTGGCTTGATTATTGATCTAATGGCAGCTATGGGACAGTGGTCACTTATGTCACTGAGAAGTACTCCTGCATAGGGATAATGATGAGGTTTATTTACCAATATAATATCCAGGAGTGTGCTGTTGAGAGTATTCTTTGGGTTGATCCTTGTTGGTTCTTTGATTAATTGAGAGAATCCATAGGTGTCACAGAAGGTTACCAGGGTGCAGATGCATTAGTCAGCCAATTTAAGTTCATGTCTCCAAGATGATGGTGTCTTCATGGCCCAGATTAAGTATGGATCCTAAATGGGATAGGAGTTTGAGCCTGCAGAGGGGGCCTATAGCAATCAACCAGTTGAAAGGAAGATGTGTTGGAAGGGTTATTTTAATAGACAAGCATTCGAATTCCTTTGGTTGAGATGTAGAATTGAGGCAGGATGCAGAGATATTTGCTTTGACATAGATGGCTACCCCACCGCTTCTGGATAGACGGTCAGATCTGAAGAGCTGATAGTTGGGAAGGTTTATTTCACTATCTTTTGTTGCAGATTTGAGCCATGTTTCAGATATAACCAGATAGTCCGGTAGGTGTGCAACCCAGGCCTGTATTGATGAGAACTTTTAGAGGCTGCAGGCATTGAAGTGAAGAAAACTCAATCCATTTATGGAGGTTAGGTCAGTTGAGAGATCGAGCTTAGTGGGTCCAGGTTGATTTCACAGTGCCAACACAGACCAGCAGAAAGAAGATTAACTTGATGAGGGCACCAAGTGATAGGAGTAGTGAGCAGTCAGGCAGTTTTTCTTCTTTCTTGGGATCCAATATATGGTGGTGATGATCCTGCTGCATGGTTATCGAGATTATCATAGATTGCCAGCTTAATGGACAGGCGTAGGGAGTAATTGTAGTGCCAGTATGGTAGCAGGGGATAGAGGAGTTCCAAACTGGTTGTGAGCCTTTTTGGGGATTCCCAAGATTATTGTGCAGAAGCGGTAGTATAAGTATGTATAGTTTAGGGTATCCACTGGGGACAGTAGAAGGGGGCAGTGTTGAGTGGTCACCCAAGCACCTCGGTATGGGTTCCAACAGTTATCTCATCTGGATCTAAGGAAGGTGAGAAGCAAAGCAGCAGTAGTAGGTGCAGTAGCATGGTGGAGGGTAGGGAGAGGTTAAAGAAAGTAAGATGATGTGAAGAAAATGAGCTTGGGAATTGGCTGGGAGAATAGCTATGGGCAGGGATGAGATTGGCGGGAAGGTGTGTATAAAGAAACACCTGAAGGGGTGGGGAGGCAGGCAAAATTTTGCGGCTTTCCATTACCTTTCTGGCTTTCTCCCGGCCTCCTGGTTCCTCCCGGCTATGCAGTGGCCCGCCTGGGCGGCTCGGAGCCCCTCTGGTGTGTGTGTCCCCAGGGCAGGCTGGCTAGAAGGGAGGGGACAGAGGAGAGGGCAATCAGAAGAAGCACTTGCAGGCATGGCTTGCTAGAGGTGCTAGATTGTAAAACTTTGCACAACAAAGACTGGGGGGTGGGGGTTAGGCGCCTGAGCCGCCTAGCCCAGCACAAAATTGACCCAAAAGACTGTAATTACTATCTAAACAGGTAAGTATGCATTTCACAGAAGTACACAGTAAAACAGCAAAACAGCCCTTTTTAGAGAAGTTAACTTTACAGTACAAACACAAGCAATCTCGACCAGTTTTGGTGGTGCAAAGATACAGCAAAGTCAATGGGAGAAGGCGCACAATCAGAGGCTGGCAAAGTCGGCGGTGCCTCCCCGATTGGCTGTGCAGCTTTCCTGCATCTTTCTGGCTTTCTCCCGCCTCCTGGTTCCTTCGGCTATGCAGTGGCTGCCTCGCCTGAGTGGCTCGAGCCTCTGGTGTGTGTGTCCTCGAGGGCAGGCCGGCTAGAAGGGAGGGGAGAGGAGAGGGCAATCAGAAGAAGCACTTGCAGGCAGTGGCTTGCTAGAGGTGCTAGATTGTAAAACTTTGCACAACAAAGACTGGGAGGGGGGGTTAGGCGCCTGAGCGTCTAGCCCAACACAAAATTGACCCAAAAGACTGTAATTACTATCTAAACAGGTAAGTATGCATTTCACAGAAGTACACAGTAAAACAGCAAAAACAGCCGTTTTTTAGAGAAGTTAACTTT
Organism: Neoceratodus forsteri; assembly: GCA_016271365.2. Classification (NCBI taxonomy): domain Eukaryota; kingdom Metazoa; phylum Chordata; order Ceratodontiformes; family Ceratodontidae; genus Neoceratodus; species Neoceratodus forsteri. The sequence goes on from JADMNL010000026.1 coordinate 220,388,536, forward strand.
ACAGTACAAACACAAGCAATCTCGACCAGTTTTGGTGGTGCAAAGATACAGCAAAGTCAATGGGAGAAGGCGCACCAATCAGAGGCTGGCAAAGTCGGCAGTCACCCTCCGATTGGCTGTGCGGCTTTCCCGTACCTTTCTGGCTTTCTCCCCCGGCCTCCTGGTTCCCTTTTCGGCTATGCGGTATATCACAAGTTTTTACGGGGGGGTTGGGGGATTCCTGCAAACAGACTCTGACACAACCACTTTTAATTTATTTTCTCCGGTTCCCAACTGGAGTCAATTACACCATCATCATATTCATCAACGTCACTGTCACACACATCCACATCTTCTGCTTGGATGCTAGCATGTGGACTGCATGTTGCAACAACAGCAACATCATCATCAGCATATCACATTCATCATCAGCATCTTCACCACCATCACCTGGTATTTTTTAATCACACTGTGAATCACTACATAGAAAATGCGTGACATTAAGTGCCACAGTGGATGGAAAATCACATTTGCTATCATTGACATGATCATCAGAATTCTCAGGTTCAGTAAATGGGGTGTTACTGGGAAGTATGACATCAGCTACACTGCCATCACTCACTTGCACTGCTTCACACTCAACATGTTTGGATACGGTACACTGGTCGGAATTAGAACTTGATGCAACAATGCTAATACTACCTCCACCACCACTAACACCAGTAACACTAACACCACCGACTGGGAAAACATCATTTCCTCCAACTATGAGTGAACTACTGATTGGGCTGTAAAAAACATTGCAGGAGAAATACATTTTCTCACATCAGCAATGCACTACTCCATCCGCGTACTACTACCACGGCCTCAGATCCTCTTACTGCCAACATTGCCATGGCCAGAAACAGCTTTGCTTGCACGTCTCTTTGTAGGCATTTTGGGGGATCAACCACAAATATTATTACCAAATTCAGATTTTGATACGTTCATTTTCTGACTGGAGGGACGCTGGCTGGATGTGAAGCAAAATAAAGAACTGTGGCTTCAGCAACAGATAAGAGACAACTGACACTGTCTTGGAATTAAAACAACTTCAGTAACCAGTGATGGATGGGGTCACAAATCACAAACTCACAAAACAGTCCAGTCTGGTAAAAACCTTTGAACTGGGGTGGGGGGCACTGAATACATACAGTGCTGATTTTTACGATACTACAATACAAACAGCAAAACTAACAACAGAGAACTCGGTCGCAGTACAAAATCAGGCAGCTGAAGTGGATAGCAGGTTCACACTGCTGCACTTAGTTGCACTTACACTAGTCTGTGTCACAAATTTTAAAAGGAGTATTATATTTGATGCACGCAACACTGCACACACAACACAGAACAGTTTGTGTACAATGCTCAACGAGGAATGCAACGCAAATGCAAAAGTTCAGTGTACTGCCACGTAATGTAAATTTCTAATTTAAACAACCTGACCTTATGAAATGCTGCACCACATACACACAACAAACAGCAAGCAAAGTTGTGCTATTACTGACAATTGTACTATGTGTACATTAACACAGTGAGTTATATAACATAAATACAACCAAAAAACAAATCACTAGTTCTCCAACTTTAATCTACCTACACACAGACACGCCCCTTCCCCACACAGCACACTTTCACTGTCTTTCACCACACACACTCATTGTTGTAAATTAACATTCAAAATCCACACAGAAACAAAAACGCTCGATGATGTGAGCACAGGAGGGTTTCCTACAATCGATGAACTACAGTTGGATCCCCCCAAAAAAGCAAAAATGCTTTTTCAACAGCTTTTACAAGATTCCTACAGACAGCTATCAGAGCACACTGTCTCCTATGCCTTCATACTCATACTACCCTGAACTGAGGCTGTGCAGATCAATATAGAGCCCATGTGACCTGAACTCCCATGAATCACTGCAAAATCCGCCTTTGGAGCTCAAAAACAAGGTGAAGTGAGGCGAAGTGAACTTCCACCAATGCACTTTGCATTAAAAATTCAAAAAAGTTTTGACCAGGGAAGGCGGAGTAATGCGAAATTGCTGTTTGCAATAGACTTTGCGTTCCTATTTATGATGCGAAGTACTCCGCTTCGTGTTGCGGAGCACTCTGCGAATCTGCCTTTGCTCCGTGAAACGCTTCGCGGAGCGGATTGAGTTCACTTCGCCCACCACTACTGGGAAGCCATCACCTACAGGAGCTTTCCCCACTCTGAGGGACTTTAAAGCAGTTGCAATCTCCACTGATGTAAGTGGACCCTCCAAGAGGTCTCTCTGTTCAGAAGACAGCTTGGGAAGTTGTATAGTCTCTAGAAACCCAGAGATCTTAGGGGGGAAGGTCCTGTCCTCGAGGAGGCATATAGCTGTGAGTAGAACCCTCTCATTATGCTATTCACATCCTGGAGGCTGGTTTTAACAGTCCCAGTCTGGGGATCCTTGAGTCCAGCTATGCGCCTACTGGTTTGCTGCCTGCGCAATTGGTATGCTAATATTTTCCCACTCTTATCTCACCCTTCCCAGAATGTATGCCGGTTCCAGAGCAGTGCCAGGCCAGTCTTTCTGAAGATCAGTTCATTTAGTTTTTTTTTTTATTTTAGTCTTTGGTAACCAGGTAAGGCCCACTAGGCACAAGTGCCTGTTTTCAGGGGTGACCTGGTAGCATGGGTGGTTAAGTGACTTGCTCAGAGTCACACAGTATGCAAATGGAGGTTGTGAGAATCAAACCCAGGTCTGGTCTGCTGAATGTATCAAGCTTGATGTAGCAAAGTGTCAGGACTTGACGGCAGAATGTGGGGAGGAAGAAGGCATTTGTTTGAGATTATGTTCTGCAGCTGCTGAGGCGCTGTCCAGTTGTGCCATCTCCCTTTCTCTGTCCTGTCTCCTATGAGCAGTGTAACTTATGATTTTCCCCCTCATATTAGCCTTATATGTTTCTCAAGTATTTTTAGCTGATTTGTCAGGGACAGTGTTTTCTTGTAGAAATAGTGCTATTTCTTTTTTGGTCCAGGCCACAAATTTAGGATCCTGCATGAGGAGAGGGTCAAGCCTCCATGTGGGAAAGTGGCCCACAAAGGGACCCAAAGCGAGTGTTAGTTGAACTGGAGCATTGTCTGACATGACCAATGGAAGAATAGTGGAGTTCAGTGTGTACTGAGTTAGGGATTACAAAATGAGCCAGAAATCTATTCTGCTAAAGGTACCATACACTCCAGACGTAAAGATGTAATCATGGTCTGTGGGGTAAAGGATTCGCCAAATATCAACCAATTGAAGTTCATCAGTAAGTCTGTGCACTACTTGGGCATTTTTAATGTGCATTTCTTTCCCCTGGCTTCTATATAATATTGGCACCTGAGTGAGGTTGAAATCTCCTCCAATTATTATAGGGGTACGTTCCTGTAGCATACCCTCGATCTCACTGGATAAGTCCAGAAAGAAGGAGGGGTTGTCCTCATTAGAGGCATATATGTTCACTAATAAAATATGACCAATTGGGGTATCCACAAGAGCGATTACCCATCTGCCTTGAGGATCAGCTTTGCTTTGCAGTACAGACCATGGGAGGGATTTATGAAAGAGTATAACTACCCCTCTTTTTAGTAGGTGCTCTAGCATGAATTTCTTTCCCCACCCAGTCTTTGACCAAATATGAATGGTCTTGTTTAGTTAATTTAGTTTCTTGCAGAAAGACTATCTGGGTTCCCCCATTTCAGATGAGTTAGTACTTTTTTACATTTGAAAGGGGAGTTAAGCCCCCTTACATTCCACGTGACGTAAGTTATATCATCCATATTTCATATGGTAAAAGGAAAGTACATACTGGATAATGTAAGTATCTGAAACGGGGGCGGGGGGGTCTCCCAGATATTAGCTGCATGTGTAATCATTGTATCTGCATATAGGCTACGTCACTGCCTTTGAGACAGGTCTGCCATGGCATAACTATATTACCTAGTTTCCTATTGTACCTTAAGGACAGTGTGTAATAATAATAACAAGAGAAATAACAATGGAAGGGAACATCGAACTATTTACAGCTATACCGCAACTGTGCGCTAAGGGCAAAGTAGACGAGAGAGGAAGGGGATGGAGGGGAAGCTACCCTCCAAGATCCAGTCTGCCCAGCCTAGGTGGGGGGGCTGCATTCTTATGCTGCACTAGGCAGCTATACTTGTATCAAGAAAGAGAGGTGTGTGGTATCAGTGGCTTGGACTAAGCCTGCATCCACCACACTTTCCCTGAGGAGCACCCTGGATGTTGTTTGTTTTTCAAAGTACACCAGCCATCTTTTCTCATGTCCAGGTTTCAGTGCTTAGGGGGATGGGACATAATCATGGTAAAGTCAGATAACTAACCACAGTCATGTTTATCGTATACTGTGTCAGAGAGGGATGGTGATCACCCCAACCATAGCACAGTAAATTAGCTACGGGGGATGGAAGGATGGGGTTTGCTTCAACTAGTTAAACAGAAAAAAGAAAGCATAGTCAGCGTACTATCAGAACAACATATTGTAACATGAGTCCATAAACGTAACTTCTATAGCAACTGGGTCAGGGCATAAGCACACCTCTATTAGCTGATGTCGGGGGAAGGACCTTCCACTTACATTTATTTTGAAATGGAGTTTTAGATTGAGAGCCAAATTTAGACTATGCTATGCTCAGGCCATGAGGATAAAGAAAGTTTAAGGCACTTATCTAAGTTTTCTCCTGCACTGATGTTGACTGAAGGGCTGCTTCGGCTACTAGGATCTGCGAAGGGTGATTCTCTGGGCTTGTATATTCTGGGTCGATGGCTGGTAGTACTGGAATGGAGGCTGTGCCCGAGATAAAAGCTGCAGTCCCTACTTGTATCTCCTCTTCCAGAATGGAGGCCTCGAGCACCATCTCCTGTTCCGGGCACGCGGGGAAGTCCTCTGTGTCTGGCAGCTTCTCTTCCAGCAAGAGAGCATATCTGTTTGAGGAGGCAAAAGTGCTTTTCATTGTGTCTGAAGGATCCATATTCTGGAATCGGAGCTGGACTTCTTCGGCAAGAAGCTCCTGCCGGTGTGTTCTTTTAGTATGTCAACCTGACTGTTGCCTCTTTTGGGATCTTTCGGGACCTACCTGGCCTTTAGCGCCTCCTGTAAAGTGGAAACCGGTGCTGTGAGCTGACTGAATAGGAGATGCGTCATTCCCTAGGCCTTGCTTCGGAGTCATATCCGACGGTCCAATAGATGACGTAGAGTGATTCTTATTCCCTGTATTAGGCCAATTCTGGTTCAGATATTCCATGAGGGCCTTGGAAGTGGAAAAAGAGACAATCGTGCCATTGACATCCTGTCACATTACAGCAGGATAACGAAGGGAGAAGCTAATACCCAGTGCATGCATAAGACTTAGAGCTTCTGTGTATGCCTTCCGACGAAGCACCAATTCACGCGAGTAATCCTGGAAAATTAATATTTTGCATCCTCTCCATAGTAAAGTCCCCAGCTCCCGCACACGATTAGAAATCCAGTCCTTATCTGCAAAATTTAGTATCCTGGCCATTGTGGTCCTGGATCCCTCATCAGGCTTGGGTACAGGATTCAATGTTCTGTGTTCTCTACTAACATACAAAATTTGCCAGCAGATAAAGGCCTAAAGGTCTATCAAGTCTGCTTGAGTGTGCAGCTAGCACCCCTTATTCTGCAGCTGCCCCTCCCTCCCTTCCACCCTTCCCCTTCATTAACCCTTCCCCTTGTCCTGTCCCATCTTCATTTGAAGCAGTCCACTGTTCTACTGCATACCACTTCTGCAGGTAACGATTCCACCCAGCCACCACCCTCTGTAAAAAGTGTCTCCTCATCTCCTCCTGAACCTTCCTCGCTCCAGTCTCATATCATGGCCCCTGGTGGCCCTCCCCTCCCTTGCTTTGAACAGCCCCTCTGTACCCGCCTTGTTTATTCCTTTCATGTATTTAAAGGTTTCAATCATGTCACCCCTGTCTCTCCTCTCCTCCAGTGAGTACATGTTCAACTCCTTCAACCTCCTCTCGTATGATAAGTCCCCCAGCCCCTTGATCATCTTTGTCGCCCTGCGCTGCACCCCCTCCAGTAACTTAATGTCCCTGTTCAGATACGGACGCCAGTACTGCATGCAGTACTCCAGGTGTGGTCTAACTAATGACCTCTACAGTGGCAGAATCACCTCCTCCCTCCTCGAGGATATACCCCTTGCAATACAACCCAGCATTTTGTTGGCCTTTGCAGCTGCCTTCCTACATTGTGCTGAGTTGTTCGTTGACCCTGTAGTGAGCACACCCAGATCCTTCTCCTCCTCTGTCTGGGCTAGCTGCACTCCCCCTAACTGGTAACTCCTCCTTGGGTTCTTCATATCAAAATGCAGCACCTTGCACTTTTTGGCATTAAAGCCCAGTTGCCAGGTGTCTGACCAGGTTTCAAGCTTTGCCAGATCATCCTGCAACCCCTGCCATCCCCCTAGGTCATCCACCACTGCGCCAACCTTGGTATCATCAGCAAACTGACTGATCTTGCTCTTGATGTCCCATGATATGTCTGCAATGAAAATCCCAAACAACACTGGTCCCAACACCAAGCCCTGTGGGACACCGCTCGTCACTGCCCTTGGGTGTAAGAGCTCCCCACCCACCACCACCCTCTGTTGCCTTCCCTGCAGCCAGTTTCCTACCCATCTCACCAGCTTTGCACCCGCCCCGTGCCTACTAACTTCCTTTCCAGCCTTCCATGTGGCACTGAGTAGAATGCCTTACTGAAGTCCAGATACAGGACATCCACTGCATGGCCCCTGTCCAGTTGCCTAGTTACCCAGTCATAGAACTCGACCAGGTTGGTTTGGCAGGATCTGCCAAGTATGAAGCCATGCTGTCTGCTGTCCTGTAGTCCTTTGGCCTCTAGGAGGGCCACCAGCCTCCTTCAGGATAGTCTCCATTAGCTTACCCACGATGGATGTGAGGCTCACTGGTCTATAGTTTCCGGGTTCATCCTTGGGGCCACTCTTGTGGAGGGCACCACATGAGCCATCCTCCAGTCCTGAGGTACACACCCTAATGTAGTGAGGCATTAAATAGGTCTGCCAAAGGTCCTGCAGGACCTCTGCCAGCTCCTTCAGTACCCTGGGTGGATGCCATCTGGGCCTGGCGCCTTGTCCACCTCAGTGCCTTCAAACCCTCTTGAACTCTTCCCTCTATGATTTCCCATCTGTCAACACTTCCCCTGCTTCTGCCATTTCTCCCACCTTGGGTATCACCTCTCTCTTTAGTAAATACTGAGCAGAAGTACTCATTTAGTGCTTCTGCCTTATCGCATCTTGCTTCCACCCAACCCTCCTTCCTAATCCTTACTATGTGGTCCTTACAACTCCTTTTCTCCTGATGTACTTAAAGAAGTCCTTCTCCCCTTCTTAATGCCTTGTGCCAGCCTGAGTTCCAGAGATGCTTTGGCTCCCTTACTGCCCTTGTCACCTCCTTCGATTCTGTCAAGTACTCTCTCTGTCTTCCCCTCCCTGTTTTCTTGTACTTCCTAAAGGCAGCTCTTTCCTCCTTACCTTTTCCATGACCTCCTTGCTCAACCAGCTTGGTTTCTTAGCCCTAGCCTTCTTGCTTTGGGCTTTGCAGCAGGTTTGGTTGCCTCCACTATCCCCAGCTTTATGAGCTCCCACCTCTGGCTAGTGTCCATACTAGATTGAATTCTGGCCAGGTACCCTTTTACCACTTCCCCCATCCTCCCAAAGTCGGCCCTCCTGAAGTCCAGCACTATTGTGCCAGATTCCACTCCTTCCTTGCCCATATCCAATGTGAGCCATACTTAGTGGTGGTCACTCCCTGACAGCAGTTCCTCCACTGTAAGTTCTCTCACAAAGCCCCCATTTGCCAGCACAAGGTCAATGGTATTCCCTAACCTGGTTGGTTCACTGACCATTTGCAGCAGGAAGCTGTCCTGGAAGGCATCCAGCAGTACCTGCTCCCTTCTGTTCCTGGTTGTTGGGGTGCTCCAGTCCACTCCTGGCATGTTGAAGTCCCCTACAATCACCACACTACCCTTCTCGCAGGTCCTCCTGATCTTTCCCGCTAGTTCCTTGTCTAACTCCTCCATCTGAGATGGTGGCCTGTACACCACTCCCATTCTAAGAATCCTATTCTTGGAATCCTGGATTTGCACCCAAAGTAACTCCGTACTACCCTCCTCCCCTTCCTCCCTTACACACTTCAGTCCTTTCTTCACATATAGTGCCACTCCCCCTCCTTTCCCAATCACCCTGTCCCTACGAAATAACCTGTACCCTGTTACAGACAGGTCCCAGTCATTATATTGGGTGGCCCATGTTTCCATGATGGCTGCAATGCCCACCTCTCCCTCTGCCATGAGAACCTGTAACTCTGCAGTTTTCCTCCCAAGGCTCCTAGCATTAAGGGTAACCACCTTCCACCCTTCCCCCTCCCATCCTGTCCTCCTTTCCTAGCATCACCAATAGTACTTGCCATTTGTTCTTTGTCACTGTTATGGGAGTAAGCTCATATGATTTCCCAACCTGTGGTCTCTGCATATCTCTTCCCCAGCTGCCACCCCCCCACTAGTTAAATTCCAACTTCCCTATATATACTCTTCCATCCTCTGTTTCAACACTTTTTCCCTCCTCACCAAGTGTAGTCTATCCTTGGCATAGAGACTACTGTCCTCCCAGGTCCCTCCTCACCCCCCACAACAGCCCATACCCTTTAGCACAACACCAGCTTCTTAGCCATCCATTAAATTCCTCTATTCTCAGCTTTCTTGTTGTGCTTGCCTTGGCACCGGAAGTTTCTTGAAAAGTTACTGATCTTCCTGCCCCTCACATAATTGTGCTAGTTCCTCAAACCTCCTCTGGACTATATCTACTGTCTTGTCAGCCAGGTCGTTTGTCCCAAGATGTATAATAAATGAGGCTTGTCCCTACCTCTTCTAGCATATTTCAGAACAGACTGTCCCACCCTGTCCGCTGTTGTCATTCCTGGCATGGCCTCCACCCAAATGCGACTATGCCTCCCACTTGCTACCCCACCTAACTCCTCTTAGTATTGAGTCTCCCAGCACTAAGATTCCACCCTCTTACTCCCTGCTTGCTTCCATTCATCTCCTTCTCTCATTTCCAGCTCCTCTTCTTCCTCCTGCACATTATTTCCCTTTTACCCTGTTGCAATTCTCCCAGCAGAACTTCCCTGCTCCAGTTTGGTCCAGGCATTTATCAATTACCCTCTAATTTCATCATTTCCTCCTCCACCTTCTTCCTCTCTAGCACTGCACAACTATTTTCTGAAGACCCTTCACAAATGCCCACTCCCTCTCCCTTCATAGTAACCTGTTCTCTCCTTTCCACTCCATGACTTTTGCCACTTCTTCGCCTCCCCTCACAAGCCCGTATCTCCTCCTTCCATTTGTCTTTTGTCTCCTGACCTGGTTTCCCCAGCAATTGTTCTTCCTGGCCTGGGCCCCTATGTCTCTGCTTCCCTTCTTCTGACCCTCTCCTCACCACTGTTGGCTTAAATCGCCCTTCCTCATCTCCCTTCTTCCCTCCAGTATTGGGCCAAACCCACCCCAATCTGCCTTGCCTGTCTTAGTTCCTCCTGCAGTCCCTCAATCTCCTTTCTAAGTTTTTCTATGTGGTTGCACACTAAACATCCTCCACACTCCAGGCAATGTTTAGAAAGATTGGTGCACCGCAGTTGCAGCCTACCACCCTACCCATTGCTGTCGCTGCTCACCAGCTTACCCCCACCCTTCCAGATGCAGGATACCAAACACTCCCAAGTCTCCCTCCCTCTATCAGTGCAAAACATTTTCTTTATTTCCTTACCTCCTTTGTTGCACACGTTTAGATATATTGAGCAACTGCTTTTTATATTCCTATCCTTCCTATCCACACTCAAAAAGAAACTTAAGTAGCCATTGCACAACCTTCTTCAAACTTCTACTCCTCCTTTTCCCAATGCAATATCAGTGAGAAGAAGTAATAATGAAAGCTCCTAGATTTGCATTTACTTCCCTTCCACTGAGAGAGCAGTCTCCTCTTCACTTGAAGCTGCTCCTTTCCTGGATGTCTGCTTTTGCAGACTTCTCTCTCTATAATAAAGCCTGGGGGTAGCTCATGTTTTAGAAGCTCAGGTAGGGCATTGTAAGAATCAGCTCTGGGATATATGAGACTTGACTAGCAGGTTGAAACTGTTTACAGCTAAAATAATAGAATGTGCTATGATTGAAAAAAAAGTACAAGCTCAGCGATGTGCAACCATCAGAAAGGGATGGGGTGCAGATGTTGATGTACTATAGTTACTTTAATATTTGGGAACAAATGACCAAATGTGTGCTTAATGATGCTTGTTTTGACTGGAAAGTATTATGAAAGGCTTATCTCATGTAAAGCAAACATTGGTTACATTTAGTTACATCCAACTCATGATGCAGCTAATGTGTGTATATAAGGCTGACTGTAGCTGTCTAAAGCAGCGCAAGAATAATAAACTTATATGCTATGATGAGTGCATAATAAGTTGTAGAAGGAACCTTGCTGAAGAAAATAAACTTCTAAGTTTATGAAAACTAATACCTGAGTGTCTGACTCATTTTAAACAACACAACGCAGAAACAAATAGGTCACATTCTTACAGGCATCATATAAAAATTTCAGAGGATTCCCCCTTTCTGCATATTCTGGAAATCCTAGAATCCGAAGATTGTTCTGTCAGCTCCTGTTCTCGATATCATCCATTTTTGCCTGCAGGGAGTGTTTAATTCGACCTTGCTTCTGGACAGTTGCATTAAGGGAATCAATAACCTGAGTATTTACTTGTACTTAGGTTTGTGCGATATGGATTCTTTTGTCCATTTGCTGAATGGCAGTTGTGGTATTATTTGATGCCACTGTAACCTCTGACATGCGCTGCATGAGTGCGGCAAACATCCCGCTGATTTGTTGTGCATCTAGGCCAGCTGAGATCGGACCCCCGTTGTGCACCATGCTAGGTTGCTGAGAGCGCCAAAATATATCCATTTATGGGACAGCGGCGTTTCAAAAAACAGACGTGTCGTTTGCCACGGTAGGTTATAATTGTTCTGATCCACTACACCAAGCTTTCTGGTGGATTGAGGTGGTGTAATTCTGCAATGTTTAGCCCGGGCAACAGCGCAGTGGATTCAAGCGGCCATTCATGGTGAGAGCCAAGCCACACCCCCTAGAAGCAGACATTTATTGATGAAGAAGGGGGGGGTCCAAAGTGATGGGTGCAGATGAGAGGTACAATACCTCTGCTACTGGGCAATATGAGGGTATCTACAGAAATCAGTGTTAAAAATGGTCAGAGAACTTAAACTAAGGCAATAGAAGACAAATCCCTTGGCAATTTAAAAGTGATGATGATGATGATGATGATGAAGAATTATGTAAATTACGGATTGTAGGAATATCCAGGAATTCTTAAAGCAGTCAGTATGGCCACAGCTGGATTACCACATGATGCTGATGGCGGATAAAGTTGTTTAAAATGTAACCAAATGATTTGAGTCCTTGTATATGAGGGGCTGGTAAGGGAGTATGGAGGTAATGACCAAGTCATGTAAACAGAATTTCAGTTACTGCGAGGATACTTTAAAAATTACAGCATTATTACTCACAAGCTTTGATTCACAAAAGAAAGATGACACTGCAGGGATCTGCCAGAGGCCTCTAAAGGACACAGCAAAGGTGCTCATTAGGGACAAGTCTGAGGACTGAATTCATTGACAATTTAAATGAACAGTCTTTTAGAATGGAGAGAGAGAGAGAAAGAGAAAGAAAGATATTTGTCTTAAGTAACATCAGACTAAAGAGATGTCAGTTTCCAAAAGGATCAAGTAATGTCAGAATCACGACAGAGAGAGAATATAATTTCAAAAACTCCAAGTTCAAGGCAATCTTGTTGTAATTAATTTCTGTCTGTTAACAAGGTACCACTTTTATCTGCAGACATTTTCCCTGTTGCATCATAACTGTATAAAAAAATTACTTTTTTTTTTTTTTTGGTAACTTAATTTATACTCCACTGCCTTGGGGAGCTCTTTTCAGCATCCTCGGTGGTTCCCAGCCTCTACCTCCCACCATGACATCCAGATCCTCTCCACTTGTGCCACCCAGCACCACCTCTGATTCTGAACCCCTTGGTGGTGGGGCCACCCTTCCACCCAGGCTGCGCTATCTCAAGGGCAAACTGCCAAGCGCACGAGAGGCTGAGTGGAGAGGAAGCCAGTCCGGTATTGGAAGTGTGGGCTGGGAGGCTGAGGTGCCTTCACCTATCCCCAGGAGTGGAGATTTTCTGCTTTATTATATGGTTCCTGTCCCTTGGAGTGTGGCTTGACAAGGCAATGTTATGCTGTAACTCTGCCCCCTGCATCTGTGGCATCTCTGACCTCTGCCAGAGGCCGCTCCAGGAGTGATCACTCCCCAGAACCCTTCCCGGGAAGAGAGAGCAGTCCTCTAGATGCTCAATCTCTTCCTTCCCCCGAAGACCCCCGATGTCCCAGGCTCGTTCTTGAACCCGGGTCGCTGGCGTGGTATGAGATTTGGCGTCCAGTGCCTCAACCCTCAGCACCACTGAGCTGGCTCCTCTGTATGAAATTACTTAACCAAGCATTTCTCGGTTCTTTGAAGGCAGATGGAAGTGAATACATGGTACAGGTATTAAGAGGACCCCAATGGAGCCTCAAAAATATCAAAAACATCACTGGCTGCATTAACAAAATGTTCTAAGTACTGAATTTCGTGATGATAGTGGTGCATGTGGGATGTGAAGAAAGACTTGTTGCCAAAGTGGGCTGAGTGTGGAGGGTATTATGAACCTTGCTGGTAGCAAAATAAAATCTTCAAAATAGCTGCTACCGCTTCTGACGCCGGCAACCAGGGTTCGGGTGTGAACTCGGATCATCGGGGGCCAGCTGGGAGGAGAAAGATGGAACATCTCAGGGACCACTCTCCTCCTCTGGGGTTTGGAGGGTTGCTGTCCCCGCTGTAATACCATCACCTGGGTGACCATGGGTGGAGGTGCAGCCTGGGGATGCCATGGGTGGGGAGGAAGCTGGCCAAGTTCTGAAGCGGCTCCATGCTCTGCTTGCTTATGCTTCTTGGCCCCCCTAGCAAGCCAGCTTCCTCAGGGACAGGGTGTGACTACGGAAGAAAAGTCCTGCAGCCAAGCCCGATAATGACATCCAGTACCTTGCCCTGGAGAGGACCGAAACCAGACAATCTTGGGCCACCTGATGAAGACAAATAGCAGTTAGGGGGGAGTGGAATGGGGGACTGCTCTCTCCTTCCATGCCGGGGGGGAAGCCTTGCAATGTGTAGGTGGGCAACAATAGGAGGTCCCGGGGTAGGCCTAGTCTAGCACTAGAATACCTTGGAGAGTCCTGAGGGAGTGTTAAGGCTGCGGTGACCAGGGGGCCAAAATAAAGAATATATATATAAAAAAAAAAAAATTTCAAAATGCATCTGATTGTGCTGCAGTGTTAGTACTGGATTTTAGACAAGGTCTCTTCTGTTCAACTTGTACCCATGTTGTGAGTTTCCAGCCTGAAGGTGAAAGTGCTATCAAGGGAATGCACTCACCTACATTACAGTGGAAACAGTTTATTTATTTTGGCAGCCTTTCAGAGCAGAACCTTGCCCCAATGATCTTAATGTCCTGACAACCTCATAACTATATCAGGGGGTAGCAAGCAACCCCATGAAGAAACAGTAAAGGGTGTGTGAAACATTGGGGTAAGGTCCTCCCTGTGTTTCATTACAGTTTTGTCTAGCTCCGGAATGTCTTTCAAATAAATTACTTTTGCATCCAGTGCTATTTTATCGAGTGTGTCTGCTGCGTGTTTCTGACTTTTTAGAGTGGCTTGCTGGGAGTGTCAGTCCTGTGTTTGGAAGTGCTGTTAACCTAGCTAGATGGACATTTTCAGAAGATAAATACTAAAATAAGGATGCAGTCTTCATTGTTCAATGAAACCCTTTTGAGAAGAAGTTAAATTTGTCTCCTGTAAATGTTATCTTGTGTGGAATATCAGTATAGCAAGAAAGATGGTTGGCATACAGCATGTCAGAGGGTTCAAATACAGATTTATTAGACAAAGCAAGTTGAGAGTACGACTTTGTTTTACCGTTGTGTCCAGACAGCCAGGATAGTTCAGTAGGTACACATATACAAGATGAACAGTACATAACACAGTCAATACATCACAGTCATAGGCGGTGGAGCCAGGGGGTTGGGGGTGTCCGCTGACCCCTCACTTTCAAAAGTAAGGGTCAGAATGTACATTTTAACCCCTCACTTCTGATACAGGATTTACTAGCCTGTTATCTTTAGTCTGAGGCACACACCAAACACATTCACTGGAAGTCAACGAGAGCTAATGTTAGATGAGCTCACTGAATTGCTGATTAATTGTTACACACCCTTCCCCTAATGGCACACAAAAACAACTTTTTCAGCCTTTCCCTAGGAATAGAATGTGACAAAGGCTATAATTTGTCAAGTGTGTGTGTGTGTGTGAGACAAACCAACCCAGGAGAAAGAAACAGATAGGGAGCTGATGCTAGCCATCCAAAGGATGGCAGACAAGGGTGAGGTAGTACTGGTTGGAGACTTCAATATTCCAGACGTGGACTGGAGCATCCCAGCAGCAGCAGCATCAACTAGGAGCAGATTTATCCTGGACTCCCTTCAGGATGCCTTCCTCAAGAAACTGGTCATGGAACCAACTCAGCAGAAGGCAATACTGGACCTTGTGCTCACAAACAGGGACAGTGTGATGGGGTAACAGTGGGGAGCACCTGGGGAACAGTGACCACCAGTCATTGTGGTTTGAAATCACAGAAAAGCAGAACCAAACCACACAAAACACGTATCCTAGATTTTAGGGGCAAACTTTGGGAAAATGGGAGATACTTGAAAGAGGCATTAAGGAATGGGGTAGGAATCAGGGTTGAGGAACAGTGGGCAGTATTTAAAATGGGGATTACAAGAGCAACAGAATTATGCAGTAAGCAGGTTAGCAAGAGGAAAAGGAAGAGGATACCATTATGGTTTTCAAAGAGGTAGCAAAGAAAAGTGAAAGCCAAAAGATGCATTCAGGCAATACAAAAGACAGAGGCAGACGGGATAGGGAGAAGTACCAGGAGAAGCAAAGGGAGGCAGGAGGTCAGTAAGGAAGCCAAAGCTCAGACAGAAGAACACATTGCAAAATCAGTGGGTGAGGGGACAAACCTTTACAGGTACATAAGTGAAAAAAGAAAGGCAAAGGGAAGGGTAGTGAGACTGAAAGGGGAGGATGGGGGCTGCGTGGAGGATGACAACAGTAAAGCTGACATATTGAACAGGTATTTCTGCTCAGTCTTTACTGAGGAAAAGGAGGGTAATGGGTCTGAAGGGAGTACAAGGGGTAAGAATGGTGCAGAAATGGACACAAGTCCCTTTACACGAGAAAGGTTCCTGAAAGAACTGGTAGTAATAAGAGTTGATAAAGCAATGGGGCCAGATGGGGTGCACCCCAGGGTCCTTAAAGAACTAAGAGAGG
The DNA here is from genome assembly GCA_016271365.2 of Neoceratodus forsteri. Lineage (NCBI taxonomy): Eukaryota > Metazoa > Chordata > Ceratodontiformes > Ceratodontidae > Neoceratodus > Neoceratodus forsteri. The sequence continues at coordinate 220,404,124 of JADMNL010000026.1, forward strand.
TGGTGGCTGAACCTCTGGCTATCCTGTTTAGCCGATCACTGGAAACAGGGGAGGTACCCAAAGACTGGAAGACAGCAGATGTAGTCCCCTTATACAAAAGTGGGAACAAAGAGGAAGCGGGAAACTACAGACCAGTCAGCCTCACCTCGGTAGTGGGGAAGATCATGGAAGCACTACTGAAGGAGAGACTGGTGGAACATCTGGTTGTCAATGGACTACCGGACCCAAGGCAGCATGGTTTCACCAGGGGGCGGTCATGTCAGACCAACCTCATTGAATTTTTTGACTGGGTGACTAGGGAGGTGGATCAGGGGAGGGCAGTGGACATGGCCTATCTGGACTTCAGCAAGGCCTTTGACACTGTGCCACATAGAAGACTATTAAACAAACTGGGGAGTATGGGTGTGGGCAGGACAGTAGTGTGGTGGGTAGGTAACTGGCTGGGCGGCAGGACACAGAGGGTGGTGGTAAATGGATGTCACTCCACAGAGGGAAGAGTGATCATTGGGGTACCACAGGGATCAGTGCTGGGACCCGGTCCTATTCAACATCTTCATCAGTGACATTGCGCAGGACCTAGAAGGCAGAATTTCACTGTTCGCTGATGACACAAAGCTCTGTAACAGAGTAGACACACTAGAGGGTGTAGACAGAATGAGAAGGGACCTGCCAGAAACTTGAAGAATGGTCAGGGGTTTGGCAGTTGAAATTCAATGCAAAGAAGTGCAAGATAATGTATATGGGGCACAAAAACCCTTTCACAATATATCAGTTGGGGGGTGAGGATATAGCATGCACCAAGCAGGAAAGGGATCTTGGGGTTATCATCTCTGATGACCTCAAGTTAGAGAAACAGTGTGACAAGGCAGCAGGTAAAACAAATAGGATGCTGGGATGCATAGGCAGGGGCATCACCAGTAGGAAAAGGGAGGTCATAATTTCGCTATACAAGACACTAGTGAGGCCCCACCTGGAGTACAGTGTACAGTTCTGGAGACCTTACCTACGTAAGGACATAGACAGGGTAGAGAAGGTTCAGAGGAGGGCAACAAAGATGGTACATGGATTGCATCACAAGTCCTATGAGGACAGGTTGAAGGAACTGAATATGTACTCCTTGGAGCAGAGGAGGGAGAGAGGGGATATGATAGAGACATACAAGTATCTTACAGGGAGGAACAGGGTGCAGGAATACACTATTTTTAAGTGAAAAAGATGTTCCAGGACTAGAGAGCATGGGATGAAGTTGGAGGGAGGATGATTCAGAGGAAACATGAGGAAGAATTTCTTCACAGAACAGGTGGTGGACAGGTGGAACACCCTGCCAGAGGAAGTGGTGGGGGATGAAACAATCATGGGATTTAAGAATGCATGGGATAGATATAAAGGAATTCTGGAGGTCAGGGGTAAGGGGCAACGGACTTCTAGGAAAACATAAACTGAACTTACAAGCTCAAATGGGCAGACTGGGTGAGCCACAGGCCCTTATCTGACGACACTGTCTATGTATCTATGTATCGGGTCTAAGACTGCTCCCTCCTGAGTGGATTCCAATACTAGTTGTCTAAGGCATGCCCCCTGCAGGGCATCTAGAATGACCCTGCTCTTTTTTTTTTTTATTTGTTTTTATTCAAAAGATTTTGTACATTACTACACTTAGGACAATGTTTTTTAGGCAAAAGATGCATTGGTTATGTTCAGCTTACAAGTAGTCAGAGACTGTATAGTAAGATACAGAGGAATTTTCAGTCAATTTTGATTGTATTCTGGGTGAAGCCTAGGGTGACGTAGTTAATGTAGAAGTAGGTTTGGGCCAGGGCATGCCATAAATTACCAACCCTTTGCAAAGTTAATAGAATTAGAGAGCCAAATCTAGATTTTGGGAGAAAACATAATGAGACCACAAATTCCATTTTCAAGCCTGTATTATAGAATTCCCCTGAAGCTCCAGATTAAAAGTCTCGGCTTTATACATTTCTACCATTATTTGTCTCCAATTATGTATTGTGGGAATCTGTGTTTTCATCCAAAGTCTCATGATCGCTTTCTTCGCCGCCACGAAACACAGCGGGAAGATACTCTTTTCCCGGGGGAGTGGTCTAGGTAGATCCCCAAAAGGAACTGTTCAACTGTTAATTCGATAGGCTCCGAAAACAGAATGGACAGTTCATCCTGAAAAGTTGCCCAGAACGGCATAAGATGCGAACAGGACCAAAAAATGTGAAAAAGGGAGGCCCGAGGGCATCCACACTCCCTCCAACACCTACCATATGAGTCTGGGAGGTACTTGATAAGGATTGAGGGGGCCCTAAAATATCTCGAGCGACACTTCCAGGCAAACTCCCTCCAATACGGGGATGAGATTGATTTTATTTCAACCAATGCTGCTCTAAGCCATAGTTCTTGAGAGATTTGTAGCTGTAAATCGCTATTCCAAGCCGATAGCGTTAAAAGTGAAGTATTGGGGAGACCAGCCTGAAGTTCAGAGTGAATCTGGCCAATTATATGTGATCCTAGTCTCCCCTCAATGGTGTCAATAAATAGTTTCAAAAGTTTTGAGATTGGGGAAGGAAGTTTGGGGGATATTACTTTATTTCTAAGGAGATGGTTCCGGACTTGAAAGTATCTGAAAAAGGTCCGAGGCTCTTAGGGAAAATTGAAATTGTAGTTTATCGAACGAGGTAATGCCTTCAGGTGAGAGAAACTGATAGATATGGGAGAGGCCCAGTATTCGCCATTGTAGAAAGGCCTGGTCCATACTGTTCAGAACAAAGCTTTCATCATGAGATAATAATTTACAGAACTCAAATATCTGTTGAATAGAACCTGCCTTTCTCAATTGTTTCCATAACCTGTACGTTTGGGCAGTAATATGGGTGAGGGCTGAGGGGGTTAAGGAGTTACCGTCTGTGGAAAACAAGATTTTATTGATATCATGTAAGTCGTTATGGTGGAATTCTATGGACTTCCAGGAGAATTATAGGAAGATGTTAACCAAAGTACTAGGGTTGAAGAAACTGTACTTGCCATATAGGAGGAGATCTGGGGTCCCAGCCCTCCCTGTTTAGGGATAATTTAAGAGTGGAAAGACTAATCATGGTGGTTTCCTTCCCCAGATGAAATCCTGAATCATTTTGTTCCATGAAGTGAAGTAAAATTTGGATGGGAAGTAGGGAATGGTCTGGAATAAGTACAGTATACGGAAGGATATTAGTACGTAGTATTAGAATCTTTGGTGTAAAGAAATACAATAGGTGGACCACTTGTTTAGGTCTGACTGTATTTGAATGTTAGGGTTCATAGTTAGTGAGCTCAATAACTCCTGGGTCAAGAGTAAGATGGATCCCCAGGTATCTTATTTTAGTGGTCCTCCATTTAAATGGAAATACTTTTCTGATCTGAGGAGGGGGGGGGAGTAGTTAAAGATAATATTTCTGTTTTGTTTATGTTCAATTTAAATTCAGCTAGTTTTTCAAACTGGGCAAATATTTTCCAGGCTGCTCGGATCGAGTTTGAGGGAGATAGCAATGTTAACATGATGTCGTCAGCAAATAAACATAATTTATATTCAGTTTGCCCTATAGGGATCCCTTCCACTTCAAATGTATTCCGAAGGCAAGCTGCCAAAGGCTCGATGGATAGAGCAAAAAGATAAGGGGACAATGGACAACCCTGTCTGGTCCCTCGATACAGGTAGAAAGGAGTGGTAATGGAACCATTAACTCTGATATAAGCCTTGGGAGAATTGAGATAAATTGCAATGAGAAGTGAAAAGCCTTGAGGGTCTCCCATAAGAAGGCCCATGAGGCCCGATCGAAGGCCTTCTCAGCATCAAGGCTTATAAAGACGGATGGGATCTGTCTAGTGTGGACAAATTCTTGGAGGAGAAGGACCCTACGTATGTTATTCATTGTGTTACGATTTTTAACAAAGCCAGTTTGGTCGGGGTGTATTATAGCAGGGATTAATTTTTCCAGTCTGGATGATAAAATTGCTGTATACATTTTATAATCAACATTTAAAATGGAAATTGGTCTATATGATTTAGGATCAGAAGGATCCTTATTCAGTTTTAAAATAGGGGCTATTGTGGCATTCTCCCAAGAGGGGGGAAGGGTTTCTCCTCTGGATATTTCATTGAAAAGCATCAGAAGTCTTGGAGTTAGGATATTTTTAAACTTCTTGTACAATTCTGAGACAAAACCATCCGGACCCGGACATTTTCCTGGCTTGATATTTTTAATGGCTTCTTCAATCTCAAGGTCCGAAATTGGGGTTAGTAGGGAATAGCTTTGATTGGGAGTGAGAGTTGGGAGATTTGCTTGGGCTAGGATGTGTACGGAATCTGGTTTAATGGGGTAGGAGGGGAATAAAGTTTGGTATAATAGTCTATAAATGTCTTATGGATATGGGAAATTGAGTGCTGGGTTTGACCAGATATGGGATTCTTAAGATGGAGAATGACAGAGGATGCTTTATTGTGTCTTAATCTATGGGTTAAATTTTTAACACTTCTAGGGCCCCCCTCATGAATGGTCTGTCGAAGGTAATAAAGGGATTGCTGAATCTTATTGTGAACGATTTTCTGAAGGTCCACCTTTGTATCTCTTATCAGGCACTGGAGATCTGAGTCTCCATCCCTGTAGAGGAGCTGATAGTTCTTAAGCTGGTTAGTTAACCTAAGGTACTCAAGGTCTCTATCTTTATTTTTTTTTGAAGCAAAAGCTATTAGTTCACCTCGAATTGTCGCCTTCATGGCGTCCCAGAGCATACTCTGAGATATTGAGGGGTCAGCATTTTCTGCAAAGAATCTTGGAATTTTAGTTGATAGGGAATCTAGAAGGGTCTGATCTGATAGAAGAATAGGATTAAGTCTCCACAACGATCTCTTTCTTTCTCTACCCATATCGAGAGAGACTATCAGGGGATGATGGTCTGATAAAAATTTGGGGCCAATGCTGATGTCTTGAATCCGCGACAAATGTTCATAGGTAGTCAGAAAATAGTCCAATCTTGAGTAGGTATTGAACCTAGCGGGATAATAAGTATATCCAGGATCTGAAGGGAAAATTCCGTGCCACACGTCCGTCAGACCCAGGTGTTCAATTGTTTTCCTAAAGTGTCTAGCCGTGTTATTGTTCCTATGTCCAAGGGGTTTTGAGCAATCTAAGTCTGGGGTTAAAGTTAAATTTCATTCCCCACCCATAATCAGCTGTCCCTTCAAATTGGAGAGGAGGACCGAGATGAAACGTTTATAAACTTGGAAGGGCGAACCAGGAGGAAAATACACATTGGCCAATGTAACCTGAGTACCAAATAGAACAGCTTGAAGAATAACATAGCGTCCCCCAGGGTCAACATGTGTATGTTGAATGTCCAATTGGGTATTATTAGGAATCAAGATGGCCGTTCCTCTCCGCCTACCCCTAGGGTAAGAGGAGGCCACCACTTTATATCTTCCGCCCCATTGCAATTTTAAATGTTCTGCTTCTGAAAGGTGAGTTTCTTGTAGGAAGATAAGGTCTGAGATTTGTTTAGATAGGCATTGCATTAACCTGGCCTGCTTAATAGGGTTGTGAGTCCCATTTATATTATGGGAAAAGACTTTTACTGGGTTCAGCGCGGGCATACCTATCGAGGAGTGGATTATGATTAATTACCTGTGTCTTTTCTTTCCAGGAAGAAGAAAGAAGAGGGGACCCGGACCACTCTGACCCCCCAGGAAAATAGGACCCTGGCTTCACCCAAACCTTTGAAGACTTCTTACAATCCTGTATCAATAAACTTAATATACAAGAGAAAAAGCAGTACGTAGTGTAGTTTTTTATCGATTTCGACCCCCCCACCCCTTTTGCCCACTCTGTAGGGGCCAATATGTAACAATTAACAGAACTATATACAAAACAGGGTTAACCAAACTGTTGATCTCCATAGTGATCTCTTGTACTTTGTTGTAATGACAATGCAAGGTGTGAACTGGAGATAAACTTATATATAAAAAGACTTCAACGTAGAAGCAGCTCATCTAGAGCTACTTGGGAAGTTTCCACAACTGGGGCCTGAAAGGGCCCTAGTGGAGAAGGGGTTCTTGACCCGAGCCCGGTAAAAGTACCGGGCACAGGAACTGAGCCCCTAATGGAGCAGTATCTAGACTACTCCTAAGGTGGTTCAGTATCCGCTTAAAGAGAAGGTGATTACCAAAATTGCTGAATAGCTCACTGCCTCTATCTGGTAGGTATGGCTAAGTGAAGATGTTATATTCAGAGGGTATCAAGTAGGGTACTAGAGGGGGAGAGACACGTCGGTATACACCATCGTGGCATGTATACCCCCACCAACTAGGAAGTGGTTGGGAGTGTAAGAGGAGAGGGAAAGAAAGAAAAAAAAAATAAAGGGGGGGAGGGGAGCCCCTGTTTTGCTCCTTCCTCCCCCCACCTCGTTTATATGGCACCCAAAAGGTTCATCTGAGACTCTTAAGAGGGGGGGTCCGAAGGAACTCAAAGTTGATTTGGGGTCCAGTAAGTTCCTAGGGACAGGGAAAATATGTCTTGCCTTGCCAAAAGCAATTCCATTTCCCAGGAGAAGGGAAGTCATCTCAGGCAGTATCATACTCGCACTGTCATTAAGGGTAAAGCAAGGAGGATTCACTGTGTTGGGAATGGAACCAATTATACCCCCCCCGACACTGTCGACCCATAAGCTAAATATGTTAAATATTTATCCTCTCCTCCTCCGCTCACCATGGAATCCTCCATCCTCCTAGGCCAATGGAGCAGCCCCTAATCCACCCCCCCCTCGCTAAGGGTAAACATCGTTTGATCTGAAAAAGGATCGCAGTGCGACAGCCTCGATTTAGAGCCCTCAGGACGACAGGGGGCAGCCAAAGATGGTGAGAGTTCCAGCTGAAAGAAAGAAAACCTGGGGGAACCTCAAAGTCTGGTCAGCACATCACTCCACTGCGTGCGGGATGGGATACCAGAAAAGAAAAGCTGTCAGAAGAGCCAACGACTGGGCGGGTAAGTTAGCTTCTTAGTAAGCTGCTAGGGTCTCCCCACGTCCACTCCACTCTACGGGGAATTCACCAGGACAAGGAGGCAGTGTAAGGAGCAGGTGTAAGCTCCTGGTAGAGACCCTCAACCCGATGGTAAAGCGCCCTGCTAGGGCTGCTCACCTCCCACCTCACTACCTCGGTTCCCCCCCCCCCAGGAAGGGATCAGCTAGACCTCTTAGGATGCCGATCGCATGCCACTAGGTGGAAACCTTCGACACTGGGCCGAATCAGCCAGTAGGTCCACCCAGTAGAGGTGAGGTAAAGGAGGAGAGGAGGGCGAGAAGGGGCAAGAGGAAGGGAGCCGAAGGGCACCCGAGGGAGCAACCAGGTGAAACTCGCAGGAAGCCAAACCTGAAGTAGATAAAGGAAAAAGCTGCCCCCGCTCTAAAGTTAACCACCTCCAGGGTACACTGTTGACCAAAGGAAATAGATAGCTCCGGACACACCAAGGCAGCGACCAGGAGGGGGAAAGGCCTACACTTTTCATGGTCAGTGGGAGAAAGACCCCGAAGGTGAAGAGCCCCCTCCACGTCCCCCCTCCCAGCCACCAGGAACCAGGAAAACTGGTAGGATCCGATGTTCAGTCCCTTTCAAAAATGGGACATTATTAAAAAACTGGCAAGTTCAGCAGCAGACAAAAGGATATGTTTATATACATTTGAAAGTCTCTTCATGTTGTTGCAACACTTCTAAATTGTTGGAGTCTCTGGAGCAAGGTCTGGATCGTATCAGGTTCTGTGTGCTCTCACTGTTTGTTTTGAAGCTGTGATCTCCGGGAACGTTGCGTTGTGTTTGCTGTTGGTTGCTCTGGGATGATACCTCGCGTCTGGAGATCGCTAGAAGCTTCGGATGCCGAGGTGTAGATCTGGGTTCCCGAGGGTAGATGCACCACTAACTTAGCCGGGTAAGGAGTTTTAAATTTGATTTGTTGGGCCCTGAGATGCAGAAATATAGGCGCGTAGTCTCTTCTTTGCCGCTCCGTCAAGGGGGCATAATCATTATCCATCAGAATGCGTGTTTGGCCCCATAATATTTTCCCCTTTTTCCAGGCTTTGATTAGTAATGTTTCCTTAACCTGGTAGCTTAAGAATCTGATGAGGAATGATCGGGGCCTGGCATCGGGCCAGGTAGGCTTTGGGCCCAAGGTGCGATGGGCCCTCTCAATGTCAAGTTGGATCTCCAGGTCAAGAGTTAGGGCCGTGTGGAGGAAGTAGTCAGCAAAAGCTCTGGGATCAAAGCCCTCCTCCCCTTCGGGGATACCAAATACCCTAATATTTCATCTCCAACTCCGGTTTTCTGCATCTTCTTGGCGCTGAGATTGTGTGATTTGCTCTGATAGGATTGTTTTAATTGTAGTCTCCAAGGTATCTAGGCGTGAAGCGTTAGCCGTTATCTGTGTGTCGGCCTCTGTCAGATGGGCCTCCAGATTAACCAGGTCACTCCTTAGGTCTTTCAAAGAGTCACGGACCTCTTCACGGAAGTCTGAGATGGCTTGAAGTATCACCTCAGTAGAGGCAGAGGCCTCTGGTGGCTTCCTGGACTGCTTGGTTCTTTGTTGGTGTTGACGCTTTCTGTCGGAGCCATGCGAGGATATGGAGTGGGCCTCACAGTCGTCGGAGAGCATCTCATCTTTCTCTGTTTGGTCTGCAATCGGTAGGAATCGATTTCTGGAGGACTTAGCCATAGCCAAATAATGACTCTGGGCAATCTTAGATATATAATAGGTTGTTCTGAAGCACTATTTTTACGATGATTGCTCTGTTTTGGAGTTTATTAGGCAGGAGCTATTCTTTCGAGAGGTTCTCTAGGGCATATTGGAACCGGAATTCCCAATGACCCTGCTCTTTGATATGGCTGCAGCAAATGCACTCCAGTTAACATCTGGCATATTCATCAACAATATCTCCCCTTTTCTGCCATTCCAAGGGTACCTTCTATCATTTCCTTTCCCATTTCCTCCCCCTGAGAGGGGGTCTGTATACAACCCCTGTGCAGATTGTGGTGCCATTGCCTGTCTCCAAGTTGACCCACAGTGCTTCCTCTCCTCCTTGTTTACCCTTTTGTTATGTTGCTTTGATTCCTTCCCTTATGTAGAGAGCTACTTCACCACCTCTTTTACCCTCCTTGTCCCTCCTGTGGATAATGTACCCTGGTATGTTTACATCCCAGTCATGGTTCTGTGTGTACCATGTTTTTGTGACTGCCACAATATCCAGATGTTCCTCTTCCATCAAGGTCACTAGTTCAGGAAGCTTGTTACCCAGACTACGGGCATTGGTACTCATTACTCTCCATTTTTTGATGGCTTTACCTGTTGTACCCCATCCCTGCCCTTACTGACTTTGCTTTCTTCATTTACCCCTGTTCTGCTCCCTACTGACCTTTCCACTTTGGTCTTTACCTCATTTGTTACCCTGTTTTGGCGGGGGAGGCTGGGAATTCCCTGCTGCTTATCAGTGCCTCCCCCCTTGTCTAGTTTAAAAGCCTGCCAATGAAGCATTTAAACTGATCACTGAGGAGACTGGTTCCTTTCCTGGACAGATGCTGACCATTGTGCCAGTATAGGTGGGTATGCCACCAGGTGGAACCCCAGTCCCCAATGAAGCCAAAACCCTGTGCTCTACACCAGTTTTTCATCTTTCATTGAACTGCATGGTGTGGCGTACCCCCGCCTCACCCATGCCATAGACAAGCAGCACCTCAGAGAAGGATACTGTATGAGCTACTTGTCTAAGGCCCCTCCATAACTCCACAAACTTGTCCTGCACTGCTCTAATCCCATACGTGGCCAAGTCATTTGTCCCTAGGTGGTCAATGACATCCAGCACTGTCTCCCATGCAGCTGCTGTCCTGATCCTTAGAGTCTGCTTCCTGTCCCTCTAAGCCATGTTGCCAGGCAGGCACTTTACTTCTCTTCCTCTTGTCCCCCCCAGTTCTATCCCCTGATAATTAAGTCCACCACCAGGAGCTGCTTCCTTTCCCTACTGTGTCCTGTGCTGTCTTCCTGTGGGCCTACCTTGTGATGGTTGCCAGCAACCTCAGTCTCCACCGTGTGTGCCTCCATAGGGGAAGTATGCTCCACCAGAGTGGCGTATGGATAGTGGAGTGGTACGTCTGAAGGGGTACGCCTCTGTTCCACCACCCTCACCCTGCCTGACTCCACTGTGGTCCACCGCTGCTCCTTTTTGGCAACCTCTGAGACAGAGATGGTGGCCCTGGTGTTCCCTGCATGGAGGGGGGTCCTGTACTCCTGTCCAGTTTGGCCTGGAGATGGACAACCTCCTCCCTCAGAGCAGAGATTCGTCTGCAAATAGGGCAGCATCTCAGCCTCTAGAAGGTCTCCCGGAAGACTGCTGCCCCACAGCCAGTACATTACACTACTCCCCACATGTCTGTCTTCTTTCCAGTTTACCCTGTGTATTTTTTTGGTATTGATAACATGACTTCCAAGACTGTGTGACTGTCATATCATGATATAATTCATTCTGAAACCCCAGTTTTTGAACCGCTCCTCTGCCTATGATCACAGTATTCAGTAAACATGATACAATCCCAAAAAACAGTCATATAACTATTTTTAGCACTGGCAAGAACTTGCTAGCAGGCTAGAGTATAGCAAACTGATTCACATACTGTATGTCGCTCTGAGTTAGCACTTTTTTTTTGCAATAAAGAATTACATTAATTTTCCATTTTCACATAAGTTATATAGCAGCCTGTGACAATGGAGGATTTCTCAACACTGTACAGAAAATTATAGTAAGAAGCAAAATGTTTCATACCAATGCCTTTTGTATACTATGTACGTACAAGTGCTCCCCTTAGCATTGCATGTAAGATAGCGCATGGCCACGGGGGACATATTCAGACAGGCAGCACACTCTAACCGGTACATGCTGCATGTCTGAAAATGGGAGCTGAGGAAGCACAGTGCACAGTGACTTTACTCTGCACTAAGAGAGGCTGGACAGCGCTGCTTTGATATGATTTGTAGGTTCAAACAGGATGTTAGGAAGCATTACTTCATGGAAAGGGTGGTGTATGGGTGGAGTAGACTGCCAGGCAAGGTGGTGAAGCAAAGACAATAACAGGATTCAAAAGGAAGTGGGACTCATTAAAAGAAGTTATGATTTGGAAGGAGGGGGACAGTTGGTGGGGAGATTATGAGGGAGATGGGAGATGAGAGAATCTCCAAGTAGGGACATTCTGGACAGCCTGGATGGACTGCTCCAGTGTTGTTCTATCCATCACTGTGTTACATTTTTGTGTTTATTGTTTGCTCAACAAATTTTGATGGAATACATATGTTTTCACTGATGATAAGGAATTTACTAAAAATATATGTATTTTAAGATTTTTCATAGAGAGATACCAGAATGCCCTAGCAATGGTCTTTGCTGTGGAAGAAATAAACATGAACAGACACATTTTACCGAACGTCACTCTGGGGTTCAGGATTTTTGATTCCTGCTACATGGAGGCTCACACAATCGAGGGAGCAATGCTGCTGTTATCAGGACGGGAAGAGGTAGTTCCAAATTATAGCTGCCGGCCACGCTCTAGGCCTGTGGGATTCATTGGAGACTTGTCATCATCATCCTCTGTTGCTGTAGCGAGATTGTTGGGACTTTACCACTTTCCCCAGGTAATGTGTGATCATTTTCAGGGTTTATTTTTTAATCAAAGATGCCTATTGGGGCTGGCCCAGTGGTACCGAGGCTGAGGTGCTGGACGCCGCACCTCATGCTATGCCGGTGACCCGGGTTCGGGAATGGAGCCAGACTGCTGGGGGTCGGATGGGGAGATGGGGCGAGGAGGATTGAGTGTCCCAACAGATGCTCTCCTCCTTCAGGTGGGGTGGGTTACTGGGTAGCGCAAGCACCTGTAGCTCCTCTGCCCATGGAAGCACAGGTAGTAGGGACACACAGCTTTACGGAGTCGGGGAGGGAGGACGCTGTTGGGCGCTTGACGACGATGTGCGTCAGAACATCATTCATTTGGATGAATATCCTCTACACCAGCACCCTCAGGGGATAGGGAGAAAATAGGGGGGAAATGCAAACACCCCCCACCACAACAAGCACAATGAAACCAGGGGGATCCTGGTGGCAGGACCTGGTGGATGGAGTAGGAGGGGGTACGAGGCCCTCTCCAACACTGAGGAGCCAGGCAAGTAAAAACAAAACAAGAAAAAGATACCTTTTGGAGAGTGCATTGCTGTACTACACGATGGACAAAGGGAGTTCAAAATTGGTGGAGAATACGAAACCCAGAGTATAGCCATATTTAAAAAATCACTTTTTTAAAATTATTCAAATAAAAAAATGGTAAACCAATTCAAAAACAGGAAAAATGGCATCTGACAAAGCAAGAAAAAAGCCAATCAAAAATAGAAGAAAACAGTATGGGTGCAGCTTTTTCTTACATTTTTATTTTATTTATTTTATTTAAACATTTGATAACCGGGAAAGGCACACTGAGCCAAGGCTCATTTCCAGGTGCGACCCGGTGAAGGGAGAAAGGGATATAGAGCAGAAAATACATAATAGATACATAAGATAAATTAACAGTTGCATAAGTTATACAGCAAAGTATTGTGCATCCAGATGGACTATATACAAATAGTATCATACAGTTCTGAGGATTAGATTACTATCCACAAAAAACATATAGTATGAGGCTGGGCCTGTGAGTGGCTAGGAGCAGGTGCAGGTGAGGAGTGGAAGTTGTCATATTTCATATTTGAAGCAGTTGTGAGAGATTCCATAAAGAGAGGGGTCTGTAGGTGAAGGCCGATTAGCCAGTAGCCAGTAGACGAAGAAGGTTTGGGGAGGGAGAAAGAATGGGAGTCCCTTGAGCACAGTGAGTATGGGGTAATGACAGCTGGTGTTAGCCTCTCTGCCAGATAAGGGGGGAGAAGGTCGAAACAGAATTTGGATATGAATGAGATGGAGTGGCTGAAGTGATGATGGGATGGGGTGATATCCCAAGGGAAGAAAGGAGAGTGCAGTGGTGGGTTCTGGGAGGGGAATTTGTGGCAAAGTGGCAGAAAGCATAGAGGAGGGAGTTGAGCCTGGATAACAAGGAGGAGGGGTGCTCAGTCTGTGCTCCAAATCAGCCCTCATCCCACTCCCAACTGATGAAGAAATGACTCAGGACATTGAAGCCATCATGAATAGATGGACTGTTCTGGACATCCCACCAAGGGACCCTTTGCTGGACATTATAAATGAATTCTGAGCAATGTCAGATAAAGTCATTCTTTGCTTAGTGTGTTTTAAAATGTAATAGACTTATAAGCAGGTTTAAGCATTAACACCTCGTAACTTGGGTTTTCAGCCTTCCTTGCCAAGATATAATTACAGTTATAAAATGGCAAGAAAAAATCTTGAAATCTCATTGGCCAAGAGACATCAGCTGACTGTACATTAAATCTCTGTATACAGACAGTCATCCTGGTCCTAAACCACATCACAGAATGAGCAAATCAGTCCTCTTACAACCAGAACTATTTTCGATCAGTCCCTCTGCAACCAGAACTGATCTTCCATCACAAACATGGCTGCTACCTTTACACTATAAAAACCTTCAACTAGGCCCTAAAAATGAAACTACCTTAAATAAAAACCAAAACAAATTAATTAAATGTTGTTTCCCTGTCATCATACTCTCCTTACACATATAAACAACTTAGAAACGTTAAGTATTATTTATAGTTTTCATTACAACTGTTTCTCTATTAACAGTGAACAATCCAATCCCCCTTCTGTCTTTACCTGCTCATCAGGGAAATCTCTTCTGCTTGCCCTGACAGTGAGATAATTGAGTCACTGGCTCAAAAACAGGCCTTTGTTGTCTATGTGTGCAGTATGTTAGCAGAGTAACATTCTACCAGCAGAACTGAGCAGAACTTTGAATCCCTGTATTCCATGGTACACATTCCATAATAAACATTCTATGTCTTGAAGGAGAGGGAAAATAGAAAAAAAAAAAAAAACAGGACAAAGAAATGAGGCAATACAGTAATACTTTATAAACAAAGAGAAAAGGCGGGAAAACACAGTTACAGAGGCAGACCCAAACTGCTCAAATAATACACTGCTGTCCCTCCAACTCACTAGTTTAGCATTTTTCAGTGAGTTGCTATTCAATCAATTTTACCACTCCTCTACCCAAGTCTGGGGACTATTTTTTTCCACCATATTTAAATAAAATAATATACTATTATTAAATCTTTAATAATGTGTCCAGAGTTTTGTTTGATTGTTATAGAAATAGTTGTTACCCATTTTATAGAAGTGATAAGACACTTCAGGGTGTGGGTTGCTGATTGATAAGAGCAAGCGCCTCGTGCTTAACAACGCACCTGGGGTGTGCTCTTATCTCTCAACAACCCACACCCAGTCATGTCTTATTGCTTTCACCCTGTTGTGTCTTATTGCTTTCTTAAACTTAGACATATGTTTTTATTAATGATTAATTACTTACAATAAAAGTTTATTTATAGTCTTTACTAACAGGACTTTGGTTCTGTATTAATACTTGCTAACATGATTACTGAGTGTATACTTAAAAAAAAACAGAAAAAAAAAACATTTGTTTCATTTTACAGGAAATGCTCAGAGAGACCGTTTCTTGTAACTAGCCTAACTGCAAAGTCAACCTCCTCTTAAACGCATTAAAATAGAAATATTTTGTAGCGGAGTGCCCGAACAAACACTTTCAGTATTATGTTCATGAGGTCAGCATCCTCTTGCGAACAGAACATGTCTCATAACCAAGGGAAGGGAATGAATATATATGCATTCTGAGCTTCTTTCTTTTTTGTAAGCCTGAATCATAGTCAAGGCTTATTTTATTTATTTATTTATTTAAAAGTTGATAACTGGGAAAGGCACCATGAGCCGAAGCACATTTCCAGGTGCGACCCGGGGGGAAGGGGTGATGGATACAACAGAAAATACAACACAGTAAGAGGCAGCGACAAGAAAGTGCAGTAAGAAGGAAAGCTAGGGACTAAGTACAATCATTTGTGAACTTGGAAACTATGTACAGAATAAATACAAATAGTAAACTATATACAGTGAATACGGGGAAAAGCACCACAAATGTACAGTGGTATGTCCTATAAAGGAAAGAAAATGAGGCATATTGCGGTCCCATGCTTGGAAGGGGTACAGCTGCAGGAGATGACCGGTGTAGGTCTGAGAAGGTGCTTGAGATAGTGGAAGGAGGGTGAAAGATGGGTTGGGCGGGGAAGACTATTCCAGAGGAAGGGAAACTTGTAGGAGAAAGTGAGCTTACCAGCAGCGGTTCGGATACGAGGGAGAGAAAAGGTGTGGGAACACCTTATTGGCCTACCTATTAACTTGTGTGAAAATTATACCTAAATGTGGACTGTTTTTAATAAGTATTAAATGCTGTTACATAGATACTTTACAGTAGGAATCATATGCCTGTCCTTCTTGTATAATGTTTAAACTACCAGCCAGACAATCAGATGACTATGTGCAGCCCCACATCTCTAAAGTATTTCAAAAGTAACTTCCTACCCTAGATAAGTGCCTGCTATTGGTAAAAATAAAATTACTTTTGTATTTGGCTGAAAATCCCCATGTCATACTAGATGGTCATACTACACGCTGTAGCATGATGGCAAATTGTTAGTGACAGCCCCTATTTAATCAGATGTTTCAAGTTATTGACAGCTTCTGATACAGAAAGTTAATAACTGGTGGTCTTCTGACATATAAAATTATTTTCTAACACAGAAGACTATTGCTTTAAACCCAGCCCATAAACTGGAAACTACAGAAGTGCCAGCCCAATTGATTACCTTGACATACTATAAGGACCAGCAGGAAAATCAGGTAAGACCAGACAGAAGGAGGACATAGTCATCCCTGGTTCAGGACCTCAAAGCTTGACATCTGGTTAAATAGGTGTGGTGAGTTTTGCCTCTCAACCCAGACATTTGGAACTGGGTACAACAAAAAAATAATGCTTGCATAACATTTTGTTTTATTTCTGTTTTTATTCTTTTATTGCGACTAATGCAATGGGAAATGTATGTATTTTTCTGCTTGTACTGCTGTTCAGAGAAATTAATGTCTTTTTTATTTTATTTATTTATTTATGACTTTGGTAACCAGGTAGGTGCACTGATCCCAGGGACCATTTTCAGGCATGACCCGGGCCAAATACAGTAGCACAGAGTTAAACACAAACAACAATGCACAGAACAGGAGACAGTCTGACAAATAATCAAATGTTACAATAGTACACAAGATATTAGGTAGCAAAATACATAAATCCACGATACCAAGTGTGATATAGTACATAAATCCGATGTGTATATACATAAGAGAAATATCTATATATATATATATATATATATATATATATATATATATATACACACACACACACACACAGAAATTGATATACAGCAAGTTGCGTAGAAGATAATCAATGTTCCTCAGGAGTAGCATGAAAAGGATAAAGTGGGGCTAGTAGAGGGGAGGAGGAGGGGGAAGGGGTGTGAGAGGAAAGGGAATTGGAGGATTTATAAAGGGAATTGCACAGACAAGAAACTCTTGTGGTAATTGCAGGCTGGAAATGAAGAACTACTCAGGAAAGCAGTTGCAATGGGAGATCTCCAGGAGCCAATCTTTGAGGCAAGATTTGAACTGGCAGCGGGTGTGAATGGAGCAGAGCTCAGCAGACAGTTTATTCCACAGCATAGGGGCTGCCACTGACAAGGCTCTACCGCCCATATTGGTGGATGTTCTGGGAACATTCAGAGGAGGAATGCTGTTTGAGTGGATGCCGCGGTGTAAGGTTTGGACCTTGAGGAGGGCTGCAAGGGAGATTCTTGGCCAGTACGGATGGCAGAATCCACCATGCAGCAAAGGGCAAGGTCAAAGCAGCCTTGCAGCAGAAGCCATCCTAGTGAATTTTAAGCACACAGTGGTGTGTAGTGAAAGGAGCCAGCAAGGTGAAATGACAGGCACTGTTGTAGGCAGAAGAGAGCTTGGCCATAAGGGTTGCAGATGTCCTAGCCTAGATGGGGGAGCAGTAGTCCAAAACTGGGAGTAGATTCCCCTGGATGATGGCAAGTCAGGTACTGTCAGAATCTGTAGGTAGCACCTAATTTTTGGTGAATCCTTCTAACCAATGAGTTGATGTGCCTGGAGAAAGAGAGGGATGGGTCGAGTAGAACACCTTGGTATCTGAAAGTATTGACATCTTCAAGGGCTTGGCCATCAGGGGAGATGATGTTGGGGGGGGGTGAGTTTTGGATTTGGACAGGAAGGGCTTGGATCTGAACAGCATAGATTTTGTTTTTTTAGCATTAACAAAGAGGAGGTTATCAGCAAACCAATTGTGGGCTGCAGCATAGTTTTGAGTTAGAACAGAAGAGATGCTGGCATGGGATTTATCACTGTAGAAAAGTACAAGGTCATCAGCATAGAGGGGAGTGTGGCATCTGAGACTGTCTGAGGGAAAGGAGTTACTAAATAGACTAGAAGGGGGCCTAGAATGGAGTCCTGGGGGACACCTGTCGAGAAGGGCAGGGTGGGGGAGCAGGCAGGACCAATACTCGTGAATTGGGAACGATCAGTGAGGTAGCTTCTGAATCAGGAAGTAGCCTCCTGGGAACAGCCAAGGCAATATAGTTTGGAGAAGAGGAGGATATGGTTGACCATGTTGAAGGCTTTGGGTAGATCTATGAAGACTACACCATTGGTGCTACCATGGTCCCTGTTTATGAGGTGTGGTTGGCCAGTAGAGCGAGGGCAGTAGTGGTGGAATGGTTCTTGCTGCAGCCGTGCTCTTGGCTACACAAGGCATTGTATTTGCCCATATGCTCAGCAAGTTGATGGTGGATAGCCTTCTCAAGTAGTTTGCTAAGGTGGGGGAGGATGGAGATTGGACGGTAGTTGTCCACGGATAGAGGGTCACTGGCTTTGAAGATGGGAATCACCTTGGCAGTCTCACAGGGGTCAGGCATGGAGGAGGTGGAAAGGGCAAGGTTAAAGATACAAGTGAGTGGTTCGATGATGGATGGGGAGATAAGCCTCAGGAAGACTGGAGATAGTCCATCAGCCCCAGGGAGCCATTATTTGGGAGGCTTTTGAGGAGCTTAGTGGTGTCAGCAGTTGAGAGAGCTTTGAAATAAAATGGGGGGATTTGGGGATGGGTGGTAGGCCCAGTGAAGGTCGCAGGGGGTTTGAATGGGGGGCCAAGCAATTCAACTGGCCATTTGGGAGTTTACTTAGATACATGGATAGATCAGAGAATTTGTCATTGAAAACCCTGGCCACTTCCAGTAGGTCCGTAATGAGGCCATCTGGGGAGTTTAGCTGCAGGGCTGCCTTACTTGAGTGGGGGTTGAGGAGGGAGCCGATGGATGCCCAGAATTTTCTAGGGTCTCTAAGGTTAGCCTGTTGGAGATTATTGAAAAGAGTCTGTTTCAGGGATTTGGCCAGATGTTTGCATAGATTCCTTTGGCGCCTGTAGGCTTCCCAGAGGGCAGGGGAGGGGATGCCTTGTAGGTGGACCAAGCATAATTCCTACCCTTCATAAGGGTGAGGAGGACCCAACACGAGCAACTGCCTCTGACCCTTCTTGTAATGACAGGAAAGTCTTTTTACTCATATTGGCCCTATGCATGAATTGGGCATAGGTTCACATGACATGCGTGTACCCCACTCACTGAGCTGTGCACCTGTGGACAGGTGTGCATATGCTGGTATGCATAACTGGTGCTCACTTGTCCGCAGCTCCTCCCCCTGGCTCACAGGTGCACAATGGAGTATTTCGCAGAGCAGGCACACATCCAATCAGATTCCCATACCTCGTCTGCGAGTGGATCCCTTGCACCCACAGGGTGTGGAAACAAGATGGAGGCTACAATGTGCACCACAAGCTCAGGGTGGGAGGATGCCCTGTCTGCCACCCCAGTCCTCCGTTCTGATCCATGGGCATGTAAGGGGGATCTGCAGGGCTGCTACATCCACGCTGCTGCCAGCGGCATCCTGGTGGGGTGCATATCCCTTATGGCTTGGTGTTACCCAGATAATGTACTCTCCCATGCCCTGCACTCCACACCTCTGTGAATAGCGTGGATTGAGTACACCCCAGCCGCCCTGACCGTGTTGCCTCTGCACAGTCTGGTGGTGAGGGTGCATGCCCAGTTGGTGACTCCCATGGCTGGCCGCATGGGTGGCACACTGGGCGCAGAGTGGCTATGCACCCCAGATGTGTGGTGCATAGCCACGTCACCCCTTTGTGCATAGGGGCCAATATTGTTAAGATTACTGTGTGATTTTTGAATTTGATATTAAGTAAAATATTTCTTGAAAACATGAATTCCAGATGTTGTGGTGGTGCTTCTCATCTAAGCTTAATACAGTTAAGGCCCTTGATTTAGAACATTCAACATTAAGGACTAAACCCAAATTTGACTTCTGCTTCATTGGGCATCAGGGAACAATAAAAATTACCATCCAGGGTTACATTCATATAGTTAACTGTGCAGAGTTCATAATTTATACATAAATTCCTGGGATGGTGCCACATAGATCCCAATAAGACAATTAATTGCAGAATTATGAACTGTCCACGGCATAAGGAGGCAGGAGATTTTAAAATACTAGTAAGAATATTTGAAGAATTAGGCCAGGTCTATTGCCCTATGGTGTCCAGTCATGGTCACAATAGTACGGTGGACTATAATGAACACACAGTATTTATTCATCAAGATAGAATAGTCTTGGTCAGTCAAGTAACTGATAAAATGGTAGTGGGAGGAAGACCTATGGATCAGGAAACAGATTTTCCTTTGCCTACGCTATGCATTGCCAGTCCAACTAGACTCTACCCAGAATTATCCAACCTCATGGAAGGTATGGAAGGGTTGTCAGTCTCTGAAGGTCAAGGTGAAGACCTTGTACACGAGACTGGCCAAGGGAGTCACCCCAGGGGGTCAGAAAAGAGCCGTACCACTTCAAGGGGGCAGTGCCATACACTATGTCAGCATAATCAAAGATGGGAGTGATCATTTGTACTAATAATATGCGTCTAACAGGTAGAGGGAAGGCATCATGATTTCTGTGTAGTGGGCCTAGCTTAGGGTGGAACTTCGATGTGATGACATCAATGTGATTGGGGAAGTTTAACTGGGGGTCTAGCCATACTCTTAGATATTTGTATGTAGAAACAGCGTTTAGTGGGGTTCCATCTAGGGAGGCATTAGCAAGTGGACAGGATATTTTCGCAAGGTTTTGAGCAGACCCGAAAGTTTTGGATGAGTTTATTTTGAGATGGTTTGCGTGAAACCAAGACTACATGTCGATACATGATACATGATAATCGTGTGCAGTCATGATTGAACATCGCTTAGAACTGGCCCAGATGGGAAAAGGATGGTGTCGTCCGCATACATGTGGATGAGGGATCTTGAACAGACAGACAGGATGTTGTTAATAAATATAGAGAACAGATGGGGGCCTAGAATCGAGCCCTGGGGGACACCAGCTAGTATGAGTAGAGGGGGGAAGTGGCGTCTGCAATCCTGACTGACTGGAGCCTATTTTCAAGGTACAGTCTGAACCATTGAATTGCAGGAGGGGCGAGTCCAGCTACCTTGAGTTTGTCAAGGAGCAGGGGGTGGGAATCAGAATTGAAGGCCTTTGCCAGATCAACAAAGACTGCAGCAGTTAGTTGGCCTTGGTCAGCGGTGGACTGGATGTGTCCGGTGACATGAAGGAGGGAGGATATGGTGGAGTGGTGCTTTCTGAACACAGACTGATAAAGGGAGAGGAAATTTGTGGATGTGAGAAAGTTAGTCAGTCTGGACTGGACAAGACCTTCTTGCAGTTTGGCAAGAGCGGGGAGGAGGGAGATTGGTCGGTAGTTTCCAAGTACTGAGGAGACACCACCCTTGTAAAGAGGGATGACATTTTTATTTATTTATTTTATTTTATTTTATTTTGGTAACTGGGTAGGCCCACTGAGACCAGATGGTCCCTTTTTTAAGGGCAACCCAGGGTTAATTACAGAGAATCACGAGGTAGTTGGCACATACATTATACAAATATGAGCAATAATAGGACATGCACACGACAACGCCCATTGGGCGGCTTTCTGGTCTCTACTATTTTCCAGCTCTCCTTTGGCCCACTTTCTGGGCATGTTTCTCACTTTCTCCTTCATAACTCCATTGTCTCTGTCTCCAATAATTAATTTTTCTCCTCAGACTTGTTTTTCTAATTTTTTAGTTAGTCCCATGTCAATTGTCAATGCTTATTGTAATGCATCGTTATTAGATAACTCCCTATTGTATAATTTTCTCTTTGTGTATAATTACTGTAATTGTTCATGATGTCTGTCACACTTTGCCTGTCACACTTTGTACTGACGTGGAGCCTTTTGTAATAGCTCCTATTATATAATTTCTCTCTTTTTGTATAATTTACTGTTCATTGTTTCATGATGTCTGTAACACATTCCTGCCATAATTTGTACTGACATGGTACATTTGAAAAAGAGTCCCTGACTCAAAGGGTTGTAATTCCTAGATCTCAATAAATAAAACATTAAAAATATATTACAAGGAGAACAACAATATTAGTCAAATTTTCAGAGCAAGTAATTAGGCTGGAGGAACAACACATTACGAAATAGCAGGCACATAGTACGGCAAGACATAAGCAAGTTTCCAAGCTTGGGGGACATTGCTAGAGGAGAAGGGCAGATTTGTACAGTAATTGCAGATGCAAATATATGCAGAAGTTTGGAGAGGATACCATCAGGGCTGGATTTTGAGATGTTCAAGGAGTAGAGGGTATTAAGGACTTCTTTCAGTGAGGTGGGAGTGAGGAGGAAATTGTTTTGGGTAGGATTTAGGAGGCCGCATGAGGGCCCCGCGGGGGAGTCAGGTCACTAAGGGCATAAGTGTTGAAGAAGTTGTTTAGGGTTTTTGCTATTTTGACAGGGTCAGAAATTGTTTGGTCAATATGCTTGAGAGTTGGAGTGGTGGTCTGGGGGTCGATATGGAGTGGACCACCATCCAGAAGGAGGAAGGATAGGAGGTGTTTAAATGGGACTTAAAGTATTCAACTTTGGTTTGTCTTATAACCTTGGTGTAGGCATTTCTAGCAAAGTTGTAGGCCTGTCTAGATTGGGGGATTGGTGTGGTTTTAAATATGGATCAGGTCTTGTCACGAGCTTTACAGAGGGCAATTAATGTACTGGAGATCCACGGGTTGTGGTGCTTTTTGATCCTATCTTTAATCTGGGGCATGTGGGAGTCCCAGACCTTACTGAAAGTACATAGGAAGTTGGACAAGGCAGAGTCGACATCAGATGTGGAGTAGACAGGGTCCCAGTCAGTAGTACGTTATAAAAGCGAACCAAATTGAGCAACTCAGAAATGAGTGCTTCAGTTTGGATGCTTTTAGTATCAGTGATGGAGAATGTATAGCGAGGGGAGGGAATAGTGAGGGAGAATGGGAAGAATGGCAAAGGGACGGAATAGTGATGGAGGGAGAGGAAGAGGATGGGCTAAATGGGGACGTGGAGCATGATGCTCTGAGCTACCTGCCTAGCATAGCGGGTAGGGATACTATCTGCAGCGCTGATGGTACCGGGTTCGGGACTGCATACAGGTCTGTTTTTTGATTTTGCAGGTGTTTTGTGGTTTTTTTTTAAGTTATAGCCATTGTCAGTACCTCAACTTTTCTCCAGTGTCTTCCCCCCTCGGAGATGATTATTTAAGTATGTGGGGATACGGAGTCACAAAGGAGGGTTCAGGGGGCATAGCCCCATGCATTAAACATTATTTTAAATGTGCACCGAGTTGGTCATCGGTATTTTTTGTTGTGTGCCGAATAGTTTTCAGCAGGGTGTACTCACTGTATTGTTAGCCGTCCAAGAATTTTTACTGTTTTGACATGGAACCATCCCAGTCTGCATGTTTACGGGCATGCAGGAGAGAGCTGGCATTCAGTGAATTTAGAGGATGGGTAATTATGTATTTAGGGACTGATTTTGGAAGTTGATGCAGGTGTAATACAGTGGTCATTTAGGGCTGTGTTCAATACACCAGGAGTGGAAATTCTATGTGGATGGGAAGCGAGGATCCAATCAATTAAGGTGTGGTTTGCTGAGTGAGGATTATAATGAGTGGGTTCAGCAATTGATTAGAGTGAGGTTAAGAGCCTCTAATTTGGCTGTGGCAGTTTTGGTGGAGGGGGAGAGTCAGTCTAGGTTGTAGTCCCCTAATAGGAGTAGTTTGCCGGATGCAGTGAGGGGAAGTAGGGAGGACACATAAGAAATGAGGGCCTCCTGGGAAGGCACAGGGAGGCGTAGATCACCCTGATGTAAATTGATAGGGTAGAAGGGAGGGTGAGTTGGGACAGAGTCAGTTTGTGTGAGTAAGTGCAAGATTCCCTCTTGATGACTGAGCAAGAGAGTGGTTGTTTTACATAGATCGCTACACCTGCACCCCTTTTGCCACGGTCCTGCCGGTGGAGGGTGTAATCGGGGATGGATATGGTGGAGTCAAGAGTTTTGGCAGAAAGCCATGATCTTACGTCAAGCGGGAGCTCTTGCAGCAGGTAACACCATTAGGACTATGCTGCCAGGCACTAGGACCCCATGGAAAACTTCTAGCTAGCAGTCCAGGTGGGGGACCTCTGTCCTCTGTGGTATAAAGGGGGTGGTATTCTGGCACCGCCTCAGACTGCAGGTCTCAGGATTCCACCAGGACCTACAAGATGCCATATTAGATGCACCCTTTCAAAGGTCGGTTCTTTTTGGCCCGGATGCTGAGAAGCTAATTACAGGGCTTGAAGATTCAGGAAAAGCGGTTTCCAACATACATAGAATGTACAAATTGGAACCAGCCACTGCTCTGCGCTGCCTCTTTCGTAAAAATCAGAGTCAGCAGGGAAGGTGCCAGCAACCAAAAGGGAGATTCAAAAGGAGAGGACCTCCTCTTCCTTCAGGTACCCAGGGTCCCAAAAATGCCAAGTTGACCAGAACCCCTTGCCTAACCACACTGCTTCGCATGACTCCTGCTGCCCTCCCTCCTCTGAGTAGAGGCCCAGGGGAGGCTGTAGGAGGAGATTCTCCCTTTACCTGTCAGGATGGTCCAATATCACCACAGATCAGTGGGTTCTCCAGGTTATCCATAGAGGGTACTCTCTGGAGTTCACCCAGGTCCCACTGGACAGCACCACCATCCCCTCCGGCTGCTCCCCATCCCATGCCACTCTACTGTGGGCAGAAATCAAGGTCCTGCTACAGAAGAAGGTGATTCAGGTGGTACCCCAGACCAAAGGCAGGGGATACTACTTCCACTTCTTCCTAGTCCTGAAGAAGACTAGAGATCTTTGTCCCATCCTAGATCTGAGCCAGCTGAACACTTACATCGAATACAAAAGTTCAGGATGGTGATACTGCCTGGCCTGTTGCCCATGATTCACCAAGGGGACTGGCTCTGCTCCCTGGACATGCAGGATGCTTATATGCATATAAAAATCCTGCTGTACCACAGGAAGTACCTCTGCTTCACCTTCCAAGGAGAGCACTACCAGTTCAGGCACTGCCATTCGGCCTTTCATCGACACAGAGAGTATTTACTAAGTGCCTGGCTGTAGTGGCAGTAACCCTCAGGAGAAGAGAACTTTTATGTTTACCCCTACCTGGATGACTGCCTGCTCACAGCATCATCAGAGGTCCAGTTGCATTAGTCACTGAAGGAAACTTTCAGACTTTTTCAAGTCTTGGGCATAATTCTGAATCTCCCTAAGTCATGCCCCTGGCCTACTCAGAGACTGCAGTACATAGGAGCAGTCCTGGATACCGTCCATGGAAAAACTTTCCTTCCCGATGACCAAGCAGACAGACTGAGGGCAGTCGCTCAAAGAATAATGACCTCCAATTCAGTTCTGGCCAGGGCGGTGCGTCAACTCTTGGGTCACATGGCCCGGGCGCAGCCATTGCAACAGTTCCCCTCGCTCATCTGTATATAAGGGTCTTGCAGTGGAACCTCAGAGTGCAATGGGACTAAAGCACGGATGACCTTGATCATCCAGTCTGAATTTCCAGTGCTGTCCTTCGGTCCCTTGAGGGGTAGGTCACCCCAGCTCGACCAGGGACAGGAGTTCTCTTTCAGTGTCTAAGTCCTCAACAAATCCTGACAACAGATGACTCGGGGATGGGTTGGGGAGCGCCTCTGGCATCCCATCAGATGAGGTGCCCTTGGACCTCAGCAGAATGTGCTTTTCATATAAATGTCCTGGAGATGAGAGCCGTCCTGAATGCCTTGGAGGCCTTCCAAGGGGTACTCTTGCCTGGCCCCCTGCTGGTCCCTCTGAGCTGCTGGTCCTTAAGGGGCTAAGCCTGATTCACATTAATGCAGGTGGCTTGTTAAAAAAGCTAGACATTATTCAGTCCTGGTTTAGCATTGCCTCCCCAGATATTGTTGTGGTAATGGAAACCTGGCTGAAGCCTTCTGCCCTGGACCACGATATAAATATCTCCTCCTACTCCATCCACAGGACCGACAGGCTAACTAGGGGAAGGTGTGTGGCTATCTATGTCCGGGACAAATTCCCAGCCTCCATCGTTAACTCTGCTACTGTGCCCCTGGAATTTGAATGTACCACGCTAAAAGTACAGCTTCCCTCTTCAACCCCCATTTATATACCAGGTTGTTATAGGCCTCCCTCTGCAGGGCACAAGGTGTTACAGCACCTATCCAGCATACTATCCTCCTTATCCTCCGAAGTGATTATTGCAGGAGACCTTAACCTGGACTGGTTCTCGACCTCTTCATAACCCCTTAAGAAGTTATGCGACAGCTTCGGGCTGTCACAGCTCATAATGGTGTCTACCCGCCCTAACAAAAAACATCCTAAAAACAGCGCCCTACTTGATGTTATTCTACAAACCTCATCTATACTCCCACTCTGGCGTTTTCTTTAATGACATCCATGATCATTGTGTCATAGCCTGCATGAGGACCTACCCTAGGTTTAATTCCTCCTCTAGCTATGCCCTTGAAAGATCAAAATGACATTTTGACCCTAAAGCCTACCTCTTTGACCTGCAATATTCATACTGGCAGGACTGCTACCTGGCCCCTTCAGTTGAAGAAGCCTTTGCAGTCTTCCAAAACATTGTTCTCGGTTCCATCAATAAATATGCACCTCTTGCAAAAATCCAAACTAATAAGAAAATATACCCTTGGTTCTCATCGAGCTTGAAAGAAGAGCTGCTCCACAGACAGTCGCTTTGGGAGAAGGCAAGGAAGATCAAACAGCCTAACGATTGGTCAGCTTTCAGAGCTGTCAGAAACCACTGCACGAGAATGGTTAGGGATGCAAAATCCAGTTACTACCGGTCTGAACTTAACTCTTCCTCTAACAGCACAACTAAGTTCTGGAAAACCTTAAAGGAAATCCAAGGCCACAGGTCTGCTGGTCCATTCCCGCCAAAAATCTCTTCCGGCAAATCGGTTGTTACTGACAAGCAAGAAATCCTTGAACTCTTTAAAAATGACTTTGCCACCGTGGGCCTAGCATTTGATGACTCCCCTGCTTCTAGCCTACGTGCACAACTATTTACTCCTAGATCAACTTGCCCAGGCCCTGCCCCAACCTCGCCCCCTCCTCACATGACATTCTCCTTCTCCCCTGTCACAGTAAAGGAATTTTTTTTTTTTATTTAGTTGTTTAACCAGGTATAGCACACTAAGCTGAAAGCTTTTTTACAGGAGCGACCTGGGAGCACAAGTTGAGGACCTTCTGCTCCATCTGGATTGTAGGAAAAGGGCTGGGGCAGACCTGATAGAGACCTTCTTCCTCAGACTTGGCTACCGTGTTCTGTCGGCCGCAATCAAACATCTCTTCAACATGTCCCTTACCCAGGACTCACTCCCGACCATCTGGAAAACTGCCCACGTTATTCCACTATTTAAATCTGGCAGCACCAGCAATCTTAATAACTAACGCCCCATCTCCTTACTCCCTGACCTCTCTAAGCTTTGGAAAAAGTGGTTAATACCCAACTTAGACAGCACATCAACGACTTGGACCTTCTAAACCCTGCTCAGTCTGGTTTCCAACCCCACCATAGTACCTCCTCAGAGCTTGCTAAGGTCACGAACGACTGGTTTAGAGCCTTGGATGCCAGAAGTTATGTGTGCACTCTATTTCTCGAACTTAGCAATGCCTTTGACACGGTAGATCACTCCTTGCTCCTGGTTGCTAAATGGAATATCGGCATCAGTGACATAGCCCTAGAGTGGTTTTCTAACTACCTCTGTGATCGACACCAACAGATCAAGGCTGGGGGGGTCTCTCCCCCCTAAAAACACTCTCTAGAGGTGTACTGCAAGGGTCCATCTTGGGTCCTCTCTTGTTTGCCATTTGCATAAACAAACTAGATGCTGGAGTCAAGTCAGCTGACATACACCTCTTTGAGGATGACACTGTGTTGTATGTAGCCAGACTTACTCTGGACCTTGCACGTAGTGACCTCCAGATAGAATTTAACCACTTACAGAACAATCTCCTTTACTCTAAACTTCTGTTAAATGCTACGAAAACAAAGGCCATGATCTTCTCCCCTGTAGAAAACTCCCCCTACTCTATCATGGTGAGGACAGCCCCTTAAATCCACACCTTGTCCAGCGAATCTCTGGGCTATGTAGATTCCTTCAAATATCTGGGGATGTGGATTGACTCCACTCTTTCCTTCAAAGTCCATATTGAAGAACTCTCCAAAAAACTTAAACAGAGGCTTGGGATTTTCTTTAGAATCAGGCATCTATTAATGCAGGAGGGGAGAACCCGGTTGGTTCAAACAACATTCTTGCCTCTCATTGACTAGGCAGACCTTCTGTATGAAACATAGAAACATAGAATTTGATGGCAGATAAGGACCGCTTGGCCCACCTAGTCTGCCCATTTCCCTACCTAATGCTTAGGCTGCAGATCCTAGTTAACCAACAGCCTACTTCCTCCTACCCCCACTAGAATTGCCTTATGTCTGTCCCATGCATTCTTGCATTCCTCCACTGTTTTTGAGTCCACTACCTCCTCAGGAAGGCTGTTCCATGTATCCACAACCCTCTCTGTGAAAAAATACTTCCTCACATTACCTTTGAGCCGTCCCCCCTCTATCTTCAAATTGTGCCCCCTTGTTCTTGCACATCTCTTTTTCTGAAAGATGATACCATCTTGGACTCTGTTGATTCCCTTGATGTACTTGAAAGTTTGTATCATGTCCCACCTCTCCCTCCTCTCCTCGAGTGTACACATATTAAGCTTCTTTAATCTCTCTTCATATGTCTTCTGGTGCAGACCCTGTACCATTTTAATTGCCCTCCTCTGGACAGCCTCCATCCTATGTCCTTGCAGAGATGGGGTCTCCAGAACTGGACAGAGAACTCCAGATGGGGTCTCACCAACTGTCTGTACAAAGGATAACAACTGCCTGTTTTCTACTGGTGATGCCTCTCCTATGCATCCCAGTATCCCACCAGCTCTTCTTACTGCCTTCTCACATTGCTTCCCACCTTAAGGTCATCTGATATGACTACCACCAGGTCCCTTTCCATTTCTGTAGTTGTTATTATCTCCCCCCATTGTGTACTCTTCCCCTGGATTTTGTTTCCCAGGTGCATTACTTTGCACTTCTTTGCATTGAATCTAGCGCCATATATTTGACCATTCTTCCAACCTTGCCAAGTCCCTTGCATCCCTCTCCACCCCACCTTCTGTATCAACCCTGTTGCAGATCTTTGTGTCATCTGCAAAGAGACATACTTTTCCTCCCAGTCCTCTGCAATGTCACTTATAAAGACATTAAAGAGGCCGGTCCCAGTACTGAACCCTGTGGTACCCCATTAGTAACCCCCCTTTCTTCAGAGTAAACTCTGTTTACTATTACCCTTTGTATCCTGTTGTCCAGCCAATTTTTAACCCAGGCTACCACCTTGGGACCCACTCCAAGGCTGGCTAACTTATATATTAATCTTTTGTGTGGGACTGTGTCAAATGCCTTGCTGAAGTCTAGATAGGCCATGTCCACTGCCCCTCCCTGGTCTATCACATTGGTCACCCAGTCAAAGAAATCTATTAGATTCGTCTGACATGACCTTCCCACTGTGAATCCATGCTGCCTTGGGTACTGTGCCCCACTGGCCTCTAGGAACGCAACAATTCTTTCCTTTAGAAGTAAAGATACCAACTTTCTGAGGCCCAAAACTGGGACAAAGTCCATCCTGACCATGCCCCCCCCCCAACGTGTCACTACCACGGGCACCGCCGCAGACAACACTGCACACAATCAATTAAATTTTGTTGCTTGCACTGGCCATGCCATCCCACAGTAACACCAGTAGCAAACATCCAGATTAAAACAATGCATCATTCTGCTGCAGCAAGTTCCAAATCATGAAGTTCATTAGAAGCAAACCTGCATTAAATTGTGTTCAGACGTTTGAGCAGCATGTATTGCTCCTCCTGACAGTCCTATGCCAACCCACTTACACTCATCTCATTTGCTGTGCAAACTACACTTCAGTGACTCCCACCACCACACCCGGTTGTTTTCACACTCTTCCCTGCAGCTGATCAGGTTCAGGTACCTTAGTTTACTGCTGCTGGTCTCTTCTGTCTGGAGTCCCTCTCAGCTGCTGGCAGGTAGACGTCCACATGCACTTGTTTGCGCTACTAACCAGTCTAACCTAACAGGAAGGAACATGCTTTACCGTGCTCCCGCTGACATGCTTGCGGTGCAACATAGGCGCAGGGGTTGATGTTGCAAACTGTTTCCAGCTCGAGCAGCACCACAGTGGTGCTGAAATAACTGTCACTCACAGATTAGCAGTCAGCAAAAAAAAGGGACAAACTGGGACAAGTAAGCAAAAACCAGGACAAAAGTGACATTTTGCAAAACTTGTGGGGACACCGGGACATGCTGCCTAAAATAGGGACTGTCCTGGGAAAATAGGGACTGTTGGTAGCTTTATTTAGTAGTGATTCCATCATTTTCTCTACCACTGAGGTCAAACTAACAGGTCTGTAGTTTTCTGCCTCTGTCTTGCTCCCACTTTTGTGAAGGGGAATCACATCCTCCAGTCTTTAGCTACCACACCATCCTCCCATGATATGTTAAAAAGGGAGGTCAGTGGTGTCATTAATTCTACTCTTAGTTCTTTTAGAATTCTTGGGTGAATCCCATTAGGCCCCATTGCTTTGTCCACCTTCAGTTTTAAGTTCTTTCAGGACCCCTTCTTCTGTGAATGGACTGGTATCAACCTCCCTATCCAGAGTGCTTCTATTCTTTGATTTAGGTACCTCCCCTCCTCTTCTTTTGTGAATACCGAGCAGAAGTATTCATTCAGTATCCCTGCTTTTTCACTGTCATCCTCTGCCCACCCTTCCTTCCAGTTAGTAAGCCTCACTATGCCTTTCTTCATCTTTCTTCGCTCCCTAATGTACCTATAAAAGGTTTTATCCCCCTTCTTAACTGAGTTGCTATCTTTTCCTCAGTTTGGGCTTTTGCTATTCTGACTGCCTTCCCCACTTCCTTCTGCTTTAACTTATACAGTTCTCTGTCCTGCTCCATCTGTGTTTCCTTATACTTCCTGAATGCTACCTTTTTCCCCTTAACCTTCCCCGTCACCTCTTTTGAGAACCATAGTGTTTTTTTCCTTTGCTTTGTTGATTTGCTTCACACAAAGGCTTGTTGCCTCTGCGATGACTATCTTGATTTTTCCCCATTGTTCCTCCACCCCTCCTTCTTGCCCATTTGCTAGCGCTTTTCTGAGGCACTCTCCCATTTTCCCAAAGTCAGCCCTCCTAAAGTCCAACACTCTTGCTTTTGTATGGCTCGACTCTATGGCTGTGTTTAGTGTGAACCACACTGTTTTGTGGTCACTTGTTCCCAGATGGCTACCCACTTCTTGATCTGAAATCCTTTCTCTGTCCCCATTTGACAGTACCAGGTCTAAGATTGCTCCCTCCCTAGTGGGTTCCACCACTAGCTGTCTGAGGCATGCCCCTGAAGGGCATCAATAATAAACCTTCTTTTTGAGTGCTGCTCTAGTGTGACTTTTGCCAAACTGGACACTCTATACCACCAGGTGCTTAGGTTTATTACTGGTGCCCCCTACTCAACACACCACTGTACCCTCTACAACATTGTAGATTGGGGCTCCCTTAGTCTTAGACGACAAAAGAACACCATGCTCTGGATCAATAGGGCCAGCTGTAACAAGATGCCTCAATATATTAAGGATTGCCTACCTTCTTGCATTCCTAGCAGCTATCTGCTGAGAAGCCAGACTCGTATTGCCCTTTACATACCCAGAGTTAGGATGCACTTTGGTCAGGCAGCAATTGGTTACACCTTACCAGTCCTCTAGAATACTGCTCAAAATTTACTGCAGCTCGTTTCACCTGTACCATTAGCTGCCTTCAAAAATCTTAACAAACAATCATTTATGGAGTCCTGCAACTGCTTCCAGCACTGAATCTCTGACTCTCCCTCATACTTGTCTGTCACCTCCCCCTACTAATGGCACATTTTTACTCCCATACCGTCCCCCTTACCCTTAGACCTACCGTGCCGACTAATGCAGCTATGACAATCCTAAAGATATTTCAATTGCCCCCTCCCACCCCTCCTAACCCCTCCTCCCTCCACTATCCTTGGTGCATCCTGTGCCCTTGTTTTATAGTCTTCTCCTAGGCCACGTAATGCTTTGCTGGTCTAGACCTCATCCAATATAATATTGTACTCCACTTGTCTATCAGAGACCTGCCTTGCACAGAACTTGCAAATAGCAGTATCTGACTGCCTTTGGTACCACGCCTGTAAATTATGCAGCCTTGTTCTGTTCTCAGTGTCAAGTCTTATGTTACTGTTTGTAAATTATTGTACACCACTGTGCCAAGCCACACCATTCTCACTTGTTAATGACTATACATAGGCTGCTAATGTTGCTATGCCTATGCCAAATTGTTGTATTGTGACTTGCTGTTGTTGTTTAAACTACCAGGTCCATCCTGTAAATGAGCCTTGCTCAATGGTGTTCCGCCTGGCTAAATAAAGATGTTGATTGATTGATTGATTGATTGATTGATCGATCCAGTTGGACAACACTCTGGTAGTCTTCTATCTCAACAAGCCTTGATCCTTACTTGGGATGTATATAGGATTCTTCGGTACTATGTAGACCATACTAGTTCATCTACTGTAGAAAGACAGACCAGTTGTTTGTCTCTTTCGCTCACAGATTACTGGGACCCCTGTGACCAAGCAAACACTGTCCAAGTGTATTACTTTCTGTTACCAGAAGTACAAAAAAACCTCTGGGACTGGTTAAGGGTCATTCCACCAGAGGAGTTGCTACATACTTTGCTTCCCTCAGGCACATTTCAGCAGCATATCTCTGTGCAGCAGCTACTTGGAGTTCAGTCCACACTTTTGTTAGGCACTACAGTTTGGACATTGCTTCCAGAAGGACAGCAGGCTTTGGTCTAGCGGTCCTCCATGGACTCCTCTCCTAAGTGTGCCTAGGGCTTACCTACAGTCCTCCACCCTTCTGATCTGGGTTTCTTTTTGTACTGCTTGGGACTCAGTCCTAATGATGTTACCTGCAGTCAGAGCTACCCCTCGAAGTAAGATGGTACAGTTACGTAAGAACTTACCGTAACAGTAGATCTTTGCAAGGAGCTCTTGCAGCACGTGGTTTTCCCACCCACCTACCCCCAGGTTATGTAACTGTACTTTTCACTGGGAGATGAGAGATTCTCCTCAGTTTCCCACCCTATAAATCAGTCGGTCTCCAGCAGGAGAACTGAGGTGGTTAAAGGGGACTGCCCCTTTACATCACAGGGGACGTCAGGGCGGA
The DNA here is from genome assembly GCA_016271365.2 of Neoceratodus forsteri. Classification (NCBI taxonomy): domain Eukaryota; kingdom Metazoa; phylum Chordata; order Ceratodontiformes; family Ceratodontidae; genus Neoceratodus; species Neoceratodus forsteri. Next base: position 220,437,117 of record JADMNL010000026.1, read on the forward strand.
GCCAACATCAGGGGTGGTCTCCCGCCTGGACTGCTAGCTAGAAGTTTTCCATGGGGTCCTAGTGCCTGGTGGCATAGTCCTAATGGTGTTACCTGCTGCAAGAGCTCTTCTTGAAGATCTACTGTTATAGTAAGTTCTTACATAACTGTACTTTTCTTTGAAGCAGAGAGCAATGGGGGAGTGTTGAGTCACCCAGCAGCTAAGCAGGTCTAGCTTAGGTAGGAGACTCCACATGTTCATATGCATGTTATTAAAGCCTTTGTTGGATGTAGTTTGTGTTTGTCCTACAGATTCACCTCTACATTAATGGGTTGCTTTAAAACCCAGGTATAGGACCAGAGAATTGATTACTTTCATTTGATATGCCATGAGTTTAATAGATTTCGCTGTTCAGTTTTGTGACATGGTGGGTGATTGCAGCCCTTCTCTTTGCAGATCAGCTTTGGATCAGCTCACTCCATACTGAGTGATAAGTTTCAGTTCCCCTCATTCCTCCGGACTGTCATGAACAATAAACACACCCCATATGTCATTGTTCAAATTGTCAGGCATTTCAGATGGACATGGGTGGGTGTCCTGTATCCCGAAAATGAGTTAGATCAGTCAAATAGCTACATATTGAAGCAGGAGCTGGTGAAAGCCGGAGTTTGCCTGGCATTCTTTGAAACACTTCCAGTGAAAAATGCTGGTGACAAGATACTCCGTGTGGCTGAGATGATCAGGAAATCATCAGCAAATGTAGTTATAGTCTACACCCCACTGGTAGAGGTGACCCTGCTCATGGAAGAAGTTACAAAGCAGAACATAACGGGGAAGGTCTGGATCAGCCCTACCAACTGGTTTGGATCCCAAGTGTTTACCCAGAAGGACTTGTGGAAAACCCTGAATGGTACGATAGGTTTTACTCTCCAAAGCGGTAAACTGCCTGGGTTCAAGGAGTTCCTTTACAATGTCCACCCTTCCAAATCTTCAGGCGATATATTTGTTAAAACATTCTGGGAGAAAGCCTTTGGCTGTAAGTGGCCAGACAGAAATACCAGTATAACAACAGGAGCAAAGTGGATTTGTGGAGGAAACCCTTTCTGTACAGGAGCAGAACAGTTGGCTGGCCAGAACATTCCAGAGTACGAACTGACAAATTTCCGATTCACCTACACCATGTCAAATGCAGTATATGCACTGGTATATGGGTTGAAAGACCTAATGTCCTGTGAAGAATCTCCATTTTTTAATAAATCCTGTCCCCGTAGCACACAGGAGATTCTGCCCTGGCAAGTGAGTCTTTGTTTGATTACTAGCTATGTCTACAGAGCCCTGATAAACTTTGGCTCACTGAACAGGCACACTTGTCATACAATTAACTAGTGCAGTAGGCTAAATCAGACATATTTAAACAGATCTGGCAAGTCATAGGGAGGAATCCCACCAAAGCAACAACAGACTAGACCACTCCACTCACCATAAATGAAGTTGAAATATTTGGATTTTAATTGTCACCAGCAGGCCAGCATTTTGCTCACAATGACCTTTCTCGAGTCAGGTGGGTAGTTATGCTCCTGTGCTATCCTTCGGTCCAGAGAGCCACATTCTGTTTCTGGCCAAGACAGCAACTAAAAGCAACATTGTATTACTCAATCTGCCACTGAGGGATAGTAGAGAAGCAGAAGATAGGGTTAACAGAGGACAGGGATTCTGGGATCCTTACTACAGGGTTGCCGGAAGCAAGAGACACTGGGACTCTTTTACTGTAGGGTTACTAGAAGCCAGGGTTCTGGGACCCTTACTGCAGGGTTACCAGAAGCCTCCTGAGATCCTTACTACAGAGTAACAGAGATGGGGTCCTGGGACCCTTACAACAGGTTACCAGAAGCCAGAGGCACTGGGACCCTTACTGCAGGGTTACTAGAAGTGAGCGTTTATGGGACCCTTGCTGCAGGGTTACCAGAAGCCACCTTCTGAGATCCTTACTATAGGGTAACAGAGTCGAGAGACCTAGGACCCTAACAACGGGATTAACAACAAACAATTTTTTACAGGATTATCAGAAGCCAGGGATTGTGGGATCCTTACTATGGATTAATAGAAGCCAGGGGCTCTGGGACCCTTACTACAGGGTTAACAGATGATCTGAGTAAATCTAGTCAGGCATTTCAGCCTGCTACTCTTGGAGTGCTAGACTCAGTGTGGCATTAAGGCACTTACATGGGTCCTGGGGGGGAGGAATGGTGAGAGGCCCAGTAACATCCCTGGCCTATTGACAAAGGCATGGCATTTGCATCAGCTCTGAAGGCATTTAATGGTTGACCATGGAGTATTATTGTCATCAGATGTGAAGGCTATAGCTGGTTGATCATTGAAAACATTGGCATCAACTGAGAAGACAGTTGCCAGTTTATCGTGGTTTGGGATCAGCATCAGCTGTGAAGGCAATTACAATTTAAACAGAGTGGTATTCTCATAGCTGTGAAGGCAGCAACCATTTCACCACTGATTGATATTCTCATAACTGTGAAGGCAGTTACCAGTTGACCATGAAGTGGAATTTATATCAGCTGCGACAAGAGCAACCAGGATGCCTTACTAGATAATATCAGAATTAGGTTATGGGAGTGGGAGTTACCTGGGTTAAAATTAGAGTTTGTTTTATAAACAAAAGAATATATCCTTTACCAAAATACTACTTGTTCATCCAATGTAGCAATTCCAATTTTTTTTTTGTATTAGCTCCTACATTATGTGAAAAAAGTGAGATTCACCAACACAGGAGGGGAGGAGATATATTTTGATGACAACGGTGACCCACCTGCTTTGCTTGATATCCTTACCTGGCAGGCCTTACCTGATGGCACCAGTAGATATGTCTGGGTTGGCAGGATGGACTCTCGAGCCCCTGAGGGTCAAAAAGTCATCATTAATGATAGCCTTATCTTGTGGAGTGGAGGACAAACCAAGGTGAGTGCCTTTTATCTTTTTTATTGTGCCAGACAGACTGACAAGCAGACAGACAGAGAGAAAGTCTGTCAAGCAGATACATAAAAAGAATGCGTAAACACATGTGACAAAACTTCTACGTCTACTAACCTACTGAATTCTAAGTATCTTGAACTCAATACAAAATGGATTTGTATTCTGTAAGACAAATTATCCAGACAATACAAGAAAATACAGTAGTTATTTTCTTTTGTTTCTCTCTGTATTTCTCCTTGGTAAGCTTCATTTAAAATTCACCTTGGGTAAATAGGCCTTTCAGTGGTGGATAGAACAGGGTGATTATACGCTCAGGGCTGCTTAAATGTCCCTGATAGCAGCTACTTAGAATATAAATAAAATGGAGTTGGGTGCCTGCATGCAAGCCAGTTCACAATGGAAACCAAACTGTGAAGGTAGCTGGGTCTGACAATGGCAGGTAGTTAATGCAAAGGGTGACTCTTTATGAACAAGGCTCTAATTAATATGACCAGCAACAGGAGTAACACTGGTCCAAACCATTTAGTAGTCCTGTAAATCAAATGTCAGAAGTTAGTGTAAGGAATGACCTAGAAGGAAGTCGGCTGAATCCTCTGAGTGATTTGACGAGGTGGACCAGGCTTTCAGGGTATAATATCCATGTGCATTGTAGCCACAGAGTTTAGATTTTTGGCAGCCAGGTACAATACTGGAGGCCCTCCATCTAACAGTGGAGTGTTGGTCTCCTAAAGCTCATGCCTGTGTGGAAAGAAGTCTGTCTGGTCACGAGAAGGCCCCTGGTAAAAAAGCAGATTGAAGTAAGTGCTAATGAGTTTTTTTTCTGTTTGTAATTCTATTATTTGAGATTGTTTGTTAAATTTCCTAGTGTTGATGTATTTTCTCTAGTTTGCTGTATATGTTGTAAGTGGGTATCCAGTGATAAGGGCGCTTGCTGTTGAGCACACACAAAAAAGGGTGACTCAATAGCAGCACCTTATCAGATGGCTACTGGATGGGGTGGGTGACTGAAGATATAACGACGTCCTGTTGCTATATATACATGAGCGCAGGGGGAAGCGAGCACAGTGGAATGGGAGGGAGGGTTTGTGTGGCGTCTTGGGGTGATAGGCTGCTGAGCTGCCCTGTGACATGGTGGGTGGGTCGCAGGCTTCAGATGCGAGGGTGCTGGGTTCGGGTCCTGGTGTGCATACATTTTGTTGCTCCCGGTCAAATTGTTTTTTAATTCCCCGGAGTTGAGCACCCTTTAGTAGGGGGTGCGGGTGCAGCCCTTCACATAAACATTAAAATGTAAGTCCCAGTGCCCTTTGCTGCATCTAGGTGTACATCAGCAAAATTGATTTTTGCTGATGTACATTAAGCCGGGAATAGATTACTGTGCGATTGCTGTTATCAAGTAGAACCTTGTAAGTGTAGTGTATATAGTAAATATGTTATATTTAATATAAATCTGTGACTGTGGAGTTTTAATAAGCACTGGTAATCCATTTTGCTAAGCAAAGTCCATAATCTGCTTTTGGGAAGAGCGCCAGCAAACTTCATAAGGAAATCTGATCTGATGCAGAGGGTGGAGGGTTACCTGGAGTGACTAGGGGGTTCCTATGTCCAGGAGGCCATGTACTGTGTGAGAAGGGGCTGTGGCGGGACTCAAAAAGAACAACCCTGACAAAGTTGATCTGAACCCAGACTGGGTACCCCATTTCTTGTGGATAAAGAAGCACTGATACAAAAGCACAGACAGACATATCTTGAAGAGATTTTAGAGGTTATAAAAATGTCATTTAAGTTATTTATCAAAATGTACCATTTAGCTAAAGAAGAGAAAACATATGTGTAGCTTCTCCTTCTGTGTAGTATGCAGCTATCCTGGGCTCAGTGCTTGGAAATGGGGAGATGGGGGTAGCACCTATGGTCTATCATTCTGTATATCAGTCAGTGTATTACTCTAGCTACAGTATCTATCTGTCTGTCTGTCTATTTATCAGTCAACAGTATCTATTTATCTGTCTGTCTGTCTCTCTGTCTATCAACAACATCTATCAACAGCATCCACCTGTCTACCTGTCTGTCTGTCTGTCTATCTATCTCTATCTATCCTGTTTTTACTTCTTTTCCTAACCCATGCTTTGCAGTTGGTTAACACAGAAATAATCCATTTAGATGTTAGAATGACAAGCACCTATGGATTGAGTAGTACTAGGTGATAATGGCAAGTGCAAAACAGTGCATAAAAAAACAGTGTGGGCAAAACTGCAACTGCAATTTTTTTGACTGATGAAGGAGGTAAATTGGGGGGGTGGACATCGCCTACCACGATTTCAGTAAGGTCTTTGACACCATCCCACATAAGAGGCTCATTAACAAGATGGGTAGCTTGGGCATGGGGCACATGATAGTAAACTGGGTTAGGAACTGACTAACAGACAGGAGGCAGAGGGTGGTGATCAATGGGATCCAATTCGGGGAGAGGGGGATGACCAGCGGGGTTACCGCAAGGATCAGTCCTTGGACCAGTCCTGTTTAATGTCTTCATTAATGACATCGTGGAGGGCTGGAGGGAAAGGTCTGCCTGTTTGCAGATGACACCAAAACCTACAACAGGGTAGATACTCTGGACGGGATGGAGAAAATGAGAAGGGATCTGGAGAAGCTTGAAAAATGGTCTGAGCTGTGGCAACTGAGGTTCAATTCAAAGAAATGCAAAATAATATACCTGGGATGAGGGAACACTGGGGAGTGCTACAGAATGAGGGGAAGTTGCTGACAATCACTAGGGAAGAAAAGGACTTGGGGGTTATCATTTTCAATGACCTAAATGTATCCAAGCAGAGTCCAAAGGCTGCAGGGAGGGCCCATGGCATGCTGGGGTGCATAGGCAGAGGTATCACAAGCAGAAGGTGGGAGCTAGTGATGCCATTGTATACAACACTAGTGAGGCCGCACCTGGAGTACCATGTGCAGTTCTGGAGCCTGCACCTTCGCAAGGATATTGACAGGGTTGAGGTGGTCCAGAGAAGGGTAACTAAGATGGTACAGGGCTTGCACCAGAAAACATATGAGGAGAGATTAAAGGACCTCAATATGTACCTGCTGGAGGAAAGGAGGGATTGGGGGGACATGATAGAAACATTTAAGTACCTTAAGGGAATAAACAAGGTGCGGGGGGAGACATTTTCTGATACAAGAGGAGAAAAAGAATGAGGGGGCATGATATGAAATTGGAAGGTAGCAAGTTAAAAGGAAATGTGAGGAAGTTTTTTTCACAGAAACGGTGGTAGACACATGGAATAGTCTGCTACAGGAGGTGGTGGGAGCGAGCACAGTGGAGGGAATTTTAACATGCCTGGGACATGCATAAGGGAACCTTAGAAGTGGGAAGGAGAGGAGATAAGCCATTGACCAGATAGGGCCAGAGGCTGTAAACAAGTGTAGGGCTTATGGGTAGACTGAATGGGGCTCGCAGTCCTTATCTATCAATAATTTCTATGTTTCTGTGCAATAACAGTGTCAGTACACTAGAGTGAGAAGTAAAAACAGTTACACAGGTTACCACATGTAAGGCGGGGGGCTTCGCCCTCCACAACAGCCACATGGGGGACTTTGCCCCCCGCACCCCCAACTAGAATATAAACAGACTCCACATCACACAGATCACAGGCACAGCAACACAAGTCAGCGACAGCGCCCAAATGACTTTAAAATTACAGGATAGATTGATAGATAGATAGATAGATATTTGTCTGTAGATGGATGGATATATATAAATTTAGATAGATAGACAGGCAGACATACAGACAGGCAGACAGATAGATAGACACTGCCTGTGATAGATAGATAGATAGATAAATAGATAGATAGATAGATAGATAGATAGATAGATAGATAGATAGATAGACAGACAGACAGACAGATTTAGGTAGATACTGTCTATAGATGTATGTAGATAGATAGATGCTGTCTGTAGATAAATAGATGTAGATAGATAGATAGATAGATAGATAGATAGATAGATAGATAGACAGATACTGTCAATAGATAGATAGATACTGTCAATAGATAGCTAGATTGCTAGCTAGATAAATAGATGGATAGATAGATAGATAGATAGATAGATAGATAGATAGATAGATAGATAGATAGGTACTGTCGATAGACAGATAGATAGATAGATAGATACTGTTGATAGACAGACACTGTTGATAGACAGATAGATACTGTCAATAGATGAATAGATTAGATAGATAGAGAGATAGATAGATAGATAGATAGATAGATAGATAGATAGGCTGTTGCTAGCCTTGCTTGTAGAGCAGAAAGCAGCTAACTAAAAGAAGCTACATTTTCTTATTAATTTAAAACTCATATCTCAGCAGGAGTCAGTGTCTGTTAAGATTAAGTAGACAGATAACTTTATTAGAAGTAGAATGGGTCTTATTTAGGGTTAAAAAAAAGAAAAGAAAGAAAGTCAGTGTGTGTTCTGTGCTGGGAAGGGTACTGTATCAGCTGACTTTGTTAAACCAGTAGGAGGAAAGAGAGCTTAATTGGGGTGTGGTTTAGACACTATAATAGCAGGTGAGTCAAATTACAACTTCCTGTTGCTAGCCTTTTTTCTTACTAATTGCCCTCTATCCCAACCCTCCACCCAAAGCCAGTTCTACTGTTATAGCCACTGGATTTGACTGACAACAGGAACTTCCTGTTTGGCAGTAGGAAGGGAAGGATCCTAGACAAACATTGGTTTTGTCAACCCTAAAGGAAAAAAGTAGCTCACTCTCCCCTCCCCCCCAGCTGCTGGTGGTCTGATATTGAGCAAGGAAGAAGGAGGCTACTGAAGAAGATAGGAAGTTGCTGTCCCAGAACAGGAAGGGTGAGAGTTGTAAGGCGAGGAGAGAGTAAGCATCCAGAGAAACAGTGAGAGGGACACAAAATAAGACATGATAGGAGTGGTGCAGTGCAATGGCTGTGGGTGGCAGTGTTCCGGGAGACATTCTGGAGGCTGCAGTGCTGCCCTGTTTGTAGACACCTCTCTGGTCTGAGAGAGGAGGTTGCCCGTCTCCAGGCTGACCTGGCTAGGATTCGTGAAGCCTCCTCCCCCACCCAGGGACCACCAGGGCCAATGCCACTACCTCAGAGGTTGCCAAGAAAGAGGAGAGGCTGGACCAGGGTGGGCTCAGGAGGAGAGGGTGGTGGAACAGAGTTGCATCCCTCCAGCTGTACCTCTCCACAATTCATTTGCTCTTCTGGTGGATAGTGGTTCCTCTATGGAGGCACCTGCAGTGGAGACCAAGGAGAATGCTAGGAACCTTCACAAAAGAGACCCACAGGAGGGTGGCATGGGACCCCACAGGGGAAGGAAACAACTCCTGGTGGGGGACTCAATCATTAGGGGGGTAGAAATGGGGAGGAAGGGGAGAGGGAGGTAAGGTGCCTTCCTGGTACCACGGCATGGAGGGACAGAAAGCGAATCCTCAGGATCGTGGGAGGAGCTGCACGAAGGAGGGAGCTCGATGTCATTATCCACCTAGGGACAATGACCTGGCTAGGAATGGGATAAGAGCAGTGCAAGAGGAGTTTGTAGAGTTGGGAAGGGGCCTTAGACAAGTAGCGCATACGGTAACCTTCTTGTAGGTGCTGCCTGTCTATGGCAAGGGAGATGCTAGGGCACTCCTCACCAGGGAATTCAATGAGTGGTTGAAAAAACTGGTGTGGAGCTCAGGGTTTTGGCTTCACTGGGGACTGGGGAGCCACCTGGAGGGATGTGGACCTATACTGGTGTGATGGTCTGCATCTGTCCGGGGGGAACCAGGATCCTAGGTGAGAGGTTTAAATGCTTCATTGGCAAGCATTTAAACTAGCCAAGGGGGGAGGCACTGAAAAGGAGCAAGGAAATCCCAGCCTCCCCCCACAAAACATGGTGATTAGTGAGGTAAACACCAAGGTACAGAAGTTATTAGGGACCAGAACATATTTAAATGTAAAAAAAGGCAAAGGCAGTAAGGACAGAAATGGGGCTAAAAGGGGTAAGGCTATCAAAAAGTGGAGGGTGATGAGTACCAATGCCCATAGTCTGTGTGACAAGCTCCCTGAACTAGTGGCCTTGATGGAAGAGGATTGCCTGGATATTGTGGCAGTCACAGAAACATGGTACACAGAGAACCATGACTGGGATGTCAACATACCAGGATACACAATCTATAGGAGGGACAGGGAGGGTAAAAGAGGAGGAGGAGTAGCTCTCTATGTAAAGGAAGGGATCAAAGCAACAGAACTAAAGAGTAAACAGGGAGCAGATGAGGCACTTTGGGTCACCGTGGAGACAGGAAATGGCACCACAATCCGCATGAGGGTTGTATACAGACCCCCATCTCAGAGGAAGGGAATGGACAAGGAAATGATAGAAGGCTTTCTTAGAATGGCAGAAAAAGGGGAGATATTGTTGATGGGGGACCTGAATATGCCAGATGTTAACTGGAGCACCTTTGCTGCAGGCACATCCAAGAGCAGGGTCAATCTTGATGCCCTACAGGGGCATGCCTCAGACAGCTAGTATTGGAACCCACTCGGGAGGGAGTAATCTTAGACCTGGTACTCTCAAACGGGGACGGAGAAAGAATCTCAGATTTAGAAGTGGGTAGCCATCTGGGAAAAGCGACCACCAAACAGTGTGGTTCACGATAAACACAGCCATACAATCAAGCCATACAAAAGCAAGAGTACTGGACTTTAGGAGGGCTGACGTTGGGAAAATGAGAAAGTGCCTCAGAAAAGCACTAGCAAACAGGCAAGAAGGAGGGGTGGAGGAACAATGGGGAGTGATCAAAACAGCTATCACAGAGGCAACAAGCCTTTGTGTAAAGCAAATCAATAAAATACAATGAAGGAAAAAAAACGCTATGGTTCTCAAAAGAGGTGGCAGGGAAGGTTAAGAAGAAAAGGATAGCATTCAGGAAATATAAGGAAACACAGAAGGAGCAAGACAGAGAACTTTATCAGTTAAAGCAGAAAGAGGCTGGGAAGACAGTCAGAATAGCAAATGCCCAAACCAAGGAAAGGATAGCCAATTCTGTTAAGAAGGGGGATAAGACCTTTTATAGGTACATTAGGGAGGAATGAAAGACCAAAGGAGGGATACTGAAGCTTAATATAGGGGAGTGAATGTGGGTAGAGGGTGACAGTGAAAAAGCAGGGATACTAAACGAATATTTCTGCTCAGTATTCAGCAGGAAGAGGAGAGGGGAGTTACCTAAACCAAACAAGAGAAACACTCTGAAGACAGGGGTCGATACCAGTCCATTTACAGAAGAAAGGGTTCTGAAAGAACTAATAAAATTGAAGGTGGACAAAGCAATGGGGCCTGATGGGATTCACCCAAGAATTCTAAAAGAACTAAGGGTAGAACTAGTGACACCGCTGACTACTCTCTTTAACAAATCATGGGAGGATGGGGTGGTACCCGAGGACTGGAGGAGGGCAGATGTGATTCCTCTTCACAAAAGTGGGAGCAGGACAGAGGCAGGAAACTACAGACCAGTTAGTTTGACCTCAGTGGTAGGGAAAATGATGGAATCACTTCTGAAGGAAAGAATTGTTGAGTACCTAGAGGCCAGTGGGGCACAGGACCCAAGGCAGCATGGATTCACACTGGGAAGGTCGTGTCAGATGAATCTAATAGATTTCTTTGACTGGGTGACCAAAGTAGTAGACCAGGGAGGGGCTGTGGACATGGCCTACCTAGATTTTAGCAAGGCATTTGATACAGTCCCACACAAAAGATTAATACACAAGACAGCCAGCCTTGAAGTGGGTCCCAAGGTGGTAGCCTGGATAAAAAATTGGCTAGACAACAGGACGCAAAGGGTAGTAGTAAATGGAGTACACAGTGAAGAAAGGAGGGTTACTAGCGGGGTACCACAGGGTTCAGTACTGGGACCGGTCCTTTTTAATGTCTTTATAAGTGACATTGCAGAGGAACTGGAAGGAAAAGTATGTCTCTTTGCAGATGACACAAAGATCTGCAACAGGGTTGATACACAAGATGGAGTGGAAAGGATGAGAAGAGACTTGGCAAGGTTGGAGGAATGGTCAAATGTATGGCAGCTCAGATTCAATGCAAAGAAGTGCAAGGTAATGCACATGGGAAACAAAAACCCAGGGGAAGCGTACACAATGGGGGGTGAGATACTGACAACAGTAAAAATGGAAAGGGACCTGGGGGTAATTATATCAGATGACCTAAAGGTGGGCAAGCAATGTGAGACAGCAGTAAGGAAGGCTGGGGGGATACTGGGATGCATAGGAAGAGGCATCAATAGTAGAAAACAGGAAGTTGTTATCCCTCTGTACAGACAGTTGGTGAGACCCCATCTGAGTACTGTGTGCAGTTCTAGAGACCCCATCTCATGAAGACATAGACAGAGTGGAGGCTGTCCAGAGGAGGAGCAACAAAATGGTGCAGGGTCTGCACCAGAAGACATACAAAGAAAGACTAAAGGAGCTTAATATGTATACCCTTGAGGAAAGAAGGAAGAGAGGGGACATGATAGAAACTTTCAAGTACCTCAAGGGAATCAACAAAACCCAAGAGGGTAGCATCTTCCAGAAAAAGAGATGTGCAAGAACAAGGGGGCACAATTTGAAGATAGAGGGGGGAAGGCTCAGAGGTAATGTGAGGAAGTATTTTTTCACAGAGAGGGTTGTGGATGCATGGAACAGCCTCCCTGAGGAGGTTGTGGAATCAAGAACAGTGGGGGAATTCAAGAATGCATGGGACAGGCATAAGGCAGTCCTAGTGGGGGGTAGGAGGAAGTAAGCTGTTGGTTAACTAGGATCTGCAGCTTATCTGTTAGGTAGGAAAATTGGCAGACTAGGTGGGCCAAGCGGTCCTTATCTGCCGTCAAATTCTATGTTTCTATGTTAGATAGATACTGTTGATAGACAGATACTGTCAATAGATAAATAGATTAGATGGATAGATAGATAGATAGATAGATAGATAGATAGATAGATAGATAGATAGATAGATAGATAGATAGATAGATAGATACTGTTGATAGATAGATACTGTTGATAGACAGACACTGTTGATAGACAGATAGATACTGTCAATAGATGAATAGATTAGATCAATAGATAGATAGATAGATACTGTTGACAGACACTGTTGATAGACAGATAGATACTGTCAATAGATGAATAGATTCGATAGATACTGTAGATGGATGTGGGTAAGAGTTCAATGTGTAGATTTTATTAAAAGTCAGTGTTTGCCCTGTTCATACTGTATTTCAGTAAGATCTTCTACTCTCACAGTTGTTTTCTGTGTGTGTGTGTGGGGGTGGATGCAGCAGCACCAACCTTGCCCATCTGTATGGGGACAGTGGAGAAATAGGAGCTACCGGGGGAGAAACAAGGTAATAATAAGAAAAGTTTGTGGAAACAGAAACCTTATCTTGTTCCATCTCTGTGGCTTACACTATAATAGCATGTTTTATGTTTTATGATATACGCCTTGAACTAACACCTTTATCTTCCCCAGATCCCTCGCTCAGTGTGCAGTGAAAGCTGTTCTAGAAAGTGTATGGTGGTTTAGGTTACCCTGGAATTTTAAACCTTCTGTTTCAATTCTTGGGTCATCTTTAAATGCAGGCAGTCCATTTATTCAAATAAACTGGAAAGGATAAACTCCACGACACATAATGTCTTTTGAGCATAAAAGCTGCTTTATTTTAACTTCAGTTGCACACTTGGTCATAGGGGAGACAGTTTCGTGGCTGTCGCCACTTCCTCAGGCCCAAAATACAGTGCCGGATCTAAACTGAAACAAATAAAAACATTTCTTTAGTATCCAAAACATTCTATGTGTTCTTTAACACCAACTAGGGACCTGGGGAATATCAAGAGTTAGTTCAAGGTGTAGTGACATCCTGGGGAACAGCTTTCACTGATTCAAATAAACTGGAAAGGATGAACTCCCCTGCACATAAAGTCTTTTGAGCATAAAAGCTGCTTTATTTTAACTTCAGTTCCGCACTTGGTCATGGGGTGACAGTTTTGTGGCTGTCACCACTTCCTCAGGCCCAAATACAGTGCTGGATCTAAACTGAAACGGATAAAAACATTTCTTTACCATCCAAACATTCCATGTGTTCTTTAACACTAACTAGTGATATTGCCTCCACCACTGCCTCTTGAGAGAGTGCATCGGTATTTAATACAAATATTCATTATAGTAAAAATGTGTTATCATGGATTATTCCTTCTGCACCAAAGGAGAGGTCCCCTTGCCATATTCTACAGTTATTGCACAGTATGTTACTAGTTAATATTTCCACTAATACACATGTATATATAATCCAGGTACAGAGCATCATTTTTACTTACATCCTATAGTTCATTTCTATTGTTTTCCTGCTTTTTATCACTTCTCAATCGATTATACAGCTCTGTATTTATGAAATAAAAACATCTGTAACTCATACTAGCCTACATACTTGATTTGCAATTCATAATTTATACCATAATTGAAATCACTACCTAATCAGATTCTATGTCCCCAAATTTCCACTAGTATAGCTCTCAACATCTGAGCTGCCAAGTGTTGTTCCTCACACTATAAACAAACAAAATGTGCTTTATCCAGACTCTCATAAGATCTGACATCGCAGCCAATTCCTGTTTCTCACACTCCATTTAAACACAGTATGGTTTGCCTTAACCCATATCACAGAGTTAATTTCTCGTTGTTTTTTTGGTTAAAGTCTGATATTGTAGTCCCCTAATAAATCAATACCTGCTCAAAATATTCTTTCAAACAGATGTCCTATCCATATGTGAGGTCCCTAACACATTGCTCCTCATTCTGTCCCATGTCATATTTTATCCCACTTTACAGTATATGTGAGAATGCATAAACTTCTTGCTCCTGTACCTGTAAGAAAAATAGCAGAACAAGAGGACACAGCATGAGATTAGAGGGGGGCCGATTAAGGGGGAATGTGAGGAAATTCTTTTTCACAGAAAGGGTGGTGGATGCATGGAATGGCTTACCACAAGAAGTGGTGGCTATGAATACAGTGCAGGGCTTCAAACAGGCATGGGATAGGCATAAGGGAGCAATATAAATGACTATGAATGGATAGGCCACTGACAGAGCAAAGGCCGATGGCACATTTATAAGGTAGAAAAAGAAATGGGCAGACTGGATGGGCCTTGCGGTCCTTATCTGCCGTCAACTTCTATGTTTCTATGTTTCTATGTTACCTACATTTCTATACCTCCATATGACTTGTTTTTATCTAAAACATTTTGTGCTGATATTTCCAATCTCCTTGTACTGTCGAATATTTTGCATTTATACGTCCTACAGCAACTTACCATATTAAATACTCGCTCACCTTTAAACCTCTGGAGTTAAACCTGCTCCTTATTCTGGACTTCTAGTGTGCCCCAGTTCACCTTTAGTCTTTCCTTCATTTACATTGCTAAAAAAGAACTGCATATCAACTAGTGCTCCTTTCCACAAATTCTATCTACACTACTCACAATGCTTAGCCTGAAGATATTGGGAGAATTCTAAAGGAGATCAGTCGGGCGGGCGGCGGGCAGCAGGCGGTGGATGCTGCGCCCGCCGCCGCCGGGGAGCGGGTGGAGGGGCTTCATGGGTGGGTGGGGGACACTAGACACCAGGGAGATTTTGGGGGTTGTAATTTGACATTCTGCCCGCGATCGGGCATTACGGTCCACTGACCACCAGGAGATATTCGGTTGGGGGCTTAGACATTCTTGGCCGCGATCGGGACTGGTGGGGGTTGATATAGGTTATGCCCGCGATCGGGCTTCGAGATATGTGTGTGTGGGATAAAGCACGTATGCCCGCCCAATCGGCTTCGGAGATATGTGGGGGATAAGCATTGTATGCCCGCCGATCGGGCTTCGGGAGCTGTGTGTGGGGATGTATATAGATGCTGCTCACATCGGGCTGCAGGGAAAGCGAGGTCCTCGACGCTGCTGCCTGGCAAGGCGGCCAGGCAAAGTCCTCGCTCGCACACCTACATGCTAGCTGAGATGCAAATGGGGCTATAAATAGATGCAAATGGCCCCCTGTGCCTTGTATAAATTATGGCCCCATTTGCATGTCACCTTTGAATTCGGAAGATGATGGCGCAATGGTACTTGCGCCACCGCAAGTTTAATGCTCAACTCTGGCAACTGCGGTGGCGCAGTTCCACTCGCGCCGAGCGCGCAGTGGCTGTGGTTGGGGGTGATATTCAGCGAGTTGCCAACAGCGCAACTCCTTTGAATATCGTCTCGGCCACACTCCTGCGCAACTATTTTGAGCAGCGCAGGGGCTTGCGCCTCAGAATGGCGCAGTTTGAATATCTGGGCCTGGGTGTACAGATAAAGTAAAATGCCCAGGATATGACTGAACGTTACAGTATTTCAACATTCATTCATAACGTCACTAATTTTCACTATTTTGACTCCAAACTTTCAACATAGCCATTATTCCACACCACCTTGTAAACATGATGTGTGTCATTTTTAAAATCCTGGACAAGATGAGTTTTCGCACCTCTAGTGAGAAATGACATTTCGGCCACTATGCTATAAATAGTACACATTATGTCTATATGGCGAATCCTAAAACAAGGATCTTCAGACGTTGGGGTCAAAATTAACAAAAACAACTTGTTTACCAAGCATCAAACATTTGGCATTGACGCATGCTTGTTTAGAAGTACTCCCTTGTTACTTTTTATTTCTGAAGTCTTTTTCCACGTGTTCATTATAGATATGCTCCTCTCCACACTTTGCAATCTGAGCTTTTCACCCCCAGTTGTCACCTGGTATGGAAGCTATCTATCAAATAGAACTCAAATTGTGAAATTCAACTCCTCTTTATCTGATGGTGCTACCATCAATATTGGGGTTCCCCAGGGCTCTATTCTGGGACCTCTTCTTTTCTCACTTTTTATCAATAACATACAGTAGATGAGGTTTTTCTTTCATGCTCATCTATGTCTGGATAGTCGGCAACATGGGTTTGTGCCAGGTAGATCATGTCAAACCAATCTTGTGGAGTTCTATGAATGGGTAACATCAGAACTGGACAGGGGAAAGCCTGTAGATGTATTATTCTTGGACTTCAGCAAGGCGTTTGACTCTGTCCCCTACAATGGTCTGGTGGAGAAACTGATGGGGTTGGGAGTAGGCCCTTTGATGGTCAGATGGATTGAAAACTGGTTAGCTGGACACACCCAGAGAGTAGTGGTTGGTGGGGAGCTCTCAAACCCTAGAGAGGTCAGTAGTGGGGTACCGCAGGGCTTGGTCCTGGGTCCGATTCTGTTTAATGCATACATATCGGACATCAGGGAGGGTATAGGGTGTGAAATGAGTTTCTTCGCTGATGACTCCAAGATGGGAGCAGTAGTTGAGGGGGAAGAGGGGAGGTTGGCCCTGCAAGGGGACCTGGACACCTTGTGCAAGGTGTTACATCTTGGGTGGGGAAACCCTAAACACAGGTATACCCTGGGAGGGGAGGTGCTGGAGGCCTCAATAGGGGAAAAAGACCTAGGGGTCATGGTGGATGCATGTATGAATAACTCTGAGCAGTGCAGGAGAGTGGCTAGCAAGGCAAACAGGATGCTGGGATGCTGGGATGCATCGTAAGGGGGATCACCTCTAGGAGCAGGGAAGTGATTCTGCCGCTGTACAATGGACTGGTTAGACCACACCTTGAGTACTGTGTACAGTACTGGAGACCACACTTGAAGAGGGACATACAGCTCCTGGAGAGGGTACAGAGGAGGGCAACTAAGATGGTACGAGGACTAGGGGATTTGACGTATGAGGACAGATTTGAGAAGCTGTGCCTGTTTTCATTGGAGGAGAGGAGAGACGGGGGGGACATGATTGAGGTCTTCAAGTACCTCAAGGGAATAAATAGGGTAAACAAGGAAGGGATCTTAAGACTAAAGCAGGGAGGTATCACCAGAGGGCATGGTTTGAAGGTGGAAGGGTGAGGGGGGGAAAAGAGGAGGAGGTTTTTCACTGAGAGGGTGGTGGACCCTTGGAATGTACTGTCTGGCAAGCTGGTTCAGAGATCCACAGTGGAGGGCTTCAAGAGAGGGTGGGACAGACACAGAAAGTGGATGTATCAGATGATGGTCTGACCCAGGGGGGTGGGGATGGATGATAGGGGTTTCTGGAACAGAAGGGGGGGCGGGCCTTGGCACCCAACTAGGGATCTGAGGTTCGAGCAGATTCGATAGACCGTAAGGCCTAATCTGCTGGCAATTAGTATGTTAGTATCTATTCTCTATGCAGATGATCTTGTACTCTATTCAAGCTCTGATAAGGTCGCCAGCATTAATGCATCCCTTTCTTCAGATTTCACAAATGTCCAAAATTGGCTTTCTGCACATAAGCTTGTGCTTAATGCTAAGAAAACCCAAGCAATGTTACTTGGCTCTGCCCCTAAACTTAGGACATATCAAACTCCCCTACTAGTGCAAGACCGAAGTGCAACACAAATAGAATGCACTGCATCTTTTAAGTACCTAGGAATTCTTCTGGACCAATCCCTGGACTTCAGCCTGCATATACAATATGCCTGCAAGGCAGTGGATGCTAAACTGGGGGTTGCTTACAAGTCCAAGTCCAATTTCATGTTGACTCCCTCTGCTAAACTTGCTATTGCCAGAGGCTTATTACTCCCTGCCCTCACCCATGGCATGCCGACCTTTGCTGCCACACACAAAACTATCCTTCATAAGTGGGATGTCACTTCTAATAATATCTGTCTACACGCCTCCTCATCACCACGGCTTAAGCACCACTGCCAACTGTGCAGGGACCTGGGCTGGTTATCCCCCTCAGCTTGCCATCAATACTCTCTTGGCTCCCTGATTGACTCTATACTCAGAAACCAGACCCCTTCAGCACTTGCAACATTGCTGGTACCTCAAACCTCCTCCTAATGACTGTGATCGGTAATAAATCCCTGCTGAATGTACCTAGATGTAAAACATCAAAAGGCTCTGTTACCTTCAATCACTCTGCTCCCAAGCTTTGGAACTCTCTCCCCCAAGCACTTCGAATATCTGGATCCCATGACAGCTTCAAAAAGGAGCTGCGCTTACATTTATCCCTTGCTGATCTCTGCAATTGTTTTAATCCTCCCTAATCCACTCACCTACCAGATGCTGCCTGGCCTAACTTTAACCTCCCTACCTCATAACACTTCTTACCCTTACCATCTCCTTGACAGCTAATATACCCCAACTCCCCCCCCCCACCAACACACACACCTGAGTCTTGTTTCAGAGGCCATGATAATGCATCCTGCCAGTCAGGAATTTGCACTTGCCTTGTTTCGCTGCCTATTTGAATCTTCATTGGTGTGACTAATTTGAACAATATTTCTTTGCTGCTATTTTGTGGCATCTCTTCCTAGACTGTGTAGGTTTTCTCTGCCTAAAAATTCTATGTGAATTGCATTGATTGTTATTGTCCTGGCTGCATAGATTCATTACTACTAACTGTTTTGACCTATGCTATTGTAATTTCATTGTGCTCATGCTATGTACCTGTTTTTGATTGTTGTACTCTCCCAGGTAGTGCCTGAAAATAGTCATTTCATGGCTAGTGCACCTACCTGGTTAACAAAAACTAAATAAGTAAAAAATAAATAAATATTTTCTACCTAATATTATAAATCACTGAGGGATTTCAGCCAATCAGCATGCAGGGGCTACTGTGCCTTCTTATCTGTACAGTGTGCTCTTGTGCCAGAGCGCTTGGGAGGGAGTGCTCCACTTCAATGCCATGGGAGGAAAGTGCAATAAAATAAAAAAAGACTTATTATACAATGGCAAGAAAAAATCCTGGCTTTGATTGGTCAGTTAGCCACCACATCAGGGATGTTATCCTGGCAAAACATCCTGCTGACTGTTTGTTGGATCTCCATCTCCATCACTATCATTTTCTCTTAAGAAACAAAATACTCTTCCAGACTAACAAAACTTTCTTTAAAATTATTTTTTATTCTGTATAAACAGCAGGTAGTATTAGATTAATGCCTTCCAGAGTGGTGTCATGCTGGATAATATCCTTTTTGGGTGTTGGACACCCTTGGCCTGTGGCCTCGGGCCCAACCATGCAAGGTAGGATGTTATCCCAGCAAAACACCCACCCTGTCGGGCATTATTCCTTTATTAATCACTTGAACTAAACTTGAGTGATTTCTAATAATATAATATGGGCTCCGATGCATGTCTTTTATGGTATAAGAGTCTCCTCTCCTGAGGTTTGGGCAGAAACAAACACTCCGCTTCACTATGTGATCCTCTCACCCAAACCTCAGGCTTGGAGGTCCTTATACCATAGATACATAGATACATAGACAGTGTCGGCAGATAAGGGCCTATGGCCCACCCAGTCTGCCCATTTGAGCTTGTAAGTTCAGTTTATGTTTTCCTAGAAGTCTGTTGCCCCTTACCCCCGACCTCCAGAATTCCTTTATGTCTATCCCATGCATTCTTAAATCCCGTGATTGTTTCAGCCCCCACCACTTCCTCTGGCAGGGTGTTCCACTTGTCCACCACCCGTTCTGTGAAGAAATTCTTCCTCACGTTTCCTCTGAATCGTCCTCCTCCAACTTCATCCCATGCCCTAGTCCTGGAACATCTTTTTGCTTAAAAATAGTGTATTCCTGCACCCTGTTCCTCCCTGTAAGATACTTGTATGTCTCTATCATATCCCCTCTCTCCCTCCTCTCCTCCAGGGAGTACATGTTCAGTTCCTTCAACCTGTCTTCATAGGACTTGTGATGCAATCCATACACCATCTTTGTTGCCCTCCTCTAAACCTTCTCTACCCTGTCTATGTCCTTATGTAGGTAAGGTCTCCAGAACTGTGCACTGTACTCCAGGTGGGGCCTCACTAGTGTCTTGTATAGTGGAATTATGACCTCCCTTTTCCTGCTGGTGATGCCCCTGCCTATGCATCCCAGCATCCTATTTGCTTTACCTGCTGCCTTTTCACACTGTTTCCCTACCTTGAGGTCATCAGAGATGATAACAAGATACCATAAGAGACATGCCTCGGAGGCCCTATTAACTATAGTACTGGGTGTGGTGTGAAAAGCAGTGCTGTACCTGGAAGCAGACGTATCTAGTTCTGTTCCTTCCACAGCATCATCAGTGTGTGACCTCACTCATTGTTACAATCACAAGCTCTGCGGTCCGATGGGTTACGTGCATCACAAGCAGTGGTTAAATTAGAATGTTTTAGGTGGGGAACTCTCACATCTAGCTTTTTAGGAGGGGGGAACTGCCAATTCTAGTTGGTGGAACTTTCCTACAGTATTCAATTGAGAAAGATGCCTACAGTGGAGGAACTCTCATAAATGTTTGTAAGAGAGGCAGTATAGCGCAGTGGTCTAAGGCTCTGAGCTGCAAATCTGGTGACATCCAGCAGACCCGACCTGGGTTTGAATCCCACAGCTTCCACTTGCATACTGTGTGACCATGCGCAAGTCACTTAATCTCCTTGTGCTCCCAGGTCGCTCCTGTAAAATAGCTCTCAGCTTAGTGTGCTATACCTGGTTAAACAACTAAATTAAAAAAAAAAAGTTTGTAAGAGAGGGTGGAATTGAGTTCCTTTGGGCTCCTGTCCAATTAAACCCCTGGTCACAATTTACCAATCAAGCAGCAGGAAGTTGTCTCTTCTTGGTTACTAGTGATGTCACAGTCAGTGAGGACACAATGCTGATGATGTAAAGGGAGTAATAAAACAGATTATGTCAGCCTCCAGGTAGAGTACTGTTCCACACATCACACCTAGTACTTCATGTAGAAAATGTTCTAATTAGCAAAACAGACTCAACAAAAAAATACTTCAGATGTAAGAAGTGATAGTTGACTACTTCTGAAACTTCCTTTTAATTTCAAGCAGTACACTAACTCTTTAAAGGTGAGTGCACCTCTTAGAGGGATGTAGTAAAATGATTTTTTTGCATGCCTTGTCATTGTCCTCATGTAAACCTCTGCTGATAGTGAGAGGCTTTGGGGTACCAAAAAAAGAAAATGAGAAATGGCCAACCCTCTCCACAAGGTGGTGCTATTAAGCAGCATTTACATCAAAGAAAGGACTCTGCTGTTACTGTCATGGATGTGCTTGCCTTCGACAGTTTTTTAGAATATGCTTATTTGATTGGCCAAAGTAAGAAGGGCAGTATTGTATTACAAACGTAAGTGCTGTACTACACACATATCATCATCTAGTTACCCAGCACAGCAAAGAAGATGCTAGGTGATATGCACTGATGTGCAGGAAAAGAGTATTCAGCTCTTTAATTTATTTTATTTAGTTTTTGTTGACCAGGTGAGTACATTAGACAGCAAGGCTACCTATTTTCAAGTACGACCTTGGAGTTTACAATACATCAAAACATATTAGACATCAGTACAGCAATTGATTGTTAAAAATGAAAAAGAGATAGGTAATGAGACTACCAATATAGTAAATACAGAACAGCAGTGCATTGGCAATAACAATTATGTCAGACATCAATACAGAACTAGAGCAACATTTAAAATCAGAGGTTGACTATATTCAGGTAAGAGCTAGTGTTTGCAGAGTCAATCAAAAGTAAAAGTGGTATATACGGGAAATAACTTTTATATTATAGGATCTAAAGCAACTTTCCAAATTCTTTACTGACCCCCCTTAGGCTTATACCTAGGGTCACACATTGACCCAGTATGCATAGGCTGATACCTAGGTCCACACAGTGACCCAGCAGCAGTGCACTGTGTTGTAGCATCAGTGACCCACCACAGGCTGATACCTAGGGCCACTAAGTGACCCAAAACTGAGCATCTTGCTGTGGCACCAGTGACCTACCATGGGCTGATACCTAGGGCCACACAGTTACCCAGCAGCTGTGCACCTTGCTGTGGCACCAGTGCCCCACCACAGGCTGATACCTAGGGCCACACAGTGACCAAGCAGCAGTACATTGTGTTGTGGCACCAGTGACCCACCACAGGCTGATACCTAGGGCCACACAGTAACCAAGCAGCAGTGCATTATGCTGTGGCACCAGTGACCCACCACAGGCTGATACCTACAGTCATGCAGTGACCCAGCAGCTGTGCATCACGTTGTGGCATCAGTGTCCCACCACAAGCTGATACCTAGGGCCACACAGTGACCCAGCAGCTGTGCACCGTGTCATAGCACCAGTGTCCCACCACAGACTGATACCTAGGGCCACACAGTGAGAAGGCTTAAGCCTTGGTTGGACCAGTATGGACCGAGGTTCCCCATGGGGGACTTGATGCAGATTTTTGGTTTAAAATGCTTGCTGCTGAATATTCAGTTTCAGGCAGTGCATGTACCCAGGTGGATAATGGAATTGAGGATGCTTTTCCTTGTTCACAGTGGCATAGATTCAGGGAGCTGGCACCTGCAGTGGAACAGAAGTCACAGATGGTCCCTCCATTCCTCTGGGAAGTGGTGACCGCGAAACTTGGAGATGCATAGATAATTCCATTGCACTGGGAATGAGGGCAGCTTACTGCTGTGGAGTGGAGCGCTACATGCAGGTTCGGCAAGCAGCGGGGTGGCCCAATGCCTGGCCTATTCCAGTGGATCAACTCTGTGCTTATGTTGTGTGGGGGAAGAAGGGAGACTTGTCGCCATGAACCGTGGGTCAACACCTGGCTGGGCTGCCCTGGCTGGCTAGGGTCATGGAAATTGCTGACAACACCACGGCCTTCATAGAAACATAGAATCTGATAGCAGATAAGGACCACTTGGCCCACCTAGTCTGCCCATTTCCCTACCTAATGGATAAGCTGCAGATCCCAGTTAACCAACAGCCTACTTCCTCCTATCCCCCACTAGAATTGCCTTATGTCTGTCCCATGCATTCTTGAATTCCCCCAGTGTTTTTGACTCTACAACCTCCTCAGGAAGGCTATTCCATGCATCTACAACCCTCTCTGTGAAGAAATACTTCCTCACTTTGCCTCTGAGCCGTCCCCCCTCTATCTTCAAATTGTGCCCCCTTGTTCTTGCACATCTCTTTTTCTGAAAGATGCTACCCTCTTGGACTTTGTTGATTCCCTTGAGGTATTTGAAAGTTTCTATCATGTCCCTCCTCCCTCATTTCCTCGAGGCTACACATCTTAAGCTCCTTTAATCTTTCTTCATATGTCTTCTGGTGCAGACCCTGCACCATTTTGTTTGCCCTCCTCTGGACAGCCTCCACCTGTCTATGTCTTTGTGGAGATGGGGTCTCCAGAACTGTACACAGTACTCCAGATGTGGTCTTACCAACTGTCTGTACAAAGGGCCAACAACTTCCTGTTTTCTACTGGTGATGCCTCTCCCTATGCATCCCAGTATCCCCCCAGCCCTCCTTCCTTCTCACATTGCTGGCCCATCTTTAGGTCATCTGATATGACTACCCCCAGGTTCCTTTCCATTTTTGTTGTTGTCAGTATCTCACCCCCCCCATTGTGTACTCTTCTCCTGGGTTTTTGTTTCCCAGGTGCATTACTTTGCACTTCTTTGCGTTGAATCTAAGCTGCCATACATTTGACCATTCCTCCAACCTTGCCAAGTCCCTTTTCATCCTTTCCACCCCACCTTGCGTATCAACCCTGTTGCAGATCTTTGTGTCATCTGCAAAGAGACATACTTTTCATTCCAGTCCTTCTTCAATGTCACTTTAAAAGACATTAAAAAGGACCAGCCCCAGTACTGAACCCTGCGGTACCCCACTAGTAACCCCCCTTTCTTCACTGTGGGCTCCATTTACTATTACCCTCTGTGTCCTGTTGTCCAGCCAGTGTTTTACCCAGGCTACCACCCTGGGATCCACTCCCAGGCTGGCTAATTTGTTTATTAAGGTCAGAGAAGGGGAGATAGGGGAGCTAAACACGTGGCTCAAGGACTGGTGCCAGGAAAAAGGACACAGATTTGTAGGGAACTGGCAACAGTTCTGGGAGCGAAAGTTCTTTAAATTTGATGGACTGCATCTGACTAAAGAGGGAGTCAGTGCATTGGGGCAGAAGTTTGACGTCTTTGCAGAATATTTAAACTAGCAAATGGGGAGAGGGGTGCAGCACCCATACGTTGAATGGGAAGAACACCCTCCCCTCAGCTAGTGGTCAAACTGGAATTCAGTGTGTTTGCCATTCATTTGCATCACCAGGTAAGAAAAAGGTTTGTCTCCCCATACGATGCACAGGGTAATGCCAAACCTCACCAACAACTAACACACCAAAATCTGGCCAATGGAAAATCATGTACACAAATGCTCACAGCCTGGGAAATAAGATCCCAGACCTGCAGGCAATAATGTCAGAGCTAAACTGGACATAGTAGCAATTAGTGAGGCGTGGTTTACCAGTAACCACACTTGGGAGACTTCAGTACCTGGCTATGTATTGTTCAGAAGAGACCGAGGTGCAAAAAGGGGGGGAGGAGTGGCCCTATATGTTAATGAAAATATCAAAGCTACAGAAATTCAGAATACACATAAGGAGCCAGAAGAACTGTGGGTCACCCTGGAAACAGGAAATGGGACAGCCATAAGAACTGGGGTTGTCTACAGGCCCCAGACCAGAGGGAGGACATAGACACATTACTGTTAGAAGATATACAAAACATGACAGCTAAAGGGAGGTTCTGATAATGGGAGACTTCAACATGCCAGATACAGATTGGTCAATACCAGCAGGAACATCTGCCAGAACTAGACTCATAGTGGATTCCCTGCAGGGGGAGGGCCTCAAACAACTGGTACAGCAACCCACAAGAGACAGGGCTATCCTAGATCTAGTACTGACTAACAAAGAAGGGATCACAGATCTCCAGGTAGAAGGTCACCTGGGGGCCAGTGACCATCACATGGTATGGTTCAATTTGGCTACTACATCTAAATCATCCCATTCCAAGGCAAAAATATGGGACTTCAGAGGAGCTGACTTTGATAAGATGGCCAACAGATTAAGCTAGCCCTGGCAAAAGAAACACAGGTGAGGGTACAGGCAAAGTGGGCAAGCATTAAGGATGTACAATACTTGAAGCAACATCCCATTGTGTTAGACAGAAAAGGAAGTGCAAAGAAGAAGGAAACCACTTTGGTTCTCAAATACAGTAGCAGAAAAGGTCAGAGCCAAAGGCTGGCCTTCAGAAAATATAAGGGAACACAGCGGGATGAAGATAGGAGGCATACCAAACTGCCCTAAGGGAAGCAGGAAGGCAGTAAGGCAGGCAAAGTCCCAAACTGAGAAACACTAGCACAAACAGTAAAGAAAGGTGACAAGACTTTCTATAGATACATTAGTGAAAGGAGAAAGTCCAGAGAGGTGTGCTAAGCTTAATGGAGAAAAGGGCATGTGAGGAGGAGGACCCTGTAAAGCATCTATCCTAAATAGATACTTTTGCTCAGTATTCACTGAAGAAGGTAGGGCAGGGCCCACAGCTCAGCATCCATGGACACAGGGGAGGGAGGTGAGCACTACTCCTTCACAAAGAAAGGGTCCTACAAGAGCTTGCTAAGCTCCAGGGTGGATAAGGCAATGGGACCTGATGGCATACATCCCAGGGTACTTAAGGAGCTAAGGAGGAACTAGCAGAGCCATTAGCAGAATTGTTTAGTGAGTCTCTGAGCACAGGAGAGTCCCAGAAGACTGGAGAAGGGCTCATGTGATCCCACTCCACAAGAGTGGTAGCAGGGAGGCGGGAACTACAGACCAGTCAGTCTTACCTCAGTAGTGGGCAAGATTATGGAAGCACTCCTTCAGGAAAGGATAGTGCAACACCTGGAATCCATAGGGCACAGGATCCAAGACAGCATGGGTTTACAAAAGGAAGGTCCTGTCAAACTAATCTCATAGATTTCTTTGACTGGGTAACCAGAGTGGTGGACCAAGGGGGAGCAGTTGATGTCACCTACCTTGACTTCAGCAAAGCTTTTGACACTGTTCCACATAGAAGATTGATAAATAAGCTAGGTAGGCTCGGGGTGGGTCAGAAGTTGGTCAACTGGGTGGCAAACTGGTTGACTGGCAGAAAACAGAGAATGGTGGTAAATGGTATACAGTCAGAAGAGATGCAAGTCACAAGTGGGGTACCTCAGGGATCAGTCCTGGGGCCAGTCCTATTCAACATCTTCATTAGTGACATAGCAGAGGGACTGGGGGTAAGGCTTGTCTGTTTGCAGATGACACCAAGATCTGCAACAGAGTAGATGATCCAGATGGGGTGGGCAGAATGAGAAGAGATCTGGATAAACTAGCAGAATGGTCAGAAGAGTGGCAACTGGGATTTAATGCAAAGAAGTGCAAAATCATGCACATAGGGAAGAGAAACCCTGAAGCCACTTATAGGCTGGGAGGGGAGTTGCTAGCAGTCACAAAGGAAGAAAGAGACTTGGGCATCATCATCACTGATGACCTAAAATCATCCAAGCAGACCTCTAAAGCAGTAGGTAAGGCTAGGGGATGTTAGGGTGTATTAGTAGGGGTATCACAAGTCGTAAGAGGAGTAATAATCCCTCTGTACAAGACATTAGGTTAAGCCCCATCTGGAGTACTGCATGCAGTACTGGAGCCACACCTTCACAAGGACATTAACCAAATTGAGGCAGTCAGAGAGAGGAACAAAATGGTGCAGGGACTGCATCAGAAGACATATGAGGACAGATTAGCAGACTCAATATGTATACCCTTGAGCAAAGGAGGAGGAGAGAGGTGATATGATCGAGACATTTAAACACCTTAAGGGCATAAACAAGGTGAAAGAGTCTAACATGTTTAAATATAAGAAAATAGCAGGACAAGAGGACACAGCATGAGATTAGAGGAGGCCGATTAAGGGGATATGAGGAAATTCTTTTCACAGAAAGAGTGGTAGATGCATGGAATAGCTTACCACAAGAGTGATGGCTATGAATACAGTGCAGGGCTTCAAACAGGCATGGGATAGGCATAAGGGAGCAATACAAATGACTATGAATAGATAGGTCACTGACATAGCAAAGGCCGATGGCACATTTATAAGATAGAAAAAGAAATGGGCAGACTGGATGGGCCTTGCGGTCCTTATCTGCCGTCAACTTCTATGTTTCTATGTTTCTATTAATCTTTTGTGCGGGACTGTGTCAAATGTCTTGCTAAAGTCTCACGAGACCATGTCCAACCCTCCCTGGTCTACTACTTTGGTCACCCAGTCAAAGAAATCAATTAGATTTGTCTGACATGACCTTCCTGCTGTGAATCCATGCTGCCTTGGGTCCTGTGCCCCACTGGCCTCTAGGTACTCAACAATTCTTTCCGTCAGAAGTGATTCCATCATTTTCCCTACCACTGAGGTCAAACTGACAGGTCTGTAGTTTTCTGCCTCTGTCTTGCTCCCACTTTTTTGAAGGGGAATCCCATCCACCCTCCTCCAATACTCAGGTACCACACCATCCTCTCATGATTTATTAAAAAGGGTAGTCAGTGGTGTTACTAGTTCTTCCCTTAGTTCTTTTAGAATTCAGGGATGAGTCCCATCAGGCCACATTGCTTTATCCACCTTCAGTTTTAAGAGTTCTTTCAGAACCCTTTATCTTGTGAAAGGACTAATATCAACTCTCCTATCTACAGTGCTACTATTAACAGGATTAGGTATCTCCCCCTGCTCTTCCATCGTGAATACTGAGCAGAAGTATTCGTTCAGTATCCTTGCTTTTTCACTGTCGCTTGCTGCCTAACCACCTTCCTCTTTACTCAGCCCCAGTATCCTCCGTTAGTCTTTCTTTGCTCCTAATGTACCTATAAAGGTTTTAGCCCCTTCTTAACCAAGTTGGCTATCTTTTTCTTGGTTTGGGCCTTTGCTATTCTGACTGCCTTACCCACTTCATTCTGCTTTAACTGATGCAGTTCTCTGTCCTGCTCCTTCTGTGTTTCCTTATACTTCCTGAATGCTATCTTTTTCTCCCTAACCTTCCCCGCCACTTCTTTTGAGAACCATAGTAGTTTTTCTTTTGTTTTGTTTATTTGCTTCACAAAAAGGCTTGTTGCCTCTGTGATAGCGGTTTTGATGTTTCCCCATTGTTGCTCCACCCCATCTTCTTGCCTGTTTGCTAGTACTTTTCTGAGGCACTCTCCCATTTTGACAGAATCAGCCCTCCTGAAGTCCAGTACCTTCACTTTTGTATGGCTTGACTCTACAGCTAAGTTTATCATGAACCACACTGTTTGGTAGTTGCTTGCTCCAAGATGGCTACCCACTTCAAGATCGGAGATCCTCTCTCCGTCCCCATTTGAGAGTACCAGTTCTAAGATTGCTCCTTCCCGAGTGGGTTCCAAAACTAGCTGTCTGAGGCATGCATGCAGGCAGGCAGGTAGGGCATCGAGAATGGCCCTGCTCTCGGATGTGGCTGCAGCAAAAGTGCTCCAGTTAACATCTGGCATCTTCAGGTCCCCTATCATCAATATCTCCCCTTTCTCTGCCATCCTAAGGATGCCTTCTATCATTTCCTTGTCCATTTCCTCCCCCTGAGATGGGGGTCTGTATACAACCCCTGTGTGGATTGTGGTGCCATTTCCAGTCTCCAGGGTGACCCAGATGCCTCCTCTCCCTCCTCCCTGTTTATCCTTTAGTTCTGTTGCTTAGATCCCTTCCATTACATGAGAGCTACTCCTCCTCCTCTCTCTTTCCTCCCTGTCCCTCCTGTAGACTGTGTACCCTGGTATGTTGACATCCCAGTCATGGTTCTCTGTGTACCATGTTTCTGTGACTACCACAATAGCCAGGCATCCCTCTTCCATCAAGGCCACCATTTTGGGAGCTTTTGATCTGAACTATGGCACTGGTACTCATTACCCTCCATTTTTTATGGCTTTATTTCTTTTTGCCCCATCCCTGTCCTTACTGCCCTTGTCTTTTTCTCCATTTACCTCTGCCCTTCTCCCTATCGACTGCTCTATCTTGGTGTTTACCTCACTAACTACCCTGATTTATTTTGGGGGGTGCTAGGATTTCCATTCTCCTTTTCAGTCCTCCCCATTGGCTAGTTTTAATGCTTGCCAATGAAGCATTTAAACCTATCACCTAGGATCCTGGTTCCCCTCCTGGATAGATGAAGACCATCATGCCAGTATAGGCCTGCATCCCTCCAGGTGGAGCCCCAGTCCCCAATGAAGCCAAATCCCTGAGCTCTGCACCAGTTTTTCAACCAGTCATTGAATCCCATGGTGCGGAGTACCCTAGCCTCATCCATGCCATAGACAGGTAGCACTTCCAAGAAAGTTACAGTGTGTGCTACTTGTCTAAGGCCCCTCCCAACTCCACAAACCCCTGTTGCACTGCTTTGATCCCATTCTCAGCCAGGTCATTTGTCCCTAGGTGGATAATGATGTCCAGCTCACTCCCCCTTGCAGCTGCTCCCATGATCCTGAGGATTCATTTCCTGTCTCTCCAAGCCATGGTGCCAGGCAGGCACTTTACCTCCCTTTCCCCTCCCTTCACCAGTTCTACCCACCTAACAAATGAGTCCCCAACAGGAGTTGTTTCCTACCCTGTGGGGTCCTGTACCACCCTCCTGTGGGTCTCCATTGTGGAGGTTCCCAGCATCCTCCTTGGTCTTCACTGCAGATGCCTCCATAGAGGAACCAAGCTCCACCAGAGTGGCAAATGAATTGTGGAGAGGCACAACTGGAGGGATGTGCCTCTGTTCCACCACCCTCACCCTCCCTGAGCCCACCGTGGTCCAACCACTTCTCTTTCTTGACAACCTCTGAGATAGTGGCAGTGGCCTGGGGGGGTTCCTGGGTGGGGGAGCAGGTTTCCTGAATCCTTTCCAGGTCAGCATGAAGACGAACAACTTCCTCCCTCAGACCAGAGAGGTGCCTGCAAGTAGGGAAGCAATGCAGCCTCCAGAATGTCTCCTGGAAGACTGCTGCTCCACAGCCAGTGCATTGCACCACTCCTCACATGTCTGTGTCCTTTCCTGTTACAGATGCTTTTCTTTTTTTTGTTCTTGTTTTAGTGTGTGCAAGCTTGTGAGTGTCTCTACCCCCTATTCAGTGTACTGTGCCTTTAAGGATATGAACAGGTGTATGTTGTTAGCAGTTTGGGGAAGTGATGTCAGAACCCCTGCTGTAAAGGAAGTTATGCACTTTGGGTGTGGGTGAGGGGCAGGGTGGGTGGGAGTAAACCTGTGCCCTCCAGAAACAATCAACTACAACTCTGACCCTCCACCCTGGGAGTGACTTCTTCCTTTCAGACACCTATTTCACAGAGGTTAAGTAACAGGTCTAGTCACAAATGACTGCAAATATCTCCCACTTATAGATCCTCCCTAGCAAATAAAAGTTAAACTAAGAAAAGTCAACCCCAAAACAGAGAATCATTACTAGTTACTTACACAGGTCCAAAAAGTAATAATTTCAAGGTCTGAAAGGTGCTGGAATGGTGGAAAAGGTCACCTGGGGCTAGAATGGATGAGAGGTGCCCCATTACATCGATGATCTTGGCCCAGATTTGGAAGGTCTTGCCTCAGGTGTGCTGGAATGCCTACAAGGCGTGCTTATTTGAAACTATGTTCTTAGTGGCTTTTTGTGGGGCTTTCAGGGTATCAAAATTGGCTCAGCCAATGCAGACTTCTGGGACACCAGGCCTACAGGTGGACTGTGCTGCAATTTTGGTGGAAGGTGTCCATGTTCGTCTAAGGAAGACTAAGATGGAGCAGAGAGGGTCTGGATGCTAGTATAGGCTGAAGTCTCCTCCTGGGTTATCATGGCCGGTGGTGGAAAAGGTCTGGGCTTATATGCAGGCCTGTCCGGCAAAGGGGGAGGCATTCTTTCATCATGAGGATGAGAAGCCGGTGTCGGCCTATCAGTTCTGATACATATAGAAATGAGTCATGCAGCACATATGCTTGGAGGCATGTGACTTTAGCACCCATTCCTTTTGGATTGGAACGGCAATGAATGCTTGGGACCAGAGCGTGTCGGACCATGAGATCCAGCTGTTGGGGCATTGGAGGTCCCAGGCATTCTTGCACTATGTACGGCCTCACTTGCAATAATGTATCTTTTGTTTCTGTTGTAGGCCCCTTGGATGTCCCAGAAGCATATGGGTGTGTGGGCATTCCTTCATCTGTTGGGCAGCAAGGTGAGTGGCCGGCCAACCTGGGGAAAGCAATCTGGGAATTTCACTACAGACAGTACAGATTGTATGACTTGACAGGGAAGGCTTGCATTTTGGGGGGTTGCTCCCATTGCTGCGAGAAGAGGTTGATCAGTGAGGATCCCAGCTATCTTGCTGATCCACTTGGGAGGGAGGATTTGGGAAATTGGAAGATGGTGAACCTCCTGCTAGCAATAAAGGAAGATTTATGTGCCATTAGAGACTGGTGGCCCCATACGGTTCTCATCTGGTCACATTCTTCGAAAGCCCAATGGGGATGGGAGAGGAACCACTAACCACCAGGGAATGCTTTTTAATTTACATGTGTATCATATACAGTGTGCTACCCAACCACACCCGAAGCTTGTGGCAAACCTGCCAGATGTGTCATCTGTTTGGTGCATGGACACAGTTGCTGCCAGCTGTGGGACTTTGCCACCAGGACCCTACCCATTAGAGAATCAGGCTCAGGGTTCCTGGCACACTGAGAGTTGATGCAAGCTGCCTTTCACCACAGCTTGTGTCAGTCTAAGGGCCTTTGGAAACTGAGCCCCTAGTCTTTCATACTTTTCAGCCCTGCAGGCAGGGATCACAGTTTGCCAGGGACAAGTATATCAACTGACATTTTCATGTGTAATTCAGTGACTGCCCTACAGATGGCAGTGGTATTGCATGCTATTTAATGTTTGTTATGCCTTGCTCTACTCCTTGTATACCGTACTGCCAGTTTGTTTGTTTGTTTGCTTGTTTATTTCAAAAGTTTTACCAGTAAAGTCATACTGAGCTAGTAACTGCTTGTTTCCAGATGTGTCCTAGGGGTAGGGTTCGGGGGAGAAGAGAACTGCAACAGGATGGTAAAACCATCACCTTCTCAGGTTCTTGTTGGAACTGCACTAAAGTGAAGAAACAACAGACAAGTGGTCTCCAGCACAATAAATGATTTATTTCTGGTATATAAAGCAGGCTTACAACCAAACAGTGTGATCACTGGGAGAATACTTCCAATCTTTCTTACCTATAGGCAGCAGTACGTCTCTTCTCAGAGAGAAGGTGTAATGCAAAGGGTCTTATACCCCTGATAATTGTCATATCAACAGCTAAAAAGATATATAAAAACATTATAATTGGCCAGTGGTAAATAACCTGACTTCTCACTAGCCTGGGAAAGCGTGCTGAGCTAGCAGAAAGTATCAGATAGCTAAGACAATGGGTCTTGTATATTGTGAAGGACATTTGCGGTTACATGTGCAGTTACAGTTCTGCACTATCACTAAAGATGGCAGTATTGCCAAACTAATCATTATACAATGATGTAACTAGAAGTATCTTTCAAGTGTTACAATCAGAATAATAGCAAATGCATTATGATTCTCAGTAAAAATGCAGTAGAACACAGATCCTGACACTTATGATTGTGTCCTAAGGGTAGTACGTGTATCTATAAGTAGTACTGTCTGTGAGGTAGGGGGCCAATCAGGGGTACTAGTCCATGGATAACATTCTCCCCCTTGTTGCCTCAGAAGGGCAACAATCCCAAGATTAGCTGTAGGGATGGAGCTAAAGGTTCATTTATAGGCCCAATGAGCAGAGCCTTAAAGGAATTTGAGTTGTTCTTGATGTTGTCTTAGGTTACGTCACAGGCAGCATAGAGTGAATATGAGAAAGATAATCAAAATGCTTGAATCACAACAAATACTTTAAAAGTGAGTTCTAGCCAAAGTGTTGCCTACGGCAAGACTCAAATCACCATCATGAATGAGGTCATTAAGTGCATTAGTAGCTTTGGTAATATTATTACTAATATAAATCAAATGAGCATCTTTTCTTGCTAAAAGAGACTTTAAAGAGAGTGTCATGGGATCAATGTGTACGTTAAAATTAGGCAAATATTGAGACATAACAAGCAAGTATTGGGGATCAGTATCAATAACGTCTAGTTCAGGGAGAAGAACAGGCGTGATCACAGTTTGACCAATAACAATCCTTGGGCAATCTCTTGCATATTGTACACAGTATAATGTTCTTCATTACTGAGAGAATTTGCACCTTGTAAAATAGGGGGCATTACATCATTATTAATAGTTTGTTGAAATTTAAGGGTCTGAGCCTTAATGAAAGCAATATCTGCTCTATTCCAAATGGACATACTTGAGCCAAAGAGGTCAGTTATGGTACTGGCTGCTCCAGTTATGCCAGAGACAGATCTGGCTGCACCAGCTACGTCAGTGGCATCCTACTTGGTGCATGTACATGATTTGGGTTTAACATAGTCTTTAGGGGCAGGTCTAAAGACTCCAACATGTTCAGTGGTGTGAGGTCCACCTATGGGATCATTTGTGCATGACTGATGAGCAGCAACGATATCAGTAAGCATCATACTGTAAAATTTGGAGGTATTAGTTGTTTGACAGAAACTAAATTCACCTATATTCCAATGTGTGAGATTGAAGATAACTGGGACATGCATGAATTGCACATTATTAATCAGGGCTCCGGGTAGTGAGGTGGCAGTCAAACCTCTAGGAGGGCCATCCTCCTAGGAGGGCAGGCAGTCAGTTCTTCCTGACTTGGGACTACAGAAAGATAAAGAGCTTCAGAAGCTGCATTGTTTGAAGACAGAAAGCACGTGCCTCCTCCAGGGAG
This sequence comes from Neoceratodus forsteri, assembly GCA_016271365.2. Classification (NCBI taxonomy): domain Eukaryota; kingdom Metazoa; phylum Chordata; order Ceratodontiformes; family Ceratodontidae; genus Neoceratodus; species Neoceratodus forsteri. Next base: position 220,470,921 of record JADMNL010000026.1, read on the forward strand.
AGCAGTCACACAGGCAGGATCTATTAAGGCAGTGAGATTGTACTGACCAGTATGTTTAGGAGTGGTCTGTCTGATGGAAAGAATACCATTTTAGAAATGTCAGTATTGGGCAAGCCATGGAATGTACCTTTGGACAGGTGAGCTACAGGGATTGTATGGCCACTAGCATCAGTTTGCCATTGTATGCTAGAGTGAAGATTTATCTCGGGCAACCACTACAGCATCAAGAAAGGCATCTGAGCCTTGAGTAACTCTAACCATTTTGTTGGGAACATTAATCTGAACACCGATAGGGGCTGAATGTTCAAGTTTACCAAGGAAGTGTTGCAAACAGTTCTTATGAGTCTGTGGGGCTATATGTGGGGGTGCAGTCACAGTCACAGTCAGTAGTCCCACCAGTAGAAGAAAGGGGTGCAAGACAGCCATCTTGCCGATACCTATAAGAAAACAAAAAGGACTGGGAAAGTGCAAGTACTATTCCACCCAAAGGGGTTAGGAAAACTAAATTTAGTCACCTTTATACAATTTAAGTTCATTAACATGGAACCACTTGTCAACAGTCTTTTTATGCTGTTGAGCGCTGACCTGATACACACAGCAGGGCTAAGTTTGTTGACAATGAGATAGGTCCCTTCCATTTACTCACAAATGAATGTGTGGGCTGTCTGTACTGGAGAAGCATAGAGTTCCAACTTGCTGTTGACTACTTTGACATGCTTGTCAAAATGAGCTGTAGCTTGTTGTTGCTTTGCCCATCTGCTTGGCAGTGAACAGGTGTGTCTTCATGATGTTGTCATGAAGCTTTTCAAAATAGTTGTCAACAGATACTCTATCTGCGAGTAGGGTGTGAGAATCAATCAATAGAATAACTCAGGTAATCTCATAAAGCTCTACCAGTCATAACCTCATAAGGTGTACACTGAGTAGTGGCTGCAGGTGTACCTAATTGTCATCAGTAGCAGTGGCAGAGGAATCCCAATCCTTGGGATTATCATCAATGAATTTACAGAGCATCTGTTTGATGCATCTATTAGCTCTTTCTACCTAGCCTGAGGGACTGAGGGTAGTAAGGAATATGACATTTTGATCAACTCCAAGAAGCTGGAGTGTCTGTTGCATCAGCTCGGCTGTAAAGCTAGTTTCCTGGTCTGGAGTCAACCTTTGAGTAGACCCACCTGGAAGAACGAATTGATCTACCAGGATTTTGGCAGTTGCCTTTGCCATGTTGTTCTTAGTAGGAAATGCTTCTACCCACTTGGAGAACAAATCTGTGACAAGTGCATATAGCACAGGAGCTAGCACAACAAAACTCGCCCAAAGCAGGAACCAAAACAAACAAAAAAAGCAAAAAGGAAATCCAAAAATCTTCTGATCATAGGAGACTCCATGATTCGGGGAGTTGATACCCATCTCCAGCCAGGGATAACGGTCAGATGTCTCCCAGGTACATTAGCGTGGAGACACTGACCGCATTATAATTGTTCCCAAAGCAGGAGAAAACATTGATGTCCTGGTACACACAAGGACTAATGATCTAGCCAGCCAGTCAGTTATGGAGACCAAGAACACCAGACCAGGCTGGGTGACAAACTATCATCCATTTCATCGACATCTCCTTCTCTGAGATCTGCCAGTCTGGGAGGGGGCAGATGGATGGAAGGTCAGAGAAGTGGAGATAGTGGAGCTAAACATGTGGCTCCAGGGCTGGTGCCAGGAAAAGGACACAGATTTGTAAGGAACTGGCAACAGTTCTGGAGTGAAAAGTCTTTAAATTTGATGGACTGCATCTGACTAAGGAAGTCAGTGCATTGGACGAAGTTTGACGTCTTTGCAGAATATTTAAACTAGCAAATGGGAGGGTGCCTACCATATCATTAGTCAGGAAGAACACCCTCCCCCTCAGCTAGTGGTCAAACAGGGATTCAGCATGTTTGCAGTTCATTTGCATCACCAGGTAAGAAAAAGGTCTGTCTCCCATCGTGCACGATGCCAAACCTCGCAACAACTAACTCACCCAAAATCTGGCCAATGAAAATCATGTACACAAATGCTCACAGCCTGGGGAATAAGATCCAGACCTGCAGGCAGGCAATAATGTCAGAGGCTAAACTGGACATAGCAGCAATTAGTGAGGCAGGTTTACCAGTATACACTTGGGAGACTTCAGTACCTGGCTATGTACTGTTCAGAAGAGACCGAGGTGCAAAAGGGGAGGGTGGAGTGGCCTTGTATGTCAATGAAAATATCAAAGCTACAGAAATTCAGAATACACAGAAGGAGCCAGAAAAACTATGGGTCACCCTGAAAACAGGAAATGGGACAGCCAAAGAACTAGGGTTGTCTACAGGCCCTGAGACCAGGGGAGGACATAGGCACATTACTGTTAGAAGATATACAAAACATGACAGCTAAAGGGAGGTTCTGATAATACAGGAGACTTCAACATGCTGGATACAGAGTTGGTCAATACCAGCAGGAACATCTGCCAGAACTAGACACATGGTGGATTCCTTGCAGGAGGGGCCTCAAACAACTGGTACAACAACCCACAGAACAGGGCTATCCTAGATCTAGTACTGACTAACAAGGATGGGATCACAGATCTCCAGGTAGAAGGTCACCTGAGGGCCAGTGACCATCACATGGTATGGTTCAATTTGGCCAACTACAATACATCTCATTCAAAGGCAAAAAATAAGGGACTTCTGGAAGGAACTGACTTTGATAAGATGACCAACAGAGTTAAGCTAGCCCGGCAAAGAAACACAGGTGAGGGGGTACCAGGCAAAGTGGGCAAGCAGTAAGGATGCAATACTTGAAACAACATCCCTTGTGTTAGACAGAAAAGGAAGTGTAAAGAAGAAAGGAAACCACTTTGAGACTATAAATACAGTAGCAGAAAAGGTCAGGCAAAAGGCGGCCCTTCCGAAATATAAGGAACACAGCGGGATGAAGAAGGAGGGCATACCAAACTGCCCTAAGGGAAGCAGGGAAGGCAATAAGACAGGCAAAGTCACAAACTGAGAAAACACTAGCACGGACAGTAAAGAAGGTGGCAAGACTTTCTATAGATACATTAGTGAAGGAGAAAGTCCGGAGGGTATTGCTAGCTCAAAGAGAGAAAGGGGGCATGTGAGGAGAGGGGCCTGTAAGCATCTATCCTAAATAGATACTTTTGCTCAGTATTTGCTGAAGAGAAGGTGAGGCAGGACCACAGCTCAGCACCATGGACACCAGAGGTGACACTACTCCCTTCACAAAAGAAAGGGTCAACAAGGCTACGCTAAGCTCAGGAGTGGACAAGGCAATGGGACCTGATGGCATACATCCCAGGGTACCTAAGGAGCCAAGGGTGGAATTAGCAGAACCATTAGCAGAACTGTTTGAGTCTCTGAGCACAGGAGGGTCCCAGAAGGCTGCAGAAGGGCTCATGTGATCCGCTCCCACAAGAGTGGGAGCAGGAGAGCAGGGAACTACAGACCAGTCAGTCTTACCTCAGTAGTGGGCAAGATTATGGAGCACTCCTTCAGGAAGGATAATTGCAACACCTGGAATCCATGAGGGCACAGGATCCAAGACACCATGGGTTTACAAGGAAGGTCCTGTCAAACTAATCTCATAGATTTCTTTGACTGGGTAACCAAGTGGTGGACCAGGTGGAGCAGTTGATGTCACCTACCTTGACTTCAGCAAAGCTTTTGACACTGTTAGAGCATAGAAGATTGATAAATAAGCTGGGTAGAGCAGGGTGGGTCCAGAAGTTGGTCAACTGGGTGGCAAACTGGTTGACAGGCAGAAAACAGAGAATGGTGGTAAATGGTATACAGTCAAAGAGATGCAAATCACAAGTGGGATACTTCAGGGATCAGTCCTGGGGCCATTCCTCTTCAATATCTTCATTAGTGACATTGCAGATGGACTAGAGGGTAAGCCTTGTCTGTTTGCAGATGACACCAAGATCTGCAACACAGTAGATGATCCAGATGGGGTGGGCAGAATGAGAAGAGATCTGGATAAACTAGCAAAATGGTCAAAAGCGTGGCAACTGGTATTTAATGCAAAGAAGTGCAAGATCATGCACATAGGTAAGAGAAACCCTGAAGCTACCTATAGGCTGGGAGAGGAGTTGCTGGCAGTCACAAAGGAAGAAAGAGACTTGTGCATCATTATCACCGATGACCTGAAATCATCCAAGCAGGCCTCTAAAGCAGTAGGTATGGCTAGGGGGATGTTAGGGTGTATTAGTAAGGGAATCACAAGTCGTAAGAGGGAGGTAATAATCCCTGTTTACAAGACACTGGTTAGGCCCATCTGAGTGCTGCATGCAGTACTGAAGCACACCTCCACAAAGGACATTAACAAAATTGAGGCAGTCAGAAGGGCAACCAAAATGGTGCAGGGACTGCATCAGAAGACATATGAGACAGATTAACAGAGCTCAATATGTATACCCTTGAGCGAAGGAGGAGGAGAGGTGATATAATCGAGGCATTCAAACACCTTAAGGGCATTAACAAGGTGAAAGAGTCTAACGATGTTTAAATATAAGAAAATAGCAGGACAAGGGACACAGCATGAGATTAGAGGCAGGTGGGGGAATGTGAAATTCTTTTTACAGAAAGAGTGGTGGATTCATGGAACGGCCTACCTCAGGAAGTGTGGCTATGAATACAGTGCAGGGCTAAACAGGCATGAGATAGGCATAAGGGAGCAATACAGATGAGTATGAATAGATAGGCCACTGACAGAGCAAATGCCGATGGCACATTTATAAGGTAGAAAAAGAAATGGGCAGACTGGATGGGCCTTGCGGTCCTTATCTGCCGTCAACCTCTATGTTTCTATGTTTCTATGTTGTTGTTTTTACTGGAGTTGGTAAGAGGGCCAATGAAATCAATCTGCATCGCATTCCATGGTCCAGATTGCCTTTGGGGCAGGAATATGGCATTTCTTATTACTGAAATTGGATTGTTCTGAGCACACAATATGCAGTTGCCCACATAGTGTTCGACATCTTTAGCCATGCCAAGCCACGCCAGGCCATCAGACAGTTTTGAGCCTCTGAAGGGTGTTTTCTGTCCCCTGGTGTCCACCAGTGGGAGTGTCATGAACCATATGAATAAATTCGGTTCATAGGGATTGTGGTGCAACTCACAATTTGTCACCTGTATCCTGTTTGTGATACCAGATGAGCTTCTGGTCACTGGACAAGTGTATATTGTCTGAGTGTCTCTTATATCGACTGCCAACAGGCAATGGCTGTTCAGTTCCTTTGTCTAGGAATTTGAACACATCTCTTATTTCAGTATCTGCTTTTTGTGCAGCAGAGAGGTCCAGTGGAGGTTCTGGTACCGGTTTCTTGCTGGCAGCTATGACAGATGCCACAATAGCTGCTACACCTAGTGGGTAAGTCATTGTCCATGTCTCCCCACCTCGAGCGCCTGCACTGGGAAGTGAGTCTGTGATCATTGTACTCATGGTAAAGGTCAGATTTACAGTGAGCCCTTACCTTGCTGATACAGCAGCTTATGAGTAAACATTTGTGTCAGGGTGTGTATATACACAAACAGTTCTCTATATTTGACAGGGTACCATCAGATGATGTAAAAGTGTTCTTTTGCCATAATGGAAAGAACTCAGTGGTGATAGAGCAAACCCATTTGAGTCTGCAAACATTATGGCATCCTTGTCCACCATGGGCATGATATCCAGTGCACAGGCCATAGCTGCAACCTCGGCATACTGTGAGGAGATAACAGTGCGCATCCTAGAAATGCATCTGAAATCACCTTTCTGATCCAGAATGAGCACTCCAAGCCCTGCTACCTGCTCACCATCTGTAAAAATGTGAAATATGGTAGTATCTTCCAGGACCTCAGATGTAGCTGGTAAAAATGGTCCTGGGTCAGGTAGGTCAGGTGGTTGGAGGGTACAGTCGTGAGGCATGCCTGTGTAGAGTAGGCCATGGGCCAAGACTGAGGGCATGTTAGCAGGCAGTACCTTGCAAAAGCAAAGACCAGTGGGTCAGTCTGGTGTTAGAGACTGACCCATCTTTTACTTAGTCTGAGAGCAAGAAGTTAGTTGGGGTGTGACAGGTTTGCAAGATAACAGGGGCATACCCAACTACGTACAGAAAGTGTTTGACAGCCCAACAGGTTGCCAGCAGTGTCCTTTCACAGAAACTGTATTTTTTCTCTACAGGGGTTAGCATCTGGGATGGATAGGCAATGGGTCTGTGATACGCATTGTACTTTTGTGCCAGCACTGCTGACATGGCCACATCAGAGGTGGCAGTTTCGAAATGGAAAGGTAATCTTGGATTAGGGTTTATCATTGCTGGGGCTGAGGCCAAGGCCTGTTTAAGCCATGTAACAGCTTCAGTGTGTGTAGAGCCCCATGTCCATGGCACATCCTTTTTCAGCAGTTCATACAGGGGAGCAGCCTTCAAGGGAAAGTCAGGGATGAAGTCCCTGGAGTAGGTTACCATTCCTAGAAAACGTCTGAGTATTGCCACACATGTAGGAAGTGGCAGATCTTGCAAGCCCTGGATCTTCCTGACAGCTGGACTTCTGTCTTGGTCTGTGATATGTACACCAAGGAAAATGAACTCTTTTTCACATAATTGCACTTTGGAGGGATTGCACTTGAGGTCTGCTCTCTTGAGGAGAGCCAGCAATTTGTCTAGAAGGGCCAAATGTTCTTCTTTTGTGGCAGTTGCTAAAAGCAAGTCATCCAAGTACTGCAGGAGACACTGGGGTGTGGAAAACCCCTGCAGAACATCCCTCATGTGGAGATGGAAGAGGGAAGGGCTGTTATGGAAGCCCTGGGGCAGACAGGCCCAGGTATACTGGCGCCCGTGAAAGGTAAAGGTGAATTTGTATTGGATTTCCTGTGCTAATGGGAGTGACCAACACCCATTAGAAATGTCAAGAGCTAAGAACCACTTTTTGTCAGGGGTCAGCAGCTTGAGCACATCAGAAGCTGATGCTGCAGTTGGGGCACAGCTGGGGGTAACTTAATTAAGTTTCCTGTAGTCAATTGTGAGTCTCCAAGCTCCATTCAGCTTTTTCACAGGCCAAGTGGGTGAATGGACAGTAGAGACACAAGCCCTAATCGCTCCTTGTTATAGCAGTGACTGGATGGTCTCCCTCAATGAGGGTAAGGCTTCAGCAGGGAATGGGTACTGCTTCTGCCTCACAGGGGTTAGGTCCTGGAAACTCAATGGTAGTGTGCATCCTACCAAAATTATGTTTGCTGACAGCAAACACATCAAGGTGTTCCTGTAACAATGGTGAAAGTTCAGAAAACAGGTCATGACTTTTGAATAGAGCCATGGTGTCATACTCCTTGTTGTCATGGGAGATGGCTGCCACGGTGTGTGAGTCTGGTATGGTGACAGCATGACATTGTCCCTTGATCTGTAGCAATAACCTGTTAGCTAGGTCCACTACACAGCCATGCTGTGCAAGGAAATCAATTCTCAGTATGCTGGGGTGATGACATAATACCATGAGGTCAAAGACAATATCAGTCTTGAGATGGCCTACCTGCACAGGTAGAGATACAGATCTATAGGTGTGTAGATGAGTACCATCTACATCCTGTGCACTGGTCTTCTAGCCAGTAGACCAGGCAGATGTGGATGGGTTCTCATCATGGAGAACAGACATGGCTGCTCCTGTATCCAGAAGCATGTCTAGTTGGCAGCCCCCGACTGTGGCCCTTACACAGGGCCGACCATTTGTGTTGACAAGACAGTCACTCATGATCCAGACTGGGACCTCTAATTGCCAATTGGTACAGTTCTTGGATTCTTCTTCATCATCCTGTCCCTGTGACCTGAGGCCTACGGGAGATCTTTGGGCCTCCTCTCGGTACTTCACAGGACACGAATACTGTACCTGTGACATCAGGGCCACGATCTCAGCCTGTTCATTTGGCAGTTCCTGGATCACCACATCGGCCTGGCCAGTGCCTGATGCTGTGAAGGGGTTCTTTCCTTGGCTGCTCAGTTGTTCAGCAGCCGAAGGCCAGAAAGGGTTGGTGTTACTAGCCAGTGCCAGAGCTGCCACAGAATGTGTGGATGCAGCCTCCTTTTCAGCATGGGCCTCCTCCAGTTATTTCTGGAGGGTCTCTTTCTCATCCCTAAGGGTCCGATAGCTAGGCCTGTTACAGTACTTGCCATCAGAATTTGAGTTTTTCCAATTCCTGTTGTTGTTTTTGTTGTAGTTCCGGTTATTCTTATAGTTCCAGCCCACCCCTTGTGCGACTGCTTGTTGTCAGAAGGGGCTTCCTGTTATCATTGTTACATTCCAGTATATAGTGGGTGGGTAAGGGTTCTACCACACAACTTGTGCCAGGGCTCCTTGGGCCATCGGAGTTTGGATGGCAGCGGCCTTGTTGGGGTTTTTACTGGAAGCTAGGTTACAGAGGTAAACCTGGAAGGCACTCTCCGCCTTAGTGAGGATCTCATCAAAGGTATCGATCTGTGGGTAAACACTGAGTTCAACCTTTTTCTGGAGAGCCAGAGTCATGTACTGGATGTACACATTCTTGTACTCAGTTTGATTTTTGTTGGCGTTTTCACCCGTTAGGCCCTTGCTGGCCTCGTAGGAGAGCCACAACTGTTGATTACAGGTGGGTGAGGAAATGCAGGCTCGAGCCAACTCGAGCCAAAGATGTAGCTTAGCTCATCTTGACAGCAGTGCAAAATGTAGAGCCGACCGCGAGCCGAGCCACAGTATTCAAAAACCTGCCAGCATCTTCAATCTGAAGTGGGGCAACAGAAATGTCAATCATCTGCACTCGACAGTGGCGTAGATTATGGGGGACAGGCAGTCTGACCGGGACTTTTATTCTCCATGACTGTTTTTGCTTTCTCTTTCTTCTTCCTGGCCTGGGAATTTGGAACAAGACGAGGATGGCTGGGTTGGGGCGGGGGAGGTGACTGCTAGCTTTTCCTTCGGTCATCCCTCCTGCTTGGATATGCCTTGCATGTTTTTTAGATAGTGTCCCGATTGGCTGCTGGGATCATGCCGTACCAATTGCCAGCCAATTGCAGTGGCCATACCTGCGTGCCACAAGGAGCACTGCTGAAAGTAAACGTGCCATTTTGTTTTCAGTTTCGTGAATCTCCCTCACTCACTCGGTCACACCTATTGTCAGAGTCAGCCTGCGGTGCTGTCCAGAGGACTACATTTAAAATAACAAACTCATCTGGGACTGATTGGACAGGGGTAATGCCGGTTGCTGCTGGGCTGGGCTTTTGTTTTTTTTTTATTTCTTGCTTCCAGTCCATTGCATGCCAGCCAGAAGGACCAGGACAGGACTCCCTGCTAAGCCAGGATAAGTATGTACCACCAGCTCCTACCAATTTGAAAAAAGCCATGCACTAATGGTAATTGTTATTAGCAGCAGTCTGCATTTTGAGTGCCACTGTCCACTGCAGTACACTAAAAGTTAATTAGTTAGTATGTACCATCCTCAAAAAAATTACATTTTCTTTCAATTTGGGACTTGAACTTCAATTTTTAAGGAGGAAGCAAGGGAAGTGATTGGAACTTTATAAGTCACAGCACACTCAGCAGATACTGTACTGCTGCTGCTAGCTAGACTAGTTCCTTCTGGTTGCCGGGTGGCCGGAGCCTGGGACAGAGTCGTGTACTCAATATGGAAAGCAGCCAAGCCAGCCTTTGCTGCTTGCCACATCGAGTACAGTCATGACCCCAGCCTTGGCTTCGGCCAGGCCACCAGAGGAACTAGTCTAGCTAGCAGCAGTGTGGTCTCTGTAGAGTGCAGAGCAGTCCTGTTTTGCCCACTTCTCCAGTCCTGGGCTGCCTGGCAGTGGGAGGGAATTAGAACTGCTTTCTTTTGTTAGGCTTTCTCTCATCACTCCTCCAATTTTGCTGCTTACTTGTGTTTAGTTGTGTGACCGGGTTAAGAGTGCAGCTGAACCAACCTCCCAGCATATGCCGGGCTGACTCTGGTTTGTCCACAGTTGCTGTTTTGATTAGAAAAAATAGCACTTTGCACCAGGCATCTAAGTGACTTTCACTGGTACAGGGAAGCTGGTTGGCTGCACTCAAGTTAAAATGACTACTGTTAATAGCCATCAAAGAAATAAACTGCTTTCACTCAGGCAGCCCAATGCAGCCTATCCCACTAGGAATGATTTGTGTTTTTTAACCTGAGTACAAGGGCAGCTGAGAAGACTTTTCTTTGTACCAGGGCTGACCCTGGTTCATGTTACACATTGATCTGATTTGAGAAAAAGGGAATACAGCCTCTTCACCCCAGCCATTGGAATGCCTGCAAAGTGTCTGTATCTAGCTGATTGTTACTATGGATCCTGCAATTCTGGGGGGCTCACAGCACAGCACCATGTGCCTTTGGCTCTGGTTAGATGTTGGGACACAGATTTCTTTTACTTTAAAATTGTTGTACTAGTTTGATCTTTTGTTAAAAATGCTGCACTTATGAGCTAAAAAAAGAAGTGACTACTTGTGTTGGCGGTGAGCTGGTCATGTGTTCATGGAGGGCTAGCCATGGGTTGGTGGAGAGCTGGCCATGGGGAGGAAGGGAGCTGGATGTGATGGGGGCACAATGTGTGTCTAAGGGGAGCTGGAATATAGAGCTGGCAGTGTATGTGAGATTGGTGGTTGGGTGCTGGTCATGTGTGTGTCAGTGGATGAGCAGGCTGTTTGTGTCTTGGGGGAAGCTGACCATGGGTATGTTTAGGGAGGCACTGGCTATGTGCTGGAAGCTGTAGATAGCAGGAAAGTCAATCCTTGTTGAACTAGGGCACTGATGGTGTCAGTGTGGGGGAGCTGGTGGTGTTGGGGGAGCTGAGAGGTGTGTGTGTGTGTGTGTGTGTGTGTGTGTGTGTGTATGTACCAGGAGCTGCCTGTGTCAAGCAGAAGACAGGAGCTGGGGTGAGGGAGCTTTACAAGTGTGGAGTGAAGGCTGGAGAATGATGGCCATGTGTGGTGTAGGGAGGAGCTGGCTATATAGGAGGGTGAGCAGTCCATGTGTGGTTGTGAGCAGAATCTGCATGGGAAAGGATCTTGCATTGTTTTGCTGGGCAAGTGTGAGGCCTCTTACTTGTTACATGCCCCAGAGGAGATTTGATGTCCCGAGGCAAGCTGGGGAACACGGAGTTCTGTGTGCATTACACACTGACCAGGGGCAAACCCTGAGGGAACAAAAATCAGCACAGCCCATTGTGCGTTACCTGGCAAGTCTGAGACTCTTGCTTCTTACATTCCCAACAGCATGTTTATGAGCAGTATAGCATACTGGTTAGGGCACTGACCTGCAAATCTGGAGACCTGGGTTTGAATCATCAGCCCCCATTTGCATACTGTGTGACCTTGAGCAAGTGACTTAACTTCCATGTGCTCCCAGGTCGGACCTAGAAACAATCTCTGTCTTAGTGTGCCTTTCCTGGTTAAAACAATTTTCCCTTCCTAATGGGATGGGAGTGGAAGAGTACCATAATATGATAATGTATTTTCCCTGCTCAGTATACCCTATGACCAGCAACAGTTTGGAAGGGTTGGTATGTATTACTATTGTGTCCCTGAGCAAGGCTGGAGAGGCTATGAGTTCTGTATGCCCTATACCAAACTTGCTATGAGGAACACATAAATCAACCCAATCCTCAGAGTCTGACCTGCTTGAGGGTTACAGATACAACCCCCAAGTGCTCCTGATCAGTATTCAGTAAACACTGATATAAGGCTGAAAGCATAATGAATCTGATGCATCATAATTAGTCGGTGTCAGTAACTCAGCAGCAGCACTGCCTCTGAGGCTAGGAGATCAGAGAGGCTGTGGGTTCAGTTCCCATCTGGCACTTGGGTTAATATTCCAGTACTGATACTGTGAGTGCAGCATGAGAGGTGCTGTTTTCCTGAGGTGCCGTCTTTCAGATGAGACGTTAAGCCGAGGTCCCATCTACCTGGATTGGTGGTAGTTCAGGTGGATGTTAAAGATCCCATGGCACTTCTCGAAAGAGCAGGGAATTTCCCTGGTGCCCTGGCCAAATTTCCTCCATTCACAAAAAAAAATACCACCAACAACGAAAACTGGTTCAAGGTCAGTTGGCATTCATCATATCCCCTCTTCCTGTATTAGTGCCTGAAAATAGGCAGGATTTGTCTAGTGCACTTACCCGGTCAACAAAACTAAATAAATAAATAATTATCATTACCATGCATGTCATTCTGTCAGAGATCAACTTGACAGGCAAATATTCACATCTGCCTTACCCTTTGGCTCGGCTCGTGATTTGGCTCTAGAGTCAAGCCAGACATACATAGCTCTTCATCAAAAATTGAGGCTTTCCCAGCTGTACTGTTGATGGTAAGCTGCTGAGTTTTTCCTTCACATTTTGCTTAATCTTTGTAGGCCAAGCGGGCTTCAATGATACCTGGGGCATTGGCAGCAAGGGTGCAATGAGATATCGTATAATCAGCATCTATGATTGGATGGCCTCTGGGAGCTGGCCCAGAGAAGGCTCAATGGTCTGTCTCATGACTTGAACCTGGTACTCAGGTTGAAGAGAAAGCTTCTTGCATAGGGCTCACCTTCTCAAATGACAACTGAGATTGTCAGTTGGGCCCATCTGTCCGATGCCTTGAGCAATTTGCTGAACAGATTGGTGACCTGTAGGGATTGAGCGTGGGCATACAGGGATGGTAGTCAAGTCCGCACGACCCAGAGTACCGCAAAGGACAGCTTCTGCCACTGCATCAGCAACTGCTTTGAACGCATGTTCCTGGGTTACAGTGTTTTCAAACATGCGCTCAATCTTCTCTTGCATGGACAACTGTCTGTTCAATGTTGCTAGATTCATGAAGGCCCCCTATATCATGCCTTGCACTTACAAATTGTCTTCCTTGGAAAGGGGAGCCAATGGGAGTGAGCTCCTACTCAGAGGTGGTTGGCCTCCCGTATCATGGGGGCTGCCATGTTTGTTTTTGTATGGCAGTGTAGAGGGCATGCCAACGTGACAAGGGAGTGGGCCAACATAGCCGTCATCTTGGGAATGGCTGGTAAAGGACACCATCCTGTGAGGTGGGGTTTTGGATGTGACGAGGTGGCCTATGTCCTTGTAATCAGAATCATCATCACCCGATGACGTAATGTCAATGGGTGTGTACTGAAAACCATTCATGGCTTTTACACTTTTACATGGCTAGTGAGACTATCTTGCTGATGGCGCATTCTCGCCATCTTTTCTCTACATTTCTTATGACAAACTTTTACAGTGCCCTGCTCAATACCCTTCTCAACCTCATGCTGCAATTCTTGGTACGCAGCACCCAATTCGACGTTCTCCCTGAGCTCTTTGTCTAGCTTATGGATCAACCTTAAATTCTCTTCCTTCAATTCAACATTGTCCTCTCTCAAACTTTCATTGTTGTCACTTAAAATGTCATTCAAATAAGATAGCTGTTTCTTATCACATTTCAACCTTTGATTGTCATCTCTTAATATACACAATTCATGCGCAGAGTCTTGAGCAGTACAGTGCAACAGTCTGTTGTGATCACAGAGTGACTATGTCTCCTCCTCTAGTTTCTGTTCCCATTTCAGTAACTCCAATGCCTGCAAAACCATTTCTTTTTTTTTAGGGAAGCATTTTGCAACTCAAGGGAGGCACATCGTGCTAACAAACTTTCTACGGCTGTATGTAAAGCCATGACCAAGAGACCTTTGGTGTGGTATTTCTTGGCGTTTTGCTTCGACTCTAGATATTGATCAGAGATCATAAGCTAGGGGTCTTCTGAGGATTTTGCACCCAGCCCGAAATCAGTCCAGCCTCCATGGGAGTTAAGATAGTTTGAGACATTGAGTCTCAGTTCTGTACACAATTCAGGCATGCCAAACAAATGGGTAGACACACAAACAAAGAAGGCAGTTGAAAGACTGGACTCAAATCCTTGGCGCTGTCACCCAATGGCTTTCTGGTCTCCCGTGGGCAAAAGGTGGAGCCAAGGTGGTACACTGCTACTCACAGGGGGAGTATACCAGTGGTCCGGTGTGGGTCTGCCATGCCTGAAACCAAGACAGAACAAGTCCATAAGAGAACAACCACTGTAAGTATGGCTAGGTCCAAGCAGTCAAAAATGTGCTACACTACTCGAAATTCAGTTCAAGGAACTTGAATGGAATCCTCACTTTGTACATTCCAACCAGCACATGTAGCAGGATGGTGAAACCATCACCTTCTCAGGTTGTTGTTGGAACTGCACTAAAGTGAAGAAATGACAGACAAGTAGTGTCCAGCACAATAAGTGATTTATTTCTGGTATATAAAGCAGGCTTACAACCAAACAGTGTGATCACCTGGAGAATACTTCCAATCTTTCTTACTTATAGGCAGCAGTATGTCTCTTCTCAGAGAGAAGGTGTAATGCAAAGGGTCTTGTACCCCTGATAATTGTCATAGCAACAGCTAAAAAGATATATAAAAACATTATAATTGGCCAGTGGTAAATAACCTGACTTCTCACTAGCCTGGGAAAGCGTGTTGAGCTAGCAAAAAGTAACAGATAGCTAAGACAATCGGTCTTGTATATCGTGAAGGACATTTGCAGTTACATATGCAGTTACAGTTCTGCACTATCACTAAAGATGGCAGTATTGCCTAGCTAATCATTACACAATGGTGTAAATAGAAGTATCTCCCAAGTGTTACAATCAGAATAATAGCAAAGGCAGTAAAAATACAGTAGAACTCAAATCCTGACACTTATGCTTGTACAATAAGTGCCTGTGCCCTAAGGGTAGTACGTGTACCTATAAGTAGTACTGTCTGTGAGGTAGGGGGCCAATCAGAGGTGTTGGTCCATGGATGACAGACTGGAACAGATCCAAGGTACAATGTATAAAAATAATACAGCAATATGGAAATAAGTAAAACAATATACACAGATTACAAGAAAATGCTTCAGATTTAAAAAGTACCATATAGTAAAATACCATACAGTAAATTTCAAAATAGGCAAAAGAACATTAAACTATGAGCAACAAAACAATAATATGGGGAGTAGGAAGTTGTGACTGATTAACTGGGGGAGCAGGGATAAGCTAGTGACAGTGTAGGGAGGAAGGCTGGTGACAGAATTTAATCCCAGTATCAGGAATAGCTTTTATCATATTGAATGTATTGCCTGTGTGCTTACGGTACCTGTATCAAAAACTAAATAAGCTAACATTTGTAATTCAGTGACTGCCCTTCAGATGGCAGTGGTGAGTATTGCCTTTACAGCTAGCATTCGTAATCTACTTTATAGCATCCAACAAATTGATGGAAGCCAGAAAATTCCTTGGTTGAACCTCTTGGAACATTGATCTGAGTAATTCCATCTTGAATGTGACTGGTCTGGCAAATGTTTTGAGAATATTGAGGTCTATAATTAGGCAAAATTCCTTCAATGTCTTCAGGGACACAAAATAAATTGAGTCGAAGCTTGTTTCCCGCTCTTGAGGTGAAACAGGTATTATTGTTTTTATGCTGAGCTGATGAGCCTAAGCATAATCCACTGCCGAGTACTTTGAGATTTTCTGAAAATAGAGACAGGGAAAAAAGTTCCCTTGAAGGCAGCGGAGAAAACTATATCAGATGAGTTTGAGAAATGATCTCCAACACCGAGACATCTGATGTAGTCTGGGACCACATGTCATAGAAACGTTCGAGCCTCCTCTTCCGCACCCCTTTTTGGGACAAGGATGAGCCTGCAAATTCACATGAGGAGTAACCACCCTTGCAGACAGAGCTCAAAACTATCTGACAGAGTAGGATCCTCTGATTCCCTACCATTGCACTCTCCATATCCACGAAAGGAGCAAACATTGCCAAGAAAGAAATTATTTTGACTGAAACCTCTGTTCCCGAAGTGCCTATTCGAAAATTACTGGTCCTTTAGCCAAGCAACTAGACCTATTGTACTTATTTTTCGTGGCTTTCAATATGTCATCTAATTTGGAGCCACAAAAACTCACTTTTACATGGGACCACAAACAATGGTAGTCCTCAGAGGCCTAGCTCCACAACCAAGGTCTTTATCATCAGGTTCTGGTTGTTGCAATAGAAGATGCTGATATCCTTGTCAACAGCTGTAGGATGTCTGCAAGAGAATCTTCTAGGAAGGAAGGTGCTATCACCTTGATTCTGCACTTTTTCCCTCTCACAGTGGATCCAATCCCCAGTTGCTACGTGCATTGAAATGGGCACATCTTGTTATCCCATTGGTCACCAAGCTATACAACAGAAGTATTGTAAACAAACTCTACCACACATCTTCCAGGGACAAACACAGCAATGAAACCACTACCACTCAGTTTCTAGGGCCTAATGGGATAAACCTGTTATACCCAAGAAGTTGTGTGGCAGAGATTTTGTTAAAACCTGTTAGACCCAAGAAGCTGTGTGGCAGCTGTGGTTTTCTATATAAGCACATCCAAGGCCATGAAATCAGAAAAGAATAATTTCTGCTACTGATCTAAAAGAGAAGGGGGCTTTGGAGGTAGTGGGATCATAAATGAAGGCCACAAAAGATGTATGGTATGAGGTATGCTATGGCTGAGGAGTAGTATTACATTTTTAAAAATGTTTAATGGGTGTTGGGATGGGGCAGGCCACTCGGCAAAGCTGTAGCACTACCGCTTCCTATGCTGGTGACTCGGGTTTGGGCTCAAGCCTGAGTTGTTGGTGGCCAGCTGGGAGAAGGAAGATTGAGTATTCCAATTGATGCTTACTTCCTCTGGGGAGGTGGGCAACAAGCCCCTACTAATACCACCCACTGGGTCTACGATCCTCAAGGGTATACAATATGTTATTCAAAATGTAATCTAGTGGTGGGTAAAGCTTCTGTTTTAAGTAGGGGATTTAAGATTTGGAATGATTTACCATTGGAAATGAGAGAAGCTAAAGTGGTTCTTAACTTTGGGGTGTTAAAAAATTGGTTTGATAAACTTAAACATAATCCAAAACAATGTTGTCAATGAATTAGTTAGGGTGCAACTTTTGTATAATAAGCTTTATTACTGAGTTATGGTCAAGGTGAGTTATAAAATAAAATAATTAGGTAACTTTTGAAATAGCTTATATACTATGAAATAGGCATTATGTTGTTGGAATTAAGGATATTCCCTGTATTTCTAATATTTTAAATTGTTAAAATGTCCCTGTATAAGGTTTTTGATAACTGATTGGTGTTTGTCTTTTCAGACTTTACATCCTGTTGTGATGTAACTACTATGTGTTCATTAGGTGTGTCATATGTTGTAATATTTAAAATTGTAATGTATGTTTGTAATCTGTAATGTATGTTTTCTAAATGGACTTCCTTGGAAATGGGTTTTTAACTCAGTGGAGTTTATCCTATATTCTTGTTCATTTTTCATGAATTTGAATAAAATTTTACAAGCAAACAAACTAGGAGACAGCAGGGGGACATCCAGGGAGGGTGAGCAACATGCCCCGCTACAATACGGCCTCCTGAGTGACAGCAGGGGAACCTCTGGGGATGGTGGCTAACTGGTCCCACTGCAATACCACCCCCTGGGTGACAGCAGAGAGAGTTCCAAGGATGGTGAGCAACAACCCCCCACTGTAATACAGCCCCCTGGGTGACAGCAGGGGAACTTCCAAACAGAGTGGGCAACAAGTCCCACTGCAAGACTGCCCCCTGGGTGACAGCAGGGGAACCTCTGGGGAGGGTGGACAACAAGCCCCACTGCAATACCACCCCCTGGGTGACAGCAGGGAGAGATGCAATTGGGGACGTTCTGGGAGGGGGAGGATGCTGCTGTTGTCAATGCATGTACATCAGTGCAGGTGCACACCTTAACATCTTTGCATGTGGCAGCCTCTGGGGGCAGGGAGAAAAAAACAAATGAAAAACCCTGGCCATGCTGCATGAAGAGACCACGGAGCTCAAAGGCCTTACATCTGCTGACCCAGCCTTTCCTTCTGAAAGCTAGCAAGGTAGATTCTAGAGGATCCGATCCCATCCTGAAGGACCTGCAGTTGGGGGGGGGGCAAGCCCACAGTGGTTCAAGAGGTAATGAGGTAAGTGACCTGGGAAATGGCAGAGATGGCAGGATGATCATGCTGGGGCACTAGCAGGGACTGGAGTAGGGGCCAAGGGCCTCTCAGTGAAGGTGCAGAGGCCACGGGCCAGTCAGTGAAGGAGCAGGGGCCAAGGGCCAGTCAGTTAAAGAGTGGCAGTCAAGGATCAGATGGTGAAGGAGCTGGGTCCAAGGGTCAGTCAGTGAAGGAGTTGGGGCCAAGAGCCAGGCAGTGAAGGAGCTGGGACCAGGGGCCAGTTAGTGAACGACTGGGGGACATGGACCAGTCATTGAAGGGGGGCCATGGACCAGTCAGTGAGTAGGGGACAAGGCCCAGTCAAGTGAATGAGTGGGGACTAAGGGCCAGACAATGAAGGAGAGGGGGGCCAAGGGCCAGTCAGTGAAGGAGCAGGGCCAGTTAGTGAAGAATTGGGGGCCACAGGCCAGTCAGTGTAGGAGGGGGCCAGTCAGTGAAGAAGCAAGGGTCAAGGGCCAGTCAGTGAAGGAACAGGGGCTAAGGGCTAGCCAATGAAGGAGCAAGGACCAAGGGCCAGTCAGTGAAGGAGTGGGGACCATGGGGCAGCCAGTGAAGGAGCAGGGGGCCAAGGGCCAGTCAGTGAAGGAGCAAGGACCAAGGGCCAGTCAGTGAAAGACTATAAAGTGAAAGTTGAAAAGAAAAAGTTTGGGGAGAATAGGGCTCAGTAAAAGTGTACAGTATATGTAGGGATATCAGTTGCATGCTTGTGCTTGTAACATCCAGTATTTCTGAGCGACTGCAACAGCTGGGGATATATGGACACAGGCTGGAACCTACAGTAAGCAATCAGTCAGACTGTTTAACAATATAGCTTCTTTATACACCAAGTAAAACTGACATTTATTCAGCATGGCATGATATAATAAAACTTCTCTAAATAGGGTGCAAATTAAGCATTCCAAAACCTTTAACCTAAGCTACTGTTCATTTTAGAATTGTTTTGGAATTGTTCATTTCACTTCAGCCTTGATTTTGTTTTCCATGGATGTTGGTGTCCTTTCTAGTCAGATACTCCCTGGAGTTCATGTGGGGCCTCAACAGAATGATGCAGCACTTGGGAACAAATATAAAGCCCAACAGTCTAGCGCTGGATGTCAAGATGGCGAATATCTCCACAGCAACCATGAACTTCCCCTTGGTACTCAGGTATGCGGGATAAAACAGACCCAACACTGACAAAAACAAGCAGGCTGAAGGTAATTAGTTTGGCCTCATTAAAGCTGTCTGGTAGATTCCTTGCCAGGAAAGCTACCATGAAGTTGACACTGGCTAGAAATCCCAGGTATCCCAGCATGCAGTAGAAGATGGCTGTTGACCCCTCGTTGCACTCCACGACGATTTTACCTTTTTCAACATTCCTGTTAGACTCTGGAAATGGAGGGAAATTGGTTAACCAAGCGATGCAGATCAACACCTGGACTAAGGAACATAACAGGCGGTGCTGTTTGAAGTCCCAGACCCCAGCCATCTCGTTAACCTACTGCCTGGCTTAGTGGTGTTGAAGGCAATGACCACTGTGATGGTCTTCTTGAGGATACAGGAAATGGAGATAGTGAAAATGGTGCCAAAAGCTGTCTGCAGACAGGCATGACACCTTCTTGGGACGGCATGAAACCAAGGCGCAGAGGAAGCACAGTGTCAGGGAAACTAAAGAACGTAGCTGATCTGTCTGTTGTTGGCTTTGACGATTGGTGTGTCCTTATACTTTACAAAGATGCACAGGATGGAGACAGTGATGAGGGAGAAGAACAAGGACACAGCAGTCAAGGTGATGCCCAGGGGCTCCTCAAAGGAAAGGAATTCTATATGTTTCAGGAAACACTCACTCTTTTCATTGCTGGACCATTGATCCTCAGGGCATTTTATACAGTCTGTGGCATCTAAGCAAAGATAATAAATCAACAATTATTGTCACTGGATATAACTTACAACAATCAATGTGACAGGATATAAATTCCAACAATCAATGTCCGAGGCTCTTCCACATGTCTCTGTGTTTTGAGAAATACCTAACTGGTAGCTTTTCATCATTCATACACTTGACTAAACAGCTGATCAGCTGTTGTCCAATCACATGAGCACGGCTCTTAATACTGTAGTGTTTTTGGCAACCTATTCATTCACTGAGTCGTCTCTGCCCACACTAATGCTTGACCCATCTCAAGGACTTACAACTCAGTCAGAAGGTTTTTAAGATGGTTCCTGTACCTCATAACTGAGCCAGTGGTACCTCAAAAATGTTTTAGTCCCCTCCTAGGACAGAGAGAGGAATGCCAAAGTCTACATTACAAGAATATTTAATCTGTGATCTTCTTCATGGAGGTCTCCTCCATTAGGCCACACCTTTGGAACTGTAGCCATCAGTGCTAGGATCTCACACACTTTTGCCAGACAGGGGCCACCCACAATAACATACCACATCTACATGTATACAAGTGTGGGTGGTCCCATTGCTCTTCAGTTCTTTTCCCTTCGTCAATCATCCTCATCAGAACTGCTGAAGGAAACGTTGTTAACCTAGTCATTGCCATCTACTCTTTTATTTTACTAAGAGTTTATTTCAACATCTCTGAATGCTGCCAAAGTCGAAACAGCCTTTATTTTAGTATTGTAAGTGCGGAAATAAAATTTAGAAAGAAGACAAGTGTATTTTGTGTGTGTTGCCTAGGCCTGTCTCACAACATGAGGACTTGTGAAACTTGCCAGAGCTTTAACCAGGCTGCAAGGCGATGCTGTACTAAAGCTCTAGAAAACTTCCTTCTTCTCAAAACTTTGAAAGCCATGGAGAAGGAACAATGTCCAAAGTTTATGTCTCCCTCACCATTGGCTGAGAAGTGGCAACCAAAGTCAAAGAATCAGGACTGGGAATGATCATCATTGTGGCCTCCTTTTCATCTAGTCACAAGCCCAAACATAGAGAAAAAAAAAGATCTGCTTTGATAGCAAGATCCCCTCACTGTTGAGACAAGGTAAATCTGCATGATCGCCCACTCTGGTGGCATTGACTACAGCCTCCCAACAGTCGATAAGATACCAAGGTCAGGGCTTTGCTTAGGTGCTGCTGTATCTACTCTGGACAGATAGACACTATCACTGTAGGGCCAAGGCCCACTGATACAAGTAGTCCGGGCCCCATTACAGGGTGCCATCAACTCTCAGGTTATGCTGGTGTCATTTTCGGAGATGATAGACACATTCTGCCTGGACTACCAACACGAGCAGTTATTCTGTCAGTGGGGCCTCCTGGTACTCAGCCCCCCGTCAATGACTTCAACTAGCCCACTGCAGATTCCTCCCTCACATCCACCACTGGTGTCCCTGGTGCATTCTGTGTCTCCCATCATCGATAGGGACATCCACGACAAAGTGGAATACAATCCTGACCTCATGTGTTTAGAGAATGATTTAGAGGAGGAATATGAGGGACAACAATATCTAACACCTCATTCTAGTTCTACGGTCTCATCCTGCAGTGAGGACTCGGTGGTTTATACCTCAAGATCTCATGAGGATCCAACTTTCCAAGCCCTGATGCAGCAAATGCAGTCTTCCATTGGCTTTGCCGCAGAAAAGGAAGATTCCACAAAAATAATTCTAATGGAATTTTTGAAAGTTCCCTGCTCGCCCTCCATTGTAATTCCACCTATATATCCTGCTTTAGAGGATGCTGTCTTTGCTGCATGGTACTGACCTAACTCAATGCCTGCAGTTCCTAAAAAGGCTGATAAGCAGTATCCAGCACCATCTGCAAAGCATTATTATGCCAAGTTTTGCTAACCAGCCTGAACCTGACTCTGTAGTCATCATGGCTGCTCATGATAGGTCTAAAGCACATAAACATATGAGTACTTTTGCCGCCTGATAAAGAATCTAGGGGGCTGGATGTGCTGGGCAAGTGTAAGTGTACTTATGCCTCTGCATCATTGGGCCTTGTAATTGCAAACTATCAGAACAGCCTTTGAAAAGCTGCTCGTACAGCAGCCCAGGCTTTGTCAGATGGGACAACCAAAAATGACTTACACAAAACATTGTCTTCTGGTGCTGAGGTTGGAAAGCATTTGCTACGCTCAGTTTCTGATGTCTCTGACTCTTCTGCCAGGGTTGCTGCTTCTGACATTTGCATGAGAATATATTCTTGGCTCAGAGTTGCTGGCTTTGCCACTGATGTGCAGCAGGCAATTTTGAATGCCCCTTTTGGAGGAACAAAACTGTTTGGCTATGATGTTAATGAGGCGCTAACTGGCCTTCAGACCTCAAACATTATTCTAGGGCATATAAAGTCCTTGTGTCCCACTTCCGCTAGAGGTTGTGGGAGAGGCTCCCTTCATCAATCTACTGGCTGAGGTGGCTGTACTTATCATCAGGGTCCCGAGTTTTCTGCGATTCCGAGGCCGCAGCAAACCACGGAATTATCCACAGAATTTATCAACACCCGCTGAATTCACGGTGGTTCGTAACTGCAGTCAAGGAACATATGTCCTTGCCGACGCGGGTGCTGAATCCCGGCCGGCTTCAATCCCCCCCACCAAATGTCTGTATGCCACACTGGGAGCCCACCCCAGCATGGCAAAAATGTCATTGTCTGATGGGGGTGCCCAATCCCCCAGCTTCACTGCCCCCCAAATGTCTGTGTGCCATGCTGGGAGTCCATCCCAGCGTGGCAAAAGTCCCCTGATGTTTAAAAAAAATAAAAAAGACCTGAAAAAACCTTCCCTAGTTGATTCTTTTGCCCCTCCCCAACCCGCCCACCCTCTGCGTACCTCACCTCCCCAAACCCCCACCACACCCCACCACAACCCATACTTACCTCCAGAGCCCAGCTCGATGATGTTCAGTGGACCGGGAACACGTCTGCACTCTTCAAAGCCGACCACGAACTGAAGAAATGCCGGTAAGCTGTATAATGGCATAAATTTATTTTTTTCAACTTTAGTGCATATCTCAGCCATTTTTGGGAATTTTTCACCAAATTTTCAACATGGGTTTTTTGGGGCCCCACCTCATGAATTGTGACACTGTAATTTTGTTATTCAGTCCCGAAGGTGATTTTGCGGTCCTGCGTGGAACCACCTTTCAGGACTGATTAATGAAATAAACAGTGTCACAGTTCAGTAATTACTAAAAACTATATTGAAATTTAGTGGCAAAATCCACAAATAACTATTTTGTAGCGTCGTTGCGCATTTCCTATGTACCGCTCGTAACCCGAGCATTTTAATATTTTCACTCCAGATTTTCAGCATTGCCATTTTACCACACCTCCTTATGAACAGTACAACTGTCATTATTCACATCTCACCCAAAATGTGTTTTCGCACATGTAGCGCACAATGGCGCAGTCAGTGTGTGAAATCAATGTTCAGGACAGATTAAGAAAATCACAGTGACACTTTTCATGAGCAGAGGTCTTAAACTGCATATGTTGAAAATTTGGTGAAGAAATTCCCCAAAATGACTATTTTATGAGCGTGTGTTGTGCAGTTCCTTCACATGCTCCTAACTTCAAGCATTTTTAATATTTTCACTCCAGATTTTCAGCATTGCCATTTTGCCACACTTCCTTATGAACAGTACAACTGTCATTTTCCACATCTCACCTGAAATGTGTTTTCGCACATGTATCGCACAATGGCGTGGTCGGTGTGCGAAATCAATGTTCTGGACAGGTTAAGAAAATCACAGTGACACTGTTCATGAGCAGAGGTCTTAAACTGGATATGTTGAAAATTTGGTGACAAAAGCCCATAAAATGACTGTGTTATGAGTGTGCATTGTGCAAGATATGGCAAAAAAAAAAAAAGGAAAAATTAAGGGTAAAAATGTGCATAGAATTGCCACAGAAATTGGTGTTGAGCCGCATGAAAGTTCTCGGCAAATGAGAACTCCTACCGCAGAACTTTGTCGATGTGCACTTGAAAAATCGGGGCCCTGCTTATCATCAACAAGGGCATGGTAAGAAGCGTAGTCCTTGCTGGGTCCCCTACCCAGGTGCCTATACCAAAGCAACCAAAGTAATCAGTTTCAGTGGCACTGCCCTCACTGGTTCCTCTTGACTATCTTCCAGCTACAACCCCACCTGCACTGTTACCTCCAGGGGTGGTTGTGGCAGGCAGGATCTCCCTGCATCTAAAATAATGGTGGGAGATCACCACAGTCAAGTGGATTCTGCGGATATGTGCAAGGGGGGGAATGCTCTGGACCTGTTAGAAATCCCTCCAGGTCTTCCTCGGCTTCCTTTCTATTATCCTCTGGGACACTTGTCCCTTCTGAAGGAAGAAGTTCATTTACTATCCCAAATACATTCTATAGAACCAATTACTCCTCGGCAGAAACAAAGGTTTCTATTCCATATACTTCCTCATCTCAAAATGGACAGGGGACCTGCATTCTCTGTTGGGTCTCAGGAATCTCAACTTCTACATTGAATGTAGAATGTTTTGAATGGTATCCATGCAAGCTATGATTCCCCTTCTGCAAAGAGAGGGCTGGCTTTGTTCTCTGGATATTAAAGATGCATACCTTCATGTCAAGATAAGGAAATCTTACAGACAATACATCTGCTTTACACTGGAGGAAGAACACTACCAGTAATCACAGTATTGTCCTTTGGATTGTCTTCAGTGCCCAGGGTCTTCACCAGATGCTTGGCAGTAGCGGCAGCAGCCCTTTGCAGGGAAAGCCTACCTGGATGACTGGCTTCAGAAGGCCAACTCCAGGGAAGCTCTGCAACATGCTCTATATCGGACACGTCAGTTATTTGATGAATTGGGGCATCACCGTGAATGTGTCAACATCTGTTTTGATTCCCTGCCAAAGACTGCAGTGCATAGGGGCAGTCTTGGACACAGAGGTGGATGTGCTCTCTTGCCTCAGAACAGAGCAGACAATCTGCTTGCACAGGCCCAGTTGCTATACAGGAGCCATTATGTCTCTGCGATAACAATGTTACGTTGCCTGGGTCTTATGGCTGCGGCCACAGTGACTGTGCCACTGGCATATCATCCCCTGGAAATTAGGTCTGTTCTGCACAGCCCCAGGCTTTTCAGAATTATCTTTGACCAGTTCCTCTGCTAATCCAGATGGACAATGCCACAGTGATGCCTTATAGCAACAAACAAGGGGGCACTCACTCATATCCCTTATGCAGGGAAGCAGTGAGATTTTGGTACTTTGTCTCACAGACTACAACTATCATCTGTGTATCTCCCACATCTCTAAAACATCTTCGAAGACAAGCTAAGCAAGACACAGTCCAGGATTCATAAATGGGAACTGCCGACCTCCGTGGTAAATGACCTCTTCACAAGATGGGGTCATCCAGAGTTGGACCTTTCTGCATCCCCACACAATGCAAAACTGACTCGTTTCTGCTCGCTTGCTCCAGGGCCTGGAGTTTTTTGGTGAAACGTGTTGTCCCTCTCTTGAAAAGGAAAATTCCCATACAAATTTCCACCAATTCCTCTAATACAGAGGGTTCTTCTCTAGTGAGAGTGGAGAGTGCCACTCTCAACCTTATTGTTCCATTATAGCCTCGCCAGATGTAGTTGCCACTTCTGCAACTGATGGCAGTGAAGCCTCCTGTCCTTCTACCTTGATGTCGGGGTCTGCTGTCACAGGACATGATGTCTGGTCTTTCCGGACCTGCAGTCCCAACATCTGCATGCATGGCTCCTGAAGACATAGGCATTCCATGGTTTGGGATATCCCCTGAGTAAGGTTGCTGATGTGCTGACTACAGCTAAAATGCCTTTCAGCAGACATATTTCTTCCATGAAATTGAAGTGTTTCATTTTGTGGGCTGCTTCCAGGTATGTGGACCCTTTTACATGTCCTGTAAATGCTGTGTTGGAATACTCTCTGTACTTGTCAGACTCTGGTCTACAGTATTCCCCACTGAAGGTACATTTGGCCACTATATCAGCTTTCCATGCCCCTATTGATGGCCATACGGTTGCTCAACTAGAGATATCCCATACATTTCTGAGAGCTATTCTCCCTATGAAACCTCCAATCCAAAATCCAGCCTCACCTTTCAACTTGAATTTTGTGCTTGAGAAATTGACGTTGGCATCTTTTGAGCCTGCTGCGAGTTGTTGCCTACATTTCCTATCATGGAAAACATTTAGTTGCAATGACTTCTGCTCAAAGGATTTCTAGGCTTCAAGCTGTAATGTGGGATCCTCCTTATTTGATTTTTCACAAAGACAGAGTTTCTTTGAGTACAAATCCTAAATTTCTACCGAAGACGTATCTGGACAGGTCTAGATCAAAATAGCTAGGGAAAAACAGCGCAGTCAATAACTATACAGTGAAAAGGCTGTGAGGGAAAAACCATGCATGAGAAATACACCGCAAATGAATGACCGTGCGGGAGACAGTTTGAGGGGGCAGGGATTTACTGTTGCAAACTCTGGGAGGCAGAAACTCAGCAGCGGGAGTTGGGGGGGTGGCTGATTTACAATTACCAACTCCAGGAGGGAGAAACCTGGGGGGCGGGCATGCACCGGAGACAGTCGGGAGGATTTATTATTATTATGAACTCTGGAGGCAGAAACTCAGAAGTCAGAGGTCAATTTACTATTACCAACTCCAGGAGGGAGAATCCCAGGGGAGGGAGTTGGGGGGGCCGATCTGCACTGTATTATCTCCATGGTATTATGTGGATGCCGTTGTTTTCTCCAATGCTATTTTGACTGCGCACATTTCGACCGTGCTATTATTACATAGGTTCATAGGTTGTTACGAGTTCAGGAGACCATAGGCCTATTGGAACTTGTCACCTGTGTACAGGAACGGGTACGGAGTTTTAATTGATACATTGTACTTTTTTGTCTTCCATAAAAAGATCAAGCCTGTTTTTAAACACCAACATGCTTTCACTGTTTACTACATCTATAGGTAATGCATTCCAGGATGAAACAATTCTTTGGCTCTACCAGTTGTTATGTTTATTGGTCATGTTAACTTCTCCCTTTAATTTTAAATTATGTGTTCTGGTCGAAATAGTGCTGGTATGTCTCACCAGCACTAGAGTTTCCATTAAGTATTCGTCTTTTATGGCTATAAAGGTGAAACAAAGGTCACCCCTTAGTTGCCTATATTGCATAGAGTACAGACCTAGATTTTCAAGTCTCTGTTCATAGTTCAGATTTTGTACATTCTTGATCTTTTTGGTGATTCTTCTTTGAACCCCCTCGACCAGTTTTTCACTTCCAATTGTTGTTGGTGCACATAGAGGGGAGCAATAGTCGAGGTGAGGACATTCCAAGCTGGAGTACAGAGGGATTGTTACTCCAGGGTCTCTGCTTTTAATGTTTTTAAGAATGTAGCCAAGTCTTTGGCACTTTTTAACAGTCGACCTGATGTGGGTATCAGAAGTTGTTAATTATCACTCCAAAGTCCCTTTCATTAATTGTTTCATGTACAGGTATATTGTTGAGTCTGCAGGCATTCTTGATATTGCTGTGGCCCAGGTGCATGACCTTACATTTGGTAGCGTTAAAGTTCATTTTGTTATTTTGTGCCCAGTGCTCTAGTTTGTCTAAATTATCCTGAAGGTCTGTAGCTGATTGTATATTATTGACTTTGCAGCCCAATTTACAGTCATCAGTGTATTTAGCTATCCATGCTTAACCAGTAGTTTGCATGGAGGATATCAGGATATTAAGGAGCGTTGGCCCCAAAACAGAGCCCTGGGGCACTCCACTTGTAACTGAGCCCCATGAAGAAGTGTGTCCCCTTAAAACTACTCTTTGTCTACGGTTTGTTAACCATGGGGTGACCCATTTTATCATGTTACTGTGAAATTTGAATTTGATTAGCTGTTCTATTAATATTTTATGAGACACTGTGTCAAATGTTTTCAAGTAGTCTAGGAATGTTACATCTACTGGTGGTCCATTATCCAGGGCTGCACTTACCAATTCAAAGAAGTGGAGCAGGTTAATCATGCAAGATCTACCTAATTGACAGCCATGCTGAGTAATGTCCCTTAGATTTGCTTGTATTATGTGTGATTCTATGCGTTTCTGTATAAGTCTTTCCAACATTTTACCTATTACTGAAGTAAGACTTATGGGCCTATAATTTTGAACGTCTTTTCTATTGCCTGCCTTATGGATTGGAGTTACTGCAGCTTCGTTCCACTCCGGGATGGTCATACTTTCCTTCAAAGATATATGAACTAGCATTTGTCAATGCCGAATGTTTGCTTACTGGCATTGGCAGTGGTAGTGTAGAAGTTACAGAGCTGCGTAATAGGAATGGCAGTGAAGTATTGAACTAAAGCCAACCCCACCACCACCCTGCAGAGAGTTACAGGCATTGGGGTGTGCATTTGGGTCATCAGGCATAACGGCCACGCCATTTCACCACACCCCACTCTGCAGAGACTGACAAGTGTGACGTGTTCCTTGGGGTCTTTTGGCCCTTATGCGCACCTCATTTCATTAGAAATCACGGTGAGATGGGTGCGATATGGGAGAATGGGGTGAAGTTGGGGCCGAGGCAGGCATACCTCGATGCCTCTCAGTGACTGCAGGGTGTGGAATGGTATGAGCATCACAGGCAAGAATCCCAAGTCACACCCTGATTCCTGTCATTCTCTATAGGGGTGGGCGATTTAGTTGAAAAGCCGAATACCTCAGGCATTCGCTGGTATTTAAACTCCAAATCTTCAACATGTTTGTTTTGTGACCCCACCTCATGAACAGGGGGAATATCAGTTTGGTAGCCGAAAGCTGCTTACACACAGTGACTACGGGATTTAGCACCACAGGTGCAAAAATATTCTGAACAGGCTGTAAAAAATGACAGCTGTACTCTTTCATGGGGAGGTGTAAAAATGGCTATGTTGCAAATGTGTAGTAAAAGTATTTAAAAAATGGTGAAGTCACGAGCGTACATAGAAACTGTACAGCACACCGTTATTAAGTAGGTTGGGGATATTTTATAGCAGATTGTCAACTCAGGCATTTTGGTGCCTCCGATCATGAACAGTGTCACTGTGATTTTCTTCATCTATGCCGAACAATGATTTCCCACAGCGACCACACATCTCTGCACTGAAAGTGTGAAAACACACTTCGGCCATGTTGTGAAAAATGGCAGCTGTACTGTTCATAAGGAAGTGCTGAAAAATGCCACTAGTGAAAATCTGGACTGAAAATATTACAAAGTCATGAACTAACAAGGATGCGTGGAAACTGCACTATGCTCACTCGTAACACAGTCATTTTATGGACTTTTGTCACCAAATTTTCAACATAGCCATTTTAAGACCTCTGCTCATGAACAGTGTAACTGTGATTTTCTTAATCTGCCCTAAACATTGCTTTTGCGCACCAACAGCACCATTGTGCGCTACATGTGCGATAACACATTTTGGGTGACATATGAAAAATTGCAGCTGTACTGTTCATAAGGAAGTTTAATAAAATGGACATGTTGAAAATCTAGATGAAAATATTAAATTTGCAAACTTACGAGCATGTATAGGAACTGTGCACGCATGCGCTCGTAAAAAGTCATTTTAGGCATTTTTTCACCAAGTTTTCAACATAGCCATTTTAAGACCTCTGCTCATGAACAGTGTCACTGTGGTTTTGTTAATGTGTCCCATGCATTGAGTTTGCACACCGACTGCACCATTGTGCGCTACATGGGTGGAAACACGTTTTGGGCAGGATGTGAAAAATGGCAGCTGTACTGCTCATAAGGAGGTGTGGAAAAATGGCACTGTTGGAAATCTGGAGTGGAAATATTGACAATTCACAAACCTACGAGCGTGCGTGGGAACTGTGCAACGCACACTCGTAAAACAGTCATTTTTAGGAATTCTGTCACCAAATTTTCAATATTGCCATTTTAAGATCTCTGCTCATGAACAGTGATACTGTGATTTTCTTAATGTGTCCCATACACTGAGTTCGCAACGACTGCGCCATTGTGCGCTACATGGGCAGAAACACATTTTGGGTGAGATGTGAAAAATGACAGCTGTACTACTCATAAGAAGGTGTGGAAAAATGGCAATGTTGAAAATCTGGAGTGGAAATATTGAAAATTCGCAAACCTATGAGCGTGCGTAGGAACTGCGCAACTCACGCTAGTAAAACAGTCATTTTTAGGAATTTTTTCACCAAATTTTCAACATAGCCATTTCAAGACCTCTGCTCATGAACAGTGTCACTGTGATTTTCTTAATTTGTCCCGTACATTGATTTCTCACACCGACTGCGCCATTCTGCGCTACAAGGGTGGAAACACATTTTAGGTGAGATGTGAAAAATGACAGCTATACTACTCATAAGACAGTGTGGTGAAATGGCAATGTTGAAAATCTGGAGTGAAAAAATTGAAATTTTACGAACTTACGAGCCTGTGTAGGAACTGCATAGCATGCGGCTTGTTAAACAGTCATTTTTTGGCATTTTGGCACCAAATTTTCAACATGGGGATTTTGGGCCCCCTTCTTATGAATGATGTCACTGTCATGGTGGTGATTCGGTACTGAAGGGTGATTTCACAGTCACTGTGCAGTCACTGCGCGAAATCACCCTTCGAGCGCGAATAACGCCATGACAGTGACATCATTCATGAGAAGGGGTCCGAAAAACCCCATGTTGAAAATCTGGTGCAAAAATTCCCAAAATGCCCGAGATATGCAATAAAGTTGAACCCCTCCTATCTAGGCCATTATACAGCTTACCGGCATTTCCTCAGTTCGCAGTCGGCTTTGAAGAGTGCAGACGTGTTCCTGGTCCACGAAGATCATCATGCTGGAGTCCGGAGTAAGTATGAGGTGAGGGGGTGTGGGGAGGCTGGGTGCACAGTGGGTGAGTGCGGGTTGTGGGGGTTCGGGAGGCAAGCCTTGAGCAGGACGTTTTGTTTTACAGGTTAAAATAAAAAGACTTCGATGGGACCGCTTGCCATGCTGGGTGGGCTCCCAGCATACTTCTCCCACCAGAGGGCGTTCAGCCCGGCGGAGTATTGGGCACCCCGTCGGGCAAAAAAAAACAAAAGAGCGGGACCGTTTGCCACGCTGGGATGGGCTCTGGCGTGGCACAGAGACTTTAAGTAGCGTTCAGCCCGGCGGGGATTGGGCACCCCGTCGGCAACATGACAGATTGCCACGCTGGGGTGGGCTCCCAGCGTGGCATCAACTTGGGAGGGAGGGAGGAGACAGGCGCCGAATTCAGCCGGCGGGGATTGGGCACCCGTCGGCTATACGCTGCGTGCAGGCAGCTGCCTGCGCCTGCGGCTGGGGGGGCTGCGGCGTGAGCAGCTTCTTGTCGCTACTCACTCAAGCGTAGCTCCCCTTTCAACTGTATGCCACTGCATTTTGGAGCGTGTCATAGACAGCTCCAAAATGCATTGGCTTACAGGGGCCACGCCTGCCAGCACAGTGCCTGAATTGGAGGAGGAGGTGACACACCTCCGAAATCTCCGATGAAGGCACTATGTTTCTTGCACATGCGTGCAAGCAAACATAAAAAGGGTAGTCAGTGGACCTAGTAGTTCCTTGGACAATTCTTTTATTAGCTTGGGATGAATTCCATCAGGACCAGGTGAACTATTGTAATTTAAGTTTTGTTATATTTCCATGACCTCTGTCTTAGTGAAGGGTTTCCAATCTTTATTACTATTCTCTGGTGTATCTGGTAATGATTCCTTAGATTTGAATATACTAATGAAGTACTTGTTAAATTCTGATGCCATCTTAGTTTCATCACAGATTATTCCTTCACTCGTGTCTAGGGGACCAACTCCTGCTTTGCTACCTCAAAGTGAACCGACATTATTATAGAAACTTTTTTTATTGTCCTTTGAGTTAGTGGCCAACTGAAATTCTAGGTTTTGCTTAGTTTTTCTTATGGTTATTTTTGCTAAATTAGCCATTTTTTTTTATTCAAATTCTAATTTGTGTCTATTGGCTGCTTTTGATATTTGTTGTAACTTTTCTTTTTCTTATTAATGGCTTTTTTACTTTCTTGCTCCACCATAGTGGGACTCTATGCACATTTTTACATTTCACTCAAGTTGGTACCCAGTTGTTGCTACAATATGATATTTTATCTGAAATCATAACCCAGGTTGCAAACAGGTTTTTATTGCTCAAATCTCTTTCCCAATCCCAGCTAGCAAGGAATTGCCTCATTCTTCCTTAATTGGCTTTGTTGAAGTCTCTTATTTTAGTAACGCCTTTGGCTTGTTCATTTGTCAGAGTTTTACTGAATTTGACCATATTATGAACACTATCACCCAGAGGCTCCATAATAAGAGGAGTAGTGACACCCTCTTCATTATCAGTTAAAACTACGTCCAGTAAATTATTTCCCCGAGTATTATCCATAACTAGTTGTTCTAAGTTATGTTGTATAGCTATTTCAATAAATTAGTTTTCATCTAGCCCTGAAGCCTGTAAGGTGGTCCAATTAATGTTAGGGAGATTGAAATTACCCATAAGGATGTAATCTGATAATACTTCCACACTTTCAAAGCAGACAAAAATTTCTCATTTTCATCCCTGTCCAGGTTTGGTGCTCGGTATCCTAGACCAATCTCAAGGCTTTTTTACGGCAAAGTTATTTGAGTCCATAGAATTTCTACATCAGGGAATAATGCTTCTTGAGTGTCCAGCAAATGTGATTTATACATGTCAGATATGTATAAGGCTATGCCGCCACCTCTTTTATGACTCCGATTTTTGGAGTGTCTTATATAGCCGGGGATATCCATGTTCCAATCACCTTCCTTAAACCAAGTTTCAGTGATTCCACATATTGCTATGTCTTAATTTATTAAAATGTGGTTAATTTAATCAATTTTATTGATCAGACTTCATACGTTCACCAATCGAATATTTATATCATGGTTATGTTTATGTAAATTTGTGAAGGGCTTCTGAGATTCCAAAACTTTGTTAAGAGATGCAATAGGGACTTGACTCTCCCCAGATTATTTAGTTTAAATTTATTGATAAATGAAGTAATGTGTTTCCTGAGGAAGGTACAGCCTCTCCTACTTAAGTGCAAAGCATCCCCACTATGTAATTCTTTATGATCATAAAACTCTTCCCAATGCATAATGCACTTGATCCCCTGCTTCATGCATTATTTACACATCCACTCATTTGTATTTTTAATTTATGTATTCTGATGCTTTAGGTATGGGAAGAATCTCAGATAGAGCAATATCACAGCCCAGATCTGTGAGTTTGTTTGTTAGAGATACAAAGTCCTGTTTAATAGCTCTAACTGAGTCATGAAATATGTTGTTTGCTCCAGCACGTACAATTACAAGGGGCCTATTGTCTCTTTTATTAATGATATTATTAGTCATGAATGTGATATCTGCCACTCGTATGCCACTGAAACTAGATAGCATACCATGAGCTTTGTCTGGGTTACACTCAGCTCTGTCAAGGTGTTTTACAATTGAATCCCCCAGTACATATATTGTTGGTGATTTGATGGTGGCACTTCTGCCAACCTTAATGGGGGTACCTGGAGCTAAATTCTCTGCATTGATTATTGAGGTATTTGCTGGGCCTATAGTTTGTGAAACTGGTGGTGAACCCTGTATAAAATTATTGCTAATACTGTTGCCTGTAAGTAATATAGGTTGTATAGGATCTTCGGTTTCCTCGACAGCTTGAACAGGATCCCCCATGGGCGGTAAAGGGTTAGGTTCATTGGATACTGAAGTGCTGGGTTCTGGTTCTGTTCTAAGTTGGTATGACACGGACTTCACTAGATACCTATCCGAACTTACACTGAATAAGACAATACACCTTCCTGTGTATTATCCTGAGCATGCCAATCAGTGTGAGGCACTGCTCCATACTTTGGATATACATAGAATGCTAAGATACGATAGTCCCTCGCTGTATTGAATGGCTTGGGAGCCATAAGGTGAGTTTGTTATAGCTCGCTATTCATTATATCAAGGGACGCTGTTTTGTCTTGTTTGCAAGTAAAGTACTGCCCACCCGCTCACACTATTGCTCCTCTGATGTCCTCTCACTCAACCCTGTAACATTACTTTACAGGACAAGTTATTCAGTCTGATTTTTTTAAAGCACCTCTGTCTTATTTTAAAGACGCTACAGCGAGTCCTGTTTTCCATGTTTGCCTTAGCCTTAGCTACTCTTTCTGATGGCCCACCCTCCTGCTCACACAGTCCCCCGACATCGTCACACATAACCCCACAACAACGCAAGATACAGTACAGCTATTTACTTTGTTTGATTTTTTTTATTTAACAGATTGCTTATGTTTTCTGCTGCATCCCTTTTCCTTTCTTCATTTCTTTAACACAGATCACTGTAGGAAGTCCTGTCTGTTTTCTGCCTGCTACCCAGCAGCTATTCTGACTGCCTGCCCGCTCGCACTCAGATCCCCCAATGTTCTCATCAGTGTTACTGACCTTTGTTAGAATTATTAATTTTATTGGTTTTACATTCAGCCAGCAGCAGTATTGTACTGTATGTGGGGACTTTTGCTCTGCATGTCTGCACTCCAGCTGCTCGCACTGACTGACTGACTGACTCCCAGCCTGCTCACACTCACATCCTCTGATATTCTCATCTTATGTCCCCCTCTTCTTTCTGACCACCAGAGATTACATGTTGAGGCTCTCATCAGTTTCACTTAACTTTGTTCAAATTATAAATTTAACACAGATTATTTTTTTTCTGCTGCATCCCTATTTCTTTCTTTATTTCTATGTTTAACACAGATACAGTTTCTATATCAGACTGCAGTCAGGAGTCACAGGAACCATTTGTTATAACCAGGAGTTCAGTATAATGAGATTTGTTATAGTGAGGGACAACTGTACTATGTTACTCGCCCCAGTGACTGCAGAAAGTCCGCTCAGCATTTTATTTCATTCATCCCTGGGAAACAGGGTGCCCCTGTGTCTAAAAAGTGCCTGTCCAAATGGCTGGCACATTGTATTACATCCTACCCAGTTAGAATAGTGTATTCTGAACAGCACTGACAGGACCGCGTAATGCCTGAATAGCGACAGGGGTAGAACAGCGTATTGCAACTAACGCTACCCCATCACAATTCAGGAACGGCTGAGGGTGCACAGGTAACAGAAACATGCACCAGCTGGCTGAGCTGCTCCCGTGGTGGAGTGCGTTAAGGCAGCAGCTTGGGCAGCACTGAGCGAGAGACATGGGGTCTGTTCCTGGTCTCCCAACACATGCAGTTACATTTTTCCCTCTGCCTCAAAGTGTATTTTTTTCTGCCATCTACAGAAAAATCCCCTCCCCCCCAAGTTCCTCCTTTACTCCAAGATCCTGCCCCCCTCCCAGAATTGTTATATAAAGTCCGGGGTGCGGGGGTCAGAGCCCTCCACTAAACAACAGTAAATAGTGTGCTTTTTAGCACTAGTAGCGGTCATCAGTGTGGTTTTCGACTGCTACCAGTGGCTCTGTTTTGTTGTATGGCATTTGTGCCTGACGCTGTTCTTGACAGCACTTTTTATTTATCACTGTTTTTGACAGTGCTGTTGTTGTTGGCATTGTTTCAGCCTAGTGCCGTATTGCGTTCTGTTATAACAAGTACAGTAAGGAACTTCCTGGTGTTATTCAAAGCCATTCCACAAGGGGTGTGGTCACTTCAGGTTGCTTGTTTCAAAAATGTCCCTGCTGCTGAGACATGTGCTGCAACTACATGGAGCACTGTTCACACTTTCTCTAAAATTACAGTCTAAACATCATTTCTCGAAGATGTGCTGACTTTGGGTTTTCTGTACTAAGACCTTCTGTCCTGATTATATATCAGACTGTACCATCCTCCCAGTTTACTTTGTACTGCTTGGGAATCATTCCAAAGGTGTGGCCTAATGGAGGACATATCCCTGAAGAAGATAGAAGTTACGTAGGAAGTTACTGGAACAGTAGATCTTTGAGAGAATCCCCTATATTTGGCCATGCTGTCCTTCCCTCCTTCCTTCCCCCTTTTGCTTTCAGTGAAGGATCTATCAGATGCTGTGCCTAAAACCTGCTCCATGTATCCTGTATCCACCCCCATGACTCTTCTTGTATCCCTGGTGTTGGTACAGTCTCCTGGTTCCCCACAGTTGGAGGTCTTCTGAGGCTAATCTCCAGTGGGAAATTGAGGAGTGCTTGGGCCTCCCATGTTATACATACACATAGATGTGGCACATCATCATAGGCGGACCCCAGCTAGGAAATGTTTCTGTGTGATCCAGCACTGACAGCTATAGTACCAAAGGTGTGGCCTAATGGAGGAGATTCTCTAGAACATCTTCTGTTACGGTAAGTTCTTATGTAACTGTTCTTTACATAACCAGTCCTACATATAATGTACTGATGTCTGCACCAGAATCACTGAATTGTGGCCTCGGATAATAGAATGGTCACCACAGCTCCAAAGAAAGATCCAGTCGGGGAGGAGAGTGGACATACATCCATTTTCAGAGGAAATAGTGCTATCAGGACTTGCAGTCCTGAAGGTGGAAAAGGCTTTGGAACCAGATGGGAT
The DNA here is from genome assembly GCA_016271365.2 of Neoceratodus forsteri. Taxonomy (NCBI): domain Eukaryota; kingdom Metazoa; phylum Chordata; order Ceratodontiformes; family Ceratodontidae; genus Neoceratodus; species Neoceratodus forsteri. The sequence goes on from JADMNL010000026.1 coordinate 220,507,560, forward strand.
TCACCTCAGGGTACTAAAAGAACTTAGGGAGTGTCTATTTACCTCACTGACAGCCTTGTTCAACAACTCACTAGAAACAGAAGTGACTCCAGAGGACTAAAGTAGGGCTGATGTTGTATATAAGAGCGACACCAGGGAGGAGGCTAGTAACTATAGATTAGTCTTTCTCACTTCAGCGGTGGGGAAATTGATGGAACCACTGAAAGAAAGGATAACAGAGTATCTTGAATCCAGTGGGCTGCAAGACCACAGACAACACAGATTCATGGGAGGGGAAGGTCATGCCAAATGAATCAGATTTCTTTGACAGGGTGACCAGGGAAATCGATCAGGGTAGAGCAGTGAACATGACCCATTTAGACTTTAGCAAGGCCTTTGACATGGTGCCGCACAAGGGTATATTAGATGGTATGCAGGGAGATGGAAGGGTTGATGGAGACCAGATAGGGTCTACAGAGACAGAATAAGTAGGGAACATCTAGGCAGACTAGGTGGGCTAAGCAGTCCTTTTCTGCTGTCAATGTCTGTTTCGATCTTTCTATGCTGCTGAGACCTGAAATAAAAAAATCACATGAATTAAGAGGTTTTAACTCTATTTATACTATTAAGGCAAATCTTGTTTAAAAGTATGTGACTATTTGTAATTGTTTATAACATGTGTATCAAAATAGATGAGCTCTTACAATTATTTGTAATGTAACTTGCTTGCAGGTTATGAAATGCCTAAATGGCTACAGGACAGTTCTGTAAATACTCTTACCCTAAGCAGTCTCATCCTGAAAAGAAATAAACATTTGCTTACTTATTACTTCTCTATCACTACCCAGTACTTAGTACTATCTATTACTAACCACCACATTCTACTTATCGCTAGCCACCACTTACTACGTATCTCTTACTAACCACCACTTTCTACTTATCTATCACTAGCCGACACCTACTACATATTTGTTATTAACCACCACTTTCTACTTATCTATCACTAGCCACCACTTACTACATATCTAATACTAACCACCACTTTCTACTTATCTATCACAATCCACTACTTGCTTCTTATCTATCACCACCCAGTACTTACTACTTATCTTTCAGTACCCGCCACTTACTACATATCTATTACTAACCACCACTTGCTACTTATCTATCACTACCTGCCACTTACTACATATCTATTACTAACCACCACTATCTACTTATCTATCACTAGCTGCCACTTACTATATATCTATTACTAACCACCACTTTTTACTTATCTATCACTAGACACCACTTGCTACATATCTATTATTAACCACCACTTTCTACTTATCTATCACTAGCGAACACTTACTACATATCTATTACTAAGCACTACTTTCTACTTATCTATCACAACCCACTACTTACTGCTTATCTATCACCACACAGTACTTATTACTTATCTATCAGTACCCACCAATTACTACATATCTATTACTAACCACCACTTTCTACTTATCTATCACTACACAGCACTTAGAACTTATCTATCACTACCCAGTACTTACTGCTTATCAGTCACTACCCGCCACTTACTATATATCTATTACTAACCACCACTTTCTACTTATTTGTCACTACCTGCCACTTACTACATATCTATTACTCACCACCACTTACTACTTATCTATCACTACCCAGTACTCATTACCTATCAGTACCTGCCATGTACTACGTATCTATCACTACCCAGTGCTGACAACTTATCTGTCACTACCCACTACTTACCTATCACAACCTGCCACTTATTACTTATGTATCACTACCTGCCACTTACTACATGTCTATTACTAATCACCACTTTCTACTTATCTATCACTAACCAGTACTTACTGCTTAACTGTCACTACCCAGTACTTGCTTCTTAACTATCACTACCCACCAATTACTACATATATATTACTAACCACCACTTTCTACTTATCTATCACTACCCAATACTTACGGCTTATCTGTCACTACTCACTATTTACTAATCTATAACTACCCCCAAATTACTACTTATCTATCAGTACCCACCACTTACTACATATCAATTAGTAACCACCACTTTTTTGGGCAAGATGTGAAAAATGACAGCTGCACTGCTCATAAGGAGGTGTGGTAAAATGACAATGTTGAAAATCTGGAGTGGAAATATTGAAAATTCACAAACTTACGAGCGTGCGTAGGAACTGCGCATCGCAGACTCGTAAAACAGTCATTTTTAAGAATTTTTTCACCAAATTTTCAACACAGCCATTTTAAGACCTCTGCTCATGATCAGTGTCACTGTGATTTTCTTTAATGTGTCCCATATATTGAGTTCGCACACCGACTGCGCCATTGTGCGCTACATGGGCAGAAACACATTTTGGGCAGGATGTGAAAAATGACAGCTGTACTGCTCATGAGGAGGTGTGGTAAAATGGCAATGTTGAAAATCTAGACTGCAAATATTGAAAATTCATAAGCGTACGGCGTGCGTAGGAACCCGCTACTTGCCTCAGTAAAGAGTAATTTTAGAATTTTTCAAAATTTCAACATAGCCATTTTAAGGCCTCTGCTCATGAACAGTGTCACTGTGATTTTCTTAATGTGTCTCATACATTGATTTTGCACACCGACTGCGCCATTATGCTACATACGGAAACACGTTTTGGGTAAGATGTGAAAAATGACAGCTGTACTACTCATAAGTTGTGATAAAATGGCAATGTTGAAAATCTGGAGTAGAAATATTGAAAATTCGCCAACCTCTGAGCATGCATAGGAACTGCGCAACGCACGCTCGTAAAACAGTCATTTTTTGGAAGTTTTGCACCAAATTTTCAACATGGGGTTTTTGGGACCCCTTCTCATGAATGATGTCACTGTCATGGCACTATTCAGGCCCGAAGGGTGATTTCGCATAGTGACTGTGCAGTGACTGTGAAATCACCCTTCCTGCCCGAATAACGCCATGACAGTGACATCATTCATGAGAAGGGGTCCCAAAAATCCCATGTTGAAAATTTGGTGCAAAAATTCCAAAAAATGCTTGAGATATGCAATAAAGTTGAACCCCCCCTATCTAGCCCATTATACAGCTTACAGGCATTTCCTCAGTTCGCGGTCGCCTTTGAAGAGTGCAGACGTGTTCCCGGTCCACCGAAGATCGTTGCGCCAGAGTCCGGAGGTAAGTATGGGGTGGGGGTGTGTGGGGAGGCTGGGTGCGCAGTGTGTTGGGTGCGGGTTGTGGGGGCTAGGAGGCGCGTCGGTGGGACCGTTTTACAGGTTTAAAAAAGATGGCGTGGGATGTTTGCCATGCTGGGTGGGCTCCCAGCATGGCAGAAGATGGCTGGGGGCCAAGGAGCAGGCGGGATTGGGCACCCGTCCAGCAAAAACATGAGCGTTTGCCACGCTGGGGTAGGCTCCCAGCGTGGCAGCAAGATAACTAGGGGCCGTGGAGCCGATGGGGATTAGGCAACCCGTCGACAAACAACATTTGCCACACTGGGGTGGACTCCCAGCGTGGCACCAAAGCTTTTGGGGGCGGCGTGATGCGCGGGGGAGCGACGTAGGGGGACGGCGTGATGTGTTTGCATGGCAGCAGTGCTTTGCTTTGAAGCAGAGGAACACTGCGTGACACAGAGCTCCTGCACCCATTGGTGCAGGACCGCCACGCCTGCTCAACAGAGCACTGGATTGAAAGGGAGAGGCACACCTCCAAAGTGTGCTACTCTCCCAAAACGTTCCTTGTGCATGAGCACAAGCGAACATAAAAACAGAGCTGCAATGTTTTGCAGGAAAGAGAGCTGCAATGTTTTGAGAGACACAGAGTTTGAAGGTAAACTCAGATGGATCTTCTCTTGTTTATTCTGCCTTTGTAAATAGTGATTCTGAAAATTTCTTTTTATGTTACTGCTAGTACTAATAAACACTTTTTGCAAATTCTACAACTGCGCCTTGTTTTTCCTATGCTTCCTAATCTGTGCCTTGATGACAATTGGGATGGCTAAAAGTCTTTGGTTCAAAACATCATCTCCCATCAAACAGTTTCCCACCAGTCCTATCTCCAGTTTTAGTTAATAAAGGTTGTCTTGTGTACTCTGAGGTGATCTGAGTGCACCAACTAAAAGAGCTGTGAGTATTCTGACCTGTTAATGTTGCCCAGAGTATAATTTGATCCTGTAGTTGCAAATGGGTTAACTATTTTTTTCAGTGTTAACCTCATGTTCAATTTATTTATGTTGAGGCATGATCAAATGCAAAGACCCGGATTTTCAGAGCCCTTGATAATCCTGCAGCTGCGGAAAAGCCCAGTGCAAGTGGGTTGCTAGTTGCAGAGCTATAGTTTTTACGTTCACTTGCGCGCATGCGCAAGGAACGTTTTGAGAGAGTAGCACACTTGGAGGTGTGCCTCTCTCAGCCAATGCACTGCTCCCTTGAGCAGGGGTGGCGGTCCTGCACCAATGGGTGCAGGAGCTCAGTATGACAGTGGTGTTCCTCTGCTTCAAAGGACACACGCTGCCATACTGACGCCGCCCGCCATCCTCCTTCAAGCTTACTCCCCGATGCGTCACGCGCCCCGCAAAAGCTTTCCTGCCACGCTGGGGAGCCCACCCAGCATGGCAAAGTTGTTTGTTTTGCCGACAGGGTGCCCAATCCACCGTCGGCTCCACAGCCCAAGCCATCCTGCCGCCACGCTGGGAGCCCACCCCAGCGTGGCAAACCATTTACTTGTTTTGCCGCGAGGGTGCCCAATCCCTGTCGGCTCTTGACCCCCCCCCACATCTTCTGCCATGCTGGGAGCCCACCCAACGTGGCAAACGTCCTCATCGTCTTTTTTTCCTGTAAAACAAAGCGGTCCCTCAGCAGCGTCTCCAACCCCCTCCCACAACCCGCACCCAGCCTCCCCACACCGCCCCACCCATACTTAGCTTCCAGACTCCGGCGCGACGATCTTCGGTGGACCGGGAACACGTCTGCACTCTTCAAAGCCGACCGCGAACTGAGGAAATGCCGGTAAGCTGTATAATGGGCTACATAGGGGGTTTCAACTTTATTGCATATCTCAGTCATTTTTTGGAATTTTTGCACCAAATTTTCAACATGGGGTTTTTGGGACCCCTTCTCATGAATGATGTCACTGTCATGGCGTTATTCGGGCCCGAAGGCTGAATTCGCAGGCACTGCGCAGTCACTGCGCGAAATCACCCTTCAGCCTTGAATAACACCATGACAGAGACATCATTCATGAGAAGGGGTCCCAAAAACTCCATGTTGAGAATTTGGTGCCAAAATTCCAAAAAATGACTGTTTTACGAGCGTCCGTTGCGTAGTTCCTACGCAGGCTCGTAAGTTCACGAATTTTCAATATTTTCACTCCAGATTTTCAACATTGCCATTTTATCACACCTTCTTATAAGCTGTATAGCTGTCATTTTTCACATCTTACCCAAAATGTGTTTCCACCCATGTATCGCACAATGGCGCAGTCAGTGTGCGAAATCAATGTATGGAACACATTAAGAAAATCACAGTGATACTGTTCATGAGCAGAGGTCTTAAAATGGCTATGTTGAAAAATCTGGTGAAAAAATTCCTTAAAATGACTGTTTTATGAGTCTGCGTTGTGCAGTTCCTATGCACGCTCGTGCGTTTGCGAATTTTCAATATTTGCACTCCAGATTTTCAACATTGCCATTTTACCACACCTCCTCATGAGCAGTATAGCTGTCATTTTTCACATCCTGCCCAAAATGTGTTTCTGGCTTCAGGTAGCGCACATAGGCGGTGGTTGCTAACTCAATGTATGGGACATTATTAAGAAAATCAGTGACACTGATCATGAGCAGAGGTCTTAAAATGGCTGTGCTGAAAATTTGGTGAAATAATTCCTAAAGATGACTGTTTTATGAGTCTGTGTTGCGCAGTTCCTACGCACGCTCGTAAGTTTGAGAATTTTCAATATTTTCACTCCAGATTTTTGACATTGCCATTTTACCACTCCTCCTTATGAGCACTGCAGCTGTCATTTTTCACATCTTGCCCAAAACGTGTTTCCGCCCATGTAGCACACAATGGCACAGTCGGTGTGCGAACTCAGTGTATGGGACACATTAAGAAAATCACAGTGTCACTGTTCATGAGCAGAGATCTTAAAATGGCTATGTTGAAAATTTGGCAAAAAAATCCCTACAAATAACTGTTTTACGAGCGTGCATTGTGCAGTTCCTACGCAGGCTTGTAAGTTTATTGAATTTCAATATTTTCACTCCAGATTTTCAACATTGCCATTTTACCACACCTCCTTATGAGCAGTACAGCTGTCATTTTCTAACCTGCCCAAAATGTGTTTCCGCCTATGTAGCGCACAATGGGGGTAACAAAAAGATCATGCTGACAATTTATTGTGCAAATACCAGCAATCGCACAGGGCATTGGGGTAAAGCACCATACATGCCAAACACCACTGCAAATACCTGCAAGTGAACGTTCGGCATTGACAAATGCTTGTTCCTGTAGCTGCAGTATTTTCAAATGTGCAGCCAGTTTCCGACCAGCTTCACAATTTCTGGTGGCTTGCAGCAGTTTTTTCCCTACAGCTGCAGGAAAATGTTAATCACTGTGGGACCAGGAATAACATCTCCTGCAGCTGCAGTGAACTGAAAATACAAATGTCTGCAGCTGCTGAGATATCGGACTGGAACTGCAGTTGCAGAGTAGAACTTAGTCTGACTTCGTTTTGAAAATCCGGTGCAAAACTCATAATGTTCATGAGTTTTTCTTACTGTGCGTAAAGTGAATTGGAGTCCTAAAAGGTTGCTTTTATAACTAGGATTTCTTCTTTGATAGCATTTTTAAACTGATTCTTAGTCTCCATCATAGCACTGACTGCAGGATGGTTCTAAATGTGCTTTAATTTTTGTTTTCTTTTATGAAATCATGTCTTCCCTCCATGTGGTTACACACAGACTACGGACACACTAATGTTACTGTACGAACATTTATGTTTTTTTGCTATACATTGATTGTATTGTGGAATCTTGGTGAGCATATACTGTATGTTTGTAATATGTGCCTATGTTGTGTTTCTTTAAAATACAATAAACAGAAATAAAAAAAAAATCCAAGTTTCCCTGCACTCATAACTGTGATGCTGACTGTTATACATGAGACAACTGAAAAAATCTTACCTACACAAATTAATTTTGTAATGAGACACTTGCAGAAACATTTGTTTACTGCTGATAAGATTTATTCTGGACATATGGAATACTTTTGTACATATTTCCTGATTTCAGCAGCTTTGATAAATATAATATACTATTAAAACTTCACGGCAAGAAGCAGTAGTATTGTGGCTATGCCACTAAATGAAACATATCCAGATCTTTAGTTTTCCTTCAACAGTAAAAAGTGCTCATTGTGCTGTGCAAAAAATGAGGTGCTATTAGCAGTAAAGTGCAGAAAAGATATACTTAAACTTCAAAAGTCCTCCAAACAGTACAAAAATCAATGCAAAATGCTGCCTCTCCCTACCCTGGTGCTTTGCTCATCCCGTGCTTTGTCAGGGGGGCATGGCTAACATGCAGTGCCTGGGCAGAATGGTAACCATGGGTTAACAAGTCATTAAAGAGAATGTTGCACTCAAACAATGATGATGTATGGGCAGTCATACACTACAAGCCTGTTTCTGCATCAAAAGGTTTCTGTGGCAACCAGGAACCTCAACAGTGAAGCTCTAGAGGTTCCTGGTTGCCATAGAAAACTCATCCATATCCATTTTAGACACTCTGCTCCCTTTCAGTGAACTGGGGGTGGGGGGGGGAGCACTTGAGGGTTGGTGGTGAGCTCAGATTACTGATTCAGTGTGCTGCAGCTTTTTCTGTAGTTTCAAGTTAAAAAAAAACAGCTTCCAGCTCAACTGGATAGAGGAAAGCAGCTGTGTGGCCGCAGTCTAATTTGTTGTGCTGCAGTAGTGACATCACCATTGCAGCACAACATAATGATGTCATTACTGTAGCACAACAGGCATATTCCAGGTGTGGAATTCCATGCACAACCGGGTTCCACCATACACTATAGTGAATGCGTGCTATAAGTGCAACAATAATGTAGTGATTGCATGTAGTCTAAAAGAAACTCAGCAATGCTAAAAACAAAGAGCTCAACCAGACGAGGATGATGAAATAAATATTAACAAAATTTCTATTGTGTGCACCAGAATTTCCTGAACGGGTGAGTAGATTCAATATATATACAGGGAATATGTAAAAGTGATAAGGGACAACAAAGCTTTTATCATTCAAAGTCACTTCTATTTTAAATGGGAAAGATTATATTTTAGATGGCTTCCATACATGCTTAAAAACCTTCTTCATGAACACATTCAGTGAAATAACATCAGGTTGGGTTCCAGTATCGCTGTCAATGGATTCATGGAGCCTCGTAAGGCTGATACAACATCACAAAAATACATACCTCAAAAAGAATCAGGACCGAAACATAGTGTTATTAATACAAAATGACACATTTACCACAGCATCCTGCTGGAGAAATCGCAATATTTACATACAAAGCTATAAGGATGAGAATGCCTGCAACTCTAACAATGCATTTCATGCTATAGTGAGCATTTCAGATCCAATTCCTCATTGTGTCCTCTGGGTCTAAGGCAGTCCAGCCTGAGAATCTAGTTTCACTCCTGCAGTAACATAGAAACATAGACTTTGACGGCAGATAAGGACCACTTGGCCCACCCAGTCTGCCCATTTCCCTACCTACTGGATAAGCTGCAGATTCTAGTTAACCAACAGCCTACTTCCTGCCACCCCCCACTACAATTGCCTTATGTCTGTCCCATGCATGCTTGAATTCCCCCACTGTTTTAGACCCAACAACCTCCCCAGGAAGGAGGTTCCATGCATCCACCACTCTCTCCATGAAAAATAATTTCCTCACATTACCCCTGAGCCATCCCCCCTCTATCTTTAAATTGTGCCCACTTGTTCTTACACATCTCTTTTTCTGAAAGATGCTACCCTCTTGGACTTTGTTGATTCCCTTGAGGTGCTTCACATATTAACAGACAGTATCACAGTTATGATGCAGAGAAACTGTTGCATGGGAGATGATGATCATCTATCATCAACAACCACAGTGATTAGTGATTTTTCACTACCCACCACTGTGATTAGTGATCTTTCACTACCAACCACTGTAAATGATGATCTATCACTACCCAACTAGTAATTAGTGATCTGTCACTACCCACCACTGCAATTAATAATATTTCACTACCCACCACTGTAATTAGTGATCTTTCACTAACAATCACTGTAAATGGTGATCTATCACCACCAAATACAGTGATTAGGGATCTATCACTACCACGCACAGTGATTTGTGGTCTTTCACTACCAAGCATTGTAAATGGTGATTTATTACTACCCGTCACAGTGATTAGTGATCTGTCACTACCCACCATGGTGATAAGTGATCAGTCACTGCCAATCACAGTGATTAGTGACCTATCACTACATACCATAGTGATAAGTGATCTATCAGTACCAATCATAGTGATTAGTGATCTAGCACTACCCACCAGTTATGTTATCTATCACTACCAACCACAGTGATTAGTGATCTTTCACTACCAATCCCTGTAAATAATGATCTATCACTACACACCAAGTGATTAGTGATCTGTCACTACCCACCACTGTGATTAGTGATATTTCACTACCCACCACTGTAATTTGTGATCTTTCACTGACAACCACAGTAAATGGTGCTCTATCACCACCAACCACAGTGATTAGGGATCTATCACTACCACCCACAGTGATTTGTGGTCTTTCATTACCAAACACTGTAAATTGTGATTTATTACTACCTATCACAGTGATTAGTGATCTATTACTACCCACCATGGGGATAGGTATCTATCACTACCAACCACAGTGATTAGTGATCTGTCACTACCACACCACAGTGATTAGTGATCTTTCTCTACCTTCATGGTGATCAGTAATCTATCACTACCCACCATGGTGATATGTGATCTATAGTACCAACCACAGTGATCAGTGATCTATCACTACCCACCACAGTTATAAGTTATCTATCACTACTAAGCACAGTAATTTTTGATCGATCGCTACCCACCATGGTGACTGGTGATCTATCACTAACAACTACAGTGATTGGTGATCTATCTCCCCCAACCACAGTGATTAGTGGTTTAGCACTACCACTATGGTGACAGGTGATTTATCATTACCAACCACAGTGATTAGTGATCTATCACAACCCACCATGGTTATTAGTGATCTATCACTATCAACCACTGGGACTGGTTATCTACAACTACTCACAATAGTAACTGGTGCTCTGTCATGACCAGCCACAGTGATTAGTGATCTATCACTACCAACCACTGATATTAGTGATCTATTACAACCAACCACTGTGATTAGTGATCTATAAGTATCCACCAGTGTGGCTGGTATCTATTACTACCCACCACTGTGATTAGTGAGCTATCACAAACTACATCTTTGGTTGTACTGTCATTTCTCTCACTGTAACTGGTGATCTGTTACTGTCACATTGCAACCAGTGATCTAAACTACACAAAATGTGACAGGTTATCTTTCCTTACCCACTAGTGTTATTGGTTATCTGTTACTGCCCACCACTGTGATTAGTGAGCTTTCACACCCACCACTGTGGTGTTCTATCATTTCCCTCACTGTAATTGGTGATCCATCAATAGTGAACATTGTGACTAGTGATCTACAACTACAGTACCCACCAGTGTAATTGGTTATCTATGATTAGAAAATGGACTTTTTATTTCCTGGCATCTGACTGGCTGGTGCCCTTGCCAAGGGGGTACATTAACTTTCAATAGATGCCCAGGAAATTAAAAGTACCAGACCTAGTGCCCCATCACCCTCTCATGTACCCCTGTGCCCATTCTGCATCCTGACTGGCCGAAAACACACAATTTAATTTTAAATCACCGCCACTTTTACTCTTGCTTAGCGAGAGATACTGGCCCTCAATGCTATGCAGTTCACTACCAGCTACCGCACCAATCTCTCACAAAACCTCAGTGGGGCTCCTTTCAGTCACATTTTTTTTCCTTGTGTAATTACGGTACCCTCTTAAGCAATTATCTGTGACTCTCAATACCTGAGCTCTCCCTCCAGCTTACCTCTCGCTCACACGAGAAAACTGTACTGGATACTGAGCAAGACAGCCCCCCTTCCGCCCACAAGCGATCTCTCAGTTTCTGTTAGCTTTTCAAACAAAAAACAACATACACTAGCCACACATACAAAAAATAAACCAACAAAAGCAAAGCTGTCCGACCGATCAGCTTCATGGAACCGCCTGTAATCAGTGCGGTTTTGAAATGTGCAGCACGTGCATGCCTTTCCAAACCAAACCAAAACTTCCCTTCCTCCTCTTCCAGCTCACTTCTACTGTCCGTTTACACTCTTCTCCATAGCAGAAACATAACCAGCCCCCAATACCCTACACAGAAGTGCCACAACCACAAGACCACAGAGATGACTTAGGGGAAGCACCTGAATCCCTTCGGCTCCCCGAAGGTCAAAACCAAGCAACTCCTGCCCGGTTTCAAACAGAAAAGGGAAAACAACCAGGCTGCACAAAGTCACCTTCCTTGAACAACCCCCAAACCAATCACATTGACAAAGACTCACAGGAGATTGAAGGCATCGACTGTAAGTCCACCATCTGGGAAAAGCAATCCACACTTCCTTGGGCAAGAAGATAACAAAAAAAACCTGAGAGCCCAGCAGCCAGGGAGACAAAACAAGTACAAAGTGGGTGGGTCTAAAATGTGTCCTTGCTGAAAAACAACAGCTGCAACTCGCTCAGTCCAGCAGCTTAGGTGACAAACACAGCACGCTCACCATCGCGCTAAAGTAAAAAATAAAACAAAAAGTAATAGTGGCATGCAACTGGGGGGGAGGACAACAGATTGTTACCAAGTGAAGCACGAAACCACCCACCCCAATACTTCTGGATCAGCGATTCCCCTTTTGTACACACTTATTACTGGCACTTTTTTTGAACCTGCAGTAAAACCACAGTTTCTGCCTCTCCAGTTTCGGAAACTTGATGTCTTGTTTTAGATGATGGGGGGCTAAGAGAACAGAATGGCTCTGTCACCTGAATGAGTGTGTGTGTGTGTGGGGGGGTAGGAGAAAGAACAGCACATAAAATGAGGGACTACTTTATGAAACAAAAAGTTAATTTTTTGATATTTCTATTTATGTTCAGTCATTTCATTAGTTATTTAACAACCTAACAAAAATGTACACATATGCCCATTTTCTAAGCGCAATAATACCCTCCAGGGTGGGCAATGTTGTGAAATGCCGGACCTTCCAGTGGCTACAAGGCCCTCCGCCTGCGGCATCGGGCCTCATTATGCCCCTGGGCGGTCCGGTATTTCACAATACCGCCCACCCTATCGGGTATTATTGCTTACATACCCACCAGAGTGACTGGTTATCTATAATTACCCATTGTCATGAACCCACTCCTGGGGGTTAGGCCCACTGAGCTCACAGTTACCACCATTAAGTGCAATATGTGATGGGGGGAACAGGAATACCCTCCTCATCCTTTACAATGCTTGCTGAGGTCACGACTGCACCTCTGCCACAAGGATCCCGGGCATCCCTCGAGCTCTGGATAAGGGCACAATGCCAATCTCAAGTCTTGTGGCCAAATATGAACCTTTCCTTGGCTATTACACATGGGAAGAAGACCCAGGTATCACACTCTCTTCAGGGTAGCAGCGTTAAAACCTGATTTGGCTGGCCTTCTCCCTACAGGACATGCAATAGCCTGGTTCACAATCTTTGTAGACTCTGGTATTCTCCCTATCCTTCTGGATCCCTTACAGACCCTTTTCTCAATTTGGTTGCTTATGGTGGCCCCTCTGGCAATAACATTTTTCACAAATTATTAATAAACCTTCTACAGTCACACATACAATATAAGAACTCTCACACAGGCAGAATTTCTTTAGAAATGCAAAAGTTTTTACTAAAATAATTAAATAAATACCAGAACAACTAAAAAGAGAATATAAATGTGGGTTACATTATACAAGAAAAGAAAATGTACAATGAAATGCATTCAGATTGTTAGCTAATCTACCTGAAGTAGGAAGATATCAAAGTCCAGAGAATCTCTGATTTGCAAAAATATTTAAGTCTTTCTGTAGCAGCCTTTGGCTTTTAGGCAGTCTCTGTGCTGGCAGCCACTCTCTGCGGTCAGGAAAGTAAGTCCAAACAGAATGGCAAAATGGTCCTGAGTGTCAGTGCTGGAGAGTTTATATAGAAGACCCCCCCCCCACAGTCTGTAAATAAAGACTGTCCCTTCCACTTTAGGCCACCAGGTGTCTCTCTTGCACTTTCCCAAAGCCTTAGCTCTTAGAAAAAATGCCAGATTCTCATAGTTAACCCAGGTTTTACAATCTCACACAGGTATGCTATAAGGATGTGTTTCTTTTTCTATTACCTCACACAGGCCTGTTAGAAGGATCTTTCCTGGCTAAAACATCCTGGGCATTGAACTGGCTTAATTTCATTAGTTATAAGGAAGATCCTGTAAGATTTATGATTATACAGATGATTTTATTACTTATGGTTTCCCTTGGTCAGTTCTTATTGGAAATATCCTTTTAATCATGCATCCCCAAAGCTTTTGACAAGAACTTGTCAGATTCTGGCAAGCAGCTGGACCTCTTAGGTCAGAAGAAGGTCAAACCTTTTTTAAAAATCTAGTATTTTCTCTGTGTGCCTTTGCTGACACTGGCATGTACATAGAATTACAATAAAATACATATATACAACAGAATAATATCTACAAATAAGGGCTAGCAGCCAGGAAGCTCACCACAACCCCTCCCTCCTAGACTGAATTTGTGGGACTCCATCCCTATGCAGGGTATGATTTTCACAAATTCTGTTCACTGCTCTGGTGAGATAGCCCATCTGCAATGGCATTGGCTGATCCGGCCCTGTAGGTAATGATAATATCGTAGCCCAGTATGGCAATACTCCACCTTAATAGAAGACCATTCATCTTACCTATCTGTGTCAGCCACACCAGGGGGTAGTGATTGTTCTGTACCTCAAAGTGCCTCCCATACAGATACGGCTCTAATTTCTTCAGGGCCCATACCAGCATAAGACATTCTTTTTCAATTGTGGAATGGGCCTGCTCCCAGGGAAGCAACATTTTGCTAAGATACACTATTGGGTGATCTTTCCCTTGGCTAGAGGTCTGACTGAGGACTGCTCCAATCCCCACATCTGAGGTATCTGTGTAGACTACAAATGGCTTACTGTAATCTGGACTAGCCAACACAGGGGCACTGCACAGTGCCTCCTTTAGCCGTGCAGAGGCTCGTTCACAGGCTGGCTCCCAATTTACCCTCTGGGCAATCTTTTCTTTTGCAGGCCAGAGAGGGGAGCTGCCAGGGTACTGTAATTTGGTACAAACTTTCAATAGTACCTGGTGGTCCCTAGAAAACTCTGAATCTGCTTCTGGGATTCAGGCCTGGGCCATGCCTCTACTGCCTCAATCTTGGCTTGATTGGGATGGAGCTGCCCCCACCCTACTAAGTGTCCTAGCTATGCCTCCTCTGCCATGGCCACCTGGCACTTTTCAGCTTTGACACTGAGCCCTGCCCAACACTTCCTTCAGGTGGGACAGGTGTTCCTTCCAACTGGCACTGAAGATGGCAATATCATCCAGATATGCCACTGCTTACTCTTCAGTGTCATGTAACACCTGGTTAACCAACCTTTGAAAGGTGGCAGAGGCATTCTTCATTCCAAAAGGCATTACCTTGAACTAGAACAATCCTATTGGAGTGATGAAGGCCAATCTCTCCCTAGCTCTGGCACCTGCCACCTGCCAATACCCTTTTGTCAAAGTCAATTGTGGTAAGGTATGTCGCCCCTCCCAAACTGTCCAGTAGTTTGTCCATCCATGGCATTGGATGGACATCAGACTTTGTGACTGTGTTGAGTCCACAATAGTCCACACAAAAGTGAGTAGAGCCATCCGGCTTGGGAACAAGGACTACGGGTGAGGCCCAGGGGCTGTGGGATTTCTGGATTACCCCTAAATCCAGCATTTCCTCCACCTCCCTCCTAATGCCCTTTAGGATGGCCTCAGACACCTGGTAGGCTGTCCACTGTATGGGCACTTGCATCCCCATGTCTACATTGTGTGGCGCTAAGGGGGTTAGTCCAGACTTGGCCGTAAACAAAGGGGCAAAATCCACTAAAACCTCCCTCACTTCCTAGGTCTGTTCCAAGGTCAACTGGAGCAACAGTTTGATTGCTTCCACAGAGGACTCCTGTTTGCTTATCTACAGCATGTCCAGTAGGGAGTCTTCTTCGTCCGTCCCCTCCCCAGGACTACACACTGCAAATACCATGTCTGCCCTATTTGCATATGGCTTCATCATGTTGACATGGTACATTCTATGGGTATGTCTCTTGTCAGGCAGTTCTACAATATAGTTCACATCATTAACCTGTTGGACAATCTTGCATGGTCCTGCCCACTCGGCCTGCAGCTTATCCTTCCAGACCGGTATTAGGACCATGACTTCCTGACCTACACTGTACAACTGAGCTCTGTCTCTGCGGTCATTCCAGACCTTTTACTTCTGCTGGGTGGCTAACAGATTGCTCTGGGCTGCTCCCATAGGCTCCTTCAGCTTTTCCCTAAACTTTAGGACATACTCCACTATGGGAGTTCCCTGGGTGGCATGCTTGCCTTCCCAGTCTTCCCGGATCAAGTCTTGGGGCCAATGCACCATACGTCCATATAAGAGTTCAAAGGGGAAAAACCCTGTCAATTCTTGGGGCACCTCCCTGTATATGAACAACAGGTGGGGAAGATAATTCTCCAAGTCCCTTCTATGCTGTTCAGCAAACGCTTGGAGCACCGGTTTTAGGGTACCATTAAACCTTTCCACAAGCCCATTGGCTTGCAGGTGATAAGGTGTCGTGCATCTCTGCATCACCCCACACTTCTCCCACAAACACTTCATCAGGTTCAACATGAAGGTACCCCTCGATCAGGGATAACCTTCTGTGGAAACCCGACATGGGAGAAAATCCCTTGCAAGGAGTCTGCCACTTTGCCTGTCATAAGTGAGGAAGGGGCAACTGTCTCTGGGTATCGATGGCATAATCTACCACAGTCAGGATAAATCTCTTCCCAGAGGAGCTGGGTGTATTCAAAGGTCCCACAATATCCATTCCTATCTTCTGGAATGACTCTTCCACAATGGGCAAGGGAATTAGGGTGGCTGTGGTTTTACTGCCTGCCTTCCCTATTTGTTGGCACCCGGTGACAATACCTGCAATATTCCTTCACCTGCTGGGTGAAGTTGGGCCAATAGAAATTCTAGGCTAATCGCTGCATGGTGTGCGTGATTCCCAAATGTCCTGATATGGGGATATCATAAACAATCTTAAGCAACTACTCACGGTACCCCTGGGGAACAACAAGCTGCCTGCCCATCACCCCTCCCTCTGT
Source organism: Neoceratodus forsteri (assembly GCA_016271365.2). Taxonomy (NCBI): domain Eukaryota; kingdom Metazoa; phylum Chordata; order Ceratodontiformes; family Ceratodontidae; genus Neoceratodus; species Neoceratodus forsteri. The sequence continues at coordinate 220,524,162 of JADMNL010000026.1, forward strand.
TCTTACGTCCTGTGTATACTCTTTGTCTCCCATCACCTCCCTGTGTCCCATCAGATTCTGCACAAGCCCTCAGCCTCTCCAAACTAGGATCAGTTCACTGAGCAGCAGCAAATTCTTCACATTTTCCCAAGGCTTGGGACATATCCCCTTCAGTTCCCAAACTGGGGTCTGTAACTCTAGCATCAGGGCATTCAGGGTCACTGTCGTCCCTAACCTTCTGACCATTGGTTACCTTCCTCCTCAGAGTAACCTGCAGCTGTCATTTGTGAACTGCTACTTTGGGAAGTCCTACCTCCCTTTCACTACTCTCCATTTCGAGAAACACAGGCTGGGGAACCAGCCTCCCATTGTTTTCCACTGGGGCTTCTATGGGGTCCAGAAACTACAATCGGCCTTTGCTGTCTGACTGCAGGTAAGTGCATACACCAACCCCTTCTGGAGATTGTTCTCTAGAATCACATCCAGGGTGAGGTTTTCTGCCATAGCCACTTTTCGCACCTCTCTCCTGTTTCACCCCAGTCCAGGAGAATGCTAGCAAGTGGCAGAGTTTTCTCCTCCCCAGTGAATCCATTTACTGTTACAAACTGATTAGGTATAAGCTGTTCAGGCTCAACCAAATCCCCTTTTACTAAGGTAAGAGATGCCCCCATGTCTCTTAGCCCATGGGTGTGCACCCCATTTACAATAACCAGCTGTATGTGCTCCCTCATGTTTATAGGCATGCTTTCACACAATACACCCAAATCTGTTTGAGTACCATTTTGTCCACTCTGTGCCCTTTTAGGACACTGTCTAGTAAGATGCGCTGGCTGTTTGCAAAACCAACAATCATCTTTTCTTTTATCCGAGAAATCCCTTTTTTTGTAACCTGGGGCTTCCTCCTCTCTGTGGAGGCAGTGAGGGTTTTAGCTGCCCTAAAGGCACAATTTTCTCTTTCTGCACTGCCACAGCTGCCCCACTCCCTTTCAGAGCAGGCCTGTTCCTGGCATAGCGGTTTCTAGAGTTCTGCAGCCTGCTGTGCTGTTTTGGGGTCTCAGTTCTCTAGCCACATTTTTAGTTCTGCTGGGAAAGCCCAAAATAACCGCTTCAGAAGTACAACCTCCTCAATTTTCTCTACAGAGTTTGCTTCCACTCTTTCCCACCAACATTTCAAAAATTGACATTGCTTTGTGGCGAGTTCCTCATAGCTCATGTCAGGGCTTCTTCAGAGCTTACCGAACTTCACCCTGTATACGTCAGGCATTAATTCATACTTTTTAAGCAATGCAGCTTTAAGTTTCTTTTAATTACTACTGTCCTGATTATCCATTTGGCCTAGTGCCTCATGCCCTTTCCCAGTAAGCAGTGGGGATAGTTGGAAGCTCCAGGAATCTCTGTGTATTTTAGCCTGGATACAGATCTTTTCAAAATAATTTAAAAATGCATCTGTATCCCCCCCTTTAAATTCAGCTATTAATTTAGAATTTAACTTGTACCCCGGTTCTGGAGTTCCAGGTTCACCCCTGCCACTTACCTCTTCTGGCACTAGTCGTTGGAGTTTTAGCTTCTCCAGTTAAAATTTGCCCTGACACCCTTTTTCCTCTCTCTCAGCCTCTCTCTGGCATTGTTGCTCTTACAACTCCATCTGGGAACTTCCTCTCCTTGAATTCCAGCTCCAGTTTCCTCAACTCCAGCTGCAGCCTGATCCCTTCCGGCTCCAACTTTGTGGTGACTCTCCCCTGGTGCTGTGGCTCTGGGTTCCCTCTGGTCTCGCTGTCCTCCTCCCTGGGACTGGACTTGGCAATGTCCCTTGGCACCCCCATGCCCCAGGTCTGGCCCCTTTCAGTCACTGACTGTGACTTGGGGTCCTGGGCAGTTGCTTACTCATCGGTTGCCACGAAAGCCTCCATGAGGTACTTTTTGGTTCACCCCTCGCACTGGACTCCTCTTTCCTGACACAACTGCTTCAGATAATCTGCAGTGTATTCACTGTAGATGGAAGCCATCTTCTTCCCTAACTACTGCTACACTAGCTTGCACCCAAGAAAAAGAAACAAAACGGGTAGGGAACTTTATACTGTAACCAAATTATATATTTCTTTTTTTTTTTAATCTCTGCCTTGATTGTGTGTGGACTGTTTACAGTTTATCAATCTGATACACTGTGCTTGAATCCACTGTTATGCCTGTGCCACCAATATCTCGAATCGCAACAGTATGCAACCAAATCTCTCTGATCCCACCACTGCCACCAGATCTGTCACAAACCCACTCCGGGGGTCAGGCCCACTGAGCTTACAGTGCCCACCCTTAAGTACAATGTATGATGGGGGGAACAGGGATACCCTCCTCATCCTTTAGAATGCATGCTGAGGTCACAACTGCACCTCTGCCACGAGGCTCCTGGGCATCCCTCTAGCTCTGGATAAGGGCACAATATCAGTATTGAGTCATGTGGCCAAATATGAACCTTTCCTTGGCTATTACACATGAGAGAAAGACCCAGGTATCACACTCTCTTCAGGGTAGCAGCGTAAAAAAGCTGATTTGGCTGGCCTTCTCCCTACAGGACATGCAACAGCCTGGTTCACAATCTTTGTAGACTCTGGTATTCTCTCTATCCTTCCATATCCATTACAGACCCTTTTCTCAATTTGGTTGCTTACGGTGGCCCCTCTGGCAATAAAGTTTTTCACAAATTATTAATAAACCTTCTACAGTCACACATACAATATAAGAACTCTCATGCAGGCAGAATTTCTTTAGAAAAGCAAAAGTTTTTACTAAAATAATTTAATAAATACCAGAACAACTAAAAAGAGAGAATATAAATTTGGGTTACAGTATACAGGAAAAGAAAATGGAAACAAATGTACAATGAAATACATTCAGACTGTTAGTTAATCTACCTGAGGTAGAAAGATTTCAAAGTCAAGAGAATTGCTGGTTTGCAGAAATATTTCAGTCTTTCTGTAGCATCCTTTAGCTTTTGGGCAGTGTCTGTGCTGGCAGCCACTCTATGTGGTCAGGAGAGTAAGTACAAACAGAATGGCAAAATGGCCCTGAGTGTTGGTGCTGGAGAGTTTATATAGAAGACCCCCCCCATCTGTAAATAAAGACCGGCCTTTCCACTTTAGGCCACCAGGTGTCACTCTTGTACCTTCCCAAAGTTTTGGCACTTCAAAAAAATGTCAGATTCTCATAGTTAACCCAGGTTTTGCAATCTCACACAGGTATGCTATAAGGATGTGTTTATTTTTGTATTACCTCACTCAGGCCTGTTAGAAGGATCTTTCCTGGCTAAAACATCCTGGGCTTTGAACTGGCTTAATTTAATTACTTATAAGGAAGATCCTGTAAATTTTGAGATTATACAGGTGATTGCATTACTTCTGGTTTCCCTTGGTCAGTTCCTATTGGAAATGCCCCTTTAATCATGCATTCCCAAAGCCTTTAACAAGAACTTGTCAGATTCTGGCAAGCAGCTGGCCTCTCAGGTCAGAAGAAGTTCAAACCCTTTTTAAAAATCTAGTCTTTTCTCTGTGTGCCTTTGCTGACACTGGCATGTACATAGAATTACAACAAAAAACACATATATAACAGAATAATATCTACTAATAAGGGCTAGCAGCTGGGCAGTTCGCCATCACTGTGATTGGTTATGTATCGCTGCCAACTGCTGTGATTGGTTATTTAGCACTACCCAACGCTTTGATTGGTGATCTCCCCCTCAGTACAAGGAACACAATTGAAGCAGCAGACTGGTTGCCCCAGCTGAGCAGACTTCCTGTATCCTGGGGAACAGCTTTCCCTACACACAGAGCGAGGGACCTGGGGAAAATAAAGAGTTAGTTCAAGGGGTAGTGATGTCCTGGGAAACAGCTTTCACTGCACACAGAGCAAGGGACCTGGGGAAGATAAAGAGTTAGTTCAAGGTGTAGTAACATCCTGGGGAACAGCTTTCACTGATTCAAATAAACTGGAAAGGACTAACTCCACTGCACATTAAGTCTTTTGAGCATAAAAGCTGCTTTATTTTAACTTCAGTTCCGCACTTGGTCATAGGGACGACAGTTTTGTGGATGTCACCACTTCCTCAGGCCCAGTTACAGTGCTGGATCTAAACCGAAACAGATAAAAACATTTCTTTGCTATCCAAAACATTCTATGTGTTCTTTAACACTAACTAGTGATATTGCCTCCACCACTGACTCTTGAGAGAGTGCATCGGTATTTAATACAAATATTCATTATAGTAAAAATGTGTTATCATGGATTATTCCTTCTGCACCAAAGGAGAGGTCCCCTTGCCATATTCTACAGTTATTGCACAGTATGTTACTAGTTAATATTTCCACTAATACACATGTATATATAATCCAGGTACAGAGCATCATTTTTACTTACATCCTATAGTTCATTTCTATTGTTTTCCTGCTTTTTATCACTTCTCAATCGATTATACAGCTCTGTATTTATGAAATAAAAACATCTGTAACTCATACAGCCTACATACTTGATTTGCGATTCATAATTTATACCATAATTGAAATCACTACCTAATCGGATTCTATGTCCACAAATTTTCACTAGTATAGCTCTCAACATCTGAGCTGCCAAGTGTTGTTCCTCACACTATAAACAAACAAAATGTGCTTTATCCAGACTCTCATAAGATCTGACATCGCAGCCAATTCCTGTTTCTCACACTCCATTTAAACACAGTAAGGTTTGCCTTAACCCATATCACAGTTAATTTCTCTTTTTTTTGGTTAAAGTCTGATATTGCAGTCCCCCAATAAATCAATACCTGCTCAAAATATTCTTTCAAACAGATGCCCTATCCATATGTGAGGTCCCTAACACATTGCTCCTCATTCTGTCCCATGTCATATTTTACCCCACATTACAGTATATATGAGAATGCATAAACTTCTTGCTTCTGTACCCACATTTCTATACCTTCCATACGACTTGTTTTAATCTAAAACATTTTGTGCTGATATTTCCAGTCTCCTTGTACTGTCGAATATTTTGCATTTATACCTCCTACTGCAACTTACCATATTAAATACTTGCTCACCTTTAAACCTCTGGAGTTAAACCTGCTCCTATTCTGGACTTCTAGTGTGCCCCAGTTCACCTTTAGTCTTTCCTTCATTTACATTGCTAAAAAAGAAACTGCATATCAACTAGTGCTCCTTTCTACAAATGCTATCTGCACTACTCACAATGCTTCACCTGAAGATATTGGGCAGGATTCACAAATGAGATGCGCCCAGTGCATCTCGACTGCCCTGGTGCAGTGGAGATGCGCTAAGAGCATACTGTGGTATTCACAGAGGATGCACAGGGGAATGCCCTTGTCTCATCCACTCTGTGAATACCACAGTTGCGCCCAGCCCAGGCTGCATTCCCCACATTGGGCTGGGAACCCAATGGGGCAGCGCGTTTCAGGATGCGCTGCACCCAAAACCACCATTCACAGTCACAGACATGCAAATGGGGCCATTAGGCATGCAAGGTGCAATGGGGCCATTTGCATGTCATTACGGCCCCATTTGCATGCGCCTTGCAGGGATGCACCTAGCTGAATGTGCCAGGCATCCTAAGGGCTGTCAGAACAGCTGCATACCCACAACCCACCCTGGTGGCATAGTGGTCCCCCCACCCTGCACATAGCTGAACAGCCCCCGAATCTGCAAAAAGAAATAGCCCTGGTGGTATAGTGTCCTCCCACCCCTGCCCGTACAAGCACTGGCCCCAATTAGTGTAGGAAATGGATCCCTGGTGGTATAGTGGTCCTCCCTCCCCACCCATACCAGTACTGGCCCCGTAGAATGTCAAAGTATGAGCCCTGGTGGTCCAGTGGTCCCCCCCACCACCCCACTCACTCAGGCACCCTACCCTGATTGGTATCACTATACAGGTCCTATAGTGGCGGGCAGCACAGCCCACCTGCACACCACCATGGCTGCTCACTGACTATACTGTCTGTGACTGACAGCCTACAGTACTGTAAGCATCCCATTGGTAATCCATGTTAACCAGTGGGCATGCCGCACATACTGTAGACTCATTCACAACTTTGTCATTCACAAAGTTGTGAATGACAACCACAAAAGTATGTGCATGCTGTACTGACCGATAGTCAGCATAGTGACCAATAAGGATCGTCTGACATATGGGCAGATGTGTAAATGACAGCGTACTGCTCATGAGGAGGTGGTAAAATGGCAATGTTGAAAATCTGAGTGAAAATATTGAAAATTCGCAAACGTAGGGAGCGGTGTAGAACCATGCTAATGCACACTTTAAAACAGTCATGTCACTGTGATTTCTTAATGTGTCCTATATATTATTTGGTATACCGACTGCCATTGTGCGCTACATGGGCGAAACACATTTTGGGCAAGATGAAAAATGACAGGTGTACTACTATAAGAAGGTGTAGTAAATGGCAATGTTGAAAATCTGGAGTGGAAATATTGAAAATTGAAACCTATGAGCATGGTAGGAACTGCGCAACACACGCCAGAAACAGTCATTTTTAGAATTTTTTCACCAAATTTTCAACATAGCCATTTTAAGACCTCTCATGAATAGTGTCACCATGATTTTCTTAATGTGTCCCATACATTGATTTCGCACACCAAATGTGCCGTTGTACGCTACATGAGCGGAAACACGTTTTGGGCAGGATGTAAAAAATGACAGCTATACTGCCTCAAGGAGGTGTGGTAAAATGGCAATGTTGAAAATCTGGAGTGAAAATATTGGAAATTGCGAACTTATGAGCCTGCGAGGAACTGTGCAACGACGCTAGAAATAGTTTATTTTTGATTTTAATTAGTGTTTTGGATGACCTTGATGATGTCATCGTTGGCGGCATTAGCCCATGCCAGAAGGGTGATTTCAGCAGTGACTGGCGCAGTGACTGTGAAATCACCCTTCGCCCGGCTAATGCACACGGACAGTGACATCATTCATGAAGGGTCACAAAACCCCATGTTGAAAAATTTGGTGCAAAAATTCCAAAAATGCCTGAGATATGCAATAAAGTTGAAAACCCCCATCTAGCCCATTATACAGCTTACCGGCATTTCTCAGTTCGCGGTCGGCTTGAAGAGTGCAGACGGTTCCCGTCCACCGATGATCATCACGCCAAGCTCCGGAGGTAAGTATGGGGTGAGGGGGTGGGAGGCAGGTGCGAGGGTGGGTGCGGTTGTGGGGGGCTGGGAGAAGCGCCTGGGACCGTTTTTAATTTACAGGTTTTAAAAAAAAAGATACGTAGATGTTTGCCACGCTGGGTGGGCTCTCAGCGCAGCAGAAGGATGGCTGGGGGGCTGGAGCCGACGGGATTGGGCACCCCCGCCGCAGACAACGTTGATGTTTGCCACGCTGGTGGGTTCCCAGCTTGGCAGAAGGATGGGGCTGGAGCCAACGGGGATTGGGCAATTTCATCGGCAGACGACACGGGACAATTGCCACGCTGGGGTGGGCTTCCAGCATGGCAGCAAATATTTGGTGGAGTGGACGCAGTGCTGTGTATGACATTGGTGGTTTTCTTTGAAGAGAAGACCACTGCTGTTATATACAACACACTGCTGTCTCGATTGGTGCAGGATTGCCACGCCTGCTCAATGGAGCAGGGATTGCAGAGGAGGGGCACACTCAAAGTGTCCCATTTTCCTCCCAAGACGTCCCTTGTGCATGCGCGCAAGTGAACGTAAAAGCCATTTGTAGTTTGTGAATGAGCAAGGGCTGAGCTGTGAATTTCACGTTTATTTTATGCTTGTAAGATGTATGGAGATTATGGCTCTCTCCTTATCTGCCTGCTCAGTATTTACCTCTCATTGGATGGGGTCTGCACCTCAATTAAAGGAAGGTAATGTCAGTAAGTGAAACTTTGTTTTTAAAGCATCCATTCCAGGAGGCTTTAGGTGCTAAACAACAGAACACACAATGTAAAATTAGAATGAGAAAAATATAACAAGCAGGTAATAAAATATAATTAATAAAATTAAATAAGACTGAATTTAAATAATGTAAATGAAACATTGCCAACAAGTTTAATGTAAGGAAAATGTCTCCTTAAATAGGGGGGACTTTAGACCCCTCTTGAAGGCTTCCAATGAGGGGACCTCTCTGAGGGCCCTTGGGAGCCAGTTCCACAGGGTTGGGTTGGCTGCCAAGATGCCTAATGTAGGCAGTGCACCTTATAAAAAGAAGCCACTTCAGGCAGTTGAATTTTGGAATCGGGGACCCAGCTGATGGGTGCTTCACTTTGACAATTGGCAGCTGTGCAACTTCATAACAGGGCACTGATATGAACACCAAAAGACACCCACTCCTACTGGAGATAAAATAAGTAAGTGGTCAAATCAGGCAAGAAGAATTTTATGTTAGTAAAATTTGCCATTCGAGGAGAGTGTACACTGAATTCTGTGTTGTAACTGATGTATATCATAAACCATTAGCACCCCTAATGAAAAAGCATTTAAAATCTGTGAATGAGTAAGGGCTGAGCTGCTAATTTTGCATTTCTTGTATATAAACACTCCAACCATTGGGCCTGTTTCTGTGCGAGAAGTCAGTACAGGAGGCTGTGAGTAGAGTATTGTGGGTAGAGAGATGGGTGATAGTGGAGAACATCAGACCACCTTCGTAACTGGGTTTAAGAAGGCCACAGTGTTGCGCAAATGGAGTAAGTTGACATTCTTATGTGACATCCGAATGTTACTCAGCGTGCTACCTTACAGTGTATGTAAGTGCGAAAGGACTGGCAGATCCGATTACTGGATATAAAGTACTCCTACCAAGTTTTGTTTCTGCAGTATGGAGACTTTTTTTTTGTTAGTGGCATTTCTTAAACAGAAACATATTACTAGATGTTAGTGTATTTGAGTTGGGGGGCTTTGTCCCCCACACCCCTGTGTCTTTTTTAAATATGGGATGTGGGGGGGCTAAGTCCTCGCAACTCAAACAAACTAAAAAAAGTAATTGACAGACCACTACTCACATTTGTCACTCTGAGTTGGGGGCCTCTGCCCCCACATCCCCGTGTCTTTTTTAACATGGGGGTGTGTGAGGGGGTGAAGCTCCCTGACTCACTAAAACAAAAAAAGACGGATAGATTGCTGATCATTGATTGAATCCATGATGTAGGTTACATGAGTCAAGTCAAATGTGACCTATGTCAAATTCATACGGTTTTGTCGGTGGGCCAGTGTTCTCCACTATCGCTGAGAGATGTTAGGTAGCGGAAGAGTACTTTATTAAGGAGTTGGGTGGAGTGTAAGAACACTTCTTTAGGGACCCTGAGAGGGGATCCCGAGAGATGATATATTTGGTAGAACAGGATGGACACACTGTGTAAATATCATTACAGAGCAAGGTAAGTTTAGAGGGCTTTAGTCAGTGCTCCAGGTTACGCTGCAATCATGTGCGTTCAGCTTGGGGGACCTACCACAGATTTCTCACACAACACCGCCACCTAGGTGGCCATCAGTGGTGGTGCCTGTAGAATGGATAAGGTGGGAAGATAATCCCTGTGGAAGATGCAGCACTGTCGAATGCGGAAGCATCACACTTTCCTTTTCATGGAGCATCCAAGGAGGGGAGAAGAAAAGAGGACAATCTCACCAGCTGTTACAGGAAAAGCCTCTGCAAACCCCCACCACCACCTACTGGGCTCAAGGCTCAGGCATGAGCTCAGCTTAGTGAGCTTCAGGAGGGGAACTATGGTACCCTCCAGCCCCCACCACAGGGGAAAGCTGTGGGGATTCCAGCCAAGGACAGAGATATGTCCCAGAGACAGCTGGTGATGGGGTTGGGGATTGCTGGAAGAGTGAGGGCAAGCCTTTGTGCAGGAAAAATAAGTTATTCTATTTGCTTCATTCCACAGTTTTGAAAGGGGAATTCATGGTTTCATAAACTGGCTGAACTGTGATTGACCCTGACCACCAATGATAAGGTGATCCCTAGTAGGTCAGGTATTTACTCTCCCCGCTTGGGGAAGGACTCTTCACACTCCAGCAAGTCCACCTAGGCTTCACTCAGTGCCATGGACTTACCTCAACTCCATCCTCCATACCACTTGCCACTTTCTGTGCCTCCCCTTCAAAGTGCTGCGGACCATGTCTCACGCCACTCGCAACCAGACCCAAATGGAGGAGCACCACCAGCAGCTAGGTTGGATCTGCGGGACTGGCCGGCATTGTGTCGGAGCATTTTTCTCTGTATGCTGTGGGAAACGTGATGTGCAATGACGTCATGGCATGTGCGCCGATGTCTGCCACATCTCTCCCTTCATCTTCTCTATAGCTCAGGCTTGTGACACCTCCTGGCCTCCACCAGGGGTCAGTCGGTCCCCGTGCTCATGCCCACCCTCTCGCCCGCCCCCCCGGAGGAGAAGAGCAGTCCTGCGGCTGCTCCTCCTCCCCCCCCAGCTGACCATCCAAAACCCGAGTCGCTGGGGTTGCAGGCGGTAGTGCTACCGCTGCGCTGGTGAGATATTCACTCTTTAAATGTTTACATGCCAATATGAGCTGTGATCTCACTACTTTCAGTTTTGTTTGATGACCACACTCTGGTTTCCTTTTTAGACAGAGCACTGGTGGACCATAAGGGGTTTACAGATGGCCAGTGCGGAACATGCTAAATCGAAGTATTTTGATATTTATCATGCTCCCGCTGGCACCTGTAAGCTGTTTCATTATGCTTCATTTTGAGGCAGCCCCTTGAGGGAGACAGTACAGGCATGCCTGGGGGCAAACATTTTCACCCCATACACTTTATAGAAAGAGGCAGAGGGTACAGCTAATTCTGATGTGGATTCTTCACCTTGTATGCTATCCTCATCCATGAGCTCCACAGGCAGACAAGCTTCATGGGAAATCCCTGGGCAAGAAGAACAGCATCTGACAGTGGAGTTCAGCATGTATGTGCAATCTCCTCTGCATACTGGGACACCTGATATTTAGAAGATTTCTCCTTGACTCACCCTCAGCTCTGCTGAACTATCTCCATGGGTTACCAAGTTCTGTGCTCCTCTGATCAGACTGAGAGTGCACAAGCCCTTGGCTTGCTCTTTTCAGCTTCTGTTCATTTGGGAAGATAATGAATGGAGTCTGCAGTAATAAATTCACAACTACTGTACATTCCAGATTCCATTGTTTTCCCTGCTGTCAGATTTAGAAGGATATCCAACGGGGCCTCAATGAATAAGTCACATTCTCTTCTCAGTCTCTAGATGCTTCCTTTTACTTAAATCCCACTTTCCATGGTGTCCTGGATGGTTTCCATGTTCTCTCTCTCTCTCTCTCTCTGTACCTCATTTTTATGTGAGTCTCATAGCAACTCTAACACCAGCCTGGAGGCCTAGTACTATTTTACTCACTCTTCCCATGGAATCAGCAGCTCAGGATTCACCCAGCTTGGTGATCCATCTTGGGAACTCCAAAAGAGTGCTCCTGGCTACAGCCACTGCCACTTCAGCAACTACTCTGTTCTGGTGTAGTTCTTGGATATAGAAGAACTGACCCTGGAGCTCCATGGACCTGCAGAGAAATCAGGCAACCTTCTGTCTCAGCTTCTTCCCCACTGGAACTGAAGAGAACCCGCTAGAATTGAACCCATTCCCTTTTTATTATCTAAGAACAACTGGATCTGGCAGACAGCCTGAAAAGGTGGGCCTGGGAGAAACACTATTAACCCCTTAATAGCACTTAGGGACTACTTCTTTGTGCTTTAGCATACCCAACTGTAAAACTGGACAATCATAGAACCCTACTGAATACAAGATATTGCATCTTGGCTGGGCTATCATGGGTAAACACACTGTAATAATAGGTTAAAACAAAACCTCACTGAAAATGAGATATTGCATCTCAGCTGGGCTATCAGGGTGAATTCATCGCAACATTAGGTAAATATAGACACCACTGAAAATACAGTATTGCAACATAGCTGTGCTATCCGAAGTGAATACATTGTAAAAATAAATAAATGCAGGACCCCACTGAAAATGAGACTCTGCATCTCAGCTGAGTAAAAATTACATTGTAAAAATAGGTAGAAATGGGGCCCCATTGGAACTGAGGTATTGCATCCCAGCTAGGTTATCCTGGGTAAATGTATTATACAATCAGGTAAAAGCAGAGCCCAACTCAAAATGAGATACTCATCTATCCAGGGTGAATGAATTATAAATTGGGTAAAAGAAATACCCCACTGGAAACAAGATATTACATCTCAGCTGGGCCATCCTGGATCAATACATCATAAGAATGGGGAAAAGTGGGACCCCACAGAAAACAAGATATTGCATTGTAGGTGATTATCCAGCCAGAGCCAGCCCAGCTCACAGTGCTCACCTCGGGACACTCAGAGCTCCCTAAAGGTAGCTTTGGAACTCCCTCCCTCCTCACAAGCCAGCCCAGCTCACAGCACTCACCTGGGGACACTCGGAGCTCCCTAAAGGTAGCTTTGGAATTCCCTCCCTCCTCACAAGCCAGCCCAGCTCACAGTGCTCACCTTGGGACACTCGGAGCTCCCTAAAGGTAGCTTTGGAACCCCCTCTCCACACAAGCCAGCCCAGCTCACAGCGCCACCTCGGACACTGGAGCTCCCTAAAGGTAACTTCATCTCCCTCTCCTGCTGCTAACTCCAGGGGTGTTAAAGGCTATTTTTGACCTCCAATCCAACTGATTGTTTCTCCAGCCTGGGACTTGACTTCTCAAACCAGGGTTCACTTGCTGAAGCCATCGGAACTTTAAGGACATTTTGGGACACTTTTTAGCGCTTTTTCTGCTTTCTGCTCACTTACAGCCTGTCTCTACACCTCAGGCTTCCTTGTTACCATTTGCTAATGTGCTTGTCTAGCTAGTTACAGATTTACAGTTTCTGTGCTAGAGAGGAATTTGCTAGATAATTTACTAGAGAATTACTGGTGATTTCGCCTGCTTGACTTACATACCTGTTTCTCCATGGATCTTTGCGAGACCTCCTGCATTGTGGAAGTGTTCTCCCTAGATTCCTGCCTGTCTCCATCTTGGCCTTTCAGTACTGCTGTATGTGCTCACGCATGCGCAGTATCATCCTCCCCCTTCAGACCGTGTGAGGCTGAGATTCCCTGCCCCCTCTCCTGCTGCATACTAATGTCTCCTTTGTTTTGTCTTTCTCTTAGGTAGCTTTGGAACCCCCCCTCCCTTCTCAGAAGCCAGCCCAGCTCACAGCACTCACCTCAGGACACTTGGAGCTCCTAGAAGGTAACGTCTCCTCCCTCTCCTGCTGCTAAGTCCAGGAGGTGTTAGCCCATTGACGCTTTGCGTTGACTGCCCCGCCCACACCAGCAACCCTCCCTCCCAGGGGCATGCCTTAATTTATTAGCCCTGCCTAGTCAAGATATCTGTACCAGTTTTTTAAAGTGCCCATTCCTCCATTTGCTCATTATATTTAGCAGCCACTAGAAGTCAGTGTTCCCCCCTGTGCTGCACTGCTTCACCCTTTCTAGCCACACTTGCTCCGCTCTCCTCCCCCTCTTTTCCATCCTTCCATTTGGTCTTTTCCACCCCTTTCTGTCTCCCTCTCAATAGTCTCCCCCTAGCCTCTACCTCTGCACCTTCTGCTCCATAGTCCATGACTCTACCACTGCGCTAGGTTAGCAGCCCTGTAGGTAGTGTTCTTTTCTGCCTCCTATTCCTGCCCTTCTCCCTTACATCTCTCCCCCATCCAGTTTTCCATACCACCCACTGCCTCTCTGCTGCTACTTCTATTCCTTGCTCCATGACCTCCTTTGTCCTCCTGTCCTTCATATCGCTCTTCTCACTCCCCCCCGATCCAGTCCCCATCTTGGTGCACCAGAACATTGTCAAGACTAACCCCTCCCCATGCCAATCCTACCACTTCCACTCCTCTTCCAACACAGCCTCCTCACTGCCCCACTCCCCCTCACTAACCTCCTCCTCCTCCCCTCTCCTTTCCCATGCATGTTCCCATTCCTCCTAGCTGCACCCCATGTCCTTGCCCTCACATTCCGGTCATCATCTGCAATCACACCCGCCTATCACCACTCGGATCCTGCCTCTACAAGCACTCCCTGCTTGCTTTGCAGAGGGCTCTTCTTCTCCTACTTCTTCTGTTTTCCGGTAACATACACCCCAGCCCGGGTCCTATCTCCTCACCCCACCCCTCCTGTTTAGCTTCTGATGGACTGCGCATTGCTTCCATTAACATCGGTAGTCTGCAGAAAAAATTTGACTGCCTCCAGGGGTGGATGGCCCAATACCAACTTGACATACTCTCCCTTGTGGAAACCTGGCTCTCCAAAACTACCTCTGACTCAGCTGTCTCCATCCCTGGGTATTTGATCTACCATGCAGATAGGAGTGGAAAACGTGGCAGTGGCTATGCTTCCTACCTTCGAGACACTCTGCAGGGCCAACCTCTTCCAGCTGCCTAGCTGGACCATGGTGCCCAAGCTCTCACCCTGAAAGTCTCTGTCAGTGCAGTCACTGCCCCCTCTTCGTCACTGTAGTTTACATTCCCCCTTGGAACCAAAAAACAGCATTTCACTCTATTTTGAATTACCTCTCCCACCTACCCACTAAGGCTGAATACATAATCCTTGGTGATTTCAGCATTAATTGGCAGTCTAGCTCTGCCACCTCATGCAAAGACACTATTGCCATGATGGACCTCTCACAAGTTGTCCCTGCACCCACTAGGTATAACTCTGAGACCGGGTCTGCCACACTCCTGGACCTGATGCTTACCAATCACCCCAATAGGATTACTAGTGTCTCAGTGCTCCCCAATGCCCTGAGCAACCATTCTCCAGTACACTGCACCTGGACATGTAGGGTAAAGAAACTTCCACCCAAAATCATTCTCCAATGCCATCTAAAACCCGGTAATCTAAAGCATTTAAAACACTACCTCAACCTTTGGGACTGGTCCCCCACCAACAATGCACCTGACATTGACTCGGCGCTGGACTACTTTATCCACTCCTTCAACTATGTCTGTGACATATTTGCTCCCTTTACTAAATGCCTTATCAAAGGCCCCTCCACCCCATGGATCTCCCAAACTCTCCTTGACCTGATGTGCCACCGTGACTCCCTCTGGCAAATAGCTCTTGACATGGGCAAACCAGCCAACAGACGTTACCATGCTGCAAGGAATAAGTGTACTTGGGAAATACGTAACGCCAAGGCTGAACACAATAGAGCGTACCTCACCTCATCCTGAAGCTCAGGTAGAATGTTTTGGGATAATCTAAAGGAACTCAATGGGAAATCGGTGTCCCCCCCCCAAATCAACACCAATAGCAGTATTACTACTGACCCCAAACTCATAGCTGATACCGTTAACACCTCCTTCTCAGATGTCAGCAGTGTCCCCCCATTTCTTTGATCCTCTAGCCTCACCTCGTCCTCCGCCCACCCACCCACCCCCTTGTTGCTTGAAAACTATTACCCCCAGAAAGTCAAGCCCTACCTGCTAAAAGCCTTAGGGAATTCCTGGTTTATCTGTGACACTCTGGACCTCAAACTCCTATGCCTGACCTTCAATGAAGTCCTCACCCCACCAACCTGCATCCTCAACTGCACCTTTGCCTTGGTCAATTCCAGGCCAAATGGAAGACTACCATCATTACCCCAATCCACAAAAGTGGTGACGTACCTCTGCTGGGAACTAGTGCCCCATCTCTATCCCTCCCCATCTCTGTCCTCCCCCAAGGCCTTGGAGACTCATCTCGGACCAACTCACTGAGCATCTCACAAAATACAATCTGCTATGTCAAGAACAACATGTTCAGAAGTCCACAGCACCACCTTGACACTGCTGGAATTCTCCACTGCCATGCATTCAGCCCTTGACAAGGGGTACCTAGTGGTTGCAGTCTATGTGGATCTGTCGAAAGCTTTCGACACTGTGAACCATTCTCTCCTCTTATCCGTCCTCTCCCACTCTGGTCTTTCCCAAGATGCCACTAACTGGTTCTCTCACTATCTATCTGACAGGTCTCAACAAGTCAGGTTCAGCAACACAGTCTCCTCCAATCTACTGGTTAGGTCAGGGGTACCCCAGGGATACATCCTTGGGCCCCTTCTCTTCAGCCTTTTTCTAAACATTCTCCCCAGTACCTGTTCCAGTAATGTGCTCCTCTATGCAGATGACACAGTCCTCTTCTCCTCCCACTCTGATTCCCATATGCTCCAGCTATCCCACCAAAAAGCCTTCACTGATGCCAAATCCTGGTTTGCTGAGCACTGCTTAGTATTAAATTATAAGAAAACCAAAGTCATGGGGTTTGCTCTTCACCAGAGCAAGCACAAAGGCCATTCACTGTGAATCATCAACTCCCAGCTGCAGCCCCTTGACCAGGTGCATACCTTTAAATACCTAGGTATCACCTTGGACTCCTCCCTTAACTACCACAAACACATCCATCTCCTCTGCACTGCCATCAATACCAGAATTGATTTACTACATCAGCATAAGCACTGTCTCACCCCTGAGGCCCTCCACCTGGTTGTCTCCTCCTATATCTTCTCCCTTATTGATTATGGGATCTTGGTCTATGGGTGGCCGACAATTCCTCCCTTCACTGAATAAGAATATCCCTTAACAAAGCCTGCCACTTAGTTTTGGGCTGTGACCAAACCACACACACATGCTCCTTTACAATCTCTCCAGCTGGCTCAATTTTGATGATAGGCTCAAGTATCAAACTTGCCTTCTTGCCAAAAGATCTCCTTGGGACTCCACTCCCCGGGTCTCTACCCTACTACAACCTGCCCTGTACTAAAAAACACCCGCAGTTCCTCTAAGTCCCCTTCCTGAGTCCCCAGGGTCGGCCTCCCTTTCCAAAGAACTTTCAGCTGTAGAGCCCCACTTTGGATGAATGCACTTTTAGTGCCTTAGCTACTGAAAATAAGCTAGGTTGCTTCAAATCTCTCCTCAGAACATCTTCTATCCTCTAGCACCTGTGACTGCTACTAGCCTCCCCAGTTGCCCACCTTCTGCCATCCTAAAACACTCCCTTCCTCCATCCTCTCCCTATCTCCCCTACCCGACAGTGGATTCTCATCCTGCCTCACTGTTACCGCTTGTACTGTGTCCTCCCCACTTAGCTCGTAGACAGTCTATGATTACTATACCTATAGTGTTGTTTTCCGCCTAACTGTAACCCTCTCTGTACACCAAACCTTTGTATTATTATCTGACTGAATGTATTCTGACGTGGCGCCATTGTAAAGGAGTCTCTGATGCAAAGGTTTTAATTCCGATATGCTCAATAAATAAATAAATATCCTAAGTAAATACAATCTAAAAATTGGTAAAAACAGGAACCCAATGAAAATGAGAAATTGCATCTCAGCTTAGATATCCCGGGTAAATACACTGTAAAGTTGGGTAAACCCCAGAACCCCCTGAAAATGAGATATTGCATCTCAGCTGGGCTATCCTGGGTAAATATGTTGTAAAACTGGGTAAAAGCAAGACTGTACTGAAAACAAAATACTGCACCTCAACTGGGTTATACTGGATAAATAAATGGTAAATAAAAAATCGGCGTACAACTTAAGCTCATGTTTACTTTGTACAGTTGGGAGGAGGGGTCAAGTCTGGACCAGCTCCTCTTTGCTGCAGAGATTATGATCTTCATCAGTCCCTTTATCTAGACAAAATGTCATCACTGTCATCATCCTCATCAGGTCATCATAATCATCATCCTCATGTTCATTAACATCATCATCATCCTTCTCCTCATTGTCATCATTATCCTCTTTATTGTTGTCATCATCATCATCATTATCATAGAAACATAGAAACATAGAAAGTGATTGCAGACGGGGGTCATGCAGCCCATCTAGTCTGCCCATAATCCTACCCCTTCCCTTAACTGCTTTCAGTGTTATGATGCCCTTGTATCTATCCCATGCCTTCTTGAAAGTCTTCACCATGTTTACCTACACTGCCTCCTGTGGAAGGCAGTTTCATGGATTAATCACTCTCTCGCTGAAGGAGAACTTTCATGTGTTACCTCTGAATCTGCTCCCCTCTAGCTTCATGTTGCGCCCTCTGGTTCTTGAGTGATTTTTTATATGGAACAGGTCCTGGACCTGCACCGTGTTTATTCTTTGAGGAATTTGAAGGTCTCGATCATGTCTCCTTCTCCCTCCCTGCTCCAGGGAGTACATGTTTAATTCAAGTAACCTCTCCTCATATGATTTGTCATGCAATCCATGAATCATTTAGTAGCCTTCCTCTGCACTGTTTACAGTCTGGTAATATCCTTCTTAAGGTGTGGTCTCCAGAATTGTACACTGTACTCCAGGTGTGGCCTAACCATTGATCTATAGAGTGGAAGGATGACCTCCTTTTTTCTGCTGGTAATCGTCCTTATTTTGATCGAATCACCTTTAATATCCTCATCATCCCCATCATTCTCCTCATCATAATCAACATTATCCTCATTATTAATATTGTCATCATCGTCATCATTATCCACATCATTGTTATCAACATACTCTTGATCGTCATCCTCCTCCTCATTGTGATCATCATTTTCATCTTCATAATCACATAATTATCATGATCCTCAAAATAATCATTATCATCATCATTGCCATCCTCCTCCTCCTCCTCATCAAACCATCTTCCTCATCGTTATTTCTGTCATTATGCTAATCATCATAATTATCATCATTATAAGCATCGTCGTCATAATTATCCTAATTATTCTCATCCTCATCATTGCCATCATCATCATCTTCATTGATTTATTTATTTCAAAATTGGTAACTGGGAGAGGCACACTAATCTAATGTTCATTTCCAGGTGCAACCTGTGGGAGGGGAATAGTGGAAGAACAGCAGCATAATATGTAATAACAAATCAGTCAAAACGACATTTGATTAAGTTTGTGCAAATTATAAATAAATACAAAAAGTTGCATATAGAGAGAATAAAATGCAATATGACTCAGTAAGAAACATTGAACAAGAGCAAGTGCAGGACTGGCAGCAATACACAGTGAACAAGAACAATGCTGACAACAGGTGACTGACCTGCAGGGTGAGTTATTGCCTGATCTCATGATGGAGGGAGAAAAGAAAGGTAATGAGGAAGTAAACCCAAAGGCAGGAGCGGGGACCCAGTCTGCATTATTGTCATCATCACCAACTCAACAGGCTTTTCTGTTAGGTGACGCCAGCACACTCTGATGCCCCACTGGAACACTTGAGGTTGAGTAGACAAATGATCACCTTGCCTGCATGTAATGTGTCTGGTCAGTGTGTGTGGTGTGTTACTGATAATCAGTTGATCGCCAGGCAAGGGTGTAGGCTTTTATGATCTTCAGTGATCATTAAGAGATCTTAGAAATGAGTGTGCACAGTCACCCAATGGACCAGTGACACCACTGTCGATACAGGTTTGGAAGTGGACCTAGGAGCCAGTCAGGAAACCGAGGGGGGCTGAGGAGGTGCTTCCGTATGGCAGAACTTCCAATTGAGGAGGGATGTTGCAGAGTTCTGATGCCACAGTGACCTCTTTGGTGGGCCAGCAAGCTTGCTCCTCTGCAAGGGGTTGGCTGTGTAAATATGAGGCCGAGTGTCAGCAGACACAGTGTCTCCAGCTGCTGGGAGGAATGAAACAGAAAAGGGGGAAGGAAGCAGTGTTATTGGGTTGATGGTTGATGATAATATTGGGCCCCACTCTGTAATGATCCCTAGTCTCCCACAAGAAGTGGTTGGTGGAGGTAGCAGCAGACAGCATTTAGAGGTTGCTGGAGGGAATTATATATATTATATAGCGAGAGAGAGAGAGAGACAGACAGAGACAGACAGACGGACAGATAGATGGACAGACAGATAGATAAATACTGGCGATAGATAGATACTATATGTAGATAGATAGATACTGTAGATAGATAGATAGATAGATACTGTATGTAGATAGATAGATACTGTATGTAGATAGATAGATAGACAGACAGATAAATACTGTCTATAGATACGAATATACAAACATACAAAGAAGCCACCAGAAGAAGGCCATTTGGTCTATCAAGTCTGCTCATATTGCAGGGTCCACAGCTTGAGCTAATGTCCTGCCCTCCTTCCCCACTCCTCCCATCCTCCCTACCCATGATCCTCTTACCCCATGCCTATCCCAGCCTCTCTTAAAGCTGCCCACTGTCTTCAATGAGATGACCCCTTCTGGCAGCGTATTCCAAGTGTCCACTACCCTCTCTGTGAAGAAGTGCTTCCTGACTTCCCTCCTAAACCTCCCACCCTCCAGCTTAAGACTGTGCACCCTCGTGTTTTGGTTGCCACTCAGCTTAAAGAGACTCTCCTTATCAACCTTATTTATCCCTTTCAAGTACTTGAAGGTCCCAATCATGTCCCCTCTCACTCTCTCTGTCTCTCTCTGCTGTCTTCCAGGGAGTACATGTTCAGTGCCCTCAACCTCTCCTCATATGCCTTACCCTGCTGACCCGCTATCATCTTTGTAGCCCTCCTCTGGACCTTCTCCAGCAGGTTAATGTCCTTTTTGAGGTGTGGGCACCAGTACTGAACCCAGTACTCTAGATGTGACCTTACCAGTGACCTGTACAAGGGCAGTATAACCTCCTTTCTCCTATTACTGATCCCCTTAGATATGCATCCCAGCATCTTGTTTGCTTTTGCTGCTGCTTTCTTGCACTGCGTGGAGTGCTTCAGGTCACTAGTGAACATCACTCCCAGGCCCTTCTCCTCCTCTGATGCAGATACTCAGACTTCTCCCAGGTAGTACTCTGTCCTGGGATTCTTGGCTCCAGTATGCATAACTTTGCATTTCTTGGCATTGAAGCCAAAGTACCAGATCCTGGACCACCTCCCCAGCTTTTTCAGATCTTCCTGTAGGTCCTGCATCCCTTCAGCTGTGTCTATTTTCCCACAGAGCTTGGTGTCATCTGCAAATAGACACATTTTGCCCTTAATGCCATCCACAATGTAATTGATGAAGACATTGAACAACACCAGCCCCAGCACCAAGCCCTGCAGGACCCAACTGGTTACCTCTCTGGTGCCAGATAACTCTCACCCACAACCATCCTCTGGGTTCTGTCCCTCAGCCAGTTTTCCATCCATTTGGCCATCTTTTCCCCAACCCCGAGATCCAACAACTTCCTGATCAACCTTTTGTGGGGCACTGAGTCAAAGGCCTTGCTGAAATCAAGATAGAGGATGTCTGCCACTTGATCCCTGTCTACTGTCTTAGTGACACAGTCAAAGAAGCCAATCAGATTCCTTTGACACGATCTTCCCCCATGAATCCATTCTGCCTCGCATCCTGGAGACCATGCTCCTCTAGATATTCCACCAACCTTTCCTTTAGTATGGTCTCCACGAGCTTGCTCACAATGGAGGTCAGACTGACTGGTCTGTAATTCCCTGGGTCATCCTTGGGACTGCTTTTGTGAAGGGGCAGTACATGTGCTGTTCTCCAGTCCTGCGGTACCACACCTGACTCTAGTGAACTATTAAATAGGTCTGCCAGTGGCCCTGCTAGATGGATGGATAGATAGATAGATAGATAGATAGATAGATAGATAGATAGATAGATAGATAGATAGATAGATAGATAGATAGACACTGTATGTAGATAGATAGATAGATAGAGAGATAGATAGATAGATAGAGAGATAGATAGATAGATAGATAGTTACTGGAAGTTTGTGTGGAATTTGTATTTGAGTATATAAGGCTTCAAGCAGAAGTACTAATGAAGATTTAAAGGCAAAGTAAACTTCTAGTGACTCTGTTTAAACCTGGGCATTTCCCCCCTCGCCTTATGTTTCCTTTCTTGTCTGGAAATTTTGGCCTGGCAATAATTTCTGTAATATCTGGTCTCTTGTTCTGGGGGATTACATTCCAAGGCATATAGATTAGAAAAAAGGACTAGAAATTATTCTACAGTTTTATCCTGTTCAGACAAAACCTGTCCCAACTCATTTTTAATGAATGTTGTCTCAGATTTTTTTTCTGAAGCTTGAATTCACTTCTCTAACATTTTACCTGCCATTTCATTATTTATTTTCTAGTTTGCTTTTGGCCCAACTTTGCGTAACCTGATATATTTCAGTAGAATCAATTCATTTCTTTAACTCTGTATATTCTTGTAATTTAGTTGTACCACCATTTTATCACCATTTGTAACCATGTCCAATGGCTTAAGTTGGTCTTCAATGTCTTTTAACATTAATTTTTTTTGTTTCTCTAAGAGGCCTCAGAGATGACTGCCCTTCTTACTGTAGTTTTAAATGCATCCCATATGTTCACTATATGATCTTGAGTTATTATATTGTCTGTACTAATATGTTTTACAGCTGTTTTAAGTTTTACAGAAGATGTCATCTGGTACCTGATTCTAAAACTTTGCCCTAACAAACCCAGTCTCGCCATGCAAACTGGGTTTTGCAACAATGTATTATTAACAAAAGCCCAGTTGCACCCCGCAAACTGGTTTGTACCGGATCAAAGTTTTGAGAGGCATAATGCAAATTAGGGGAGGGACCACATATTGGTACAGTCCTTTCACTAAGCATTTTCTCCATGAAAGGCCTTTGTGGGTTCCCATGTGTGGAGAAAATGCCACTGAGTAAAACCTCCCTTAATTCCACACAACCCTAGTGGTTGTTGGAGGTACTTTAAGGTAGCCCCTGACCCACACCACTGTGTCCCTGGTAGTCCAGTGGTCCTCCCCGATCGCTGATTGTCATCCCATTATAAAAAAAAAGAAGATATGCCCTGATAGTCCAGTGGTCCCTTCTCCTCCCTGATATCCGGTCGCTGTCCCCATAGTATAAAATATGTTCCTGGTAGTCCAGTGGTCCCTCCCAATCTCTGATCACCAGCCTGTAATAATAATAATAATAAAAATATCCCTGATAGTCCAGTTGTCCCTCCCCTCCCTGATTGCAGATCACTGTCCCCAAAATAAATAATACTTTCCTAATATTCCAGTGGTCCCTCCCCCGCCTCTGATTGCTGGCTGTAATAATAATAAAATATCCCTAGTAGTCCAGCGGTCCTGCCCCCGATCTCTGATCACTGACCTGTAATAATAATAAAATATCCCTGGTAGTCCAGTGGTCCCTCCCCTCCCCTCCCCCCTCCGATCTCTGATCGCCAGTCCATAATAGAAATGAAAATATCCTTGGTAGTCCAGTGGCCCCTTCCAACATCTGATCACTGGCCCATAATAAAAATATCTCGTAGTCCAGTGGTCCTCCCTTCCCCGATCTCCAATCGCCAGCCCATAATAATACTAAAAATATCCCTGGTAGTCCAGTGGTCCTCACCCTCCTCCGATCTCTGATCACCGGCACGTAATAAAATGAAAATATCCCTGGTAGTCCAGTGGTCCCTCCCCTCCGTGATTGCAGATTGCCATCTCTGTAGTAAAAATATGTTCCCTGGTAGTCCAATGGTCCCTCCTGCTCTCCAATCACTGGCCCGTAATAATAAAATAGCCCTGGTAGTGCAGTGGTCCCTCCCCGATCTCCTATCACCAGCCCATAATAAAAATATCCTTGGCAGTCCAGTGATCCCTTCCTCCTCCCCCAATGTGTGATCGCCATCCCCATAGTACAGAATACTGTCCCTGATGGTCCAGTGGTCCCACCCCTTCCCCAATTGCTGATAGCCATCTTATTCCGAAAAACTAATGTCTCCCTGGTGACCAGTGGTCCCTCTCCTGCTGATCACTGTCCCTTGGACAGGAAAACACATCGCCCCAGTGGCTAGTGGTCCCTCCCCCCACCTGATCACCCTCCCAATAGATATACCAAATTACCAGATTTTGTTTAGCGGGTGGGCTGACTGAGATAAGGTCCCTTTTCAGAGGCGACACGGGTTAATTTACACAGGAATCAATGCTGAAATACATTATCTACAGAAGCACAAAGATACAGTGTTTACAAAATACAATAATGGTGGTGTCTAGTGCAGTGCACCCCATCCTGACCCCTCGTATGATAAAGTGATGTGACATGTGTCCCTGGTGCTCTAGTGGACCATTCAGTATAAGGTTTTCAGAAGAACATATTTTTCCCCACAAATGTTATGTAAAATAAATTTGAATGTGCCTGCTACATGTTGGCATTGTGGGTCCCACACAGCTGATATATTTCACTTATTCTGGGAATGTTCACTAGGTACCAATTGCTAGTTCCAGTCTTTTGTAATAGTAAATCAAATTGGATATAGTTCTCCACAGTGGCAAGATCCCAGACTAATTATTTTGGAAATGTATAGCAATTCAGTGGTGCAACCCAAGCATGCAATTGCTTTGAAAGCCAACATCATGACGGTTAAAAAGCTGATTTTTAAATATTGGAAACACCCAACAACTTTGTTGTCATTCCCAAATTTAGAATGGAAACAACTGTTTTTGAGTTTTCTCTATAACTGCAATGTCTTTGGGAGCAACGAACAACTGTGGAAACTTTATAGTAAAAAGACTGAGAACTAGAAACGAGAAGATTTCACTTAACTTTGCATGATCCAAGTACTGTATCATAGTTATAGTTATTTATTACAAGGAAGCCATCTATTGGTTATTCATGATTTATTTAGGTGATGACTGTATGACTCTGCCTGAGAAACATGAACTGCTCTACCAGCCAGAATACTCATTGGTCCAGATATTCAAAAGAGTTGTGCATGGCGCAACAGTGTTGCACCATGCACAACCCACTGATGTGCCCTGGCGCGATATTCAAAAGGGAAAAGTGCGCCGCACAAATCCCGATGTGCCGGAGCGCATCAGTAATGTATGCAGGCACAGGAAGGGGGGGTGTGCCCATGCATAACCTGCACAGCCCGATATTCAGCCTGGGATGTGCAGAGTCATGCATGCGCAACCCCTACTTGTGCCTACACAAAGTTAAGCCCCCCAAAAAACGAACAAATGATGGCCACCCACAAGTGAGCTGCCACACTGCAGGGCGCAACACGGCAGCTGCCACCTGTGGGTGGCCACCTGAGTTCTTGCCGCAACTGGCTGTGCCCCCATGCCCCATCATGGGCATCCAATAAAGACACCCCGTCCAATATGTCTGGGGGTCCAGTGGACCCATGTGCCCAATTACGGGCATTGTATAACCTCCATCCAATATCCTGGTGGTCCAGTGGACTCTATGTGCCCGAACGCAGGCATCTTTAAAACATAGAACAGTCCTATTACCCTGGTGGTCTAGTGTACCCCTCCCACCCGCCCACTGGAGCCCCACCACCCCACTCCTCCCCTGTCAGCCAGGGCAGCAGCACCCCACTCGCCTGCCACCCCCGCCGTCCACCGACTGACAGCTTGGTAGGTTGTACAACCATTGGTTTACAGCATGAGCCAATGGGCGCAGCCCATAACAGACACTGATACAGTCCAGATATGTGAATGAATTCATTCACATATCTGGACTGAGTAGTATGATATGGTTGCACGCCCATTGGCTCACACTGTGAACCAATGGGTGTGCAGCCCCACTGAGCTGTCAGCTGGTGGGTGGCAGGGCGGCAGGCGGGTGAGGTGCTGCCACCCACCGCCAATGGGGGGCAGGGCGGTCGGGCTCAGTGGGTGGGTGGGGAGGGGGTACACTAGACCACCAGGGTAATAGGACTGTTCTGTGTTTTAAAGATGCCCGTGATTGGGTGAGTGCGGTCCACTGGACCACCAGGGATATTGGGGTTATACCGATGCCCGCGATCGGGCATATAGGGTTCACTGGACCACCAGGGATATTACAGGGGGTTTTCTTTAGATGAATGCCCGTGATTGGCTGCAGGGCGCCAGTCCTCGACGGCTGCTGCCTGGCAGGGCGCCAGGCACAAGTCATCGGGATTGGCGCACTTGCATGCTAATGGAATGCAATGAAGGAATGACATGCAATGGCCCCATGTGTGCTTGTACATATATATGGCCCCATTTGCTTGTCCCCTTTTTGAATATCGCAGGTGCTGTGCATGGCGAATGGCACTGTGCGCTAGCACATCTCCATGCTCCACTCTGACCACTTGCACTGGTGCAGTGCCACTGCGCTTACGCACAGTGGTAGTTAGTGGTGATATTCAAAGTTGCTGCGCATAGAAGCGCAGCTCTGTTGAATATCACCCAGCCACACCCCTGCGCAACAAAGTTGAGTTGCGCCCAGGCTTGCGCCACTGCCTGGCGCAGTTTGCATATCCGTGCCCCAATGTTCATGTTTACATACTGTGTTGCTAATCTACATATTATAATCAATAAAAATTATTAATTAAAAAAAATAGCTAGATACTGTCTGTAGATAGACAGACAGGCAAAAATGAGTAGGTAGGAATTATTCACTCTTAAATAAAAGTGATAAATTTGATGTGTGCACCCAAGCACTCCTCCCATAGGGTCACAGCTCATCCATTGATCTGCATGGCTTTGTGGGATGGCAGGATATGTGCACCCAAAGCCCTTTTGTCCACAGTGTCACAGCCCACCCATGGATATGCATGCCCTGTGGGGTGTTGGGGAGATGCACCCCAAGCCCGCCTCACACAAAGTTACAGTCAATCCATGGATCTGCATGGTGCTGTGGGGGTGGCAGTGGTGTGTGCACTTCAACAGCCCATCCCACATTGTCACAGATAGCCCATGGATCTGCATGACTCTGTGGGGGTGGCAGGGGGGGCACTGGAAGTCCTCTTTCCACAGTGTCATAGCCCACCCATGGATCTGCATGGCCCGAGGGGGTGTGGCAGTGGTGGTGTGCCCACCCCAGCCTCTTTTCCACAGTGGCATAGCCCAGACATGGATCTGCATGGCCATGTGGGGTGGCAGTGGTGTGTTCACCACAAGCCTCCTCCCATGGTGGTACAGTCCAACCATGGATCTGCATGGCCCAGTGGGATGGCACTGGTGCATCCCAAGCCTCCCTCCTGCAGTGGTACAGCCCAGACATGGATCTGCATGGCCCTACAGGGATGGCAGTGGTGTGTGCACCACAAGCTTCATTCCCATGGTAATACAGTCCAGACATGGATCTGCATGGCCTTGTAGGGGTGGCAGTGGTGTATGCACCACAAGCTTCATTCCCATGGTAATACAGTCCAGACATGGATCAGCATGGCCCTGTAGGGATGGCAGTGGTGTGTGCATCGCAAGCTTCATTCCCACGGTGGTACAGCCCAGCCATCGATCTGCGTGGCCCTGTGGGGCAGCAACAGTGTGTGCCCAAAATCAAAAAAACAGAAAAGACTGGCTCTGACACCAGAAACTGTTGAATAAGCTTCAATTCATTAAAAAAATGAATTTACAAAGTCATTTGGACCCAGGAAGCACTGTACATTCTACTAAAGCCCTGACTGGTTTCACGCATGCACACATCCTGAAGGAGGCTGGTCATGCACAGAAACATTAAAATTGAAATGATAAAATGAAAGTGACATTGTGCTCGGAAGGAATTAATCCGTGTACAACCAAACAAATTTAAAACATAAATGTTATGATTTCAGCAGTCAAGCAGTTCCCTTCCCATGTTATATATTAGTGTTGGCAGCATGTCTTACAAAATGTTCAAAAACATGTGTGTGCCACATGGAGACAATTCTAATAAACAGCAGCTAACCAAAGTTAGGACACTGAAATGCTGATCGCTATTTTGGTATTACAAATTGAAAAGACCCGTCTTCAGGGCGGGGGATTTTTATGTAGAGGAAAGTCAGTGGAATCGATTGATAATACAGAGCACAAAAACACTGTTGTGCTGCTTCCCACATAGAAAATCAATCAGTATTGTATATTTAAGAGGGACAAAAGCAGGAATTATAAAATGTTAAAGACACAGGAAATACAGGAATCAAATAACATACTGTTAAATTCCTATATGCAATCAATTCGTACCAACAACAGTGAATGCTAAAAAACATATAACAACTAATTAGGTCATTGAAAGGTCACAGGGGTCAAATAATATACACATACTAAATTTTTTGGCTACTTGTTTTGAAACTTGTAACTGTACATCATGCATTATCTCTCTGTACCATTGCTTACTTTGTCATGTACTGTTTCCTTGTGATTTATCTGTATTGCCTTTAACATGCTACTACTATTTCGCTTGTATAATATCTCAAAATTGTTTATTCTGTGCCATTGTTTGTGGCCCAGGTCATGCCTGAAAATGGTCCTTGGCTCAGTGCACTTACCCGTAAACAAAGGCTTAAATAAATAACTAAATAAATAAATACATTCCAAAAAATAAAAAATTAATGTGGTCTTATCCTCCAAGGAAAGGTGCGATATTAAATGACTCATTCAGTCCTGGCTACTTCAATGCCCGAGCTGATAAATCCAGAAGACGTACTTTCTCAGTATTAGGTTCTCAAAATCACCCCTTCTCCTACCCAACACCACTCGTTATATCCCACAAAAGGTGAATGAGCGTCTCATGATTAAGATTTTCCTGGATGTGTCTGTACAATGCATTTGTCGTGTCACAATTTCTATAGAACCTCGGATAACCCTGATTCATAACTTAAACATCCTGAAGTTTTTCCCACGAGAATACATTGCCTTTACACACTGCCATGTATACAACCCCACTGTATAACAATTAATGAATTGTCTGATAGCAAAAGATTTAGAAGTGTTTACACTAGTGACTGTGTCTGTTTTAAAGACACACTTACAATATGTACAGTGTCCACAGTGGTGCGTACCCTTATTGGGACTAGGTAACCAGGTTGTTCTCGTAGGTGGGATATGTTGTAATGAATGAAACAATTTGTCTGCCAGATTGGAACCCCCCTAAGGAACACCATACAGGATGAACTATCTACCTCTCCATTCAAAAATGGCACAGACTGTAATATGCTGCAATGTTTCCATAACACATCTCTTTCCTGATTTGATTGGGTATTATAGGTGGTGATAAAGTTGAGTGTATTGCTCTGTTCCTGATGTCTAATACAATATGCTAACAATTCCTCTGTTTTGTTGCCTTGCATTTTCGCTTGCCTGTGTCACCAAATCCAGCCTATAACCTCATTCCAAAACATCTATTGCATCTCCTCTGAGCTAGCATCAAAAGACTCAGTAGAAGGACAATTCCTCCTTACTCACAAAACTGCTTTAAGAATGTTGTCAGCTATGTATCATGGATGACAACTGGATGGTAATAATGGACTACTTCTATCTAGAATTTTCGATATAGATCTGTGCTGAGTGAATGCTTCCTT
Source organism: Neoceratodus forsteri (assembly GCA_016271365.2). Classification (NCBI taxonomy): domain Eukaryota; kingdom Metazoa; phylum Chordata; order Ceratodontiformes; family Ceratodontidae; genus Neoceratodus; species Neoceratodus forsteri. Next base: position 220,553,408 of record JADMNL010000026.1, read on the forward strand.
CTTTGATATAGTCATATCCAAAAATGTACAGAGATGGGACTACGTTCCACATAAATTTCAAATTATTATTACTATCCCATAGGAATGATACAAAATCAAACAACTCCCCCTCACTTTCTTTCCAGATCAAAAATATATCCTCTATGAAGCATTTCCAGATGCCAACTCTCACCAAAAAATTGTTGGCTTCTGGGAAAAGTACCGTATCCTCCTCCCAAACCCCCAATAAATGTTGGCATAATTGGGAGTGAAGGTCGCCCCATAGCAATACCCCTGATCTGGTGATACCTAGTAGGAATCCTGAAACAAAAAAGAAGTTACAGGTAAGTACTAAATGGGCACAACCCACCAAAAACCCCCTGGTCTCTGTGCTGTACTTGGTATCAATCAATCAATCAATTAATCCATCTTTATTTTACCAGGTGAAACACCGTTGAGAAGAATTAATTTACAAGGTGGACCTGGACAGGTACATAAAGAACATACAACATGAATCATCTTGGACAATGTACTACAACAATGAATATGTGCAATAATTACATATTAGGCACAGGTCGCATATGCATCAGAGTTTGGTTCAAAAACAGCAATGTCAATTAAATTATAAAAGTTGTGCAGTCAAAACAGTTGGGGGCCCCACTAGAAAAGGAAAGCCTGAGGGAATAGGAAGGAAGGGAGGGAGAAGGTCCAATAGGAAAAGTAAATGAGGCAACTGAGGAAAGAATAGTGACACAGCCCTACCTCAGTAAGATCTGAGGGTTAGTAGCTAATGAAGGGTGCTAGTTACAGGTTGATGCAGACTGTGTTATATAGAGAAAGGCACGGTCCCCTCTCAGAACAGATTGGGAGGAAAAGGTTAGAGAGGCACAATACAAATACTACTAATGCTAAGGGCAATAGTAGGCGCCTTGTTCGAGGGTGGTGGAGCTTAGGCGTAGCAGTTACAGGTATCCTGTAGTGACTGCCAGAGTAGGGTTTTGAACGTTGCCAATCTAACAAAGTTTGATAGTTTCAGGGTCTTTTGAAGATTGTTCTATGAAGTGGGGAGAGTGTGACTTATGGAGGAAGTGCCATGGTGCCATGATGGGTTCTAATTGTGGGAATGTCTAGTAAAATATAAGAATATCTCCTGAGCGAGTAGTTCCCATGCGTAATGGCTAGGAGGTTGTAAATGCATTCAGGGAGTTTATTGATAAGGGCTCTGTAGATCCAGATAGCCGCGTTTTTCAATATTCTGGTTTATAGTGAGTGCCAGCCCAGCTGCAAATAGAGGGAGCAATGGTGTGTGTTATAGGAAGCGCAGGTTATAAGTCTTATGGCCCTGTGGTACAAGGTGTCCAGTTTGGCTAGTACGGTGCTGGGACCATGGCTGTAGATAAGGCCAGCATAGTCTCGAAGTGGGAGAAAGGTAGTTTGTACCAGCCTAACTTTGGCATCGTAGGTGAGTAGGTGCTTGATTCGAAAATAAGAGTCCCAATCTTAGTTCTAATGTTTTAGATTGTTCCTCAATATGTACAGTGAAGGTGAGTTTACAGTCAGTCCAGAAACTCAAATATTTAAATTTGTCCACTAGCTCCAGTGATTCCCCAGTAGTGTAGTAATCTGTGGCTTAGATCCTGAAGGACGTGGAGTAGCTGAGTATAATTGTGGGGATAGAAATACAGCTTTTCTTTTTTTTTTTTGCATTGAGCAGCAGTTTCAGCTGCAAAAGTTTATGCTGCAATAAGCTGAATTCTTGCTGCAGTATGGTATGTGCTAGTTCGACAGTGGGCCTGGCGATATAAAGCATGGTATCGTCTGCAAAGAGGTGAACATTTGCAGTCTTTATTCCAGAGTTAATGTCATTAATGTATGTCACAAAGAGTAGTGGCCCCAGTATAGACCCTTGCAGAGCTCCCCTCAAAAGTATTTTGAGAGGGGAGAGGTCACCTTGTGCCTTTACTTGCCGCTGTTGACCAGTCAGGTAGCACTGGAACCATTTCAAGGCAGTATCATTAACATCAATGCTTTGCAGCTTGATGAGTAACAGATTAGATCTACTGTATTGAATGCCTTGCTCAGGTCTGGGAATATGGTGCCTGCATGTTTTTGGAATCCACAATTACCAGTCATTGGTCACTTTGGCTAGGGCAGTTGTCGTCTGTGGTTGGGCTGAAAACCAGACTGAACAGGGTTGAGCTTATTGAGAGACTCTAGGTAATTTCGCAATTGTGTGTTGACTACTTTTTCGAGAAGTTTTGTGAGTATAGGTAATAGGGATATGGGTCTATAATTATTGAGGTCACTTGGGTCACCTGACTTAAAAAGCGATATGATGTGAGCTATTTTCTGTAAAGCGGGGAGAGTGCCTTATGAGAGTGACATGTTGAACAAATGGGTGATGGGTGTAGTGAAGTGAAAGCTTACTCAAACTGTCACTCAAAGCCTGAATACCCTCCCCATGTGGAATATTAGGGTATAACTGTTCCACATCCATAGTTACCAACAACCATTCCCTTTCTACCTAAAGATCCTTAATGATGTTTAACAAATGTGGTATCTGATATAGAAAGGCAAGTGTAGTACAATGTCCTTGAAATGAGAGTCCACAAACTGTGACAAAGGCTCAGTATGTGAGCCTATGCCTGCCATAATAGGCCAACCAGGAGAATCTACTAAAGATTTGTGACCTTCGCAAAATGTATGGTATACTTCAATCAGGGTTAGAAACATGCAAGAACTCCTCCACATCCTCAAAATTACCCCCCATTCTACAGCATTGTCAATAAACATATCAATCTGAATTTTAAACCTGTTTGTAGGGTCCGAGTTTAGTTTGCAATAAAAAATTGTGATAACAGCTTGCATCTGCCAGTTGCCTATGGATCTCCTGAATATATTTTTTGTATCCATAATAACAATGGAGCCAACTTTATCTGCCAGTTTTATAGTAATATCAATGTTACTCTCTCATTCGGAAAGAGCAACACGTTCAATACCGGTTACCTGGAGTCTGTGTAGAAAGTCTCTCCAAATCCCTTAAGCATGCCCTTTCAAAAACTTGCCTGGTGGGATTTTGTGGTGGTATAAAGGTGGATGCCTAGTGGAAATATTTCTCCAGGCCCTCATTTTCTTGTCAAGTCTCACTGGGGTATGAGTTAGTAGGCAACACTTCCACAGGTGTATCTGTATCATAGATGATATTGGCCACCACTCCATGACACATTTTGTCCCTACCGAAGAAGTCCTTCAAGTTTAATTTTCATATGAACCACTTAAGGTCCACAAAAATGTCAAGGGAGTTTAGTTTGGTGGTAGGGGGGAAGCTCAGTCCTTTCTGTAAGATGCTGTCTTTTGCAGAGGTTAATGGTGTTGGTGAAAGGTTAATAACATTTATTTCCGGTTGCTCCTGTATCCTCTCCTCCTCCTCTGCTGGTCTTGTGTTGTGGTATAGACTGAGGGCCTCCTCCTCTGCCTGCAACTACCCCTCCTGGTACATAGCTACATAGATGTTGTTGGCAGATAAGGACTGCTAGGCCATACAGTCTGCCTGTTTAAGCTGCCTAACGAAGCGTTCAGTAACTCTATCTGATCATTGCCTTTAGCTTTTTCTTCTTATCTGTATTATTCCTTTGTTTCTGTCCCATGCATGTTTGAAGCCCACCACTGTATGGGCTGCCACCACCTCATGGGGCAGGCTATTCCATGCATCCACCACCTTTCCATAAAAAGAACAAGTGGGAGGAGCGGTGAAACCATGAGCATTGTGCCTGTATAATTCTTGAGTGTACTTGATAAGGCAGTACACACATGCCCTCATCTAGGATCAAACCTCTGACCCTTGTTTGTAAGCCAGGACACATCCAGTGTGCCACCTGGGAAACTTAAAAATATTCTTGATAAGATGGCAAATTCCTTCCCTCACCTAGAATCAAACCTCTGACCCTTTGCTTGTAAAGCAAGCACACATCCACTGTGCCACCTGAGGAGGGAGCAGCTTGAGAGGACACCCAGATTTGAACCGGGGACCTCTTGATCTGCAGTCAAATGCTCCACCACTGAGCTATAACCTCATGGGACATCTTCACAATCTTGAAACTGAACTATTCGGGAGTTCTTCCTGGGACCTTGCACTTGCTCCTGTTCCTCCTCCTCCTCTGAAAAATCATCTATATCCATTCCGGATTCACTGTGGAGGTGTGGAAGCTGGTGATACTTTTTAATATGAATTTTGGAGTACCTCACTTGTAAAACCCTTAGACCATCTAGGATTATCCTTCCTCTGGGTGAATAGTGGGACAGATCAGGAGGACCTGCAGAAGGGTAGTGGTGATTGTGGGGACTTCAACATGCCAGGAGTGGACTGGAGTACCCCAACAACCAGGAATAGAAGGGAGCAGGTACTGCTGGATGCCTTCCAGGACAGCTTCCTGATGCAAATGGTCAATGAACCAACCAGATTAGGGAATACCCTTGACCTTGTGCTGGCAAATGGGGAGTTTGTGAGGGAACTTAGGGTGGAAGAACTGCTGGCAGGGAGTGACCACCACTCAGTAGGGCTCACATTGGATATGGGCAAGGAAGGAGTGGAATCTGGCACAAGGGTGCTGGACTTCAGGAAGGCTGACTTTGGGAGGATGGGGGAAGTTGTAAAAGTGTACCTGGCCAGAATTTAACCTAATATGGGCACTAACCAGAGGTGGGAGCTCATAAAGCTGGGGATAGAGGAGGCAACCAGAACCTACAGCAAGGCCCAGAGCAAGAAGGCTAGGGCTAAGAAACTGAGCTGGGTGAGTAAGGAGGTCATGGAAAAGGTAAGGAGGAAAAGAGCTGCCTTTAGGAGATACAAGAAAACAGGGAAGGGGCAGGGACAAGGAGGAGTACATGAAGGAATCGAAAGAGGTGACATGGGCAGTAAGGGGAGTCAAGGTGTCTGCGGAGCTCCGGCTGGCACAAGGCATTAAGAAGGGGGAGAAGGACTTCTTCAGGTACATCAGGGAGAAAAGGAACTGTAAGGACCACATAGTAAGGAATATGAAGACGGGGGGTTGGGTGGAAGCAGGGGGCGATAAGGCAGAAGCTCTAAATGATTACTTCGACTCAATATTTATGAAGGAGAAGAGGGGAGGTGATACCCAAGGGGGGGAAAGAACAGCAGAAGCAGGGTGGGAGAGGGTGACAGATGGGAAAATCATGGAGGGCAGAGTTCTGGAGGATTTGAGGGCACTAAGCGTGGACAAGGTACCAGGCCCAGATGGCATCCACACCAGGGTACTGAAGGAGCTGGCAGAGGTCCTTGCGGGACCTTTGGCAGACCTATTTAATGCTTCACTACACTCAGGAAGTGTACCTCAGGATTGGAAGATGGCTCATGTGGTGCCCCTCCACAAGAGTGGCCCCGAGGATGAAACGGGGAACTACAGACCAGTGAGCCTCACATCCATCGTGGATAAGCTGATGGAGACTATCCTGAAGGAGAGGCTGGTGGCCCTCCTGGAGGCCAAAGGACTACTGGATAGCAGACAGCATGGCTTCATACATGGCAGATCCTGCCAAACCAGCCTGGTGGAGTTCTATGACTGGGTAACTAGGCAACTGGACAGGGGCCATGCAGTGGATGTCATGTATCTAGACTTCAGTAAGGCATTCGACTAGGTGCCACATGAGAGGCTGGGAAGTAAGTTAGAAGGCACAGGAGCAGGTGCAAAGCTGGTGAGATGGGTAGAGAACTGGCTTCAGGAAGGCAACAGAGGGTGGTGGTGGGTAGGAGCTCTCATCCCCAAGGGTAGTGATGAGTGGTGTTCCACAGGGCTCGTGTTGGGACAAGTGTTGTTTGGGATAGTCATTGCAGACATATCAGTGGACGTTGAGCGCAAGATCAGTCTGTTTGCTGATGACACCAAGATGGGAGCAATGGTGGATGACCTGGGGATAGCAGGGGTTGCAGGATGATCTGGCAAGCTGGAAAACTGGTCAGACACCTGGTAACTGGGGGTTTAATGCCAAAAAGTGCAAGGTGCTGCATTTTGGGGTGAAGAACTCAAAGAAGAGTTACCAGCTGGGGGGAGTGCAGCTAGCCCAGACAGAGGAGGAGGAGGAGAAGGATCTGGGGGTGCTCATTGCAGGGTCAATGAAGAACTCGGCACAATGTAGGAAGGCAGCTGCAAAGTCCAACAAAATGCTGGGTTGCACTACAAGGGGTATATCCTCAAGGAGGGGGGGAAGGTGATTCTGCCACTGTATTGATAATTAGTTAGACCACACCTGGAGTACTGCATGCAGTACTGGCACCCGTATCTGAAGAGGGACATTAAGTTACTGGAGGGGGTGCAGCACAGGGCGACAAAGATGATCAAAGGGCTGGGGAACTTACCATATGAGAGGAAGCTGAGGGAGCTGAACATGTACTCACTGGAGGAGAGGAGGGACGGGGGGACATGATTGAAACCTTTAAGTACATGAAAGGAATAAACAAGACTGATATGGAGGGGCTGTTCAAAGTAAGGGAGAGGAGGGACACCTAGGGCCATGATATGAGACTGGAGGGAAGAAGGTTCAAGAGGGAGATGAGGAGACACTTTTTTCCAGAGAGGGTGGTAGCTGGGTGGAATATGTTACCGGCAGAAGTGGTATCCAGTAGAACACTGGACTGCTTCAAAAGGGGCTGGGACAGGGCAAGGGGGAGGGTCAATGGAGGGGAAGTGTGGGAGGGAGGTGCAGCTGCAGAATAAGGGGTGCTAGCTGCACATTCGAGCAGACTTGATAAACCTCTAGGCCTTTATCTGCTAGCAAATTTCGTATGTTCGTATTTTCATATTTTCGTATGCAGAATCTCTCAAGCTCTTTCAAATGTTTTAAGTTTCAAAGCTTTCAGCTTAGTGTCCTGCTTATCCACTGCTTCTTTCAGTGAAGTTTCACATTTCTTAAAATCCAGATGATCTTTAAATTATGCTAGGGAGGTGACCTTCGCTCCCAATTATGCCAGCACTTATTTGGGGGCTTGGGGAGGATGTGGTACTTTCTCCAGAAGCCAACATTTTTTGTGAGGCTTGACCTCTGGAAATGCTTTTAGATTATATATTTTTGATATGGAGAGGCAGTGAGGGAAGTTTGATTTTGTATCATTCCTACAGGAAAGTAATAATAATTTTAAATTTCATGTGGAACACATTCCTGTCTCTGTACATTTTTGGACGCAACTATATCTAAAGAAGAGAGTGTTTCACCCAGTATGGGTCTATATAGGAAAATTACAGATAGAAACAAGTCTGTTATTAACATCTAGTTGTCATCGACACAATACATATTTGACAATATTCCTGAAGCACAGTTTTAGAGTAAGAAGGAATTGTTCTTCTACTGAGTCTTTGATGCTAGCTCAGAGGAGATGCAATGGATGTTTTGGAATGAGGTTATAGGCTGGATTTGGTGACACAAGCAAGAGAAAATACAAGGCAACAAAACAGAGGAATTTTGGCATATCGTATAGACATCAGGAACAGAGCAATACACTCAACTTTATCACCACCTATAATACCCAATCGAATCAGGTCACAGATGTGTTACGAAAACTCTGCAGTATATTACAATCTGAGCCATTGTTGGGTTGAGAGGTAGATAGTTTACCCTGTATGGTGTTCCTTAGGGGTTCCAGTCTGGCAGAAAAAATTGTTTCATTCGTTACAACCTACTCCACCTACGAGAACAACCTGGTTACCTAGTCCCAATAAGGGTACGCACCGCTGTGGACACTGTACATATTGTAAGTGTGTCTTTAAAACAGACACAGTCACTAGTGTGAATACTTCTAAATGTTTTGCTATCAGGCAATTCATTAATTGTTCTACAGTGGGGGTTGTATACATTGCAGTATGTAAATGCAATGCATTGTATGTGGGAAAAACTTCCAGGATGTTTAAGTTATGAATTGGGGGATATCTGAGTTTATTAGAAATTGTGACAAGACAAATGCACTATACAGACACATCCAGGAAAACCTTAATCATGGGGAACACTCATTCATCTTTTATAGGGTAAAACAAGAGGTGCTGGTAAGAGGGGGTGATTTGAGAACCTAATACTGAGAAGGAGGCCTCTGGATTTATCATCTGGGGGTGTTGAAGCATCCAAAACTGAATGATTCATGTAATATTGCACCTTTCCATAGAAGATAAGACCATATTAATTTTTGGAATTTTTGGGAATATATATGTGTGTGCATATTATTTAACCCCTGTGACCTTTCAGTGATCTAATTAGTTGTTGTATGATTTTTTTTGGTATTTACTGTTATTGGTATGAACTGATGATTGCATACAGAAATTTTAATAGTGAGTATGTTATTTGATTCCTGTATTTCCTGTGTATTTTTAACATTTTATAATTCCTGTTTTTGTCCCTCTTTAATAGAAAATACAGATTGATTTTTTATGTGAAGCACAAGAGTGCATTGGTGCTCCATATTATAAGAATACCAGTTGATTCCACCAACTTTCGTCTATAAAAAAAATTCCCCGCCACCTGAAGACAGGTCTTTTCAATTTGTAATATAAAAATAGCAATCAGCATTTCTGTGTCCTAAGCTGCTGTTTATTAGAATTGTCTCAATGTGGCACACACATGTTTTTTAACATTTTATATTGCATGTTGCCAACACTAATATATAACATGGGAAGGGAGCTGCTTGACTGCTGATATCGTAACATTTAAGTTTTAAATTTATTTGGTTGCACACTGATTATTTCTTTCCGAGCACAATGCCACTTTAATGTTATCATTTAAAATTCAATGTGACAATAACTGGTACCCCACCCCACATCAGTGAACTGTTCATCTAAGGGACTGGAAGAATAGGGAATTCTATTTTTCTGAATTGCCTGGTCACCTGCAGAAGCTTGTTATGGCTGAACTTCCTTGGTGCTGATCTTCCAGTGGAGCCTGGATCACTGCTGACTCTGCCCTGATTTTTCTCCCACTCGCGGTCCCCTGCCCCGGCACTGTTTAAATGGACTTGGTTCCCTTTAGGCTCCGCCCAACTGCCATAAACTGGGACTGTATAGATTGAGTTTAATCATTCTTAATGAGGGCCAGACATCATGGTTTACTAATAGGAGCAGGTGTCTTACAGCTTATCTGTAGTTGTCTTTTTCCACATGTCTGAATTAAGTTGTAACTGTAGAGATAGAAACTGACTATTGTTTCAGGGCAGCCTGACCTCAGGAGGACCTTTAGGGAGGCAATATAGTGCAGTGGTTTAAGGCTCTGAGCTACAAATCTGGAGACCTGGGTTTGAATCCCACAGTCCCCACTTGCATACTGTGTAACCCTAAGCAAGTCACTTAACTTCCCTGTGCTCCCAGGTTGCATCTGTAAACAAGCTTTCAGCTTAGTGTGTCTCATCTGATTAAACAACTGGGGGGGGGGAGGAGTTGCCAACTGCGCAGGAGTTTTACTGGTAGGCTACAGCTGTGTCTCTATGTCTTACAGACTTCCAGCATCTGTATTGCTTCTTTCATATGCACTAAGCTGATTCTTTGTAAATAGAAACTGATTACTCTCTAAGTGTGGCTAGACCCTGAAAAGTGGTGGCCTTGAATTTATTGCCCTGGTAACTGGGATCTGGAGATAATTACTTTTCACTCAATAGCTGAGTGTTTTAGCCTTATAGACCTTAAGAATTGCTTCCCTATTGTTGGACCCCTCTTCCCGTGACCTGTTACTGCCGTTATATCTCTGGGGTTAATCTAAGCTTCCTCCTCTTAACTGACCATCTTTAAGCTTTATTATGGCACTGGGTATGGTGCTGGCTTGTACTTACATACTTGTAGTCCTGGGCACAAACCAGGTGTTGCTCACTCTCAGACAGGACATGCGGCAGCACACAGATCCTCTGTACCCCCGTTTCTCATGTGTCTACCTCCAGGTCAGCTTTAACTCTACCCTCATCACCATATATGGGCTTAGAAAAGGGGTAAACTGCTATATGTTTATGGCATATCTCAGAGTCTGCAAATGTCAGATCTTCCTCCCCCCCTCCGTGGGTCACTCCTGAAATTCCTGCTGACCATTAAGTTGTTACTAGCTGCAGACATTGAATCTAACCCTGGCTCTCCATGTCATAATGTTTCTACTGTGTCACCCTGTATGGCTGTATGGGCTAATGCCAAAGGTCTGAAGCTAGTCCACATGAATATTAATAGCCTCAGATCTAAAATGCATGAAACTGAGGCATGGGTAAACATGTACTCCCCTGACATAGTTGCCATTTCTGAAACCTGGCTCAAGCCTAGCATCCTAATGCATGAGGTTGAGCTCCAGATGTTTAAGTCCTTTAGACATGATAGATGTGATAGGAAGGGTGGTGGAGTTATTATCTATGTAAAAAACTCCCTAAATGCTTCCATGGTGGCAATGCCTGACCTTACTCACTCAGGTAGTGAGGCGGTGTTCATCGAAATGCTGCTTGGCAGGACTAAGCCCCTGCTGATATGTTGCATCTACAACCCACCTAAGACTGCAAAAGATGCCTTAAAGAGCCTTCTGGCTCTGATCCAGGGGCTACCTCAGTGGCAGAAAATAATCCTTGGTGACTTTAACCTCCACTGGGGTCAGCAAACCAGTAGTGACTTAAAATCCAGTTTGCTAGAGGCCAACCTGACCCAACTGATCCTAGAACCCACAAGGTTGAACATTAAGTCAGGAAACCACACCACATTAGACTGGATCCTCACTTCTAGCCCCAGTAGTTTCAAACTGGCTGGGACGTTTGTGGACTCCATAAGTGACTATGCCCCTATATTCAGTATTTGGAAAAATGACCATCCCAACCCGACACCCAGAATTCTTTGGGCTCGGGATTATTCCAATTTCAACACTTGCACCTTTCTCGAAACCCTGTTGGTGGTGGATTGGACTCAAATCAAGCTAGCCCCTAATCTGGACTCAGCCCTTGAATTCTTTATCAATAGTTTCCTCTTAGCCACTAATAAGCATGCCCCCCAAAACAAATCAGTGTCACGGGGCAACAATCAAGGTGGCTGTCCCGAGACCTAAAAAAACAAATGAGGGTGCGAGACAGAGCCTGGGGTAAATGCAAATCTACAAATCTGCCCAGGGATTGGGTGGAATACAGAAAATTGAGAAACAAGTGTAACAAGCATTTGTCAATGCCGAACGTTCGATTGCAGGTGTTTGCAGTGGTGTTTGGCATGTATGGTGCTTTACCCTAATGCCCTGTGCGATTGCTGGTATTTGCACAATAAATTGTCAGCATGACCTTTTGTTACCCCCATTGTGCTACATAGGTGAAACATGTTTTGGGCAGGATGTGAAAATGACAGCTGTACTGCTCATAAGGAGGTGTGGTAAACAGCAACGCTGGAAAATCTGGAGGAAATATTGAAAATTCGCAAACCTAGGAGCGTGTGTGGAACTGTGCAATGCACGCTGGTAAAACAGTGATTGTTAGAATTTTTTCATTGAAATTGTCAACATTGGCAGTTTAAAAACCTCTGCTAATGAACAGTGACACTGTGATTTTCTTAATGTGTCCCATACACTGAGTTCCGCACACCGACTGTGCCATTGTGCGCTACATGGGTGGAAACACATTTTGGGCAAGATTGAAAAATGACAGCTGCAGTGCTCATAAGGAGGTGTGGTAAAATGGCAATGTTGAAAATCTGGTGTGAAAATATTGAAAATGAAGAACTCATTAGATGTAGGAACTGCCCAACGAGACTCATAAAACAGTCATTTTTAGAAATTTTTTCACCAAATTTTCAGCACAGCCATTTTAAGACCCCTGCTCATGATCAGTGTCACTGTGATTTTCTTAATGTGTCCCATACATTGAGTTCGCACACCGACTGTGACATTGTGCGCTACATGGGCAGAAACACATTTTGGGCAGGATGTGACAAATGACAGCTGTATTGCTCATGAGGAGGTGTGGTAAAATGGCAGTGTTGAAAATCTGGAGTGAAATATTGAAAATTACATGAAACATATCTAGAACATGCGTAGAACTGCGCACCGCACTCAGTAAAACAGTCATTTTAGGAATTTTTCACCAAATTTTCAACATAGCCATTTTAAGACCTCTGCTCATGAACAGTGTCATTGTGATTTTCATAATGTGTTCCATACATTGATTTCGCACACCGACTGCGCCATTGTGCGCTACATGGGCAGAAACACGTCTTTGGGTGAGATGTGAAAAATGATAGCTTTACAGCTCCTAAGAAGGTGTGATAAAATGGCAATGTTGAAAATCTGGAGTGAAAATATTGAAAATTGTCGAACTTCTGAGCCTGTGTAGGAACTGCAATGCAGCGCCAGAAAACAGTCATTTTTTATTTTTGCACCAAATCTTCAACATGGGGTTTTGGGATTCATGAATGATGTCACTGTCATGGCGTTATTCAAGCGGTGATCATGCAGTGACTGTGCAGTGCCTGCGAAATCACCCTTCAGGCCCTAATAACACCATGACAGTGACATCATTCATGAGAAGGTGTCCCAAAACCCCATGTTGAAAATTTGTGCAAATATTCCCAAAATGACTGAGATATGCATATAGTTGAACCCCCCATCTAGCCCATTATACAGCTTACCGGCATTTCCTCAGTTCGCGGTTGCCTTTGAAGAGTGCAGGCGTGTTCCCGGTCCACCCAAGATCATCGCTCGGAGTCTGGAGGTAAGTATGGGGTGAGGGGTGGGAGGCTGGGCGCAGTGGGTGGGTGCGGTTGTGGGGGTTGGGAGACGCCACGGACAGTTTTTGTTTTACAGGTTTGAAAAAAAGACCCACGTGACGCTTGCCACACTGGGGTGGCTCCCAGCGTGGCAGAAGATGGCTGGGGCCGAGGAGCCGACGGGGTTGGGCACCCCCGCCGCAAACCACGCTGGGGCGCCAAGGAGCTGACGGGGAATTGGGCACCCTGTCTGCAAAATAAGCAACGCTTGCCATGCTGGGGTGGGCTCCCAGCGTGGCAGCAGGATGGCTTTAGGGGCCGTGGAGCCGATGGGGATTGGGCACCGTCCGGCAAGCAATATTTGCCATGCTGGAGTGGCTCCCAGCGTGGCACAAAGCTTTGGGGGTGGCGTGACAGACGGCATGGGGGAAGGTAGCGCGTGATGCGAGGGCAGCACTCAGTATGGCAGCGGTGTTTTTTTTGAAGCAGAGGAACACCGCTGTCACACTGAGCTGCTGCACCCATTGGTCAGGATCGCCACGCCTGCTCAAGGAGCAGTGCATTGGGTAGAGGCACCCCTAAGTGTGCTACTCTCCCAAAACGCTCTCATGCATGCGCAAGCGAACGTAAAATGAACTAAAATCTAAATGGCAATAACCCTAGAACCTACAAACAAAAACCTTGTGATCCTAAACATTTTTGTCCCAAATGAACTCTTTCCTAAAGGGGAACACCACCCATGAAAAATGTGACATAGTAGCAAATGGTGCTCTATACTAACCCACAAGATGCTGCTAATGTACTAAATGCATTCCTCATTGACCTGGACAAATTTAAAAATAATCCCTCTGGGTTCCCCCCTCCCCCCAGGATCGTTTACAAGAGCAAACCCCTTACCCTAATTTTCACTTCAAACTTGCAACTACAGTAAATCTGAGGTTCTGAAATTGCTAAGAAAAATCAAATCCTCTGGCTCTCCAGGGTATGACAAGCTGGAGCCCAGGCTTCTCAGAATCGCAGCCCACGTCATTGCCTTTCCAATCACTTGGCTCCTCAATAGAGTGCTGCTTGAAAGCAAAGTCCCCACAGTGTAGAAAGCTGCCCTGGTTACTCCTATCCCTAAAGATAGGGATATGGAGCTTGTTGAGAATTACAGACCAATATCCATCCTCTGCACTCTAAGTAAAATGTTAGAGAGGATTGTATACCAGCAGGTCCAGGAATACGTTGAACAGCACAATTTACTAACTGCACAGTAACTTGGTTTTAGAAAAAATTATGGTACCACCAAAGTTCTGATTAGCCTTACTGGGGATATCTTCTCGGCTCTAGATGATGGCCTTCTAACTGGTGCAGTCTTTATAGACCTCACCAAGGCATTCAGCTTGGTGAATCATCAGCTGCTCGTCACTAAACTAACATCTCTTGGTCTTGATCGTCTGTCTACTCAATGGTTCATGGATTACCTTGATGGCAGATCACAAATTGTCAGATAACATGGAGCTAAGTCCGACAAACACCCTATCACGGATGGTGTCCCACAGGGTTCAATACTGGGACCACCCCTGTTTTCCCTATTTATTAATAAGTTGCCTCAACACTGTGAGGGGGCCAAGGTGACCCTATATGTTGACGATGCCATGCTTTATAGGTCCTCCCAAGATGCTGTCCAATGAAAGCACCTTCTTGATTAAGACCTTGTTTCACTTGAGAATTGGTTTCTTACTAAGAAGTTAGTTCTAAATGGAAAAGACCAATGCCATGCTATTTGGCCCTAAAAGCCTGGGCCCAACCGACTCACATTTATTGCCCACAGCTCTTTCCAATCACTCAAAGATTAAAGAGGTCGACTGTATCAAATATCTAGGTGTATACTTGGACCAAGGTTGCTCCTTTAAGGGCCACATTAACCATATGACCAAGATACTCAACCAAACGTTAGATCTGTTATATCGCCTGAACCCTTTCCTCATTCATGCATCCAAATTCAAGATTTCCACTGGTATGCTCCTTCCCACCTTGTTATATGGGGCCTCTTTACTCATTCTGTAAGAAGCTTTGAAATGCAAAGGCTGAGAATCCTGTATCACAGGGTAGGATGCTTCACTGCAGGGGCCCCACCACTGGAGCATCACTGCAAGGTACTACTATCTTTAAGGTGGTCTTCCTGGAGGTAGATTATCATATCCTTCACTGTGGCTTGCTTTTAAGCTCCAGCAAAATATTATACCTCTCAGCCAAATAAACACGTTAGCTCTCAAAAAGAATGGAAGAACACTAAGGTCCTCTGGTCGCCAGCTTCTCCAAGTCCCCAGGGTAAGGACTTCCTAGGACTCCGGTCCTATGCTGCCTTCATCCAACCCATCTGGAACGATCTCCTAGTAGTCTCCAGGAATGTACCTCCTTTGGGGCTTCAAGAAGGGTCTTAAGGCCCACCTGTTGGAACTGAGTCTCTGCAACTGCTACCGCTGAGACTCAGCTGATTCCCTGCTGCCAATTTAACTTCACTGAGACTTGAATCTGATTGTGATTGTCTTGTGCATAATAGCACTTTTCCTGTTGATGTTGATTGTAATTGACCTGCCACTGTATCTTTAACTTTGTCGGTATGTCTGTATTGACTGTTAATTGTGAAATGACATGTATGCATTTTAATATGTTTTATAGATGTATGTAATTAATTCCGGGTTACCCCTGAAAAAGGGACTGTTTCGGTTTCAGTGGGCCTACCAGGTCTCCAAAATTGAAATAAAAATAAATAAATAAAATTCAATGTTTCAGTGTACGACCGGCCTCCCTGAGGAAATACGTATGCATGAAACCAGTCAGGGCTTTAGTTGAATGTACACTACTTTCTGGTTCCATGAGGTTTGTACATTCATTTTCTGAATGAATTAAAACTTATTCTACAGTTTCTGGTGTCAGTGCCATTGTTTTTTCTGTTTTTTTTTTCATTCGATTTTGAGACCTGGCATGACAGTGTGTGAAGCTGTTCTTAGCTTGCTTTTTAATGGTGTGCACACCCGCAAGCCTTCCTCCCATAGTGTCATAACCCATCCATGGATCTGCATGTCATCATGGGGTGGCAGTGGTATGCACCCCAAGACCCCCACCACAGTAACACAACCACCCATGGATCTGCATAACTCTGGGAGGGTGTATCCCAAGCTCTCCTCCCACAGTGCTACAGCCCATCCATAGATCTGCATGGTGCTGTGGGGGTGGCAGTGGTGTGTGCACCACAAAACCCTTACCACAGTAACACAGCCCACCCATGGATGTGCATGGCCCTGTGGGGTGGTGGGGGTGTATCCCAAGCCATCCTCCCACAGTGTTACAACCCATCCTTAGATCTGCTTAGCGCTGTGGGGGTGACAGTAGTGTGTGCACCCCAAGACGCCCTCCTACACTGTCACAGACTACCCATGATCTACATGACCCTGTGAAGGTGGCAGTGGTATGTGAACCTAAAGGTTTCCTCCCGCAGTGTCACACCACCCATGGATCTACATTGTCCTATAGGGCTGGCAGTAGTGGTGTGTGCACCCCAAGACCCCCTCCAGTAGTATGACAGCCCACACATGGATCTGCATCACTCTGTGGGGGTAGCAGGGGGTGTACCCCAAGCCATCCTTCTGTAGTGTCACACCCACCCATGAATTTGCATGTCCCTGTGGGGGTGGCCGGAGTGTACCCTAATTCTTCCTTCCACAGTGTCACAGCCCACCCAGGGATCTGCATGGCCCTATGGAGGTGGCAGGGGTATATGCACCCCAAGCCTCCCTCCTACAGTGTTGCAGCCCAGCCATGGATCTGCATGGCCCTGTGGGGGGTGGCAGTGGTGGCGGGTTCTTCCTAAGCCCAATCCCACAGTATGACAGCCCACCCATGATTTGCATGACTCTATGGAGGTGGTAGGGGTGCACCCAAGCCCTCCTACCATAGTGTTATGACCCACCCATGGATCTGTATGGCTATATGGAGGTGGCAATGGTGTGTGCACCACAAGTCTCCCTCCCACAATGTTACAGCCCATCCATTGATCTGCATAGCCCTGTGTGGGTGGCAGTGGTGTGTGCACCCCAAGCCTCCCTACCACTGTATCACAGCCACCCATGTATCTGCTGCATTCCCTCTGGGGGACTTGGCCCAGCAGAGAGCTTGCTGTGAAGAGTAAGGATGTTGTCCCCCCACTCCCAGCCACAAAGCACTGCTGCTAGTGGCACCCCCAACTATGGGCTGCCAGACAGCTAGCAGAAATTCCAACTCATTCCTGAACTAAGGTGGAAGAGATGGTAGCAGGAAACACTTGAGCTTAGTGTTTAGGCCCTTTCCCTCCGTTCTTTGTAAACTAAAGATGGAAGCGTTTATTACTGCTGCAACTATTGTTTTTTTTTCAGCAGTTGATCCTACTAATGCGTGCTTATCAAAACACAGCCAACAGGAAGATGCCTAATGTGCTCAGTAACTTATTTTAAAAATGTTTATTCAGTCATAATTCACTGAGATAAGATAATCATATTCCCCTGAACTTCCCATTAAAGTTAATTTTTTTTCCCTGCTTTGAAATGCTCAAGCCTCCCCAATCATATTCTGCATTTGCTTCTACCCTTCTCACTTCTTTGTTTTCATTTTTTAAATCATGCCCAAGAAGAACAACTGCAATAGCCTACAATTAGTAACTAGAGTAACATAAACGACAGCATGGCACTAACAGTATATGACGCCAAAAGGAAGTGAGTATTGTTTTCTAATTTGAAATGGTCTGTGCAGGTCCTTAGTCATCAGCAGCACCAGTCAGCTCAGCATGACAACTAACTGTGCAATGCACTGGCACCAGTCCAGAACATCCCGTAACAGCATTCTAATTAACTTTAATAGACACAAAACTTTCAACGTTCCTGGCTTTAGTCCCCACCGGCTAACTACCATCATGGCTGACAGTGCTCAATATTCTTTCTGAATGCACACTGTTTGGCAGAAATTATAAGTGAAAACTCTGCACTGCAGTTAATACCAGCCAGGGGGTATCTGGTTCCCAATGTAGTTAATGCTGGTCTGGGGGGTTACCTGGTTCCAACTGTAGTTAATGCTGGTTAGGGGGGTACCTGGTTCCCACTGTAGTTAATGCTGGTTAGGGGGGGTACCTGGTTCCCACTGTAGTTAATGCTGGCTGAAGGGACCTGGTTCCCACTGTAGTTAAGGCTGGCCTGGAGGGGTACCTGGTTCCTACTGTAGTTAATGCTGGCCAGGGGGACCTGGGTCCCACTGTAGTTCATGCTGGCTGGGGGGGGTACCTGGTTCCCACTGTAGTTAATGCTGGTCGGGGGGTACCTGGTTCCCACTGTAGTTAATGCTGGCCGTGGAGACCTAGTTCCCACTGTAGTTAATGCTGGCCAGGGGGTACCTGGTTCCCACTGTAGTCAGTGCTGGCCGGGAGCACCTGGTTCCCACTGTAGTTAATGCTGGATGGGGTACCTGGTTCCACTGTACTTAATGCTGGCTGGGGATCTGTTCCCACTGTAGTTAATGCTGGTCAGGGGACCTGGTCCCACTGTAGTTAATGTCAGACAGAGTGTGCTCAGTTTCCACTGTAATTAAAGGCACATGGAGTGTGCCTGGTTCTCATTGTAGTTAATGACAGATGGAGTGTGCCCTGTTCCAACTGTAGTTAGTGCCAGACAGAGTGTGCCCTGTTCCCAATGTAGTTAATGCCAGATGGAGTGTTCCCAGTTCCCAATGTAGTTAGTGCCAGAGTGTACCCTGTCCCCACTGTAGTTAATGCCAGACAGAGTGTGCCCTGTTCCCACTGTAGTTAATGCCAGACAGAGTGTGCCATATTCCCAGTGTAGTTAGTGCCAGACAGAGTGTGACTGGTTCCTACTGTAGTTAGTGCCAGATGGAGTGTGCCCTGTTCTCACTTTAGTTAATGCCAGGTGGAGTGCATCTGGTCCCCACTATAGTTAATGCCAGACAGAGTGTGTCTGGTTCCCACTGTAGTTAATGCCAGAGAGAGTGTGTGCTGTGTTCCCAAGGTAGTTAATGCCAGACAGAGTGTGCCTTGTTCCCATTGTAGTCAACAGCACACGGAGTGTGCCCTGTTCCTACTGTAGTTAATGCCAGATGGAATGTGCCCTGTTCCCACTGTAGTTAACTGCAGACAGAGTGTGCTGTGTGCTGTGTTCTCACTGTGGTCAATGCCAAACAGAGTGTTCCCTGTTCACACTGTAATTAATACCATGCAAAGTGTGCCGCAGGCAGAGTGTGCCCTATTCCCTCTGTAGGTAATGCCAGACAGAGTTTTGCTTGTTCCCGCTGTAGTTAATGCCAGATGGAGTGTACCCTGTTCCCACTGTAGTTAATGCCAGGCAGAGTGTGCCCTGTTCCTACTATAGTTAGTGCCATACAGAGTGTGCACTGCTCCCACTGTAGCTAATGCCAAATGGAGTGTGCACTGTTCCCACTGTAGTTAATGCCAGAGTGTGCTGTGTTCCCACTGTAGTTAATTCCAGAGAGAGTGTGCCCACCCCAGTGTACTTAATGCCAGATGTAGTGTGTCCTGTTCCCACTGTAGTTAACGCCAGACAGAGTGTACCCTGTTCCCACCGTAGTTAATGCCAGATGGAGTGCGCCGTGTTCCCACTGCAGTTAATGCCAGAAAGAATGTGCCCTGTTCCCACTGTAACTAAAGTCAGAGTGTGCTCTGTTCCCACTGTAGTTAATGCCAGATAGAGTGTTCCATGTTCCCACTGTGTTTAATGCCAGACAGAGTGTGTCCAGTTCCCAGTGTAGTTAATGACAGATGTAGTGTGTCCTGTTCCCACTGTTGTTATTGCCAGAGTGTGCCCAGTTCTCACTGTAGTTAATGCCAGATGAAGTGTGATGTGTTCCCACTGTAGTTAATGCCAGACAGAGTGTGCCCTGTTCCCACTGTAGTTAGTGCCAGACAGAGTGTGACTGATTCCCAGTGTAGTTAATGCCACATATAGAGTGTCATGTTCCCACTATAGTTAATGCCACATATAGTGTGTCATGTTCCCACTATAGTTAATGCTAAACATAGTGTGCCCTGTTCTCACTGTAGTTAATGCCAGATAGAGTGTGCCTGGTTCTAACTGTAGTTAATGCGAGACAGAGTGTGCCCGGTTTCACTGTAGTTAATGCCAGACAAAGTGTGCCCTGTTCCCACTGTTGTTAATGTAATATGGAGTGTGCCCTGTTTCCACTGTAGTTAATGCCAGAATGTGCCCTGTTCCCACTGTAGTTAGTGTCTGACAGAGTGTGCACTGCTCCCACTGTAGCTAATGCCAAATGGAGTGTGAGCTGTTCCCACTGTAGTTAATGCCAGACAGAGTGTGCTGTGTTCCCACTGTAGTTAATGCCAGAGAGAGTGTGCCCGATTCTCAGTGTACTTAATGCCAGACACAGTGTGTCCTCTTCCCACTGTAGTTAATGCCAGACGTAGTGTGTCCTGTTCCCACTGTAGTTAATGCCAGACAGAGTGTGCCCTGTTCCCACTGTAGTTAGGGTCAGACAGAGTGTGCCCTGTTCCCACTGTAGTTAATGCCAGAGAGAGTGTGCCTGATTCCCAGTGTACTTAATGCCAGATGTAGCATGTCCTGTTCCCACTGTAATTAATGCCAGACAGGGTGTGCCCTGTTCCCACTTTATGTAATGCCAGATGGAGTGTGCCCAATTCCCAGTGTGGTTAATGCCAGATGTAGTATGTCCTGATTCCACTGTAGTTAATGCCAGATAGAGTGTGTCTGGTTCTCACTGTAGTTAATGCCAGACAAAGTGTGCCCTGTTCCCACTGTAGTTAATGCCATATGGAGTGTGCCCTGTTCCCACTGTAGTTAATGCCAGACAGAGTGTGCCCTGTTCCCACTGTAGTTAGTGTCAGACAGAGTGTGCACTGCTCCCACTGTAGCTAATGTCAAATGGAGTGTGCACTGTTCCCACTGTAGTTAATGCCAGACAGAGTGTGCCCGATTCCCAGTGTACTTAATGCCAGACATAGTGTGTCCTGTTCCCACTGTAGTTAATGCCAGAGTGTGCCCTGTTCCCACTTTATGTAATGCCAGATGGAGTGTGCTCAATTCCCAGTGTGGTTAATGCCAGATGTAGTATGTCCTGTTCCCACTGTAGTTAATGCCAAATGGAGTGGCCTTGTTCCCACTGTAGTTAATGCCAGAAAGAATTTGCCTTGTTCTCACTGTAATTAAAGCCAGAGTGTGCCCTGTTCCCACTATAGTTAATGCCAGACAGAGTGTGCCCTGTTCCCACTGTAGTTAATGCCAGACAGAGTGTGCCCTGTTCCCACTGTAGTTAATGCCAGACAGAGTGTGCTGTATTCCCACTGTAGTTAATTCCAGAGAGTGTGCCTGATTCCCAGTGTACTTAATGCCAGAAGTAGTGTGTCCTGTTCCCACTGTAGTTAATGTGAGACAGAGTGTGCCCTGTTCCCACTGTAGTTAATGCCAGATGGAGTGTTCCCTGTTCCCACTGTAGTTAATGCCAGAGTGTGCCCAATTCCCAGTGTAGTTAATACCAGATGTAGTGTGTCCTGTTCCCACTGTTGTTATTGCCAGACAGAGTGTGCACAGTTCTCAAAGCTAATGCCAGATGAAGTGGGATGTGTTCCCACTGTAGTTAATGCCAGACAGAGTGTGCCCTGTTCCCACTGTAGTTAATGCCAGACAGAGTGTGCTGTGTTCCCACTGTAGTTAATGCCAGACAGAGTGTGCTGTGTTCCCACTGTAGTTAATACCAGAGAGTGTGCCTGATTCCCAGTGTACTTAATGCCAGAAGTAGTGTGTCCTGTTTCCACTGTAGTTAATGTGAGACAGTGTGCCCTGTTCCCACTGTAGTTAATGCCAGATGGAGTGTTCCCTGTTCCCACTGTAGTTAATGCCAGACAGAGTGTGCCCAATTCCCAGTGTAGTTAATACCAGATGTAGTGTGTCCTGTTCCCACTGTTGTTATTGCCAGACAGAGTGTGCACAGTTCTCAAAGCTAATGCCAGATGAAGTGGGATGTGTTCCCACTGTAGTTAATGCCAGACAGAGTGTGCCCTGTTCCCACTGTAGTTAATGCCAGACAGAGTGTGCTGTGTTCCCACTGTAGTTAATGCCAGACAGAGTGTGCTGTGTTCCCACTGTAGTTAATGCCAGAGAGTGTGCCTGATTCCCAGTGTACTTAATGCCAGAAGTAGTGTGTCCTGTTTCCACTGTAGTTAATGTGAGACAGAGTGTGCCCTGTTCCCACTGTAGTTAATGCCAGATGGAGTGTTCCCTGTTCCCACTGTAGTTAATGCCAGACAGAGTGTGCCCAATTCCCAGTGTAGTTAATACCAGATGTAGTGTGTCCTGTTCCCACTGTTGTTATTGCCAGACAGAGTGTGCACAGTTCTCAAAGTTAATGCCAGATGAAGTGGGATGTGTTCCCACTGTAGTTAATGCCAGACAGAGTGTGCCCTGTTCCCACTGTAGTTAGTGCCGTACAGAGTGTGACTGATTCCCAGTGTAGTTAATGCCAGATATAGTGTGTCCTGTTCCCACTATGGTTAATGCCAGACAGAGTGTGCCCTGTTCTCACTGTAGTTAATGACAGGCAGAATGTGCCCAGTTCTCACTGTAGTTAATGCCAGACAGAGCGTGACCAGTTCCCACTGTAGTTAATGCCAGATGGAGTGTGCTCTGTTACCACTGTAATTAATGCCACATGGAGTGTGCCCTGTTACCACTGTAATTAATGCCAAATGGAGTGTGCCCTGTTACCACTGTAATTAATGCCAAATGGAGTGTGCCCTGTTACCACTGTAATTAATGCCAGATGGAGTGTGCCCTGTTACCACTGTAATTAATGCCAGATGGAGTGTGCCCTGTTATCACTGTAATTAATGCCAGATGGAGTGTGCCCTGTTATCACTGTAATTAATGCCAGATGGAGTGTGCCCTGTTACCACTGTAATTAATGCCAGATGGAGTGTGCCCTGTTACCACTGTAATTAATGCCAGATGGAGCGTGCCCTGTTACCACTGTAATTAATGCCAGATGGAGTGTGCCCTGTTACCACTTTATGTAATGCCAAATGGAGTGTGCCCAATTCCCAGTGTGGTTAATGCCAGATGTAGTATGTCCTGTTTCCACTGTAGTTAATGCCAGACAGAGTGTGCCTGGTTCTCACTGTAGTTAATGCCAGACAAAGTGTGCCCTGTTCCCACTGTAGTTAATGCCAGATGGAGTGTGCCCTGTTCCCACTGTAGTTAATGCCAGAGTGTGCCCTGTTCCCACTGTAGTTAGTGTCAGACAGAGTGTGCACTGCTCCCACTGTAGCTAATGCCAAATGGAATGTGCGCTGTTCCCACTGTAGTTAATGCCAGACAGAGTGTGCCCGATTCCCAGTGTACTTAATGCCAGATGTAGTGTGTCCTGTTCCCACTGTAGTTAATGCCAGAGTGTGCCCTGTTCCCACTTTATGTAATGCCAGATGGAGTGTGCTCAATTCCCAGTGTGGTTAATGCCAGATGTAGTATGTCCTGTTCCCACTGTAGTTAATGCCAAATGGAGTGGCCTTGTTCCCACTGTAGTTAATGCCAGAAAGAATTTGCCTTGTTCTCACTGTAATTAAAGCCAGAGTGTGCCCTGTTCCCACTATAGTTAATGCCAGACAGAGAGTGTCCTGTTCCCACTGTAGTTAATGCCAGACAGAGTGTGCTGTGTTCCCACTGTAGTTAATTCCAGAGAGTGTGCCTGATTCCCAGTGTACTTAATGCCAGAAGTAGTGTGTCCTGTTTCCACTGTTGTTAATGTGAGACAGAGTGTGCCCTGTTCCCACTGTAGTTAATGCCAGATGGAGTGTTCCCTGTTCCCACTGTAGTTAATGCTAGACAGAGTGTGCTGTGTTCCCACTGTAGTTAATGCCAGAAAGAATGTGCCCTGCTCCCACTGTAATTAAAGCCAGAGTGTGCTCTGTTCCCACTGTAGTTAATGCCAGATAGAGTGTTCCCTGTTCCCACTGTGGTTAATGCCAGACAGAGTGTGCCCAATTCCCAGTGTAGTTAATACCAGATATAGTGTGTCCTGTTCCCACTGTTGTTATTGCCAGACAGAGTGTGCACAGTTCTCAAAGTTAATGCCAGATGAAGTGGGATGTGTTCCCACTGTAGTTAATGCCAGACAGAGTGTGCCCTGTTCCCACTGTAGTTAGTGCCGTACAGAGTGTGACTGATTCCCAGTGTAGTTAATGCCAGATATAGTGTGTCCTGTTCCCACTATGGTTAATGCCAGACAGAGTGTGCCCAGTTCTCACTGTAGTTAATGACAGACAGAATGTGCCCAGTTCTCACTGTAGTTAATGACAGACAGAGCGTGCCCAGTTCCCACTGTAGTTAATGCCAGATAGAGTGTTTCCAGTTCCCAGTGTAGTTAATGCCAAACAGAGTGTGCCCTGTTCCCACTGTAATTAATGCCAAATGGAGTGTGCTCTGTTACCACTGTAATTAATGCCAAATGGAGTGTGCCCTGTTACCACTGTAATTAATGCCAAATGGAGTGTGCCCTGTTACCACTGTAATTAATGCCAGATGGAGTGTGCCCTGTTACCACTGTAATTAATGCCAGATGGAATGTGCCCTGTTACCACTGTAATTAATGCCAGATGGAGTGTGCCCTGTTATCACTGTAATTAATGCCAGATGGAGTGTGCCCTGTTATCACTGTAATTAATGCCAGATGGAGTGTGCCCTGTTACCACTGTAATTAATGCCAGATGGAGTGTGCCCTGTTATCACTGTAATTAATGCCAGATGGAGTGTGCCCTGTTATCACTGTAATTAATGCCAGATGGAGTGTGCCCTGTTATCACTGTAATTAATGCCAGATGGAGTGTGCCCTGTTATCACTGTAATTAATGCCAGAGTGTGCCTGATTCCCAGTGTATTTAATGCCAGATGTAGTGTGTTCTGTTCCCACTGTAGTTAATACCAGAGAGAGAGTGTGCCCGGTTCTCACTGTAGTTAATGCCAGATGGAGTGTTTCCCTGGTTCCCACTGTAGTCAATGCCAGTCAGAGGTGCCGTGTTCCCTCTGTAGTTAATGGCAGATGGAGGTGCCCCATTCCTACTGTACCAACAGCTGTTACAGCAGGCAGCATGATCCGAACTGTCTGTTGGTGGCTGGCCATGAATCTGAGCAGAGAGTCTGTGCCATTCGCCATCAGGGGAGTTGTGGATACTGCAGGCATGGTGCCAAGATGGTGTCAGAACTGGCAGGAATGAGTGTGTGGCATGGGAATTTGAACTTGTCAGCTTGAACATGCAATGGGGTCCACAGGGCACCAGAGCATTTGTACATGATGCTGGTATGGAGATTGGGGTGAGGGAACCAGTAGTGCCTGTTTCCACTGTAGTTAATGCAAGATGGAGTGTGCTCTGTTCCCACTGTAGTTAATGCCAGATGTGATAAAATACCGTGGGGTGTTCGGGGTCATGGGGACCCATAGCCACCAGGACATTTGTGATAAAATATCAGTGAGGTGTTCAGGGGTGGGGTGACCACAAGCCAACAGAGCATTTGTGATAAAATACTGGCAGGGGTTGGGGGACCTCTAGCCACCAGGGAATTTGTGAAATACTGATGGTTTATTCGTGGAGGGGTGTGGGTGTCCCCTAGTTACCAGAGGATTTGTGATCAAATATCAGCAGGATGTTTTGGACAAGTGTGATAACTAGCCACCAATATGTTTGTGAAATAATACCAATGGGGTGTTCAGGGGTGGTAAGGCCAAGGATAGCCACCCAGCCCATAAGACCTGGTTTGGGAGGTGGTAAATAGCACAGCACTAACGGCTACTTACCATCTCTCCAAACCTGTCATTATGTTGGTGCACCTATATGCAAGGTATTATAAGCTACTTTGCATTGGTGCACCGGCATGATGTAGCCTGTTCCAACTGAAGCTGTACTTTGCTAACCATGCCATCCAATATGAGATTTTGCAATCTTTCCCTGCTTTTGGGGTGCAAAAGTGTTGTTAGCGAGTCACAGTTAATGATCACTATTGCCATTTCAGGATCCCAGCTCTAGCATTTCCATAGTAGTCCATGCCCCCACCCCAATTGCCTATATTTACAATGTTATTGCATTCCCCAGTGTCTAGTGGTCCCCTCCCCCAAACACCCATGCATTATAATATGAAATATTTCCTGAGTGTCTTGTGGCCCCCCAACCCCCAATTGCCACTGCTTTCCAATAAGAAATATTCCCTTGTGTCTAGTGGACCCCTTTCCCTGAACACCCATGCTTTATAATATTACATTGTTCCCTGGTTTCTAGTGGACCCCCACCTTACCTGGACTGAGTGATATCACCCACCTATAAGTACCCCTCGCCCCTGCTTATCCTTGAATACTAGTTCAATATCAACATATGGGCAACCAGCAGAGCTTTCCACTCACCGCCTGCCATCTGCCATCCGAATGACAAGGAGCATGAGCATGAGTATGATAGAAACAGGTGTTTCAACAGTAGTCGCGATCATGCTCATTAACATTCAGACAGCGGCCAGCCAAGGAGTTGAGCAGAGGACTGTGTTGGTTGCCCAACTATTGATGTTGAATAAGTGACCAGGGTGAGAGGGACTGCCAGCCTGGGGTCCTTGTTGGGTGAGCCTGTGGGGGAGGCATCACTTACTGGGTGATCCACTAGACACCAGGGAAATATGTCATATTATAAAGCAGTGGTGATCGGGGGAAGGATTCCACTAGACACCAGGGAAATATGTCATATTATAAAGCAGTGGTGATCGGGGGGAAGGATTCCACTAGACACTAGGGAAATATATCATATTATAAAGCAGTGGTGATCGGGGGGAAGGATTCCACTAGACACTAGGGAAATATTGATTATTGAAATGATTGGGGTGGGGACCACTGGACACCAGGGAACCTTTATTATTATGAGGCATTAACAATTGTGTGTGTGTGTGTGGGTGGGTGGGTGGGGGGTGAGGGGCTCTGCACAGCTGTAGCACCCAGTTAAGGGCAGGGTTTTGGTGGTGGTAAACAGCGATGCATTGGCGGCTGTTTAGTGCCACTGAAATCTAATCATGTTCTGTTGTGCCCATTATGAATGAGGGATCCTCATTGTATAGGTGCAGCGGTATATTTTATGCGCTCACGTTGCCGGTTTAGTGTGGTGCTCCAGGGGCCCCTGAATATGGCCCTGCCCAGAGTGTGTGCACTATTCACAGTTAGTGTTTCACTAACCTGGTTAGTGCCATGCTAACCTTTTGACAAGGGGGGGCCTACGATTGTAATGAGTTCAATGAGAGACATAGATGACCGTATTATGACAGCCACAGTCAAACATGAACAGGGAGCGAGGAGGAGGGGGGGCATACCTCCAGCTTCACGGACAAACTTAAAAACAAAGTCCCTTTTCAAAGTCAAAAAAATATACAGAACCACAGATTCTCTCCCTTTTCTTCGTCCAACTGTACAAGAAGCAAAAGCAGCACCACGACCTATTGGGCAAACAATAGAGCAGCACTATTTTTTTAATATGTATACCTACTCAGTAAAAAATGACTAAAAAAATTGTAAACATATTTTTTTATCTATTTTTGATTTCATTTTACAAAGGAGCCATTATATAATAGGAATAATGCACTCCAGGGTGGGTGTTATGCCGAGATAACATCCCATCTCGGGTGTCGGATGCACCCGGCCTGCGGCCTTGTGCCCAACGACCCGAGACAGGATGTTATCCCAGCACAACACCCACCCAGTCATGCATTATTCCTTTATTATGCAACACCACTGCAGTGTAATTTGCTAATGGGTTACTCAGAGAAAAGTACGTACACTGTATGATATTGTCATATTTACTTATGAATGTTTTTACCAGTTGTATGTTCTCTGAATCTCAATAAACTTGAGTTACAAAAAAGAAGATAAAGTTAGAACCAATGTTTCATGCATTAGTCTTTTTCAGAAATTATTTAGAAAGAAAAAGCATAGTTCTTGAAACATCAAATGTAACTTTTCTCTATTTTCAGTGTGCATTTATTTATTGCCGGTATTTATTGATGGATTTATGTATGCATGTATTTATTTCCAAATCTATTTTCACACCCCCTGCCCCCATGACCTCCTTTGGCTTTGGTCAACACTTCCTTCTGTCCATTGAGGCCCCTCGTAGATAGACCCCTAGGCACTTCTGGGGCTACCTGTGACACACCGCTGTGGTGCCCTCTCGGATCATGCCCCGAGGTTGGGCCTGTCATTCTGCTCCACAGCAGCTCTGCCCCACATCCAGCCACCCACAACAAACATGATGCCCAGAAGTGTACTCAGGAGCAAGGAGAGGAATGCCCATTGGTGGACATGAGGGGCAGGCAGGGCTACTGGCCAGTGGCTAGTGTTTCCCTTATTCTCTCTCCCTGGACGTGGCCATGAAGTGACAGCCAGAGTGTGTTCCCTGCATGTGCGGATTATGCTGATGCTGGCCGCATCCCAGCCCTTCCTGCATCAGCTGACCAACAACTGTGCCACCCGCTTTCAGCAGGTGGCGGTTAAATGGAGGTCATGCAAGTATCCCCCATCCAAAGGGAGGTGAGCAGTCCATCAGATATTCCATCCTGCTTGTCCCGTCCACACACAGTGACAAACTCACTCCAGAACTTCGAGCTGACCGGTGGCGCAGGGCAGAGGCACCAATGCCACACCTTCTGCCATGCTGGTGACTCAGGTTTGAGGTTCACTTGGGTTGGCCGGGGAGGAGGACTGAGCATCCCAGTGGATGCCTCCTCCTCTGGGAAGGAGGGAGGAGGGAAGGAAGGCTGCTCCACTTCAATATCACCACCTAACTGACCATAGATGGTGGTACAAGTTGGAGCATCAGTTCCAGGTGGGGACACTCCCTGATGGAAGACGCCAGCACGCCCTCTGATGTGCGATCCAGCCATCACCTCCATGGAGCATCTGTAGGTTGGGGCATCAAGAACACTGGAAAATACTACCCACGGTAGGATGCCAAACTGCAGATGCCGGCAGACCTTGCACCACTTACTGGGCAAAGGGATCACCAGACTTAGCGTGGCACTGGAGGGGAGTTTGGGGGTCTCCTCAAAGGCCCTGACACAGGGGAAATCTTTGAGGACTGGGTGGCACCCGAGGTAAGTCCCAGAGACAGCAGGTGACAGGGTTGGGGATCTGCAAGGGTTGAAGGGGGCTCTTTGGTGGAGTGGGGGGGGGGACTCACTCCAGAACTCAGGTCACTTGTACCATAAGCTGGGTATCCAGTGATGATAGCGACTAAAAATGAGTGACTACAAAAACCACGACTCATTTTTAGTGCTATCATCATGAGCTACCCTGCAAGAGTAGCAATGGAATAGCGAACAGAGCGACCGGAAGGGGAGGGATAGGGAGATGGAGGGTAGGGATAGAAAGGAGGGTTTAGGTTGGGAGGATAGCCAGCTGCAGCTGAGCCAGCCCTGCAGTGTGGTGGTGAAGTTTGCTGGCTATGGTGCCGTAGGCACTGGGTTCGGGCCAGACCGGGGGAGAAAATGTTAACGCTGCCTGCAGCTGCCGGTTTTATATTTTTCCTGGACTGAGTTTTACCCCCTCCTTGACATGCACCCATCTGGAGTTGGTAATCTAAAAGTAGGTATGTGGGGGGGTGTGAGGGGGACACAGCCCCAAAAACACTAATTGTTCCCAGAGTGGGGTCACCGAGAATTGCATATCGCAGATATGTTTTTCAGCAATATACACACGCCATGACAGCAATCGCTTTTTGTGATCGCTATTATGACATGGAACCCGTGAGCCATAGTGCTTCTGCTGTGGTGACTGGCTGGCATTTCCATTTCAGTGTGCCTTTAATAAAACACTTTGTTTTGCTTGTAGAAAGCAACATACACATACAGCTTATGGTGCTATTCAGTATTGCAAATTACTAGCTTCACTCAGTGTAGTAACAAGATATAGTAACATAGATTTTGACGGCAGATAAGGACCACTTGGCCCATCTAGTCTGCCCATTTCCCTACCTACAGGATAGGCCGCAGATCCTAGTTAACCAACAGCCTATTTCTTCCTACCCCCCACAAGAATTGCCTTATGTCTGTCCCATGCATTCTTGAATTCTCCCACAGTTTTAGACCCCACAGCCTCCTCAGGAAGGCTGTTCCATGCATCTACTACCCTCTCTGTGAAATAATACTTCCTCACATTGCCCCTGAACCGTCCTCCTTCTATCTTTAAATTGTGTCCCCTTGTTCTTGCAAGTCTCTTTTTCTGAAAGATGCTACCCTCTTGGACTTTGTTGATTCCACTGAGGTACTTAAAAGTTTCTATCATGTCCTCCCTCTCCCTTCTTTCCTCAAGGGTATACATATTAAGCTCCTTTAGTCTCTCCTCATACGGCTTCTCTTGCAGACCCTGCACCATTTTAGTTGCCCTCCTCTCTGAACTGCCTCTATCCTGTCTATGTCCTTGTGGAGATGGGGTCTCCAGAACTGGACACAGTACTCCAGATGGGGTCTCACCAACTGTCTGTACAGAGGGATAACAACTTCCTGTTTTCTGCTGCTGATGCCTCTCCCTATACATCCCTGTATACCCCCAGCCCTCCCTACTGCCTTCTCACATTGCTTGCTAACCTTAAGGTCATCTGATATGATTACCCCCAGGTCCCTTTCCTTTTTTGTTGTTGTTACTACCTCCCCACCCATTGTGTATTCTTCCCCTGGGTTCTTGTTTCCCAGGTGCATTGTTTTGCACTTCTTTGCATTGAATCCTAGCTGCCATACTTCTGACCATTCCTCCAACCTTGCCAAGTCCCTTTTCACCCTTTCCACGCCTCCTTGTGTATCAACCCTGTTGCAGATCTTTGTGTCATCTGCAAAAAGGCATACTTTTCCTTCCAGTCCCTCTGCAATGTCACTGATGAAGACATTAAAAGGACTGGACCTAATACTGAACCTCATGGTAATTCTTACTCGTAACCCCTCTTTCAGAGTGGACCCATTTACAATTACCTTCTGTGTCCTGTTGTGCAGCCAATGTTTACCCAGGCTACAACCCTGGGACCCACTCCCAGGCTGGTTAATTTGACTATTAGTCTTTGTGTGGGACTGTGTCAAATGCCTTGCTAAAGTCTAGGTAGCTATGTCCACAGCCCTCCCTGGTCTACTACTTTGGTCACCCAGTCAAAGAAATCTATTAGACTGCCTGTCACAACCTTCCCACTGTGAACCCATGCTGCCTTGGGTCCTGTGCTCCACTGGCCTCTAGGTACTCAACTATTCTTTCCTTCAGAAGTGACTCCATCACTTTCCCTACCACAGAGGTCAGACTGACAGGTCTGTAGTTTCCTGCCTCTGTCTTGGTCCCACTTTTGTGAAGGGGAATCACATCCGCCTTCTCCCAGTCCTCGGGTACCACACCATCCTCCCATGATTTATTAAAAAGAGTAGCCAGTGGTTTCACTAGTTCATCCCTTAATTCTTTTAGAATTCTGGGGTGAATTCCATCAGGACCCATTGCTTTGTCCACCTTCAGTTTTAGGAGTTCTTGCATAACCCTTTCTTCTGTGAAAGGACTGGGATCGACTTCCTATCAAGAGTGCTTCTGTTAATTGGATTAGGCACTTCCCTCCTTTTGTGAATACTGAGCAGAAATATTCGTTCAGTATCCTGCTTTTCACTGTCCCCTCTGCCCCACCCACCGATCATTCTATTCAGCCTCACTATCCCTCCTTTGTCTTTCTAAGTCGCTGATACACCTATAAAGGTTTTATCCCTTTTAACTGAGTTGGCTATCTTTTCCTCAGTTTGGGCCTTTGCTATTCTGACTTCTCCCTGCTTCCTTCTGCCTTAACTGGTACAGCTCTCTGTCCTGCTCCTTCTGTGTTTCCTTATACTTCCAGAATGCTATCTTTTCTTCCTGACTTTCACAGCCACCTCTTTGAGAACCATAGTGGCTTTTTCTTTCATTTTGATTTGTTTATTTGCTTACATAAAGGCTTGTTGCCTCTGTGATGGCAGTTTTGATGATTCCACATTGTTGCTTCACATCTCCTTCTAGCCTGTTTGCTAGTGCTTTTCTGAGGCACTCTCCCCTCTTGCACAAGTCAGCCCTCCTAAAGTCCAGTACCCTCACTTTTGTATGGCTTGACTCTGTAGCTGAGTTTAACGTGAACTACACTGGTTTGATGGTCACTTGTCCCCAGATGGCAACCCACTTCTAGATCTGAGATCCTCTCACTGCCCCCGCTTGAGAGCACGAGGTTCAAGATTGCTCCCCTCACGAGTGGGTTCCGAAACTAGCTGTCTAAGGCCTGCCACCGTAGTGGGCATCAAGAATGGCCCTGCTCTTGGATGTGGCTGCAGCAAATGTGCTCAGTTAACATCTGGCATATTCAGGTCTCCCATCAACAGTATCTCCTTTCTCTGCCATTCTAAGAATGCCTTCTGTCTTTGGTTAAAGGAGAAAGTTCATGAACTATATTTGTCTTAGTTGGACAGTTCATGAAATACTTTATTTAATGAGTGTTGTTGCTCCTCTGAAGTGGACTGCAGTCCAGAGATATCGCTGACTATTTCAACTCCATATTGATACCACAGTACCACCATTTTTGGAAACTTGAATTTACTGACAGTCAAAGCTGTGGCTAACCACATTGCAGTCAGGCACAGTTTGATCATGATGACATCACAGAGTTAAAAAAATGGTGGCACGGTAGTATCGGTGTGTAGCAGGCATAGTCAGCTATATCTCGGCTGCTGCCTGCTGCTAGAGGAGCCCAAGATCTCATTTAAAAGAGAATAACGTGGACTCTTTTGTTTATAATTCTGTTTGTCACTTCTTGCCTGGTGGGGATATACCCCATAATCTGCCCATCTCCTGAAACTCCCTCATGTGGCATCCCCTACTGCATGGGGAGGTTTGTGACTTACCCTCACAGCAGGGCTCCTGGGGCTGAGAAGGACTGAGATCAATCTTTGATCCCCAACAAGCTGTCAGGGCATCATTTGAGCGGTGAGAGAGTCTAAGACTCTGCATCATGCTGCACAGCCGAGAAGTTTTTTTTGTTGTAGGTTACCCTGGAGGTGCAGACATGCAGTGACATCATGCGTGGTCATGCATGTTCCCACACAAAACCCACAGACATCCGCTGTCACCTCCCCCATCTGTGTGTCCCAGCCAGTGTACTTCCAGCCTCCGCTGAGAATCACTTGTGCATTGAGCACCACTGACCACCCCCTGGAGGAGGACAGCTGTCTTTGGGATGCTCATCCTACCTCCCCCGTTGGCCCTCTGATGTTCTGGGCTCATTCCTGAACCTGGGCGCCAGCGGTAGTGCTACCGCTGTGCCAGTGGGCTGGCGGATTAATATGAACTTGAAAATAATTGTTCCCCTTTAAGGAATGTTATGATAGGTGAAACATGGACATCAGAAAGGGAGTGTTATACTGAACTGCCACTGTAAACATTGGAGTTGGTTTGCCAGTTTAGATTTCTGCAGCACAGATAGCATTTTGAAATTTCCTCCAGTGCTCAAGCACTGCCCCTCAGGTCAGTTCTTGATATTCCCTCTGGTGCCCAGGAACTGACCTAAGGAGCTGAAGATTGTCTGGAGAAGGCAACAATAGCTGTCTGGTGATCCCTGATGTGGATGCCTGCAATGTGGCTAGATTTTAATTTTTTCCAGTTGTCAAGTGCCTTAACCAACACAATAGTTCATTAATCTCGCTTTCTCTCCCTTTACAGCTGTCATAATAGCTTGCTGGTTTCTGTGGTGTGTCTGCAATGAGCACATATTTTGCAGGCAGCACCCAGCATACTCTGCATACTTCTGTCATCACAGTGGAAGTCATGTAGAGCCAGATAAGGAGTGTGGGTAAAGCATGATGGGATGTGGATGACAGCTTGTTACGTTTGTGCTATCAAAATAGTGCTCTGTTCTCAGAAACAACTTGTCCTGTGGAAAGGGGTGGAAATTCTATTACCCGTCTGTTTAGTATGTGTCGAATGTTTAGGGCCTGTAATCTTCTTTTCAAAAGTGGCCAGGAATAGTCTTAAACCCTACTGTATATACAAAGACTTCCCACCTAATGCTGTCTGCTGCACTCTGATGGTTAGTTAATGAATTACACATGATATACCACCAGATTTTATGTCAGACTGGATGATACATAGCACTTCTCAGACTGAAATTCCAACAAAAGGGCTACACCCTGCAGTGGGTGCTGTCAGTCAGAAACAGGCTAATGTGTGTGTTCTCAGTCAAAAAGAGTCTGTGTGCACAAAAACTGGGTACTCAACCCCAAAACACCACAAAATCTGTTGCTGTAATGAGCAAAGACTTTATTAAAGAGCTGCTGACACGTTCCGGTA
Organism: Neoceratodus forsteri; assembly: GCA_016271365.2. Classification (NCBI taxonomy): domain Eukaryota; kingdom Metazoa; phylum Chordata; order Ceratodontiformes; family Ceratodontidae; genus Neoceratodus; species Neoceratodus forsteri. The sequence goes on from JADMNL010000026.1 coordinate 220,587,487, forward strand.
AACTTTAACAAAACATGATATTCAGACACATTCCAGCGTGCATTTACCATTCGTTCTGTATTTCTCCTCCCTATTATTTATTATTGAGGGTCATCTGTATGAAAACAGGATTTCTGCTCCTGAACAGTTCACTACTCCTGCTGCTTTCTCCTTACCTGAAGTCACAGAGCACACAGAGCACTGCTTGTGACCTCACAGTTACTCCCATGGCAACAGACTGTGATGTCACAACAGAGGATTATGACTTGGAGTAGGGAGTAAGCTACAGGGGCAGATGAACTCAAAATAAACTCTACGGGACAACAATCATATATTCATACCCATTTCCTTAGTAATAAGTTATGGGGAGGAGAAATATATAAAATATAAATGGAATGCAAGCAGAATTGCACATAATTATTATGTTTTTTAAAGTTTTCTTTGAGGCATCAGTAGCTCTTTAAGGTGCCATACAAAAATTTAAAAAAGCGCCCTGACCTAACACATTTTACACACTCTGTGCTATATCAAAGACCGTCAATAAAGCACAGCGTGTGTGAAATGTGTTATGTGGTATATCTCTCCAAATGTTTGTCTCTCCATCCGGAGCAGTAATTAATTCTTGTCCCCGGATCCCCAGCCAGAAATAAATCGGACCACAGCTTTATCACTTTTGGATGCTCACTGGCAGTGTTTATTCTGTCATAGGCACAGACAATTTTGTTACATCCCAAATGATCATACATCTAACAATTCATATTTACAATTAGGACATAGGGAGGCAGTATAACGCAGTAATTTATGGCTCTGAGCTGCAAATCTGGTGACATCCAGCAGACCAGACCTGGGTTTGAATCCCACAGCTTCCACTTGCATACTGTGTGACTCTGAGCAAATCACTTAACTTCCTTGTGCTCCCAGGTCACTCCTGTAAAAAAGCTGTGAGCTTAGTGTGCTACTCCTGGTTAAATAACTAAAAAAAAAAAAATAACAGTCCCCATGGTCTTTTGGACGCAACAGTCCCATCTCCTTTCTTGTGTATCTTCATCCTGCTGTCTTCCTGTTTGTCGTGCTTCTCAGGGCCCGGACACCATGATCCCCCTTTCCGCCACCACCATCGGGTGCCCAATTACCCGGACCACTCCCCCATGTGTGGACACTGCGATCCACCACCTGGCTCTATGTCCTTCCCCCAGCCCCTTTACTCCCACGCCTGGGTCCTTTTTCCCAGCCTGTGGTACCTACTCCTCCCCCATCTGCCCCCGCTTTCCCTTTGCTCCCAAATCCTTCCCACTGCCTCATCTCCAGCCTGCAATGGAAGGTGGGCCCCTTGTGGGCTAGCCCTTCAGACTCCTCCTATTTATGTCCTCAACTATCTCCCCAAAGGGCCGTAGGAACAAACCCATACCAAACTCAGTGAGATGGACATTGTCCGATCTGTACACTGCTTCCTGATTAAACAAAATGTCCCTATGCCATATGTGAGTCCCCCCCATCTCAATCACTGCCCTGGCCACCTTCCTGTTCAGGCATTTTCTTGCTGCCTCCACTGCCTGGGGCTTCTTTGCCCCCCCTCCACACCCTCCGAGATGTAATCTTGGACCAGTCAATTACCACCCTGGGCCACCAGCTCTTCACCCTTTCGAGATCCACTATAATGGCCTTCATCAGGGATCCCCAGGGCATGGCCCCCAGGTTGTTACCCCCTAAATGGATGATAATACAGTCCAGACTGGCCCATCGCAACTGCAGCTCCTCTAACAAAGGCAACAGCTGTGGCCACCTCATGCCCCTCAGGCCCCTCCATCTCACTTTGGTGTGATCGATTCCCGGTCGCAGCTGCATACCCATCCTCATGGCCTCTGCAAATCTATCCGCCCAATAGATATAAGAGTGCCCAATGATCCAAACCTGCCTCTTGGAGCCTGCTGTGGGGACAAAAAAGGGGGATACCAGTTAGCCACCGTCAACACCTTACGTATCTTTTATAACAGTTTGATGCCCACCTCCCTACTCTCTTGACCTCCTTCTCCCCCGCTCCTGAAACAGCTGCTCCTAAAGCCGCCCCAATCTGGAATGAGTGAGGGGCAAACTCATTGGGGTCCTCACCCACAAACGCTAATGCCTTTTTCAGGACCGCCCCCACTTGAAACCTGTCACCAGGGACCCATCCCCATGCACAAATCAGGCCCTCTCTTCTCTCTGATCCTCCTCATAGGCCCACATCACAAGGACTGCACAGCACCTGCCGTCCCTTCTCTTAGCAGCTCCACAGTGGCCCCTTTCCCCTGCTGGTCTGTCTTTGACCTTGGTAGTAGAATTATTACCTTCTTCTCATCCAACCTCACACACTTCTCCTGCAGACCTGCCTCGGTCGTCCCTTTTCTGGGAGACACCATTTCACCGACCTGGAAAGCCCCCTTTGCCATGATGGTAAATATGGCCCTGAAAAGGCAGGCCTCATTTGCCAAATAGCAGACGAGGCCCACCTCCTGCAGGACATTTGAGAGAAGGGACCCCATCAGAGGCCTTATCCCATCCTGCTGTCTTCCCTGACCCCTCTGCCAGCCCGCCACCATCCATCTGATGGCCCAGCCACTCGTCACATCTACCCACCCCCAATCCATGCAAACCCAGCTGATTCCTGCTAGCTGGACCCCCATAGTGGTGTGTACTACTCCCTCCTCCTATTTTTTCACCATGTATTGCATTACCTCTTCTTCCTTGGCTGGTTCACCCATATCCCATCCCATTCTGGCCCTGAAGGTCTGAAAGCCTGCCCACACCTCTTATAAGCCCTCAAGGTGCCGGCTGCCGATGACCCTTTTTACAGAGCCCTGGTCTTCTCTCTCCAACTTCCCAAAGCCGATCCGGTACCCTGGTCCGGGTGAGCACGGCCTGTGGTGCCAGCTCTCGGAACCGCTCCATCTGAAAACGAGAAAGACAGTCAGCTACCTCATTCCAGGCTCCCTCAATGTGCTTCGCCCTAAAAGACAGGTTGAGCCACAGTCCCAATAAGATCATACCCCTCAGCATGACACCTACCAATTCCGTCCTGCCTGTCTGCGTATTGATCACTTTGACCACACCCTTGTTGTTGCACAAGAAAACTATGTGATGCCCTGCCATCCACGGACCCCATCATTCCAATGCTACCCATACTGGGAAAATCTCGAGGAACGTGATGTCCTTTGTCCATCCCCATTTCTGCCATCGGACCAGCCAAGCCTCCAAGATCCATTCCCCTTGGAAGTAGGCCCCCATCATCAGGCCCCCGGCTGCATCCGTGTACAGCTTGAGGTCTGTGTTGGAGGCCCATTCCTCCTGCCAAAAAGTCACCCCGTTATAGGATTCCAGGAATGCCTCCCATACCCGTAAATCCTCCTTCACCCCCTTGTTGATGTCTACCCAGTGATGTGGTAGTTTTGCTCTCCTTGTGACCCTCTCCAACCTCCTAGTAAAGGCCCTGCCCAGGCTTATGGCCTTGCAGGTGAAATTAAGGTGCCCCAGTAGTTGTTGTACCTGTACCAGCGGCACCCTCTTACTCCCCCCTATGAGTGAAAGTAGACCTTTGAGCCGTGCAAATTTGTCCCCTGGGCGGTGAAAACATTCTGTTTCCATGCCCACCTTGATCCCCAAGAACTCTAGTGTGCGCGCCGGGCTCTCGGTTTTTCCGCCTGCCAATGGGATACCTATGGACCTGCACATATCCTGGAAATCCACTAACATTCTTTCTGCCTCCGCCTAACTGGTGTCTATCAGTAAAAATTGTCCAAGTAATGGACTAACCTGTCATGTCCGTGCTGCCACCCAAAACCCACTGTACCCATGAGCTGAAAACTTGAATGTTGTACAGACCACGGAACATCCCATGGGCATTGCCTTCTCGAAATACAACCCACCTTCAAACTGAAAACCAAGAAGGTCCCAGTCTGCTGACCTTACTGGCAGCAGTCAGAATGCAGACTCATTATCTGTCTTGGCCAACCATGCACTCTCCACCGCCCAGATCAACTCCACCGCCTGGTCCAGTGATGTAGGAGACCATGCTGAGAGCCTCCGGGATCCCATCATTCACAGACCCTCTTTTGGTAGGACAGGTGATGATGTGCCTGAAATCCCTGCTTTTTTTAGGCACCATCCCAGGGTGACACCCGGAAACTCACACGGGAGGGCGATCAGTGGCCCGTCCACTCGACCTGCCCTTACTTCCTTCTGGATCTTTCTCCGGACAATGTCCTCTTTACCTGTTACTGACCCCAAGTTCTTGGCGTGCATCGCCACCCATGCCCCCCCAAAACCCAGTGCAAACCCTCCTCGAAAAACACCTTCTTAACAACCCTGCCACTTCCTTATCGGGGTAATCCCTGGTCCAGAGTTCCACCATTGCCAGCTTGATGGGTGTGCAGGCCAGTGAATATCCCCACCTCCCTTCGGCTGTGTCCTCTAGCTCCAACCATAATGGATGCATATCCTCCTCTCCCAGGCTCCCTGGCCCCTGCCGCCCCCCTGCCACCCCGAAAGGGCTGCTCATGGGCCTGTCCTCCAGCAGGACCCACCTTGTCGCCACCTACCCTGCAATTTTTGGCCAGGTGCGACCCCCCACACTGGGAGAGATGTGCCTAAACTTACAACTAGGCCAGTTACATGCTGCCCTGTTGTAAGCCCAGCAGGCCTTGACCCCCGGCACAGGAGTACCCTATTTTAACTGTTCCGTTGCCTGGCCCGCTGCTGCCCCAGACAACGTCCGGACTCAAACCTCAGCGTGGGTGCAATCCCACCTCAGGTCACCTTTTACGGCCATGCATCTCTGAAACGCCTCATCATACTTGAGCCATCCAAAACCCAGTTTCGCCCGGTATGCATCCCTAATGATTGCCATATATGTTAGCAGCGGGATTGCCGGATCCGGCTGCTTCTCTAGCACCAAAGCGTTATAAATCAAAAACCCCATCTGCCACATGTCGATGCTTTTTCCCTTAAACCTGGCCTCCTCTGCCTTGTGACCTACCACCACCAACGCCACTGCCATCTCCAACTTCCCAACCAATTCCTTCTGCTCATACCTGTTGGCTGTATCCTCGTCCACCATCCCAAAGACATCAACATAGTCTCCCTTCCAAATCTTTTCTTTAATAGACACTGGCACATGGTCACCTGGCGTGAAACCCGGCAGGCTGTCGTACAACTTCCGAGCCCCCCCGATGCACCCCCAACCCCTTGTCCACCTTCCTTTTTTCTTTGATGGCCTGCAACACTGTCTCAATTTTTGACACCCCTTCATCCCTATATTACCTACCAACCTTCAATATACTCGCAAGTTTGCTTCATTGCTCATGTCCACCTTATCCTTACCCCCATCTTGTTGCGCTCATCCAGGGTCCGTCCGGATTTTCTCCTGTCCTCAGTGCTGCCGGGGTGCTGGGTTCTGCCTTTCTCGGTCATTTCCTGCTCCTTCCAGTGCCGGTCCCCTCATCCCGCTCCTTTTGTTTTCTCTGAGCCTCCTCTTCTGCCTCCCTCTTCTTTGCTGCCTCCATCAACTCGGTCATCTACGCCATCAGCTTTGCAGCCTCTGCTAGCATGGTAGCACTGGATGTTGGAGCTTTCTTTGGTGCCATATCTTGCCTAGCTGCATAACAAGTCTTACATGAATACTGTCTCCCAACACAGTGATTTGGCCCCCCCTGTTCATCTCCCCTTTGAATGCCACTTTTTCCTGGTGCAAACTGGCCAACATGCCACCTGCAGGTTGCTACCAGCTGTTGCCTCCCCCCCCCCCACTGGTTCTGAAGGTGTTTTGGGTTATTCTTCGAACCCTTTACCTTATGGGGTGATGCCTTCCACACAGCCTAATCACCAGCCCATGGACTTCCTGCCCCAACATCTTCCCCACTTTCAAAGCAAACCTCGATAAGCTGCAGACCACCCAGGTTCTAACTACTGCTGAGAAAGTACTAATCTCTACTTAAAACACACCGTGACTGAGAGTGCAACATACCTACTATGAAACATATGCAAATGTGATCAGTTATTTTCCTCTTCCAGGTCCTGCATGGCTAGCCTTGCCGCCTAGGCGCCGGAGAGAAAGATATACCTGCCCCAGCCAGAACCCAAGTGATGGCCGCCTTGCCGCCATGTGGGGTATTGGCAGCTACGTTCACCATGCTCCAGACCAAACAGCGGCTGCTGCCCTTCCAGTACTGCACTTATCCCCGCCCCCATGTGGCATTCTAGGCCCTCAGTGGGCCGTCCCATGCCTCGCTCCCCATTCCATAAAAATACCCCTATTACACCACCTCTTCCCCACTTTCGCATCGTATCAACCAACTGCCTGTAAGGCCCCATCTTCGCCAGAGGTATGGCTGTGTATCTTCCCAAAACAGAACAAAGCATGCCTTGCCTGTACTCTCCCCCTGCCACTGTGTGGCATTCTAGGCCCTCTGACTAGTTGTAGGTCCCCCACGGGTCATACTGACCCTCGCTGTCTGTCGTATCCAATGTAACATCCACAACGTGAACTTATTCTCTTTTCGCTTGCCGCAGGAAATTCCCCACCATGAAGGAGAGCTCACCCTGCACTCACCCTACCCACCACAACGTGGCAATCCCGACCCTCCGTTGGCATGCTGGCCTTCCCTATACATTAGCACTGGTCCCCCAGCCCTCTGCCCATTTGGGTTGTCGGCACTGTGACCCTCCTTTGACCATGCACCGCTGCCCCTCCCGCTTCACCTCCCTGAATCACTGGTGTATCGTGACCATGTGGCATGGTTCATTGACCTGCTTGCCCTCTCTGGCTCTTAGCTGACTGTCGGCTTCCCACTTGTTACCACTACCTGCATGTTTATTACCTTTCCAGCTCTAGCTCTTCTTGTTGAAAAGAATTACCTGTTTCTAGTGCTAGAGTAAAACTATTTTATTTATTACTTTTTTTTTGCTGCATGCTATCCAGCGTCCCTGTACCTCCCCACAAATGCGCAGGCCTCTGCGACCCCCAAACGCCAATGCATCTCCCTACCTCATCCCGCTGTTACTGGCACTCTTGCCGCTAACTGGAGTCATGGCCAACTCCTTTACCGTGCCACCGGCCACAAAACCAGCTCACTCAGCAGCCCCTTATGGGCTTCTCTTGCCTGTACAGGCCACAGTTCTCTGTAGCGGGGCACCCACACCCCGCGGCTCCATTCCGCAACAAATGCTGCCAAACTTAGGGGGTGCACACCACGCCAACTGTCCTCTCTGGGCCCAGCATGCTGCCAAGCCCGCTACCACACAACCTAACCCACTATCCAACAGCTTGCCTAGCACCACCTAGGTAAATTTAACCTTCACATACTTAACATTGGTCTGAATTCGCCAACAATTTTTTTTTTAAAGAAATCGCTGTGCCTTACCTATGCCAGTGATTGTGCTGTAAACCTTCAAGAAAATTTTACAGCAAGGAAAGAGGGCGAACTATGGATGCATGCCCTTAAGTACCCCTTGCTAACCTTTGTTCTGGACCCTCCCTGGCCCAATAGCCAGCGAGCTCCCTACCACCTGTCATCTGACCCTGTAGTGAGGTAGATGACCCCTCCCCTACCCCCCACCCTACCGCTTCCCTCCCCAGGCTCCATATCCTGACTGGGTCCTAGGACAAATTGGCCTGCCATTTAGTGGCAAGCCTCATTTTCACCCTTAACTTGAAATATACCAAAATCACCAAGTATTGAACCTTGAGTTAAGAGGGGCGTGATTCTCAAATTGTTACGATCTCTATGCAGAGCAGTAATAGGTTAATTTCTGCCTTAACCCAAAATCCACCCAAATCACCAAGTCATGAATCTTAATGTTCAGAGGGGCATATCTTCCAAATGTTTGACTCTCCATTCTGAGCAACATAAGGTACTTGATACCCCTAACTCGAAACATACCAAAATCATCAAGTCAGGAACCTTAAGCAGTAGTGCAGTGAAACATGTTCTTCCAAAAGCTAGCTTCAGCTACAATTAATAAAACATTAGCATACCTGTCAAATCTACTTTTCTTGATACCTCCTATGCTGCCCACCATAAGTTTTTTTTTTTCTTAATCTTAACCTTTACCAGGTTTACAATGGTATATCTAAGTGAAATGTGGCGGCCATCTTTTTTTCTTGAGAAAAAAACTAAATTAAAACATTTATAAAATACTCAAATTTTGCTGGAACTAGAAAATTGTACCGTCCAATAAAACCGTAAGATGCCTGAAATCTTTAATAGTGACGGAATGGTAGGGTCAAATTTTTCGTCCAGTTTCATTACACCGCTGCTTTGACAGAGGCATATCTCTCTCAAAATATTTGTCTCTCCTTCTTGAACATTAATAGGTAATTTCCCCCTACTCAAAACATAAAATCACAAAGTCATGAACCTTGGAGTTAAGAGGGGGCATATCTCTCAAACTGTTCACCTTTCCATGCAGAGCAATAATAGGTACTCTCGGAACCCACCAAAATCATCCAGTCACGAAGCAGAAGAAACTAATTTCTCTTGCCTTTTTCAGTGGGAAACACATGCATTCCAATGTGATGGGAAGGCAGCTGCCTCCAGGACACATGATTTAACTTAATGATTGAGTTATACAAAATGGAAAGAATCCATTATTATCTTAGGGATAAATCAGAAGTCTTTGACTTGATCTGAGAGCCTTTTAAGCGGCCATCTGTTGGGGAAAAAAGCCTTCACTGTAACTATACAATGTACACTGATGATACAATGCCCTCTACTGCCATATGTGGGAGATAAGCCATCAAAATATCTATATGCTGTCAGTTTACAATTTAAGGAATAAATGGGTGACCATAAATAGCAAGCCTGTGCTTCCATCGAGGGGTAGAGATAACAGCATATGAACCTTGAGAGTGAAACCCTTGAGGTCCATGTTGTTATTTCAACCCTGGGATGGAAATACAGGGTACGTTGAGTATGGTCGCCCACATTCAGTTCTTCATAGTTTATGGTTTATTTTCTTGTTCCAGTAAGAATTTCTCTCTTCTAATAAATCTTTAGAGAGAACTGTTGCAGTTGTGAGACTGTAGTGTTTTGTGTGTGACTGCAGCAGAGCGAGTGAAAGTGAAAGGAGGAGCAGGAAGCAGCAGCAGTCGGCACGAGAGGTAAAAGACAGGTGCACTGATTATAGAATGTGCACAACAATCTTTAGAATGTGTGCAGAAATGTTTCAAGTGTGCACAACAAGCATTATGAACTGGCTGAATTTTCCATGCACAATAAGCCCTAACCATATACTATAATATAATGCTCTGCTGCCTGTGTTGAAGCATCACCCTCTTGAGGAAAAACCTTCATTATATCTATACAGTGTAAGCACACAAATGTTCCCCATGTTTAAACAGTACTCAGCCTTTTATGCAGGGAAGTGCAGTAGCACCAACAGTTAAAACCTGCTTACAAATTATCTCTCTATCTATCTATCTGTCTATCTATCTATCTATCTATCTATCTATCTATCTATCTATCTATCTATCTATCTGTCGGGCAGTGTGTGTTATGAGAATTTAATGCACATCCGATATGTGGGATGCTACATAAATCCCTGAGGGAGAAGCACAGGTTATTGCGACAAATATCAGCTCACTCAAACCATAGAAAAAGATTGCATACTGTTGAAATAGCGATGGTATTACCACGAAGACCATTACAATGACAAAACTGGCAGTTCGTTGTAATGGTCTGAGGTACACAGACACTATTTTCTGTGGTGTGTGTGCAACTCCCCCAAACAACTCTGACTCAGAGTTGATAATAGTAAATTGCAGGGGATATGGGGGCCAAACCCGTCAGAAAAAAACATTCTATTTCACTGATGGCATAGTGCTGATTGTTGGCATTGTGCCGTCACTGTAATGCTGTTCAACAAATTTCTTGTCAAAGCGGTATGGAGGAACCGAAAAAAAATTTCCACCAGTTATTATATAAATATATCTCACATGGAAGGATCACACAGATGAAACAGGAGATAACACTCCTATAGCAGATCTGCAACAAAGTATATAAATAAGGGATACCTCTAGTGGCAGATCCAGAATTTTGCAGTGAGGTGGGGAGGCTCAGGTGGTGGTGCATACTTAACATGCAGGTTTTTTTTTAATCTTTTATATTGTCTTCTATTATGTTTTTCACTCCATTTTTGACAGAAAATACAAATGTAATCTATGGTTCTGAGTGTATATTTTCTTACAGTCAATAAATCAGACTTCTTTAACAAAGTGAAATGCAGCAGCACCAAGCAAGCAAGTGACAATGGGGGGGGGGCAGCCATCCCCTTTGCTCCCCCTTGTTCTGCCACTGGATACAGTTAGGTCATGATTTGAGGAAAAGGAATCGGATACGATGAGCAGCTGGGTTTGTGCTGTGCTTGCTCTGCCTGGTCCCTATCAAGTTGGTCTGTTGTAATGATTGCAGTTTTTGCAGTGCCAAAAGACACTGGGCTGGAGTCAGCATTGCCCCCACTACCACAGCCCATAGATCTGGCCGTTACACTCCAACTGTGATGTGTAGGGATCTGGACACCCAGCCAGCAGTAGTCTGTCTGTGTACTGGACTACCAAATAAAAACTCGCACTCAGAACCAAGAAGCTGCAACCAAACAGGTACAGAGAGAGCGCAGAGACTCCTGTAGGAGCAGGTTGTCGTGAAAATGAATACCACAAGCTGGTAACTGCTGATCCATGCTGCTTTACCAATGGTACCTCAGAGAGTCAGACAGACAAAACTTGTCAGAACTTTGGATCCTCACAGTCTTCCTCAGGTGGGGGGCGAAAACACATGACTTACAGTGGCACTAGCCAGGGTGCAACACAGTAATGCCGCAGTATATCACAAAATGCTGCAGTATGCTGAAGGGAACAGTGTAACTCAATGGCATTTAAGCCCTTTTTTACTGCAGTATTTTGTGACATGTCATTTACTGTAAGTTATTGCGTTGCATGGTGGCTGACTCCGTTGTATATGGTGCTTTGTTAAAGATACAGTACAAATTCATATGCTGTAACCCCACTGAAAGCATTTTGTATAGTGCTATTTCAATGGGCAAGAAACAGGAACAAAATGAAGTAAAAAAATATACAAAACAGACACCCCATGAAAAAGGGATTAAATAAACATAAAATTACATAATACATAAAATACAGATGGGGATATATACTAAAAGGTTCCTTTAGCAGTCCAAAATGAAAATAGAAATCTTTTCTATAAGGGACTTAAGAATGCAGCAATGAAAATCAAAAGAATTTCATCAGGAACCCAGGTGGAGGCTGAAAATTGAAACAAAACACCTCTGAAAAATAAACAGAAAGAAGGGATAAGAAACCAATAATTTCAAAAATCCTATGCAAGCTAGTAACAGTAACCATTCAGTTATAAAAATGGGACAATGACCCAGTCATGACTGGGACCTGGCAATGACACGGCTCCAAGCACAGCAAGCATTTGTCAATGCCGAATGTTGATTGCTTATATGTGCTGTTTAGGTATTTGGAAGTGAAAGTACCATGCTGAAGAACTGTCATGTACTTAAGACATCCACTGTGTCTTTCTGTTCAGGTATTCACAGAGGGGGAGGCAAGGACCACAGCAATACAGCAGTTGCAAAGGCGTGAAAAGGTGGACAATAGTCCATTCATAGGCAGAAGAATTCTTCAGAAGGTGAGTAAATTGAAGGTGGACAAAGTGATGAGACCAGATGGCATACACCCAAGGATATTAAAAGAACTGTGAAGGGAAATTGCAGAACCTCCGGCAGCCATGTTCACTAAGTCATTCAACACAGGGGTGGTGCCAGAGAATTGGAGGAGGGCATATGTGGTCCCTCTATACAAATCTAGCAGTAGGGAGGAGGCGGGGAACTATAGGCCAGTCAGCCTCACTTCAGTAGTGGGCAAGATCATGGAGGCATTGGTTAAAGAAAGGATAGTGGAGCATTTAGAAGCCATCGGAGCCCACGACCATAGGCAACATGGATTCACAGTGGGGAGGTCATGTCAGACAAATCTGGTTGATCTCTTTGACTGGGTGACAAAGGAAGTAAATCAGGGTGGGGCAGTGGACAACGCTTACCTTGATGTAAGAAAAGCGTTTGACATCGTCCCACATAGGAGGCTGATAAAGTAGCTGAGTAGGGTGGGCATGGGGGAAAGGGTGGTAATGTGGGTTAGAAACTGGGTAAGAGACAGATGGCAGAGAGTGGTGGTAAATGGGTCGCAGTCTGGGGAGAGGGGGTGAGCAGTGGGGTGCTGCAGGGATTGGTCCTGGGGCCAGTCCTTTTCAATATCTTCACTGGTGACATTGCAGAAGGGCTGAAGGGAAAGGTCTGCCTGTTTGCAGATGACACCAAGATCTGTAACACAGTGAATACCCCAGAGGGGGTGGAGAAAATGAGGAGGGACCTGCGGAAGCTTGAGAAATGGTTTAAGGACTGGCAACTGAAGTTTAGTTCAAAAAAGTACAAAATTATGCATCTGGGACACAGAAACCCTGGGGAAAGGTACAGGATGGGGGGGGGCGTTGCTGACATTCACAAAGAATGAAAGGGACCTTGGGGTTCTTATTTCAGATGACCTGAAAATGTCAAAGTGGTAAGGCAGCTGGAAGGGCCAGTGACATGCTGGGGTGCATAGGCAGGGGTATCACCAGCATAAGGAGGGAGGTAGTGATGCCATGATATAAAACCATGGTCAGGCTTCACATGGAGTACTGTGTGCAGTTCTGGAGGTTGCACCTTTGTAAGGATATTAACAGGCTGGAGATGGTCCATAGACGGGCGAATGAGATGGTACAGAGCTTGCAACACAAGACTTATGAGGAGAAATTAAGGGACCTCAATGTGTACTCACTGGAATAGAGGAGGGAAAGAGGGGACATGATAGAAACATTCAGGTACCTCAGGGGTATAAATATAACTACTGAGAAGCAGGAGACAGCTGCTATATGTTCTTATAAATCTGTAATCAACAGTATTTCAGTAACCTCATGACCACACTTCTTTAGGCAATTTTATGCTGGCTGATGCCTGGTGTCAGATGGCAGACAGAGGGCTCACCAGCTTGTGTTGCCATTTGAAAAACTTCATAGAGTGTTCTTTTACTGGTAAGCATTTTGGAAAGCTGGTGAAGGTCTCATAATTTTTATTATGATTTTATCTCCTTATGTCTGTCCCCTTTGGTCCCCCCATCCCCACACCCCAACAGTCATCAGTGGCCACAGCTGCAGCCTTCTTCTTGCCAAGATGGTCGGTGAGAAACATAGAAACATTAGAATTTGATGGCAGATAAGGACCACTTTGCCTACCTAGCCTGCCCATTTCCCTACCTGATGGATAAGCTGCAGATTCTAGTTAATCAACAGCTTACTTCCTCCTACCCCCAGTAGAACTGCCATATGTCTGTCCATGAGCAACTGCCTTCACAGTCTGTGAAGTCTGACGTCTTTCAGTGCTGCTTATTGGTCATTTTCCAACACAGGCGAGGCACTGCCAGCCCAAAAGTAACTCAGGACAAGCAGGTTTCAAAGTGGGGAAGAAATGGAGTGAGCAAGAATCAAGTGCTCATTCAGATGTGGTGTCGATTTTAAGATCAGCATACTGGTATGGACACTGCAAATAAAACCCCAGCTCTTTAAGCAGCCTTATGAACAGTAAAGCCTTCTCGAAGCACTGGGTTCTGTTTATTGTACTGTAAGTGGACTGCATCTAATTCAGTAATTTACTGTACTCACGTCTGGATGTATGGTAGGCCCAACTAAACACTGCACCTGAATTAGCACATGATGCGAAAGAAACATAGAATTTGTCAGCAGAAAAGGACAGCTCAGCCCACCCAGTCTGCCCAAGTGTTCTCTACTTACTTGTAAGTCCTGTCTGTATATGTTACTGCATGTCATATTCTGCCTGCATCCATCAGGACCTCCTTGTGAATGAGCTTTCTTAATGGATTTTTTCCTGCAATGAACTTGAACCTACTCCACTTCCATAGCCCTTCTGATCTCCATTGACCCCCTCCTTCCCCCTTTTTCTAATATACCCCATGTTTATCCCATGCATGCTTCATGCCCCCTACCATTTTAGCTTCCACCACTTCTCCTGGCAGTCTGTTCAAGGCATCTACCACGCTTTCAGTAAAGAAATATTTCTTCACATCTATCCTGAATGCCCCCCTCCCAGCTTCATTGTATGTCCCTGGGTTTGGGTGCTCATCCTCATTTGAAGGAAAAGCCTCAACTGTACCCTCTTTACCCCTGTAAGGTACTTTGTAGGTCTTGATCATGTCACCTCTCACCCTCCTCTCTTCCAGAGTGTACATGTTGAGATTCTTCAGCGTTTCCTTGTAGGAATTCCTGTGAAAATTCTGAACCATTTTAGTTGCCCTCCTCTGGAAAACCTCCACCTTATGTCCTTTCTGAAGTGTGAACTCTAAAACTGGACACAGTACTACAGCTGGGGGTATAGCAGGGAGTGATACAATGGCAGCACAAATCCCTCCTCCTCCTGGAGATGCCACTCCTTATGCACCCCAGAATCCAATTTGCCCTGCCCATAGCCTTGTCACACTGTACTGCCATCTCGAGGTCCTCTGATATAATAACCTCAAGGACCCTTTCATGTCTAGTGCGATCAGTACCTCCCCCATCCTATACCCAGCATCGGGGTTCCTATGCCCTAGGTACATGATTTTACACTTGCTGGCATTGAACCCCAAGTCAGTAAGAAAATGGAATTGATTTGAATGAATTGCAGGCTTTTAAGCAGCTTTTCAGGGAGTGTGTATGTGTGTGAGTGGGGGATGTGGCTCTGCTACTATAAGTATTTGCTTTTGATTTGGTATAATGTCTGAACAGACTAACCCTGCTCCCACATTGTGTGCTATATCAGAGATAAAGAGCCCAAATAGAGGTGGGCCAAACATTGAGCCCTCGGCACCCCTGTCACTGCTCCAGGGTGTCAAGAGTGCTACCCCCACCACCACCCTCTGCACCTCCCCTGTAACCAATTCTCTATCCATTTAGTCAGATCACCTTCCACCCATACCCTCCTTCTCCTCACTCTTCTCCTCCTTGGCCTGTGTCCCCTCCCAGTAGTCCACACCCTTTCTACTCCTTATTCTTACCTGGTGGTGGTGGTGCCTTTTGTATTACACTCAGACCACTCTGCCCACCCCCTTCCAGGGTTACTACGCCTCTGCCTTTACCTATATCTAGGGTGGTGAGCTCATCAGGCTCCCTTGTCTGGACCTTTCTACCAACCTCAGTCTTTTGCCCCCCCCATTTATTTAAATCCACCTTATCAGAGATATACCCCTTTAATCCTGCCTTTTTTTTTTTTTTTTTTTTACATATTTTCTCACTGGGCTACGGTCGGCTTGGTCATCCCAACCAACCCCTAGCCCTGCCCCGACATCAGACCGACCTGCTCACCTCCACGGATTACCCCCATGGTGGGGTGGTGAGAAGCTTCCCAGGTCGACCCACCGGAGCAGGATCCATTTGAGGAGGCACCATTCGGGTGGGCAGTGGGGGTCAGAAGCTCATGCTGCCTGACCGTAGCCCATTTTCCACTTTTCTCCCCTTTGCGGAGTGCGGACGTGCAATGACGCTTAGACACAGTGTGCCAACATCCGTCACACTCCGCCACCCTTTTCTACACTGCTGTAGTAGCGCCTGTGGTCGTCACCAGTGGCCGCTATAGAGCGGTGGGTCCCTTGATCTCGCCCCGGGATAGAAGAGCAGTCCTCCATACACTCAATCCTATCCCTCCCTTGCCAACCCCTGGTGGTCTGGGCTTGCCACCAAACCTGGGTTGCCAGCATGGCGCAAGGTGTGGCGTCCAGCGCCTCTACCCTCAGCGCCAGTGCCCGGCAGCAATGCTACCTTTAATACTCCCCTCCTCTTTCTGCTCCAGTGTACCCTGTCCCCTGTGTACAAGTCACTATTCCCCCCAGACCCTACCTCAGTTAGTCACTAACCCATAATGTTTCGTGTGGCACCAATCCCTCAGCCACTCGAACTCCTCAAGCCTACCCTTCCTCCCCATGCTTGCACATGGTACCGGCAGTACCTCCAAGAATGCCACCAACTTCCCCACCCCCTCACACTGCCTGCCCAAGTACTCAAACCTCCCCCTCACTACTTCCATAGTGTCTCCCGCCAAGTCGTTAGTACCCACATGCAACAGTAAATAAGGTTTCTTTTTGCCCCTCGCTGCACGCTTGAGCAGTGCCTGCCCTGCCCCTCCTGCAGTCAACCTGGGGACAGCTTCAACCCAAATATGGCTGTGCCTTTCCCCCTTTCTGCCCCATCTCACCCATTTCAGTATAGAATCCCCCAGGATGAGTACCCGGCCCTTACCCCTTTCCTTCTAATGCCCTTCCACCACCCCAGTATTCGTTCTTCCCTGTCCTTCCTCCCACCAACTGCACCCTCTGTGACTTCTGTATCTGTACCCCTACTTCTGCCTCACCCCTTTCTCTGCCTTATTCTTCCCATCCTCGAACCCCATCCCAGCCTGACTACTTCCTACTGGGCTTCCCATGTCGACCTCCCTCCTCCCTGCTGATTTCCAAACTCTTCTATCCCTCTGTTGTCGATTTAGAGCCCCATTCCTTTCCACTCTGATAGTGATGCCCTCCCCATCCTTCCCTTCCCATAGCCTTCTCTCTTCAATCACCACCCTCCTTCCTTACTAGCCCCTTCTATCCTTTTGTCCTCTCATCTCTTTCCCTACCTGTTGCCATCCCTCTCATGCCCGCTTGTCCTCCCTCTTCAGTATGTTTCTGCTTCCTCTCTGTCCCATAGCAGAGGTTCGAATCTATTCAGAGACGATACCTGTCGTGACATCTTTTCCCCCTATCGGTTCCCCACCTCCTACTTGTTCTCCTCCGTGCCACCTCTGGTCCCTCCCTACCCACAGCCATCTGCTTTCTCCCCTGGTACTCCTCATGGTCTCTTCTGCCCCCATCAGGTGGCAGCCCTGCCCTCGCCTCGGGGCCCCTCTCCCTTCTCCTCTCTTTCCTGCTAGTGCCTCTGATACTGGGGTCAGTTTCAGTCCCTAGTTATTCTTCCTCCCTCCCCCTTTGCCATCCCCTATCCCCCCCAGGATGCCTACCATACTCATTTGCCCTGACACTTACACTCCTCCCTAACCTCCACAGTTCCTCCCTCGAACTAGCCAGTCATCTACAGACCATACACCCCCTCGCCCATCCTCCAAGCCCAGTCCAGGATCATGGCGGACCCACACTCTGTACAGTCCTCCACCCTTCCAAAGATGCCCACCCTATTGACATGCGGCACCTGCCCCATTTTGGCCCCCATCTTATGTTACGGGCTCTTACTCCCAGATTCTGTACCCTGCTACAACTGTTAGGCCCTTATTTACTCAAATGTCTGCCCCCCCACACTAGTCCCCCTACTGACCCCTTGCCGAAGGGGGTAATTCAGGCTCAAATGTCATCCGTTAGATATTGTACTACTGTAGCAATCCTAAAGCCTCTTTGTCCGTTTTTCACCCCTCAGCTACCATACTTTTTATTCTTGGCTCTCATATGGTTTCACTTAGCCCAGTTAGAAATCCTATTGCACTCCAAGTATTACTCAGCTCAGTTGGAGAAATAAACAGAACAAATAAATATGTATTATTACAGCAGTCATAACAGTGTAGCTCAGTACTTAGCTCAGTTAGAGAAAGAAACAGAAGAAGTAAATTGTATTATTACAGCAATCCTAAAGTATCCAATCATTGCTTTCTCTCCACTTTAGAGACCCTGCTGTAATATAGGACCACAGAAGACACAGGGCGGGAGGGTGGGCAACTGTAAAGTTCGCAGAGCTCCATTAAGCTCACTCACTCCCCCCCTCTCACTCGCTTGTTCTATTTCTACTGACGCTGCAGGCTTCCCTTTTGTACTGGGCTTCTGCTTGCATTGACACCTTTTTCTGCCCACAAAGAAGTGCACAGCTGTCCTGACAGAGCTCTGTTGAGGTTGCTCATTCCCCCTCCGTCATTCACACTCTCGTTCTGTTTCTCCTGGCGCTGCAGGCTGCCCTTTTGTACTGGGCTCCTACCTGCATTGGGGCCTTTTTCTGCCCACAAAGAAATCTGCAGCAGTCCCGACAGAGCTCAGTTGAGCTTGGTCACTCCCCCTCTCTCACTCGCTCAATCTCAATCTGTCCCAAACACTGATTTCCCACAGTGACCGTGCTATTCTACGCCAGAAGTGCAAAAGCATATTTTGGCCAAGGTGTGAAAAATGAGAGCTGTACTGTTCATAAGGAGGTGTGAAAAAATGCCAGTGCTGAAAATGTGGTGTGACAATATTAAAATATATGCGAGTTACAAGTGTGCATGGAAACAGTTCAATGCACGCTTATAGCACAGTCATTTATGGACTTTCATAACCAGATTTTCAACATAGGGATTTTAGGACCTCTGCTCATGAACAGTGTCACTGTCATTTTCTTAATCTGTGCTGAACACTGATTTCTCACAGCAACCGAGCTATTCTGTGCCGGAAGTACAAAAACACATTTTGGTCAGGATGTGAAAAATGACAGCTGTACTGTTCATAAGGAGGTGTGAAAAAATGGCAGTGTTGAAAATCTGGCGTGACAATATTACAAATCTGCGAAGTTACAAGGGTGCGTGGAAACTGCGCAACGCACACTTGTAACACAGTCATTTGATGGACTGTCGTCACCAAATTTTCAACATAGTCAGTTTAGGACCTCTGCTCATGAACAGTGCCACTGTCATTTTCTTAATCTGTCCTGAACACTGATATCCCACAGAGACCGCGCTATTCTGCGCCTGGAAGTGCAAAACACATTTTGGCCAGGATGGTAAAATGACAGCTGTACTGTTCATAAGGAGGTATGAAAAATGCCAATGTTGAAAATCTGGCATGAAAATATTGCAATTGTGAAGTTGCAAGCATGCATAACAACTGCACAACACTGTCATAAACAAGTCATTTTGGGGATTTTCCCTGGGAGATTTGCAACGTAGGCTTTTGGGGCCACCTCATGAACACTGGCACTGTTGTTTTCGTAATCGGTCCCAAAGGTGATTCCGTAGTGACCACGAAATCACCTTTCAAGACAGAATAGCACCATGACAATGGCTGAATTCATGAGGAGGGATCCCAATAACTTATGTTGAAAATTTGGTGCCAAAATTCCCAAAATGCCTGAGATATGCACCAAAGTTGAAAAAACCCTATTTATGCCATTATACAGCTTACCGGCATTTCTTCAGTTTGCGGTCGGCTTTGAAGAGTGCAGACATGTTAGCGGTCCACCGAAGATGGTTGCACTAAGCTCCGGAGGTAAGTATGGGGTGAGGGGGGAGTGTGGGGAGATGGGGTATGCAGTGGGTGGGCACGGGTTGTGAGAGAGGGCGCAGACGGCGAGGGACCATTTTCTTCTTACAGGGTTGGAAAAAAAAAGACATCACGGGATGGTTTTTCATTTTAGCAGGTAATTTTGGCAGGCTGGGGTGGGCTCCCAGTGTGCCACCTGCATGTTTTGGGGTGGGGGAGACTGGTACCGACGGAGATTGGACACCCCCATCAGCACATACTGGTGGGGGGTCTCATGAGCTGAGGGGGATTGGGCACTCCCTTGGCACACAAGAAATGGGGGGACATGCTGACGGGGATTGGGCACCCCCGTCAGCAAAGAAACAGGGGGAGGGGACATGATACTGAGGGGGATTGGGCACCCCCTCAGTAGACAACACAAACCAACGGGGACTGGGCTCCCCATCGGCATACTGGGTTGGGGGAATGCAAGGGACCACCCTGCAATGACGGGTCGCTCCCTCATTGCAGTGGAATGGCTGATGCTGCAATGACGAGGTGGCCTCTTAGTACAGTGGCTAAAATGTTTCAAGGTGGTGGCACGCTGGCTGAACTAGTGTCAGCAGCAGCGTGACATCCCATTGGGGAAAGTGGGCCAAGCCTCAAAAGGTAGTGGGGGCATTGACTACAACAGTGCCCCGCCTCCACAACCAGCAAGCTGCCGCAACATGTTTCTTGTGCATGTGCACCATCAACATAAAAACAAGCATTTGTCAATGCCGAATGTTGATTGCGTTGGTCCGTTGAGCTCGCTCACTGCTCCAGTGTCACTCACTCGTTCTGTTTCTCCCAGTGCTGCAGGCTGCTCTTTTGTACTGGGCTCCTGCCTGCGTTTGGCATGTTTTTCTGCCCACAAAGAAATCTGCAGCTGTCCCAACAGAGCTCCGTTGAGGTGGGTCACTCCCCCTCTCTCACTCGCTCATTCTGTTTCTTCCACCGCTGCAGGTTGGCCTTTTGTACTGGGCCCCTGCATGCATTGCTGCCTTTTCCTGCCCATAAAGAAATCTGCAGCAGTCCCAACAGAGCTCCGTTGAGCTCACTCACTCCCCTTCCTCACTCACTTGTTCTGTGTCTCCCGGTGCTGCAGACTGCCCTTTTGTAATGGGCTCCTGCCTGAATTGGCGCCTTTTCCTGCCCACAAAGAAATCTGCAGCAGTCCCGATAGAGGTCAGTTGAGCTCAGTCACTCCCCCCCTCAGTCGTTCGATCCTAATCTGTTCCAAACACTGATTTCTGACAGCGACTGCTGTATTCTGCACCAGAAACGTGGAAACACATTTCGGCCAGGATGCGAAAAATGACAGCTGTACTGTTCATAAGGAGGTGTGAACAAATGCCAGTGTTGAAAATCTAGTGTGAAAATATTACTAATTTGCGAACTTACAAGGGTGCATCGAAACTGCACAACACACGCTCGTAACACAGTCATTTTATGGAGTATCATCACCAAATTTTCAACATAGGCATTTTAGGACCTCTGCTCATGAACAGTGTCACTGTCATTTTCTTAATCTGCCCTGAACACTGATTTCCCACAGCGACTGCGCTATTCTGCGCCTAGGTCGAAAACACATTTACGGCCAGGATGTGAAAATGACAGCTGTACTGTTCACAAGGAGGTCTGAAAAATGGCAATGTTGAAAATCTGGTGTGAAAATATTGCACATTCGCAAGGTATGAAGTCTTGATAGCAACGCACAATGCACACTTGTAAAACAGAAATTTGTTGGATTTTTCCCACAAATTTGCAACATAGGCTTTTTGAGAGCCAGCCTTAGAAACACTGGCACTGTCGTTTTTGCTAATCGGTCCCGAAAGGGGATTCCACATAGTGACTGCGAAATCACCTTTAGGGGCCGAACAATGCCATGACAGTGCCAGAATTCATGAGGAGGGGTCCCAAAACCCCATGTTGAAAATATGGTGCCAAAATTCAAAAATGCCTGAGATATGCATCAAAGTTGAAAAACCCTATTTATTCCATTATACAGCTTACCGGCATTTCCTCAGTTCGCAGTCGGCTTTGAAGAGTGCAGGCGTGTTCCTGGTCCACGAAGATGGTTGTGCTGGACTTTGAGGTAAGTATGGGGTGAGGGTGTGGGGAGGCAAGGTGCAGATGGGTGGAGTGCGGGTTGTGGTAGGGGAGCAGGGGACCGCGGGGGACCGATTCCCTTTTCCACAGGAAAAAACAAAAACGTTGCAGGACCGTTTTTGTTTTTACAGAGGCATGTGGCTCACTAGGTGGGCCCCAGCATGCCAAACTGAGTCTCTTTGGGGGCCAGCTGTAGCCAATGGGATTGGGCAGCCCCCGTCCAGCACACACAACAAAAGGGGTTACATTATACAGATGGGGATTGGGCACCTCGGGCCAACACAACAAAAGCCGGGTGATATTATGCCAACGGGATTGGAGCACCTGCTGGGCACAACAAAAGTGGGGGGTTACATAATGCCAATGGTGAGGCTCCCCATCAGCAACATCAACCTTGAGGCACTGAAGCTGATGGGGATTGGGGTCCCCGTCGGCAAACAAACACAGTGGAGGGGGCACATGCTGCCGAGGGGGACTGGGTACCCCCTCGGCGGGGGGGCTTAATATTGTTTGTGAACATGGCAGCAGGCCACTGCCATGTTCACAAACAGTATCACTGTAACAAGGTTCCACCCAGCAATGACAGGTCACTCCCTCATTGCAGTGTAACAGCTTATGCTGCAATGACGAGGTGGCCCCTGTTTGCAGCGGCTGAAACCTTACAAGGTTGTGGCACGCTGGCTGAACTAGTGTCAGCAGCAGCATGCCACGGCATTGGGGGAAGCAGGCCATGCCTTTAAGGGCTGTGGGGGCATTGGCCACAACAGTGCCGTGCCTTCACAGCCTGCTTCTGGAAAGCTGCAGCAATATGTTTCTTGTGCATGCGTACAATCAACATAATGAGTCTACTTTACCTTTGGAGTAGAGTATGAGTCCTGTCTCCTCAATGGGGGTGTGGAGCTACATGGTTCAGTTCCATAAAGTGGAATACATTGATTCTAGGACATGTGTTTGGTGCCAGTGGGTGCCCATAGGGGTGTCACATTTACCACTACATATGGACCTCCACATGTTCTTGGACCATTTCCTTCAGTGGTCCTACTGCCCACATATAGCTTTGGACAGTCGTGACACAACACATACACAACAAAGCTGGTGTGACAGGTGATCATCTGTCTAACCTGATAGTTCTTGGCATATGTAGGTCTAGTGAAACTTTTAGCATACACAGCAGGTCAGGTGTGCTCAGGTACTGGTGGCTAGTGCTCTTCAAGAAGTGGCTAACGTCCAGCAAGCAGTTCCAGAGGAATAGAAGGCACTCAAACAGCACATATGCAGCTCCAGTATTGAAAGTCCAGGATGTACAGTAGAACATCTCTATAGTAGCAGTAACCAAAATTTACAATAAAACAAAAAACGTACAGATATCTAGCCAGCTCAAGAACACTCCCCAACCCCCAAGAAGCTTTGCACCTCCCCAGCTCTTCTCAGGGGGTGTTGGTGAGTGGTTTTTAGCTTGTTAGAGACCGGTGAGTTTATAGTTTGTTTCTTACAACTATTTTGCTCTGCTTGCTGCCTCTGGGAACTCCCCTGACATAGCCCCACAGGCAAATTTTTCCCACCATCCTGAGACTCTCCTGCCCCAGGTCCCCCCGAATTCCATCCTGCACTCCTAACCTGCATGAGAACCTCTTGCTTGTATCCCCAGGCAGGGCCACCATCAACTTACTTGGCACACCTTAAATCTGATATGCAGGTGGAGGAGGCTGGAGGATATCAGGACCCATTTGGGCAGGATCCAGTGGTGGACGGGCCGCTTAGCCATATCCTCCCAGGTACCGGGTGTTTTCCTTGTTCATGATGTGAATGTGAACTCCGGAGGCATGGAAGTGCAATGATGTCAAGCATCTTGCAGATGTCTGCAGTCGCTTCCACCCCTTCCTGATGTGTTCTTCACTGTAGCATCCCCAGCCTCCACTAGGAGCCGTTGATGCCGGGATCCACAGCCCACCCTCCCCAGGAGAGAAGAGCAGTCCTCCAGATGCTCAATCCTCTCCTCCCCGACTGACCCCTGGCAACCTGAGCATGCTCCTGAGCCCAGGTCGCCAGCGTGCAGCATGTTGTGGTGTCCAGTGCCTCAGCCCTCAGTGCCACTGGGCCAGCTTGAATTTAATGTTTTATTGCAAAATTTCGGTTACTGCTACAGTAAAGAGAGATGTTATACATCCTGAACTTGCAATACTGGAGCTGTATGTGGGTATTTTGGTGCCTTCTGTTCCTTTGGAACCAGTGAAACTTCTACCCTGTGAGGTATAAAACACACATTGCAGTTTCCACATCTATGGAAACCCCCAGGTGCAACCCCAGAAAGCCAACTGTGTGCCCTGGGTACCAATGTGAGATGGCTATGGGCCACATTACCTTTGAGATTGCTTCCTTTTCTATACACAATCTTAGGGGTCATGCCCACATCCTCCCTAAGGCCCAGGTCAGCACTGAGGACATACTAGAATCTCCTAAAAGCACCAGCAATCTTGGGAGTCACTTTATTCAGTTCTGTAACGTAGCTGATGCCTACACCCACATTCTCTACTTTTTTATGAGGGTGTCGTAGGTTCTATCTATCCAACAACCTTACACATTCCTGGGCCTTTAACAGCAGGGCATGGCCATAATCTCAATCTAGAAAACATTGCATCTGATCCCTAGACTGACTGTCATAGGTATTAATGTCTAAGCAGTTACAGTGTAACCGAATAAACTGACCAAAAGGGATCCCTTTCGTTAAATGACAAGGGTGGTAACTTTCAAATCTAAGGAAGGTATTACCCAAAATAGGTTTGGGGTACCATTCAGCAGAAATGACACCATGATGCCACATAGTTTGATGTCCAGGAACACAATCTCTGTAGGATGAACAGTGTGAGTAAAGCTTAGATTCAAATCATTAGAATTCAACATTTGCACAAACATTGCATCAATATAATGATCCCAGTATGTTATCCTTTGTAACCATGGATTGTGTACGGGGTCACAGATGGCACCCCCCTCCCACCAACCAAAAAGGAGGTTGGCATAGAGGGTGCAATCAATAACCCCATTGCCGTACACAAATCTGGTGCAAAATTTCTCCATTAAAACAACTGGATGTCAAAATAAGTTCAGTGGCTTCTAATACAAATTTGCCATCAATTGTTGCCTCTGTCTGAAATTTTCCATAAAAATGCACAGCATTTAACCCCAAATGATGTTTCATGCTGGTGTATAATGATGTCACATCAACAATGAGCCACTTGAAGCCAGCATCCCATTGCTGTGTCTCCAGAGCCTCCAGCACTGCTGTGGTGTCCCTGAGGTGAGAGAGCACCTGGGCAACTAAATACTGTAGAAATTAATCTATAAATTTAGATAGATTTTCCATAAGGGAACCAATGCAAGAGTTAATAGGTTGCCTTGGCAAGTGCTGTGGGTCCTTACGCACCTCTGGAAGGATGGAAAAGCTGGGTAATGTGGGGGCATTTTGCTGCAGGAATCTAAACTCCTGTGTAATCACCCCTGCATGTAAAGCCTTTAACAGGAAACAGTCAATGTGATTTTTTTCAGTGCTTGTGTGGGGTCAGATGGCAACCGTGTGTAGTGATCTGAGTTGTTAAGTTGCTGAAGTGCTTCATCGACATGCTATTCCCTCTCCATGATGACAATCTGTCCCCTATTATCAGCAGGCTTCACTATGAGGTGGGTCATGTTCTTAAACTCTGTAAGTGTCTTCTCCTCCTCCGTAGACAAGCTAGAGTTCTGACTCCACGTCTTTTCTCTTTGCAGGATTTTACTGATTTCATTGGTCATCTGTTCTGCAAATATATTGATGGCCAGTGAAAAACTCTAAGGGGCAGAAAGCCAATTGTTTTTGAAGGACTTTCTTTATTCATAGGAACTTGTAGTTTCCATCTGTTCCTCATTTTCAACATTGGATATTTCTCATGAAGTTGCGAACTTCTGGTTGTAAAGTCACATTCCGGTTACTGAAGCACACTGTTCACGTCATATGATGTCAAACTGTTTGGTGATGTTTCCGAATCATTTGAGGTTAATGTGATGGAGGTGATGCCCTCCTGATTTATTAGGTTTGAATATGCTGTCTTTATTTTCTTGATCAAATAAAACTTTTTAAGATGGATTTTCCTGAATATTTTATGGACATCCATTAAAACGTCAAATTCACTAACCGTAGGTTCTGTAACAAATGTTACAGGAATGTTAGGAGGCAGTATAGCACAGTGGTCTAAGGCTCTGAGTTGCAAATCTGGTGACATCCAGAAGACCAGACCTGGGTTTGAATCCCACAGCTTCCACTTGCATACTGTGTGATCCTGAGCAAGTCACTTAACCTCCTTGTGCTCCCAGGTCGCTCCTGTAAAAAGCTTTCAGCTTAGTGTGCTATACCTGGTTAAACAACAACTAAAAAAAAAAAAATGTCAACCCTCTAGATGACAAGGATATTTGAGACACTGTTAACGTGGTCTTAGACAGATTCATGACCTGTCCTTGTTGCTCAGGTAGTGGCTGTTCACATGCTGCTGCTTCTGCTTTTGGTTGATGTGTTATTTTTTCTGACCTCCTTATGTATTGTTTCAATTGCCAGCCTTCACATTGGTTCCTGATGAGACCACTTTGATTTTCAGTGTTGCGTTCTTAAGTCCCTTATATACAGGATTGCTATTTTCATTTTGTACTGCTCGGAGAACCTTCTAGTATATATATCCCACCCATCAGTATTTTATGTGTTATGTAATTCAGTGTTTAGAAAATGGCAAAGCCTGATCCCGGCTGCTGATTGGCTGATGCCCCTAGCTGGGCATGCATTTATTTTTCGATAGAGACTGCCAAAATACAAGTGCCAGCACAGCCTTGCACTATGCCCATTGGTATTCATGGGCACTGGCATCTCAGATTTAAACTGCCCGCCATGTCTTTCCTCTCACTTAGCGAGAGAGAGAGAGAGAGAGTCAGAGAGATTAGTGAGAGAAAGTCAGTGAGAGAATCCCTCCTCCCGTAAATAAATGGTTACATACGAACATACAAACATATAAAATTGCCAGCAGAAACAGGCCTTGTGGTCTATCGAGCCTGCTCGAGTATGCAACTAGCCCCTCATCTCGCAGCTGCCCCTCCCACCCCCTTCCCAGTATCCCAGTACTTAACAGTAAGCATTTTCTCTTTATTTTGTCCCTGATAAAGAAACTTTGAACCCGTACCCTGCTGTCTGGCCACCTAACCCGCTTTCACAACTGATACCACAGTATGTCAGTCTCATTGGTCTCAAGACTCCGCTCTGCTCGCTGTGCCGTCACTGTCACCTGAAGCACACTATCCCCTAAAACACCACTGCGATTCTCACCTTTTGTGGTGCTCTTTGCTGCAGTAAAAGGAACTCTGGCAGTGCCTTACCGCAGCATGATTTCCAATTTCCCCCAGAATTTACAGTATTCACAAGTGCTGCTCGGCAGACACCACACGTCACATCGCTCTCTCCATGACTGGGGTCTTCCCAGTTGCCGCACCTGCTTGCTCCATTCTCTGGCAGTCCTGGCACTTAGCTTAGAAATGGAGTACAGCAGCACAACACAAAATATAAAAGCACCATCTAGTGGTGATGACAGCATCACAGGGACTACTTTACATAAAATGAACTTATTCTTAAAATTAAGTATTTACTGCATTTAAAAAACATATTTTAACCTGTTTTTTTCCAAAATATAACTCAAATGCCATTGTCTAAGTGTAATAATACCCTCCAGAGTGGGTGGTATTGCAGAATACCAGACCTTCCAGGGGCTATAAGGCCTCTGCCTGTGACACCGGGCCTCATTACGCCCCTGGGCGGTTTGGTATTCCCTAATACCATCCACCCTGGTGGGTATTGTTGCATACTTACTTAATCCCTTTTTCATGCGATATCTGTTTTTTATATTTTTTATTTCATTTTATTTCTGTTTCTTGCCCACTGAAATAGCACTAAACAAGATGCTTTCTGTGAGGTTACAGCATATACATTTGTACTGTATCTTTAACAAAGCACCATGTACAGTGGAGCCAGCCACCATGCAACACAATAACTTACAGTAAATGCCATGTCTCAAAATACTGCAGTTAAAAAGGGCTTAAATGTCATTGAATTACACTGTTCTCTGTAACATACTGTAGCATTTTGTGATATACTGCAGTGTCACTGTGTTGCATCCTGGCTAGTGCTGCTGTATGTCATGTGTTTTCTGCTGCCCCTCTCCCTCCCTGAGGAAGGATCTGGGGATCCAAAGCGCTGGCAAGTTTTGTCTGCTCGACTCTCAGGTACCACTAATAAACCAGCATGGATTAGCAGTTACCAGCTTGTGGTGTTTCATTGTTTAGCACAACCTGACCTGCGGAGTCTCTCTGGCTCTGTCTGTGTTTTGGGAGGGTGGCTGTTCATGAATATTCATGAGCATATCATTAGTACTGCCACACCCCCATGCTGCTTATTAATACGGTGTTGCCTGTGCAGTAGTACAGGGGGCCACTCTGCATGCAGCAGTCAAAACTCGCAGCAGCCATACAACAGGAACAGTGACCTCCGGATGGCAGACACTGGGAAATGCATGGCAGGATACTCTTGTACAGTACCGTATGGAGTCTGTCTTCTGGGTAGGGGCTTTGCAGGCAGGATCAGGGGAAGATTCAGGGCTGGAAGATATTTAAGTTGGGAAATCTTTCAACTTAACTTCCGCCAGCATGTCCAGTGTCCATCCCATCCTGTATGTAGTGCTGTGGTATGGAGGGCATTTCTGCAAACCTGGCAGTCCTGGGCACTGCCATGGCTGCAGCTACTGCAGTTATGGTGGTAGGCAGCACTCTGCCTGGGGCCACTGCTGGTATCCCCATCCTGCATCTGACTGGGTTGGCCACCAGTGGATTGAGAAATACCACTGGAAACAACAGTGATAATTCTTTAGTCCCGATCCTTTCCCTCCGCCCCACTAGAGTGAGAGAAGATTACAGTCAGTAATATATTTGACAGTGGCACACTTAACATGGTGTGAAGCAGCATTAGTTGTACAAAGGGTCAGACAGCAACAGGAAGTGTTAGACAAGCCTTTCTTGGGCAGCCTACACAACCACTGCCAAACTATGTTCACCTGGGCCAAATACCAAGTGTAGCGTTAGCAAACACAAAGGTGTGTGATCATAGCAAAGAGAGGGCATCATTATGGAAATGGGCTCTTCACAATATGGTACAATGTACAGTGGTTACAAATCTTGCCCCAACAAGGTAGTGGAAGGCAGCAGGGGTGTTTATATGTGTCTGGACAATGTGCTTTATATAGTGAATGCGGCGCCTATACTGTCAATATTGGCTGGAATCAAGTCTCAGTAAGCTGTATTCCCCATAATGTTATTCAATAGGAAATCACAGCATGATCCAAAGGTTGTTGCCAGCACAGCCTCTGAACTCTGAGTCCTGTTTAGTAAGCATACTTTCTGTTCATTAAATAGTTCAGTCCTTCTCATGGTCCATCTCTTATTATTCAGTCTTTGTACCTGAGTACAGTCACAAAAATCTGAACTCTCTGTTATCTCAGTCCACATGGCTTGAGTCCAAGGACCTGAGCCAAGGGCCGTTGCAAAGATTGTTAGCGTGAGTCATGCTTTAGCTCTTGCCCTGTCATACCTGTGGAGTTGGCGCCCTTTGCAGAGATGAGACTAAGCTGCTGCCGAAGTGAAACTGAGACCTAGGCTTCAGATGTTGTTACCTGTTCTGTACTCAGCTGACATGTCACAGCCACCCTGACACTTTTCCTTATCTCTGTCTGCAGTTTTATGGGACCCAAGGAGTGTGGCGTGTAGTGCCAGACAATATTAAAAAAATCAGTTTCATGAACTTTTCATGAAGTTGTGCCAAATGCACATAATTAAGCACAATTTCACACACTAGGACAGTGTGTTT
Source organism: Neoceratodus forsteri (assembly GCA_016271365.2). NCBI lineage: Eukaryota > Metazoa > Chordata > Ceratodontiformes > Ceratodontidae > Neoceratodus > Neoceratodus forsteri. Next base: position 220,616,862 of record JADMNL010000026.1, read on the forward strand.
AAAATGAGCAATTTGGGTTGAAACTGCACCTTTTTAAATGAAAATCATATTTTTAAATAGGTGCAATCTGGAAAAAATGGTGCTATTTGCTAAAGCTGAGCATTTTTAAGAAATCACATTTTTAAAAATGCTCAGTTTGGGGGAAAATGGTGCTATTTGAATAAAAAAGCACTGGCAAAATTAATCTAGATTTAGACACAATTTTGTGAAAATGGCACGAATGGGAAATTGTCATTTTTGTGCGGTTTCACAAGCATAATAAAAATGTTGCCCTGCGCTAGTGGTGTGAGGCTTGTAGTTGTGGAAGGACATCCTGTCTCACACCCTGCTGCTTGAGAAGCTGTGGACCACACGTTTCACCATGATCCTCATTTCCCTGTCTTTGGCCCAAGCAGGCTTTTGTATCAAACCTATAAAAAAAAACAATCCATCACCGATCACTCCTGCACCTCCACCCGACCACCCACTATGCACCCACCTCCCCTCTTGACACCCCCACGGATAGTCACTCACATGTGGAGGTCCCAGGTTCGAGATCTGCTCTCCCAGTTGAAGACATGTCTTGCTGCTGCAACCACCAACTACAGTATGAGAAACTAAGGGAAATGGCGTCAATGTATTTCAATGAGGGTTTCAACTTTTATGCATAACTCAGCTGTTTTTTTGAGATTTTGACCCCAAATTTTCAACATGGCCTTTTGGGGACCCCACCTCATGAACTACACCAGCCCTACTAAAATCGGACTGCGTTGCATCTGCGGACTTTGGTGCAGCTGCATCAAACTTTGTGGTGGATGCAGGGCATATCACAAGCCCTGTGTCCACCTTCTAAACTTCGGCCCCATATTTTTAACATAGTCTTCCTATTACCCTACCTCATGCACATCGCAGCTTCTGTTTTTCAATTCCTGGCCAAAAAATGTCTTTGCACCTGTGGTGCAGAATGGCATTGCAGTTGCGCAGAATTACGTTTTGGTGGGGATTTGAAACTTTTCTGTAATGTACTGGGTATCTGTGGTGAGGTCATAAGAAGGCTGTGTTGAAAATTTGGTTCAAAATAATAAAATATGGCACAGTTATGACGATTTGTTGCAATTTCATTACACATGCTCGTAACTTTGTGAATTTTAAATATTTTGAGCCAAAATGTTCAACATAGGATTCTTATTACACCACTTCATGTATGTCACAGCCGTCATTTCCCAAATCCTGTCCAAAATGTGTTTTTGCACCTACGCTGCAGATTGGCATTGCACTTGCATGGGGTTATGTTTTGGCAAGGATTGAAACATTTTCTGCATTGGGTACATGAGGTGGGGTAATAACATGGATATGGTGACAATTTGGTGACTGTTTTCCTATAACTGGAAGCGCAGGGGACAGAGGTATCTGTGCTTCCACAGCTAGATACGTATTATGCATCTATGGAGGGATGGGCGGACCCTGCTCTCCCACAGTAAAATAAGGATACTATTATACTATCTCAAAAAGTAAAAATAAATAGCAAAAAACTTTATTAATACATTAGTTAGGTTAAACTGACAAAAGAAGAAATGTAGCATTAACTTCCTCCCCACCCTGCACGAGGTGGGGGGCTATCTTGGGATTATCAAGCTTAACCCTCAACCCATTCTCCTATGCTGTAGTCATGTCACCTAATTTTGTAATGGAATGGGGTGAATGTTAGGGTCGACGGACCAAGACAGCCCCTGACTGTGGGTCTGTGCAGGGTGGGGAATGGGGTGTTAGGTTTGGAAACCCTAATGCCATATTTCCTCACTTTTGTTGGTTTCACCTAACTAATGCATTAACAAAGTTTTGGGCAATTTATAGGATTATAGAAGTTACAGACAAAAGAAGGCAGTCACATATCTAGTTTGTCCACCATTGCTCAGCAGATATACCCGGTAGACTCCCTGTTATCCATGTATGGGTCTAGATTCCTTTTAAAACTTATTACAGGGTTGCTGTCATCCACTTCCCTTGGCAACACATTCCAGATAGACACAACCTTCTGAGTAAATCATTTTTTTCTTCTCTATGACTTAAATAGTTCACTTTGCATTGATAACCATGCTCCTTGAGATTCTGATCTCCCTGTCTTGGGACCAGGTTTACACTTCTTGCAGTTTGGGGTCTCTAGAGGCTCTATGTGCTAAAATCAGACCCACTGTTAATGTTCTTCTCTCGAGTGAGAGTAACAACAGATCAGCTAGCCTTGTGCTACACATTGTAGTGAGAAAGAAATAATAAGATCTACTGGGAATTGAATCCAGTCCCCCAGAATACCGTCCCAGAGCACCAGGGCCTGGGTTCAATTCCGAGTAGGTCACATTATTTCTTTCTCACTACAGTTTGCGATTTAAATTGTTTAGCAGTGGCTAATACTGCACCAAAAATAAAAAATATAATTGTCATCTTGTAGCCTTGGGTTGAAATCCTTTACCTGCCTGCCCCGGAGTGGAGATGAAACGTTTATCACACAGGCTCACCATTGCATATTCCATTTATGCAAAAGGCTGGGCACCCCTGTGTTAAGTCTGTTATTTTGTAAATATTGTTAAAAAAATAGAAAAGTTGGTGGGTCTTTTTTTTACTGCAGCTGAGTGGCATTTGAATCCCTGGTTGCCATGCTGTTGCCAGGGATGCGACGTGGTGACCTCCTTGCGATTGGGCTATGACTGACCATGTAGAAGCTGTTGAACTCCACCACTAAGGAGCACAGTTTGTGGCAGGTCATGCAGAGAGGTCAGTTTTGGTGGCATTTGTGATGGGATGTCATCTAGCAGCAGAGAAAGTGATTGCAGGTCTGGAGCTAGTGACAGGCAGAAAGCATCATTCTGAAGCTGAGGTAAGTTGTTTGGGAGGCAACGAAGAGCAAGTGTCTGGCAGTATGGCTGAAGCAAAATATAGTGCTAATCCTGAAAAGTGCAAGGAGTTATCTGAGTGGATTTTAAGTAACAAGGAATGGGGGTAAGGCAGCTTTTGGAGAGCTATTGTGTGGCTGTGGAAGAGAAAGTGGGAAGCTTGGTTGCAGGAAGTAGGCTGTTGTTAACTAGAATCTGCAGCTTATCCAATAGGTAGGGAAATGGGCAGACTGGGTGGGCCAAGTGGTCCTTATCTGCCATCAAAGTCTATGTTTCTATGTTTCTAAGCTGCTGGAAATAGAGCAGGCAGGTGGGGAGGGGGGAGGTTGTGATGTATTCACTATGTGGATAAATATAAGGGATACATTTATCTGCACAGGGACTCTGATAAATGGATTTATCACACAGCTAGGGCATCCATGCCTATCGTATAACCTATCTCCTGCCTCCAGACTGCTGAGCCCGACCTCTTTTATGCCCTCAAGAGGATCCTATAGCTTGTACAGTGTTGCTACAATGTACTTTTCCACAATGAGCATTCGGTGACCCTGAGCAAGTCTTTTGACCTCCAGGTGCATCAGTCTTCCCAGCCGTTACAGTATGGGGAAGTAGGAAGCAATGCATTGCATATCATCTGTAATATTCTAGTTAAACAAATTATAAAAAGAATTATAAGACACACACACACACACACACACACACTTTGTAGGATACAACATACAGTATTTCAAACTATGTTGATAAGAAAAATGTATTTTATTTATCTAGCTGAAATTACACTAACCTGTATAACCCCCATGAGATGCAGCATCTCATTTTCCTGGGGTCCCAGGAAGGATGGCAATAGTCAACAGTTAATTGTCTCATTCTAGCATGCTCATTATTGCTACTCTTCCTATTACAGTATCTACCCCTGTTTTTTTAGTTTGACTGCCTCTGGTTATACAGCCAATGACATGTAGTTATCCTACTCTGTTAGCCCTCCCCAGTGTATACAATGTTTGTTACTAATATTTTGTTTCTGTACTTGTATTTCAGTCATTACTGTATGTATTTTTTTTTCTAATCATGTATCTGTTTTGTATTTTGATTCTGTAATGTTTGATTGAGCTGTGTTATTAACTCCGGGTCACCCCTGAAGAAGGGACTCCTAGGTCTCAGTGGGCCTACCCAGTTAACTAACTAACTAACTAACTAACTAGCTAACTAACTAACTAACTGTAACAGCTGGGTAGGTAATCGTTAGTTACATGCAGCAAGGGTAATTACACTATAGTGTATGGTGGAACGTCTTTCTCCACCGAAATCGATCGTTTTCGAAACCTTGTAGTCACACACTAGTGACGTTCGCAGTGCAACAGAATGATGTTTTCTACTGTACTGCGAACGTCACACATTGTGTCCTCGAGCAGCATTTGACAGTTAGGGCTCACTCCATAGACATGACACATGGCGAAAGCAGCAATATCGGGGCAGTACTAATGGTTAGCGTGAAAACGTTCACAATGTAAATTCTTTTTTCCTTCTAGTAAGTTTTTTTTTTCCCAAAAAAACAACGTTCCACAATACACTATAAAGAAAAGTGCATGGGGAACAGTTGACAACAGGGCATCTTTCACCTCGCTCTTGAGGTAATCCGACGTCATAGTGCCAACTCGGTGAAAGAATAACCCTGTTGTCAACCGTTCCCCATGCACTATCCTATATTTACTTACATGTTTGCTGCATGTAACTACCTCGCAGTGCAGTTACAGTGTAGTTATATTGTAACTACAGTGCAGTTAAAGAAATTAAAAGTGTTACCAAATAAATAAAAAGGCAAATAGCCCAACAGAAATAGTTACATACAAGCAAAAATAGACACAGGAAAACAAAACTGTAATGGTAAGTACACCGAAACAGTGACAGTAACTTTAAGGAAAGATGGAAGTTCTAGATGAATTACAGTTTAAGCACAGCATTGCATGTTAGAGGTTTAATTGTCGTACAGAAACTTTAACTGTCATTTTCTACTAATCATTAACAGGGAACAATCATAAAACTAGACAATAGAATAGCAGTTCAGAAGGATAAAATGAGATTCTGATTTTATCTCTGTTTAAAAACTGAACGTCAGTTCGTCTGAACAGCTATGCTTCCATTTAATTACTATACTGCTCCTTATAACTGATTAACCATTATTGCAACGGACTTTTCTTGGATACTGGGAACAGTCTATTCAGCTTGTTTTACACAGATTTCCTATTTAGATATTAAAATGAAAAACTCACAATTAATTATATACATCTTTTTATAATTCACGAACAAAACCTACACCACGGTAAATTATTATTTTGCAGTTCTGTTTACCTCCTGTGGCCTCACAGCGGCTCTCCTTCTGCTGCTGCTAGTGCCACCTCTACTTCTTCACATCCTCCATGCCAAATCTTCGGTACGCGATCCCACTGCTGCATTACCCTCAATTTGCCACAGGGGCATTGTATTGCCTTCAGCTGCTTTGGTAACTTCTCCCTTAAGTAACTAGTAGGCCATGGTGGAGGTTCCCCCAAGACCATCCTGTGGGGCAAGGAAGTTAGAGACCAAATACACATGTCGCAATGTCATCTGCCTCATTGGTGGGGGTTCACAGATTTGCCCACCCACAAAGACAGTGCCATGCACCATCAGGTGCCAGCATGCCTGATGCAGCAACACTCATGCTCTATCATCCCAATGCACACCTGCAGGCTCCCAAGACAACACTGCCACCTGATAGTTCCCCTACTGTTTTTCCCTGCAGGTATCTATAAACAGGTGCAGAGATTTCTCCTACAGTTTTACCTCACAGGTATTTGTACACAGGTGTGGATATTTCCCACAGTTTTACCTAGAGGTATATGTACACAGGTGTAGATATTTTCCTACAGTTTTACCACTCAGGTATAAGTACACAACTGTAGATATTCCCCTACCGCCACCCCACCCCAGTTTTACCCCTCAGGTATCTGTACACAGCTGTAGATATTTCCCCACAATTTTACCCTCGGTTATCAGTATACAGGTGTAGATAGTTCCCTTACAGTTTTACCCCTCAGTAACGGTACACACATGTAGATATTTCAGCTACAGTTTTACCCTCTGGTATCTGTACACAGCTGTAGCTATTTCCCATACAGTTTTACCCCTCAGGTATTTGTAAACAGGTGCAGATATTTCCCCTACATTTCTACCCCTCAGGTATCAGTACACAGGTATAGATATTTCCCCTACAGTTTTATCTCTAAAGTATTTGTACACAGGTGTGTAGATATTTCCCCCATAGTTTTACCACTCAGGTATTTGTACATAGTATCTGTGCACAGGTGTAGATATTTCCCTTACAGTTTTACCTCTCACATATCTGTATGCAGGTGTAGATATTTCCCCTGCAGTTTTGCCATTCAAGTATTTATACACAGTTGTATATATCCTCCCCTCACACACACACACACACACACACACACACACACACACACACACTTTTACCCCTCAGGTATCTATACACAGTATCTGTACACAGGTGTAGATATTTCCCCTACAGTTTTACCCATCAGGTATCTGTACACAGGTGTAAATATTTCCCCTACAGTTTTATCCCGCATGTATTTGTGCACAGGTGTAGATATTTCCCCTGCAATTTTATCCCTCATGTATCTGTACACATTACTGTATCTGTACATAGCTGTAGAATATTTCCCCTATAGTTTTATCTCTCAGGTATCTGTACGCAGTATCTGTAAACAGGTGTAGATATTTCCCCTACTGTTTTATTCCTCACGTACCTGTACACAGGTGTAGATATTTCTCCTACAATTTGCCACTCATGTATTTGTAAGCAGGTACAAATATTTCCCCTACAGTTTACCCCTCACATATCTGTACACAGATGTAAGTATTTCCCCACAGTTTTACCCCTCAGATATCTGTACCCAGGTGTAAATATTTCCCTACAGTTTTATCCCTCAAGTATCTGTACACAGGTGTAAATATTTCCCTTTCAATTTTACCCCTCATGTATCTGCACACAGATGTAAATATTTCCACTTCAGTTTTATCCATCATGTATCTGTACACAGGTGTAAATGTTTCCCCTACAGTTTTACCCCTCAGATATCTGTACACAGGTGTAGCTATTTCCTCTACACTTTCAAATCCAGCAAGAATACCCTGCACTCATGGTGTCTTAGCAAAAAGATAAGACCCCCAGAAAGCAAAATTGCAAATAAAATGTGTTATTTTACTCACAATAACAAGTGCTGAGGGTCTTGGTTTATTATTAATGGTGATTTCCTACAATGTGCCGGAAACTATCTGACTACATATTATGCCCTTACATCCTCTTCAGAAAGGGTCATAAGGGCACGATACACCATCAGGAAGTTTGTGGCACATTGTCGGAATGCACCTTTGGCTATAAGTCGGCACCTCAGCAGTTGTTAATTTGAGTAGAATAAAATATGTTTATGCTGTACTTGCAATTTTGCTGTGTGGGTCTGATCTTTTTGCTAAATATTATGAGCATGAGGAATTATTTCTGGTTTGCTTTGATTTTTATGTCACACACCGCTATTCCTGCGAGTAACCCTTTCCTTTTCATTGCCCCTACAATTTCCTGCACGCCTATCATTTTAGCTAAGTCCTGAAACTCTGACCCTTTTTGCAGTTGTCCTCTGCTCTGGTAATCTGCTTCACAGAGCTATTACTCTTTGGTGCAAAAATGTTTGATTATGTCCATCATGTGGTGTTCCCCTAGGCATGTAGCTGTGCCCCCGGTTCTGTCCTCCTCGACTGTGGAGATATGATGTATTTTTTAATTTTTTTAATGTTTTGTTTCTTTGTTCCCTCTGACCCCCAACCCAGTTATTGTGCTCACCAAAGCTGCACCCTACCCGTTTCCTGTCCAAGAGCGCAGACAAGTGACTGCCTTCAGAGTAACTCCATCCAGTGCCACTTTGTGACCTATCAGTAAGGGGTGAATGAACACAGAGTGACTGGTACCGTCTCCCCTCAGGACAAGAGACAAGCAAGTAGGCAAACAGATAGACAGAAAGGCAGGCAGGCTAACACACTGACATATTGGTCAATAAATAGACAGACTTAGCTCTACTGCAGGTATAATGGAAACCTACTGGACAGGATGAACCTAGTAGGACATAAGTACTGAAATTAAAGGCACCCTTGAAGTAGAGAAACAGACAGACACAAATTGATATATAAATAACTAAATAGTTATGTAACGAGACATATAGATAGACAGACAGACTGGTATGATATTTATTTATTTGCTTTTGTTTAGCAGGGGAGCACACTAGACAGCCAAGTGCCTATTTTCAGGCACGACCCAGGAGGGTTACAATGGAACAATACATGAACATCAGGCATACAGGTATAAACAGGGTTAATATACATTAGGTTTGGGCAACATGATAAATCATATGAATAGGGTACATAGATTAAGGCACTTTAGAGACATCCGAATAAGATACAATAGCTGAGGTTCATAGATCACATTTGACTGAGCACAATAAGTGGAAATCAACTGTGAGGTAGCATGGATAACTACGTAAGTTGGCATCCAGCCGAGTACAGGAAAAATAGGTGATGGTAGACCCCCAACGATCTTGAAGAATACCAAGGTACATGGCAGCAGGATAAGTCAGAGCGGGGAGTAAGAGGAGATTCAGGTAGATTACCATCCAGGACCAGTCACTACAGGGTAATAGAGCACCTGGCAGGGTACGACAGGAGACACAGGCAAGTCCAGTGGGGCAAAGTGCTGGTTTTGGCCATGGACAGGCCACCCAGAGGTAGGTACCAGGAGAAGCAATTCAGGCACAGAGACATGTGGTGGCTGATTTCAGGAAGCCCCATAGGGAGGTTCTGAAGTGGGAATGTGATGGGGAGGTACGAGTGCAAGCTGGCAGGGAGTTCCACAGCTTTGGTGCAAAGGCAGGGAAGGCCTGGTCGCCCATATGAGTGCGAGTTTTAGGAACCTGGAGGACCTGAGAGTCACTGGATCTTAGGTGGTGGTGGGGGGGAGTGGCAGGAGTGAGGGACAGGGCAAGTGCAGAAGGGGTGGCAGTACGGATGATGTTGTCTAAGAAGTTGCCAAGGGTGAAGGTGCGGTGGGACTCTGGTGGGAGCCACTCCAGCCAGGAGTAAAGATCATCGATGAGTGGCGGGGAGCAGCAAGACAAGTGGCATACATCCGTTATCGCTGTGTCCCATTTGAGAGACTGGATTTTGGGACTGTGCAAAGGATACAAGACCATAACAGAGCAGTGGGTGGGAGGACCCCCTGGCTAGCTAGTCGAATCCGCTGGGGTGAGGTACGATTTGCTCTGTAGGCCAGGGCCCATTTGCAATTTGTAGTTTTGCAGGTGTTACGGATGTGCAGGGTGAGATCCAGCTGAGGGTCAAGAGTAACCCCCAGGTACTTAACCACTTCAGTAACAGGCAGTGGGGGTCCATCGGCTCCTAGGATTGTTGGAGGAGCAGGGCAGGCTTTTAACTTGGCAGAGGAGCCAAAGAGCATGACCTGAGTCTTCTTGAGGTTAATGGAAAGCTTGTGGTCCTCGAGCCAGAACTGGACCCAGTTAAAGGCAGAGGTTAACCAGGTATTTATGATCTTTTGGTCCGAGAGCTTGCCAGGATGACAAGATCATCCGCGTATAGAGTGGAGATCCCATAGGCAGAGGCCGAGGGTAACTCATTTATAAAGAGGAAAACAAGAGGACGGAGCCCTGAGGACACCACAAGTCACTGAAGCAGGGTTAAAGGGCCTTGTTAAAGTTTGAATACTGCTGCCGATCCAAAAGGTAGTTTGTGAACCAGGCGAGGGCGGGGAGGAGAAGCCCAAGGTCCCAAGGGTGGATCACAGGAGCGAATGGTTGACTCGGTCAAAGGCTTTGGAGAGATCTACAAAGATGGCTCCAGTAAGTTTGCCTTGGTTGGTGGCAAGCCAGATAGCAGAGGGAACCACCGCAAGGGCAGTGGATGTGCTGTGCCCTTTCCTGAACCCATGTTGGGCTGGAGAGAGGAGCTCGTAGCTCTGGAGGTAGTGGGTGAGCTGGGAGGCTACCAACTTTTAGAGTACCTTGCTGATAAAAGACAAGATCGCAATGGGACGATTATTGTTAAGATTTTTCGGGCCCCCCTGTTTGAGGACCAGGACAACCTTGGCCAACTTACAAACATCCGGGATGGAGCCAGAGATTAGGGAGGCATTGAAGATGTGGGAGATAGGCCAGGTGAGGAGGGAAGCTCCCAGGCAGAACAGTTTGGGCTCAACACCATTGTGTCCGGTGCCCATGTGAGGAGAGAGACCCACGAGGAGCCTCTGGGTCTCCTGGACAGTAACTGCTTTTAGGTAGAAGGGAGGATGGCTGGGGGTTGCACTGGGGGGGCCAGTGGCCATGGGGGCAGGGGGTTGAGAAGGAGGAGCAGAGGGTTGAGAGGACAGGACAGTCAGGTTGGAGAACTGACGGTTGAAAGCGTTGGTGATAGTAAGTGGGTTATTGCAACTCGCCCCTTCAATGAGGAGGTCAGAGACCTGGGTTCTGGCAGACCCGCCAACTAGGCTTTTTATGTTTTGCCAGAAACTCTTCGGATAGATAGCTAGATAGATAGATAGATAGATAGATACTGTCTGTAGATGGATAGATAGACAGACAGACAGACAGACAGACAGACAGACAGATAGATACTGCCTGTAGATAGATAGATAGATAGATAGATAGATAGATAGATAGATAGATAGATAGATAGATAGATAGACAGACCGACAGACATGATAGATAGATAGATAGATAGATAGATAGATAGATAGAATAGATAGATAGATACTGTCTGTAGATAGATAGACAGATAGACAATTTAGCATTGTTTGCTGTTTCTGTACCATCTCTAGATACACACAGTAAAGTCCCCCTGAATTAGGTCTGCTGTCACTTTTCTGTTTCATAATCTCTCATTGTGTCAGGGATGTACGTGATAGTGGTTGTGTTGGTGTTTGGTGTTGCAGTCTATCACACAATGAACCCTGGCTGTACCCTACCCCGATCCAGGCTGCAGACATACTCCAAGGAGGGGGACATCATTATAGGTGGACTTATTCCAGTTCACATGACCAGCATTAATCCTAAAGTATCCTTCCATGAGCCTACTACACCAAGAATCTGTGAACAGTAGGTGGATTTATTTTACTTAACATATAAACATACGAATGTGCCAACAGAAACAGATCACAGTCTATCTAAGTCTGCTTGAGTGTGCAGCCAACACCCATCTCTCTTTGCCTGGATGAAAACCCCTTGCTATGCATCCCAGCATTTTGTTAACTTTGCAGCCACTCACCTACACTGGGCAGTGTTGTTCATGGTCTCTATTATCATTACCCCTAGGTCCTTCTCCTCCTCAGTGATCCCCAACTTAACCCCCAGCCAGTATTCTGTCCTGGGTTCTTCACCCCAAAGTGCATAACCTTACACTTCTTTGCATTGAACCCCAGCTGCCACCTCTCTGACCACTCCTCTAGCTTATGAGGTCCCCTGCAGCTGCTTCCATCCTTCTTTCCATCCACCACTGCTCCGATTTTGGTGTAGTCAGTGAACATACGTACCTTGCTCACCACCCGTGTGCAATGTCTGATATGAAGAGCTCAAACAATACTGGCCCCAACACAGAGCCCTGTGGCACCCCACTTGTCACTAACCTTGGAATTGAGAGCTCCTCTCACCACCACCCATTGCAGCCTGCCATTCAGCCAGCTTGTAATCCAGTTTATCATTTTGCCCCTACCCTACACCAGTTAGCTTCCCCAAGCTGCTCATGAGGCACTGAATCGAAGGCCTTGCTGAAGTCCAAGTAAAGAACATCCACCGCATGACCTGTATCCAGCTCACCTGTCACCCAGTCATAATATTGTATGAGGTTGGTTTGACAAGACTTCCCAGAAACAAACCCATGCTGCCTCACATCCTGGAGGCCATTGTCCTCCAGGTATGACACCAGTCTTTCCTTTAGTATCGTTTCCATGAGTTTGCACACTATGGAGGTAAGACTTACAGGACAATAATTACCCCGTTCATCCCTTGATCTGCTCTTGTATAATGGTAATACATGTGCCATCCTCCAGTCCAGTGGCACACATCCCGACTCCAGTGAGGTGCTGTACAGATCTGCCAGTGGCTCCCCCAACACCTCCACCCTCTCCCTCAGCACCCTGGGGTGGATACCATTCGGCTCTGGTGTCTTGTCTACCTTCAGTGCCCTCAGTCCCTCTAGGACTCTATTTGCCTCAATTCTTCCATCTGTTATCTCCTCTCCCCCTGCCCCCACCCTCCCAGCTCATTCTGGCAAAAGTATTCATTCAGTGCTTCTGCCTGCTCCTCTCCCTTTTCCATCCACTCCCCACCCCTTTTTATCCTCACTGTTGTCTCCTTGCACTTCCTTTTCTCCCTGATGTATCTGAAAAAGTATTTCTCCCCCAATTAATTCCCTGTGTTAATCTCAGCTCCCTCTGGGCCTTGGCTTCTCTCACTTTTCTGGTCACCTCCCTGGACCATCTTGCATATTCTTCCCTGTCCACTTCCTTCTCTGTCCTCCTAAACCTCTTGTGCGCCACTCATTTTGCCCTCACCACTTCCACAACCTTGCTGTTCAACCAGCATGATTTTCTTGCTCTGCTGCTCTTACTCTGTGCCTTAGTGCAGGCTTCTGTTGCCTCTGTAACCCCCTGTTTAATTTATTTATTTAAAAGTTTAACGAGAAAGGCACACTGAGCAGAGTACTGCTCCATTTCAGGTGTGTCCTGGGGAAAGGGGGACATAAGGAGACAGACACATACAAGCAAGTACAGTAACAGTTCAGATACATCGCTAGGTTGACACATCATTTGGGAAATATTTGAACATACATACATACGTACATACATATTTATATTTGGGCATTATCAATGTGACTTGCAGCTGTTGACAATCATTGACAATCATCATTTCATCCAGAAGGAAGCAAAGCCTGCAATTTAATATCCCATTTCTGATCCACATCCATCTCCTGCCTTATGCCCTCCAGTTTGCCTTTCAGTACTTCCTGCATCCTCCCAAAGTCTGCCCCCCTTAAGTTTACTTCCCAAGTAACTGATTTCTCTGGCTCCCCACATCATGATATTAAACCACACTGTTTGGTGATCACTGTCAGCTAGTGGTCCTCTACTTATTTCCTCACTGCCTCCCCATTCGGCAACACCATTTCTAAAGTGTCCTTTAGCCTAGTAACCGACTGTGTCCGGAGACCCTCCTGGATTATGTCCAGGAGCACTTGCTCCATAGCACTGGAGGTGACTGGAATGCTTCAGTCAACCCCCGGCAAGTTGAAACCCCCCACGATGACCACCTTCCCTTTTCTACATACCTTTTTGATTTGTCCTGCTAACTCCCTGTCAAGCTCCTCAGACTGGGACGGCAGCCTGTATACTACCCCAAACCTCAATTTCATACCCCTTGAGTCTAGGAGCTGCAGCCAGATTGCCTCTGTTCTCCTTTCTTCTACTTTATTTACTTCATTAATGGTTCATGAATTATCTTCTCTTACATCTATTTATCCAGGACAGCCCAGCTGAGATGTGACTTACAATTGCTCACATGTAAAATTCTCTTTTTTTTGGCTGTAATTACTTCAGCTAGAAGGGTGAGCGAGTTTCAGGCACCTTCCATTCTATCTCACTTCTTATTTTTCCATGAGGAAATGGAGGGGTCTCAGAACTCATTTGAAATTCCTCCATAAATTGATAACTGAACTTCACATTAATTGGTTTATCATTCTACTTGTATTCTTCCGTAGACCTAGTCCTAATTCACGTGAGTCACAGTATCACAGACTAGATATAATAAGGACCCTCAGTCATTACAATTACTCAGTTTTGCCTAATAGAAAGCCCAAACTTCAAAATGCGCTTTGGGCAGTAAGGGGTTTAACAGAAAACAGGCCAGTAGGTGTGAAAATGCTTAATTATTTCTCACATGTGGTAAAGTGGCTAGAGGTCACCAGCAGCTAAAAAGACTATTTCTTGCTGGTTGGTTTTATGTCTCTCTCACTGCTACAGTAATACTGGCAGAGAACTCTCCCCCACCCCCACAAACTCTAGGTTGTTTCTGCTAGGAGCACAGCTACACCCATTCCAGCTTTGAGAGACATTCCACTATTGGAAGTTTATAAGGCCAAGGGTGCCGGAAGATGGTAAAAGCTGAGGGGGCTGAGAATCAAAAGGGCACTTATGATGGTACAAAGGGCACTTTTTCTGTATTAGTTATTCACCATACAGAAATAAAAAGTGGAGTGGCTACCACTCGCCCCCAGTTCCGCACCTATGTATAAGGCTGCAACTTGGGCTTTGACCTCACCTTCACATCCCATTGACTGTATTATTCTGCACGCCAGAAGGTATACTGGGTCTCAGGCATCTGTCCTTCAGAACTTCTACCCAAAGTAATGCTAGTACCTACCTCCTTGTGGTACTGCTAGGAGTTTTCATGGGGTGATAATGAAAATAGTGAGGTTGTTAGAAGAACTGTAGTTACAAGACAAGCCAGTTTTTGTTGAAGTTCCTGGATGTGCCTGTAGCTAAATACTAACTGCAGTCAGCTTGAACTATCCCCTCCATGCAGAAAGCAACAGACAACTAAAGTTCCACGTCTTGTTGTTCCAAGCTTATTTATTCATCTACTGTCACCAAAAACAGGCTAGGGCTGATGTTTCATGACCCATGCCATTTCCTCCTGGCATGTGGGGTCCTGTTCTTCTTTATCTATAGGAATGGGTACAGTTGGTCAAGTGGACCTTTAGCAGAAGGAACAGTGAGTGAATCCTGAAAGGCTGGAGACTGATACAGGTTGGTCTGGCAGATGCCATATATAGCACACAAGTTGTTGGCCATGACAATGGGGATGGCTGGCCAAGCACACCTTTAGCAGAAGGCATGGTGAGTGAAGCCTGAAAGGCTGGAGACAGACACAGGTTGGTCTGGCGGATGTCACATAACACATGCTTAACTCCCTCAGTTTGTATCCATGGCCTCTGTTACCTTGCCCTTGCATCTTGTGAACAGGTCACTGCTGTTGACTTTATTAATATCCATTAGGTACTTAATGGCCATGTTGCAGTCTCACTCCTGGCTTCTAGTGTTTGCATGTTGAGACTCTACAGGCCTCTCCTCATCCGTCTTTTATGTTGCCTCAGAGTCATCTTCATGGCCCTCCTGTAAATAGCTTCCAACAAGTCCTTGTCTTCAGGTGAGGGCTCCAGAACTGTGTGCAGTACTCAGATGAGGTCTCACCAAGGATCTGTAGGGGCAGAACCATCTCCTTTCTTCTACTAGCAACCACCTTCCTTATGCATGCTAACATCCTATTTGCTTTTTCTGCAGCCTTCCGCACTGGCCATGAGACTTCAGCCTTTCACTAATGATGATCCCAGGTCCCTTTCCTATGACATGTGCTCCACCTCAGTCCCTCCCAACAAGTACTCTGTTCTTAGATGTATTTTGCGGTATGCAGGACTTTACACTTTTGGCATTAAGTTTGAATAATATCTTGAATGACTGTTTACCTAGCTTCATTTTCATGCCCCATATTCCCACCACTGTAACCACCCTGCCTCAGTTTTGGTATCATCTGCAAAGAGATTGATTTTACCAGGGTCCCTCCTACCTCTCTATGTTTTTGGTGGCAGTGGATAAATAATATATTTTTGCTTGCAAATACTAGGAGAGGAGCATCAGTTGTTTATTCTTTTTTTGCATGGCTGTAGTTGCCTGAATAAGCACCGCTGACCTATTCACAGTTTACTCCTTGAAAGGAGGAGAGGGCATCCCAAAACTCTAACCCTTGAACTGAGCCTCCTAACATTTATTCGTACTCTGTACCATTTTATATAAATTCCAGTAACAGTACTGTTCTGTTATTTACACAGCTTGCATGAAACCAAATATTTAGCAAACAGTAGCTCTATAACCATGTGCCTAGCACCGTTGTGGTCATACCCCAGGAACCTCGAGAAAACTAACAGTTGCAGCTAATTGAGACTATAGCAGTGTGACATTTCCAAATGAATACATGAAGTAGTAAATAGATAATGAAAGTAGACTGGAAGTGACAAAGGCAGAGGTGATGTTCCACATCAACGATACCACGACTGAAGATGAAATGGTTTTGGTGGCATGTGCATCATAATGAGAGCTGCTCAGATATCCATTATAATAAAAACTGATAGTTGGGATAATGGGAATTTTTTAGGGTATTAGGATTTTAGGTTATTGGTCCTCAAAATCTGATATCCTAAAAACTTAGGATATTAACTTGAATTAATATATCCTAAAATCTTTAAATTTGGATATCCTAAAATATCCTCAAATTCTTTAGGATTTTAGGATAATCAGATGCTATCTGACAGTATCTGACACTATCCAATGGTTGGATCAGAAATGGATTTGATACAAATTATCCTAATAACCAACAATTGCAAACTGGATCAGATTTTGAGATATCTGAGCATACTTTGCCATAAAGATTGTACTCTACTTGGGCTTTCTGACTGGGACTGGGCTGCAACCAACATGGACTGATCAGGACATCAAACTGGAGCAGGTCACTGTTTGAGAGAATAAGGGGGTATTCTGAGACAAATCCGATGTCACTGAAAGGGAGGTATGGTAACTATGAAGTGTTTAAAGAGCTATTACTGTAATACACGAGTTATAGGGTTGAGGAAAAAGAAACAAAGCTGGAGTGGAATCAGACATTTATTGATGAAGAAGGGTGGTCCAATGTGATGGAGGCAGATGAGAGGTACAATACCTCGGGTACTGGGCAATATGAGGATATCTACAGAAACCAGTGTTGAAAATGGTCAGAGAACTTAAACTAAGGCAAGTGAAGATGAATCCCTTGACAATTTAAAAGTGATGATGATGACAATGAATTATGTGATTTACGGATTTTAGGAATATTCAGGAATCTGTAAAGCAGTCAGTATGGCCACAGCTGGATTACCACGTGATGCTGATGGTGGATAAAGTTGTTTAAAACATAACCAAATTATTTGAGTCCCTGTATATGAGGGGCTGGTAAGGGAGGATGAAGGTAATGACCAAGGCATGTAAACAGAATTTCAGTTACTGCGAGGATACTTTAAAAATTACAGCATTATTACTCACAAGCTTTGATTCACAAAAGGAAGATAACACTGCAGGGATCCACTGGAACCTTCTAAAGGGCACAGCAAAGGTGCCCCAGGGCAATGTCGTTGAGGACTACATTTATTGACAATTTGAATGAACAGTCTGTTAGAATGGAGAGTGAGAGAGAGAGAGAGAGAGAGAGGAGATGGATGTCTCATATAATGTTAGACTAAAGAGATGTCAAACAGTTTCCAAAAGGATCAAATAATGTCAGAATCAAGGCAGAGAGAGAATGTAATTTCAAAAACTCCATGTTTAAGGCAATCTTGTTGTAATGAATTTCTGTCTGTTAACAAGGCATTGCTTTGCTGTGTGGACAGTTCCCTGTTGCATCATTATTCAAAATCAAAATTACTCAACCAAGCATTTCTCTGTTCTTTAAAGGCAGACAAAAGTGAATGCTTGGTGCAGGTGTTAGGAGGACTCAAGGATGGATCTTTTTGATCCTAAAAATATCAAAACATCACTGGTTGCATTTACAAAATGTTCTAAATACTGAATTTCTTGATGGTGGCGGAGCATGTGGGATGTGTAGAAAGACTTGTAGCCAAAGTGGGCTGAGTGTGGGGGTATTATGAACCTTGCTGGTGGCCAACAAAATCTTCAAATTAGCCACTACTGCTTGCTATGCCGGCAATCCGTGTTTGGGTGTGGACTTGGGTCATCGGGGGCAAGCGGGGAGAATGGAGCATCTCAGGGAACACTCTCCTCTTCCTGCAGGGATTAGAGAGTTGCCATCTCCACTGCAATACCACCACCTGGGTGACCATGGGCAGAGGTGCAGCCTGGGTATGCTGTAGGTGGGAAGGAAGCTGGCCGAGTTCTGAAGCGGCTCCATGCTCTGCATGCTTTTGCTCCTTGGCCCTCTTAGTGAGCCATCTTCCTCAGGGGCAGGGTGTAACTAAGGAAGAAAAGCCATGCAGCCAAGCCTGATGATAACCTCGGTACCTTGCCCTAGAGAGGATCAAAACCAGACAATCCTGGGCCGCCTAAAATAGACAGATATCAGGTGGGGGGGGAGTGGAATGGGGAGGTGCTGTCTCCTTCCATGCCAGTGGGTAAGCCTAGTCATTGTGGAGGTGGCCAACAGGAAGAGGTCTGGGAGTAAGCCTAGCCCAGCACCAGGATACCTTGGAGGGCCCTTGGGGACTGGTAAGGCTGTGGTGACCAGGGGTGAAGTATAGAGAATATAAACAATAAAAATAAAAAAAAACCTCAAAATGTATCCGATTGTGCTGCAGTTAGTACTGGATTTGAGCCAAGGTCTCTTCTGTACAACCTGTACCCATGTTGTGAGCTTCCAGCCTTAAGGTGACAGTGCTATCAAGGGAATGCACTCACCTACATAACAGTGGAAACAAAGTTTATTTATTTCATCATCCTTTCAGAGGAGGACCTTACCCCAATAATCTTGATGTTCTGACAACCTCATAATTACATCGGGGTAGCAAGCAACCCCATGAAAAAACAGTAAAGAGTGTGTGAAACACTGGGGTTAGGTCCTCCCTGTGTTTCACTAGTTTTGTTTAGCTTGGAATATCTTTCAAATAAACTGACTTTACATCCAGTGCTATTTTACCGAGTGTGTCTGCAGCTTTTCTGGCTTTTTAGAGTGGCCTGCTGGGAGTGTCAGACATGTGTTTATCTAAGAGAGCGGTTAACCCAGCTAGACTGACATTTGAAAAACCATAAATACTAAAATAAGAATGCAGTCTTCATTGTACAATGAAACCCACTTGAAAAGCAGTTCAATTTGTCCCTGTAAATGTTATCTTGTGTGGAATATCAGTATAGCAAGAAAGATGGTTGGCATACAGCATGTGGGAGGGTTCAGAATGGTTTATTATGGAAAGCAAGTTGAGTATGACTCTCTTTTACAGTTGTGTCCAGACAGCCAGGATAGTTCAGTGGGTATACACATACAAGTTGAACAGCACATAATACGTTAAATACATCACAATATTCAATAAACATGGTAAAGTTCACAAAACAGCCATATAACTATTCCTAGCACTGGTAAGAACTTGCTAGTAGACTAGAGTATAGAGAATTGATTCACACAGATGTTGCTCTGAGTTAGCACTTTTTTTTTTGCAGTAAAGAGTTTCATTAAATTGCCATTTTCACACAGGTTATATAACAGCCTGTGACCATGGAGGATTTCTCAACACTTTACAGAAAAGTACCTTAAGAAGAAAAGCCTTTAATTCCAATGCTCTATTCTCTAATCCATAATCTATAATCTATTCTCTACCTCCCCACTCCCTTTCTGCCTAGTCCTGTCCCCCTTGAAGGGTTCTCAGCATCCTGAAGGGGTTAGATCTTGGTTGTCCCTCTGTCTCCCCTTCCATCCCCATCTTCCACCCTCACCTGTCCACTTCCACTTGCCTTATAACTGCCTCTTCGGGCATACAACAGCACTTTGAATCTTGTGCTCAGTCTACTACTTACGTCTACTCTGGCAGCGGTCACGATCCAGCCATAGCACCTCTACGGTGCAAGGAGCCTGATCCACCTACCCCCCAAAGAGATAGATAAGGTACGATGCTTGAAAAATTGCCACAATTTCTCTGGGCTGTGTGAACGCTGAACTGGATCATCACTTGCAATTTGCTGTTTTCAATTTCAGCGCCTTCTCAGGGTAGCGCTATTGGCTCCATGCCTGTGTAGAGCTCCCTGATTAGCTGGTCTCACTCACCTGAGACAAGAGCACCCGAGACGTGTGGCTTAATGTAAGCCTGCATCCCTGTACTCGGCTTCTAATTTATATATTTTAATTTAGCCTGTTCTGCTCTACTCTGCCTTTGTAAAGTAACACCATTTCCCCCTGCTGCAGTTTATCTCCAACTGTATGTGCACTGATTCAGTGCTAGCTCTGTAAACTTCCCTTGATTTTTCGTCCCACCCTCCCTCCCTCCCAGGCCTGTCCCACCCCTCCCCCAGGCCTCCTTTAAATGCACACAGTCTCCGCCCACTCCTATCTGATGTTTCAATTTATTTGGTTACTTACTGTCAACAACTGCAATTCCTCCCATCCCCTTTTTGCAACTAAGCCTTCTAGCAGCCTTATCTCATTCTGTCTTGCTGAGGCATACTATTTTGGTACTTTAGGTTTGCTTATTGCTGACTAGCATATCCTGTCCTGCTGACTAGCATATTCTGTCTTGCTAAGGCACTGTTTTACTTGAAACATCCCTTTTACTGAAAAAAACAAATTACTGAACTGTGACTGATTTGCCAAAAAACTGTGTTTATTGTCTAAAAATGTTCCCAGCAACCAAGTGTTACAGCCCCTTCGTGACTTTGTAGCTCTCTCCAGACTGCAAGGCGCCAAGGAAATCGCAGGCCTTTCAGTTGCTAATTGAGCTGTTTTCACTCAGACTGCTAGCCTTTGTGTTGCCCCACTATTAATTCGAGTTACTCTTTCCTTGCTCTAGCCGAGGGCGGTATACATTTATCTTGCGTAACTCCATTTTTAAACTTCCTCAAACAAGTCGCATATGGAACAACGACCCCTGGGACCTATATAATCTTCCATTGGCCCACTCCACTCTGCACAGACACCTCTATCAGCCCCCACTGAAGAAATATATCTTTTGCAATCCAGACATTTTCCATCCTCCTGTCCATTCTCCTTCCCTTAACGAGGAACCAACATCAAATAAATTTTGTTCGAGACGTGCCACTGTCAGGGCTACTCTTAGATCCCTATCAGTGCATACTGACCCCTGTCATACCACAGCAGTAACTACCCATACAACAAATTTGGGGACCTAAAGACTCTGGTTAGCAGCTCCCGATAGTACACTCCACTTTTGAATAAGCTACCATGGCAGGTCTCGGCTGGCTTTACTTACTAGCCTGCATTTCCTGATGCCTAATATTAGTGGACCCCTGACAGATCTGACTCTAATAAAGGGACATGCCCTCACGCCACTGGGACAGCCACATAATAAGACTATGTCCAGTCCTCTTTAACGCCTTTATAGGTGATATTGCAGAGGGTCTGGAAGGAAAGGTATGCCTCTTTGCAGATGACACAAATATCTGTAACAGAGTTGATACACAAGGGGGTAGAAAGGATGAGAGGGACTTGGCAAGGTTGGAGGAATGGTCAGTCATATGGCAACTTAGATTCAATGCAAAGAAGTGCAAAGTAATGCACCTGGGAAATAAAAATCCAGGAGAAGAGTACACATAGCAGGGAGGTACTAACGACAACAATAATGGAAAGGGATCTGGGTGTAGTCATATCAGATGACCTAAAGGTGGGTAAGCAATGTGAGAAGTCAGTAAGGAGAGCCAGGGGGATACTGGGATGCATAGGGAGGGGCATCACAAGTAGAAAAAGGGAAGTGGTTATCCCTCTATACAGACAGTTGGTGAGACCCCATCTGGAGTACTGCGTGCAGTTTTGGAGACCTCATCTACTCAAGGACATAGACAGGATGGAAGCAGTCCAGAGGAGGGCAACTAAAATGGTGCAGGGTCTACATCACAAACCATATGCAGAGAGACTGAGAGAGCTTAATATGTATACCCTTGATGAAAGGAGGGACAGGGGGACATGATAGAAACTTTTAAGTACCTCAAGGGAATCAACAAAGTCCAGGAGGGTAGCATCTTTCAGACAAAGAGGTGTGTAAGAACAAGGGGGCACAATTTAAAGTTAGAGGGGAGACGGCTCAGGGGTTGTGAGGAAATTCTTTTTCGGAGAGAGTGGTGGTATGAACCGCCTTCTGGAGAGAGGTTGTGGGTCTAAAACAGTGAGCGAATTCAAACATGCATGGGACAAACATAAGGCAATTATAGTGGGGGGTTGCAGGAAGTAGGCTGTTGGTTAACTAGAATCTGCAGCTTATCCAATAGGTAGGGAAATGGACAGACTGAGTGGGCCAAGTGGTCCTTATCTGCTGTCAAAGTCTATGTTTCTATTCATTATGCTGCCCCTGGTTGGCCCTGATTCAGTCAAATTTTGTTGAATTCACTTAAAGGGGGACTGAAAACTACTCGGCTATGCATGGCTAAACCCCAACCACCCATACACTGCATAGTCGGGTGTTACTCTGCATGGACCTTAACCTACGTACTGGCAGGGCAACACAAAAGGTCAACTCGGTCCCTGGATCCCTGCAATCTAACCTACACAAAAGACAATGAGGCCCATGCTTTTAAACATCTCCTTGCCAATCTGAGAAGTATCGTGCTCCTCCTACTACTGTGCTCAGGAGACATTGAGCTCGATCCTGGCCCCACAAAGTTGATTTAATCTCTAACCGAAATTACTACCCTAAAAGGAATCAGTTTTCTGCATGCCAATGTCTTCAGCCTTCTAAAGAGTTGGATCCTGTCCAGGCCTGGATTATCCACACTGTCCCGGACATACTTGTGATCTTGGAATCCTGGCTGGGCATCCACACACCGAACAGTGAGGTTAATATCCTCAACTACCTCCTTCAGAGCAGATAGAAAGACTGGGGAGGAGTAGCCATTTATGTTAAAAGCAAATTTACAGTATCTATGTTAGACGCTACTTCCATTGCAGAGGGCTTTGAATGCCTGTCTCTCAGGGTCGAACCATCCCAATCTGTGGCACTCCGCATAATAGGTTGCTATAGACCCCCAGCAGCAGGACCACAGCTCCTGGCTCATCTGTCTTCACAAATGGATGTGACACCTCTGGAAACAATTATAGTAGATGACCTTAACTATGACTGGATATCGAACGGATCGCTACCCCTAAAACAATTCTGAGACTCCCATGGGTTCACCCAAATGATTACAGAACCAACGCGCATCAACAAGAAAAATCCAATGAAAAGCACACTACTTTTCCCATGTCGGTATCCTTCCAGCAGATGTTAGTGACCACTTTCTCATAGCTGGAATAAGAACCATCTCGAACCCACTATCTACCTCAAAGTTTTCTACTAAAAGATCCAGACGGAACTTTGACCCTCTGGCCTACATACAAGAACTAAAAAACTCCTTGCTCTGGCAGACTTTCTACCTGGCTACATCAGTGGGTGATGCCTATAATGTTCTCCATGAAATCATAGCCAGTGGCCTAAACAACCATGCTCCTCTAGTTAAAGCACGATAAAAAAACAGAACCTGCCGTTGGTTTTCACCGGATCTGAAGAATGCTTTACTCAAAAGAGACCAGCTATGGAAAAAGGCCTGGAAATCACAGGCCGATGCAGACTGGTGTCTCTTTAGGACAGCTAGAAATGCCTGCACGAAAATGGTCAGAGAGGCCAAGGCCAATTATTATCAAAATGAATTACTATCCGCATCCAACAGCCCAACCAAATTCTGGTCCACCATAAAGGAACTGTCTGGACACTCCCCAGGTAGTGCACTACCCTCCAAAATCACCATCGACAATGTCACTATCAGTGATAAATCTGAAATTCTTCAAGCCTTCAGCAACCACTTCACCGCTGCAGGCATGGCATTTGATAATGCACCAGTAAGTAGTCTCCGTCCACAGCTCACCGACCAGCCTCCAGACCAAAGTAACAAAGATATGATCTTCTCCTTTTCCCCAACCACCATAAAAGATGTTGAAGACCTTATGCTATGGCTAGATACCAGAAAAAGTGCAGGCGCCGACTCCTTCGACCCATACTCTCTGAAAATAGCATACCACATACTTGCCCCACCTATGTCACACTTATTCAACCTGTCCCTAGCCCAGAGCTCTATCCCCACGGAATGGAAAACCGCTCATGTTATCCCCCTATTTAAAGCAGGGGACCCATGCGACCTGAACAATTATAGGCCAATCTCTCTTCTACCTATACTCTCAAAAATGCTGGAAAAAGTCGTGGATTTACAGCTGAGATTGTTTCTAGACAACTCTACATTGCTTAACCCCATGCAGTCTGGCTTTAGAGCAAAGCATAGCACTGTTACAGCTGGTCAAAGTCACTAATGACTGGCAATGGGACCTTGACAACAAAAATTTGTTTGTGCTGTGTTTTAGACCTCAGCAAGGCCTTGATACCATCGACCACAGCCTACTTCTCCACCTTAAAACCACAGGTATAGATTCAACCTCACTGGACTGGTTCCAGGATTACCTCTCTGATAGGCAGCAACAAATTAAGGCTGAAGGTGAGCTCTCTCCTCTCAAACCAATAAAAGAGGAGTTCCACAGGGTTCCATACTGGGCCCTTTACTGTTACGCCATCTACATTAACAACTTGGACCCTACGCATTGCAGAAGCCAGTATCCACTTGTTTGCCAATGATACGATTGCTCTGCCTAAGCCGTGACTCCCTGGAGCCGCATGCACAGATCTACAAACTGAATTCAATACGCTGCAGCATCAGCTTCTCAGCAAAAAGCTACTGCTAAATGCAAAAAAAACTAAGGCCATGCTCTTTACCCCATCTAGCACTAGGGCCTACTCTGCTGCTGCTGGTACCCTTCCTCCCATAACTACCCTTCTAGGTGAAGATCTTGAGTTCATGCCTAAATTCAAATATCTGGGTATATGGCTGGACAACAAACTCTCCTTTGCAGAGCACACAGAAGAATTGATGAAAAAGCTTAGGCAGAGGCTTGGCCTCTTCTTCAGAATTAAACACCTTCTGACCGCAGATGCAAGATGACAGCTTGTTCAATTAACTTTCCTCTCATTAATTGACTACGCCGACATTATCTATGGCCAGTGCTCCATCTCACACCTTGCAAAACTGGATGTCCTGTACCACAGAGTGCTAAGATTTATAACTGGTCTCCCATCCTCCACACATCACTGCTCTTTATATGCAGCCGTAGGGTGGCCTTCCCTTCAATATAGGCGGTGTAGAAATGCAGCACTCTGGACATTCTGAGCCCTTACCAACAAACTCCCAGATTACATTGTTGCCTGCCTCCCCCTGAGCCCAATCAGTAGCTACGAGCTAAGAAGCCACTCGCTAATTTCTCTGAAAATCCCCAGGATCAGTACCCACTTTGGCAGGGCTGCCATAAGCCACGCTTTGCCTACACTCTGGAACAAGGTACAAAGATCCTTGAGACTCAGCTCTCCTGTCAGTTTTGCTCTGTTTAGGATAATTTATGACAAAACATTCCCCGAAATCTGTAAGTGTTTCCATAGTTCCTAGCTGTCCTGCTGACGGTTCACTCCGTATCCTTACCACATCCAGTCACGAACCTAGTTCCTCCCCTCCCTATTTTAATCAAGTCTACTAGTCAGCTGCCATAGTGGCCCACGGCACCCAAGGCACCACTTCTCCCATATTACCTCTCTCACCGCTTAAGTGGAACATACAGACCTCTATTGGAGCCCCTATGCAGCCCAGGACCCTTACCCAAGTATGGTAAACGGTCACTGAGGGCTGAAATGCAAAGAATTGTACCCTCTGATGGAGGCTTGACTAAGAATGACTAAACATGCCACCTCAACTTCTGCATACATGGAGTCTGTATATAGCACAGCAAAGTTGAGTGATGCATGTATGTTCCTACAAGAACGTTTGGAATGTATATCATGCACCTACCACTTTTCAGTAAATTTGTTTGTAACTCTTTGCACATGTTGTACTTTGTATTCTCAATCTATGTATGTATAACTGTCTTGGACAACAGCAGGTCCATCTTGTAAATGAGCTTGCTTAATGATGGTCGCCTGGATAAATAAAGATTTGATTTGATTTGATCTAGCACTTCAAATGTGTTATCCATTCTCTAACCTTTACCCTATTGGATCATCTGCTCTTTGATTGTTGCACTGTACATTGTGACAGTTGGATAGCTGGTTCTGATTACTCTATGCTTTTTGTAATATAAAAATGTGTTATTGAGTGTCTCTCATGAGACATGCTGAGACAGCCTGTGGGATGACCACCCCCCAGGTATCAGGTCAAAAGACAGGATATGTTTAACAGCAGATCTCTGTAAGGTGATTAACTTGCAAAGACTCACATTTTATAGCCTTATTTAGGACCTGGTTGTTTGAAGCTAAGACCTAAATATCCATTTTATGACGTCCTCAGGAAGGTCAGTTAATTGCACCTGGTGTCACAAAGCATATTACACCTCAGTGAGATCTGACAGTTAGTCATAAAAGGTTCTGTGATGTCTTTGTGAAACAGGAAACTGCTCATGGATGAAAGAAGATACTGGAAAGTCACAGACTTGACTGGGAAGTCATATGGGAAATGAGTTTTAGCTGATGTCACCTATTTAATTTACCTCCTGCTTGATAAGACATCCCAGTTGTATAATTTTAATAAAGACAGGAGGAGCTGGGTGACATCATGAGAAGGCAGGCTCAAGACAGTTTTTATTATGCTGTGACTGACCTTTAGAGACATTCATGTTTGGACTCTGAAGCTACAACACCTATCAGCACTGTAAGACGATAAGAGATACATTAGATAGATAAGTCTAAGTGTATGGTTGGTAGTAATTTGCACTTTTAAACCTTGTTCTTTTTAAGTGATTGTACATTTTGTGATATATTGTTCTGTATTTACATTTTACGTATTCTTTATCTATTTTAAAGTAAACCTCTATTTTAAGAGACTACTTGGTGTGCCTTTGAAATTCTTTATTTGACAAGTGAAGCATATATGGTTAAAGCTGACACTGTGCAAAAGCTTACTGGTTTACCAAACTGGGAAAAGGTAAGAGTTTAATCTGAGGTCTTTCATAGAGTTTTAACGGTTCATTTTGTACACCTGGTTAGGTGCCCGTAGGCAAAAGATATCTGGCATTTCCCCGAAGAGCAGAATTATCTGAGCCTGTACATTGGATACGCTAGCAAGAGGTTCACAGTTTGAATCCCTCCAGAAAATGAGACCGAAGGTTGATTCAAACCCACAAAACAGACATGAGGTTACCCTGTTTTGTTCCTGTTCACAATGCTGCACTCAGAGGTTGGCACTTTGGGAGCAGAGGGCCTGACCTGCTGAGTGGGGTTGTGACATACATTATATCCAAACATGGTTTTGTTTACCCTGGCCGGTTGGTCTGGGTAATTTCTGCTTTGTAATTGTACTACACTGTTTTATTTTAGTAATTGTACTTGTATTGCTCTGTTATTGCTATGCATTTGCCTGCTCTCCCAATTCTTGTATGTCCCCCACCCAGGACACTTCTGGAACTGAGCTGTTTGTAGCTCATATTGTCTTTCCTGGTGAAACATTTTTCCAAAAAAAAAAAAATAATGTCTGTTGTATGCTATGTATGTAGAGGGATTTTCTACAGTTGGATAGCAGAAACCTTTATGTAGAAGCATTGCTTCTGCTTCCTTTATGCCCATGTTTTTAAATGGTTTTGTGGACGGTTTGTAGATTTATTAGGTTTAGACTTTTTTGTAAATGTTTCACTTGCATGTATAGCATTTAGCACTTTATTTGTGTCCCATGATGTCATGATGATGCCACCTCTGGAAGCATAAATGCCTGGATGTTGTCTTCCTAAGCCATGACTCCTTAGGAAGCTCCAGGTAAGGGAAGGGCTGGGTACTTTAGACAGCGGATTCCCTCTATTATTTTATCTTTTTATATGTAACCCATGAAAGTGTGGTGTTGCTATGGAGTTTGCTCTGTGATGCTAATTGTGTGGCTTGCTGCCACATCATGCATGAGATGAAATGTATTGCATTTTATGCTGTTTTGCACAATGGTGAGTAATAATTCACTAAAGCAGCTCTCTGAGTGAGCATTGCCTTATTTACATTTTATTAGCAGTTCATAGCTGATGTGGTAGGAGTCTTTTGAAATGTTCAGTTTATTTGATCAGCTGAAGTCATCGCTTAGGCAATTTCAAAAACAGTAATTATGTCATTTTTATAACTTTTTAATTTTGCACTTCTGATAAAATAGCCTTTTACAGGTAAAACAAATGATCAGTAAAAAAATTAATATTTTCCATTCGATAAAGCAAAATCCATTGTTCAAGTATTTCATGATGCCTATCTTAAATAATAATGTGAAATGCTAGAGTCATAATTTTATTTTTAATAAAAATGCATTAAAGTTGAAGCCCTGAGTTTAGAGAGAGGACCATGGATCTCATTTTCAGAGCCTGAGGTTAGTGTCGCACACCCCTTAGCGTTGCATGTAAGATGGCAGACGGCTGGCCTGGGGGACATTTTCAGACAGGCAGAATGCTCTGACTGGTGCATGTAGCCTGTCTGAAATTGGGAGCTGTGGAAGCCCAGTGAACAGTGACTTTACTCTGCACTATTAAGAGGGAGGCTAAGGAATGCTGCTTTGATATGATTCATAGGTTCAAACGGGACATTAGGAAGCATTACGTCATGGAAAGGGTGGTGTGTGGGTGGAATAGACTTCCAGGCAAGGTGGTGAGGCAAAGACAACACCAGGATTCAAAAGGAAGTGGGGGCTCATTAAAAGGAGTTATCATTTTGGAGGAAGGAACAATTGGTGGGGTGATTAGAAAGGAGATGGCAGATTAGTGAATCTCCAAGTAGGGGCACTCAGGACAGACTGGATGAACAGTTCTGATCTTTTTATGTCCATTACTGTGTTGCAATTCTGTGTTTATTGCTTGCTCAACAAATTGTGATGAAATATCCATCTTTTCCCTGCCAAGATGGAATTACTAAAAAAATATATTTTTAAAGATTTTTCATAGAGAGATACCAGAATGCCCTAGCAATGGTCTTTGCTGTTGAAGAAATAAACAAGAACAGACACATATTACCAACATCACTCTGGGGTTCAGGATTTTGATCCCTGCTACATAGAGGCTCACACAATTGAGGGAGTAATGCTGCTGTTATGGGGACGGAGGAGTCAATTCCAAATTATAGCTGCCGGCCATGCTCCAGGTCTGTAGGATTTATTGAGACTTGTCGCCATCATCCTCTGTTGCTGTAGTGAAATTGCTGGGACTTTATCGCTTTCCCATTTAATGTGTGACTGTTTTCAGGGTTTATTTTTAATCAAAGATACCTATTGGGGAGGGCATTGCTGTGCAACATGATGGGTAAAGGGTGTTCAAGAATGGTAAGAATACGAAACCCAGAGGATAGCCACTTACCTCGTCCCACACTGGTGACCCAGGTTCGGAATTAGCCTGCGTCATCTGGGGTCATCCGGGGGGGGGGGAAGCTGGATGGAGCAGCTGCAAGGCAACTCTTCTCTCCAGGGAGGAATGTGGGTTTCCCCAGCTCTTGGCTACCAACCAGTGCAGGCTTGGTGGCAGCACCAAGCCACAAGGAAAACCTGGCATTGGGCCGGGTGGGCAGAAGGGGCCATCACCAGAGCTGCAGACCGCATGCATGCCTCCATGCACATGTGCAACTGTGTCCTGGGGTTCCATAGTAAAACATGGAGAAACCACAAAATACATGTCTCCCCATTGCTAAGCAAGGCAGGAGGGGCAATGGGGAGCAAACAGCTATATGGAAAAAAATGCTAAACCAATTCAAATACAGGAAAATGGAACCTGGCAAGGCAAGAAGAAAAGTCAATCTAAAATAGAAGAAACAGTATGGTGCAGCTTTTTCTTACATTAATGTGTTGCTTTAAAACCCAGGTATAGGACCAAAGAATTGATTACTTTATTTGATATGCCAGAAGTTTGATAGATTTCATGTTCAGTTTTGTGACATGGTGGGTGATTGCAGCCCTTCTCTTTGCAGATCAGCTTTGGATCAGCACACCCATACTGAGTGATAAGTTTGAGTTCCCCTCATTCCTCCGGACTGTCATGAACAGTAAACACACACCGTATGTCATTGTTCAAACTGTCAGGCATTTCAGGTGGACATGGGTGGGTGCCCTGTATCACGAAAATGAGTTAGATCAGTCAAATGACTACATATTGAAGTAGGAGCTGGTGAATGCTGGCATTTGCCTGGCATTCTTTGAAACCCTTCCAGTGATAAATGCTGGGGGCAAGATACTCTGTGTGGCTGAGATGATCAGGAAGTCATCAGCAAATGTAGTTATAATCTACACCTCATCGGTAGAGGTGACCCTGCTCATGGAAGAAGTTACAAAGCAGAACATAATGGGGAAGGTCTGGATCAGCTCTCCCAACTGGTTTGGTTCCCAAGTACTTATCCGGAAGGACCTGTGGAAAACCTTGAACGGTACCATAGGTCTGACTCTCCAAAGTGGTAAACTGCCTGGGTTCAAGGAGTTTCTCTACAATGTCCACCCTTCAAAATCTTCAGGGATATATTTGTTAAAACATTCTGGGAGAAAGCCTTTGGCTGTAAGTGGCCAGACAGAAATATCAGTATAACAACAGGACAAAGTGGATTCATGGAGGAAACTCTTGCACAGGAGCAGAACAGTTGGCTGGCCAGAACATTCCAGAGCAAGTGACATATTTCGATTTACCTACACCACATCAAATGCAGTATATGCACTGGTATATGGGTTGAACCAACTGTCCTGTGAAGAATCTCCATTTCTTAATGAATCCTGCCCCCACAGCACAGGAGATCCTGCCCTGCAGTGAGTCTTTGTTTGATTACTAGCTATGTCTACAGAGCCCTGATAAACTTTGGCTCACTGCACAGGCACACTGTCATATAATTAACTA
The DNA here is from genome assembly GCA_016271365.2 of Neoceratodus forsteri. NCBI lineage: Eukaryota > Metazoa > Chordata > Ceratodontiformes > Ceratodontidae > Neoceratodus > Neoceratodus forsteri. The sequence goes on from JADMNL010000026.1 coordinate 220,647,526, forward strand.
GTGCAGTAGGCTAAATCAGACATATTTAAACAGATCTGGCAAGTCATGGGAGGAATCTCACTAAAGCAGCAACAGACTAGACCACTCTGCTCACCATAAATGAAGTTAAAATATTTGGATTTTTATTGTCAACAACAGACCAGCATTTTGCTCACAATGACCTTTCTCGAGTCAGGTGGGTAGTATTGTGCTCCTGTGCTATCCTTCAGTCCTGAGAGCCAGATTCTGTTTCTGGCCAAGACAGCAACTAAAAGCAACATTAATCAATCTACCACTGAGGGATAGTACAGAAGCAAAAGCTAGGGTTAACAGAGGCTCTGGCACCCTTACTGCAGGCTTATCAGAAACCTCCTGAGATCCTTACTACAAGGTAACAGAGCCAGGGGACCTGGGATCCTTACAACAGGGTTATAGAGCCAGGGATCCTGGGACCCTTACAACAGGGTTAACAGAAATAACATTTTTTACAGGATTATTAGAAGCCAGGGATTGTGGGAGCCTTATTATGGATTAATAGAAGCCAGAGTGCTCTGGGACCTTTACTACAGAGTTAACAAATCTGAGCAAATCTAGTCAGGGGTTTCAGCCTGTTACTGTCAGAGCACTGGACTCAGTGTGGCATTAAAGCACTTACATGGGTCCTGTTGACAATGGCATGGCACTTACAGGATTTATGTCATTAGGGTGAAAGCGCAATCGTGACTGGTGGCAGGGCGAGTGTGCACCATCGAAAATCAATTTTGGCGATGTACACCCCCAGCCCCCAAGAAAACGGTGCTGGGGACTTAGATTTTAAATGTTCATGCATCCCCCCATGGGGGGCTTTGTCCCCACACCCCTACTAAAGTTCTTAACTCAGGGGGTATGTAGGAGGGTAAAATCTGGACAAAAAGAATTTGAGCTGGGTGCAAAAATGTAGGTGCAACGGACCCAACCTGAATATTCGCAGCTTTAGGCTGCCACCCACCACCACAATATGGGGCCAGTCTCAGCAGCCCCATGCCAACTATGCCAGGCCAACCCTCCTCATTTCCGTCCTCACTCACCCCCCACACGCATATACATATAGCGATATCCTGTTCCTATATGCGCCCACCTCCCCATCTGGTGCCTTCCTCAGCAGTAGTCCGTGTGACATGCGCTGGGATTGAGTAGCTGTTATAGCAAGCGCTCAATCGCCGATGCCCATGTCATGGGCTACCCATTTACATCAGCTCTGAAGTCATTTAATGGTTGGCTATGGAGTGTGATTGTCAACAGGTGTGAAGGTTGTAGTTGGTTACATAAAAACATAGAAGGCGACGGCAGATAAGAACTGTGTGGCCCACCTAGTCTGCCCCTTTTCCCTTCCTAACGCAATTACCGCAGACCCTAGTTGATCTGCAGTTTACCTTCTCTTCCCTATTGCAAGAGTACTCTTATGTCTATCCCATGCATTCTTGAATTCCCCTACAGTTTTTGCCCCTACCACCTCCGCAGGGAGGCTGTTCCAAGCATCCACTGCTCTTTCTGGGAAAAGGTACTTACTGACATTGCCCCTGAGCCTACCCCCAGCCTCATATCATGCCCCCTTGTTCTGTACACCTTCTTTTCTTAAAGGTGCTACCTTTCTGTACCTTATTTATACCCCTGAAGTACCTGAATGTCTCTATCACATCCCCTTCTCTCTCCTCCTCCTCCTCTCTCTCCTCTCCTCTCCTCTCCTCCCTCCTCTCCTCTCCTCTCCTCTCCTCTCCTCCCTCCCTCCCTCCCCTCCCTCCTCTCCCCTCCCTCTCCCTCCTCCTCTCCCTCCTCCTCCTCTCTCCTCTCCTCTCTCCTCCTCCCTCCCCCCTCCTCTCCTCTCCCTCCCCTCCCTCCCTCCCTCTCCTCTCCTCTCCCTCCCTCCCTCCCCTCCTCTCCCTCCTCTCCTCTCCTCTCCTCTCCTCTCCTCCTCTCCTCCAGGGAATACATACTGAGGTCCTGTAGTCTTTCCTCATATGACTTTTGGTGCAGTCCTTGCACCACTTCTGTTGCCCTTCTTTGGACTCTTTATTTTGTCTGTGTCCTTCTAGAGATGCGACCTCCAGAACTAGACATAGTACTCCAGATGACATCTCACTATTGATCTGTACAGTGGCATAAATCACCTCCTTGTTTCTGCTGGTGATACCTCTCTCTATGCACCCTAGCATCCCACTGGCCTTCCTCATAACCTTCTCTCATTGTTTGGTTACCTTTAGAGAATCAGAAATCATTACCATCAGGTCCCTTCTTGATTGGTGGCTATCAGTACCTCCCTCATCCTGCTTCTCCCTTGGATTTCTGTGCCCTAAATGCATGATTTTGCACTTCTTTGCATTGAATCTTAGCTACCACACTCCAACCACTCCTCAAGCATGTTTAGGTTCTTTCTTATTTTTTCCACCATCCTGAGTGTGTCGACCCTGTTGCAAATCTTAGTGTCATCTGCAAAGAGGCATACCTTCCCCTCCAGCTTGCAGTGTCGCTTATGAAGACATTAAAGAGGACTGGCCCCAGCACTGATACCTGTGGCACCCCACTGGTCACCCCCTCTCATCGGATTGAATGCCATTTACCATTGCCCTCTGTGTCTTGTTATTCAGCCAGCTTCTGATGCAGTTTACTTCCTTGGGGCCCACTCCCAAGCTGCCCACCTTATTTACCAACCCTATGTGGGACAGTGTTGAAAGCCTTGCTGAAATCTAGGTAGGCCACATTCACTGCCCCTCCATGATCTACTCTTGGTTACCCAGTCAAAGAAATCTATCAGATTTGTTTTACAAGACCTTCCACTGTGAATCCATGCTGCCTCAAATCCTGTGCTCTGCTGGATCCAAGAAATATCACAATCCTTTTCTTTAGCAGTGGCTCCATTAATTTCCCCACCACCAAGACCAGGCTGATGGCCTATAGCTGCCAGCCTCTTCCTGTTCCCACTTTTGTGAGAGGGACTACATCTGCCCTCCTCCAGCCCCTGGAACCTCCTCTATCTCTATCAATTTGTTGAATAGGGTTGTTTTATGGTGCTGTCAGCACCTCTCTAAGTTCTTTTAATATTCTGAGATATATTCCATCCAGCCCTGTAGTCTTGTCCCCTTTCAGATTCTTGAGTTCCTCTGGGACTCCTTGCTCTGTAAACAGACTGGTGTCCGTCTCTCTCTATTGGTGCCCCTATCACCCCAATAGCGGTCTTTCTCCTTCCCCTCTTCTGTGAACACTAAACAAAAACATTTGCTCAGAATTGTTGCTTTTTCTAGGTCCTCCTCCACACACACACCCTCCCTCCTTTTAACCTCTCTCCATCCCAGTCTTCTTCTTTCTTTCACTAATGTGTCTGAAAAAGGTCTGGTCTCTTTCTTTTGTTTAACTTTTTATTTAATTATTTCAACTGGAAAACATGTAACATACACATAGACATAGATTGACATTTGTTTAAAATTAAGTTCATATAAAACATATTTACATAGCAGTAAAGAACATTAAGAAGCTGGCCAATTCATCAGTTTGTGAAGTGCATTCTCATATGTATAGCAGCATTCTGTGAAGTAACCAGTTGGTAGAACAATAAGAGCCTGCTAAAATCAGGCACCATTTCTAAATTAAATATGAAAACAGCCAGCTAAAGGACTGTCATTATAGAAAATTAAACATGCTGGGGACACTGATATATTATAATTTGATATATAATAATCCTCAGGCATTTCTCAACCCATACCTTACAGTTGTGGAACAAAATCTTGCCTATGAGTCGTTATATAAAAAACCCATAATCTCCAGAGTAACTCAAATTGATCTTTACGATGGTTAACCAAGGCAATAAATCATTCCATCTTATACACTGCTATCATTAAATCTTGCCACTGGGTTATTGTAGGGAAACATGTTGTGAGCCATTTCTTGGTTATGGCTTTCTTTGCTGTTAACAGACATGTGTTTAACAGTTTCCTGCTAGGGAGTTCTGACATCCTCCGAGATAGCTAGTAAAAAGGAAAAAATCTGCTGTAAACTGCACTGGAGTAGCGAAACTATCTGTTAATGCCCTCTGTAGTGCCTCCAAAAAAAGGACAAAACACTTCTCAGCTCCAAAAAATATATTAATGCATGGCTGGGGAGTGCCTGCAGCCCCTCCAGCAGGCTGCCCCTCGCTCTGAATTGTACTTCGCCTGGAAGGCCATGGTTCTAAAGTAGTGAAGTATGACCTTCCAGGAGAACTCCTTCCAAACATGGGAAGCTGTACCCGAAAACATAAGTTTCAGATGTCTCTCCATTCAAGTCTTCTGTATGATAATTTAGATCAGACTCCCATGCTTCTGTAACCATATGTACATAGATACATAGACAGTGTCAGCAGATAAGGGCCTACAGCCCACCCAGTCTGCCCATTTGAGCTTGTAAGTTCACTTTATGGTTTTCTAGAGGTCTGTTGCTCCTTACGCCTGACCTCCAGACTTCCTTCATGTCTATCCCATGCATTCTTAAATCCCATGATTGTTTCAGCCCCCACCACTTCCTCTGGCATGGTGTTCCACTTGTACACCACCCGTTCTGTAAAGAAATTCTTCCTCACGTTTCCTCTGAACCCTCCCTCCAACTTCATCCCATTCCCTCTAGTCCTGGAACATCTTTTTTGCTTAAAAATAGTGTATTCCTGCACCCTATTCCTCCCTGTAAGATACTTGTATGTCTGTATCATATTACCTCTCCTCCCTCTCCTCCAGGGAGTACTCATATTCAAGTCCTTCAACCTGTCCTCATAGGACTTGTGATGCAATCCATGTACCGTCTTTGTTGCCCTCTTCTGAACCTTCTCTACCCTGTCTATGTCCTTACTTTGATAAGGTCTCCAGAACTGTACACTGTACTCCAGGTGGGGCCTCACTAGTGTCTCGTATTGTGGAATTATGACCTTCCTTTTCCTGCTGGTGATGTCCCTGCCTATGCATCCCAGCATCCTATTTGCTTTACCTACTGCCTTGTCGCTGTTTCCCTACCTTGAGGTCATCGTAGATGATAACCCCAAGATCCCTTTCCTGCTTGGTGCATGCTATATCCTCACCCCCCAACTGATATATTGTGCCAGGTTTTTGTGCTCATATACATTATCTTGCACTTCTTTGCATTGAATTTCAACTGCCAAACCCCTGACCATTCTTCAAGTTTCTGCAGGACCCTTCTCATTCTGTCTACACCCTATGGTGTGTCTACTCTGTTACAGAGCTTTGTGTCATCAGCGAACAGAGAAATTCTACCTTCTAAGTCCTGCGCAATGTCACTAATGAAGATGTTGAACAGGACTGGTCCCAGCACTGATCCCTGTGGTACCCCACTGGTCACTCTTCTTTCTGTGGAGTGAAAGCCATTACCACCACCCTCTGTGTCCTGCCACCCAGCCAGTTACCTACCCATCTCACTACTGTCTTGCCCACACCCATATTCCCTAGTTTGTGTGATAGCCTTCTATGTGGCACAGTGTCAAAGGCCTTGCTGAAGTCCAGATAGGCCATGTCCACTGCCCTCCTGATCCACCCTCCCTAGTCACCCAGTCGACAAATTCAACGAGGTTGGTCTGACATGACCTCCCCTGGTGAAACCATGCTGCCTTTGGTCCTGTAGTCCATTGACAACCAGATGTTCCACCAATCTCTCCTTCAGAAGTGCTTCCATGATCTTCCCCACTACTGAGGTGAGGCTTACTGGTCTATAGTTTCCGCTTCCTCTTTGTTCACACTTTTGTATAAGGGGACTACATCTGCTGTCCTCCAGTCTTTGGGTACCTCTCCTGTTTCCAGTGATCGGCTAAACAGGATTGCCAGAGGTTCAGCCACCACCTCTCTTAGTTCTTTAGGACCCTAGGGTGCACCCCATCTGGCCCCATTGCTTTATCAACTCTTATCCTTCCATTTCCTTCAGGACCCTTTCTCGTAAAGGGACTTGTGTCCATTTCTGCACCATTCCCACCACTTGTATTCCCTTCAGGCCCATTACCCTCCTCTTTCTCAGTAAAGACTGAGCAGAAATACCTGTCCAATATGTCAGCTTTACTGTTGTCATCCTCCATGCGGCCCCCATCCTCCCCCTTCAGTCTCACTATCCTCCTTTGCCTTCCTTTTTTCACTTATGTACCTGTAAAAGGTTTTATCCCCTCTACCCACTGATTTTGCAATGTGCTCCTCTGTCTGAGCTTTGGCTTCCCTTACTGACCTTCCTGCCTCCATCTTCTTCTCCTGGTACTTCTCCCTATCCCATTCTGGCTGTGACTTTTTCTATTGCTTAAATGCAATCTTTTCGGCTTTCACTTTCTCCGCTACCTCCTTGGAAAACCATAATGGCCTCCTCTTCCTTTTCCCCTTGCTAACCTGCTTAATGCATAATTCTGTTGCTCTTGTAATCCCCATTTTGAAATACTGCCCATTGTCTCCAACCCCTGATTCCTGTCCCATTCCCTTAATGCCTCTTTCAAGCATCTCCCATTTTCCCACAGTCTGCCACCCCTAAAATCCAGGATACATGTTTTTGTGTGGTTTGGTTCTTCTCTTCTGTGATTTCAAACCACAGTGACTGGTAGTCACTGTTCCCCTTCTTCCTCCTGGGCTGGTGGTCTATAGACCACACCTGTGTGGATGGCTGGCCATTTTCCTTTCCAGCATAACCCACAGTAGCTCTTCCCCATTTTGTTCCTCCTGGATCTCAAGGAGGTCACCACTATATATATATATATATATATATATAATTTTATTTTATTAAAATATCGGTATTACAATCCTTTGAGTCAAAGACTCCTTTTACGTAGGCTCCACGTCATGTAAGACAAGGTACAGAAGACAGTGTGATACAATAGACAGTGTGATATAGGAATACAGAGGTGAGCAGACAGAGGTGGTCACTATACAGTGCAATAATACATACAGTGCAAATAGGTAGGTCACATTAGAGCAGTAATACATACAGTGCAAATAGGTAGGTCACATTACAGAGCAGTACCACATACAGTGCAAACAGGTAGGTCAGATTACAGAGCAATAATACATGCAGTGCAAGTAGGTAATTTAACTAGTGCAGTGCAACAAAATACAAACAGTGCATTATATTTACAGTGTGGAATATATTCTATTGACACAGGACATAAGCCACAGCAGGCATACGTCAGGAAAGGGGGCAGGATGTAGGTCCATTGTCAAAGGCAAAGAAATGTGATGTGATTGTGTGATTTAATGATATAATCTGATTTAAGGACACCCAGCCCTCCAAGGCCAGCTTCAAAATGTCTATAATCTGCAGATTCTGTATCTTTAATGGGGATGATCAAGGTCCTGATGCAAGTAGTAACTTGTAAATATCTAAAATAGTCTTGAGGAAGGAGGCCATATTGTTGTGTCAGGTCCCAAAAGACAGCATTTGATCACCTCTAAGGAAATACATGAGTAAATATAGGCCCAATCTCTCCCACCTGAGAGAACCATGATCTAGTCTGGCTGGCTGGATAGAGCCAGAGTAGGGGAGGCAGTACAATAAATATCTAAATTTAGATAATTGTTTAAATTCTAGCAAAATGTTCCAGGATCTTAAAGTATTAGATATGTTTGGATTTAAGGTTATCTCCCCAGTTGGTATGTTGGGGAATGATAATAAAATTTTATTAATGTTCATTAAATCCTGCTCGTGCACCTCTAACTCCCTCCATTTCGCATTATACTGAGGGTGCAGACAATAGAATATTACCCTAATTTGGGTGGCATAATAATTAGTCAGGTCCAGGAGGCCAAGGCCCCCCAGTCCCTTGGGCAGTTGAAGAATGGAGAATGTAATCCTGGGTCTCTGAGATTCCCAGATGTATTGCAATATCTTCTTATTTATTTCTGTGAAGAACTTGTTCAGTACAGATATGGGGAAGGTATGGGCCAAATATCAAAATCACGGAGGTAAATTCATGAAGACCACCTTCACCCTTTGAATCAAGGGAAGAGGTATCATCTTCCATTTCTCTGAATCTGTAGTTAACTGTTGTAAAAAGGGGACATAATTAAATGTATACAATTGGGAAGAGTCCTTTGTAAGAAAAATCCCTAAATACTTCAGAGATGGGAGCTCCCAACTAAATGAAAAAAGTCTCTTAATGGGTTCAGAGGGGGTATAATGAATCTGTAGCACCTCTGTCTTAGTTAGGCTTACTTAGTATCCTGTATGACTACCAAATCTATCTAGAAACTGCCACAGGAGTGCAAGTAAACTGGAGATGACAGGTAAACCAACAAATCGTTAGCATACAATGCTAATTTATACTGTCTGCCCCCTGCCATTACACCCTGTATGGCTTTCTCTTGAGGTATGGCTTGGGCCAGAGGCTCCAAGTAAATGGCAAATAATAGTATGATATGGCACCCTTGTCGGGTGCCATGAGTAAGGGATGGGGTCAGATATGGTACCATTTACTTTTAAATAAGCCAAAGGATGGTCATACAGGCCCAAGATGAGCTGTTTAAACTTATCTGAGGAGCACATTGCCTGCAGGGCAGCTGTCAAAAGGCCATGCCACCTGGTCGAAGGCCTTCTCCACATCCAGACTTAAAAGCAGAAAAGGATTCTCGACCGGTGGTTGATACAGGAGATAGAGTGTCCTTTTCATGTTGTCCTGTGATTGCCTAGAGGAACAAAGCCACATTGATCACCATCAAGTTAAGGAAGGAGCAGTCCCTCCAACCTTCTTGCAATTACGAGACAAAGACCTTATAATCTATATTAAGACCGATATAGGGCAGTTTGATATACAAACATTAGGATCCTTGCCCGTCTTTGGTATACTTGTTATGGTAGCATACTTCCAAGTTGGGGGGATTGCTTCACCCTCCATGATTCCTACATACTCCTTCAAAAGTTGAGGCACAAGCAGTTCCTTAAATGTTTTCTATAAAATGCTCCTGTATATCCATCCGGTCCCGGACTTTTGTTAGATTTTAAATTGGCTAATACTCCCTCCAGCTCAAGTTAAATGATCTGGGTCTCCAACCAAGTCCTCTGCTCCCATGATAACTTGGGCAACTTCAGCTCAGACAAAAAGGCTTGTAATGTTCAAAGGGTCAGATGAGGCCTCAGGCATATTCAATGTTTGATAATTTGATCTAAAGATTTGATTAATTTGGGAAGATAATCTTTCCAGGTTGCCAGTCTCGGAGATTTAATTTGTGTGATGGTAGATTGAGTTATCCTTTGTCTTAAACGATGGGCTCAATCTGCGGTCACGCCTCATAATATTTTTGTTTTAAATATTGTAGGACTTGCTCTGTTTTTACATCTAATATATGTTGTACCTGCTGTCTAGTTGCTTCTAATAAAGGGAGCACTCCTCCATCTCCTGCGACATGTGGTTCTTGGAGATTGTTTAGTGGCCTCTGCAGAGTATCCAACTGTGCAGATTGCATTTTTTTATAGTGTGCTGCAAATTTTATAATTCCCCCCCTGAGGACCTCCTTGGTAGTATCCCAAAGTATTCCAGGTTTTATGTCAGGGAAGTCATTTTCCTGAATTATTTGTGGGAGACAAGTTCTACTATTTCTTTAAACTCTGAAAGATTCAGGAGAAAGTTATTAAACCTGCATAAAGTAATTTTTTTGTCTGAGGCAAAATTCAATGTTAAAAGTACCAGGGAATGGTCTGAAGGAGGAAAAGAAGCAATTTACAATTGTGAACCAAGTATTGGTGTTCTCCCAACATGACAGAGGTCTATTCTGGTATCAAGTCTATGGGGGTCTGAGTATTGAGTGCATGCTATACTATGGGGATATGAAAGTCTCCAGGTGTCCACCCACTGAACTTCTTTAAAATATGTCTGAGCAGCTTTTTGAGCACCTGTTTTTTTAGAAGGCCTAGGGCTGGTGGTGTCTTGATTATCATACACCATATTATGATCCCCTCCAATGATCAGAACACCTTTCTGATGTTCTGTGCCCTTCTGAAGCAGTGTCCGAACAGTCACTGCAACAGAACCTGGAGGGATGTACAAGCTAGAAACTGATTTGGGCTCCCTCATGTGTACCCGTAACCAGAGCCAGGCAGCCCTCTGGGTCAATATATGCTGTTGAGAAATGAAACTGAGTGGAGTGCAGTATCAAAATGGCTGCATCCCTGCATTTACCCTCTCTAAATGAGGATGCTATCACATGAGAGAAACCAAACTTGTCTAATTTTTGATGTTCTGTTTGTCCAGGTGTGTTTTTGTAACAAAATAAAGAAAGGTAGGTGGTGCCTTTTAACTAGTGAGAGAACTTAATATCTTTTAACTGGGTTATTTAACCCATTGACATTTTGGGAGCAAATAACTAATTTATGTTTAGACACCATTGTGACCCCCTGTGCTGTAACTTGTCCCCTTGTACAAATCCAGTCTGTTAATATGAATGTTTTCCCCGGTACAGAAAATCCTCTAATTAAAGGCAAACAATTCAACAGTTGTAAAAGCATTCCCCTGTCTGTTCATCAGATAGTTGATGCAGAAGTGCCTCCGGATAAAACTAAATAACGCTGCATAAACATTACTGATTATGTCCAGTTTATACAGAAATGAACTAGTGGAACATTTAACATACAAACAGCATATATAATGAATTAACAACATCCAAAAAAACAGGCTTCCAAGGGAGGAGGAAAAAGAAAAGCTCTCTCTTAGTCTGATATATTCCTAATGAATAATCCAGTGGGAGGGAAAGTTGGCAGAATCAGGCTTATCAGATGGCCAGGCTGCCATCATAGTGTAAATATGCATCCACTGCACCAGTAGGAGCGGCAGATACAAAAACACCATGGTAGGCACTCAGAGCATCCAATCCTGCAGCCGAATTTGACCAGAGACAGTGGTGTGAACCCTGATCCCGTAGCACTCGGAGATCCAGTTCTTAATTTTAACAATTATTGCATTCAGCCCTGTTCAAAAGAAATACATCATGAGCAACAAGCTCTTATAGAAAGGAGAAAACAATGCATCATAACTGCAGCATTACAAATAAAGGACAGAATAATCACCGTCTTGGAAGAGATGCAAACCCCAACCATTATAATAATAATCAAAAACTTAAACCTTTGAAGACTATACACAATTATTTTCCTGTACCCTAAGTATCTTCAGTGGTATTTACATACTGCCACATGAAAAGTGTAGATTAAGTGAAGTATCAAGACCCCAACATACAAAGGCACACTGTCTGAGCTATTCTTTTATTAAACTAGGTATTGGCTTAGACTGTGCTTCATAATAGCTCCCAGCAGTGGCAGCGCCTAGGGGTCAGTCAAGTTGATCTATGGTATTTATTAAAATAAGTGTGCATAGAAAAGAAAAGTGCTGGAGTCTATCTATAGCATTCAGAAATGAAAATGATCACCAGTCACTGTCCTGAGGAAAGGGCTAAACCTCAGCCCTTACTGTAATGCCTGCAGCCTAAGTTGGTGAAAAGTTCTGTATAAGTACAGTATTAAGGGGCTGCATACCCCAATAGAATCTACGGTGGTGGTTGTGTAATGTCACAGCAGAAAAAAAAAAAACTTAAACTAGATAACAAATCCCCTTTATACAACAGAAAGAACTTCTCCTGATGATTTTTATAAAGCAGTAAATCGGCTTGTGTTTTAAGTTTGCAACAATCCACCGCATGTACACATGCTTAGGCAAATGAAACCGTCAAACCAGGATCTTTTTTAATTTTCCTTTCTGCCTTTTTCTGCCAACGGCCACCTGTGCCATCTGCCCAGTCAAGGACCCTCACACTCCCATATTGGACTCAGCTCCCCGACTTCCGTAGCTTACCCCCCAAGGCGGAGTCATGGCACCTGGCCAGTAGTGCCGCAAACGTGGGACTAGATTGGGGAGCCGGCCTGGGAGCTAATTGAAGCCGAGGAATGGCTTCATCCATGGCGGCCAGCAGCATAGTTTTCCAGGTTACCCCCAGTGGCAGGGACATGCAAAGACATCCTGCGTCCACCCTGCCCCTCCTAGCTGAAGGTGTCGACCACCTGAGGTTCTACCGGCCTTTGCCAGGAGTCCCCTGAGCACCAGGCACTCATCCCCACCCTCCCCCCAGAGAAGGAGAGCAGTCCATAGGATGCTCAATCCTTCTCTCCCGGCCATTCCTCTGGTTCCCCGAGTCTGTTCCCGAACCCGGGTCACCGGTGTTGCAAGTGGAAATCCAACTGTTGCGCTGGCAGGCCGGCCTATGCCGGTCCGAGGATTTAAGAAAATATGTGACAATCTAAAGGGACACTGTCAATCCCCTTAGGTCTCAAAGTGTCCCTAGTTTAAAAAACACATTTTATGATTGCCAGCATTCTGTAAAGATTGCTGGTGTAGCTGGTAATTTGAGTCTGACTCTTTTTTTTTCTTTACAAAAGTGAAACACAGACTGCCCACCATAGTGATGTTACCACAGAAACGTGGGTTTGTTTACATTCCTTGATCAGTTCCAACTGCATCTTTTCTGGCTGGAACACCCACAACACAGTCTAGCGCCTTGATGCAGTGGGAGTTTAGGAGGCTACTGCCTCATGAGTGACTGCACTGTCTGCATGTGTTTCTGATGCTCAAGAAGTATGTAGTAAGAACAGATCCAAGACTGTAAACGTAACAAATATAAACATAGATACATATATACAAATATATACATAGAAACATCGAAACATAGACTTTGACGGCCTTACATAAAATTACTTGTTCATCCAATGCAGCAATTCCAATGTTTTTGTATTATCTCCTATATTATGTCTGTCCCATGCATTCTTGAATTCTCCCACAGTTTTAGACCCCACAATCTCCTCAGGAAGGCTGTTCCATGCGCCCACCACCCTCTCTGTGAAAATACTTCCTCACATTGCCCTTGAGCCATCCCTCTATCTTCAAATTGTGTCCCTTGTTCTTGCACATCTCTTTTTCTGAAAGATGCTATCCTCTTGGACTTTGTTGATTCCACTGAGGTACTTAAATGTTTCTATCATGTCCCCCATCCCGCCTTTCCTCAAGGGTATACTATATACATTACCATGCATTTCAATTCTACTAAACAATGAGACAGACAAACACCAACATCAATGAATTTTAGAGAAGGTAAGCAATCATAAAATGTAGGTTTTAACTAGAAATAATATAATGAAAACAGGTTGACAGTGTCCCTTTAAGTAAATAATTAGTGGGCTTTATGTTCCTTGAACCACGACACAAGTAAAATTGCCTATAAAGGATTAGTTTAGGTTGGGAGTACATGCTCCATCTCAATGGAGGACCCATTTCAGTCAGAGACTAAATACCAGAAATTCAGCACCTTTCCTCAGGTTGGGAAGTCTTGTGTATCATCAGCGACTGAGGTTGATGCCCGAAAAACTTTCAAGATGTTCTTCACCTTGACCAGTGTGATTGGTCTCTTTTCTGAAGCTCTGGCATTGTGTTTGTTGTTCTGCCATTGTGAACGTTGTGGTTGGGGTTGCTTTCTACCGGACATCTCTGATGATCGATAGGCCTCTGTCTTTAATGGCTCTCTGCACTTCTTCCAGTGTGGTGTAGAGCTCTGTGCTCCCAAACGACTAGGAGCGTAGCAGGGTATAGGGTCTGAAAGTGGATCTTTTGTGCTTTCAGTGTATGCAGTAAAGCTGTATATGCCAACCTTTTTTGTAGCACTTCTGGAGGATAATCTTGATCAAAAAATAGGCAGGCTCCGTTGCAATCCACCCGCTGTTGTCTCCAGGCTCTACGAAGTATTTCCTCCTTGTCCCTATAACTGGATAATTTGATGACTATAGATCTGGGACGAGCCTTTGCATCAGCTGGTTTTGGAGTGAACGCACAATGCGCTCTCTGAATTCTGAAACTCAAGGTGGGTGGATGGTCCAGAATGTGCTTTAGGAGTTACGCAATAAAGTCACGCATGCTGCCAGTCTCGGTTCCCTCTGGAAGACTGTATATTCTAAGATTGTCCCGTCTGGATTGAGCTTCCAAATACAAGCATTTTGAGTGCATAAGCTCATGTTGGTCTGCCAAGAAATCCACTGTGGTACAGAGATGCTGCAAATGATCCTCAGCCCTCGAAACCCGATCTTCTGCAGTTTGCATTTGTTGTTCCACCGCCATTTGTTTTTCATTGATCCTCTTAAATTTTTGTTTGGTTTCAGTACAAAATGTCTTTATTTCAAATAAAAGAATCTCAAATCTGGAATGGGATTGTTTTTCATTTTCTGTCTCCATATCACTATCATGGCCTACAATGCTGGTGGGTGAGGCTCCTCCGCTCGGGCCACAACTTAATGAGCTGGATCCATTGTCATCCATCTCTTTCTCCATCAGCTGTGGGCGGGATCTGTTCTCCATCGGCTGTGAGCGGGATCTGCTACATCTGTCTCCTCCACTGGTCTTAGGTGGCATTTTGTTGAAAATTACTAATATCAAAAGTGTGTGCAGAGAGTTTTAGCTGCAGGGTTCATTGAGCTCCAAGTTCAGCCTGCTATTCGGTGTGATGACATCACTGGATATCCTTGTCTCATTTCTTAATTGTCTGGGCTGTTTTTCCTCCATTTATGCCATTGCATTCTGACTGCTTTCCTTGCTTCCTCTGTTTTTCTGGATACAGTTCCCTGTTTTCCCCTCTGTGTTTTCTTGTACCTTCTGAAAGCTAGCCTTTCTCTCTTACCTTCCTGCCCATGTCATTTGAGAACCATAGTGTCTTATTTCTTTCTTTGTTTTGCTTGGTTGCAACCTCAGAGGCTTATTGCCTCTGCTATGGCTCTCTTAAGGTTAGCCCATTGTTTCTCTACATCCCCCATCTTCTTCCCTACCAGGGTTTCCTTGAGACATTCACCAATTTTTGCAAAGTCGACTCATCTGATATCCAGGACCCTTGCTTTTGTGTGGTTTGACCTCTCACTGTTCTCACATTGAACCACACGTCATGATGATCACTGGACCCAGGCGGTTACCCACCATTACATCAGTGACTCTGTTCCCATGGGTGAGTACCAGGTCCAATATTGCTCCTTCTCTGGTGGGTTCCACCACAAGCTGCTTGAGGCATGCCCCTGCAGAGCATCCGACATGCCTCTGCTCCTGGCTGTGACTATAGCCTGGATGCCCCAATCCACATCAGGCAAACTGGAAGTCTTCCACCACTAGCATTTCACCTTTGATGTTATTTTGTGGATGGCTTCCACTAGTACCCCGTCCATCTCCTCCCTTGTGCCAGAGGTCTGTAGATCATGCCAGTGCAAATGGTGGCACCATTTCCTGTCTCTAGGGTGACTCACAGTGGTTCCGCTTTTTCTTGCATTCCCTGAACTTCAGTTGCTTTATCTCCTCCCACGAGATAGCCACCCTCCACCCTTCTTTCCCACCCCTCTGCCCTTTTTTCTCACCTCTTTTTTTTTTTTTCCCATAACAAATTTGTATTTATTTTTGACAGAAACATCAGTACAATTGCAGAATATAATTATTTAAGTGATTCATTACAAATAGTCAATCATCATCAACTAGGTATTTAAATAAATAAATTAATAAACATAAATGTAATTTTCATTGTAGTACACACAGTATAAACTCAACAAGTGCAACCAGCAAACTGTTTCAGTAACCTCTAGCATATAGTTTCCTTAGCACATACAGTAACTTATTCATTACATTCTAACCTAGAATTCTTATGTTAAGCTGCAAGAAGGGGGCCCAGATTTTATGAAAGGTTTCAGTCTTATCTATGATAGCATAGCTAATCCTTTCATTATTAGCTTGTATAGACATCTGTTTATACCATTCCCCTAGCAAGGGTATGCTACATGATTGCTAGTTTCTTAGCAGGATCCTTTTAAAACTCATGGAAGCTAAGCAGATCCAGAGGCATTCATGAAAACTTATCCCACAGCATCCTGACCATGGCCTCTATGCACTACTGGGTGTAGGTTACATGCCAAAGCGTGTAACCCACTTGTGCATCTGTGCACCTGTGGACAGGTGCACACCAGCTGGTATTGACTACCAGCCACCACCTGTCTGTGCCCCCCCCCAGTGTGCAGGACTCTGTAGGGCGGCCAGGGGCAGCATCGCTGTCTTAGATGAGCATCCAATGAGATGCCAATCCTGGATCCCAAAGTGGATCCCACACAGAGCATGGCATTGATACAGGGTAGTGAATGCTTATTGCAGGCACCTGGACCTGCGTGCCCATGCTACAGTGGCCAGCCAGCAGTTGGAGTCCCCCCCCCCGTGCACATAGGTGCTCTGCAACACAAACAAGACCCCCCCAAGTACCCCACTGAATCTGTATGGTCTGGCAGTCCATCCACCCAACCATGGCACCAACCCCCCCATGGCATCATACCTGCCCAGTGGTGCCACAAGAATGGACGGCCAGTGGCACAGCCCTCACCACACCTCCTCAGCTGTAGGCCATCTTACTGTTGCCGGGAGCGCACACCACTACAAACAAGCAGTGCGCTCCCAGCAGCAGTTAGATGGCCAGCAGCCGAGGTGGTGTGGTGAGGCTGTGCCACTGACTGTCCAGTCCTGCAGCACCACTGGGCAGGTATATTGCCATGGGGGAGTCAGTGCCGCAGGTGGGTGGGGGAACCACCGGATGGTACAGATTCAGCAGGGCACCAGGTGAGGGGTCTTGTTTGTGCTATGGGGTACTGTGTGATTGGGGGCCATCCTGAGCAACAATGGGGTTGGGCCATGATGGGTCAGGGTGGGGTCAGCCTCTGGCAGTCCAGGATGGGAGGTGGGGTGTTGGGGGCAGTAGTACCCTGTTACCTCATGGAGAGGGCTGAACTGGGTTGGGGGTGCATGGCACTATGGGACACATGAGCACCCACTCGATCGGCAGCCCCTACCCTCCTGTTCTGCCCAGTGGGCTTGGGCAGCATGGGGGAGTTGATTCCAGGTCCTGCCATGGATGGTGGGTGATGTCCAAGGGGGCACACAGTGGGTTACGGCAGGATCCCTGCTGCTATAATCTGCTCCACTCTGCACCCCCTGCAGAGTGCACTATGCACTGCAGTGCATGGACCATAGTGCTGGCACACCCCGTTGCCCACCTCTGGTGTGTTGCTGTCCATGCGGCTGGGGGATCGGGTGCATAACTGACTTGCGCCCAGTTTGTGAATGCCATACAGTGTCCTTGGGACCCCGCCCATGGCATTCACACGTGATGATTCAATATCAGTTTACACGACGATTGGCATCATGCATAGGGCCCAATATGCTAGTATAACAAGCATTTGTCAATGCTGAATGTTGCCGCACTGGTATTGGCTTTGGTAGTGCAGCTGGAAAACATTTTGGGCAGGATGTGAAAATGACAGCTGTACAGTTCATAAGGAAGTGAAAAATGCCAGTGTTGAAAATGTGGCATGTAAATGTAAGCAGTGTCAGGGGCTCAGTATGTAGCACACTCGCCTGAGGCTGGGAGATCAGAGGCTGTGGATTCAGTTCCCACATCTGGCACTTGGGTTAATATCCCAGTATTGACACTGTAGTGCAGCATGAGAGGGTGCTGCACTCTGAGATGCAGCTCTTCGATGAGATGTTAAACTGAGGTCCCATCAGCCTGGATTGGAGGTAGTTCAGGTGGATGTTAAAGATCCCATGGCACTTATTGAAAAGAGTAGGGGAAAGTTTTATTGAGACAAAAATCGTACAATAGTACACAAAGCATAATACAAAAAAAGAGGGAAAAACAGGATAAGTACTATACAATCATTCAGGTAACTGCAAAATCAGAGTCAGTGATCCAAGGAAGAGCTTTCCAAAGTTCCAAAAGAGTCATATCTGAGTATAGAGTATGTTCATGCTCATAAATTTCTTTTAAATCTTGTACAATCTTTTTTCGAGTCTCAAATAGGAGCAGTCCTTTGCTGTAAAAAACATGCAACGCATCATCCAAATATTCCATTTAATGTAGACAAAACAAAAGGTTCAAAGTGTCCTGGTGCCATTTTGACCACTGGGAGAAAAACCTGTATACAAGATTCAAATAGGTAACTGATCAGCAAGGGGTATCCCACGCCTGTGCCAAAAGGACCACCAATTTTTGATAAAGGAACAGTCAAAAAATAAATGAGGGATAGTTTCAAGTTCTGTAATACATAATAAGCGAGAACACATTCTATCTTGGGACTGCTTATGTTTATGATTTGATTTTACATTAATCTTTTCATGGCATGAAAGCCAATGAAAATCCCACATTTTGGCTGGAACCCTCTTACATCTCCACAATAACAAAAGGGAAGGGAGGTGTTGACCAGGACACTTATCAAAGGGTACTGATACAGCACAAACCACCAGGAGTAAGTTCTTATAAAAAACTTTATGTGAATGGTTTAATAACATCTGAACAGACACCTTCCATTGTTTGAGACGCAAAAACATATGTTTTACGTAAGTTGGTATACTGACAGTTTGTCTTAACACAGTTAAGGAATTAGTTTCCCATTGATGAAACCAAATCCTGCAAGACTCATAAAACCAAGGTTCCCACCCCCTTTAGGGCATGAATCAACAAAGGCCTAAGGTTTGCAGTGAAAAAATACAAGAAAAAATAATAAAGGGTTAACCATACAAACGCCACCCTCAGGGATAGGTAAATAAGGATATTCCGCTTTATCGGGTTTAACTCTATTACCCAAAGAGCCTGAAAAAAACAGGCTAAAGACAGCAGTTTCTAGCTGTCGTGGAATAGGGAATACATAACTCAGGAAAAGGAAAGTAGAGATCAAATAGTTTTTAATTAAGGAAACACGTTTCTTTTTCACTATCTGCCCCCGGTTCCAGGAGGCCACCTGAAGTTTACCTTGTTGCAGTTTAACATTCCAGTTAAAAAAATCTGAGTCCTGTGTCCCCAAAAAATTCCCAAAATGCGAATAGGGCCCTCAACTAAATGTAACGGGCCAATACGGTCTGAGGGGGAGGTTACTGAACCGACCCGAATAACCAGACTTTTAGTGTAATTTAAAACAGCACCAGAGAAGTTTCCAAAAATAGAGCACTCATGGAGAGAATGAACCACTGAGGCTGCATCAGCTACAAGAAAACAAACATCATCTGCATATGCATCTCCTTATAAGGCAAGTATAAGGCACAACTAGAAATAGCCTGAATCTGAGAATTAGTATTCAACCGACGGAGCAAAACATCAAGAAAAAATACATATAACAATGGGCTTAAGGTACAGCCCTGATGAACCCCCCTTTTTATGGGGACCATGGGTCCTATCCAACCATTCACTACAGGCACAACAGTAGTCGCTCTATAGAAAGCACGAATCCAGCGTACTATAACATCAGGTACATGCAAAAAACAAAGTGCTTCCCATAAAAAATCATGCCTAATCGAATCAAAAGCAGCCTTCTGATCTACGGAGACAACAAGTCCCGTAGCCAGACCTGCATAGCCATGAGAAAATAATTCTCGTAAAAGGATCAAATTATCAGAAATTCTCCTTTGAGGCACAGAACAAGATTGAGCAGGATGCAAAACCACCTCTCCTATCCTCACTAAACACTTCACAATAATTTTCGTCAAGAGCTTAAAGTCGGTGTTCAACATACATAAAGGTCGCCAATTCTCTAGAGAATGGATATCACCTTTCTGTTTATAAATGTAATTCAAAGTACCCTTAGTAAATTCCAAAGGGAGAGATTCACATGTTAACAGAGAATTAAACACAGATGTAAGTTCTGGGGCCAAATGGTCACCCAGCACCTTATATAAGCCAGCAGGGAGACCATCCGGACCAGGAGTTCTCTGTACAGGTAATGAAGAAATAGCCAATGTCAAATCCTGCTCCGTGATAGGAGAACAAGCCTGGTCCTGACATAGCTGTGAGGGAGCTGGGATATCAAGGCCACTATACAAAGTTGCACTGTTACCAGCCACAGCAGGGAGGAGAGAGAAAAGGGCTGTAGTATACTTTGTTACAGTATGACAAACCTCAGTTTGTGAGGAACATAAGGTCCCTTCTGAATTTAGAAGACACGTCATATTTTTTCGGGCGGTCTGACAGGAATTAGATTCAAAAGGACAAATAACATCACGTGTTCCAACAGTACAGAATTTATGTTGGTAAAAAAGTTGTGATTGCCGTAATTGGAAAGTCAACATATCATTCTGTAGGACTTTTATTTGTTGAGTAAGGTCTTGCCCCGTCATGTACACTATGGTTAGTAATGACTGAAAATGTACTCTCTTCTACAAATAGTTTAGGTATTCCCTCCTACATTTTAAATGACTGTAAGTTTTTAAAAAGGTGACCAGATCATGTTTCGTGTCTAACCACCACTGAACAGGATTTTCATAACAAATAAAAACAGATTTATGGGCTTGTATGAAGGACAGAAGGGACTGCATAAACATCGGAATCTACAACAAAGATGTGTTGAATTTCCAAATACCTGGACCTTTACAGGAAGAGACAACAGAACCAAAACCAACAGAAAGCAGCTTATGATCAGAAAACTCAACCGCTTGAACTTTGGCAGAAATAATTGGTACTGTAGGAGAGGAAAACACATAATCAATACGGGTGGCTAGTTTACCCTTTTGGAAGGTAGGGGTGTGTTGGGTAGTAAAGGAGAGATAGGAGTCCTTTAAGTGGGTGACTCGAACCAATTTACCCAATTCATGGGAATCACAAAACAGTTTCTTTGTAGCAGCAAAGGAGCTCTTATCTTGAAGACTCAGGCCACAATTAAAGTCACCAGCAAACAATACCTGAAAGGAAGTGTGCAAATAAGGATGAGCAAAGTAAATAAAGCTATGCTCAGTTTTGATTTGAGGCATAAATGTTTATCACCCGTAGGGACAGAACCCAATGACAAAATCTATAATAAGCGCCCTACCAGGGGCCACATCAAACAATTTTAGCAAACGGAAGTCTGGGATATTAATTAAAATTCCCAGTCCCGAACAAGAGTCCTGACCAATCGACCAAAAATAAGGACCGAGTAACCAGTCCTGTTGTGCTTGTCGGATCTCATGTGTAGTATGAAGTCTTGTATCCTTTAATAAAATTAAACCCAAAGGCAAAAGCTGTAGAAAGGAAAAAATTAATCTCCTTTTAGCCATACGCTTCATACTATTTACATTAATAGTATGGCAAACAAAGTGAAACATAGCACCAAAAAAAAAGGAAAACAGACAAAAAATACATTTTACAATTTCCTTTTCCCAACCACCTTCTTCCCTTTAAGTTTTACTCTGGCCTTTCGCTTCTGAGAAAGGCCAGTACCAAGTTGCAACTCAGAGTCAGTGGTACCGTCATGGAGAGAAGAAGCTATGGAGGAAGAGTCCACTCACCTCCAGCATCATCAGAAAGGGTTTGGAGAAGTTCAAAAAGAATTAGATAAGGCACTGGGGAGGTGGGGGTCCGGACCACTCACAGGAGATGGTGCAACCCGAGGGCTATTTCTCAGTGACCTTCTACGATGACAATTGTAAGCACTTGGGGGGCATAGTACTTGGACCTGGGACGGGTCCTGAACAGAAAAATTAGACTGGGCAGGATCAGGGACAGGAGAAATCTCAAGCAAGGGGTCATCCGTGTGAAGGAAACTATCTGAGGTTGCGACCTCAGAGGATACAACAGGCACTGAAGCCTGCAGTAAGGGCTGGGCTGCCTTAGGGGGAGGTACAGCCAAGGTGGTCCGGAGATGGGCCTTCTGCGCCTGTGTAATAATAAAGCGCTGGTCCACTCCACCATTGTGAAATTCCTGGTTATGTGCAGCCCATTTACAATTCTGAAAGGTGTGCCCCTGTTCATCACATAGATTACATCTACATTCATTCAAACAGTGTGCCCCTACATGGCCCAATTCCCCACAGACGTTGCATTTCATTTTATCACATACATTACTAAGATGTGCAGGGTCACCACACCCGATAACAAAGCCTTCGCTGACCCGGTAAAACAAGATCCCTATCTCAGCCTATGAAAGAAGAGTTAGGCAAATGTACAACCCCAGAATCAGTAGATCGTAACAAGACTTTAAACTTCCAGCCCCCAGTCCAAATGTTCTCGGTATCCAAAATGGCTTCAGGCTGTCCCTGGATGTCACAATGCTGTTTCAGCCAATACACAACATCCTCCACCTCAACTCCCTCATTTCGAAACACAATAGTGATCATCTTAAAAGTAGGCTTAGAAAGAGGAATAGCCTGAAATGGGGTCCATAATGCAGTAGTCTGCAGAGAATTATACTTTGACCAAAAACGCTCCAATCCCCTAGATGTTTGGGAACTAATGTCAAACATGGTTTCACCAGAGATATGAATTAACGCATATATTTCATGGGAAAATAATTTTAAAGAATCCTTTAGAAGCGTACATGCCACATAGATTCGATCAGGTGGCTCAGATAACCCCCCCAAGTATGCCAGGCGAACAGCGTTGTGTCTCTTAGCAGCCTGGATTACAAATTTCAAAAAAGAAGAATATGAACGGCTTGGTCCCGATATTTGGGGGGGGAGGGGGCTGCGTGGTAGGGGAGCCAGAGCTTCTTTAGAAATAGTAGAAAAAGGAGCCTGGGGTGGAGAACCCTTCAGATAATCCAGCACAGGGTTCTGAGTAAGCTCCAGTTCATGAGAGAGACACAAGGGGTCAGTAGTGACTTTTGAAGTGCCTAAAGTGCTCTGTAGCTCTGGAAAATCTTCAGGGCAGGGGGACCGAATTGGAGATGGACCCGACTTCCAACTTCCTGGGACAGTACACTAAACCCAGCCAGCACCTCTCAGCACCGATTCAACAGTCCAGGTAGGCACTTTATTAATATTAACAGCAGATGATTCTTGTACATGTAGGGAGCTCTGCGAGTTAATGGAAGCAGGTAGTGAAAAGGAAACTGAATCCGTTTGAACTGCAGGCGGCAGGGCAGCATTTACTGTAGAGGAGTCTTGTCCATGTGGGGAACTCTGCAATGTAATAGAAGCAGGTTCTGAGAAGGAAACCAAATCCGTTTGTACTGCAGGCGGCAGGGGAGCAGGCAGTAGGGCTTCAGCTACCGACACACAGGTTGGGTCAGAGCCTGTCACAGCAACAGGCAGGAAAGGAGACAAGTCAGGTAAATCTTCAAGAGCTTCCACCCGAGTGGAAGATGCATCTGTGCTGTCGGTTCTCAGGCGTTGCATATCTCTATGCATTTTCAGTTTTGCAGTAGCAAAACGGTGCTCCGCCGTTGCAAAACGCTTCCCGAATCTCTTGTGCTGTCAAACAGTGATTTTCAGAATCAGATGAAGTAAAATCCTCTGGCAAGTCGATTGTAGGCACGCAAGTCAGCAAGTCAGTTCCATAAGAAGCAAGCAGAGGGCTAGGTATAGCAGCCTTAGTATGAGCAGCAGAACTTAAAGTTGTAGTAGGAATATCAACAGGCAAAACATCAGTTGTTGGCATCGTGGTCTCCATTCGGTCAGAGGTAGGAGCGGAGACCAAATCTCCCACCTCCATAGCTCCCTCCTCAGAAGGCAAGGGTGCGTCTGCCATCTTGGACAGAGGTTTTCCCTCTGACGAGTAGGGGAATTTCCCCGGTGTCCTGGCCAAATTTCCCTCATTCACTAAAAATACCACCAACAGCTTCATCTGGTTCAAGGTCAGTTGGCATTCATCTGTATCCCCCTCTCCCGGGTCATGCCTGAAAATAGGCAGGATTTGTCTAGTGCACTTACCCGGTCAACAAAAACTAAAATAAAAAAAAAAATAAATAAATATTGCAAATTTGCAAAGTTACAAGGGTGCGTGGGAAATGCGAAGCGCACGCTTGTAACACAGTCATTTTATGGACGTTTGGCACCAAATTTTCAACACAGGCATTTTAGCACCTCTGCTCATGTACAGTGTCACTGTTATTTCCTCAAACTGTCCCAAAAAGTGATTTCGCACAGTGACCGCGCTATTTTGCACTGGATTGCGAAAACACATTTTGGGCAGGATATGTGAAATGACAGCTGTACTCTTCATCAAGAGATGTGGAAAAATGCCAACGGTGAAAATCCAGAGTGAAAATATTACACAAATGCACACAGCGTTCTGGCGTGTGCAATCTGCCAATAGCATGGCAGTAACACAGTCATTTTATGGAGCATTGTCACCAAATGTTCAACATACGCATTTTAGGGTCTCTGCTCATGAACAGTGTCACTGTCATTTTCATTATCTGGCCCAAACACTGATTTCCCACAGTGACCACATTATTGTGCATAAACACATTTCGGCAAGGATGTGAAAAATGACAGCTCTACTCTTCACAAGGAGGTGTACAAAAATGGCAGTGTTGAAAATCTGGCTTGAAAATATTGCGAATTTGTGAAGTTACGAGGCTGCGTAGCAGCTGCGTAATGCACGCTCATAAAACAGCCATTTTTTTGGATTTTTTCCATCAAATTTGCAACATAAGCATTTTTAGAGCCCACCTCATGAACAGTGGCACTGTCATCTCATTAATGGGTCCCAAAAGGTGATTCCACACAGTGACTACAAAATCACCTTTCGGGTCCGATTAACGATATGACAGTGACAGAATTCATGAGGAGGGGTCCCAAAAACCCCATGTTGAAAATTTGGTGTAATAATTCCCAAAATGCCTGAGATATGCATTAAAGTTGAAAACCTCCTATTTATTCCATAATACAGCTTACGGCATTTCCACTCAGTTCGGTCAGCTTTGAAGAGTGCAGAAGTGTTCCGGTCCACCGAAGATCATCAACCGACTCCTGAGATAAGTATGGGGTGAGGGCGGGTGTGGGGAGCAGGGTACAGTGGGTGGGTGCGGTTGTGGAAGGGGTTGGAGACTACAAGGGACCGTTTTTACTTTGTAGGTAAAAAAATTAAAATAAAAGACATCGGGGGACCGTTTTCACTTTAATAGGTGCACCCCCATCAGCAAACAAGTAAAAGGGGAGGCGCAGGAGCTGAGAGGGATTGGGCACCCCCTCTGCAAGCAAAAAAAGGGGGGGAACACATAATGCCGATGGGGAGTGGGCTTCCCCGTTGGCAAAATTCAAGGGGAAGGAGGGATACTTGCCGATGGGGATTGGGCCCCCGTCGGCAAAGAAAAACTGTTGGGGGGTTATATGATGCCAAGGGGGATTGGGCACCCTCTCGGCAATCAAAGAAGGGGGGATTACATGATGCCGACAGGGATTGGGCACTCCCATCGGCACACAATAAAAGGAAGGGGGGTTGACAGGCAACAGTGGCAGTCACTGCCGCCATGTTGCCTGCACATAGAGAGAGGCATGTTGTGGTCACACTGCATGAGAGCTTCGCTCTCATTGCAGCAGACCTTTTCTGTGATGTCTTCACCTGATTAGCTAGGCAGGGTGTTGGCCCCTGCTGCTGGCTGATTGGGGAATGCAGGACGCACCTACTGGTGCATGCCCTGCATTCGCCCAACAGACCGCGCCTCCAAATCTGCACTACTCACAAGATGTTGGCTGCGCAAGGGCGCCAACATAAAAATTGAGGGGGTAAATGAGATAGTAGCATTGATAACCTTATAGCAAATTCCATGTACCTCCCTCCAGCCAACTTGAATCAGTGGACATTCCTACAGGATATGAGCCAAATCTGCATATAAATTCTTACAATGCCAACAGGTTCTAATCTGCTGAGCATCCCAAGCTGAGAAGTTTCTTGGGTGAAAAATAGAAGCCATGCAAGATTTTAAATTGCATTAGCCTACCTTAAGTTTCCTTGAAGCTAGTGTAGGCCTGTTTGCAGGTGGATTCCCAGTCATCTGCAGGGATGCTGATATGAAGTTCTGTCTCCCATCTCTCCTTAGCCCTGATGGTTAGGTCTATAGACAGAGTACACTCCATTAGTAGTTTATAGAGTATCCCCGTGTTTCTCCTTAAGGTCCCTACTTGAATACTTGCTCCCATCCCATGCATTTGGGGAGTTGGTAATCTGAGGTTAGGATATGATTAGCAAGTATCTCCCTTAACTGCAGGTATAGATAGAAGTGTGATTTGTGTATAGTACATTTTTGTTGAAGTTCCGCAAGGATAAAAGTAGTCCTGTATCAATGTCAATTAAATCTTTAATTCTTACTATGCCAGCTTTTGCCCACAGAGAGTACCCTGTCTTTTCTAAATAGAGTGTAACCTGGTGTGGCTATATCCCATTCATGGTTCCCCGTGTACCATGTGGTTGACCATTGAAAACATTGGCATCAGCTGAGAAGGCAGTTGCCAGTTTATCGTGGTGTGGGATCAGCATCAACTGTGAAAGCAGTTACAATTTAAACAGAGTGGTATTCCCATAGCTTTGAAGGCAGTAACCATTTCACCACTGATTGATATTCTCATAACTGCGAAAGCAGTTACCAGTTGACCATGAAGTGGAATTTACATCAGCTGTGACAAGAGCAACCAGGACGCCTTACTAGATAATATCAGAATTAGGTTATGGGAGTGGGAGTTACCCGGGTTAAAATGAGAGTTTGTTTTATAAACAAAGGAATACATCCTTTACCAAAATATTACTTGTTCATCCAATGTAGCAATTCCAATGTTTTTGTATTAACTCCTACATTATGTGAAAAAAGTGAGATTCACCAACACAGGAGGGAGGAGATATATTTTGATGACAACGGTGACCCACCTGCTTTGCTTGATATCCTTACCTGGCAGGCCTTACCTGATGGCACCAACAAACATGTCTGGGTTGGCAGGATGGACTCGAGCCCCAGAGGGTCAAAAGTCATCATTAATGATAGCCTTATATTGTGGAGTGGAGGACAAACCAAAGTGTGCATGTATTTTTTTTTATTGTGTCAGATGGACTGACAAGCAGACAGAGCAAGTCTGTCAATCAGATACATAAAAGAATGCATAAACACGTGACAAAAATTCTACGTCTACTAACCTACTGAAGTCTAAGTATCTTGAACTTGGTCAAAATGGATTTGTATTCTGTAACAATAATTATCCAGACAGTACAAGAAAATAGTTGTTTTCTTTTGTTTCTTTCTGTATTTCTCCTTGGTAAGCTTCATTTAAAATTCACCTTGGGTAAATTGGTCTCTTGGTGTTGGGTAGAACAGGGTGATTATATGCTCAGGGCTGCTTAAATGCCCCTAACAGCAGGTATTTAGAATGTAAATACAATGAAGTTGGGTGTCTGCATGCAAGCCAGTTCACAATGGAAACACCACTGTAAAGGTAGCTGGGTCTGACAATGGCAGGTAGTTAATGCAAAGGATGACTCTTTATGAACAAGGCTCCTAATCAATATGACCAGAAACAGGAGTCACACTGGTACAAAACAGGTAATAGTCTTGTAAGTCAAATATCAAGCGTTAGTGGAAGGACCTAGAAGGAAGTGGGCGAATCCTTTGAATGAATTGCTGAGGTGGACCAGGCTTTCCAGGGTACATCCAGTGTGAGTTATATACAGAGTTTAGATTTTGGAGCCAGGTACAATACTGGAGGCCCACCATCTAAAAGTGGAGTGTTGGTCTCTTAAATCTCATGCCTGTGTGGAAAGAAGTGTCTGTGAGAAGGCCCTTGTCGTAAGAAACTAGATTAAAGTAAGTGCTAATGTTTTTTTTTTTTCTGTTTGTAATTCTTTTATTTATTTATTTATTTATTTTCAATTCTTTTTATCTCCCTACTCTCCCGAACTCTCTCAGGCTGCCTTGACTCACTGGTCCACTCTACTGCCCACCATGGCCCTCTACTCCTCAGCTATATTACTGCCCATCGAGATGCCAGGCAAGCCCCCCCCGACTCTGAGCCCTTCGGGGTAGGGCCACTGAACCACTCCTTGGTTTCTCTATCTACAAATCCAGATTGCTCTGCGATCTATGAGAGGCCGAAGGGGCAGAGGAAGAGGACCTGGTGTTGGGCATGTGGCAGCCAGTCATGCAGGGAGCCATCACCTATCGGGAGAGGAGTTTTTTTTCCTGCTCGAGTGGTTACACCCTCTCCTCCTCCAACCTGGCAGAGCCCGGATGTGCAATGACACCAGGGATGTCTGCCACAGCTCCGCAACCCACTAAGTGAGCCCTGTGCACTGCAGTGCCCTCCGTCTCCACCGGGGGTCATCACATGCTAGGCTTGACCCTGGATCCCCCCGAGAGAGGAGAGCAGTCCTCCAGATGCGCAATCCTCTCTCTCCCCTGCCGACCCCCAGTGGCCCGGGTTTGTTCCTGAGCCTGGGTCACTGGCATGGCGCGAGGTGTGACATCCAGCGCCTCAACCCTCAGTGCCACCGGGCCGGTCATAATTCTTTAATTTAAGATTGTTTGTTAAATTTCCTAGTGTTGATGTATTTTCTCTAGTTTGCTGTATATGTTGTAAATGTAGTGTACATATTAAATGTTTTATATTTAATATAAATCTGTGACTGTGGTGTTTTAATAAACACAGGTAATCCATTTTGTTAAGCAAAGTCCATAATCTGCTTTTGGGAAGAGCTGTAGCAAACTTCATAAGTACATCTGACCTGATACAGAGAAGGGGAAGGGATACCGGAGTGACATGGGGGTTCCTATGTCTAGGAGGCCATATACTATGTGAGCAGGAGCTGTGATGGGACTCGAAAAGAACAACCCTGAGAAGGTTGATCTGAGCCCAGACTGGGTACCCCATTTCTTGTGGATAAAGAAGCACTGATACAAAAGCATAGACATATTTTGAAGAGATTTTAGAGATTAAAAAAATGTCACTTAAGTTGTTCATCAAAGTGTATCCTGTAACTAAAGAAGAGAGAACATATGTGAAGATTTCTCCTTTTATACAGTATGCAGCTATCCTGGGCTTAGAGCTTGGAAATGGGAAGATGGGGGTGGCACCTACTACGGTCTATCATTCTATATATCAATTGATGTTATCCTGTTATCCTGATATACCGTTATACTGTTGTACCATTGTACTGTTGCATTGTACTCTCCCGGGTTGTGCCTGAAAATAGGCAAGATTGTTGCCTAGTGCACTTACTCTGTTACCAAAAGCAAATAAATAAATAAATGTATCACTCTATCTGCCTATCTATCTATCTAGTAGTGCACAACCCCAGCCTGGGGAGGCTTGGGTATCAAGGGCTGTGGCCAATCTGAAGTGGAAGCCAGGTCCATGACCAGGGCGGCGGTACCAGGCGTGGGCAGCAGGATAAAAGTATTATAATAAAAAAAAGAATGACAAGCACCTATGAATTAAGGATACATTTCTCAGTCCGAATTTTAGTTCATTTACAAACATGTTAAAATTACAGGATAACTAGATAGATAGATAGATAGATACAGATAAATAGATAGATATATAGATATATAGATACATATAGATACGGAGAATGAGGTAGCACCTACTCTGTAGCATTCTATATATCACTCTACGAGTCACTCTTGTCTGCCTATCTATCCTGTTTTTAATTATTTTCCCACCATGCTTTGCAGCTTGTTAACACAGAACTAATCCATTTAGATGTTAGAATGACAAGCAGCTATAAATTAAGGATATAATTATCTTTCAGAATTATAGATCATTTAGAAAAACTTTAAAATTGCAGGCTAGATATATAGATAGATAGATGGTTGCTGTCTGTAGATAGCTAGGTAGGTGGTAGGTAGGTAAAGAGAGAGCTAGATAAATACAGATAGATAGATGGATAGATAGATAGATAGATAGATAGATAGATAGATAGATAGATAGATAGATAGATAGATACAGAAACATACCTAGCTAGCTAGCTAGATAGACAGACAGACAGATAGATAGATAAGTCCATCTTGTAAATGAGCTTTGCTCAATGATGCCCGCCTGAATAAATAAAGATTTTGATTGCTTGATTGATTGATAGATAGATATATAGATAGCTAGATAGATACAGATAGCTAGATCGATAGATAGATACAGGTAGATAGCTAGATAGATAGATACAGATAGATAGATTGATAGGTAGATACAGATAGATAGGTAGCTAGATAAATAGCTAGATAGATAGATGCAGAGAGAGAGATAGCTAGATAGATAAATAGATACAGATAGATAGATACAGATAGATAGGTAGTTAGATAGATAGATAGATAGATAGATAGATAGATAGATAGATAGATAGACAGACAGATAGATAGGGACGATGAAGTAGCACCTATGTTCTGTCATTCCATATATCACTCTATTGGTCACTCTGTCTGTCTGTCTGTCTGTCTGTTTATCTATCCAGTTTTTAAATATTTTCCCAACCCATGCTTTGCACCTTGTTAACACAGAAATAATCCATTTAGATGTTAGAATGACAAGCAGTTATAAACAGGTACAGGGGAAGGGTTCTGGAAGTAAAATCCATTGCAGCGAGAATATCCGGAACTGGGAAGGGAGAAGCCAGAGAAGGCGAGGGGGGCAGCAAGATCAGCTCCCAGGGTGGGGGCTGACCAAACGAGCAAACGTGAAAGACAGTTAGGCCTATTCTGCTGGCATTTTAGTCTGTTAGTAAATTAAGGATATAATTCTCTTTCAGAATTATAGTTCATTTAGAAAAACTTTAAAATTGCAGGCTAGATAAATAGATTGATAGATAACATACATACTGTCTGCAAATAACTAGATAGGTAGATATATAGCTAGACAGAAAGACAGACAGATGGACAGATACATACTTACTATAGGTAGGTAGATAGACAGATAGATAGATAGATAACATACATACTGTCTGCAAATAACTAGATAAATAGATGGATAACATACATACTGTCTGCAAATAACTAGATAGACAGACAGAAAGACAGATAGACAAATAGATACATACTTACTGTAGATAGATAGGAATTGTCAGTGTCAGTGGCTCAGGAGGTAGCACACTCACCTGTGAGGCCGGGAGATCAGAGAGCTGTGGGTTCAATTCCCACATCTAGCACTTGGTTAATATCCCAGTACTGACACTGTAGTGCAGCATGAGAGGGTGCTGCACTTCTGAGGTGCCGTCTTTCGGATGAGACGCTAAACCGAGGTCCAATCTGCCTGGTTTGGTGGTAGTTCAGGTGGATGTTAAAGATCCATGGCACTTATCGAAAAGAGTAGGGAATTTCCACGTGTCCTGGCCAAAATTTCCTCATTCACTACAAATACTACCAACAGCTTAATCTGGTTCAAAGTCAGTTGGCATCCATCTGTATCCCCTCCCGAGTCGTGCCTGAAAATAGGCAGGATTTGTCTAGTGCACTTACCGGTCAACAAAACTAAATAAATAAATAAGACAGATAGATAGAGAGATAGATAGATAACATACATACCATCTGCAAATAAATTGACAGATAGACAGATAGATAGATACATACTTACTGTAGGTAGATAGATAGATAGATAGATAGGATGAAGTAGCATCTATGTCTATCATTCTATATATCACTCTGTGAGTCACTCTGTCTGTCTATCCAGTTTTTAATTATTTTCCCAACCCATGCTTTGCACCTTGTTAACACAGAAATAATCCATTTATATGTTAGATGACAAGCAGCTGTAAATTAAGGCTATAATTCTCTTTCAGAATTATAGTTCATTTAGAAAAACTTTAAAATTACAGGTTAGATAAATAGATAGATTGACTGATAGATAGATAACATACATGCAGTCTGCAAATAACTAGATGGATCGATAGATAGATAACATACATACTGTCTGCAAATAACTAGATAGATAGATAACATACATACAGTCTGCAAATAACTAGATAGATCGATAGATAGATAACATACATACTGTCTGCAAATAACTAGATAGATAGATAACATAAATACTGTCTGCAAATAACTAGATAGTTAGATAGACAGACAGATAGATAGATAGATGGATAGATAGATAGATACATACTTATGGTAGATAGATAGACAGACAGGCAGAAAGATAGATAGTTAGATAACATACATACTGTCTGCAAATAACTCGACATAGATAGACAGAAAGACAGACAGATAGACAGATACATACTTACTGTAGGCAGATAGATAGGTACTGTTGATAGATAGATACAGACAGACAGATAGAGACTGTACATAGATAGATAGACAGGCAAATAGTTAGGTACTGTCTGTAGATGGATAGATACTGTCTATAGATAAACAGACAGGCATGCAGACAGATAGATGGATAGACATATAATGTCAATAGATAGGTAGATAGACAGATAGATAGATAGATAGATACTATCTATAGATAGACAGAGGGACAGGCAGATATAGTGAATAGATAGCCAGATAGCTAGACAGATAGATAGATACTGTCTCTAGATGGATAGACAGTATCTATCTATCTATCATCTATCTATCTGTAAATAGATATATACTATCTGTTAATAGATACTATCTGTGCATAGATAGATAGATACTATATGTAAATAAATAGACAGATAGATAGATACTGTCTGTAGATAGATAGACAGACAGGCAGCTAGATGGATAGACAGATACTGTCAACAGATAGATAGAGATACTGTCTGTAGATGGGGACAGACATATATATGAATAGATAGATATAGAAATATACTGTAGATAGATAGAAAGATAAATAGATAGATATACAGACAGAAAGCTAGATAGATACTGTACATGTAGGTAGATAGGTAGGTACTGTCTGTAGATAGATAAATAGATAGAGATAGATAGATAGCTAGACAGATACAGATAAATAGATAGATAAATACAGATAGATAGCTAGATAGATAGATATATAGATAGGGAGAATGAGGTAGCACCTACTCGCTATCATTCTATATATCACTCTATGAGTCACTCTGTCTGTCTATCTATCCTGGTTTTAATTCTTTTCCCAACCCATGTTTTGCAGCTTGTTAACACAGAAATAATCCATTTAGATGTTAGAATGATAAGCAGCTATAAATTAAGTATATAATTCTCTTTCAGAATTATAGTTCATTTAGAAAAACTTTAACATTACAGGTTAGATAGATGGATTGATAGATAGATGCTGTCTGTAGATAGCTAGGTAGGTAGTAGGTAAAGAGAGAGACAGCGAGAGAGAGAGCTAGATAAATACAGATAGATAGATGGATAGATAGCTGGATAGATATATAGATAGATACATATAGATAGATAGATACAGATAGATAGATAGATACAAATACATAGATAGCTAGCTAGATAGATAGAGATAGATAGATACAGATAGATTGATAGATAGCTACAGAAAGATAGATAAATAGATAGAGATAAATAGATAGAGGCCGATAGGTAGATAGATAGATAGAGATTGCTAGGTAGATAGATAGATAGATAGGGAGGATGAAGTGGCACCTATGCTCTATCATTCTGTATATCACTCTATGAGTCACTCTGTCTGTCTGTCTGTCTGTCTGTCTATCCAGTTTTTAATTATTTTCCTAACCCATGCTTTGCACCTTGTTAACACAGAAATAATCCATTTAGATGTTAGAATGGCAAGCAGCTATAAATTAAGGATATAATTCTCTTTCAGAATTACAGTTAATTTAGAAAACTTTAAAATTACAGGCTAGATAAACAGATAGATAGATTGATAGATAGCATACATACTGTCTGCAAATAACTAGACAGATAGATAGATAGATAACATACATACTGGCCCAGATATTCAAACTGCGCTCAAAAGTAGCGCAACAGCAGGAGCAAGCACAAACCAGTTGAGCAAATGCGCAACAGGTGCGATATTCAAACATGGAGCAGAGCAAATTGCGCAAGCAACCAACGTCTGAATATCGCACATACTGCGCCATCGCTACAACCAGGAAGGAGAAGTTGAGCCAAAATGTTGCCTATGGAGCAACCAGGGAAGCTCAGCTGAGCATTCCAGAGCTGCCATAGCTGAAGCACAGCCCCCCAGAGCAATGGAACTGCACATCCAGGGAGGCAGTCTGGGGCCCACCAGCCATGCACACATGGGCACAGGAACACTGCAGAACCCACACCACACCTGCACACCCCAAGCACAGCATCACTGGGGTGGGACAGATGATCCACGTGCCCATGGGGACAAGCATACAAAGCATAGCAGAGCCATGACACCCAGCACAACCACTGGCAGGCGGAGAGTGCCACACACAGGGGTTGACAACCACAGTACATCAGCCCCTGCACGCCACACCCCTGCTTGTGACCCCAAGACACCACCCATGTGCAGTGACTGGCACTGCAGGAAACCATGCAGTCCCCAGCACTCGTCAGCCCGTGCAACACAGAAGCCCGAGCCAGACACACCCTGTGCACCCAGCAGTGGGTGGCAGCAGATAGCAAGACCAACCGAAAGTCACTGCCATGCTGGAGATGCCTCCCCATGCACACACATGCACACACACACACACACACACCAGGACCATACCAGCCCAGATGGCATGTACACCTGCAACTGAGCACCCATAGCCAGCTGCAAATCAGAGACCGACACAGTATTCATATATCAAAATAGAAAAGTATATTGAACATATTATAACAACAACAATAGAAACTATTCACGGGGACGGGTACAAGGAAGGGTGTTCAAGGGGAGGATTAAAACTTGGAGAGGAAGGCAGGGTGGTAGGGATGGGAGAAGTGGGAAGGGTAATGATAGGCTATGGCCCAGCCGACTCCTGGTCCTCCCTGCTGGCGCACCGTCCTGTGCCGCCCCTGCTGACGTCCATGTCGCCGGATGGCTTGCAGGATCTCCTGGTTCTCAATGCTGACTTGTGTGAGGCGCCTGACATCACGCGCCAACCTCCTGAGAACCTCAAGGCCTAGGAAAATGGGAACACAGTCAATGGCTGTGACTGACCACAACCCTGAACACCACCCAACCTGCAAGCCATATAGCCCAATGTCCCGCACCTGTGATGGCATACACCCACCCACTGTGAACATGCACATGGCCATCACAAACAGGCGCACCAGCTATCGCACCACCACCCACACACACTGCCCACGTCAATCACAGTACAAACTAGGCTGGCAAGTGGCGGTGGCAGCGTAGTGCGATGCCAGTTACACAGCTATGTGCCCAGTGCATGCCTGGACCACCAGTGGCGCATACATAGGCGTGCTGTGATACTGCACAGTGATGCATGTCACCTGTGTGGTGCCTACATACATGGATACATAGACAGTGTCGGCAGATGAGGGCCTATGGCCCACTGACTACTTGCCCATTTGAGCTTGTAAGTTCACTCTGTTTTCCTATAAGTCTGTTGCCCTTACCCTGACCTCCAGAAGTCCTTTATGTCTATCCCGTGCATTCTTAAATCCCGTGACCAAGTCAGCCCCCACCACTTCCTCTGGCAGGGTGTTCCACTTGTCCACCACCCGTTCTGTGAAGAAATTCTTTCTCATGTTTCCTCTGAATCGTCCCCTCCAACTTCATCCCATGCCTCTAGTCCTGGAACATCTTTTCGCTTAAAAATAGTGTTTTCCTGCACCCTGTTCCTCCTGTAAGATACTTGTATGTCTCTATCATATCCCTCTCCTCCTCTCTCCTCCAGGGAGTACATGTTCAGTTCCTTCAACCTGTCGTCCATAGGACTTGTGATGCAATCCATGCACCATCCGTGTTGCCCTCCTCTGAACCCTCTCTACCCAGTCCATGTCCATACGTAGGTATGGTCTCCAGAACAGTACACTGTACTCCAGGTGGGGCCTCACCAGTGTCTTGTATAGTGGAAGTATGACCTCCCTTTCCTGCATGGTTGTGTTGTGCATGGCTGGTGGTCTTGCCCCCCACCCCAGCATGCAATAGCATCCATGAAGTAATGATACTCACACTCCTCCAGCAGCTGGCTCTGCCGCTGCTGCTGCTGCTGCTGCTGCTGCTGGGCGACTACACCCGGCACGGGGCCCTAGCTGACCCATGTCACCGTCGCCCTCGTCCCACAGATTCCGGCCTGTGGGAGACATATGTTGAGACAAACATCAGTGTGACTCAAAAGCAGAGTGCCCCCTGCCCCAGTGAGAGTGCCTGCCACACAGCCATAACCATCCATTGCACAGCTGCACACACTGACACAACCAACCGTGTCCGAGCCGGCACCTATGCACAGCCATCCAAGCACACACACCCTACAGAGAATATAGGTGCATAGATGGTACACTCACCTGGCCCT
The DNA here is from genome assembly GCA_016271365.2 of Neoceratodus forsteri. Taxonomy (NCBI): domain Eukaryota; kingdom Metazoa; phylum Chordata; order Ceratodontiformes; family Ceratodontidae; genus Neoceratodus; species Neoceratodus forsteri. The sequence continues at coordinate 220,683,579 of JADMNL010000026.1, forward strand.
GGGCACTATGCCCCCACCTGGCATCGCGACCGCAGCGCGACAAAGTCCTGGCTCCCTCCGGCGGAGGTCACTGTACCGGTGCCGGCACTGCTCAAGCAGACCGGCCCCGTCCAGTGATTCCACCAGGTCAGTGGCCACTTGCTGCCACAGCTGAGTCCTGGCACTGGTGAGGGGTGCGTCACCATACAGGCCATCATGGTGTGAACTCAACTAGGGCCCACCGGGTTGGCCACTTCAATCTGGCTCCAGGACACCGCCCTCCCCTAGCCATGGCACCAACTTACAGCAGGCAATATGGCGCCCGCTGCACCGTAACTCCCACGTGGAGTTGCTGCGCATATAGACCACCACAGGCTCCATCCGCTGTTAGTTGAGCGCCGTCACTCATGGCGCTGTCACCAGACAGCGCCAATAGGGACGATACAGATGGCATGCCAACAGCGCCAGGGTCAGAGGGCATACAAGGTCATGGCAATGACGCGGGCTACGCTACAGCACCATCGGACGTATAGGCATCCTGCCGACTGCCAAGCTGCGCACCAGTGCCACAGTGGACTATCGCGCCAGTAGTGCCACAGCCGTATAAGTGCCCAGTGCTCATGGCGCCACTGGCACAATGGTGGCCATGGCTTGAATCGCTATCGGCGCTCAGCAGGTCTGCAGCGCGATAGACTATCAGTAAAGCTGTCTGGGCATCGCGCCAATGCAGTGGGCACACTGCCAAACCTGCGCCATTGGCTCAGCTGGACCTTCCGTGTGCGCAAAGTGCAACATCGCGATATTCAGCCGACATATGCAAATCATGCGATCAGCCATTCAAAGGCGCGGTGTGCGATTAGCATGTCATTAAAGTTCGCCACACCTCATTTGCATGTGTTGCGCTATAAAATCGACAGTGGGTTGTGCTGGCCAGATTCGGTTACTACAGGTGAGAGGTGGGTTACATGCTGTGTGATGCTCAGGACAATGCTCATGGGCGGAGGATGATAAAGGCTGAGGGGCTGAGCATGAAAAGGGCACTAGAAAGGGACAAGGGCACCTTTCTATCAGTATCTGCCATGCGGAGAGAGGAAGGGAGCGTGCAGCCCGAGGGCGGCAGCTATGTTCATGGGGAAATGCTGTCGACTGCACAGTGACAGGTGTCCAGTTCCACCCATACAGATCACCATGACTGACCAGAGCCAAGCTGAGGGTGTGGACGGCGGGCGTAGGAGGAGGCCAAACTTCACCACGGCAGAGACGGAGGCCCTCTTCCAGGCCTACCTGGAGGATGAGCCACTAGTGAGTGGACAGAGGGGCACCCCTCAGGAATGTGCAGCTGCATGGGAGGGGGTAGCTCGGGCCGTCAACCTGCACGGAAGCCACCAGCTCCGTGCAGGAATATAGAAGAAGATGGGGACTGACCCAGGAGGCTGAAGGAGAAGGTGGCAGCCTTCAGGCGACGCGATGCTGGCACTGGTGGGGGGCCCACCAGTGGTGTTGCAGCTGACCCCTGACAGAGGAAACACTGGTGCCGGCCATGTGGCGGAGTGCCATTCTTGCGGGCGTACCAGGCGGGAGGATTCCAGACAGGTGAAGCAGGGTAAGAGAGGATTAGGTAGGCTGAGAGTGGACAAGGCAATGGGCCGGATGCCCTGCATCCTAGGGTACTCCGAGAACTAAGGAGGAGTTGGTGGCACCTCTTGCGAGGTTGTTTAACTTGTACCTTGATACAGGGTGGGTGCCTAAAGACTGGAAGAGGGAAGACGTGGTACCACTCTACAAGAGTGGCAGCAGGGAGGAGGTGAGTAATTATCATCTAGTCAGCCTCACCTCGGTGATGGGTAAGGTGATGGAGGCACTATTAAAAGAAAGATTGGTCAGCTACCTGGTAGAGTGTGAGCTACAGGATGTCCGACAGCATGGCTTCACACAAGGGAGGTCATGCCAGATGAACTTGATCAAGTTTTTTGATTGGGTGATGAGCGTGGTTGATCAGGGAGGGGCAGTGGACGTGGACTATTTGGACTTTGGGAAGGCCTTCACCACTGTCCCCCACAGAAGGCCAGTAAATAAGCTGGAGAGTTTGGGGGGTGAGACAGAAAATAACAAGGTGGGTGGAGAAGTGTCTGAAGGACAGACACCAAAGGATGGTGGTAAATGACGAGCGGAGTGCTCCAGAGGTCGGTACTGGGGCCCATCCTGTTTAATATCTATTTCAGCGACATAGCAGAGGGTCTGCAGGAGAAGGTCTACCTATTTTTCATGTTTTTATTTATTTCAATCTTGGATTACAATACCTTTGAGCAGGAAACCGTTCATTTACAAAGCTTCCACGTTAAAAGGGTGAGACAAATTGTTAAGGACGGCAAGGTTAATATATTTTTGAAGTGGATCGGCTTACCCTACCTTCGCACTCATTATTCAACCCAGGAGACTGCATAATCACTTGTCTTATCACCTACATTGTCAGAACATGAAATTTTAGGAAATCTAGAAAAATGGATTTATGAAGGGCTTATGTTTTGCTCGACCATACTGACTTGGAGGGTTATATGGTTAATTTAAAAAGAAAAAGGGGTATATAGGGGAATCATCTAATATTACATAATAATAATTATTTTGAGTATTAAGCATATAAGGCTACTATCATTGGTTGGTATTAATTATGAACGTTTTATTTATTTACCGCCCCCCCCACCTCATATTGGTCTGGGTCTATCTTTTTATGTTAAAGGTATGCACTAAGCAAATTGATGTATACAATCTTGTATGGGCTTATGGGCTTATAGGGTTATAGGTTTATTCACATATTGTTACTATAAGATTATCTAGCATACTTATGTGTGTGGATTATATGAGTGCATATTGTTTTTATATACATAAATGATTAAATTAATAAAATATTATATGATTAAAAAAAGGGTGGGAAAACATACAATGGGAGCAGCACAATAGTCACTAGCTAAACAGGTTATACAATAGCAGGATTTAAGCATTCAACAACAGTATGATACAGTAAGGTAGGGGAATAATATACAACACGTTTAACGATAGTCCTGGCAAACGCCTGGTCAGAAGTGAGGACAGGAGCAGCCATTAGTGGCTTTGTCATATCAAAAGGAGGGGATACTTGCACAGTAGATAAGAGACAGAGGAAGCACAGTGAGAGGTGGGGAAGGGGAGGGCAGGGAGGGCAGGGTGAAGGGAAGAGGGAAATGGTAGGGATACATGGAAGGAGGCTGAGGTGTGGTGGGGGAGAATGGAGATGATATGGAAGATCTGTAATGGGTGTATGGAAAGATCAACCGTAGATGGAATTAATGCCAAAATGGAAAAAATAGGAAACAACCCAAAGATGGCAATGGGGTGTGGGGAATGAATTAACTGAACAGGGATCTGAGGATTATAATTTCAGGTAATCTGAAGGTGGGGACCCAATGCAGGACAGGGCAAAGCAAATAGAATGCTGGCATGCATGAGAAAAATAAGCAGAAGGAGGGAGGTGGATACCTTACAACCATGGTGAGGCCTCACCTGAATATGGTTCAGTTCTGGAGATCTCCTCACGTAAGGACATGACGGGTTTGAAGGGTGCAAAAGGGCCACCAAGATGGTGCAGGCGGGCTGTATGGGAAGCCCCATGAGGAGAGGCTGGATCTGTACCACTGGACTAGAAGAGTGAGGGGGACATGATAGAAACATGGCACATGAAGGGGATTGATATGTAGGGGTGTACTTATTCACAAAAGTAGGTGCTAGAACTAGGTATGATCTAAGATGAAGGAGGATAGTTTAGGGGTAATGAGGGGACACCGAGGGCGGTGGAGCCTGGAACAGTCTGGGGAGAGGTGGTGAGGGCGGGTGGTTGAGGATTTAAGAGAACATGGGATGACACAAGGTTGACCATTGCGGAGGGAAACTGGACAAGGAGGGCAAGAGGGGGGGGAGGAAGGCAGACTAGGTGGGCCAAAGCTCCTTATCTGCTGTCAGATTTATGAGTCTATGATCCTACAGAGTGTATGTAATGTTCATCACTGGTGGGCTTGATGAGTGCATAGTACTATAAGTAACATGTATTTAATTTATTTTGTTTTTAGTTTATTTGATACCAAGCCTGCATCCCACCCTCTCACCCCAACAACCACCACTTATATTTAAATCTAAACTTGCTCTGTAAACCAACAGCACAAGTGCAAAACTGCAACAGCTGTGTGCCTTATACATTCGATCACATAACCACAGAGATGTAGCCCCTCCCTGTCAAGGCAAAATTTATTTATAAACGCTTTTCAAATAGACCATATGCACGCCATCCATAAAACATCAATAAAAGTAATAAAACAAACAGAATAAATCAAATAAATACATCATAAAAGTAGATCATGAACAGCAGTATTCAGGTGTCAGGAAAATGCAACGCCAAATAAGTAAGATTTTAGAGAAGATTTAAAGACCTATGGACATGCACTTAACCGATGAGGTAGAGAATTCCACAGGTGGGCTGCAAAAGCAAATGATCTAGGAGTATGGATGGAATATGTCCACGGGAGGGGTGCCCAGAGTAGCAGAAACACTTCCAGTTACCCAGACCCAGATGTCACACACAGGGTGCCCTTTTCCTTGCTGGTGCTGGATGAAAACAACAGGTTAATGCATACTAAACAGCTCCTTTCAGTAATGGAATGTCCACACGGAACTTTCAGAAACAACAGGGATCCCAAACTTATTAAACATTCTCACACATCGCTCCGGGAGCATCAGTTAATTGTGGGAACACATTCAGCTTTCAACGTAGCTGGTATGACCAAAATAGCAGCTTTTGCCTGGACCAAGGAGGTTGCAGTCTTTAGGGCAGCATTAACTTGAGACTACTATGATCACAAAAGTTTGAAGGCAGCACAAATCTCAAAACAGTTCAGTGCCTGACTGCCCATTATTCTTCACAGGCACTCAAACTCTCAATGATCCCCATTCTCTCTCTCTCTCTCTCTCTCTCTCTCTATCTCTCTCTCTCTCTCTCTCCTCACTCAGCGGGCTCCATCGAACACGCAATCCTCATGTCTTGGGGATTTGTGGGTTCCCTCATGACCCCTGCAGCCTATCCCAGAACTGGAAGTGACTGCCCAAAACTGAGAAGGGGACACATCCCATGGAGCTCCAAGGCAACTCCCTCTGGACACTCACTCTTTCCGCCACATTCTTGCTCACTGGATCCCTAAACCACTAGCACAGGCTGCCAGGGCACTCTCAAGCACTTGCAGCTACTGGCTCCTCTCAACTTTAGCTGCCCTCAAGGTACTCTGCAGCATGCAGCTGCTGTGTCCCCTCAAATGCCATCAGCCAGGAGCCAGAGTGAGCAATCACCCCTGCTCAACCCTGACTCGATCTCACTCCCTTGCTGCTCACTCCTCTGACTGGAACTCCCCCTCATGCTTAAACTGCTGGGCTTTATTCCCCCCCGCACCAGTGGTGACCTCTTGGCCCACAGAAGACTCCACCCCAATGCTGAAAAGAATGAAACCTTTTCCCTACTGGGCCAAATTAGGCCACAAAACCTCAGGGAGGGGAGAACAGACTAGTATTCTCCCAAAGGGGAGTTACAGAAACATAGAAACTGATGGCAAATAATGATTGCTGGGCCCATCTTGTCTGCCCATTTTTAATTGTGATCACTTTTGATACAGACTCAACTTGATCTACAGCACTGTATGTTCCATCCCTATTCTTCCTCCCTGGATTCATTTGTGCCTGTGCCAGGCATTTTTGAAGCACCCTGCTGGTTTCACCCCCACTGTCTCCCATGGAAGGCTGATTCAGGAATACACCACCTCTTCTGTGAAGAAGTACTTCCTAACATCTCTCCTAAACTACCTCCTTCCAGCTTCATATCATGACTCCTTGTTCTACAGCACCTGTTTCTCTGAAACATATCTCCTTCCTGTACCTTATTAACCCCCATGAGGTATTTAAAGGTCTCAATAATATCCTCACTCTCCCTCCTCCAGGGTGTACATATTGAATTCTTTCAGTCTCTCCTCATAGGGCTTCTGTTGCAGTCCTTGGACCATTTTGACAACTCTAAGCTCTCTTCTTACTGCTTTCTCATTTCCAATTGTTCCCCCTTCCACACCTTTTTCCTTTGACTGCACCTTCCCCCCTTTCCTCCTTTGCTACCCCCCTGCTTTCTTGAATAACTTGCATCCTAGTAGGACTGTCTTCCCTTGGGATCTCCCTACTCTCTATCTCAGCCTGTGGTGACCCATTTTCTGTCTCCCCTATTTCTTCTCTCACCTCCCCCGCGGCTACTTTAAATGTCCATTGCATTAGTACTTGAACCATCCATTGAGGACTGTGGTTGCCTCCTGGATGAAAGCAGGCCATCACCTCAGTATATGTTATTATCATTTCAGGTTGGCCCACAGTCCCCAGTGTAGCCATACCTCTGCTCTCTGCACCATTACTTCTACCGTTACTTGAAGGCCTTGGTGTGGAGCTCCCTTTCCTTCTCCATAGAGTACAAGATGCACTCCCTGCTCACATTTTAAACACATGGGAAACACAGGATCAACCAGATAAATGATCTGCCTTTACTAAAAATTAAATGTACACACGGAGCTGACTACAGCAATTCCTCTTTATGTTTCAGCATATGAAACATCCTTATTAAGTTAATGCATTATTATACAATGGGGTTCAAGAATGCCGAGGACTGACTGGCCATCTGGCACCTTTCAGCCATGGTAAATCCAGGTATGACCCATGCAAAAAGGTGCGAGTCAACCGCATCTGGAATTCACCCTGTTTTAACTCTGCCGCCTCCCTCCCAAAATCAAAGGAGAAAATTCACCATATTGCCTTCCCGCTAAATGGCACAGGGTCATAATGTTACAAGACATTATGCTGCATGCATAAAGTCTGCTGCCAATACGGTGTGCTTTCTTGCATGTGGCATAAGTCTGTTTTTTGTGGGGGGTTCCACCCCCACACACCCTCATTATGGGGGGGCTACAGCCCCAAACACTCCCCCAAAATAGGATTTTTAACTCCGGGGGGGGGGGTTAACAGAAAAATTGAACAAAGTGTGGAAAATAAAAAAATGTTCTTGCATCTGGGACCAGGAATCAAACCTGGTACCCAACGCCTTTCTGGGTTCCCTGCTGCCAGCAACTTCAGAGCCATGGCAGCTGCTCAGCAAAAACCCATCCTGGCAAAGTTCTTATCCTCTGCCTGAGACAGCGAGAGGGTGCAGTACCATGCACAGAAGCATTAGTGGTATTGCACCCTCTCACTCAGACTTACAGTTCTATTTCGGTTTAGCACTCATGTCATACGCTATTAAGCATACGACATATTGATCAGGTACATGGCTAAACCATGATGGTAAAGCAGGAGTTCCAAACAGACTGCTGTGTTAAAACTAACAGACTCCAACAGTCCCAAAATCTATCTTATATACCACAAAACCTTTTTCCCCTAAAAAGGAAAAAAAAAGCTGTTCGCTCTTTCAGTTTAGTTTACCACCCCACTGTTTGCCCACAGAAACCAAAGCGCAGTGTTTGATCTCTGTTTGCTGGTGTCATCCCAGTTCCTACTGATTCTACCATTTACCTCCACCAGTGTTTAAACTCACAATGTCCATGGTGTCAGAGTCGCCATCAGTAGCAGAGAATGAGCACTTTTAGTCTGCACGATATTGTTTGCTGCATGCTAGTTTCTTGTTTTTACATTCTGTTTTTCTCCAAGGTGTCCAGTACCATGCCACCATTCCATCATTACACTGGCAAGCTGGATATGTGGTTCCAGTTGGTGCAACGAGTTTTTGTGACGCATGGGTGCCTGAGACTGCCATTGTAAGTTACGGGGATCCCAAGCTCTGTGGCAGAGTTTGCTACATGTAGTACTTTATACTTTTCTTCTGACCCCATTCCTATGCAGGCTTTTTGTCATTGGCCAATGTCCTGGTAGTCGATTGTTTTATCTGCTGGTGGCATTCTTGGTGGTCCCAGAATTCCTGTAGCTGGTGAATAGGGCTGCTTGCAGTTCTCTATGCTTGGGGATTGTCAGGGGCTCTGATTACTTGGGTTATTTTTCTGGTGATTTGTCTTCTTTTGGCATCTTGAAAGAGTTAACTGTGTGTGTACTGTGCATGCACAGGAAAACCCGAGCCCTGGCAACCCAGGTCTATTTTTTCCGGTGCAGCAATAAACTGAAGAAAACTAATTTAAAATTTAAAAAAAAATGCCTTTTTTTTAATTTTTGTAGCAAAAATACAAAAGGGAAGTGTGTAATTGCAATAAACTACCCCAGGGTGTGGGTTATACTGGGATTTACCCACTTCTGCTGTGGTTTGTTCACTCCACGTTCATGACTGAACCACACCAGGCATAGCAAAATCCCAGCATAACTCATACTCTGTCATGGTTTATTGCTTAAGCAGCCATAGTGGCTCTGACCAGATTTTGTTTTCAGTAGAACTGTATCAGGAAATTAGATTCTACTTGCAGTAAGTTAAGTGACATACGAAATGTGACAGTCATCTATGCTAGAGTCGCCTTTACATAAAGTGACACCTCAGTTATGCACCAAATATTTGTACAATGTGTTGGCTGGTTTATTGCCCCATATCAATTAATTAATTCTTTCTTTCTTTCTTTTTCTTTCTTTCTTTCTTTCTTTCTTCTTTCTTTCTTTCTTTCTTTTTCTCTTTCTCTTTCTTTCAAATGTTTTACCAGTAAAGACATACTGAGCTGCTAACAGCTCATTTCCAGATGTGTCCTGGCGGTAAAGGTCAGTCTGTAGTCGGCCGGTCACCAGGCTACTCGGATCCTTTGCTGAGTGCCTTGGCTACAGAGAGTTTGAAAAAGGAAGAGAAGGGAAAGGAGCAGGGGCCAGACCAAAAGAAGACGGTTTATGAGATTCTTCAAGTGCAAGGACATATAAACTGAATTCATAAACTGTGCCCTAACTGTGTATACTGTATTAATTCATCTACCCTATGTGGTAATTACAGTATGAGTGTATTGTGTAGGGAGGTGATGGGAAGGAAGTAATGTGTGTGTTGTAAGCTGTGGCAACAGGTGGGAAGTAGGGTGGGTGAAAGCTATACTCTGAAAGATGGGTTATGTGGAAATTATTCACTGTGTTTGATGCTCATTAATGCTTGCCTAATCTGTTCAGTTGTAGTTGTGAAATTGTGTCCTTACTTGGTAGTGTTACAAGGGAGGTGCCATCTAGCTATCTAGCACAGGGAAGGGAGCCAGCAAAAAATGAGGATTGTGGTAAAACCCTATCTAGGGTCAGTCGAATTGTTAAATAAGAATAGGAGACATAGTGTAGGCTTCATAAGTTAGTCTATCTAGCAAGGAGAGGCAGTCAGTAGGAAAAGGGGATTGCAGTAAAACCCCATCTAGAGTCAGCCTGTCTGAGGAAATAATAACAGGAGGCAATTCAGTAATATAGTAAGGCGGGTATAAGCTAACCAGGGAGGATGAGGATTTGGAGGCACTATAGCACAGTGGTTTAAGGCTCTGAGCTGCAAATCTGGTGACATCCAGCAGATCAGACTTGGGTTTGAGAATCCCACAGCTTCCACTTGCATCCTGTGTGACCCTGAGGCAGTCCTTAACTTCCTGTGCTCCCAGGTCGCTCCTGTAAAAATCTTTCAGCTTAGTGTGCTACTCCTGGTTAAACAACTAAAAAAAAACACAAAACAGGGAGGATGTGGGATCCTAGGTGCTGGAGCGGACAGCAGGATAGCTGGGAGGCATGGAAAAGGAGGGGGGATATAAGAGATAGGGCACGGGGAGAAAGGAGGGTGATCAGCTGCAATGGGTGTGGGGCTGAAGTCTTTCTAGGAATAATGTGGAGAGCAGGAGGATGTCCAGTGGAGAGCAGGAGGATGTCCAATGTGTGCAGACACCTTGGACAACTCAGGGAAGAGATAAGGTGGCGGAGATGGGAGATGGGAGATGGGAGGAGGCTGGGGAAGAACAGTGGCTGATGTGGTAGGTAAGGACTGCTTGGGCCAAATGAATGGTAGGCACAGGATGGAACCCAGGAGTATGCCAATGTGCCAGGGACATCCTTTCCTCAAAGACCCTAGGGAACCGGAGCAAGGACTTGGCAGAAGGTAAGGGACGGTGAAATTATTTAATCAGGAAGACACACTAAGCTGACACTTGTTTCCAGGTGCAGCTTGGGAGCACGAGGAAGTTAAAGTGATTTATGCAAGTTTACTATAACAAATGGGAGTAGTAACCTGTAGAAGTTGTGAATCAGACTCCTACCATGCAAACTGCCAAAAAGTGCTGTTTTCCATTACAAAAATCCTTTTATTTCAGTGCTCTGTTTCATTTGCATGACCCTGCCCCTTTTTATGTTTGCTTGCACACATGTGCAAGAAACATTATGCGGCAGCTTGAGAGAGAAGCGGGTTGTGGAGGTGCGGCACTGTGGCAGCCAATGGAGGCACTGCATTTGGGGTCTTGGCACTGGTGGACCAATGGAGGCACAGTGTGCCGATGACACTGGTCTCCAAAAGTGCCACCAAGTAGAAACGTTTTCACCACTGCAATGAGGGGCCGCCTCATCATTGCAGCATCAGTCATTCCACTGCAATGAGGGAGCGACCTGTTGTTGCAGGGCGGTTCCTTCCCAAGTCTAACAATTAAGTAAACATGGCAGCATGATATGGAGACCGCGTGTTGTTCACTGATGAGCACGGGGAAGCAGGGCCATCACGACACACCTCCACTTCATGGTCTTTCCCTTCAGGTGGCCTCAATCTGCAAGTTGTTTCTGCGCAGGTGCTGGATCCCCAAAGCCGGTGTCTCACCAATGACATTCTCTGGTGCAAGACAGCTGATTTGGGCTGGGATGGCAAAGTCCCAGGTGTGATGAGCACACTGGCAAAGTTCACTTTCGAGGGTTGGTGAAGCCTCCAGCTGGCGTAACAAATTGGGTCATGAACAGGCAGGTCTCGACCCACGAGGAACATTCAGCACATTTAAATCAAACAGCAGTAACTTCTCACAGATCGGATATAGTCCAGTTGCTATTACAGTAGATTCACTGAGCAAACCTCTTGATCCAATATCAGTCTCGAACACTAGCTGGGCTGAACGTGTCACAGGAGCAAATCTTCAGTCCAAATCACAAGCACTGCTTTTAAACTCTCCGATACTTTCTGTTGCAGTTTCAGTCATAAATCGGATGGGTCCAACTTCTGTAATCAGGCAGTCCAATGCAGGAGAAACAGTGGCAGGGAGGCAAGTTAGGCTTCTTCCCACCAATTCCCCTACACTCCATTCAGGGAGCAGCTGCTCAAAAGCTTGAGCTGTAAACTTTGCAAGCTTCAACTCTAACTTATCCACTGTCTCTTACAGTTCTGGGGATTTCCCTTGGAATGCTGAGTTCAGGTTGGCTGGGGAAGCTGTCAGTCACAAGTTGGTTTCCTCCTACTGTTTAGTTTAGGCGCCAACCTAAAAATTACAAAAACTACAGTTTTTCTTCCTGCGAGACACCTTGGCTAAGGACTCTTTGAGATCTCTGGAGTCCTATTGGTCCACTTACTGAAAGTCCTGGACCAAACATAACGGCTCCAATTCCAAAAGGCAAACTGCAAAGAAAGCAGGTTAAACATAAAGTAATATAACAATAAAATTATCTCGGTAATCGAACGCAACAAGTAAAAATAGCAGACACCCTATCTGATACTAAGCCTGTCCACTCAGGAGTACCGCAAGGGCCTCTCCCTTTCAGTCTGTTCTTAAATAACCTTCCTAGTTCCTGCCATGAACCCATTCTTCTTTATGCTGACAATGCCATAATTCTCTCAAGCAATTTGACCCAATCATGCTTGAGATCAATCTCCAGCAAGGCTGTTATGTGGAGAATTGGTTTTCAGAACAAAATTGATCCTAAACCACAAAAAACTAAGGTGATGCTCTTCAGTAGCTCCCATGATAAACACAAACACCATCCACTGACAATAAGAAATCATCTCGAGCAGCTCTGACCTGGTACCCCACTTCAAATACCTTGAGTTACCATTGACAGTACTTTTATCTTATGGGGTCCACATCGACAACATTGCCAAAGCTGTGAACATACGCATTGGTATGCTGTACAGACACAAGAACTGCCTAACCCCTGAAGCTTTGAGGTCAGCTGTACAGAGCTCAGTTATTTCCATCATTGACTATGGGCTGGTCATTTATGACTCAGCCACTGATACAACTCTCTGGTGCATTTCTACTGCCCTCAGCAAAGCATATTGACTTATATTAGGTGCTCCAAGTCTCATCCATACATGCGACCTTTACGCCAAAATGCCTGGCTGTAACTAATAGGGCGCATAAAGTATCAAAGTTGTTTGCTAGCTCAGAAATTTTCATGGATCTCAGTCCACTAGGAATGCAAGCACTGTTAAGCCCTCCAAAAACAAGCCTTAGCGTGTTTCTGAACCCCAACTACTACAGGTTCCACACTGCCGTCGTCCCAGGGACAAAGATCATTTGCCTACAGAGCACCTCTTTGGCTCAATGCTATACCTAGTGATATCACCTACAAAACAAGTTAGGCCCTTTCAAATTCAAACTCACGGCAGCATCTCTGGAGAAAGCAACTGTGACTGCTTCTGCTAACATACTACCCTCCCTTCTTGTACTCTCACCAGCACCTGTCCTTTCTTCTGCCAGCACTTACTACCACTCCCATTCCTTTCACCCCTCCCACCCTAGAACCTTCCCTCCAGACCCACCCTCCTATCTCTTATCCATCTCCACCCCTTCTTTCCCTTCCAATAACCTCTAGTCTTCCTACATGTTGACAAGGCTGGTTCTGGCTGCCCTCTCTTATATATAGTCCCTTGTTACTATGTTTTATGACCATGTACTACAAAATTGGTAGTGTGTTGAAACATGTCCACTTTGCTGTATAACATAGCTCTCTCTAATTACATATTTGTAAAAATACTCTATTCTCTATATAACTCTACTGCACCCCTTATATGACTCTCCCAATGGAAATTGTACTGTTTCCCCTTTTTATGTTTGCTTGCACGCATGTGCAAGAAACATAGTGCCTTCATCGGAGATTTCGGAGGTGTGTCACCTCCTCCTCCAATTCAGTCAGTGGGCTGGCAGGCGTGGCCCCTGTAAGCCAATGCATTTTGGAGCTGTCTATGACACGCTCCAAAATGCAGTGGCATACAGTTGAAAGGGGGAGCTACGCTGAATGAGCACCAATAAGATATCAGCTGCTCACGGCGCAGCTCCCCCACTGCTACAGACAGACATCTGGCGCCCCGTACTGTATAGCCGACGGGTGCCCAATCCCCGTCGGCTGAGCTCGTCCCCCACCCTCCCGGTTGTAGGTGCTGCCACGCTGGGAGCCCACCCCAGCGTGGAGCACTGTAGTCCTTTGGCGGCGGGGTGCCCAATCCCCATCGGCTGAACGCCCCTCAAGTCCTTGCCATGCTGGGAGCCCACCCAGCGTGGGCAAACGGTGCCGCGATTTTTTTTTTTTTGCGATGGGGGTGCCCAACTCCGCCGGCCGAATGCCCCCAGTGTCCTTGTGCCACACTGGGAGCTTCCACCCAGCGTGGCAAAATGTCCCACGATGTCTTTTTTTTTTTTTAAACCTGTAAAATAAAAACTGTCCTGCGGCAAGGCCTCCCAACCCTCCCACAACCCGCACCCACCCACTGCGCACCCAGCTCCCACACCCCCACCCAATACTTACCTCCAGACTCTGGCGCGACATCTTCGGTGGACCGGGAACACGCTCTGCACTCTTCAAAGCCGACCGCGAACTGATGAAATGCCGGTAGCTGTATAATGGGTTACATAGGGGGTTTCAACTTTATTGCATATCTCGGGCATTTTGGAATTTTGCACAATTTTCAACATGGGGTTTTGGGACCCCTTCTCATGAATTATGTAACTGTTGCGGCATTATTAGCCTGAAGGATGATTTTGCACAAGTGACTGCGAAATCACCCTTGGGCCCCAATACCACCATGACAGTGATATTATTCATGAGAAGGGGTCCCTAAACCCCATGTTGGAAAATTTGTTCCAAAATTCCAAAAATGACTGTTTTATTTAGGAGTGCTGCGAGTTCCTACGAGGATCGTAAGTTCGCAAATTTCAATATTTTCACTCCAGATTTTCAACATTGCCATTTTACCACACCTTCTTATGAGTAGTACAGCTGTCATTTTTCACATCTCATGCAAAATGTGTTTCCACCCATGTAGCGCAGAATGGCGCAGTTGGTGTGCGAAATCAATGTACGGGACAAATTAAGAAAGTCACAGTGACACTGTTCATGAGCAGAGGTCTTAAAATGGCTATGTTGAAAATGTGGTGAAAAAATTCCTAAAAATGACTGTTTTACGAGGGTACATTGCGCAGTTCCTACGCACACTCGTAAGGTCGCGAATTTTCAATATTTTCACTCCAGATTTCCAACATTGCCATTTTATCACACCTTCTTATGAGCAGTACAGCTGTCATTTTCAAATGTCACCCAAAGCGTGTTTCTGCCCATGTAGCACACAATGGCACAGTCGGATGCGAGATCAATGTCTAGGGACAAATTAAGAAAATCACAGTGACACTGTTCATGAGCTCAGGTGTTAAAATGGCTATGTTGAAAGTAGTGAAAAAATTCTAAAAATGACTGTTTCTGACGTCGTTGCACAGATCCTATACTAGCTAAATGAAGTTCACAATTTCAATATTTTCAGATTTCCAACATTGCCATTTTACACACCTTCTTATGAGTAGTATAGCTGTCATTTTCACATCTCACCCAAAGCGTGTTTCCGCCCATGTAGCGCACAATGGCACAGTCGGTGTCACGAAATCAATGTATGGGACAAATTAAGAAAGTCACAGTGACACTGTTCATGAGCAAAGGTCTTAAAATGGCTATGTTGAAAATTTGGTGGACAAATTCCTAAAATGACTGCTTTACTAAGGTGCATTGCAGTTCCCACGCACACTGTAAGTTCGCAATTTTCAATATTTTCACTCCAGATTTTCAACATTGCCATTTTACCACACCTCCTTATGAGCAGTATAGCTGTCATTTTCACATCTTGCCCAAAATGTGTTTCCACCCATGTAGTGCACAATGGCGCAGTATGTGCAAAATCAATGCATGGGACACATTAAGAAAATCACAGTGACACTGTTCATGAGCAGAGGTCTTAAAATGGCTATGTTGAAAATTTGGTGAAAAATTCCTAAAATGACTGTTTCACGAGCGCATGCTATGCAGTTCCTATGCATGCTCGTAAGTTTGCAAATTTAATATTTTCACTCCAGATTTTCAACATTGCCATTTTATTAATTTCCTATGAACAGTACAGCTGCCATTTTTTCATATGTCGCCTAAAATGTGTTTCAGCACATGTAGCGCACAATGGTGCTGTTGAAAAGCAAAGCAATGTTTAGGACAGATTAAGAAAATCACAGTTACACTGTTCATGAGCAGAGGTCTTAAAATGGCTATGTTGAAAATTTGGTGACAAAAGTCCATAAAATGACTGTGCTACAGTGAGCAATGCGCAGTTTCCACGCACCTGTAAGTTCATGACTTTGTAATATTTTCAGTCCAGATTTTCACCAGTGGCATTTTTCACACTTCCTTATGAACAGTACAGCTGTCATTTCACAACATGGCTGAAGTGTGTTTTCACACTTTCAGCGCTGAGATGCATGGTCGCTGTGGGAAATCATTGTTCGGCACAGATAAAGAAAATCACAGTGACACTGTTCATGATCGGAGGCACCAAAATGCCTGAGTTGACAATCTGCTGTAAAATATCCCAACCTAATTATATTCTGGTTGTCGTTGCACAGTTTCTATGTCTGCTCATGACTTCACCATTTTTTTAAATATTTTTACTGCAGATTTGCAACATTGCCATTTTTTACACCTCCCCATGAACAGTACAGCTGTCGTTTTACATCCTGTTCGGAATGTTTTTGCACCTGTGGTGCTAAATGCCGTACTCGCTGTGCATAAGCAGCTTTCGGCTAACAAACTGATATTCCCCCTGTTCATGAGGTGGGGTCACAAAAAAAAACATGTTGAAAATTTGGAGTGAAAATACCAACGAATGCCTGAGGTATTAGGGTTTCCAACCATAACGTCCAACCCTGTAGAGAATGACAGGCATCAGGGGTGTGACTTGGGATTCTTGCCTGTAATGCTCATACCATTCCACACCCTGCAGCCAGTGAGAGGCATCGAGGTATGCCTTGGACTCTTCAGCCCAAAGTTCACCCATTCTCCTATATAGCACCCATCTCACGCATTTCCTAATGAAATGGGTGCATAGAGGCCAAAGACCCCAAGGAACACCGTGACACTTGTCAGTGTCTGCAGGGTGGGGTGGTGAAATGACAGGCTGTTATGCCTGATGACCCAAATGCACACCCCATTCCTGTCACTCTCTGCAGGGTGGTGGGGGGGTTGGCTTCAGTTCAGTACTTCACTGCCATTCCTATTACGCAGCTCTGTAACTTCTACATTACCACTGCCAATGCCAGCAAGCAAACATTCGGCATTGACAAATGCTTGTTTATACTGTTACTGTATGTTGTTTTCATGTGTGACGTGGAACCTTTGTAAATGAGTTCAATAACTCAAAGGTATTTTTAATCCGAGACTTAATAAATAAATAAATAAAGCAAACTTCTCTAATTCAGATATAACGGGGTTGGGGAAAAGATGGACAGATGGGTGGAAAACTGGCTAAGGGACAGAACACCGAGGGTGGTTGGGGAGTTATCTGGCACCAGAGAGGTAACCAGTGGGGTCCCGCGAGGGTTCAGTGCTGGGTTTGATGTTGTTCAATGTCTTCATCAATGACACTGGAGATGACATTAAGGGCAAAATGTGTTTATTCGCAGATGACACCAAGCTCTGTGGGATAGTGGACACAGCTGAAGGGCTACAGGACCTACAGGAAGATCTGGAAAAGCTAGGAGGTGGTCCAGGATTTGACAGCTTGGCTTCAATGCCAGGACATGCAAAGTAATGTATATTGGAGCCAGGAATCCCAGGACAGAGTACTACCTGGGTGGAATCCGAGTATCTGCATCAGAGGAGGAGAAGGACCGGGGAGTAATGATTACTAGTGACCTGAAGCACTCCACACAGTGCAAGAAAGCAGCAGCAAAGGCAAACAAGATGCTGGGATGCATATCTAGGGGGATCAGTAGTAGAAGAGAGGAGGTTGTACTGCCTTTGTACAGGTCACTGGTAAGGCTGAATCTAGAGTTTGGAGGTCAGTACTGGTGCCCACACCTCAAAAAGGACATTAATCTGCTGGAGAAGGTCCAAAGGAGGGGGTACAAAGATGATAGCCAGTCAGCAGAGTAAGGCATACGAGGAGAGGTTGAGGGTACTGAACATGTACTCCCTGGAAGACGGTGGGGGGGACATGATTGGGACATTCAAGTACTTGAAAGGGGTAAATAAGGTTAATAAAGAGAGTCTCTTTAAGCTGAGTGGCAGCCATAACACAAGGGGAACAGTCTTAAACTGGAGGGTGGGAGGTTTAGGAAGGCAGGCAGGGAAGCACTTCTTCACAGAGAGGGTGGTGGACACTTGGAATGCACTGCCAGAAGAGGTCATCTTGATGAAGACAGTGGGCAGCTTTAAGAGAGGATGGGATAGGCATAGTGGGAAGGTAAGGATCATGGGTAGGGAGGATGGGAGGAGTGGGGACGGAGGGAGGGCAGGGACATTAGCTCAAGCTATGGACCCTGCAATATGAGCAGACTCGATAGACCAAATGGCCTTCTTCTGCTGGCTTATTCGTATGTTCATATGTAGGTAATGCACTAGAGGTAGATAAGTACAGTTCCCATTCAGGCTCCCTCTACACTAGTATCGACTGCAGGGTGGAGCTAATTAGAGCAGTGTCTGGCCGGTCACAACCCTTAAATCACTCGGACCCAGCTCAGACCATTCACTATACACATATGGGCTAGATTCTTAAAGGGCCAGGTGTGGAGGCACAACATGGAACTCTCACGTAAATGAACTGAAGAAAACAGATACCCCTGGACCTACTACTTCTAGAGAATGTCAGCCTGGCAGTGAGCATGGACAGAGTCCAGGAAAACATTAAGGGAAACCCAAAATTAGTGGGGGGGGCTTACAGGGGTGAGCAGGGAAGTAAAGGGGAGGTGATGAGGGCGCAGAGCAAAAGGAAGCAGAAGGATGGCTTCAAGGGGGTTGAGGGGGTAATCCAGGTGGGCAGATTGGAGGGATGGAGGAAGCAGGGCTAAAGGGAGGAACAACAGTGGGGAGATGCTGCGGGGCAAGTGAAGCTTGACATGTGGGAAGGGAGGGGTCTTGGAGGGAAATGGAAGTAGCAAAGGGACTAGTGCAGCAGGGAAGGCAGAATGTGTGGGGGGGCAGTAGGAAGTAGGGAGGATCGTTATCCTGGGAGATTCAGTAGTGAAGGGTGTAAGCTGGGGAGGAATGGGGGGCAAGGTCTAGCCATAGGTGGGTGACGTGTATGCACAGGCATGACTGCAGGAAGGGTGGGGCCTTTTATAACTAAGTATGTAGGGCAGGTGCGTGAGAAACCTCAGATTATAGTGCACCTGGGTACAAATGATCTTGCATGGTGTAGGGCAGAGGTGGTACAGGAGAGCTTTAGGGAGGTGGGGAAAATTTGCAGCAAGACAGGAAGATCAGTAGCCTTCTTAAGTTCTCACAGTCCCAAAACTAGTACTGTAAGGAAACAGAGAACTGAAGACTTTAACAGTTGGTTAAGGGGTGGTGGGAGTCAGTTTGGTATATTCTGGTGGAGGGAGGGGTGGGGTGGGACTTGGATAATAAGGACCTATATGCACTTAACAGACTGCCTTTAAGTGGAGAGGACTCCGGGTCTTAAAGAATAAACTGGAGGATTGTATCCATAAGAAGCCTTCATTTAAACTGAAGCAGGGGGTTCTTAGGGTGTGCTGCAACCATAGTCACCTGGTGCGGGGAGTCCGACAGGCCTCCCCTGTTAAGAATCAACAGATGTAAGTAGAGTGTGAATAACAAGGGTGAAGGAGAGGGAGGTGATGGGAGGGGAGAAAAAGGCTGGTCAGTGGTAATGGTGTATGGGGTCAGGGTAGTAGATGGTGTCATTGAATGCAAGGAGCCTAGCAAACAAGATGTCAGATCTTCAGCAAATGATGGCTGAGGGAGAGATGGACATAGCGGCCATCACAGAGATGTGGGACACCCAGTACCATGACTGGGACCTTGCGATCCCTAGGTATAGAATTTACCGGAAGGACAGGGAGATGGGGAGAGGGGGAGGAGTAGCTTTATTCATGAGGGAAGTGATCACATGCACCCGGGAGGAGGAGACTGAGGGTAAGACTGAAGCCTTGTGGGTACAGCTTCAGACCACCAAAGGGAGAAAGGAATGGGGGTGGTTTACAGACCACCTTCGCAGAATGAGGAGCTGGACAGAGCACTGAGGGAGCAGATTAGAACAGTGTGTAGTAAAGGTAACATAGTCATAACACATGATTTAAATCTACCTGGAGTGGATTGGAGGACCTCAGCTACCTCCTGCTCTCGGGAACAGGTCCTTCTGGAGGTTTTCCAGGATAGTTTCCTGATGCAGGGAGTCACAGAGCTTACAAGGGATGGAGCCATACTGGACCTAGTACTGTCCAAACGGTGAGTATGTCCAGAAATTAGTAGTGGAAGACCCTCTTGCAGGCAGTGACTACCGCATGGTGTGGTTCTTCCTAAAGCAGAGCAAGAAAATAGCCAGGACTAAGATGATGGTAGTGGACTTTAGAAAGGCTGACTTTGGAAGAATGGGTGAAATCCTAGAGGGGCATCTTGCCAAATTCAATCCAGAGATGGAAGTGGAGCAGAAATGGTCTATTATAAAAGGGGACCTGCTTGAGGCCACTAATATGTGTTCAAAAACCCAGAGCAAGAAAGCCAAGATAAAAAAAAAAAATCAAGCTGGTTCAACAAAGAGGTGGCAGCAGTAGTGAGGAAAAAGGGAGCAGCCTTTCATAAATACAAACGTACTCTAAGGGGAAACAGACAGGAAGGTTCTCTCAGAGAAGTCAAGAGAGGCAAGCAGAGTGATCAGGGCAGCAAAAGTCACAAGGGAACTAAAGCTATCTCAGGGGATAAGGATAGGGGAAAATGATTTTTTTCAAGTACATAAGGAAGAAAAGGAGTACCAAGGATGGGATTATTAGATTAAAGTGGAGGGGATGGGTGAAGGTGGTGAGGAACAGGCAGAGGCACTAAATGAATATGTAACCACCCAGCCCCTGGGGTTGCTAGAATCCACTCAGTATCAGTGCTAGCCAGGTGGAGAGGCTGGTGATTAACTAGTTAAATGTTTTTCACCTGCTCACTCTTCTGTTTACTTGGCCTCAGCTGAGAGTGAAGTGATGAGCTCATTTGTAACTCTCACAGCAGCATAACCCTTGTGCCAGCTGTTGAGAAGGGAGTGAGAGTGTTGAGACAGGAGTCAGTTGGAGTGAATGTTTAGAGTTGGAGTTGGTGGAGTGAGAGCTGCTGCCAGTGGGCTCTGAGTTGAGAGCCCTAATTCTCACCCTGGTTCTGGTATTCTCCAGCTTGCCAAGAGAAGTGGTGGAGACCTTTTCTACAGCAGGATTTCCTGATTTTCATCCTTGGAGGAGTCAAAAGGACTGCTAGTGGGTGGATCCAAGGGGCAAGCCCCTGTTTAATCCAGGATGTTTTGAAGCTGCCTGAAATGTCTAACAGTGAGTGGATTCTGACTTTGCCACAGAAAGCAAGTACCTGTTTCTGTTGTGGTCCATGCCCAGAGGAAGGGACAGTTTATTTTATGTAAGTACAGACATGCAAGACTGTCTTGAGGTAAAGTTGGCTAAGGTGTGTGATGTCCAGAGGTATGACTATGCCACACTGTTCAGGACTTTTTTACCTTTACATTTCAGAGGTGGTGAACTTGAATTCAGAATGCCAGTTCATTCAAAAGCAATTGAAAAGGTTTACAAATGTTTAAGGTGTAACTCTGAAAGAAGGGCTGAGTATGGAGTTGGGATCAAAGGGTGGCAGAACCCCATCTGGAGTAAACAGTTCAGGGCTAACTGGTTCAGTAAGGTTGCCTGGTTACTTTAGACAATGGGCAAATGTCTGAAGAGGATATTTTTACCCCCTTGAGTGGGTTACAGTTTCTTCTCTTGTTAAGAAGAATGGTGCTAGTGTTAGCAAATTGTGTTTTCAGTTGGAAGCAATGTTCTATGTCCTACGACATATGGGAATACAAGTCTAAGTGGTTCAATGTCCCAAGACATGTGGGAATACAAGTGCAAATCTCCTATGCCTTACTGCGGTGAGAATACAAAGAGTTTCTGTCAGATACAGTCTGATTTGTTGTTCCACAAGTTCCTAGTGCCATGATATGTAAACCTTGGGGATTCACCCTTGCTTTGAAGAACATATTTTTGAATAAAGTCACACTGTAGAACCCCAACTATGGTCTGAACAGTTATGTTATTGCTTCCTGTGTGGATTTACTAGGTACCCCTCCAGAAAATAGGTCTAGCATATGCCTAGCAAAAGAAAAAATCTCTCCCCAGGACCTGGTTTGTAAATACCAATAGGTTATTGTTTTTGTACACCCCCACCCCTTGATCTCTAGAAGAAAGAGCCTGGTATACATTCCCAAAGCTAGGGGTGGTACAATTTCTAAATTTTGAGTCTGTGCCCAGTATGGGTACCAGGGGTGCAACTGAGTAAAGTAGCGGGGGTTAGTGATTACAAATACTTCAGCTTGGTTTTCACTAGGGAGAAGGGTGGACCTGTACCACAAGGAAACATAGGGGCTCAGAAGGGGAGTGTAGGAAATAGAGCATGGAGCAATTCAGGAGAACAGGATTTAAATGGGCCTTAGGGCCCTTAGGGTGGACAAAACTCCCGGAATGGATGGCATACACCAGAGAGTTCTGAGGGAATTGGCAGAAGACCTGACTAGCCCCCTAACAGACCTGTTTAACACCTCACTAGAGACAGGGTTCATGCCTCAGGACTGCAGAATGGCACATGTAGTGCCTCATCTCCACAAGAGTGGACCTAGAAATGAACCAGGTAACTACAGACCAGTCAACCTTACCTCCATTGTGGGCAAATTAATGGAGACCATACTAAAGGAGAGACTGGTGGACTACCTGGAGGTTAATGGTCTCCAGGATAAAAGGCAACACGGGTTTGTCTTAGGGAGATCCTGCCTGACCAAACTGATAGAAATGTCTGACTGGGTCACATGGACTGTGGACAAGAGACAGGTGTTGACATCCTATATCTGGGCTTCAGTAAGGCCTTTGACTCTGTGCTACATTGCAGACTGCCCAGTAGCTGCAGGACCTGAGAGCTGGGAAGAAGCTCGAGGGTGGGTCAAGAACTGGCTACAAGACAGAAACCAAAGGGTGGTAGTAGGGGGGTACTCTTGAAGCCTAGGCCTGTAAACAGTGAGGTCCCACAGGGCTCACTGCTTGGCCCAGTGTTGTTTAATATCTTTACTGAAGACATATTGGATGGGATTAAAGGTAAAAGTCTACCTATTCACAGATGACACTAAGCTCTGTGGAAGAGTGGACACATAGGAGGGGAGACAGGAGCTCAGAGAGGACCTGGCTAGGCTTGTAAAGTGGTCAGGTATCTGGCAGCTAGGGTTCAACGCTAAGAACTGCAAGGTCATGCACCTGGGAACTAAGAACCCAGGGGCCAGTTACAGGTTGAGCGGGTACAAGTGTTCAGTTCTGATGAGGAAACAGCTTAATCTGCTTCAAGGTCAGTTGGCATTCATCTGTATCCCCCTTCCCTGTGTCGTGCCTAAAAATAGGCAGAATTTGTCTAGTGCACTTACCCGGTCAACAAAAACTAAATAAATAAATAAAAGGACCTGGGGTAATCTTCACAAGGGACCTGAGGCACTCTGCTCATTTCCATAATGCAGCAGCCAAGCCAGCAGAATGCTGGGATGCGTTACCAGAGAAATCACCTCCAGGAAAGGAAAGTCATTCTGCCATTGTATAGGTCATTGATGGGACTGCACTTGGAGTACTGTGTGCAGTTCTGGTGCCCATATCTGAAAAAGACATCAAATTAACCGGGGTGCAGGGTAGGGCAACTAAGATTATTCAGGGCCTGTGGGACAAATCGTATGTGGAGAGGCTGCAGGAGTTTAGTATATAGTCCCTGGAGGACAGATGGGGGGCATGACTGAAACTTTTAAGTTCCTTAAATATTTAAACAATGTTAGTATGGGTGGCACATTCAGTCTCAAGGAAATGGGTTCACTAGGGGCACAGTCTAAAATGAGTGGTGGGAAATTTAAAAGGAAATGAAGGCACTTTTCACAGAAAGAGTGGTGTCCAGATGGAATGATCTGCCAGAGGAGGTGGTATTATCGAAAACAGTGGACAGCTTTAAAAGGAGTTGGGAAAGAGAGTGAAAGGGAGAGTTATAATGCATGGGAAGAAGGGGGGAAGTGATGATGGCGTAGGGAGGAAGACTATATGTGGATGTGGGGGGGACAGCTCCAGTAAATCTGACTGTGAGCTGCACACTCGAGCAGACTAGATAGACCGGAATGGTAGCCTGTGATGTGGGCGCATGGAGAAGGGTGCAGTCTGTAACAGCGATGCCTTCAGGGTGAAATCCTGAATGGCGATGGGGAAGGTAGGGTGACCAGATGTGAGGGTGAGCAAATTGGGTGACAGGATGTCGCTATATGTACACCCACATGCGGAGGGAAGCGAGCATGGTGTGCATGGTCTGGGAGGGGGCGGAGGGATGTGGGGGTATCACTGCAGTGGGTTGCTGAGCTGCACCATGGCATCAGGGTTGGCCTCGCGGCTGGGGTGGGTGAGGTACGGGGTTCAGGTTCAGGTGATGGTGTGATTTTATTGCACCCGGCCCAAACCTTTATTTTTCATGCTTTCACCCCCCCCCCCGACATGCACCCCCCTGGAGTTGAGAATTCTTTAATAGGAGGGTGCAGGGGGCAAAGCCCCCGGTTGGGTGTGTGTGGGGGAAAGCATGAAAATCTAAGTCCCTGGCACCATTGTTCCGTGTGCCGAGGGTGTCGAGAGCTGAAAATGTTTTGCCACTCTGACTTCACAATAATGGCACTTGCCTTTAGGTCACCATTATCACATGGAACCTACTGGAATGGCCAGTTACTGCTGGTATTTTCATATGTATGTTAAGGATGTGGTACTTCAAGTACAGATAATCCAATAATACAAGGAGCATAATCAAAAGAAATTGAAGGTAAATCAGGATTACAGATATAATGGACAAAATGGAGATAATATAGGTGAGATTACTCATTTTACAAGTACAGAGGGAAGCAGAATGTTAGTTCAAAACCTGTGTGTGTGTGTGTGTGTGTGTGTGTGTGTGAGTGTGTGTGTGTGTGTGCGTGTATGTGTGCGTGCGTGCGTGCGTGTGTGTGTGTGGTTGGGGGAATAAAAGGTTCATATACAACTGCAGGAGGGAGACTAAAAGTCATGAAGAAGAGACTTTAAGGAGAAAGCAGAGGAGGTAGAGTGAATGGAAAGGGGAAGAGAGGATCAGAGTTTAGGAAAGTAAGAAAAAGCAGATTGACCAGCAGTAGATTTCCTAGAAGGAATAGAGGGAGTGTGAAGTAATATTGCAGAGAGGGTAGGAGGAAGCTGAGGGAGAGGATGAGTGATGTGAGGTAGGAAGGAAGGTAAACAAGCCAGAATGTAGATATAAAGGAGGTGCAATGAAAAGTTGCCTAAGCGTCAAGAGAGAGGAGTGAAAAGGGCAGGTAAAGTGAGCAATGAGTGATGCAGGGGAACAATCTAAAGCAAAATGAAAAAGAGTGGAAGAGGGTCCAATCTTATTATCCACACCCTTGATTAACCACCCAGTTCTGCTTGTATGAAAATAGGAGATGAGATACTCAAGGTACACTGTAGATTATCAGAGTGAAATCAAACAGAATGTGATACTAGGTGGAAGAGAGGACAGAATGATGTTGCACTGTCGCTAATATGATTTTGACATAGGGAACAGAAGGGTAGAATTTCGATTTGTATGCTAACTTCAACTCTACATACAAACTGTATTCTAACTTGGGATACAGTTTGTATGTAAATCATTCATTCATTCATTCATGCATTCATTCATTCATTTTTAGGTACACTGGTAAAGCGCATTGAACAATATTGCTATTTTTCAAGTGTGACCAGCATTTACAAAAATACAATGCAAAGTATACAAAATAAGCATTTGTCAATGCCAATGTTGCTTGCTGACATTAGCAGTGGAAGTGCAAGAGTTAGATGCAGTATAGAAATGGCAGTGAAGTACTGAACTGATGCCAACTCCACCCTCACTCTGCAGAGATGGA
Source organism: Neoceratodus forsteri (assembly GCA_016271365.2). Taxonomy (NCBI): domain Eukaryota; kingdom Metazoa; phylum Chordata; order Ceratodontiformes; family Ceratodontidae; genus Neoceratodus; species Neoceratodus forsteri. The sequence goes on from JADMNL010000026.1 coordinate 220,708,993, forward strand.
CAGACATTGGGATGTGCCTTTGGGTCATCACCCATAACAGTCATGACATTTCACTTCACCCTACTCTGCAGACACTTACAAGTGTTGAGGTGTGCTTTGGGGTGTTTGGGCTTTACACTCACCTCATTCCATAAGGAAATACGCTGAAATGGGTGCAGTATAGGAGAATGGGTTGAACTCTGGGGCCAAGGGTCCAAGTGCACCTCGATGCCTGTCACTGGCTGCGGGGGGTGGGGTGGGGTTGGAATGGCATGAGCATTACTGTTGACAATCCCAAGTCACACCCCTGACACCTGTCAGTCCCTACAGGGTGAGCGTTATGGTCAAAAACCTAATGCCCTGGGCATTTCTTGGTATTTTTACTCCAAGTTTTCAACATGGGCTTTTTGTGACCCTGCATGAACAGTGACACTATAAATTTGTTAACCAAAGGTGATTTTGCACAGCGACTGTGCCATTTGGCGCCACAGGTGCGAAAACACATTTTGAACAGGATGTGAAAAATGACAGCTGTACTGTTCATGATGAGGTTTAAAAATGGCAATGTTGAAAATCTGAAGTGAAAATATAAAAGCTGGTGAAGTCACGGCGTGCGTAGTGCGTGAGAAACTGCGTAACACATGCCCATAATGTAATTAGTTTGGGGATTTTTACTGCAGATTTTCAACATAGGCATTTTGGGACCTCCACTCATGAACAGTGTAACTGTGATTTTCTTAATCTGTCCCAAACATTGATTTCCCACAGTGACCACGCTATTCTGCGCTGGAAGTGCAAAAACACATTTCAGCCAGGGTGTGAAAAATGACAGCTGTACTGTTCATAAGGAGGTATAGAAAAATGGCAGTGTTGAAAATCTGGACTGAAAATTTACGAATTCGTGAACTTATGAGGGTGTGTGGAAATTATGCAATGCACGCTCATAACACAGTCATTTTATGGACTTTTGTCACCAAATTTTCAACATAGTTTAAGACCTCTGCTCATGAACAGTGTCACTGTGATTTTCATAATCTGTCCTGAACATTGATTTTGCACACCCACCGTGCCATTGTGCGCTACATGTGCAAAAACACATTTCGGGTGAGATGTGAAAAATGACAGCTGTACTGTTCATAAGGAGGTGTGGTAAAATGGCAATGTTGAAAATATGGAGGGGAAAATATTACAAATTTGTGAAGTTACAAGGGTGCGTGGAAATTGCACAACACACGCTCATGGCACAGTCATTTAATGAACTTTCGTCACCAAATTTTCAATATAAGCATTTTAGGACCTCTCTCATGAACAGTATCACTGTGATTTTTCTTAATCTGTCCCAAATACTTATTTCCCACAGCAACTGCGCTATTCTGCGCTGGAAGTGCAAAAACACATTTTGGCCAGGATGTGAAAAATGACGGCTTTACTGTTCATAAGGAGATGTGAAAAAATGGCAATGTTGAAAATCTTGATTGAAAATATTACAGATTCGTTAAGTTACGATCGTGCATGGAAACTGCGCAATGCACTCTTGGAAAACAGTAATTTTTTGGATTTTTTTTCCCCCACCAACTTTGCAACATAGGCTTTTTGAAAGCCCATCTCATGTACAGTGGCACTCTCATTTCATTAATTGGGCCCCCGAAAAGTGATTCCACCCAATGACCGCGAAATCACCTTTTGGGACTGACTAATGCCATGACAGTGGCTGAATTCATGAGGAGGGGTCCCAATAACCACATGTTGAAAATTTGGTTGCAAAATTCCCAAAAATTCCTGAGATATGCACCAAAGTTGGAAAAAACCCTATCTAGCCACAAAATGAGTATTGTTAAATGATCTTATTAAAATATTTTGATGACTGCCTTACACAGCATCAATACTGTAAGGTAGGGAAGTCAAGTTACTACATATACAGGATCACTGTGTACTCTTAATATAAGTTTCAAGTTCAAATTTCCAGTTTATTTGCAGGAAAACACCATTGAACACACTCTTTTACAGGAGATCCCTCTAATATAATAATAATAAGGTGATATAAGCCCTTATGTGATTTATTTTGACATCTGAAATCTCAAGATGTAGCCAATTGTGATTGTGTCAGATGTAGTATTACCAGGGGTTAACTCTTCTGCCTAGGTTCCTAAGAAACAAATACTTAAAAACATTGCATACTACAACAAATTTACATTTTTCACAATTCCAGTAGGGCAGTACCTGTACTGATCAATGCCTCATAGGACTTTTCCCAATTTGCAGAGGATCATTTTCAGTTTCCCACTGCAGAGGTAATATTAAAAGAAATCCAGACTCCTGTTAATGTTTCCACCAGTTGACTGCATATAGAGCCATCTTTTGAGTATAACTTCTCTGTCAAGTCACTGGGTGGGAATTAAAAAAAACATTCCTGAAGCCATAATGATCTGTACTGATTGGTCCAACTGATCAACTGTCCACACTTCCTGCATGTGAGAAACATGTAAGTGGAGTGCTAGACCACTTAGTAATTAAATGAGAATTGTAAATCTCTGGCTCTGTCAGTTCAGAGCTAATCCCAATTGTAAAGAATGCAGCTGTTCCTCAATGCACACCTCTTGTGTGTGTGTGTGTGTGTGTGTGTGTGTGTGTGTGTGTGTGTGTGTGTGTGTGTGTGAGAGACAGAGCGACAGAGAGAGAGAGAGAAAATGTAGGGGCGGCAGTGGGAGATAACAGTTGCAGACTAATGTGGTTACAGAACACAGATGATAGTGACGTGAATGTCTTTGAGCATAGAGGCATTTCATTAACTGGCCCCACTGAAGCAATTTGTTTCTTACGCATGTGTGCAAGCAACACAAAAAATAATTACAATAAAATTATTTACAGCAACAAGAAAACTGACCATCTAAAAAACTTGACAAATGTTTCTTAAAATAGGTACTGATCTATTGGACTTAATTGATTCTGGTAAATGGTTATTGGTGCTTGGTCCAACAAAATCGAAAACTCTTTTCCCAAAACAAGTTTTATAAAAAGGAATTGTGAACAATATTGATTCCTGGGATGTAGTGCAATTATTTTTATGCTGTGTTGGAAATAAATCTGCTCCTGAAGAAGGGACCAGGATTCCCAGGGTGCCCTGCAGTCTTTGAGAGGGTCCCTTCGTAGCGAAGGGGCGCAGTCATGGCAAGAGGGGCCCCAGATTTCTCTTGGGCTTCGAGCCCCAGGTTGCCTTACTGGTCATGGTAATGCACATGCACAACCTTGCAAATTCTATCAAAGACAGCATTTTATATTAGTTTATATACTTCATTCTGCACACATGACCTTCATAAATAGCTTGGCAGAAGACACCATGAGAAAGGACTGCTGTGTGACTGGACTTCTCTACTGGGACTAAAGAAGTAGAACTCTTGTACTTGGACCTTTAATTTAGGGTAAAAAAACTAACAAACAAAACAAAAAAAAAGTGTGTGTTTGTCTGAGTTAACTGAACTGAATGGTTATCTGAACAGTTATCTAGGTGTAAATCTCAGGTGACTGAAAGGACTTGATAGTTGTGAGGTTTAAGTTACTTGTAGAAAGATCTAGTAAGTTGGGGGAGTGGCTTAGCTAGAAGGAAGCTACATTTAAAGACTGCCTTAGAAAGATTCTGCTAATAGCTTGGCAGAAGACACCAGGAGAAAGGACTGCTGTGTGACTGGACTTCTCTACTGGGACTATATTGCCCTCCTTCCCTCCCCTCCACCCTCGCATCCAAAGCTAGTTCTACTTTTATAGGCACAGGATTTGACTGACAACAGGAACTTCCTGTTTGGGAGCAGGAAGTGAGTGATCACAGAGCCACCAAAGACCCACCATCCTAGAAGGGCAAGAGTAGCTCTCCGGCCCCATCTAACTGCTGGAGGTCTGCCTCTGAGCAAGTAAGGGGTCTACTGAGAAATATAGGATATTCTTGTCTCAGAACAGGACAATCAGGAGCTTAAAGGGCACACAGGCAGAAAGTAAGGAGAGAGAGAAAAAAAAACAGAGGAAAGAGTAAGGATTGCAAACAGTTAAGGGTCCAGAAATAAGACATGATGGGAGTGGTGCAGTGCAGTGGCTGTGGAGCAGCAGTCTTCCGGGAGACGTTCTGGAGGATGCGGTGTTGTCCTATCTGCAGGCACCTCTCTGGGCTGAGGGAGGAGGTTGCTCATCTCCAGGCTGAGTTGGCCAGGGTTTGTGGGACCTCCTCTTCCATCCAGTGACCACCAATGCCACTGCCGTTGCCTCAGAGATTGTCAAGAAAGAGGAGCGATTGGACCACAGTGGGCACAGGAAGGGTGAGGGTGGTGGAACAGAGGCACATCCCTCCAGTTGTACCTCTCCACAATTCCTATGCCATTCTGGCAAAGTGTGGTTCCTCCATGGAGGCACCCGCAGTGGAGACCAAGGAGGATGCTGGGAACCTCCACAAAGGAGATCCACAGGAGGGTGGCAGGGGATCCCACAGGGTAAGGAAACAACTCCTGGTGGGGGACTCCATTGTTAGGAAGGTAGAACTGGGGGAGGAAGGGGAGAGGGAGGTAAGGTGCCTGCCTGGTGCCATGGCTTGGAGGGACAGGGAGCGAATCCTCAGGATTGCCGGAGCAGCTGCACAGGGGAGGGAGCCGGATGTCATTGTCCACCTAGGGACAAATGACCTGGCTAAGAAAGGGATTAGAGAAGTGCAGGAAGAGTTTGTGGAATTGGGGAAGGGCCTTAGACAAGTAGCACGCACAGTAACCTTCTCGGAGGTGCTGCCCATCTATGGCGTAGGAGAGCCTAGGGTGTTCCGCACCATGGGATTCAATCAGTGGTTGAAAAACTGGTGTGGAGCTCAGGGATTTGGCTTCATTGGGGACTGAGGGTCCACCTGGAGTGATGCAAGCCTATACTGGCATGATGGGCTGCATCTGTCCAGGAGGGGAACCAGGATCCTAGGTGATAGGTTTAAATGCTTCATTGGCAAGTATTTAAACTAGCCAAGGGAGGCACTGGAAAGGAGCAGGGAAATCCTAGCCCCAAAATCACGTAGTAAGTGCGTAAAACACCAACATAGGCGGTGTCGATAGGAGAAGGCAGGCGTAGATGGAGAAAGTGACAAAGGCAAGAAGGACAGGGATGGGGCAAAAAGGAGTAAGGCCATCAGGAAATGGAGGGTAATGAGTACCAATGCCCATAGTCTGGGCAACAAGCTCCCTGAGCTGGTGGCCTTGATGGAAGAGGGATGCCTGGATATTGTAGCAGTCACAGAAACATGATACTCAGAGAACCATGACTGGGATGTTAACATACCAGGGTACATAACCTACAGGAGAGACAGGCAGGGGAGAGGAGGGGGAGGAGTAGCTCTCTGTGTAAAGGAAGGGATAAAAGCAACTGAACAAAAGAGTAAACAGGGAGGATATGATAGAAGGCATTCTTAGAATGGCAGAGAAAGGGGAGATACTGTTGATGGTAGACCTGAATATGCCAGATGTTAACTGGAGCACATTTGCTGCAGCCACATCCAAGAGCAGGGCCATTCTTGATGCCCTACAGGTGGCAGGCCTCAGACAGCTAGTTTCGGAACCCACTCGTGAGGGAGCAATCTTAGACCTCGTACTCTCAAACGGGGGCAGTGAGAGGATCTTAGATCTAGAAGTGGGTTGCCATCTGGGAACAAGTGACCATCAAACAGCGTGGTTCATGTTAAATTCAGCTACAGAGTCAAGCCATACAAAAGTGAGGGTACTGGACTTTAGGAGGGCTGACTTTGGCAAGATGGGAGAGCGCCTCAGAAAAGCACTAACAAACAGGCTAGAAGGAGGTGTGGAGCAGCAATGGGGAATCATCAAAACTGCCATCACAGAGGCAACAAGCCTTTGTGTGAAACAAATAAACAAATCAAAATGAAAGAAAAAGCCACTATGATTCTCAAAAAAGGTGGCTGTGAAAGCCAGGAAGAAAAAGATAGCATTCCGGAAGTATAAGGAAACACAGAAGGAGCAGGACAGAGAGCTGTACCAGTTAAGACAGAAGGAAGCAGGGAGGGAAGTCAGAATAGCAAAGACCCAAACTGAGGAAAAGATAGCCAACTCGGTTAAGAAGGGGGATAAAACCTTTTATAGGTACATCAGCAAGCGTGAAAGACAAAGGGAGGGATAGTGAGGCTGAATAGAATGAGCGGTGGTGTGCGGAGGGGACAGTGAAAAAGCAGGGATACTGAACGAATATTTCTGCTCAGTATTCACAAAAGAGGAGGGGGAAGTGCCTAATCCAATTAACAGAAGCACTCTTGATAGGGGTTGATCCCAGTCCTTTCGCAGAAGAAAGGGTTCTGCAAGAACTCCTAAAACTGAAGGTGGACAAAGCAATGGGGCCTGATGGAATTCACCCCAGAATTCTAAAAGAATTAAGGGGAACTAGTGAAACCACTGGCTACCCTTTTTAATAAATCATGGGAGGATGGTGTGGTACCCAAGGACTGGAGGAAGGCAGATGTGATTCCCCTTCACAAAACTGGGACCAAGACAGAGGCAGGAAACTACAGACCTGTCAGTCTGACCTCTGTGGTAGGGAAAGTGATGGAGTCACTTATGAAGGAAAGAATAGTTGAGTACCTAGAGGCCAGTGGGGCACAGGACCCAAGGCAGCATGGGTTCACAGCAGGAAGGTCATGTCAGACTAATAGATTTCTTTGACTGGGTGACCAAAGTAGTAGACCAGGGAGGGTTGTGGACATGGCCTACCTAGACTTTAGCAAGGCATTTGACACAGTCCCACACAAAGATTAATAGTCAAATTAACCAGCCTGGGAGTGGGTCCCAGGGTGGTAGCCTGGTAAAACATTGCTGGACAACAGGACACAGAAGGTAATTGTAAATGAAGTCCACTCTGAAGAAAGAGGGGTTACTAGTGGGCACCGAGGGTTCAGTATTGGGTCCAGTCCTTTTAATGTCTTCATAAGTGACATTGCAGAGGACTGGAAGGAAAAGTATGCCTCTTTGCAGATGACACAAAGATCTGCAACTGGGTTGATACACAGGAGGCGTGGAAAGGATGAGAAGGGACTTGGCAAGGTTGGAGGAATGGTCAGAAGTATGGCAGCTAGGATTCAATGCAAAGAAGTGCAAAATAATGCACCTGGGAAACAAGAACCCAGGGCAAGAATACACAATGGGGGAAGTAACAACAATAAAGGAAAGGGACCTGGGGTAATCATATCAGATGACCTTAAGGTTAGCAAGCAATGTGAGGAAGGTAGTAGGGAGGGCTGGGGTATACTGGGATGTATAGGGAGAGGCATCACCAGCAGAAAACAGGAAGTTGTTATCCCTCTGTACAGACAGTTGGTGAGACCCCATCTGGAGTACTGCATCCAGTTCTGGATACCCCATCTCCACAAGGACATAGACAGGATAGAGGCAGTCCAGAGGAGGGCAACTAAAATGGTGCAGGGTCTGCAAGAGAAGCCATATGAGGAGAGACTAAGGAGCTTAATATGTATACCCTTGAGGAAAGAAGGAGAGGGGGACATGATAGAAACTTTTAAGTACCTCAGTGGAATCAACAAAGTCCAAGAGGGTAGTATCTTTCAGAAAAAGGCGTTGCAAGAACAAGGGGACACAATTTAAAGATAGAGAGGCGGTTCAGGGCAATGTGAGGAAGTATTATTTCACAGAGAGGGTAGTGGATGCATGGAACAGCCTTCCTGAGGAGGTTGTGGGGTCTGAAACTGTGGAGAATTCAAGAATGCATGGGATAGACATAAGGCAATTCTTGTGGGGGGTAGGAAGAAATAGGCTGTTGGTTAACTAGGATCTGAGGCCAATCCTGTAGGTAGGGAAATGGGCAGACTAGATGGGCCAAGCGGTCCTTATCTGCCGTTAAAGTCTATGTTTCTATGTCAAAGTGTTTTACATTTGTTTATATACCTCATTCAGCACATGCGTGACCTTTATAAACGATAACAAAAATAGCATTTTACATTTGTTTATTGACCTAATTCTGCACATGCAGGAACTTTGCAAATGATAACAGAAATGTAATTTTACATTTGTTTATATACCTCATCATGCAAATGCACAGCCTTCATAAATTAAAATAAAGATAACTTTTTAGATTTGTTTATGTACCTCTCTGTGCATATACACAGTCTTTGTAAATTAAAATAATGATAACATTTTTCATTTGTTTATATGAATCTTTCTCCTCTGACAGTGTCCACCCAGTCTTTGGGTTGGAGTATTCCTTGGCAACTTTCCAGCTCAGGCTGCACTACTCCTACCCGCAGACAACCTTTGGTGGAGGTCCACAACCTCTTGCAGAGGAGCAAGTTCTCTGTCCCACCACAAGCAGTCACTTTGGTGGTAGAAAACAACAACCCCCTTCTACCTGAGAGCATTGTCATGTGACAGTTCCACTCCAGCCTCCTGTTAGTCACCTGGCCGGCTACCAAGTGTGTTTCTAAACCCAGGCTGCCACGTCATAGCAACACGACGTGGAGCTGATGGCCCATATGTGGTACCAACTTTACATTTCTAACCATTTTGTTGCAAACACCAAAAGCACCTCCTTTGGGATACTAATGAATATGGACATTTTGGGCTTTAGTTCCCAGATTTATTTCTGTTAATGAACAGCATAATAAAGCATTGTAAGTAATTAACATATTTTACAGGTGTTTTACCCTCACTAACTTTTAAAGCAGAAAACCTCGAGAAGGCTCAGCTTTTCATAAAAAAAAAAAAAGGCGATAGAAGGAGTATGAATCAGAAGAATGGGAGCTGGTTTGTACAGCAAAAATGCATCTCCAGTAAGAAATTATAAGTCTGCTCACCCAATTCAAAACTACTTTAAAAAATATATAGTCACCGAATGTTACACTCTGCAACATTTCCTGGCAGACGTGCTACTTGTTATGGGGTGCCGGTGGTATTCCAAATGTAATGTTTCTTTTTGTACCATAAATTTCTGGCACTAACATTAGAGTCCCCTTGCTCCATTCAATTTTGCATTGCATTGTGGAGTTATATGTAGGCACTGACATCAGTGTCAGGAATTTAGGATGCAAAATCATCAGTGTCTGGGGAGGTGCCCTAGAACTGGAGGTAAATGTGGTCCAGGGATAGGGCCAACCCAGGTAACTATAGGGTCTCCTGCATAAGAGCGGGGATAGGGCCAACTCTGGTATCTATAGGATCCACCTACATAAGAGTGGGGATAGGGCCAACCTAGGTAACTATAGGGTCCCCTGCATAAGAGCAGGGATAGGGACAACCCTGGTAACTATAGGATCCCCTACATAAAAGTGGTGATAGGACCAACCGAGGAAACTACAGGGGCCCCCTAAATAAGAGCAGGGATAGGGCCAACCCAGGTAACTATAGGGTAACCCTACATAAATGGAGATAGGGCCAAACCAGGTGACTATAGGGTCCCCTTTACCCATGCCACCAAAAACAATGAAGTACTTTGCCTAGGTGACTTCAGTCAGGATTGGCTTGGCCCAAGATCTTTCATCCTCAACACAAACATGGTCAAAGCCAATCTAACTCAGCTTGTCGCTGAACCTACCAGGCACTCCAGCAGTGGCACAAGTCTCATCCTGCTCAACTGGGTCCTCACCAATAGGCCAGACAGGATCTCCTCAGTTACTGTTTTGCCTGACTCCATTACGCCCATTCTCCTGTAACCTGTGTCTGGGATGCCTGCCCCCCGTCATACCCACCTAAAATTATCTCCATGGCCGATTTCTCTGCCTTTGATCCCTTGACTTTTCTATCTGGTCTCCAGCAGGTTGACTGGTCTCCCCTTTTCACCACATACAACACTGACCCGGTGGTGGAGTATTTCTCCAACACATTGTGCTCACTGCAGTCCAAGCACATTCCTTACATTAGACGCAAGGTTAGGGGCCTTCCCACCAAATGGTTGTCCAGCCCCCTTCTCCACTTGCTTAAATCTCATGACAAGCTCTGGACCAGGTAGAAAGCCTCCTCCCTTCTTTCTGACTTTGTTGCCTATTGCTGCCTTAGGAACTCATGCAAGAAAGCAAGCCGCGCTGCCAAAAACAATTACTATAGAGGTCTTCTCTGTGCCTCTGCCCATTACCTAAAAAAGTACTGGGCACATATCAACCACATTCTGGGTCATAATGCTTCTCAAGCCCCTCATGACATGCTAACTGACAATGTCTCTTGTAACAACCCCAACACCATAGCCAATGTCTTTAACTCACTCTTTGCCTCCCCATCTTCCTCGACCTCTAATGCAGCCATGCCTTCCGTCCCTCCATCCCCTCCCTCCTTCCCCAGGCCTCCCTCTGCCCCATCCCTCCCCTTATTCTCTGCCCTGTGTCTAGAACTGATGTCCTATGGATCCTCAACACTATGTCTCTTCATGGCAGCACTGGTCCTGAAGGTCTGGAACCTAGAATTCTCAAACTTGGCACTTCCATTCTTGCCACCCATATCTTGTGCCTCTTCAACTTCTCCATCAGCTCTGGCACTGTGCCCTGCTCCTGGAAACAAGCCAGGGTTATACCTGTCTTTAAAAGGGTGACTCTAAAACCCTACAAACTACCACCCTATACCCTATAGCACTCCTGTCAACCCTTAGCAAACTTCTGGAGAAGCTTATTCATCATCAGGTGTCAGACTTTGGCAGCCAACTATGCCCTATCTCCTGCTCAGCATGGCTTCAGACCGGGCCACAGCACTTCAACTGCCTAGCACAATTCACTAATGACACCTCAACCACCATGGATAGAGACAAACTTACAAGGGCTGTTTTTATTGACTTAATGAAGGCTTTCAACTCAGTCAACCATGTACTGCTCTTGCGTCAGCTAGGTTCACTGGGTGTCTCCCAGTCCACTATTGCCTGGTTCTCCAGCTACCTGCATAATCGCACCCGGTCTGTCTCCTACCATAGAGTCCTCGCCTCCCCTGCCTCTCTATCCACTGGTGTTCCACAATGTTCCATCCTTGGGCCCCTGCTCTTTTCTATATTTATAAACAATCTACCTACCATTCCTGCCCACTGTCACACCTTACTCTACGCTTATGACCTGGTCCTCTATACCTCCTCTAGCTCCATCTCTGACATTAATTCCCACCTCTTTTCTGACCTGCAATTAATCCAAACTTGGCTCACATCTCACCACCTCATATTAAATGATGTCAAGACCCAGGCCATGCTCTTCGGGTCCTGTCCTAAACCTCTCATTTCTGGTCTCTTGTCTCAGTGGCTCCCTGGTACAAGTTACTGACTCCTTCAGATACTTTGGGGTCACTCTGGATCCATGTCTTAGTTTCTCTCTCTCCATGTTAATGCGGTATGCATTCAGTCGATGCCAAAATTGGGTTGGCTTATCGTGTCCGCCATGCCCTGACACCTGTCAGTAGGATCTCCATTGCCCAAGGACTTCTGCTCCCTGGTCTTTGCTGTGCACTGCCGGTCTTTGCTCAAGTGCAGGCAAATGTCCTTCAAGAGTAGGATGTTGCCTATAACAATGTTTGCAGATTTGCCTTGTCTGCCCATCGGCTTAAACACCACTGCACACTTTACTCTGACCTCCACTGGTTATCCCCTCCTCCCAGTGTTTATATTCCATAGGCTGCCTGACCAACAATATAATTTATTCTTCTCTCCCCTCCTCTCTTGCAGCCATTTTCACCCCAGTTGACTGCCCCCAACTCCTCTGGTCCTCGACTTCAGCTCTGGTCACTGTCCCTAATTGCACCACCAAAATGAGTGAACTTGCCTTCTCCATCTATGCTCCCAAATTCTGCTACTCCCTTCCATTTTCCCTTAGAAGCTCCAGTTCTCACCCTGCCTTCAAGCATGCACTGTTTAATTACCTCACCTCCCTAGACATGTGTAAATGACTTTAGTTCATATATTACACCTCTTTACTTGCTCTAGTTCATGGAACATACCTCTTTATTTGCCATTGCACTATTATCCCTTCCCTGTCCCATACCCTCTTCCTAAGCCACCAGCACTGCTGTTATGCACTTATGCTACTGATCTCTGCAAGCTGTTTTTATCTCTTTTGTACTGTAATGCTTATGCTGTGTATGCCATCACTTTCATGCTAAGTAATTCTGCTGTCATGTACTTGTAGAGTTGCTGATCTCTTTATGTACTGCATTGTATCAGCTCCTCCCTGTACTATTATTTGTAACTTGTTTGAACTGTAATCTCCCGGGTCATGCCTGAAAATAGGTAATCCTGTCTAGTGCACTTACCCGGTTACCAAAAGCAAATAAATAAATAAATAAAAGTGGGGATAAGTATAGGATCGCCCCAACATAAAAGTGGTGATAGGGCCAACCCAGATGACTACACATGCCCCCTAAATAAAAGTGAGACTAGGACCAACCCAGGAAACTATAGTGTGCCCTTATGTAAGTGTGGGTATAGGGCCAACCCAGGTAACTATAGGGTCCCCCTACATAAGAGTGTAGATAGGGGCAACACAGGTAACTATAGAGTACCCTTATGTAAGAGTGGGGATATGGTCAACCCAGGTAACTATAGGGTAACCCTATATAAGAATGAAGATAGGGCCAATCCAGGTAACTATAGGGTCCCCCTGCATAAACATGGTGATAGGGCCAACCCAGGTAACTACAGGAGCCCCCTAAAAAAGAGCAGAAATATGGCCAACCCAGGTAACTATAAAGTACCTCTACATAACTATGGGGATAGGACCAAACCAGGTAACTATAGGGCACTCCAGATAAGAATGGGGATAGGGCCAAACCAGATAACTATAGGGTCCTCTTTACAAAAGTGGGGATAGGGCCAACCCAGATATCTACAGGGGCCCCCTAAATATGAGTGGGGATAGGGACAACCCAGGTAACTATAGGGTACCCTTATGTAAGAGTGGGGATAGGGCCAATCAAGGTAACTATAGGGTCCCCCTACATAAGAGTGTGGATAGGGCCAACCCTGGTAACTATAGTGTGCCCTTTATATAAGAGTGGAGATAGGGCCAACCCAGGTAACTATCGGGTACCCTTACATAACCATGGGGATAGGGTCAACCCAGGTAACTACAGGGGCCCCTAAATAAGAGTGGGGATAGGGCCAACTCAGGTAACTATAGAGTACCTCTACTTAATGATGGGGATAGGGCCAAAACAGGTAGCTATAGAGTCCTCCTATGTAAGAGTGGTGATAGGACCAACCCAGGTAACTACAGAGGCCCCTAAATAAGAGTGGGGATAGGGCCAACACAGGTAACTATATGATACTGCTACATAAGAGTAGGGATAGGCCAAACCCAAGTAACTATAGGGCCCCCTGTATAACAGCAGCGATTAGGCCAACCCTGGTAACCTTAGGATCACACTACATAAAAGTTGGAAACGGTCCAACCTTGGTAACTAGAGGGTCCCCTACATAAGAATGGGGCCAACCCAGGTAACTACAGGGTCCTCCTACATAAGAGTGGTGATAGGGCCAAAGCAGGTAACTATAGGGTCCCCCATGTAAAAGTGAGGATAGGACCAACCCTGGTAACTATAGGGTCCCCTACATATGAGTGGATATAGGTCCAACTGAGGTAACTATAGTGTGCCCCTACCTAATAGTGGGTATAGATCCAACCCTGATAAATATAGGGTTCCCCTATAGAAATGTGGGGATAGGGCCAACCCTGGTAATTATAGGTTCCCCTACATAAGAGTGGGGATAGGGCCATCCCAGGTACCTATAGGGTCCCCTAGATAAGAGTAGGGGTAGGCCAACCTTGGTAACTATAGGGTTCACCTACAAAAGAGTGGGGATAGGGCCAACCCTGATATCTAAAGGGATATCTAAAGGGTCCTCCACATAAAAGTGGGGATGGGGCCAACCCTGGTAACTATAGGATCCCCCTACATAAGAGTGGGGATAGGACCAAACCAGGTAACTATAGGGTCCCCCACATAAGAGTAGGGATAGGCCACCCCTGGTAAATATAGGATTCCTCTACAAAAGAGTGTGGATATGGCCAACCCTGGTAACTATACGGTCCCTTACATAACAGTGGGGATAGGTCCAATCCTGGTAACTATAGGTTCCCCTACATAAGAGTGGGGATAGGGTCATCCCAGGTAACTATAGGGCCCCCTAGATAAGAGTAGGGATATGCCAACCCTGGTAACTACAGGGTTCCCCTACATAAGAGTGGGGCTAGGCCGAGCCAGGTAACTATAGGGTCCCCCTACATAAGAGTTGGGATAGGGTCAACCCAGGCAACTATAAGGCCCCTACATAAGAGTGGGGATTGGGCAAACCCAGGTAACTATAGTGTCACCCTACATAAGAGTGGGGATAGGACCAACCCATGTAACTACAGGGTACCCTTCTGTAAGAGTGGAGATAGGGCCAACTCAGGTAACTATCAGCCTATAAGTTTGACATCAATAGTGGGAGTATTGCTGTAGTGTATGTTAATACAGCTGACAAGACCAATCTTATATTGGTAAGAGTGGTCTCACACATATTCCTCAGGTATGAGCACCATGAAGTGAAAGTGAACAGTTCTGATACCCTACGAATGTAAGTGAGACCATTGTTACAATTGTTAGAATGGTTGTGTAGCGTGTATTAATATATTGTTGATAAAGCTTGATCAATAATATATTCCATATTAAAAAAAACTTACCCAAACATTTCCTTTCCAGGCAGCTGTGCATGAGATTCACTTCACAGAATACAAGTGTTTCACACACGAATAAAGAAGTGGTCCAACTGGGGAGGCGCCCCTTGATCTATAATCAGTAATAAAGGACAGCTAGAGGACTTCCATGGGCAGAAATCAGGATCTGTTTATTAAGGAGAGGTCATGTCAAACCAAACCTCTGGTTTTGGCATTAAAATTTTTTCATAAATTGGTAATAGATAGAAGAAAACTGGAGGGTCACCAATATGAACACACAGGTATTTGTGACTGGTGTACCTTGTAGTAATTTGATTTTTTTTGATTTGTTTCTGATGCTCCACTGTTTTCTGTTGGTGAAAATATTACCTACAGTAGGTCATCTATAAATTTGTTACCAGCTCTGAGTAAGACATGATTTTTGAATGCTGAGGAAATCACGCTATAAACCAGTCTCCATTTCCTGCTAGGAGTTTGCACCTATAATCAGCATGGTGATCTAATATCCTTCAGCCAAAACAGAAAACTGTAAATGTTTTATTTTCAGACAACTACTAACTACTCAAACTATGCAAAATAAATTATTTTTATCTGATTATTTTTGGTCCCTCTTTCTGTAGGATACTTATTTTTGTTTCAGTACATTTTATCGACTCCCTTCAAGATTCATGACTCCCTTTAAAAGCTTTGAGGCAATGCTTTTCTGAGTCTGATGGTCAGTCAATAATTGGGATGGAGCGGACTCCATTCTTTACTAATGACCTCTGTAGAAGTTGAGCTTAATTTTCAAAGCACAAAGGGACCAAGTCATATTTCACATCCGACGCTGCAGGACAAAATCTCCACACCAGTGGAGTTTGGTATTTTCAGCCAGTGCAGCTGCGGGGAACGTTATGTCTGGACCTACCAGGTGTAACTTTTCTCCGCAACTGCACTGAAAAATCATCCACAAGCTGTTGTAAATTGTGGAGCCGGTCATAAACTGGCTCCACCTTTAAAAACCATGGCTGTGGGAAAACTGCTGCTCCACAAGTGGAGACCCACTTTTGCTAGTTTTGCCCCACAGTTGCAGGAATTTGAGGGGCTTTCAAACTTTAGCTCACTGTATGGAACACTAACAGTTGGGAGGGACCTAAGGGCCTAGAACACCCTGTTGGAGCAGTTAATAGTTGTAGAAATGTATCACTGCCCTTTAGTTTCAGCTGTAGGATCATAGGCTGAGTCAGTTAATTCTCTAGCTGGTGTTGCCTTGATGTCAAGTCTAGTCAATTTATATTGCACCCTATCCCAAAGGCTCTGGACATTGTACAGTGAGATCAGACAAAATGTACAAATAACAAACAAAACACAATTGAGCAACAGTGCCAGTGGCTTAGAAGGTAGCACACTTGCTTTTGGGGCAGGAATATCAGAAAGTCATGGGTTCAAGCTCCACACCAAGTACTAGGGGTAGTACCCATAACTGACACTATCTTGCAGTGCAAGGTGACTGCTGTACTGTTGAGGTGCTGTCCATTGGAGAAAATGTTAAATTGAGGCCCCTTTTGCCCACCTCTTGTCACTGTCCAGGTGGAAGTTAAAGATCCTATGGCAGTTATCAAAGAAGAGAATGGGTGTTTTTGTTGATTAAAAAGAATATATATACAGATAAAAACAGAAAAGAAAAACAACAACCAAATCCATACACTATCAACCAAGTAAATAAAACAAACAAAAAAAAGAACAATGCATGTCTCTCAAAAAAATATGTAGAGGAAACAAAAACTGGCAACCACTGCTGACTCCTCTCACGTCAATGCATTACTAAAACATGCTCTGGTCAGAACTGATATGGCTGCTCAGTGTGGTGAAAGTGAGTAAAAGAATACTCGGAGCTCTTGCTGTGCTGGAGTCTGCCATATCCAAGATGGTGGCATCAACAGAACTGAGCATGCGCAATACTCACGCATGCGCAGTTTAAGTCAGTGGCCATCTTGAGCATGGGAGCTGTCCCTTCCGCAGTTGCAGAAGAAAAAGTAGTGCCCCATGAAGGGGGTGTGTTTATGCAGTCCATGGAGGGGAAGGGCCACATAAACAGAACGACTGGACATTTGCCAGAGCACTGTGGAAGCACACCAGACAGCGGTCCGGGTCACATGCTTCCACCGTGCTCTTTACAATGATGGCATAATGTTCTGGGAGCTCTGCCAACGCAGCCATTAAAATGAAAAAAGAGAAGAAAACATAGAAAACTAAAATAATATATAAAGGAATGACACGACTGCAAATCAACAAGAAAGCAAGCATATGTAACTATTGTACCCAAATTATATTCTTCTAAACTTAAGCCATCTTTGCTTGGTCATTTCGTTATATTCCTACTTTAGACAGCTATCATTTCTTTTGTATCATTACGTACAAGAACTGGCAGCAGGACCATTCTTTGCTGAAAAATAAAAAGAGCCAGCCCATCGGCGCAGCGGTTGGATTTCCGCTTGCAACGCCAGCGACCCGGGTTCGAAAATGAGCTTGGTTCGCTGGAGGGCCGACTGGGGGGAGGCAGCTTGAGCATCCCACGACTGCTCGCTGATTTCTGGGAGGGAAGGGGCTGTGACCCGGTGTTGAAGCGACCACTGGTGGAGGCCAGGGGTAGAACAACACGTCAGGGTCATTTGGGGTGGTGCGTGATAGACGTCGGCTCTTGCCTTGACGTCTGGACGTCACGCACCTTAAGAAAGTCAGACAAATCGCTCACTGGCCACCAGATGACAGCTGTCTGTTCCTGAGGGCCTTAAGCACCTTCCCAGGGCCTCCTGTTCCTCAGCAGCATCCCTGGGCCCTAGAGAGTATATGCTGGGGTCATGCTCTCTTCCCGGTGCCTTCCCTCGGAAGAGGGGACCTGCCCAGTGAAGGGATACGCTGGGATATCCCGGGGTCAGCTGCATACGATGATCAGAGGAGGGCTGGGAATGGACAGTAGGGCTAGGTGATTGCTAGAGCTCAAGGAGTGATGGACCAGCGATACAGGGGCGGAAAAATAGATTACACAAAAAATAAAAAAAAAAGAACATCTGGCTTGCCATAAACAGCAGTTGATACATTCCATAATTATACACAGAGTACTCTAATCCCAGCCAGACCACTCACTGGAAAACAAGCAATAAATTAGATTATCAAAAGGAGTCATAACAAAGGCTAAAGCTTTCCACTGATTCCCCACAAAGTGACCAGAAGTCTTCAGTATATGGACAAGTAAAAAATAAATGTTCTATGGTTTCTATGTCTTGGTCACGAGAATCCCGAAGACAAAAACAGTCAGCAGTACATGATTTCCTCTAACTTGTAGCTTTGAAGAAAAGTAGGGGAGTTTCCCAAGTGTCATGACAAATACTGCAAGTAAACAAACGTTACAATACAGGGCAAATGATTACTTTAAACTGCCTGGTTTCTTGCTACAGGTTATACTCATTTTACTGTAGCTCAGAATCATATGGGGTTTATACAGCAAGTCAGTAACAGCTGAAGCTGTAACATGTTTTATGTATGTACAGGAGCTTAACAGTCACTGCAGTGACTAAAGAACTGCATATTGGCAGGCCATGCTTCTATGTACTGTCTTGTAATATATGGATAAGCCATAATATTATTGTAACCCACATAAAAAAAATTCCTGTAATCCTACTGCCCCAAATGTGATAATACCATTGTTGATGACTGATAATACTATTGTTCAGAACCTGTAGTACTATAGTTTCGAGCTCTGAATGATAGTATTATCAGAAAAGTAGAACAGTGCAAATGCAGGACTCCCTCCCACACTAACCTGGTTGCCATGCTGCCAAGTGTCATTCACACATACACAATGTTACGTTTCTCAAACCGTGAAATCTGATTGGCCACCTTTCCTCTGTGGGTGGGCTGAACGATATTCAAAACATGTCGGCTGTCTGAGGAATTTCCTCGGCATCCTACATTCAGTGGTTTGTTTGTTTTTTTGTTTTACATTTTAAAACAATATCTGGTTGATCCTGCTTTCAGTCACCTCTCCAGGCAACAGGTAAATGGCGCGAGTGAGGGTTCACTGTAGTCAGGCGCCATTGTTGACCAAGTGTTCACTGAAGTTGTTGGGATGGGTGACCGTGTCAACCCGATGATGTTTGTAAGTGCTTCTGGCACGAGTCAGTGTTCACTGTAGTTGGGTGCCCATTGCTGAGTGAGTGTTCACTGTAGTCAGGCACCCGTAATAAAGCCGAGTGTATTTTTTGAACTCACATCCATATATTACAAAAAATAAGAGATGTGTATGACAAAGGAAAAATACCATCAAGAGGATCTGGGGACATGGGAACCTCTCAAGCTTCGCTGTTGAGGTTCCCATTTCCCCAGATCCTCTCAATGGTATTACTCTCTTGTAATATGCCATCTCCTATCTACTATTCTATTTGTAAACTTCTGAATAAACCTGAGTTTAAAAACAAAATACAGTGCAAATAAACCAAAGTGGTATATGGCACTAAAGTTAACCATTTGATTTAGTTTAAGTCCATTGGATCAAAGACTCCTGACATAACAGTGAGATTTGCATTTGCGGGTAAGCGGTATCATAAAACAGTATTTATCTTGTGCCTCTACCTTTTAAAGCACTGAATCTACACTCTAGGTGGACAGTGCATAGATTGTGAACTTGTACATATATGCTGAACTGTATGGTTTGGTGAAAGTGTTACCATCTGCTTTTCATAAATCTGTAGAGTACAAATCGATGGAATTCCAGACTTTGCACATCCCCATTTCCATGAGCAAAGTTCTGAATTCTGTGAGATTTGTTTGCATTTCATGGCGTAGAATGTCTGTGGAATTTCTACTGGGACTCAAGGCAGAATTTAGTCCAAGCATAGTGGCAGCTCTGAAGGAATTTTGTTGGCAGTAAGTAAAATGTGTACACCTCCTTGTTACTGTCATGCCAAAGAACAACAAATGAAGTGGCTGTGGCAGTAATCCCTTTCTATGCTGCCAGAACAATTGTCAGCCTGAGTCTTTGTAAACCTCCCAATGAGCAAAAACGAATGTGTCCGAGCTATTGTTTGCTTGACTGTCTTGTTTGCCTCTTCAGGTTTTCTCCTCACTTGGAGTTTCAACATTGATACGGAAAATCCAACTAGATTCTTGGGAAACAGAGCAGACCATTTTGGGTACAAGGTCATCCAGTTCAGCTCCTCTCAAAACAAAACGGTAAGTCTGTTTCTAGAGTTTCCTCCATCATCAGTATAGTTAAAACTCCCAGATGGTGTACCACTTCCAAGTTTTGCATTGCTCTTAGTGACCTGTTCCACCAAATTGTACTTTGATTGACCTATTGGTTGACCTCATCGACTAGAACATTGGCCAAATTGTCCATTGGGGTTTAGCTTTTAATGCTGTGTATGAAACAATATGCAGGAGGCAGACAACAAGTTTAGTAGGTACTGTAGTGAAACATTGCAATAGATTGTGAGGGTATCCTGTTATATCCTATTATGTAAAGTAGAGGTATTCATGGCATTACAGAAACTGCAATGCTACTCTCTATGAACCTCCATAGAGGGTGACATGCTGTATCTGAACGGAGCCGTTTAAGAGATGCTCTCATTAAAAACAGCATTGTAGTACAGATTTCATCCTCCCATTACTCATGGTATCTGCAGTTTTATTTACTAAGTCATGATGTTTTACTCTCCTAGATAAAGTTACTCACAATTCAATCAAATTTAGAAAAGGATGAGTACAGAATGTGAACTGCACTGTTACTAATTTAACAAGAAATTTTCAGTAGTGCCATCATTTTTATAACCTCAGTTTTCCATGAAAAAGGTAGATTTGACTTACTCCAAGAACAGCCCACTTCCATATCCTGGAGTAAAGGTGTAAGATTAATATTAAAAGGAAAAAGACATCACAAAGGGCTCCACACCAAGTGTGGGGCTGGTCCCAATGTGCACTTAGTGTGCCTAAACGTTTTGGCTTACATTCTGTTTACTGTAGTATAGTAGACTGTGTCAAATTGATTTTGCTCAATTGTAGGCTGACATCTTCTGTTACTACAAATCCCAGAATCCCCTGCAGCTGAAAGTTCAGGAGGCAGCAGTGAGAAGATTCAATAGCCTTCAGTGCATGTTAGAGTTTATATAAGCTCTGAGCTTTTGTGTGCAAGTCCTGCTGACCTTCTGGCTTAAATACAGTCACAGAGAACTACACCTAGCCCCTGGAGAAAAGCAGAACAGAAAAACATCCAACTCCAGATTCACAAAACTTTGCCCTGGCACAAACCCAGTTTGTGTGACGCAGACTAAGTTTTGCGCCGAGGTGGTATTCACAAAAATACAGCATGCACCCGCAAACCAGGTTTGCACTAGGGGCAAACTCTGGAAGGGGTCACAATGCAGATTGGGGGAGGGGATCTGCATATTGACACAGTCCCATCCACAAAGCATTTTCTTCCTGCAAGGGCCATTTGCGGGGTTGTCTTGCATAGAGAAAATACTGGCAAGGAAAACTTCCTCTTAACTCTACACAGCCCTAGTGGTTGGAGGGGGTACTGTGCCTTCCTTGCCAATCACCATCTCGAGTAATAAAAATAACTTTCCCTGGTGGGTAGTGGTCTCTCTCTCCCCCCCTGCTGATCGCCTTCCCGAGTAATGGAAATAAATGTCCCTGCTGGCTAATGGTCCCTCCCGTGTTTTCCAATTGTCGTCCCTATATAATAAAAGAAACTCCCTGGTAGTCCAGTGCTCTCACCCCCTCCCCCATTCTCTGATCACCATCCCTGTATAATAAAAGAAATTCCCTGGTAGTCCAGTGGTCCCTCCCTGATCGCTGTCCCATTATATATTGCTTAAAATTGCCTTGGTAGTCTAGTGGTCCATCCCTGTCCCTGATCGCCATCCTGTGAAATACTAATAACATATCCTGGTGGTCTAGTGGACCCCCACCCCAGTAAGTAGTGCACAGCACCCCTTTACCCCATCCAAAAACTGAGTCGGCAACTGGCAGCAGCCTCCTCTCAACACCACGGCCAGCTGCCACCTATGCTGTCATGGAGCGATAGTGCGTATAGTATGCACCTACTGATTGACAGCCCGTGTGAGCTGTCAATCAATGGGTGCATACTGTATACAGTGCATGCTCCAGGACAGCTCAGTCAGTGGCTGGCCATGGGAGTGAGATGAAAGCTGTGTCAGTCGCCGGTTCAGTTTCAGGATGAGGGGAGCGGGGTGGTGGGGTACTACCTGCCAGGGTGGGGAGGTGGGAGTCCACTAGACCACCAGGGATATGTTAATTAGTATTTCACGAGATGGCAGTCATAGATGGGAAGGGACCACTAGACTACCAGGGAAATTTCAAGAACTATATAACAGGATGGCAATCAGCAGTCGGGGAGGGGGGAAGGACCACTGGACTACCAGGGAATTTCTTTTATTATACGGAGATGGCAATCAGAGAATGGGGGAGGGACGACTGGACTACCAGGGAATTTCTTCTATTATACAGGGATGGCGATCAGAGCACAGGGAGGGGGAGGGACCACTAAACTACCAGGGACAAGTGCTGTGTGTGTCAGGCAGGGGCTGGGGGCACTACATTCTGTCACAGCCCATGTAAATATTCCCATAATGGGCATGCAAATGGCCACCTAGCGTGTTGCATGCCCAATAGGCTCCTTTACATGGCTACTTTAGTGAACAGGAAATAGCACCCCTTCGCTATTCCTTGCTGGCCCATGCTCCTGGGTGCATGTCAGGGTGGTGCTACTGAGGTCGCGCTGGTGGTGCTGGGGTAACCGCTGCCTCAGACCACCCCATTCACAGTTGGAATGCCAAGGGCACTATCCAACTGTTAATAGCAATTTTTGACACCTGGGCAACCGCAAAGCACTGTGCAAAATTTTGCATTGCACTTTGAGATTTTTTGTGATATGGGCCCCTGATCAGAGATTATAAAAGCTCCAACCAGCACAGAAGGCTGTTGAATCTCCTGCTGCTGCCTACTGCTCTGATGTCAGCTGCAGGGGATTCTGGAATCTGTAGTAAATAATTAATGGGGTGATAACAGGCACCCTTGTTATGTGTTCCTTTGTAATGCAAATGCAATTTGAGATTATTTTTTTTAATCAGGGTTTGATTCTGGCCATGGGGTTGCGGTATGTTGTGTTCATTCAATTTATAAACATACAGTAGAACCAAGACCCAAACACTACCAAACCTGTAACAATTAAGGCCATTCTACTTAATCAAATGGTTTCTCAAAATCAGCAGAGATTGCTGCACATGGATACGATTTCTGTTTTGCCTCCTATATAAGATTAATAGAGGTTCTTTTACTGTATTGTCTACCCCAATCTTCCTTTTAGAAAGTCTACCTGGTATGGTGTGATAATTTTAGGTAGTTCTTGTTCTAATCTAGTAGCCAATACTGAGATTATTTTAGACAGGCCTATAGTTGGAACAATCCATAGACTTATAATCTCTCTTTGGCAATACAGTCACCAAAATTTGCCTCTCAGAGCTGGCGGCAAAATGCTTTTTCCTGTGCATCCTTAAAGGAGAACTGCACTGAATCTGAAAATCATTTGTCCCAGTGGAGGCTTGTTTTTTTTAAATACTAGTTCCTGTTCTGTTATTGTTTCATCTATACAGGTCATTTAGTAGCCTCAGTGGATGTTTCTGATTTACACCCTGATGTAAAGTACCATTTAAGAACTGTGTGATGTCATTTCTGTCCTTGCTCAGGCCTATTGCAGAGCAAGGACATAAACAACATAATACAGTTCAGAAATTATACTTTATACCAGAAGTGTAAATCAGACACACCCACTATGATAACGAAAAAGCCTGTAGAGACCAAACTGTAGTGCAATTGAAACCAGTATTTAACAAGCATTTGTCAATGTCGAATGTTGTCTTGCTGACATTGGCATTGGTAGCGCAGGAGTTGAACAGATGCATAATAGGAATGGCAGTGAAGTATGAAAGTGACGTCAAATCCCACATCATCCTACAGAGACTGACAGGCACTGAGGTGTGCCTTTGGGCATAGGCCATAATGTTCATGGCATTTCAGCTCACCCTACCCTGCAGTGCGACAAATATCGCATTGTGCCTTGGGGTCCTTGGGCCTTATGCTCACCCCACTCAGTCATAACGGTCATTGCATTTTACCTCACCCTATCCTGCAAACACCAACAAGTGCTGAGATGTGCCTTAGGGTAACTGTTCCTTACAGTCACCCCATTTCATAAGGACATATGCTGAAATGGGTGCAGCATAGGATAATGGGGTGAACTGTGGGCCAAAGAGTCCAAGGCACACCTTGATACCTGTCAGTAGCTTGAGGGTGGGGAGATGGTATGGCGGAGCATGACAGCCGGAATGGAAGACACACCCCTGAAGCCCGTCAGTCTGTACAGGGTGGGACGTTAAAGTTAGAAACCCTAATGCCCTGGCCATTTGTTGGTATTTGCACTATAAATTTGCAACATGGCATTTTTGTGACCCCCCACCTCATGAAAGTGTTTGGGACCTCTGCTCATGAATAGTGGCACTGTGATTTTGTTAATCTGTCCCGAACGTTGATTTCTCACAGCAACTGCACCATTCTGCACCAGATGTGGGAAAACACCATTTGGGCAAGATGTGAAAAATGACAGCTGTACCATTCATAGGTAGGTGTGAAGAGATGGCAGTGTTGAAAATCTTGAGTGAAAATATTAAAAATGCTCGAATTTACGAGCACAAGTAGAAACTGTGCAATGCACACTTGTAACAGAGTCATTTAGTGGAATTATTTGACCAAAGTTTCAACATAGGCATTTTGGGACCTCTGCTCATGAACACTGTCACTACGATTTTCTTCATCTGTCCTGATCGTTGATTTCCCATAGCAACCACGCCATAGTGCGCCACTTGTGCAAAAACACATTTCGGGCAGGATATGAAAAAATGACAGCTGTACTGTTCATAAGGATGTGTGCAAAATTGACAATGTTGAAAATGTTGAGTGAAAACATTACAAATTGTTGAAGTTATGTGTGCGCGTGGAAGCTGCGCAACGCACGCTTGTAACATAGTCATTTTATGGACTTTTGTCACCAAATTTTCAACATATGCAATTTAGGACCTCTGCTCATGAACAGTGTTGCTGTGATTTTCATAATCTGTTCCAAATACAGATTTCCCACAGCGACCGCGCTATTCTGTGCCAGTAGTGCAAAAACACATTTTGGCCAGGATTCGAAAAATGACAGCTGCACTGTCCATAAGGAGGTATGAAAAAATGCCAATGTTGAAAATCTGTAGTGAAAATATTACAAATTGGTGAAGTTACAAGTGTGCATGCAAACTATGCAACGTACGCTCATAACAGTCATTTTTTGGAATTTTTTCACCAAATTTGCAACATAGGCTTTTTGGGAGGCCACCCCATGAACAGCAACACTGTCACTTTGTTACTCAATCCCAAAAGGTGATTCTGTGCAGTGACCCCAAAATCACTTTTCTGGACCGAATAGCGCCATGACAGTGACTGAATTCATGAGGAGGGGTCCAAATAACCACATGTTGAAAATTTGGTGCCAAAATTCCCAAAAATGCCTGAGATATGCACCAAAATTGAAAAAAAAACTTATGCCATTATACAACTTACTGGCATTTCTTCAGTTTGTGGTCGGCTTCGAAGAGTGCAGACATGTTCCCGGTCCACTGAAGATCGTCATGCTGGACTCCAGAGGTAAGTATGGGGGTGAGGGGGGTGTGGGGAGGCAGGGTGCACAGAGGGCGGGCACAGGTTGGGGGAGGGGCCACGGACTCAATGAGGGACCATTTTCTGTTTTAGAGGGTTAAAACAAACAAAAAAAACATTGCAGGACTTTTTTTTTTTCAGGGACATTTGGCATACTGGGGTGGGCACTCAGCGTGCCACCTGTGTGTTTGATGGGGAGGGTCTGGCAGTCACGGATTGGGCACCTACTGCACATACAGAGTTGGGAGGGGGAGTCGCTGAGCCGAGGGGGATTGGGCACCCCCTCGGCACACAAGAAATGGGGGGTACATTATGCCAACGGGGATTAGGCACTCCCATCAGCAAGTTAAATTAGGAGGGGGCATGCTGATAGGTGGATTGGGCACCCCTGTCAGCTTTCAAAGGGACTGTGAAAGGCAGTGGTTGTCCCTCGGCTTCTGTGGGGACTATGAGAAGCTGACGTGGAAGCCACCACCATGTTGCTTGACGGGGACACCAGACGAGGCAAGCAGTAATTGACTGCTGCAGTCAAAGACCGCCCCGTGGTGTTCACTGATTGCAGCTGCTAATTTCTTTCAAGGTGGTGGCACATTTTCTGAACTGCTGTCATAGACAGCGTGCTATGCCATTGGCGCCACAGAGCCCAGCCACAAAAAGCAGTGGCACCATTGGCTGCAGCAGGACCGCACCTCCGAAACCTGCTACTCCCCTGAAGCAACCACAATATGTTGCCTGTGCTGTGCACACAAGACAACATAAAAATCAGCTTCTACTAGGGAAAATGGCTTGCAGGTTCAGTGCAGTTCTCCTTTAAATAAATGTAATAAATGTGGAGAAAGTATAGCCATCAATGACTTGTGAAGTTCAACTGTAAAACCATCACTGCCCTGTGATTTCCCAAACTTTATTGATTTAATAGAATTTATTCCCCCAATAGTAATATGTGCATCTTGTGCTTTTCTGTGTTTTTGGAAGCTTTAGCTAGTGCTTTGTTGGCAGCCTGTAAGCACGGTCAGAAACTTTGTAATGTGCCAGTGCATCACTTTGTAGTATGCTGGCAAGCACTAGCGCAGGCAATAGGCACCAGTTAGCAGTTACGCTAGAGATAAAAAAATAGGAATCTAGACTATAGCAGCGGCCATGTTTAGAGGCTGCTTGACGTGCAATTCACAATTAGCATGGCTTTAACCCTTTGAATACCTGTCCCATCCTCTCTTCATCAAGTCGGAGAGTATAACTCTTGAAAGCTAACCTCAGAATGAGTTTTGTTGGTGCAATAAAAGGTATTACCTGCAACATATTTGTTTTCCCCCATCATCTTCAACTGGACTAATACACAGTTACCACAATTGTTTAATAAGTATATAAACAGTAATGTAAATATCCTGTACTGTGTATCACATTTTCTCTAGCGAGTGTTTACCTTACTTGGGGCACTGTATGCAAAGTGTTTGCACCTGCCCTATTCTATGAGGCCCTGAACACTGCAGGTTTACATTGTGATAAAAATCGCGTGCACACTGTGTCACAGTTGGTAGCTCCAAAGTGCAACAAAACTTCACCCCAAATTGGGACCATCACAATTCCCAAAGGAGAAAAGGTCAGTCCTCTTACTGGAATAACCTTCTTTCTGTAGAGTCCCCGTGATGGTACTCTGAGTCAGTTTCAGCATTTGCAGATCCTTTATTATGTCATACCTACTCCCACTACTGCCTTTTCTTAATGTTGTTTCATTTTGCATGTTTCTCAGATGATATGCATTTTACATTGTGGAAACAAATTCTTACTAGGAAAAGGTTAACTCACTGTAGCTCTACTGAAGTGATTTAAACAGCTTGAGTAATAACCAATGTGTGCTGTGAGGAAACTGTCAGTGGTTTCATAATATTAACTGTAACCACTAATGCACTGTTCCTGTGATTGCCATACAGGGTGTTTGATACAAGTTTGTGTGTGTGTGTGTGTGGTGGGGGGGGGGGTCAGGGTATAGAAATCATTGCTGCCACTGACAGGGTACTGCTGCAGTAAAGCTCTCAGCAGTGTTGTAGCCCTGTCTCTAACAGGACATTCACTGTGAGTGCTGTACACAAGTGTTAGATACAGGGCAGGGAGATTAGGGTATTGGAACCCTGTCTGGCACTGATAGGGTACTGCTGTGAGGAAGATCTCAGCAATGTACTAGTTCCAACAATACCAATGGATATTGCTATGAGTGCTGGTACAGGAGCATTTGATACAGGGGCCGAGTATCAGGGAATAGGAGCCATGACTGGTATTGGCAGGGTACTGTTGTGGGAAATCTCTCTACAGTCTCATAGCCATGTCACTGCCAATGATTACCAATGATTACCAGTGATTACCAGTGATTACCAATGATTATTGCTAGGTGCTGGTGCAGGAATATTTAATACAGGAGAGAAATCAGGGTATTGGAGCCATGGCTGGTGTTGACAGGGTACTACTGGGAGAAATCTCTTGCAAGTGTCACTGACCTGTCTCTTCGAGGACGCCACTGTGAGTGCGTGTACAGGTAGATTTGATACAGGTGGTGCCAAGAGTACCAGGCCATGTGAGCAGGATTATGGATATTTACTGCAGTACTTCATATTGTAGCGAAATGACTGCATATGCACATTTATATTCTGTTTTCACTTCTGCCTGGTGAGATACCCTTTCACCCCAATTTGAGTCATAGTATATTTAAGATTTACAGTAATTAAAGAGACAGGGGGCAGCAAAGTAGCCTCATTTCTCCCTGTGTGACCTTGTGCACGTCAGTTAACCTCTGAGTGGTCCAGCTCCCCAGCTACAAAAACATTGGCTGGAATCAGAGCATTCTCACTGGCTGACTTGCATTTATAGGGGTTATGTTAATAGCTGGAAACCCTTGTGTACAATAGAACAATTCAAGCTGTAACTATATAAACATGAAATAAAAAATATAAAATATCTGTACTTTAATTAGAGCATTAAGGTGCTCCATAGATTGAATCACCTTCATTAAGCTAACCCTAGTGTCATAAAGCACTCAGCTTTCCCTCATGCCTAGTAGTAATAACCTCCACCACCAACACCATTTGATTAACTGATGGAAACAAACTCTGGTCTTTCCTTAATGCCTTAGAAGCTGAACCCTGCTGAAAGTCAGATATTGGTTATTACTACGATATCCCATAACTTGTTACCTGACACCCTGTAGCCCAACACCAGAATCCTGGAACACAAAATCCCTACAGTCACTTGCTGGAGTACTGTAATATAGTAGTGCTGTAGCTAGAGGCCAAATATCCCTTGCCCCGCTCCAACTATCACATGCTGAAGTACTGTAGTGCTGTGGTGATGTAGCCAGATACCAAATATCCCTTGTCCCACCCAGCTATCGCATGTTGGAGTACTGTAGTATTGTATTGCTGTAGCTAGATGCCAAATATCCCTTGCTCCACTCCAACTATCACATGCTGGAGTACTGGAGTACTGTAGTACTGCAGTGCTATGGCTAGATGCCAAATATCCCCTCCCCCATCCCAGCTATCACATGCTGGAGTACTGTAGTACTGTAGTGCTGTAGCTAGATGCCAAATATCCCCTTGCCCCACTCCAACTATCACATGCTGGAGTACTAGAGTACTGTAGTGCTGTAGCTAGATGCCAAATATCCCCTCCTCCATCCCAGCTATAGCATGCTGGAGTACTGAGTACTGTAGTGCTGTAGCTAGATGCCAAATATCCCCTGCCCCACTCCAACTATCACATGCTGAAGTACTTAGTACTGTAGTGCTGTAACTAGATGCCAAATATTACCTTCCCCATCCCAACTATCACATGCTGGAGTACTGTAGTACTATGTGTTGTAACTAGATGCCAAATACCCTGTATCCCCTCCCCCATCCCAACTGTCACATGCTGGAGTACTGTAGTGCTGTAGCTAGATGCCACCCCAACTACAGGTGTCAGCTGGCTCAGTTGGTAGCACATCTGCCTCTGACCACAAGGTTGTGGGTTCTCATCCCACACGGGATTGGACTTGCACCTAAAATTGCTGGCATCTGAGTGCAGTATGGAGGTGCTGTACTGCTGGGGTGTGCCGTCCTTGGATGAGACATTAAACCAAGGTCTCTTCTGCCATCCTGGTGTTGTCCTGGTGGAAGTAAAAGAAGCCAGGGCACTCATTCGCAAAGAGTAGGGAACATTCCCAGTGTCCTGGCCAACATTCCCCTTCCCATAAACCGGTTCATGCAATTATCCAGGCTGTGTGTGGGTGATGATGTGCGATATGGCCGCCACCACACATTCAGTCACTTCACTACCAGTCTAGCATTGCTTGTAAAGCGCTTTGGATGTATGAAAAGTGCTATATAAATGCTGATTCTTCTTCTTCTTCTTCTGCCAACTATCCTCGTCTCCCATCCCAACTGTCACATGCTGGAGTACTCTAGTACTGTAGTGCTGTAGCTAGATGCTAAATATCCCCCCAATCCCAAATATCACATGCTGGATTACAGTTGTGCTTCAGTTTGGACAAGGAAGTGAGTAAACAGCAGAAAGTCCCACGGCCACTGAGAATCAGCTGCCAGGAAACTGAAGTGGGAACTGGGCTGGAACGGTTATGCTATGCTTTTAATTTGTTTTAGAAACTCTTCACCCTCCTGCCTGCCCTGGCCTCATCTGCCACCAATAATCTCCAAGTTTCACTGCCTTACCTGGAGATTTCTGCACCGCGTGCCTGCCCCCATCTTCCTCCAGTGTTCTCCAACCCCAGTGTCGCATTACCCGAGCTTTGTCCACCTCCTGCCAGCTGCCATCTACCTCCTGTGATCTCTGACACTGACAGTGCCTTACTTGGAGCTTTCATCCTCTTGCCTGCCCCATCTACCTACAGTGGTCCATCAGAATGCTCCACTGTCTGAAGCTCCCCACCGAGACTGGATGCAGCTCACTAGGCAGAGGCATGGAACCCAATATTACCTGGGATCATATTCAGGCCTGGGCAGTGGTTCATCTTTTCTAACCCTCCCCTCCTTTATATGTTATCTCTGCCTGTGTAGCCTGTGTTTCAGGGCTGCTAGTGTTTGTTCCCATTCCTCCACTTTACCACTGCAAACCCCATGATACTATCCTTCATGGTTGCTCTTAAAGGCCTCCCAGGTATTCCCTGGGGAGGTGTCAGCCACCGGGTTATGCTCAAGAAATAGGAAGGACTTATTCCTGGCCCAGGGAATGAAGTCTGGGTCCCTCATAAGTAGGGATCAAGTCTCCAGGTACGTGATGGAGGAGGGGGAGGGCCCCAGGTTACTGTCAGCTCTACCAGGGCATGATCAGAGATGACTCTTGGGAGAATCATTATGTCTTACATTCTGGAGCAGGGTTTGGGAGGTTAGCCAGAAATTTAGCCTACTGTGCAAGGTGTTGAGTTCCAAATAAAAAGTGTAGTCCCTAACCCTCGGGTAAAAAAGTCTCTAAACGTCTGTTAAGCAAAGGTCTGTCATAAGCTGGGTTAAGGCCCTTCCTCCCCATATATTTGTTTCCTTACTATTGTCGTTCCTATCTAGGGGGGATCAAAGTCAGGTTAAAGTCAACTCCCAGGAGTAATGGGCAGGTGAGGGGTAAGAAGATGGTCAGGCTTTCCACGAGTGCATGAAAACTGCAGATCATCTTGGTTCCGCATAGACATTATATAGACTTAGGGGGCCTGAGGGAGAACTGTAGGTAGCCACCACCCACCTACTGTCTGGGTCTGCTGTGGAGGCGGACAAGTTCCATTGTCGGAATTTGTGCAGAAGGATGGCCACCACATGCTTCCTCGTGGGAGCCCCAGCATGGATCACTTGACCCACCCAGTCCTTTCCCAGAAGGGTATGATCATTGTTGGTCAGCTTGGTCTCTTGAGCGAAGGCCACTTGAGTTTTAAGGTGCTTAAGGTGGGAGAGGACCTTCTTTCTCTTGATGGGGGAGTTCAACTCTCGAACATTCCAGGAGTGGAAGATCAAGTCCACTATATTTAGTAAGAGGGCTAATCAGGGCCCTGACACTCCAACTAGGCACACTTGGAAGACTCAAAGTGGCCCTCCCCCAAACCCATCTGCCTCTGGGGTATTGGGGTGGAATTCAGTCAATACAAGTAAAAAATTATCTCTGTCTTTCAGCACAACGGCAACAATCATGCACTAACTTAGTAGCTAAGACACTGGAGTTAGCCACTGATTGGAGCAATGTGGTGCATAAGACACCAGACAGACTCCAATCTTGGCAGCATAACCCGATGAGATCGTGAACCACTACCATTACAAATCCTTGAGAGGACAGATAGAAACATAGAAACATAGATCTTGACGGCAGATAAGGACCGCTGGGCCCACCCAGTCTGTCCATTTCTGTACCTATTGGATAAGCTGCAGATCCTAGTTAACCAGCAGCCTACTTCCTCCTACCCCACCCCTAGAATTGCCTTATGACTGTCCCATGCATGCTTGAATTCCACCACTGTTTTTGACTCCACAACCTCCTCCAGAAGGCCATTCCATGCATCCACAACCCTCTGTGGAAAAATACTTCCTTAAATTACCTCTGAGCTGCCCCCTTCTATCTTCAAATTGTGCCCCTTGTTCTTGCACACTCTTTTTTGAAAGATGCTACCCTCTTGGACTTTATTGATTCCTTGAGATACTTGAAAGTTTCTATCATGTCCCCTCTCTCCTTTCCTCGAGGCTATACATATTCAGCTCCTTAAGTCTCTTCATATGTCTTCCGGTGCAGACCCTGAACCATTTAGTTGCCCTCCTCTGGACAGCCTCCATCCTGTCTATGTCCTTGCGGAGATTGGGTCTCCAGGAACTGCACACAGTACTCCAGATGGGGTCTCACCAACTGTCTGTACAGAGGGATAATAACTTCCTGTTTTCTACTGGTGATGCCTCTCCCCATGCATCCCAGTATCCCCAGCCCTCCTTGCTGCCTCCTCTCACATTGCTTGCCCACCTTTAGGTCATCTGATATGATCACCCCAGGTCCCTTTCCATTTTTGTTGTTGTTAGTATCTCACCCCCATTGTGTACTCTTCCCCTGGGTTTTTGTTTCCCAGGTGCATTACCTTGCACTTCTTAGCATTGAATCTAAGCTGCCATAAATTTGACCATTCCTCTAACCTTGCCAAGTCCCTTCTCATCCTTTCCACCCCACCTTGTGCATCAACTCTGTTGCAGATCTTTGTGTCATCTGCAAAGAGACATACTTTTCCTTCCAGTCCCTCTGCAATGTCGCTTATAAAGACATTGAAGAGGACCGATCCCAATACTGAACCCTGCGGTACCCCACTAGTAACCCCCCTTTCTTCAGAGTGGACTCCATTTACTATTACTCTCTGTGTCCTATTCTCCAGACAATTCGTTACCCAGGCTGTCATCTTGGGACCCACTCCCAGGCTGGCTAACTTGTATATTAATCTTTTGTGTGGGACTGTGTCAAATGCCTTGCTAAAGTCTAGGTAGGCCATGTCCACAGCCCCTCCCTGATCTACCACTTTGGTCACCCAGTCAAAGAAATCTATCAGATTTGTCTGGCATGACCTTCCCGCTGTGAATCCATGCTGCCTTGGGTCCTGAGCCCTCTGGCCTCTAGATACTCAACAATTCTTTCCTTCAGAAGTGATTCCATCATTTTCCCTACCACTGAGGTTAAACTAACAGGTCTGTAGTTTTCTGCTTCTGCCTTACTCCCACTTTTGTGAAGGGGAATCACATCTGCCCTTCTCCAGTCCTCGGGTACCACACCATCCTCCCATGATTTGTTAAAGAGAGTAGTCAGTGGTGTCACTAGTTCAACCCTTAGTTCTTTTAGAATTCTGGGATGAATCCCATCAGGCCCCATTGCTTTGTCCACCTTCAGTTTTAAGAGTTCTTTCAGAACCCTTTCTTCTGTAAATGGGTTGGTATCAACTTCTGTATCTAGAGTGTTTCTACTGTTTGTTTTCGGTACCTCCCCACTTCCTTTGTAAATACTGAGCAAAAATATTTGTTTAGTACTCTGCCTTTTCACAGTCCTCTGCCACCCTCCCTCCTCTTTATTAAGCCTCACTAGCCCTCCCTTGGTCTTCCTTCGCTCCTGATGTACCTATAAAGGTTTATCCCTTCTTAACCGAGTTGGCTATCTTTTCCTCGGTTTGGGCCTTTGCTGTTCTGACTGCCGTCCCAGCTTCCTTTTGCTTTAACTGATACAGTTCCCTGTCCTGCTCCTTCTGTGATTCCTTGTACTTCCTGAATGCGTTCTTTTTCTCTTGAACCTTCACTGCCACTTCCTTTGAGAACCATAGTGGTTTCTTACATTGTTTTGTTTTGTTAATTTGCTTCACACAAGGCTTGTTACCTCTGTGATGGCAGTTTTATTATTCCCATTGTTCTTCCACCCTCCTTCCTGCCCATTTGCTAGTGCATTCCTAGGCACTCACCCATTTTGGCAAAGTCAGCCCTCCTAAAGTCCAGTACTTTTGCCTTTGTATGGCTTGACTCTATTGTTGTGTTTATTGTGAACCATACTGTTCGATGGTTGCTAGTTCCCAGATGGCTACCCACTTCTACATCTGTGATCTCTCTTCATCTCCATTTGAGAGAACCAGGTCTAAGATTGCTCCCTCTCGAGTGGGCTCCAATACTAGTTGTCTAAGGCATGCCCCTTGTAGTGCATCTAGAATAACCCCACTCTTTGAAGTGGCTGCTGCAACTGCATTCCAGTTAACATCCGGCATATTCAGATCACCCATCAGCAATATCTCCCCTTTTTCTGCCATTCTAAGTATTCTTCCTATCATTTCCTTGTCCATTTCCTCCCCCTGAGAAGGGGGTCTGTATACAACCCCTGTGCGGATTGTGGTGCCATTGCCGGTCTCCAAATTTACCCACAGTGCTTCTTCTCCTCCCTGTTTTCCCTTTTGTTCTGTTGCCTTGATTCCTTCCCTTATGTAAAGAGCTACTCCTCCTCCTCCTCTTCACCCTCCCTGTCCCTCCTGTAGATAGTGTATCCTGGTATGTTTATGTCCCAGTCATGGTTTTGTGTGTACCATGTTTCTGTGTCTGCCACAATATCCAGATGTTCCTCCTCCATCAAGGCCACTAATTCAGGAAGCTTGTTACTCAGACTACGGGTATTGGTACTCATTGCTCTCCATTTTTTGATGGCTTTACCTTCTGTTGCAGCATCCCCCACTGACCTTTCTACCTCGGTCTTTTTCTCCTTTAGTACCCTGTTCTGTAGGGAGAGGCTGGGATTTTCCTGCTGCTTATCAGTGCCTCCCCCCTTGACTAGTTTAAAAGCTTGCCAATGAAGCATTTAAACCGATTGCTCAAAAGACTTGTTCCCTTCCTGGACAGATGCAGACCATCCTGCCAGTATAGGCTGGTGTCCCTCCAGGTGGAACCCTAGTCCCCAATGAAGCCAAACCCTGTGCTACACCATTTTTCAACCATTCATTAAACTGCATGGTGCAAAGTACCCTCACCTCACTCATGCCATTGACAAGCAGCACCTCAGAGAGGATATTGTGTGTGCTACTTGTCTTAGGCTCCTCCCCAATTCTACAAAAGTCCTTCTGCACTGCTCTAATCTATGATTAAGCCAAGTCATTTGTCCCTAGGTGGACAATGACGTCCAGCTCAGATCCCGTGCAGCTGTTCTCGTGATCCTGAAGATCGCTTCCTGTCTCTCAAGCCATGGCACCAGGCAGGCACCTTACTTCAGTTTCCCTGCCCCCCAGTTCTATCCCCTAATAATTGAGTCCCCACCAGGAGCTGCTTCCTTTCCTTGTGGTGTTCTCTGCCTCCTTCCTGTGGGCCTCCCTTGTGACAGTTGTCCTCAGCCTCCTTAGTCTCCTCTGCGGGTGCATCCATAGGGGAGCTATGCTCCCCCAGAATGGTGTATGGATTGTGGTGTGGAACAACTGACTGGGTGTGCCTCTGTTCCACCATCCTCACCCTCCCTGAGCCCACTGTGGTCCAACTGCTGTGCTTTCTTCGCAACCTCTGAGGTACTGGTGGTGGCTCTGGTGCTTCCTGGATGGGAGAGGTTCCCTTCCTACCGTCCAGTGTGGCCTGGGGGAAGGTCCCCTTACTACTGTCCAGTGTGGCCTGAAGACGGGCAACTTCCTCCCTCAGGGCAGAGAGTTGTCTGCAAATAGGGCAGCATCTTAGCCTCCAGAAAGACTCCCGGAAGACTGCTGTCCCAGCCATTACATTGCACTACTCCCACATTTTTGTGCGTGTGTGTGTGTGTGTGTGTGTGTGTGTGTGTGAGATTGGTTTGTAATATAGAAATATATATATATTTATATTATACAATGTGTATGCTTATATTATATATAGGACCCTCTTGTCTCACCAAATCCAATACGACTGGAGAAGGGGAGCTTAGAGAGTGTACTGAGGGCTGCCCATAGGGTTGCACAACTGCAGGTGCACTACAAACCAACAGTGAATAATAGCACTGCACCTGAGTTGGGGCTGTACACCTCAGTAGGGCTACTTGCCCATAGGTATCTCCGAGCTGAGGGGGGAGTCGTGGGCTAAGCTCCCCACCCATGACAGCATCCCCATCTGCTTCGGAGGGAGCACAGGGCCAATTCTCAGTGTGTGCCGGACAGACCCAGTATGCATGCATGCCCCCCCACCTCCCACAGCAATAGAGCAAACATTTGTAAGACCTCATGTACATTGCCTCTTAGGGCCTATGTGAGCGGGGTTGGGACAGATGCAGCCCTGCTCGGTAAACTCGGCCCTGGCATAGGGGAGGTGTCCGGCCCTATTAAAGGCCTTCTGAAGAGATCTAAGACCTCCTAGCTCACCTCCCAACCCTTATAACCCCCGCACATTACACCCTCTGTCACATATTCCTCAAGCCAAGCACTTATCTGATAGGCCCTCAGACCAAGAGCTCATTCGAGTTGTTCTCCATTCTGACATCATGAGGGGGATTCAGCTGCATTAGAGGAAGCTCAGGCCTAGTTTGGCCTGCTGAAACCACCGAGGTCCTGGTTCCAGAAGTGGCAGAGCAAGGTCTGAAGTGGCCTCCCAGGAGATGTGCTGTTGACCGCACTTCTGCTCTGGGTGCTCCACTGTGCCAAGGTCCATGTCCGAAAGTTCAGGGGCATGTCATTATCACCGGGCTATCAGAAAGGATCAGGATGGCTGCTATAAAATTTAAATTATGAGGAAAATAGCTAAGGTATGGCATAAAATTAATTTTTTGCACCAGGCTGGAATGACTGCCAATGTGGGTAGCTACCACAAAATGTGAGTAGCTGCCTTACATCAGAAACTTCCTTTAAGTGCCTCTGTACATAGTTCTTGACCAAGACATAGATCTACACAGATAAGGATGTACAATTTAGTGACATTATTAAAAAAAACTAAGCAAGCAAAAAAACTCATAACTTGCATCCCTCATAGGCATACAGAGACTCAGATAATTATAGTACTTTGTTTAGAAACGTGTAAAAAGCATATTTAAAGACTTACATGCTCAAAATGACAAGCAGTGCAGGGCATACCATCAAACATGATACACATTCACAGTAGGGGACACAAAACCTCTCAATGCCATTTCATACCTCTGTGGGTAATTTAATAAGGGTGATTATAAAGAGTACACTTTTTTAGGCACTGTCTTTATGCCCCCTGGACACCCGCCATGCCACTTTCTGTTCCAGCTTCCCCAGCCTTGCCACCTGGTTTCTTGTGGAACATAGAAACATAAAATCTGTCAGAAAATAAGGTCACTTGGCCCACCGAGTCTGTCCATTTTTCCCTGCTTATGCTCTCGTCATAGACCCTACCTGATCTCTGGTGGTTTTTCATTGACTCTGGTTACCCCACAACTTTCCCAACATGGCTGGGCAATTAGGGCCCCAACTCCCACTACATGTCAGGATCTAAATCTGGAGAGGGCACATCACCGAGTGGGAAATGCAGTAGCCCTGACTTTCATCCTGCTGCTGACTGGGAATTTACCACTTTTTCTGATCCCCTTGGGGTGCTAGCATGTTAAGGTGCAAAAGCCATGCTTGCAAGCATGCTTAGTGCATCACCAGCTGGCATCCCCCCACCAAGTAAGCTGGCTTCTATACACTGCCACCTGTGGTCACCCAGGTGGAAGTACTGCATCAGAGCAGCTGCCTTCCCTGCATGCAGGAGGAAAGCGTCTTCTGGGATGATCACTCCTTCTCCCACAAGATGGTCTATGGTGACTCAAACTCAACACTGGCATTGGGATCAGTAGGGTTACTGCTGCACTGATGGGCCAGTGGGTCATCAGTGTTGGAATCAGTAGGGTTACTGCTGTATTGATGGGCCAGTGGGTCACCAGTGTTGGAATCAGTAGGGGTACTGCTGTGCAGATGGACTGGAGAATCACCAGTGTTGGAACTGGTAGGATTACTGCTTCTCTGATAGGCTAGTGGGTCACCAGTGCTGGAATTGGTAGGGTTACTGCTGTGCAGATGGGCCAGTGGGTCACCAGTGTTGGAATCGGAAGGGTTACTGCTGTGCGGGATCGGCTGGTGGGTCACCAGTGTGGAATCGTGAGGGTTACTGCTGCACTAATGGGCTGAAGAGTCACCAGTGTTCAAATTGGTAGGTTACTGCTGCACTGATGGGCTAGAGAGTCACCAATGTTGGGATCGGTACAGTTACTGCTGTGCTGATGGGTCACCAGTGTTGGAATCGGTAGGGATAAGGCTGTAAGATGCCAGTGGGACACCAGTGTTGGAATCAGTAGGGTTGCACTGCTACACTGATGGGCTGGAGAGTCACCATTGTTAGAATCGGCAGGGTTACTGCTGTGCAGATGGGCTGATGAGTCACCAGTGTTGGAATCGGTGGGGTTACTGCTGCATTTATTGTCTGGGAGTCACCAGTTGGAATTGGTAGGGTTACTGTTGTGCAGATGGGTGAGAGTCGCCAGTGTTGGAATCGGTAGGGTTACTGCTGCACTAGATTGGCTGGAGAGTTAGCAGTGTTGGAACTGGTATGGTTACTGCCGCACTGATGGACTCAGAGACACAGTGTTGGAATCAGTAGGTTAATGCTGCACTGATGGGCCAGTCAATCACCAGTGCTGGAATCGGTGGGTTACTGTTACGCTGATTGGCTGGAAACTCACCAGTGTTTGACTTGGTAGGGTTACTGCTCCGCAGATGGGCCAGTGGGTCACCAGAGTTGGAACTGGTAGGGTTACTGCCAAACTGACAGGCTGGTGAGCCAGCAGTGTTAGAACTGGCAGGGCTACTGCTGCACTGATGGACTGCAGAGTCACCACTGTTGGAATTGGTAGGGTTACTGCTGCACTAATGATCTGGAGCGTCAGCAGTGTTCGAATCCGTAGGGTTACTATTGTGCAGATGGGCTGGAGAGTCACCAGTGTTGGAATCAGTAGGGTTACTGCTGTACTAATGGGCTGGAGAGTCACCAGTGTTGGGATCAAGTAGTAGGGCTACTGCTGCTGTGTTGAAATCAGTAGGGTTCCTCATGCACTGATGGGCCAGTGGGTCACCAGTGTTGGAATCAATAGGGTTACTGCTGCACTGAAGAGCCGGAGAGTCACCAGTGGTCGAATTGGCAGGGTTACTGCTGCACTGATGGGCTAGAGAGTCACCAGTGTTGGAATTGGTAGGGCTACTGCTGAAATGATGGCGGGCTGCAGAGTCATCAGTGTTGGAATTTGTAGGGTTACTGTTGTGCAGATGAGCTAGAGAGTCACCACTGATGGAATAAGTAGGGTTGCTGATGCAATGATGGGCCAGTGGATCACCAGTGATTAAATTGAAAGGGTTACTGCTGCACTGATGGGCTGGAGAGTCAGCAGTGTTTGAATTGATAGGGTTACTGCTGCACTGATTGTCTGGAGAGTCAGCGTGTTGGAATTGATAGGGTTACTGTTGCACTGATGGACTGGAGAGTCACCAGTGTTGAAACTGGCTATGGTTACTGTTGTGCAGATGGGCTAGAGAGTCACCAGTGTTGGAATCAGTGGAAACACTGCTGTGCAGATGGACTGCAGGTTATCAGTGTGTTGGAAATGGTTGGTTACTCTGCACTGATAGACTGGAGAGTCAGCAGTGTTGGAATCGGTAGGGTTACTGCTGCACTGATGGGCCGGAGAGTCACCAGTGTTGGAATTGGTAGAGTTCCTGCTGCTGTGATCGCCAGTGCATCACCAGTGTTGGAATCAGTAGGATTACTGCTGTGGAGATGGTTTGGAGAGTCACCAATGTTGAAATCAGTAGGGTTACTGTTGCACTGATGGGCTGGGGGAGTCACCAGTGTTGGAATCGGTAGGGTTATTTCTGCACTGTTGGGCTGGAGTCACCAGTGTTGGAATCACTAGGATTAATGCTGTATGAATGGGCTGGAGAGTCACCAGTGTTGGAATCAGTAGAGTAACTGAATGGCCATCGGGTCACCAATGATGTAATCAGTTGGGTTACTGCTGTGCAGATGGGTCAGTGAGTTACCAGTGTTGGAATCGGTAGGGTTTCTACTGCACTGATGAGCTGGAGAGTCAGCAGTGTTGCAATTGGTAGGATACCGCTGCACTGATGGGCTGCAGAGTCATCAATATTTGAATTGGTAGGGTTACTGTTGCACTGATGGGCTAGGGGGTCACTAGTGTTGGGATTGGTAAGGTTGCTGCTGTGCAGATTAGCCGATGGGGCACCAGTGTTGGAATCAGTAAAATTACTGATGCACTGATGGCCTGGAGAGTCTCCAGTGTAGAAACAGTAGGGTTACTGCTGCGCTGATCAGTTGGAGAGTCAGTAGTGTTGGAATTGGTAGGGTTACTGCTGCACTGATGGATGGGAAAACCACTAATGTTGGAATCAGTAGGGTTTCTGCTGGGCAGATAGGCTGAAGAGACACCAGTGCTGGAATATGTAGGGTCACTGTTGTGCAGACGGGTGGGAGAGTCACCAGTGTTGGAATCGGTAGGGTGACTCCTGCACTGATTGGCTGGAGAGTTAACAGTGTTGGAATTGGTGGGTTACTGCTGCACTGATGGACCGAGAGTCACTAGTGTTGGAATCCGTAGGGTTACTGCTGCACAGATGGACCAGAGAGTCACCAGTGTTGGAATCGGTAGGGTTACTGCAACACTGGTGGGCTGGAGAGTCACCAGTGTTGGAATCGGTAGGCTTACTGCTGCTCTGATACACTGGAGAGTTACCAGACTTGGAATCTGCAGGATTACTGCTGCACTGATGGGCCGGGGGTCACCAATGTTGGAATCGGTAGGGTTAGTGCTGCACTGATGAGCCGGACAGTCACCAGTGTTGGAATCAGTAAGGTTACTGCTGTGCTGATGGGTTGGAGAGTCACCAGTGTTAGAATCAGTATCATTACTGTTGCACTGATGGGCTGGTGGGTCACCAGTGTTGGAATCGGTAGGGTTATTGCTGCACTGATGAGCTGGAGGGTCACCAGTGTTGGAATAGGTAGGGTTACTGCTGTGCAGATGGGCTCATGGGTCTCCAGTGTTGGAATCAGTAGGGTTACTGTTGTCCAGATGGAACAGTGCTCAGCAGTGCTGGAATCGGAAGGGTTACTGCTGTGCAGATAGACTGGGAGTCACCAGTGTTGGAATCAGTAGAGTTACTGTTGCACTGATGGGCTGGAGAGTCATCAGTGTTGGAGTTGGTAGGGTTACTGCTGCACTAATGGGCTGGAGAGTCAGCAGTGTTGCTACTGGTAGGGTTACTGCTGCACTGATTGACTGGAAAGTCACCAGTGTAAGAATCAGTAAGTGTTACTTTTGTGCAGATGGGCTGGAAACTCTTAAGTGTTGGAATTGGTAGGGTTACTGCTGCACTGATGGGCCGGTGGGTCACCAGTGTTGGATTTGATAGCATTACTGCTGCATGATGGGCTAGAAAGACAGCAGTGTTGGAACTGGTAGGGTTACTGATGCACTGATGGGCTGGAGATTCACCAGTGTTGGAATCAGTAGGGTTATTGCTGCTCTGATGGGACAATTGGTTACCAGTGTTGGAATCGGTAAGGTTACTGCACATTGATGGGTTGGAGTGTCACCACTGTTTAAATTGGTAGGGTTACTGCTGCACTGATGGACTGGGAAGTCACCAGTGTTGAAATAGGTAGTGTTACTGCTGCAGATGGGCCAGTGAGTCACCAGTGTTGGAATCAGTATGGTTACCACTGCACTGATGGGCCTGAGAAACACCAGTGTTGGAATTGGTAGGGTTACTGCTGCACTGATATGCTGGAGAGTCACTGGTGTTGGAATCTGTAGGGTTACTGCTGCACTGATGGACTGAGAGTCACCAATATTGGAATCAATCGGTTACTGTTTCACTGATGGGGCTGGTGGGTCACCAGTGATGAAATCAGTAGGGCTACTGTTGCACTGAAGGGTTGGTGGGTCACTAGTGTTGAAACTGGCATGGTTACTGTTGTGCAGATGGGCTAGAGAGTCACCAGTGTTGGAATCAGTAGGCTTACTGCTGTGCAGATGGACTTCAGAGTTATCAGTGTTGGAAATGGTTGGGTTACTGCTGCACTGATAGACTGGAGAGTCACCAGTGTTGGAATCGGTAGGGTTACTGCTGCACTGATGGGCCGGAGAGTCACCAGTGTTGGAATCGGTAGAGTTCCTGCTGCACTGATCGGCCAGTGCATCACCAGTGTTGGAATCAGTAGGATTACTGCTGTGGAGATGGTTTGGAGAGTCACCAATGTTGAAATCAGTAGGGTTACTGTTGCACTGATGGGCTGGGGGTGTCACCAGTGTTGGAATCGGTAGGGTTATTTCTGCACTGTTGGGCTGGAGTCACCAGTGTTGGAATCACTAGGATTAATGCTGTATGAATGGGCTGGAGAGTCACCAGTGTTGGAATCAGTAGAGTAACTGAATGGCAATCGGGTCACCAATGATGTAATCAGTTGGGTTACTGCTGTGCAGATGGGCCAGTGAGTTACCAGTGTTGGAATCGGTAGGTTTCTACTGCACTGATGAGCTGGAGAGTCAGCAGTGTTGCAATTGGTAGGGATACTGCTGCACTGATGGCCTGCGAGTCATCAATATTTGAATTGGTAGGTTACTGTTGCACTGATGGGCTAGAGGGTCACAGTGTTGGGATTGGTAGGGCTGCTGCTGTGCAGATTAGCCGATGGGGCACCAGTGCTGGAATCAGTAGGGTTAATGCTGTGCAGCTAAGCCTGTGAGTCACCAGTATTGTAATCAGTAGGGTTACTGCTGTGTAGATAGACTGGAGAGTCACAAGTGTTAGAATTTGTAAGATTACTGATGCACTGATGGCCTGGAGAGTCTCCAGTGTAGAAACGGTAGGGTTACTGCTGCGCTGATCAGTTGGAGAGTCAGTAGTGTTGGAATTGGTAGGGTTACTGCTGCACTGATGGATGGGAAAACCACTAGTGTTGGAATCAGTAGGGTTTCTGCTGGGCAGATGGGCTGAAGAGACACCAGTGCTGGAATATGTAGGGTCACTGTTGTGCAGACGGGTGGGAGAGTCACCAGTGTTGGAATCGGTAGGGTGACTCCTGCACTGATTGGCTGGAGAGTTAACAGTGTTGGAATTGGTAGGGTTACTGTTGCACTGATGGACTGAGGTCACTAGTGTTGGAATCCGTGGGGTTACTGCTGCACAGATGGACTAGAGAGTCACCAGTGTTGGAATCGGTAGGGTTACTGCAACACTGGTGGGCTGGAGAGTCACCAGTGTTGGAATTGCTGGGCTTACTGTTGTGCAGATGGGCTGGAGAGTCACCAGTGTTGGAATCGGTAGGCTTACTGCTGCTCTGATACAGTGGAAGTCACCAGACTTGGAATCTGCAGGATTACTGCTGCACTGATGGGCGGGGGTCACCAGTGTTGGAATCGGTAGGGTTAGTGCTGCACTGATGAGCGGACAGTCACCAGTGTTGGAATCAGTAAGGTTACTGCTGTGCTGATGGGTTGGAGAGTCACCAGTGTTAGAATCAGTATCATTACTGTTGCACTGATGGGCTGGTGGGTCACCAGTGTTGGAATCGGTAGGGTTATTGCTGCACTGATGAGCTGGAGGGTCACCAGTGTTGGAATAGTAGGGTTACTGCTGTGCAGATGGGCTCTGGGTCTCCAGTGTTGGAATCAGTAGGGTTACTGTTGTCCAGATGGAACAGTGCTCAGCAGTGCTGGAATCGGAAGGGTTACTGCTGTGCAGATAGACTGGGAGTCACCAGTGTTGGAATCAGTAGAGTTACTGTTGCACTGATGGGCTGGAGAGTCGCCAGTGTTGGAGTTGGTAGGGTTACTGCTGCACTAATGGGCTGGAGAGTCAGCAGTGTTGCTACTGGTAGGGTTACTGCTGCACTGATTGACTGGAAAGTCACCAGTGTAAGAATCAGTAAGTGTTACTTTTGTGCAGATGGGCTGGAAACTCTTAAGTGTTGGAATTGGTAGGGGTTACTGCTGCACTGATGGGCGGTGGGTCACCAGTGTTGGATTTGATAGCATTACTGCTGCATGATGGGCTAGAAAGACAGCAGTGTTGGAACTGGTAGGGTTACTGATGCACTGATGGGCTGGAGATTCACCAGTGTTGGAATCAGTAGGGTTATTGCTGCACTGATGGGACAATTGGTTACCAGTGTTGGAATCGGTAAGGTTACTGCTACGCTGATGGGTTGGAGTGTCACCACTGTTTAAATTGGTAGGTTACTGCTGCACTGATGGACTGGGAAGTCACCAGTGTTGAAATAGGTGTAGTGTTACTGCTGCAGATGGGCCAGTGAGTCACCAGTGTTGGAATCAGTATGGTTACCACTGCACTGATGGGCCTGAGAAACACCAGTGTTGGAATTGGTAGGTTACTGCTGCACTGATATGCTGGAGAGTCACTGGTGTTGGAATCTGTAGGGTTACTGCTGCACTGATGGACTAGAGAGTCACCAGTATTGGAATCAATCGGTTACTGTTACACTGATGGGCAGTTGGGTCACCAGTGTTGGAATTGGTAGGGTATTGCTGCACTGATGAGCTGGAGGGTCACCAGTGTTGGAATAGGGGTTACAGCTGTGCAGATGGGCTCATGGGTCTCCAGTGTTGGAATCAGTAGGGTTACTGTTGTCCAGATGGAACAGTGCTCAGCAGTGCTGGAATCGGAAGGGTTACTGCTGTGCAGATAGACTGGGAGTCACCAGTGTTGGAATCAGTAGAGTTACTGTTGCACTGATGGGCTGGAGAGTCGCCAGTGTTGGAGTTGGTAGGGTTACTGCTGCACTAATGGGCTGGAGAGTCAGCAGTGTTGCTACTGGTAGGGTTACTGCTGCACTGATTGACTGGAAAGTCACCAGTGTAGGAATCAGTAAGGGTTACTTTGTGCAGATGGGCTGGAAACTCTTAAGTGTTGGAATTGGTAGGGTTACTGCTGCACTGATGGGCTGGTGGGTCACCAGTGTTGGATTTGATAGCATTACTGCTGCACTGATGGGCTAGAAAGACAACAGTGTTGGAACTGGTAGGGTTACTGCTGCACTGATGGGCTGGAGATTCA
Organism: Neoceratodus forsteri; assembly: GCA_016271365.2. Lineage (NCBI taxonomy): Eukaryota > Metazoa > Chordata > Ceratodontiformes > Ceratodontidae > Neoceratodus > Neoceratodus forsteri. Next base: position 220,753,914 of record JADMNL010000026.1, read on the forward strand.
CCAGTGTTGGAATCGGTAGGGTTACTGCTACGCTGATGGGTTGGAGTGTCACCACTGTTTAAATTGGTAGGGTTACTGCTGCACTGATGGACTGGGAAGTCACCAGTGTTGAAATAGGTAGTGTTACTGCTGTGCAGATGGGCCAGTGAGTCACCAGTGTTGGAATCAATATGGTTACCACTGCACTGATGGGCCTGAGAAACACCAATGTTGGAATTGGTAGGGGTTACTGCTGCAATTGATATGCTGGAGAGTCACTGGTGTTGGAAGCTGTAGGGTTACTGCTGCACTGATGGACTAGAGTCACCAGTACTGGAATCAATCGGGTTGCTGTTACACTGATGGGCTGGTGGGTCACCAGTGTTGAAATCAGTAGGGTTACTGTTGCACTGAAGGGCTGGTGGGTCACTAGTGATGGAATTGGCAGGGTTACTGCTGTGCAGATGGGCTGGAGAGTGACCTGTGTTGGAATCAGTAGGCTATCTGCTTTGCTAGGTTGGAGAGTCACAAGTGTTAGAATCTGCAGGATTACTGCTTCACTGATGGGCCAGTGGGTCACCAGTGTTGGAATCGGTAGGGTTACTGCTGCACTGATGTGCTGGAGAGTCACCAGTGTTGGAATCAGTAGGGTTACTGCTCCATTGATAGGCTGGAGAATCACCAGTGTTGGAATCAGTAGAATTACTGCTGCACTGATGGGCCAGTGGGTCACCAGTGCTGGAATCGGTAGGTTGACTGCTGTGGAAATGGTTTGGAGAGTCACCAATGTTGAAATCAGTAGGGTTACTGTTGCACTGATGGGCAGGAAAGTTACCAGTGTTGGAATCTGTATGGTTACTTCTGCACTGTTGGGCTGGAGTCACCAGTGTTGGAATCAGTTGGGTTACTGCTGTGCAGATGGGCAGTGAGGTCACCAGTGTTGGAATCAGTAGGGTTTCCGCTGCACTGATGGACTGGAGGTGAGCCGTGTTGCAATTGGTAAGGATACTGCTACACTCATGGGCTGTAGAGTCATCAATATTTGAACTGGTAGGGTTACTGCTGCACTGATGTGCTGGAGGGTCACTAGTGTTCAGTAGGGTTACTGCTGTGCAGATTGGCTGATGGAGCACCAGTGTTGGTATCGGTAGGGTTAATGCTGTGCAGATAGGCCAGTGGGTCACCAATGTTGTAATCAGTAGGGTTACTGCTGTGCAGATAGACTAGAGAGTCACCAGTGTTGGAATCGGTAAAATTACTGCTGCATTGATGGCTTGGAAAGTCACCAGTCTAGAATCAGTAGGCTTACTGCTGCACTGATGGGCTGGAAAGTTACCAGTGTTGGAATCTGTATGGCTACGTCTGCACTGTTGGGCTGGAGTCACCAGTGTTGGAATCAGTTGGGTTACCTCTGTGCAGATGGGCCAGTGAGTCACCAGTGTTGGAATCAGTAGAGTTTCCACTGCACTGATGGACTGGAGAGTGAGCCGTGTTGCAATTGGTAAGGATACTGCTACACTCTGGGCTGTAGAGTCATCAATATTTGAACTGGTAGGGTTACTGCTGCACTGATGTGCTGGAGGTCACTAGGGTTCAGTAGGGTCACTGCTGTGCAGATTGGCTGATGGGGCACCAGTGTTGGTATCGGTAGGGTTAATGCTGTGCAGATAGGCCAGTGGGTCACCAGTGTTGTAATCAGTAGGTTTACTGTTGTGCAGATAGTCTAGAGAGTCACCAGTGTTGGAATCAGTAAAATTACTGCTGCATTGATGGCCTGGAAAGTCACCAGTCTAGAATCAGTAGGGTTACTGCTACTCTAATTGGCTGGACAGTCAGTAGAGTTGGAATTGGTAGGGTTACTGCTGCACTGATGGACTGGTGAGTCACCAGTGTTGAGATAGGTAGGGTTACTGCTGTGCAGATGAGCCAGTGAGTCACCAGTGTTGGAATCAGTAGGGTTACCGCTGCACTGATGGGCCTGAGAAACACCAGTGTTGGAACTGGTAGGGTTACCGCTACATTGATGGGCCTTTGAGTCACCAGTGTTGGAATCGGGTGGTTACTGCTGCACTAATAGGCTGGAGAGTCACTAGTGTTGGAATCTGTAGGCTTACTGCTGCACTGATGGGCTGGGGAGTGACCAGTGTTAGAATTAATAGGGTTACTGTTGCACTAATGGGCCAGTGGGTCACCAAATGATGAAATCAGTAGAGTTACTGTTGCACTGATGGGCTGGTGGGTCACCAGTAATGGAACTGGTAGGGTTACTGTTGTGCAGATGAGCTGAAGAGTCACCAGTGTTGGAATCAGTAGGCTTGCTGCTGCTCTGATAGGCTGGAGAGTCACCAGTGTCGGAATTTGCAGGATTACTGCTGCACTGATGGGCCAGTGGGTCACCAGTGTTGGAATCGGTAGGGTTACAGCTGCACTGACTGGCCGGAGAGTCACCAGTGGTGGAATCAGCAGGGTTACTGCTCCACTGATGGGTTGGAGAATCACCAGTGTTGAAATCGGTAGGCTTACTGTTGCACTGATGGGCTGGTGGGTCACCAGTGTTGGAATCTGTAGGGTTACTGCTGCACTGTTGGGATGGGGTCACCTGTGTTGGAATCACTAGGATTACTGCTGTAGTAATAGGCTGGAGAGTCACTGGTGTTGGAATCAGTAGGGTTACTGATGGGCCAGCAGGTCACAAGTGATGGAATCGGTTGGGTTTCTGCTGTGCAGATGGGCCAGTGAGTCACTAGTGTTGGAATCTGTAGGGTTTCTGCTGCACTGATGGGCTGGAGAGTCAGCAGTGTTGGAATTGGTAGAGTTACTGCTGCACTGATGGACTGGATAGTCACCAGTGTTGGAATCGGTAGGGTTACTGATGGGTCAGCGAGTCACCAGTGTTGGAATCGGTAGGGTAACTGCTGCACTGATTGGCTCGAGAGTCAGCAGTGTTGGAATTGGTAGGGTTAATGCTGCAGTGATGGACTGGAGAGTCACCAGTGTTGGAATCGGTAGGGTTACTGCTGCACTAATGGGCTGGAGAGTCACCAGTGATGGAATTGGTAGCATTGTGCAGATGGGCTGCAGTGTCAGCCATGTTAGAATTGGTAGGGTTACTGCTGTACTAAGGGGCTGGAGAGTCATCAGTATTGGAATCAGTAGGGTTACTGATGGGCCAGGGGGTCACCAGTGTTGAAATCGGTAGGGTTACTGCTGCACTGACGGGCCAGAGAGTCAGCAGTGTTGGAATCGGTAGGCTTACTGCTGCACTGATGAGCTGGAGAGTCACCAGTGTTGGAATCGGTAGGGTTACTCCTGCACTGATGGGCCAGTGAGTCACCAATGTTAGAATTGGTAGGGTTACTGCTCTGCAGATGGACTGGAGAGTCACCAGTGTTGGAATCGGTAGGTTTACTGCTGTGCAGGTGTACTGTAGAGCCATCAGTGCTGGAATTGGTAGGATTACTGCTGCCCTGATGGTCTGGAGAGTCACGAGTGTTGGAATTTGTAGGGTTCCATCTACACTGATGGGCTGGAGAGCCAACAGTGTTGGAATTGGTAGAGTTATTGTTGTGCAGATGGTCTGGAGAATCACCAGTGTTGGAATCAGTAGGATTACTGCTGCTCTGATGGGATGGTTGATCAGCAGTGTTGGAATTGGTAGGGTTACTGCTGCACTGATGGGCTGGAGAGCCACCACTGTTGAGATAGTCAGGGTTACTGTGGTGCAGATCGGCCAGTGGGTCACCAGTGTTGGAATCAGTAGGATTACTGCTGTGTAGCTAGGCAAGTGGGTCAGCAGTGATGGAATTGGTAGGGTTACTGCTGCACTGATTGGCTGGAGAATCAGCAATGTTGGAATTGGTAGGGTTACTGCTGCACTGATGGACTGGATAGTGACCAGTGTTGGAATCAGAAGGGTTACTGCTGTGCAGATGGACTGAAGCATCACCAGTGTTGGAATCTGTAGGGTTACTGTTGCACTGTTGGGCTGGAGTCACCAGTGTTGGAATCACTAGGATTACTGCTGTAGTAATGGGCTGGAGAGTGACCAGTGTTGGAATCAGTGGGGTACTGATGGGCCAGTGAGTCACCAGTGATGGAATCAGTTGGTTTACTGCTGTGCAGGTGGTCCAATGAGTCACCAGTGTTGGAATCGGTAGTGTTTCCACTGCACTGATGGGCTGGAGAGACAGCAGTGTTGGAATTGGTAGGGTTACTGCTGCACTGATGGACTGGATAGTCACCAGTGTTGGAATCATTAGGGATACTGATGGGCCAGCGGGTCACCAGTGTTGGAATCTGTAGGGTTACTGTTGCACTGATGGGCAAGAGAGTCAGCAGTGTTGGAATCGGTAGCCTTACTGCTGCACTGATGGGCCAGTGAGAAACCAGTGTTGTTTTTGATAGGGTTACTGCTCTGCAGATGGGCTGCAGAGTCACCAGTGTTGGAATAGGAAAGATTTCTGTTGTGCAGATGGGCTGGAGAGTCACCAGTGCTGGAATTGGTAGGGTTACTGCTGTTCTGATAGGCTGGAGAGTCACCAGTGTTGGAATCTGCAGGATTACTGCTGCACTGGTGGGCCAGTGGGTCAGCAGTGTTGGAATCGGTAGGGTTACTGCTGCACTCATGGGTTGGAGAGTCACCAGTGTTGGAATCGGAAGGGTTACTGCTGCACTGTTGGGCTGGAGTCACCAGTGTTGGAATCTCTAGGATTACTGATGTAACAATGGGCTGTAGAGTCACCGGTGTTGGAATCAGCAGGGTTACTGCTGCACTGATGGACTGGAGAGTCATCAATGTTGGAATCAGTAGGGTTACTGCTACACTGATGGGCTTCAGAGTAACCAGTGTTGGAATCGTTAGGGTTACTGCTGTACTAGTGGGCTAGAGAGTAGGGTTACTGCTTTGCAGATGGCTGATGGGTCACCAGTGTTGGAATCAGTAGGGTTACTGCTGCATTGATGGGCTGGATGGTCACCAATGTTGGGATTGGTAGGGTTACTGCTGTGCATATGGGCCAGTGGTCACCAGTGTTGGAATCAGAAGGGTTGCTTCTGTGCAGATAGACTGGAGAGTCACCAGCGTTAGAATCAGTAGGGTTACTGCTGCACTGATGGGCTGGAGAGTCACCAGTGTTGGAATCTGTAGGGTTACTGCTGCACTGATCGGCTGGAGAGTCAGTAGTGTTGGAACTGGTAGGGTAACTGCTGTACTGATATGCAGGAAAATCACCAGTGTTGGAATCAGTAGGGTTACTGCTGCACTGATGGATTCAAGAGGCACTGGTGTTGGAATCAGTAGGGTTACTGCTGCACTGATGGGCTGGAGAGTTACCAGTGTTGGAATCGAGGGTTACTATTGTGCAGATGGACTGGAGAGTCACCAGTGTTGGAATCAGTAGGGATACTGCTGCACTGATGGGACAGAGAGTTACCAGTTATGGAAATGGGTAGGGTTACTGTTGTGTAGATGGGCTGGAGGGTCACCAGTGTTAGACTTGGTAGGGTTACTCTGGCACTAATTGGCTGGAGAGTTAGCAGTGTTGGAACTGGTAGGGTTACTGCTGTACTGATGGACTGGAGAGTCACCAGTGTTGGAATCGGAAGGGTTACTTTTGCACAGATGGGCTGGAGAGTCACCAGTGTTGGAATCAGTAGGGATACTGCTGCACTGATGGGACAGAGAGTTACCAGTTATGGAAATGGGTAGGGTTACTGTTGTGTAGATGGGCTGGAGGGTCGCCAGTGTTAGACTTGGTAGGGTTACTCTGGCACTAATTGGCTGGAGATTTAGCAGTGTTGGAACTGGTAGGGTTACTGCTGTACTGATGGACTCAGGAGTCACTAGTGTTGGAACCCGTAGGATTCCTGCTGCACTGATGGGCTGGAGAGTCACCAGTGTTGGAATCGGAAGGGTTACTTTTGCACAGATGGGCTGGAGAGTCACCAGTGTTGGAATCGGTAGGGTTACTGCTGCATTGATGGTCTGGTGGGTCACCAGTGCTGGAATCAGTAGGGTTACTGTTATGCTGATGGGCTAGAGAGTCACCACTGCTCGAATTGGTAGGGTCGATGGGTCACCAGTGTTGGAATTGGTAGGGTAACTGCTCTGCAGATGGGCCAGTGGGTCACCAGTGTTGACATCAGTAGGTTTACTGCTGCACTGATGGGCCAGAGAGTCACCAATATTCGAATTGGTAGGGTTACTGCTGCACTGATGGACTGGAGAATCACCAGTGTTGGAATTGGTAGGGTAACTGCTGCACTGATAGGCTGGAGAGTCACCATTGTTGGAATCGGTAGGGGTTACTGCTGGACTGATGGACTGGAGAGTCACCAGTGTTGGTATCGGTAGGGTTACTGCTGCACTGATGGGCTGGAGAGTCGCCAGTGTTGGTATCGGAAGGGTTACTGCTGTGCAGATGGGCTGGAGAGTCACCATTGTTGGAATTGGTAGGGGTTACTGCTGGACTGATGGCCTGGAGAGTCACTAGTGTTGGAATTGGTAGGGTTACTGCTGCACTCAAGGGCCAGTGGGTCACCAGTGTTGGAATCGGTAGGGTTACTGCTGCACTGATGGGTTGGTGGGTTATCAGCATTGTTGCTCACCATTGTTGTGATCGGTAGTGCTACTACTGCACTGATGGACCAGCAGGTTACCAGCATCATTATCAGTAGTGCTGCTGCTGAGATGATGGGCCAGCGTGTCACTGGCATTGGGGTCAGTAGGGTTGCTGCTGTGCAGAAGGGCTGATGGGTCAACATCATCAAAATCAGTTGGGCAACTGTTCAGTTGATGAGCTGGCCCAAGAAACACTCTTTTTAAAACGTAAAATTTTTGATTTAATCATTAGAGCAAGAAAGGTTATCAACTTCAGTTCTAGAATTGGTAACCTTCTGATCTTTGGCGGCTACCAAAAGTGGTTTATTTTACTATAAATTGGCCTGTCATCTGATTAAGGATGCCGTAATGTCATCCAATACAATTATAATTCCTCTACTTTTCTCAATGCACCCAAAATAATCCAGTCATATAAGGGAGTCTCCTGTAGCCAACTGATAGGAATCAACTTTAGACATGACACGGATAGATCCCAGAAGATAGCACAGATCTCTCTCTGCCTTCACCCTCCTGGCAATACACTTAGGACCTTTGCTGTGAAAGTATAGGGTTTGTAGCAGCTAAGATACACTGGAACTTGGTGCAGTAAGTACACCCTTCTAGTACCCTTGGAGTTGAGGACAAGCCCATAAAAAGGTTCATGTGATTTAATCTTTCCCTACAGTTCTTTCAGGAGTGATTCTGCTTCTCAGTGCATGCTGCTAAGTGACCACTGGTATGCTACAGAAGGCATCAGAGTCTTCCACTTGGATCCTGTCCAGAAGCAGGAAGACGAAGATGCCTAGTTGTCTTTTCTTAATATCTGTTTAATGCTCATAATATATAACAATGAAAATAGCATTCGTTGTTTACCCACCAAAGTAATCCATCCAAACTGTCCAAGATGGATTAAAGAAATACTTAGTTACCCCTTAGATTCTTGTTCTTCTAGGCATATGTCTTAATTTCAAGCCCATAGTTACAACCCTTCCTTTGGTTCTGCTGTTTTTGGTGGGGTACTGTGACTCTTGTAACATTTGTGAACTCCTCTCCTGCCCTTCTGGAATGATTGGGTCCAGTTTATGCGCAGTTAGCCAATGACAGGATTATTTATATTATCTTTAATCAATGCTTATTAGGTTACTGTTTCTGAATTCTCAGTCTACACAAAAACTCTGAGGGCGGGATATTCAGAAGGGTTGCACATGGCGAAACACAATTGTGCCATGTGCAACCCACTGATGCGCCCTGGCGCGATATTCAAAGGGGGATTGAGCCTGGCACAAATCCAGAGCGCATCAGTAATGGCGGCACAGGTGGGAGCGTGTCTATGCACACCCGCACATCCCGATATTCAGCCTGGGATGTGCGCTGGTTCATGCATGCGCAACCCTACTCATGCTGCACACAGGTGAGCCAAAAAAGAGCAAATAGCTGGCCACCCACAGGTGAGCTGTCAGACAGGGCCAGCCGAGCTCTAGCTGCACCTTTGTGGTGATACCCCCAAGCCCGGTCAGCGGGCATCGTAGAAAAATAATAGTCCCATATCCCTGGTGGTCCAGTGGACTGCTCGCAGCCCGATTGCAGGCATATGTAGAAAATATTAACAGTCCTATATCCCTGGTGGTCCAGTGGACCGCTCACAGCCTGATCACGGGCATAGGTATATTTAAAATCAGTTAACTCTATCCCTGGTGGTCCAGTGAATCACTCTCAGCTCCGATTGTGCACGCTAGTAATATCTCATGACGAACCAATCCAACCTGGTGTCGACTGGTCCCCATCCCACCCGGCCACTGAGCCTCACCCCACCCTGCCCCTGGTCATCGGTGGCAACAGCTCCCACCCGCTGGCCAGGGGAGCGGGCGGGGCCCAGTGGGTGGGTGAGGAAGGGGGTACCGCTGGACTACCAGGGTTGGATTGGTTCGTCATGAGATATTACTGACACCCATGATCAGGCTGCAAGCGGTCCACTGGACCACCAGGGATATAGGACTATTATTTTTTCTACATATGGCCACGATCGGGCTGCATGCGGTCCACTGGACCACCAGGGATAGAGTTAACTGTTTTAAATATACTGTACTTATGCCCGCAATCAGGCTGCAAGCGGTCTACTGGACCACCAGGACTATTGACGGTTTTACATATACACATGCCTGGGATCGGTCATTGGGGCACTTTGCCATGATGTAGGCCGATCCCGTCGGCCGCAGCCTGGCAGGGCGCCAGGCACTAGTCGCCGGGGATCAGTGCACCTGCATGCAAATGGGGCCATAATGACATGCAAATGGCCCCATTTGCACCTTGCATACATTATGGCCCCATTTGCATGTGCATTTTTGAATATCGCGGTGGTTGCGCCTATCGCAATGGCACTTGAGCTGCGCATCCCGCTCCACTCTGGCCACTTGTGCTGGCACAGTGCCACTGCACCATGCGCACTGCGGATGGCCAAGGAGCTATATTCAGCGATGCTGTGCCATGGCGCGCTCCGCTGAATATCATCCTAGTCAACGCCCTGCGCATCCTGCTGCGCTGCACCCAGGCTTGTGTCACAGCCGTGCAGTCGGAATATCCCGCCCTAATGTCAATAGATTTATTCCACTCTATAAAATAATATGTTAAATTATAGATTATGCAGTATTTTATGTAATTTCATCTGCTCAGTTTCTTTATCTTAATGGGCTGGCAGCATAGCCTAGTGGTTAGCAAGCTGTGAATGAGCTTGGTGCATTCAGCAGATCTGGGTTTGAATCCCACAACCTCCACCTGCATACTGTTTGATTCTGAGCAAGTCACTTAGCCACCCCAGTGCTCAAGGGTTTCTCTGACAACAGGCACTTGTGTCTAGTGGGCCTTACCCAGTTACCACAAAGAATAAAAAAATTAATGGGATATACCAAGGTTAGATAAAATATTCTAGTTAACCCTTCATTGCAGTATATAGTTATGCAGTTGAAGATATATGAACATGAATTATTACTCTCTATTATACATGTTTATATATTTGTTGATACATTATACTGCACTTTGAATGTAAAAAGAAATAATAAAGTAAAAAAGGAATGCTTGGATTTTTGTTGATAATGACTAATTAAACCTTTCTGAAATTCAGTGATGTAACTAAGTCTTTCTTTCTCCCCCTTTCCCTCATGTCCTCTTTCTTCTATATCTCTCTTATGCTCTCTTCTCTCTCTCTCTCTCTCTCTCTCTCCCCCTCACTCTTTCTCTCTTGTCTGTTTGTTGTAGGATGCTTGTCAGTGCACCAAAGATGAAAGGCATTCCTGGAGAAACGACTGGGTATCTACAGTTATGATTATAACAGTCAGAACTGTACACTCATCAACACTGACAGTAAGTGACTTCAATTGTGCATGCAATCCAACACAACACAACACAATACAAAACATTGTAGTATGATATGGTGCTGTACAGGACAGTAAGTATAGTAAAGTACAACACATTATAGTATGGTATGATACGAACTCCTCCAGACGATGACATCTCTGGGCCTGACACAGGTAATCACCTCTGCGACCCATCAACATGGCCACAGCTTGGACTTGGTATTCTTAATGGGGCTTGATGGTACTGACATCAAGACTGATTGGGTCATCTGGTCTGATCACTGTATGGTGGAGTTCATGTTTGACACCCCTACCCCCTCAAGAGTCCCCCGATGAGATGATCCGCTACCATTTGTTAAGGGACTGTGCCCAGAGGGACTTTCAGCAGTAGTAGATTTTTCTGACATGAGTGCTGCCTGTGCAAATGGCATGAGTGATGTAGTGGCAGCCTATAATGGGGCTGTTACCAAGGCACTCAACACCATTGCACCAGTCCGAATATGCCCTAGGTCTTCTTGCTTGAGACCCCCTTGGCTTGATGGGGCTCTCAAGGAGATGAAGACCAAGGGTTAGAAGTTGGAGCATTGCTGGTGGAGGACCTAGTCCATGGAGGATAGACTGCTCTGAGGAGCCACTATAGTGACTATCAGGGCAATAAACCATAAGAAGGTAGAATTTCTGTCCAGGAGATTGCTGCTGGGAAGAATAGACTGCTCAGCTTATTTTGGACTGTAGACAGGGTGCTACATCAAACCTGTCTGCAGCCGAAAAGAGCATTTTTGATAATTTTGTGAGAAGAGTTTGCTCTGTTCTTCTCGACAGGGTGTCTCCATTTGGGCACAGATCTCCACAGTGGGATAAATTGTGTCCCGCAGTGGTCAGTCTGATCCAAACAGAGGCATTCTGATTGTCTGGGGAGTATTGGCTGGTTGAAGTGGCTGAGGTCGTTGAGGTGATTTTGAAGCTGCGACCACATATTGTGAACTGGACCCTGGCCCAACCCATCTCCTAGTGGAGGCCAAGGCCATTGGTCCAGTGTCTCTGGGATAGTCCCGTGTTCACTCTCAGAGGGGTGCTTCCTGGCATCTTGAAGGAGGTGCTGGTTAAGCCCTTTCTGAAGAAACCGTTGCTTGATCTGGATGTCCGTGCAATTATAGACCTATCTCCAACCTCCCATTTGTGTTGAAGGTTGTTGAGAAAGTAGTGACTCTGCAGCTCAAGGCACACATCATGACTTGTGACATCTATGAGACATTCCAGTATGATTTCAGAGCTAGGCATAGCACTGTAATGGCATTAGTTTGGGTGCAGAATGACCTCCTCAGGGCGAGGGATAGAGAAGAACGATCAGTTCTCATTCTCCTCAATCTCTCCTCAGCATTTGACATTGTGGACCACACTGTGCTATTGCATCACCTTAGAGTGTACTGTGGACTCACCGGAACTGTCTTCAAGTGGTTTGAGTCTTATCTCACCGACAGGAGGCAAAGAGTGGTGATGGGAAATTTTTCCTCCTCCTTGAAGCCCCTGTCATGTGGAGTGCCTCAAGGCTCAATCCTTTGCCAATGCTGTTCACGGTGTACATGCTGCCCATGGTGAGCTCATTAGACAATACAGTCTAGGAGTTTACTGTTATGCAGATGACACTCAGCTGTAGTTGTCATTTGCCCTGGAACTGGAAATACAGTTGAAGTGCTTAATAAATGCCTGGTCGAGGTACAGGACTGGATGTCCTCTAACTGGCTGAAGCTAAACCTTGGCAAGACGGAATGCCAGTGATAGACCTGGTCAATGGCATGATGGGGAGTCTTCCTGAGTGATAACAGGTTTGATCCTGGGATCCACTCCATTGATGGCTTCCACAGGGTGAAAAATGTTGGCATTATCCATCAAGACAGACTGACCATGTTGGCCCAGGTTTCATCTGTTGTCAAATGTGGATTCTATCACTTAACTAATATCACCCAAATTAGACTCCTGATTTCACTCAAAGAATTTCCATCACTGGTATGTGCCTTTGTGATTTACAGGCTGGATTATTGTAATGCTTTGTACTTCAAAGTCAGTGGAGATGCCCTCCGCCAACTGCTGTTAGTGCAGAACATGGCGGCCAGGTTACTGGTCAGTCTACCAAAGTCCTGCTATGTGATCTCGGTCCTGTGGGAACTGTATTGGCTGCCTGTCAGGTGAAGGGTCATCTTCAAGGTGGGCTTGCTCACCTATAAGGCCCTATACGGTCTGGGCCCTGGTTACCAGTCTGATCTCATTCTAGCGTCCCGGTTTGCTCCCTCCGCTCCTCCACCGAGGGCCTCCTGGTGATTCCAAGGGCTAGGCTGAAAACCTCGGGGAATCATTCCTTCGAGGTGGCTGGCCCAGCCCTCTGGAGTTCGATGCTAAGACCTTTAAGGGAGGCCCCAATGGTAAAGGCATTTAAAGGGGGCCTGAAGACCCGTCTTTTTACGATAACTGATGTTTTATATCTGGTTTTAGTAATTATGAACACTGCTTAGTATTGTCCAATCCTGCTTTAACTTTAGAGGCACACAGAGCCTCTGGGATTGGTTGCTAAAATACAAATAAAATATTACTTACTTACAGTATGATATAATAGTGTCGTATAGCACGACAGAACAGTAAAATATAATTGTCCAGTGACCTGTCTCAGCCCCAATCACGGGCATTATGAAGGCAGCGACCTCGGTGGCAGTGGCCCATCCAGCTCAATCTCGGCACTATGTATGAACCCATACTCATGGTGGCCTAAGCGGTACCCACCTCCCTCACCTGCCCATTTCAGTTCCACCGCCCGCCTGTCAGCGGCGGGCAGCATCTCCCACCATAAGCTGCCCAGCCGCCCGACTGACAGCGTACAGAAGGCTGGCACCCATTGGTTCACAGTGTGGGCAATGGCATGAGACCATACTGTACCACAGAGTCCCAAGTTGCAATGAACAGACTGTGTAGTACAGTATGAGCCTGGATGTCCATTGGCCCACGCCAGGACCAATGGGTGTACAGCCATTTTGTACGCTGTCAGTCGGTGGGCAGCAGGGTGGCTTGCGGGTAGGGAGATGCTGCCCACCACTGACTTGGGGGGGGAGCAGGGTGGTGGGACTGAGAGGGATGGTGGGGGGGGGGTACCACTAGACCACCATGGTATGGGTTCGTACATAGTGCCTGAGATCGGGCTGGATGGGCAACTGGGCCACCAAGGATGTACTTCATTCATAACACCCGTGACCGGGTTGGGGACAGCTCCACTGGACCACCAGGGATATGTAGTACAATTAATGCCCACGATTCGGCATGGGGACAGGTCCACTGGACCACCAGGGATGTTGACATGTCAGTTATGTACCCACGCCCGCGATCGGGCATGGGGTTGCTATTGTGATGGATGGTGCCTCCAGAGCTCGGTTGTCCATCCACAGCTGGCAGCTGCCATGTTGCACCCTGCAATATGGCAGCTCACCTGTGGGTGGCCAGCTGTTGCTCCATTCTATTTTGGCTCACCTGTGTGAAGCGTAAGTAGGGGTTGCGCCTGCATGGGCTCAGCATATCCCGGGCTGAATATCGGGATGTGCAGAGTATGCTTGGGCACACCCTCCCACCTGTGCTGCATAGATTACTGATGCACCCTGGTGCATCGGGATTTATGCCGCACACTTTCTCCTTTTGAATATCGTGCCGGGGTGCATCAGTGGGTTGCGCATGGTGCAACAGTGTTGCGCTATGCGTAACCCCTTTGATATCCCACCCCCAATGATTAAACATGCTGAACAACCTCAAGCTGTTCCCAATGTTTCAGTTGTACACTGCCATTTGACTGTGCCATGCATACTTGCTTCTGTAAAGCTGCTACTGTGTTAGAATGAGATGTTCTTGTACCACAGTGACTACATAACTACAGTGGTACAATAGGGTTTTTCAGTGTATGGATTTCCATACACAACAACCCCTGAACATATATGGTACCACATGACAATGCAACAGTACTATACAGTAAAATACTGTTCAATGCAATACAGTACAGTACTGCACAATACAAATACAGTACAGTACAGTACAGCAAGGTACAGTAAAAGACATTGCAGTACAGTACAGTGCAAGCAGTGCAATTCAATACAATAAAATATAATAGAATACAATACAATCAATGCAATACAATACAGTACAGTACAGTAAGGTACAATGCAATGCAATACTATACAATACAACACAGTGCAATGCCGTACAGTAAAATTTAATACAGTGCAGTACAGTACAGAACACTACAATACAGTATGGTACAGTACAGCACAGTACAGTACCATATAGCGCAGTACAATACTAGTGCAATGCAACACAATACAGTACATACAATACAATGCAGTACAATAAATACAATAGAATACACTGCAGTGCAGTACAATACAACAGGATATAGTGTGGTACCATATGGTACAGTACAATACAGTGCTGTACAGTACAGTCCAGTACATCACAGTTCAGTACAGTGCAGTGCGGTATAATACGATACAATACAATACAATACAATACAATCTTATGTTGCATCTTTATTCTTTCGTACAGAATGTATCACAAAATATTTCATGAGTTTAATGAAAGAAAAATACAACTGGCAGAGCCCTAGGTTGTACAAAACCAGAGAGCAAATGAAACAGTGCGATCATAGGTTAGAAGCTGAAGGCAAGGAGGAAGAGAGATGCTTTCAGATGAGATCTGAAAAGGGGATTACAGTCAGTGAGCATGGAGAAGAGAGAGATGAATGCTCTTCTAAATCAGAAGCAGTAGTGAATAAGTCTCAGCCAAAAACTTTGTATTTGATTGCTGAAAGCACTGTAACAGACAGGAGATGAGGGCAGCAGAGGAGGTGAGAAGAGATGCTAGCAGGAGAGTAATGGAAGGCAAGGCCTGAGGGCTAGGCAGGAACAGAACCAAGGAGGATGTTTTAAATACAAGGAGACTGATTTTGATATGGCTCCTAAAAGGGACTGGAAGGCAGTCGAGGTCACAGAGACTCGGACTAGGAAAGATACGATCCCATTGCCTGGTGCGTACGATGAGGCAGGCAGCAGCATTTTGAAAATGTGAAAGCTGACATAATTTAGACTAAAGAAAAGGGAGCTGTAGGAGCAAAGACAAGAGGACCCGAAAGTGTTAGTAAATATCTCAGCAGGAGGAGGTGCTGAGACAAGGAGGAACACAGAAGATATTATGGAGGTGATAGCCAGCAGACTTACATGTACTGGATACATGAGATCAAAGGAATGGTTCAGCGTCGAAGAGAATGCCAAGGTTCTATAAAGAGGAGGGGAAGAAGAGGTTAGTTTTCAGAAGGGAAAGAAATAAGACAGGTTGTCATATATAGAGGTTAGATGATAATGTTTTCCCAAAGGGAAACAGTGACATTCATCTGTCATAATATCAATGATCTGATAACTGAATTTGATAATACTGCTGTTCTAGCATCAGATCACTGGTAATATGAGATGGCACGTAAAGAAATTTTCTACCACAGAGGATTTCTCCTGGCTCACCTTTCCACTTCCTCTTGAGTCCCTTTCTTAAAGTTTATTATTTAAATACGCATTCCTTCACCGTCCAGTCACCCAGCAGAGTATATTCTCACCTTTGCCTTGTACCCACCCACACCTTTCAGTCACTGCTGCTGAAGCATGAGGGCTACTGGGGCAGCATGTGTCAGAGGTTGAAAATATGCCATTCGCATCAACCGGAGTCACAAATTATAATATCAAGCTATGGGTGTTCAAACACACTGATAATATTGTGGAAAATCAGGGGCAGCCATATTTAATGGAACACTATTACAAACCTAAATAAATGCTAATGCAGTCTCAAAATGTGAAAATGGAGGATCTGACAACATACTTAAAAGGACAATATTAAATGGAACAAAAGGCCTAAAATATTCACCATAACATGATGCGCTGTTTAGTATAAAAGTAATTTGTAAGCTCATCCTCACTATTAAGGAGTCCCAGAACCCTTTACTGAACTCATACACTTGATGCATATCATTCTAGCAATGCTTCAGCCACACTAGAGATACACACCAGCAATGCTATAGTAACACCTGGCTGCTCTCATTGCCTAGCTGTTAAACTGCTCACTTTCTGTTTGAGGTCCACAGGTTCATCTCCTGAGTTTGTGATTCTAACCATTTGCTGCTGCAATAGGAGAGGCAGTCCCAAGAACACACAACCCTCTCTGGAGCAGATCTCTTGCTCTACTCATTAAATATTTGCCCTCCTGGTGGCCGGGGGATGGAGGCCGGGGGAGTGGGGATGGGAGCTGTTCTGTAAGTAACCTCCACAGTACCATTAGCACCTCTCTGGCAGTGACTGTAGAGAGGAACACACTGCTGAGGGGGCATGGTGATTAGGCATGTCACAATATGTTGATACATTACAATGAGTTCCACTGATTCTAATTTATCATTGTGAAAAAACAATATCCCATTTATCAGGCAGCATGATATTGCATATTATGAACTGGGGATCATAATACTGAGTTGATTGGTTGAGAGTTTTTAAGCCATGATGATATTGGGCACATCATCACGGCTTAAAAACTCCAGCCACCAGCCTTCTACACTCAGTGCAATGTTTCCCATCTCCCGCAGTTTGCAGTCAGCCACTATTTAAAACAAAAAACAAAACCTTGACAACTGTTCCCCCTCCCCCTTACATTTTACCCACAGTACCTGCTCTCTACAAGAGAAAGAAAACTCTCACTCTCCTTGAGAGCACCATGTACTGCAGTACAGAAACATCAGCTTATCAGGCACTGCCACTAATCCTGTCTCCTGCTGACTGAAAGAAACCGCTGCCGAATACCACGCTAACAGCATCTCAAACCACCCACCTCTCGCAGACTACGCCAATGACAGGACCCACTCGCTTGTAGCAAATGCCAGCTCCTCCAGTTTATTCAGTGAACAGCTGCTCTCTCTCACTTACCCCACAGCTCAACCACTACTTCTACTTTTAGTTGCATATAGTGACACTCAGTTTGTAAGGAGGGGTGCTCGAGGACAGTGCTCCACTGTTTAACCAGCATATTTTACATATTGCAGACCACCAGCTCTTGCAAGACTTACCAGATTACTCCTTCCTTCTTTCCATAGCCCTGAAATCCAAAATAAACTCAGCGATGGGGGGCGGGGGAGTAACTGTATGCAACACTTACACAGCAATGGCTGTTACCAAACAGCAGCACACCTTGCTGATGGGGAGCAACAAATGGCAACAGCACCACCTACTGCCCAAAACATGACATACACAAACTTTTTCTTAAATGTCTACCTACACTCATATAAAACAGTATTAAAATATTTTAAAACTTTATTTGTTTACATTAAATGCATAAAATATCAATTGATCCAGTTCATAATATCATCAGCACTCCAGGGTATGGTATATCATGGGATATCGTCACTTCTCGGATGGTTGGATGCACTCGGCCTGCGGCCTCGTGCCCTACCACCCAAGGCGTGATGATATCCCATGATATACCACACCCTGTCGTGCCTTATTGCTTAATTATACAATGGCAAAAAAAAAATCTTGAAACCTGACTGGTCAGTGAGTGCCTGGAACAGTGATGTTATTACACGATAACATCACTGTGTAAAGTCCAGACACACACGACCGTATGACAGTCAGAAATCATGCATCCCTCTGCTAGTGACTACCGCTCTGAGCCACCGCGTAAAAACACTTCACCCGCCCCCAACGATGTCACCACCCTCAATTCCTCTGTTTTCCCAAATCACTGTTGTCCTTGTAAAATAACATTTTATTTTTCTTGGGAATCACTCAGCTTGCAGTTGTTCACACAGACAGTGTGTGGTAGTCCATTCCCAGAACAGATTGCGGTCACCCTCAGAAACAACCTGTCACTTCCATTCAGTCTCTCAATCTTTTTACAAATTTAAAAAAAAAAAAAAAGTTGCATGTATCATCTGTACAGCCAGTGAAAGAGCAGAACTTGAAAAGGACACTACATACCTGTTCCTTTCAGTTATCACTCCTGCTCAGTCATGCTTCCACAAGTAACAAAAACATGTCACCGACTACTCAGCACAGGGAAAAAAAGAAAAAAAAAGGAAACAATAGAAATGGAGAAACATTTTCTCCAAAACCAAAATACCAGACCAAGTGACTTGAGGGGGGGAGCTCACACAATGATAAAACTAAACAAGATCAGACTTCCACCAACAGAGCAACCATGCAGCATGCAGTGGCAGCACCACCTTCTGCCCAGGCAGAAACAGAAACTGTGGACTTTTCTTTTAACATACACCTCCACCTGGCAAAATAAAGCAAAAAAAGTATTTTAAAGTGTTTTTTTCTTACATCCTTTTTTAACATAAATGAGCCATTGTATAATAGCAATAAGGCACTCCAGGGATGTCTGTTATTGTGTAATAATGTCACAGCTCAGCTGTTGAATGCACTCGGCCTGCGGGCTCACACTTTAACCATCCAAGGTGTGACGTTATTACACATTATAAAATGGGTAAAGAAAATGGCCTTATTTCATTGGCTGGAAGGACCTTTGAGCCGTGTCCTTATCAGCCGATATCTATGCCAACTGGTACTTTTCTTCCCTGGCCGACCTCACAACATGGAAAAATCAATAGCCTACCAGAGTTTCTAACTGTTCTCGCAAGCGGGCACACATTGAGCAGTACCAGCAAGAAATGCAGTACTACTATCAAGGAACAAATACCCTGTTTTTCTCTGTGCAAGCACAAAATGTAAAGAAAATAAAGTAAATTCATCCAGACTGTTCTCTTTTCTTCATAAATACCTGAGTAATACAACAGCTAAAACAGTAACTGCTAAAACCGTATCCGCTCAGCACAGATGGATTTTATATTTAAAACATGCTGCTTCCTGTCTCGTTCCCCCACACACTACAGTCTTCCATCTATATTTTTGGCAACCCAAGGGATCTATACTCCTAGATACACTCGGCCATTGAAGCGAGACAACTCCACGCAGACTAAAAGAAATACTTTAAAAAATGTAAACCAGGAAACGGCTACTTTAAAAACAAACCAGGAAACGGATCTATACGGTGGTCGTTAGGGGACACGCTCATTCCAAATCTACCAACTTGCTAACAGCAATATGAAACCAAAGCTCAAATGAAATAAATTTAAAAAAATAATGTGTTTGTGTGTGTTCAGGAAAGGACACACTTGGGAGAAGAAACACATCAAAACTAAGTCCGCTACTCACTCTTAACCAAAGCAGCCGCTGACAGTGCAAGATTAACAAAATCTGTAAAGCGGGACTATGGTTGGAGAGTAACACTATCTGAACAGGGGGAGGACAATCACAGATTAGCAGCTTGTACAGACTAGCAGAACGACAATCTAACCACTGTCTCTGTCTGTGTATCTAGGTGAAGGGGGGGGGGCATGCACTGCACATCATACACTACAGAAACTAAACTAAATAGAGGGACTATTTTACCACTTCAGGTATTTAAACCTCAATCTGTTAAAATCTTTTCCCCTAGCTGGCCCGGTGGCACAGAGGGTGGAAGCGCTAGCACCTTACCTCGACCCATGCCCAGATTCAGGAATGGACTCGGGATGCCAGTGGTCGGCAGAGGAGGAGAGGATCAAGTGACCAGAGGATTGCTCTCCTCTCCTCTCCTGGGGTGGGGGAAATGGGATGTGTCGCTCGGCAGTGGCCCCCAGTGGAGACTGGGGGCACTGTACAAGCAGCACAATGACAAGGGTGCTCAGGAAACCGGAAGAAGGCTCTGGTGTTTGCCTGATGATGGCTCCCCACTCCACGACACTGCTGGAACCTCCAGAAAGTCTTCTCCACCTCAGCAGCACCCCCCGGGTCCTAATAGTTAGTGCGCCCAATCTGCCCCCGGTGCCTTCCCCCACGGAAGAGAGGGACCCACCCGGCAAAAGGATACGCTGCAATACCCCGTGGGGTCAGCTGCAATATGAGGATGGAGGGTCTCG
Organism: Neoceratodus forsteri; assembly: GCA_016271365.2. Lineage (NCBI taxonomy): Eukaryota > Metazoa > Chordata > Ceratodontiformes > Ceratodontidae > Neoceratodus > Neoceratodus forsteri. The sequence continues at coordinate 220,773,859 of JADMNL010000026.1, forward strand.
AGAAGAGGATGGCCAGTGAGTCAGGGGGAGCATTGGGAGCCTGAAGGAGTGGGGGACACCAGAGCAGGGAGGAGGGAAAATACATCAAGGAAAAAATATTTTCCTCTATTTTTATATTTTTCCCCAAAATAATTACTATTAAACCCATTTTATGCATGCAGTAATGAGACTGAGTAGTGTGAGTTAATGATAAGAGCACTCTAGTGGCATGAGGCACCTCGGTTTAAGCACCTCATGCCTTAGTACACCCCTGGGAGTGCTCTTATCAGGCGATAACCAACACCCTCATCATGTGTTATTGCTTGCATAACACACAATTCTGTCACAGTTTAATGCTTAAATAAACCATCTTCTAGGTATAATAGGTACTTTCCAAGCCAACAGAGCTGAGGTCCATATATAGGCTTGCCCTTTACACTTAAGCAATAAGGTATGACAGGGAGTGTGTAATTGTATAATAACGCTTTGGTGGTTGAAGCACGAGGCTACAGGCTAAGTATGCTCAACACTTGAGAAGTAACTTATTACACAATAACACATATCCCTGAGTGCCTTATTGCTATTATACAGTGGTTCATTTATTAACAAAGAAAAATAGATAAAAAAATGTTTTAAATAGTTTTTTCCCCTTAATTTTCTGATGTGGAAGCATACCTTTTTGTCCACTATTTTTTATTTCTCTACTAGGTGGTGTTGCTGGTACCTACTGCCTGATTTCTCATTCTCAACAGGTGTCGCAGTGTGTGCTTTGTGCGTCCATCCTCCCCCCCAGCCATTTTCCCACAGTTTTAGAAGCAGCATCTCACAAGTATATGCAGAATAGAAGTGATGAATTTAAACAGCATGCCTGTTTTAAACTGCATCTCTCAACACTGTCCTTGCGGTTGGATGATCACAGGAATGAAACTGCTGTTACAGCCTTACTGTACAAACAGACAGCGTCCAGGCTAAGCGGCTTCTGGGGTGATAGTGGCAATGAGAATGATTTTGTTTTTCTTAATTAAATACAAGTCACTGACAGTGCTGCAGTGGAAGGGAATACAGTACAACTTTCAGGAACTGGGAAACAGCGGTCCACTGATGGTCATTGTGACTGCCGTGAAAACTCCTGCAGTGCTCCTTCTGTTTATTTTAACTGCTACGTAAGTAAAGATTCTTGGCTGTTTTGTATGCCAGATGAGAGTGATCGGTACTGACAGTATGGACGTTTCTTTCAGGACGGATCCTAGTGATGCATGGAGCGAGCTTTTGAAACCGCTTGTGCTGCAGCCGAGAGGGGTATCGAGATGTCGTTTCAAATGACGGCTTTCTTTCACTCAGGCATTTTTCTGTTTGGGGAGTCGAGCAGGGGCTGGAAGGTTACTGACGTGTGGTTTCAGCTGAGCCAGCTTCAGGACCAAATGTAGTATGGACTCATGTGAAGGCTTTGTAATCAAGGTGGCTTGAGGAGGGAGGGATTTCATTTAGCACTGTATGGTCATCTGTGCGCGTGGACTTAATACAGTGCTGCCTTTGTGAAATAACATCACTGTTCCAGGACCCATTGACCAATCGAGCACAGGAAATTTCCTTGCCATTGTATAATAAGGGATAAACTGAGACCTATTTCTTGAGAAATACTTATCTAGCCTTGATTTAAAAACTGCCATAGAGCTACTAGTAACAATAGTCAGTGGAAGTCTATTCCATGTTTCCATCACCCTTGGCTATAGAAGTTGGCTTCCTTTAGTCACACTGATTTCCTTTAACTGTAGATCATAAGCCCTTGCCATGTAATGTTGTTTCCATAATTCAAAGCCTAGGCAGTTTCATAAATCATCATTCGTTATTGAACTGAATAATAGACAAATGTCGCCTGTTAATCTTCTATACTCCGAGGTGTATAAATCCAGGCTGGTCAGCCTGTCCTCATAACTTAAATGTTCACAGACATTGGCCATCCTGGTTGCACATCTCTGTACTCTTCCAGATCCCAATCTCAGTTCTAACATTTGGTGATCAGAACTGAGAGCAGTAATCTAATTGTTGTCTAATCAGGGAGCAGAACACTGAGGCAATCACTTTTTTATCCCTGCTGGATTACTAGGACTTAAAGGACATAAGGGAGCCAGTAGGCCCATCATGAATGTCCCCCACATATGTGAGCATATCTAAACCATAATATATTTCGAATAATAGTATGTATCCAATTGATTTTTAAATATATCTAAGGTTGGAGAGTCAACAATATATTGGAGTAGTTTATTCCATGGTATTAATCTACATATGGTACAGAAGTGGTTTTCTTTGCTAGTCCTTGTTGTTGGCATGGCTAACTTTTTATTATGCGAGCGAAGATTACTACGTGCATTGCTACATTGAATTCCACATTCTGCCATAAGTTCTGGTGCTTGAATTAATTTATACAGGAAGAGTAGATCACCCCTCTGTCTTCTTGCTTCCAGAGAATGTAATTTAGAGCATTCCAATCTCTCCTGGTATGATTTCCCCTTCAGATTTGGTACTAATCTAGTAACCGTCCTCTGCACTCCCCCAAGAGCTTTTTTCGTCTCTAATTGTTTGTGGTGACCAAAGCTGTGACCTATAATCAAAAATTGGTCGAACATAACTTTTATAGGTTGGAATTATTATCTGTTCTAATTTAGATGTAAAGGATTTGTTTTTTATTTTACCTTATTAAAGTATTTGCTTTTCCCAGGACTAAGAGACAATGCTCTCTAGATGTTAATTTATTATTAACTATAATTCCAAGGTCTTGTTCTTTAACCAAATTTTTAAGAAAGTTCTGATTCAAACTATAGGTATACATTGGGTTACTAATTAAAAAATGAATGACAGAGCATTTGTCCACATTCAGAATCATGTAATTTTCAAAGCCCACTTTTCAATTTTGGCTAAATCAGATACTAATGAGAGATGTTCTCCAGAGTATCTTCCTCATCACTCAATTTCGTATCACCTGCACATTTTTAACTATGTCATGAAACCCCTATTCATATCACTCACATAGATGTTAAATAAAAATGGTCCCAACACAGAGCTCTGGGTTACCACTCTCCACAGTTCTTGGTGTTGAAATATTGTTTTGTAGATGTACGCACTGTGTTCTGTTAAAAGCCATTCTTGTACATATTTGTTGATATTAAGATTTATCCCTAATTGAATTAACTTATTAATCAGTGTACCATGGCGAACTGTATCGAAGGCTTTCAAAAAGTCCAACAGAATAACATCTGATGGTACTCCCACGTCCAATTTTTCACTTATCTCATTATAAAATGAGATAAGCTTTGTTGTACAGGATCTTCCCTTTTTAAAGCCATGTTGTGTTTCATCTACAATTCTTAATATGTCCATGGATTCCTCTAACTGGTTCTTTATAATTTTCCAGTGTCTTACAACAGTGAGAAGTGAGACTTATTGGTTATAGTTCTCAATTTTAGATTTACTCCTTTTTTAAAAATGTGAATGATTGGTGCTGTCTTCCAATCATTAGGTAACTCAAATTGTTTAAGAGATAAGTTGAATAGGATTGATAGTGGGTAAGCTAATGTTTTTGCTACATGCTTCAAGAAATAAGCATTTATATTGTCTGGATCACAACTTGCATTTTGATTTAACTTCATTAATTCATTATAGACTTCTACCGTGTTAATGTAGATTTCTGATTTCGACCCTATATTTAAATCAATGTAGTCTGGGGAATTCTTAGAAAATACTGAGCAAAAGTAATTATTGATTTTTTCTGCAATTATAAGATTATCCTCAATGATGATGATATTCTCCAATATTGGTCCCATTTTCGTAGTTGTGTATTTACAATTTGAATTTATATACGAATATAATCGTTTGCTATCTTTGGAATGTGCAATTTTGAAATTCACAGCTTCCTTGTTTATTTGCATAATCTATTTTGTTACTAGGGGTGGGATATTCAGAAATGCACCAGAAGCAGGTGCAAGAGCGGCGCAGCGCAGGCACACTGTGCAGGTGAGCAGCCAATGCAATATTCAAAGGCTGAGCACCAAGGCAAGTGACAGCACAAGACGGCTGAATATTGCAGGATGCGCCAGCGCAACTAGGCTGTACCAGGGAGCAAGGCAGCAGGCACCATCACACAACTAGGGTTGCACAATGAGCAAGGCAGGAAGCGCGAGGAGCATAGCATGGGCAGGGCAGGGACAGAGGTGCATGAGCCATGGCACAGGTCCCTGGCACAGTGTGGAGCAGGCCACAAGAGCAGGACACACTGCCATCACAGTGCAGGGATGACTGGAGGGTGGCAAGGGAGGTGAATGGCCACATGCCCTGACCATGCATCCCACTGCAGCGTACGGAGGTGGCGTGACACCCATGGCCACCAGCAGGCAGCCATGGGCAACACCCACAGGATGGCACGGGACATGGCACCGGGACCAAAACAGACAACACATAAGCTAACAGCACACACCACACCGGCCACACAACCCAGCAGAGAACGTGCGCATGCCACAGGGCACACACACACACACACACACACACACAGGCCACTGTGTGCAGACCACCAGACACAAACCCCAGGCAACAGCAAACATACCACACAGCCACCATGCACACCACTGCAGCACGGCACCAATGCCATCTGCAAAGCAGACATGGACACAGATGGCTAGCAAAATATAACTGTATTTAAGCAACAAGCAACAAATCCAAACTATGTACAGTTGAACAGGGATAGGGGGCAGGGAACGGGGAGGACACATTCAGGAACGTAGGCTGGGGAAGGGGGGTGGGAAGACAGGGGACATGGTAGGCTTGGTACAATGGAGGAATGGGAGGGGTGTCTGTGGAAGGGAGGGTGAAGCAGGCCAACAGGCCCCTTGGAAGGTCCTCGACTATCGGCGCCTTTGCGACTTCCTCCTCTGTGGCTGAAACATGGCCTGGTGAATTATGCGTGCCACGCAGGCAGGTGCCGTAGTGACCCGTGAGAACTGCCCAGCAGCCTTGTATGGGCATCCACCAGTTTGGGCTCCTAGGACAAAGGAGGGGACATGGATGAGTGCATGCCCATATGACCATAGCCCACCCACCATGCGCAGCAGACAGCATTGGCATGTGCTCTGCAGGGGGCACACAGCCAACCACAGTGTGTGTGCCCACACAAGCCACCATCCCGACCATCCACAGCCATGCACGGCATTGCACATCACCACCCACCATGTGTAGCATGCCACAGCCAAGCGAATGGCCATTGCGTGGGGCTGACAGTGGCCTGGCTGGGACCCGGATGCACCACGGCCCCACAGCTGCCACACGCGTTCTGAGCGCAGCAAGGTGCAATGGACCACACCGCGAGCCATGGAATGAAATGGCTATGGGCACAGGGGGCTGTGGCCCAGCCCTACCCCACACAACAATATACACCCCCAAGGTGCCTACCTGCAAGCTGTGGCCCAACTGGCGCCTAACCACCTACACCACCTGGCTGGCTGGCAACCCTCTGTTGCACACCACCACTGGCCTGCTGCTGTCTGGGCATGGCCATGGTACCACCTGTTCCGGGCATACCGCCACCGGGCCCTTCCACGGCCATGCTGCTCAGCAACCTGCCTCCTCACACCCTCATTACTGCCTCCATCTGAATATTGCACTGGCCATGGCCCAGTTCGTCCGATTCCTCCCAAGTAGCTATCTCCCTGGGCTTCCCTGCTTTATGCTGCTGCTTGGGCCCCTGCACAAGGCACACTTCTGTGTTGGGACCCACACGATGGTCTGGCCTGCCCACGGGCTCAGTCTGGGTCACGCACTCTGTCCCACTGCCTGTTGTACCTCCTGCCTCTCCCTCTGTGACTGTCCTGCACCCCTGCTGCTGTCCTGCCTGGCCAATGGCCCTCACCTTGTCACTGTCTCACACTGTCTCTGTCCCTCACTCTGTCTCTCTCTCACTCTCTCTCCCTCTCTCACCCCTGCTCCCCTGGGCACAAGCCACTGTCCTCTGCTTGCTCCATCCTTTATAGGCTCAACTTTGCTCTGCGCTTGTGCCATCAGCCTGCTGTTGGAATATCGTGACTGCGCTGTTTATTCATGGCTATGCCCTGCACTTGTGCTTGCATTCATTAGGGTTGTGCATTGGCACACTGTGATTTGCACAGCGCAGTGCCACCTGCTGAATATCGCTCTTTGATGCATATCCGCTGTTGCGCTGGCGCATCTCACTTGTGCCTTGCGCAACTGCTTTGAATATCCCTCCCTCGGTGTTTTATTATTTTTGTATTTTTTATATGCCTTTTGTTTTAACTTAATTAATTTTCTAACTTGGAATGTTAACCAAGGAAGTATCAACCCTCTGTTGTTGTATATTTTTTGTAGGGCACATATTTTTTTCTATATGTAATATTAATTTCTTAAAGGAATCCCATGCTATCTCAATTTAAACTTGTGACAGCAGACTATTCCAGTCTTGATTTTGGAGTTCTTGGTTAATTATGCCTTCTAATACAGTGAAGTGTAGTGTTTGTCCTCTTTGCTCTCTGTCTGCAGTGTGTCTTAAATGTAAAATCTTTTGAGATTGTCACGCCCAAGTCCCTCTCCTCTGTTGTTACTTTCAATAATTTCCCACCCAGTGTATAATCTGCATGCAGGTTGTTTTTACCCAGATGCATAACTACACACTGTTCAACATTAAACCCCAGTCCATACCACACTGCCCAGGATTCTAAGTTATTTAGCTCTTTGTGTAGTTTTACGACATCCACTTGGCTGTTTACCATAGTGCCGATCTTAGTGTCGTCAGCATACTTAGAGATCCAGACACTACTGTTACAGTGCATTGTAGCCACATATATATTAAACAAAATGGGTCCCAGCACTGACCCCCTGTGGCACCCCAGTCTATATCGCCACTCTATTTGATGTTGTGCCTCTAAATCTGACCTGCTGTGTTCTCCCATATAGCTGCATGATTTTATTCATGATATCACCCTAATATTTAAGCCTGTTTCTATTAGCACTTTTATTAATTCACTATGTGATACAGTGTCAAAGGCTGTACTACAATCCAGGAACACAACATCCACAGGGTTACCCCTGTCAAGGAACATGCTGACATCAAAGAAGTTCAAGGGGTTTGTCTGGCAGGATCTACCAGATACAAAGCCATATAAAAATAAGAAAAAACAGTCACGGCACTCATCAAGACACAGGAAAAATCCAGAGCCAGATATCTCTTGGTAAAACCATTACATCCATTTATTAAGCCATATACATCACAACTAGACCAACTGCCCAAGGAGAGCCACATGAAGAAAAGATCTGTTGTTTCAACTTGATGAGTCTTTATCATCTTTGAGATATCTGGCTCCGGATTTTTTCCTGTGTCTTGGTGAGTGCCGTGACTTTTTTTTTTTATAGTGTACTGTTGTCACAGAGCACTCCAACTCACCGTGGTGTGACTATTTTCTGTCTAGTATATCAGATACAAAGCCATGTTGATTTACATCTGTTTGGCCAGTGTTCTTTATAAAGTCCACAATGTACTCTTTTATAAAGCCCTCTAGTACTTTTCCAAGAATAGATATCAGACTTATGGGTCTGTAGTTCCCTGGTATTTTTTGTCTCCCTTTTCATGTTGTCTTGCACATGCGCAAACAACGTCTTGCATCAGTTGCACATTCAGAGGTGTGTCAGTATTGGCAAATGCAAGGAATGCTTTAGTGGGTGCATCCCTTAGCCACCAATAAGCGAGCATGCTAGCAATGATGTGAAACTTCAAAGAGAGCCAAAACCTTGAAAGAAATATGCCGCTCCAATGAGATGCAGTTTCCTCATTGGAGCATCACAAGACAAGGCTCTGCTACATGCCTTCCTGGTGAAACATTTCAATAAATATGGTGACTCCTGGAGCCCCCACACAATACCCACAAGGCAGCATAGGGATGCCCAGTTCCATGTCAGCATGCCCCCAGTTCAATTTGTTTGCACAACAGAGGTGCTCAATCCCTATCAGCATCATGCCCCCCCACACACTTCCTTTGCTGACAGGGGTGCCCAGTCCCCATTGGCATCATGCCCCCAAACTCGTAGAGCACTGGAAGCCCACACAGTGTGCCTAAAAATCATTTTTGTTTACCTGTAAATAATGAAAACCGTCCTCTGAAGTCCAGTTTTTTTTTTACCTATAAAAATGGGTCCTCGTTGTCCCACCACACCCCTCCCCAACCTGCACCCACCCACCCACTGCAGACCCACCTCCCATACCCCCTCACCCTATACAAGCACTCTCCAGAGGGCTGGCACTGCGATCTTCTGTGGAGCGGGAACATGTCTGAACTCTTTAAAGCAAACTGGGAACTGAACAAAATGTGGTAAGCTTTTATAATGGCAGGCAATGGGGGTTTCAACGTAGGTGGCTATCTTAGCCATTTTTGAAATTTTGGTACCAGATTTTCAACATGGGTTTGTGGGACCCCATATCATGAACACATGCACTGTCATCTTGTTACTTGGTCTTGAAAGGTGATTTGCAGTCACTGCGTGAATCACCTTTGGGACTGATTAATGAAATGACAGTGCAACTGTTCATGACAGGGTCCAAAAGTCCATGTTGCAAATTTGGTGAAAAATTCCCCAAACTGACTGTGTTACAAGAGTGCATTGTACAGTTTCCATGCATGCTCATAACTTTGACAGTTTTTAATATTTTCACTCCAGGTTTTCAACACTGTCATTTTTTCACACCTCCTTATGAACAGTACAGCTGTCATTTTTCGCATCCTGCCCCAAATGTGTTTTCACACCTGTGGCACACAATGGTATGGTCACTGTGGGAAATCAACTTTCGGGACAGATTAACAAAATCACAGTGCCACTGTTCATAAGGGGAGGTCCCCAAATGCCTATGTTGAAAATGTGGTTTAAAAAATCCCAAAAATAATTGTGTTACAGGTGTGCATTGCACAGTTTCTACGCACACTTGTAACATCACCAATTTTTCATATTTTCAGTCTGGATTTTCAACATAGTCATTTTTTTACACCTCCTCATGAACAGTATAGCTGTCATTTTTCACATCCTGCCTGAAATGTATTTTCGCACCTGTGGTGCCAAATGGCGCAGTCACTGTGCAAAATCACCTTTTGGCTAATGAACTGACAGTGCCACTGTTCATGAGGTGAGGTTGCAAAAAGCCCATGTTGAAAATTTGGAGTGAAAATACCAACAAATGCCTGGGGCATTATGCTTTCCAACTGTAATGCCCCACCCTGTAGAGACTGACAGGTGTCAGCGGTGTGACTTGGGATCATCAGTTGTAATGCTCACAACATTCCACCTCCACCCCAACCCTGCAGCCAGTGCCAGGAATTGAGGTGTGCCTTGGAGTCTTCAGCCCTAAAAATCACCTCATTCTCCTATACTGCACCCATCTTGGCATATTTTCTTATAGAATGGGGTAAGCGTAGGGCCTGAAGACCCCAAGACACACCACAACACTTGTCAGTGTCTGCAGGGTAGGGTGAGGTGAAATGGCGTGAGTGTTATGGCCAGTGACCCAAAGGCACACCCCAACACCTGTCAGTCTCTGCAGGGTGGGGATGAGGTTAGTGTCAGTTCAATACTTCGCTGCCATTCCTATTATGCATCTCTCTAACTCCTGCACTACCAATGCCAATGCCAGCAAGACAACATTCAGCATTGACAAATGCTTGTTAAATATGGGTGACATCAATGCTTCTCACCAGCTTTTTACTGTACAACCATTATGTAATGATGTTAGGAAAACAGTCATCATTGGCCCTGCTAGTTCTGCTGCTAATTCTTTGAGTAGCCTCAGGAGCTTACCATCTGACCCGGGGTCTTGTATGGATTTATGTTTTCCAGTTTTGATCCAACCTGTGGTTCTGTTAGTATTACTGGAGATTCATCCTTGCTTAGTGGGTCTAAATCAGGACTTGCTGTCTGGTTCCCAAAAACTGAGGAGAAGCAGTTATTCATTATTTCAACCATGCCCAACTCATCATTAATTAAGTCTCCCCTATCATTTATTAGGCTTTCCAATTTTACACCACTTGCACTGTTCTGGTTTATGTAGTTGTAAAATGCCTTATAATTGTCTTTTACCCATGTAATAAATTCCAGCTCAAAACCCTTTTTTGCAGTTCTTATCCTATTTTTACATTGTTTTGCCATTTGTTTGTGTACTTGAACCATAATACACTTGTATTACTTTGTCCTTTTTTTGTCCTTTTGTATGTTTTTGATAATGGCTCTGTTATGCCAGCTAGAATCCTTCCTGAACTGTTACACTAGTTCTGTGTAGGGACAAAAGGTCTTCTGGGTTTGTTAATTTAGTGGTCAGCAGTTCCCATATTTGGTCCAAATCCAAACCACTAAGGGTTGTCTTCCAGTCCCATTGGCTGAGTTCTTTTTTCATTTTTGGTAGCACCTTTTTGTGTAGTTTTAGACTGTTTTATATGAAATGAAACCATATTGTGATCACTGTTTGATAGTGGTTCTACATCACATCCCTCAAACGGATCTATCCTGTTACTTATGACCAGCTCAGGTATTGTATCTTCTCTGGCTCCTTTTGTTACGTATTGTTCCAAGTCTGAATCATTTATAGTATCTAAAAAGACCTATTCTCAATTGCTGACCTGCCTACACCAGTTTCCCAGTTTACGCTGGCCAGATTAAAGTCCCTGAGTAACATTATGTTATTTAAGGGATTCAGTTGTCAGTGTGTTAATAATTTTTTGGTCTTCTCCTATAGTATTTGATGGTGGCCTGTAGATGAGATCCATCATAATTTCTTTATCCATTTTTTGGTCTACCTTTACCCATACTTGATCTTGTGTATCACCATTGTCCAACTGTACTTCATCAGCCCGTATTTAGTCTGCTATGTACACTTCCACACCACCCCACGTTCTGCTGACTCTGTCATTATGAAATAAATTGAAACCAGTTATATTTTTGCTCAGTCATATTCCCTATACCACCAGGTCCCAGTGATACCACAGATATCGATCACCTGGGAAATAATAAGATATTCTAGTTCATTCTTTTTTATTAAACTTGTGGTGTTTACTAGGAGACACTTCCATTTGCTTGAGTTTCATTTAGCTCTTTTATTTTGGTTTTTGTAACCTGTAACACAATCTACATATTCACCTGCCCCTTGCCCCCACACTTTTAGTTTAAAGTTGGCTCAATACTGCTGTTTATTTTGTTAGCCAGAATCCTAGTCCCTTATTTGTGTAGATGTAGGCCATCTTTTCCAAACAGCCTATAATCCCCACATGTATCCCAATTTATTTGACATTTAAACCCATCCGTATTGGCCCACCTTCTCAACTAGCCATTAAGTTGTGCAATATCACCATGTTTTTTGTAGTTTGCCCTGGGCACTGGCAGGATTTCAGACATAATGACATTGCATTTTAATCCTTTTAGTTTTTGCCCAACCAATTCAAAGTCCCTGTGTATTTCAGTAATGTTTCTTCTTCCTATGTCATTTGTACCAGTTGTAATAGGACAATAGGGGTGCTAGAACCCTCCAGGTACCCACAAAAATGATTCCTAATATCCTGGATCTTTGCTGTTGACAGACAGCACACCATTGTTGTCTCTTTTCTATGTCTACATATAATAACATCCATATATTTCAACACAGAGTCCCCCAGAATGACGATGTCTCTTGGATTTATGTTTCCTTGCCGATTGTTATTTGTAATGCCAGCTGTAGAGGGTTGACTGGCGCTTATTGAGAGGGCATCCCTGTTTGTGCAACATTTGGTAATGGGGGTTCATCTGCCATTTTGGCTCTTTAGAGTTTGAATTAAGTAATGCCCTGTTAGTACTCATAGTGACTTAGAAGAAGAACTAGTATTCTAAGCTTCCAAGATTTTCCATGACTTTCTTTCCTGACTTTTTTATTTATTTAGTCAAATCGGATGCATATCATTGAGCATAATATGTGATTTACAAAGGTTCCTTGTCAAGTCTAAAGCTCTACAATAAATTGTTGGTACATAATTCAAGAAAGATTACTATAGGTAACCTTAATTACTGTCTCACCCTGCTGCTCCGGCAGTGTATTCTTCTCCGACTGAGATTCCTGATCCCCATCTCCTCCAGTCTGATCTGCAGTATTTTCCTTAAAATTAAAAATGCTGCTGAATATTGTAATAAGCAATATAGCGTGATTTTTTATGCAAATATGACACTCAAAATGTGATATAATGACATTCTAATGGAGACACAGACACAAGACCCTACTTTTTTCTGCTGGCTGGTCTCAACAAGTGTACTGCCAACAGCCATGGCGATGGCCAACTCTGGTGTGGCAGGTAAGGAGGGCAACAAGTGGATGGGCACAGGACAGAACAAAACATGAAAGCCTGAAAATAGAATGCCAACAAAATAGCTGGGAGCCTGAGTGAGTAGGACTTCTCTCTGGTTTTGAAACTGTTTTTATAGTTCTCCTTGAGTACATGTATTTTCTTTATGTGTTCTGGGAGTCGGTACTAAAGATGCTGTGAAGTTTTACGTGCAAGGAAGTTCTGGTGAAGTTGTGAATTTTACCATGGCAAAAACCTTGGGAAATGCCCACCTTGCTACTTTGATCTGTTTCCTGGCAAAGTGGCATGTTTTCAGATGAAGAGAGATGAAGTCATGGCAAAGTTGCAACTTCCCCAGCGAATGTGTATGACTTTGCTTGAAGAATGGTGACTGACCTGCCAAAACTTCACAAAGTTGACACTTCATATTTCACGAAATTAGCAGATTTTGAAAATTAATTTGCAAGGCAAAGTTTGCCAAATTTATACATCTCTAGTCGATACTCCTGAAGCGATTTGATAATATTATAGCACATCAAATGTTGAATTTGTGCATCAACTCCTTAACTTTCTCCTTCTCTCTCTCTCTGTCTGTTAGACAAACTTTCCATCTCCCTGGGACTCACCCTGACCACGCTGGAATCAGAGCCATCCAAGTTACTCGTAAGTACCTTTTCTTTCTACATACAGGAACGTGATGAAGCCCAGAGGGTTTTCCTAACATTTTTACATTACATATTACCTGTACATATTTATTATGTATTTGTATTTAGTACTTACTAAGATATGCATCATAAAGAGGATCTGGCACCTTCATGAAAACTTTAAAAAACATAATCTTTGTGCACATATTGGTTTGTGTTTGTAATTCAATATCTATTTCTCCTTCCCAGTATTTATTTCTGAGGTCAAATGCATAAAATCAGGATTTTTGTTCCTTGAGAGTTCATCAGCTCCTGTTGTTTATTCCTCATCTGATGTCATAATGTTCTGCTTGTGACATTAAAGTTACTTCCTTGGCAACAGATTGTGATGTCACTACAGAGAATTATGACTTCAAGTAGGGAATAAACTGCAAAAGCAAGTAAACTCCATGGGATAAAGTTCATAATAGCCCTGTTTTTGTTCAAATGTCTTCAGTAATGCTCAACCCTTCAACATGCTAGCAATTACTGCTACACCCTATCTGGGTAGTCCCTTCACAGTGTCCCACACCTTCAACATGTTAACATTCACTGTTACACCCTGTCTAGTTAGTCCTCTTACAGTGTCCCACTCCTTTAGCATGTGTTAGCATTCACTGCTATACCCTATCTGGCTAGTCCCTTCCCAGTATCCCAGTCCTCCAGCACATGTTATCAATCCCTGCTACACCCTATCACAGTAATCCCTACATAGTGATCCACTCACAGACTTTGACAGCAGATAAGAACCACTTGGCCCACCCCATCTGCCCATTTCCCTACTTACTGGATAAGCTGTATATCCAGTTAACCAACAGCTTACTTCCTCCTCTCCCGGCTCTAGAATTACCTCATGTCTGTCCCATGCATTCTTGAATTCCCCCAACTGTTTTTGACCCCATGACCTTCTCAGGAAGGCTGTTCCATACCTCCACCACCTCACCATGAAAACATACTTCCTCACTTTGCCGCTGAGCTGTCCCCTCTATCTTCAAACTGTGCCCCCCTTAGAAACATAGAAGTTGTCAACAGATGGGGATCATACAATCCATCAAGTCTGCCCTTTGCTTCCTACCCCTCTACTTAGCTGCCTGCTTGTGTATCCCACAGTGTCTGTCCCATGCCTGCTTGAATTCCCCCACTGTCTTGGCTCACACCATCCTTTCCAGCAGGCTATTTCGTGGTTCCATAACACACTCTGTGAAGAAGAATTTCCTCATATTGCTTCTGAACTTTCCTCCCTTAAGTCGAAGGCTGTGCCCTCTAGTCCTGCTGTAGTCCTTTACCCAAAAGAGGTTCTGCACGTGCACCCTGTTGTTGCCGTTAAGGTATTTGAATGTTTCGATCATGTCCCCATGATTCCTGTGTTGTTCTAGGGAGTATAATTTGAGGTCATCCAGTCTTGCCTCGTACAGTTTCTGATGCAAGCCCTGCACCATCTTTCCTGCTCTTCTCTGTACCATCTCCAGCATATCCATGTCCTTCCTGAGGTGTTGCCTCCAGACCTGGACTTGCACACCTGAGCAAATGTTAGCATTCACTGCTACATCCTATCTAGGTAGTCCCTACATAGTGACTCACCCTCAAGCATGTGTCAGCATCTGCTGCTACACCTAGCTGAGTTTGGCTCCTCCATAACATCCCTTACCATATTGTGACCACTGCTGCAACCAAAGTGCCAGTGACTTCTGCTGCATGCTACTTGGGTACCTACACTGTGTACTAGTCTATCATACATAATGGCTACAAAACATTTAAAGTTTAACTCATTATACTGTGCAATGTCTGTACTGCTTGATAGGTTACTAGTCACCTCACTGTTGACTCTAAATGCAGTTACACTGTTTGTGACCCAACTCTTTTCAAATTGCACCTTATCAAATTAGTCTTCCTTAGCTGGTTTGCTCACAAAAATGGAAGTGTGCCTACTTAGCTACCATCAACACCAAATTAGCTTGTCTTTTACAGCCTCACATGTGTGCAGTTCTGTTTCCTGTTACTATCCAAGTCCGTATGACACTGAGACGAACACAGGCCTCCTAGTGTTGATTGTTCTTTTCCGTCTAAGAGGAATACCCGTATGGTTCCAAGGAATCAGAATCATGCATCTTAATGCAGACAGCCTTCTCTCAAAAGCTGCAAAATTTAAAGCTCTGATCACCAAGTATACAACACAAGTGTTAATAATTCAGAGCTGACTGAAACCTGCTCTTAAGGACAAGTTAGTTTTCCTAATTATGTAGTGTTCAGGGAAAGACCATCTAAGAAAAAGGGACAGTGGATCTTAGTTTATGTCTAGTCAAACATGACTGCTGAATTGTTAACTATATATTTTTTTCCTCTCAAATGAATGAGAGTGGGCCACAGTTTGGATAATGAATGGTCTCAAAAGATAGTACATATCTGCTGTGTTTATAACCCACCTAAGGTAGGAATTAAGATCTTAAGGATGTGACAAAATGGCAGCACCCAAGGGCATCATGAACTAGTCATGTTAGGGATGTTAGCTTAGACTGGCCTAACAACATAGCACTTTACAGGGATATTATTGATAATTGCTATCTTAAATAATTGATCAGCAGTCAAACCAGAATGAATAACAAAACAGGCAATCATTTTCTTTTAGATTGGCTGTGTTTCATCAAGAAGGATAAAGTACAAATGTCTGGACAGTTGCCAGACTGCATCAGTGATTGTGCCGCTATTATTTGCCTATGGCACAATGGTACAACCCGATCCTTAGCACCAGAAGAAGACTCATTTCACAGCTCTTTGTACTTTGTATTAAGGATATTTCTGAATGACCTTGACCTAATTGAGTGGTCCTACTTAAATTCTATACCTAATGTAAACAACATATTCCATTATTTTTCCCACAAGTTCTTAAATCTGCATGCCCCATCACTAAAAGCAGAGTCAAAAATAAAACATTATACTGGTTAACTAAAGAACTGTTTAAGAAGAGGAAACACAGAGACTTAGACACATTTAGAAAAATCCAATGTGCATGTTGACCAGTTGGTAGATAGGTGTCTTAGAAACAAATGCAAGAAATCCATTGTTGAAGTGACAAGCACATATTTCAAAAGTCAAAAATCTGAGAACTTAAGAGATCATAAAAAGTTTTGGCAAAGCATTAAATTACTTACAATCTCCAATACTAAATCTCCTCCCTTAAACCTTGACTGCACCACATATTGAGAACCCAAAGTTATCTCAAACCAGTTCAACAATCATTTCTGCAACTTAGACATATACAGACAATTCTCAAACTCTGGAGAAAATCTTGATGGCTCTTTAAGACAGTGTAGAGAAACTGTTCTACCAATATTTTATCTTAGAAAGATATCTGCCAAGGAGGTCCTTATTTTACTCAAATCTTTAAAAACCAAAAAGTCATCAGACAGTTATACAGTATATTGGTCCCAAAGTTTCTTAAACTGGCTGCTACTATAATTGCACAGCACTATTGCCAAAATTGTAAATGTATCCTTTGTGACTCAGTGAATACCTGTTATTTGGAGACCGACGTTTGTAATTCCTTAGTATAAGAAGGGTAGCCAAGCCTCTTTGACAATTACAGACCAATATCTATTTCATCTGCTCTCACTAAGCTGCAGGAGAGACTTGTTCACAACCAACTTGTTCAGTATGTGGATCAAAAAATCTACTAAATAGTTAACAGCATGGTTTCAAAAAATTATGGGACATGTACAGTATTAGGTTCATGGACATGGTCTCCCAAGCTATGGACAAAGACATGCTAATGGTGGCTGTGTTTGTGGACCTGACCAAGGCTCTCAGTCTTGAAGATCATAAATACCTCTTTCAGAGGTTACATATCCTAGGGATGGAGAATCCTTCAATCTCCTAGTTAACAGATTACTTAATGAATCAAATGCAAAGGGTCAAAGTTTGTACTGATGTCTCTGATGTCAATGTCATCCAATATGGCATCACGTAGGGGGTCCATCTTTGGACCCATGTTCATCTCAGTTTTATCAACAGTCTGCCTAAAGTCTGCACTTCTGTAAGCACATTACCATAAGACAATGTATTATTCCTAAGGTCATTACTAATAGAAGGAATAATTATTTCACAGTCAGGATCAGTAAGCTATGGAACTCATTACCCCAACACCTTGCAGAAACCAGAAATTTTAACAAATTTAAATTTGAATTAGATAAATTTCCAATGGGAAACAGGGCTTAACTCACCCCAGTGGTGCAGGGAAGGTAGTCTCGATGGGCCATTGGCCTGCTTCTACCTTCACAAACTGAGTAATATCAAGTAATATGCAGATGATGTGTTGTACATACACAACAGGGACCTTGATGTTATTAACAGCACCCTAGCAGTAGCCTTCACTCTCTGCAAGACTGGCTTCTAAAAGAAAGGTTGATTCTAAATATATATATATATATATATATATATATTTTTTATTTGGTAACCAGATAAGGCCCACTAGGCACAAGTTGTTTTTCAGGGGCTCAGGCTTTGGAGAGGTTAGGTAACTTGTTCAGAGTCACACAGTATGCAAGTGGAGGTTGTTGGAATCAAACGTAGGTCTGCTGAATGTACCAAACTAATTCACTAATCTTTACTCTAACCTCTAGGCTATCCTGCCAGCCCAGAATATGCCAAGAACACAGCTTATCTTATTAAGCTCAGCCCAGTGCGTTGGGATACACTGTGTTTGAAAAGCACTATATAAATGATGATTCTTCTTCTCCTTCTCCTTCCTTCTCCTCCACCTCCTCCTCCTCCTCCTCCTCTTCTTCTTCTTCTTCTTCTTCTTCTTCTTCTTCTTCCTTTCAAAAGTCAGGAAATAGGATGTTTACACCTGATTTTCAGATTACCAGCAGAGATGGTATCCACCTGACAAAATTCAGTTTACAAAAAAGGCTGAATTGTATAGCTAAGGAATCAGAAACATTAAAATTAAAAATCGATATGAGCAAAACAAAGGTTATGATCTTGGAGAAAAAAAGAAAAACAAAAAAATCGATGTTACTTGGTATATTGGGTTAGACAAGGTGGAAGTAGTGCCCAGTTATGTATATCTTGGAATAATGATCCAGCAAAATTGTAAATGGACCTCCCATTTGGAACTGGCAAAAGAAAAGCTAAAGAAAATCATGGCTGGGCTTCATAGGTTTAATTGTAAATTTGGGGGATTAACAATAAGACCCATGCTAAGAGTGTTGAAAGCCAAGGTAGAACCCCAATTATTATATGGTAGTAAAACTTGGGAATCTAATACAATTAATAAACCGATGATTCCCTCATACAAATCTTTAAGATACACCCTTAGGCTTGGACATTCTTGCCCCTCCTCTTATATTCACTCAGAATTGGGTATAATCAATATTAATGCAGTTATTGAATCTAGAAAGGACTTACTATTGGGTTAGGCTTATCGGATTTAATGAAAACATAATTGGTAAGAAATGTCTACATGAAAAAGAGGACTGGCATGAATGGGGCTTTTATTCTGGCTTTTGGTTGAACACAGTTTTTCCGTCTTGGAAAATGTAATTTATAACATTTGAGAAATTCTGTGGAACAGGGTATTCATATAAGTTCCAAGTATAAAAATATATATTCAGGAAATTGGTAATTTTGGAATTCAAAGATCTAGAAGAAATTAATCTCAGTACTCAAAATGGTTTGCTGCAAACAATTATAAGCATGGATATAAAAATATCTGGTTATTCTGACTAACCCCCAAGTACGTTCCAATTTTATAATTTATAAGTTCGAGCAGTTTCCTAGTAAAGTTTTAGATTATAGGTATAACAAAATAGGCATACTTTCAGAGGAATGTGATTGTGGAAGTGGGGATAAGGAGGATCTTTATTATATTTTATGGGTTTGTAGATGGCACGAAAGACAGCAAATATTTTGGCTGGGTCCTTATTTAAATAATAGATACAATGTTGATAAAATGGAACTTACTGATATATTGCTTTCACAGAAGATAGTTGGACAGTGGATAGGTTAGCAAACTATTTCTCCATTATCAAGAAATTTAGAAATACAATTCAAATTATATAGATGAGCATTTATGTTATGCACTTTATGAGGGTTTTGAATTGCTGCTATTCTGGATACACTGCATAGGTTGAAGTTTGTACATGAAATCAAGTGTAAAGGATTTTGTAAAAGGCATATGAATATGGAAATCTTATTCTCTTTTACATTATCGTGTTATGAGAATTTTGAATTGCTGCTATTCTGGATACTTGTATAGGTTGCGTTTGCACATGAAATTATGTATAAAGGAATTTTGTAATAGGTCATATGGCAATGGGGAATGTTATTCCTCTCTTTATAATATATGTGTATTTATGTATTTACTGTATCTGATACTTTGATTGTGAAGGTTTGTAACCATACAATAAAATTCTTTGATTGATTGGTAGCCACCTAAGGGTGGTTGCAGCTTTCAAGTATTTAGAAATCTATATTGACCTCAATTGGTTCCCTGTGTAGAGTCCACAAGCATCTAACTGCAGAAAGCAGAACTGCAATAGCCCAAAGCAATTTACTGCCATTGACCAACTATGATGTGTAGTTGTTGATGCTGCCCCAAGAACTGTTGTGAACATTAAACATGGCCTTTATTTATAGTGGCTAGATGTTCCACAGCCCAAGGCCAAGATCCCAGCAATCACTGTCAATTTTAATGTATTAATTTGCTCCAACCAATAATAAAAGCCCAGCAGGTTTTCCAAAATTTATTTTCAGATGTCTCAAAAAAACCTCATCATGTTTATATGATTCACTCAACTTGTTATTTTGTACTGTACTCATTCCACAGCCAGTCACCTCCTGTCAGTTTTTCTGTTTAGGACTCCTATGTGGCACAACTCCTTTGGATTTCAACAGCCTCAGTGTGGCGCAAAATCCCCCATTAAATCTGACTTTCCCCAGCATGCACTGCTTTCTCAAACTTTCTCAAAACTCATTTGCTGAGTAACTATGTTTGTGTTTATGTAGGCTAGCTTTTATGGTTATTCACTTTATAACTGTTTTAAAGGGACAGGAACTGATTACTTACTGCATGTGCAGCTGCTTGTAATGTCTCTATTTTCATAAATTATATTCATACCTCTAAGGGATCCCTATAACTATGCCTGAATAAAAGCTGAAGCTGTCAGTTGTGTTTTGTATTGTTTTCTTTGTATGGACAGCATTCTGTGTGGTTCCTTTCATGGAATCAAGAAGTTGGAGTTTTAACTATTTCACTTCATGGTTTCAGAAATGTGAGCATGAACTAATCAGTACAGTGTCCACAGTTCTGAAACCATGAAGTGAGATAGTCAAAACTCCAAATTCTTGGTTCCATGAAAGGAACTGCACAAAATGTTGTCCATACAAAGACAAGCTCTAGCCAGAACTGATACAGCTGTGATGAGCTGCCAAACTACCAAAGGTACACGTGTGCGTACAAAATACTGAATGCCCGGGTGTAACTTGGCCATTTTTTGGAGGTGTTGCACCAAATTTTCAACATGGCCTTTTTGGGACCCCACCTCATGAAAAGTGCCAATGTCATTTTGTTCAATTGTCCCAAAAGGTGATTTCACAGAATGACCACACCATTCCGTGCCACAGGCATGAAAACACATTTTGGGAAGGATGTGAAAAAGGACAGCTATACTGTTAATAAGGAGGTGTGCAAAAATTGCAATGTTGAAAATCTGGAGTGAAACCATTACAAATTGGCCAAGTTAGGAGCTTGCATAGAAACTGCGGAACACACGCTCGTAACACAGTCATTTTTTGGAATTTTTTCACCATATTTGCAACATGAGATTTTTGGGACCCCACCTCATGAACAGTGGCACTGTCATTTTATTACTCAGTCCCAAAAGGTAATTTCATGCAGTGACTGCAAAATCACCTTTCGGGACTGAGTAGCAAAACGGCAGTGACAGTGTTCATGAGGTGGGGTCCCAAGAACCCCATGTTGAAAATTTTGGGCCAAAATTCCAAAAAAATGGCTGATTTATCAACCTAAGTTGAAACCACCATTGACTGCCATTATATGGCGCTTACCTTTTGATTCTTCAGTTCCCGGTTCAGTTTTGGAGAGTGCAGATGTGTCCCAGTCCAGAGAAGATGACAGTGCTGACGTCCAGAGGTACATATGGGGCAAGGGGGGGTGTATGGAGATGGGTGCTCAGTGGAAGGGTGGGGATGGGGAGGGGGACTGGGGCGGCGATGAGGGTTGTTTTCTTTTTTATAGGAAAAACTAAACACATCAGGGACACTTTTCTTTATTTACAGGGAAAAGAAAGCATATATTTGGGCACATTAGGGTAGGTTCCCAGTGAGCCACATGAGTTTTTGGGAGATGCCAACCCAGGATTGGGCACCCTGATGTTGGTGTGGGGAAAAAGAAAAACAAACATACATTTGGGCACACTGTGGTGGGCTCCCAGTGTGCCACATGAGTTGTGGGGCACATAATGTCAACACAGGATTGGGCACCCTGATGTTGGCATGGGGACCACATATATTCGCACACTGAGGTGGGCTGCCAGTGTGCACATGAGTTGGGGACATAATTCCAACATGGGGATTGGGGACCCAGTGTCAGTGCTGGGATGGGGAACAGAGGAGTGGAAAGGACAACAGCAGCGGAGGGTGCTGTAGGGTGTTCTTGCTGCTGGGGTAGTGGGGAGAACAGAATCAGTGGGATGGTGTGGGAGGAGTGCCATCCAAAAGATGGAGTGATGACAACTGCACATGCATGGCACCCATGCATGCGTGGTTGCAGTGAATGGCATGTTGCCACTCACAACATGGTGGCACCAGTGGAACTGTGCATGCACACAAGTTGCATCGCACGGTTCTTGCCTCTAAAATGCGGAAGTAACAGTCGAAATAGTAGGGCTGTTATTCCATAGCAGACAATTGTGGCAGAGTAGTCTAGCTCCATTGGACTTTCAGAAGGATACATCCAAAAGTCCAATGGAAGATTCCAAAATCGGCCATTTTTGTAAGCTACAATTGATCCCAAAATGGCTGTAGGCTCCACCCACAGCTGTAAAAACAATACAAAACACAACTGACAGCTTCAGCTTTTATTCAGGCACAGTTAAATAGTGCTTCTTTAGAGGTATGAATATAAATTATGAAAATAAGGCCAGCCTAGTGGCACTGAGGGTTGAGGCAGTGGATGCCACACCTCATACCATGCCGGTGACCTGTGTTCAGGAATGAGCACGGGTCACCAGGTGTCAGCAGGGGAGGAGAAGGATCGAGCATCCCAGGGACTGCTCTCCTTCTCCGGGGAAGGGAGGTGCCAGTGATCGGCATAGGACAGGCCCCTAGTAGAGGCTGGGGGTCAGCACATCAAAACGTTGATGTAGGCAGAGATGGGCAGACACCTGGAGGAGCACATGCAGGAGCATGCGCACTGCCTCCACCGGTGTTACTACATGCTCCATCTCTGACTGGAGAAAATGGAGGAGAAATATGTTGCTTCAGCACATGACAGAGGGTGTCTTGTAGGTCATGCTCTCAGCTAACCACAACACTGGCCACACTGAATCTGGTCTTCAGTGAGGGTTGAGGAGCCCCACTGACCCCACCAGGGGTAAGCCCTGGGAGTAAGGGTCAGTGCCAGCTGGCTGGTGGATGCTGGGAGACAGGGCTAGGGGCTCCCTCCAGAGGTAAGGGCCGCAGCAACAGGGAGCACAAAATGACAGCAAAAAAAAAAAAACATTAATGAAAACAGAGAGATTACAAGCAACTGCACATACGTAATCAATTCCTGTCCCCATTAGGCCTTTGTACAATTCTATAGCCCTACTATGTGATATTCACTGCAAGTGTATGACTTTTCTCTCAGGTTATGTACATGTTCTTGCACTCTGTACCATATTTGTGCTTGGGTGTACCTGAAAAGTGCATCTTTATGTTGCCAGTGTACTTACCTGGCTAGCAAAATTAAAATAAATTATTAAAATAGCAAGAAGGTGATGACATCTACAGAGGATATATGAAATAGAAGCTGAATAGTTTCTAACTTCTGTTTTCAAAGCTTTCTTTGAGGCATAAGCAGCTCTTTAAACTTTTATTTTTGATGAAAAGAGCTCAGAGTGTGGGTGTTTCATTCATCATAAGATCTCCTGAAGACTTTTATATGACTCCATCACTGCTAATTTCATCTTCAAACCAAATTATCCAAATTAGCCAGAAACAGTTGCCAAATTTTATCAAAACCATGATAATCATTTTCCAAATAAAAGATGGACCTATCAACCTTGCCCTGATCAAGCATTTCTGGAACCATTCTCTGTGTATGTAGGGGAGCTATATCCTTCTAATGTTAAAACTGTTTTGATAGCCATCAATACCCCTATATTCCATAGGATTTTCTGACATCCCTGTCGATCCCGGGGCTCCATTGAAAATCCAAAAATGGCAATCCCAGGGTCGAAAGAGAAGTCATAACCCAGAATATTAGACAAATAGGCCCATATAACTGACCAATAATCCTTGATCAAAGGGCAATTTATCAACACATGGGCTAAAGTACCCCTTCCACCCCCCCCACATCTGTGACAGAATTCTCGAATCGAAGCATTGAATTTATGAAGTTTAACTGAAATATAATAAGTCCGGTGCAATAGATTAAAATAGATCTGCAATAGATGATTATTCTTAATATTGATGTTCTGAAGGTTCATAACCTGAAACCATTTTTCATCTGGAATTTGAGTATTTAACGCTCTTTCCCAAGCTAACTTATTTACTTCTAACCCTTGTGAAGAGTCCACACATAAAAGTTTATATAGCTTAGAAATCAAATGACTGTTGGTTTTCAAACTTACAAAAATCTCTTCCAAAGGAGAGACAGAAAGAAGGAGGATCTATGGTTCTTATAGACATAATCCTGGACTTGCAAATACTGCCATTGATGGTGAATTGGTACATCATATTTGATCTGGAATTGTTCAAAGGTCATAAAGTTAGATCCTTCATAGAAATCCCCTAAGGTCCGGATATGTCTATGAAAGTACTGTTCCTTAAAAACTTTACCTTTCATAGAAGGGAGAAAATATTTATTATATATTGGTGTCCATGCAGAAATGTTCCCTGAATAATTTAGTAATTTATTAACCTGGACCCATGCATAGGCTGTAGTACCAGTAGTGTACAGAGCAGCTGAAAATGGATTAAATCCATTGATAACAATTAAGGATAAGAGATCCGTTAGCCTCAATCCATTAGCAGCCTCCTCCTCTATTCCCATACCTGCAATATGTTTTTATCTGTATTAAATAACCATTGAAATACAATTTCTAATTGGGCCACCAGATAGAATACCCAAAATTAGGGCATCCCAAACCCCCTTTTCCTTACTATACTGCAGCTTATATAAAGCAACATGGGAGGAAGATCCTTGCATAAAAGTTCTGGACTGTCTTGTCCAGATCTAAAAACTTTTTCTTAAGGATACAGGGGATAGATTCAAACAGGAAGAGGAGCCTAGGCAAAATATTCATTTTTAGAATGTTAATTCTGCCAAGCAGAATCAACGGAAGGTGTTGCCACTTTGCCAGGTCCGATTTTATCTTAAATAGCAATGGATCATAATTTTATTGAATTATTTTGTTACAAGCTTGTGTTAACACAACCCCCAAATGTTTCATTTTTTTTCCTTTTTCACTGTTACTAGTGAACTGTCCCTTAAATTCAGAGTGTTACCTAAATATGGCAGCTCTGATTCTCCCAGTTCACCTTATAGCCAGACAAGGCACCAAACTCTTCCAGAATGTTATAGAGAAGAGAGTATGAATAATTGGGGTTATTCAGGGAGACCAGAATGCCATCTGCGTACAACATGATAACAGTATTACCAAAATCTGAAGTAAGACCTAACTGTTGGGCTTCCAATCTAATTTAAATAGCCAATGGCTCAAAAATAATGCAAAAATCAAAGGGTCAAGGACAACCCTGCCTTGTCCCTCTCAAAAGTTAAAAATAGGGTGATACCGCAGAATTTGTCCTAACACTTGCCTGTGGATTAGAATAAAGTAGTTGAATCCATTTAAAAAAAAACTACCTCCAAAACCATAACCTCTTAAAGTCTCTATAAGGAACGGCCACTGCACCCGATCGAAAGCTTTTTCAGCATCTAAAGATGTGTACAGTGTCCATTCCTGCATACGCAGAAATAATATCAAAAGCTTTTCTGGTATTATATTGCAGCCTTCTGCCTTCAGTGAAGCCCACTTGATCTTCATGTATCAGGATTGATGCATAGTTGGCCAATCTCTCTGCCAAAAGTTTTGTGAAGATTTTGAAATCACTATTTAGCAAAGAAATAGCTCTATAAGAGCCACCATATTCTGGAAGTTTATCTTTTTTAAGTAGCAAAATAATTTCTGCTTCATTGAGAGACTGCAGGATTTTATTTTCTTCCTAAAGGAGTTAAATAAGTTCACAAGCCAAGAAGCAAGTGTATCCTTAAGATTTTATATATTTCAAAAGGAAGACCATCAGGGCCTGGTGTCTTACCATTAGACAATGTGTTTATAACCCTCAAAACCTCTTCCACAGCGATTTCCATACTGAAATCAGCAGCCTGCGACTCTGAAATTTGGGGCAGTTTAAACTTAGAAAGGCATTCTTTAATCCTAATCTGCTCTGCTTGGTTCTCTGGTTTATGCAGCCTACTATAGAAAGCATCAAAAGTTTGATTTATTTCATCTTCTGTAACTGATTAACCATCTTCTCTTTTGATTTTGTTAATTCAGTTTCTATTCTGTTCCATCTTTGATAGGCTAAGAGTTTACCAAGAATATCACCGTAAAAATAATATTTTGCCCGCACCTTATACATTTCTTTCTCCCATTTCTCCTGTAACAGTTTTTCCAGCTTATTTGTTGCAGTCATAAGGTTTATCTCTGTTTGTTCTGAACCTCATGCAACATGTTCTTCTTCAGCTGATGCTAACTGTCTTTCCAATACCACCAAATCCTGATCCCATCTCCTCCTTCTAATACCCACTTGTGACATAACCCATCCTCTTAAATAAGCTCTTAGGCATCCCATATTATCTGAATACTTATTCCCTGATTAACATTATGGCTTATAAAGGCCATAATCTCCTCCTGAAGAGTATCCTTAAAGCACGTAAGAGACCACAGTAAATTATCAAATTTCCATGATTTAAAGATATAACTTTGATCCCTTCAGTCAGTAATATCCACTTCTAATAATATTGGGGCATGATCTGAAATTCTTATTGTTTCATATGAAACATTACAGGAAAGTTTACCAGGGACTGGAGAAATTAAAAAAAAGTCAATCCTTGAAAAGCTTTTATATGTCTTAGAGTAGTATGAGAATTTTGTTTAGGGAAGGGAACAGGCTTCTAAAAGGGTCATTTAAATTTAAATCATTCATCACCTGTTGTAACACCTGAAGAGCCCTTCTCATCCTTTCTCTCATGGGGGTTCCCTGTGAATTAAATCACAAGTTAAGGTGAAGTCCCCTCCAACTATAATATTGGAGTCCAGCTGAGACAGTTCCAGAAAGAAATCCGTAAAGACCACTGGATCGTCCTGATTAGGACCATATAGAGATACTCATGTAAAATATCTATTGCAGATCTTAATGACTATCATTACATATCGGCCATTTTTATCTATCACAGACTTAACTAATTGATGGCTGAGATATTTTCTATTAAAGATTGCTGTACCTTTGACCTTATCAGAAAAGTCTGAGGTATAGCCAACAGCCCTAAACAAATTAGAAAAATATAAAGCATCCTTCTTATCAAAATGAGTTTCTTGTAACATGAGGCAGTCTATATTCCTCCCATTGGCTAGTTGTATTACTTTTCTTATTTTAATCCTTTCCTTACAGCCATTAAGGTTCCAGGACATAATTTTTAATGGGCCCATTGGAGGAAAGAAGTTATCTCAATAATACCATAATTCAGTTCCACCACAGTATCCAAACTGGGGGGTGGAAGGGGTCTGTCATTCCCAAGCTGATCAGGTCCACCTAAAATCCTGAAGTTGATGTTCTCAACAAGGTAACCAATCCATGACACCATGTTGACAGTTAACCATGCTCCACACCCACGCACTCTATTCCTTGTGTCAAAGAGCCTTTTGTTCTTTTGTTTTATATTTTTTATTTGACTTTTTTGTATTTTTCTGTGAAAATCTACACAGTACCTATCTACTAAACCCAAACCCACACATAGGTTATCCAAAATCTCAAATCTCAATACCCAAAAGACTAACATATTATTTTTTGAACCATAGTACCCAAGATGTTTTGAGAAAAACCAACAACTGATTTTACTAGAAGCCCTCCTAGCTAAAGGACTCCTTTCCCCCTTCCCCCATTGAAAACTCTGAACCTATACTGTACGCAAAGATGTAAAGGTAAAAGGGGTAAAATAGTGCAGGATCCCTCCACCTCCCAACCAGCCCAACTAATACTGTCCCAAGGGGGGTGAGAAACTAAAATAAAATGAATGATTTATTAACATATTGCCCCTAGATATTATATCTACAGATTAAGTATGTACCTTATAAACTTCTCCCCCCCAATGACTATTTCTTAGCATTATACAGAAAAATTTTTCTGAAGTCAGATTCCACTTCACTTTTTATGTTGCCTCCCCGATCCGGTTTTTCAGGGCTTTTGTGACACTCAATAGCTCTTCCACCTCAAATGGAGAATGGAAAAAGGGTTTTCCATCAAAAAAACCCTCAATTTTCCTGGATATATCAAAGAGAAGAAATACCTCCTTCCGTAATTTGTCCTAACAAAATCAAAACTTTTGCTTGTGGCTAGGATATAGATGAATATCAGGTACACTTGTAGGGACATACCCTGATAATGGATACCTCTTTCTGCCCTAGCTTTAGCCAGTATTCTCTATCTGTCCTGAAATGTCAATGGTTTTATACATGAACCGTGGTCTTTTAGAGTTATCCATAGAACCATGGGCCCGATGCATACTGTCCAATTTGATTTTCTGATCCGGAGAGGGAAGGCCTAATGACTTGGACAGCAGCTCTTCACAATAGCTTAATGGATTATATCCCTTCTGGCAAATTGCCTATTTTTAAGTTGCTTCTCCTGGACCTTGCTTCCAAATCTTAAATTTTTAATTTTAAGAGTTCAAGTTCCTTGTTACTTCTTTCCAAAGCAGTGGATAACCCAGGTATTCTGTCTTCAATATTGCTAATACGGTTTCATATTCTGTTGTCCCAAGACATAATGTTTCAAATTTTCTGCAACTTCCGAAAATTTCTGTGTCAGGGAAGAGACTGCCGTATTCAAACTCACAAATCCTTGCCTCATTTTTTTTAATATGGCTTAATAAGGATCTTCTGAACCTTCTTCTGTGATTTTTGAAGTATCAATCTCACAAACTGTGATATCATTGTCTTTCTCCTTAACTTTTTCCATTCCCCCACCCTCCATCTTAGCTTTATCTAGCTGTGGGTTCCTGTTCTTAACAGCTGAGGATGAAGCCATGTTTTCTTCCAAATCCACCTTTGTTCTCAATTTTTTTGGAAAAATGTCATAAAGACAGGTAGGGGAATTTAGAATCACAGGATGACCTGTTTAGTTTCAGCAAATAGATTTGTTTTGTTATCTTTGTCCTCTCCTCCTTTTCTGTTAACCATTATGACCCCCTTTGGTGAAGTATTCTTTTTACCTCCTTTTCTTTTTTTCTTTGCAGTGCTTGAACTAACAGAGCCCAGTGATTTTCACTTATATTTCTCAGAGTCTTTTTTTATTCAAAGGAGTAACTGGGCTAGAAGACATGTTAAAGGGGGGGGGGGTGCTTGAATTCCTTGAATAAACTTCAGACAAATTATTTTTAGAGGCTCCAAAGAAAAAAGTCCCCTCCACCTGGTGATTCCAGGTGGAGGGTTAACTGTAGCCAGAACTGGATCAAGGCCTTCTAACGAGGAAGAGGCAACCTACTTTTTATCTTCCTTCTCTCTGTTCACCAAACTGCCCGTTATTGCTACAGAACCCCCTTGCTAATGCAGGGATAAGGATAGAGAAGTTTAACAGAAGCTAGATGAGGGAGAGTTTTGCCATATACCCATCCATCAGAGATTCGGGGGACCCGCACTTACCCCAGCGTGCAGTCAGACTATTCAGCTCCACATACTGACACGCACTCCAACATGTGCAGTATGCTCCTTCTGCCAGCAGCTCTTTAAACTAAATATGAAGCAAGTCAACTGTGTTACATAGACTGATACAGCTATAGAGACATTTATATTTAGCACTTCTGTTTTGCAATATTGATTTACAGATAGTTTAATTTACAGATATTTATAGATAATTTTTGCTTGCAGATGTGTACATTAACAGATTATCAGTTGTTTTCCTTTAAGACGTGCATTTAGTTCTACCTTATAACATGAACAGCAGCCTCTGCGGTGGGTAAGGGAGCTTTCTCTCCAATAACATTAGCAACAACCCCTCTGGTGGGCCAGGGAAATTTCTATCCTATAACATGAACAACAACCCCTGCAGTGGGCCAGGGACCTTGCATTCCTGTAACCTGAACAGTGACCCCTGCAGTGGGCAAGGGAGATTGCTATCCTGTAACATGAGCAGTGACCCCTGTGGTGGGCAAGGAGGTTGCTATCCTGTAATATGAGCAGTGATCCATGCAGTGGGCCAGGGAGGTTGCTATCCTATAAAATCAGCAGTGACCCCTGAGGTGGGCCAAGGAAATTGTTATTCTATAGCATGGGCAACTACCCCATGGTGGACTTGGGAGCTTGCTATCCTGTAATGTGAGCAGCACCTGTGGTGGGCCAGGGAGCTTGCTAACCTGTAACCTGAGCAGCAACCCCTATGGTGGACCACAGAGCTTACTGAACTGTAACCTGAGTAGCAACCTCTGTGATGGGCTGTGGAGCTTGCTAACTGGTAACCTGAGCAGTGACCTCACAGTGGTTCTGGAAGCTTGCTATCCAGTAACCTGAGCAAGGACCGCTGTGGTGGGGTGAGAGCTTGCTATCCTGTAACTTGAGCAGTGACCCTGAAGCAAGCTGGGGAGCTTGCTATCCTGTAACCTAAGCAGTGACTTCTGTTGTGGGCCAGGAGTTTGCTGTCCTATAACATGAGCAACTACCTCTGCAGTAGGCTGGGGATCTTGCTGTTTTGTAACATGAGCAGTGATCCCTGCAGTGGGCATGGAGCTTACTATCCTATAATATGGGCAGCAACCCCTGCAATGTACAAGGAACTGTCTATCCTGCAACTGGAGCAGTGGCGTCTGTGGTGTGTCGTGGAGCTTGCTATCCTATAACCTGAATAATGACCCTTGTGGTAGGCTGGGGAGCATGCTGTCCTGTAACCTTATCAGCAGCTCTTATGGTAGGCCAGGAAGCTTGCTATCCTGCAACCTGAGCAGTGATCCCTGAGGTGGGGAAAATGAGCTTTATATCCTATAACATGAGCAGCAACCACTGAGGGGGGCACAAGAGCTTTCTATCCTATAAAATGAGTAGTAATGCCTGTGGTGGGCCCCAGAGCTTGCTATCCTGTTAGCATGAGCAGCAACCCCTGTGGTAAGCCAGGGAGCTTACAAACCTATAACACAAGCAGCAATTGCAGTGGTGGGCTGGAACATTTTCTGCATATAACCTGAGCTGCAACCCTTGTAGTGGACCTTGGAGTTTGCTGCCCTATAACCTGAGTAGTGACCCCTGCGGTGGGCAGGAAGATTGTTATCCTAAAACATGAGCAGCGAACCCTGCAATGGACAAGGAATTTTCTATCCTGTAACCTGAGCAGTGACCCCTGTGGTGGGCCGGAGAGCTTGCTATTCTGTAACCTGAGTAGTGACCCCTGAGTTGTGCCAGGGAACTTGGTGTCCTATAACATGAGCAGTGACCCCTGCAGTGAGCCAGGGAGCTTGCTATCCTATAACCTGAATAGTGACACCTGCGATGGGTGGGGAGATTGCTATCCTAAAACATGAGCAGCAACCCCTGCAACAGGCCAGGGAATTTGCTATCCTATAACATAAGCAGTGACCCCTACAATGAACAAGGAGCTTTCTATCCTGTAACGTGAGTAGCAACCCATGTTGTGGGCCAGGGATCTTGTTATCCTATAACCTGAGCAGTGACCCCAGTGGTGTGCCAGGGAGCTTGGTGTCTTATAACAGGATCAGCAACCCCTGCAGTGGGGAAGGGAACATGCTATCCTGTAATCTGAGCAATGACCCCTGTGTGGGATGGCAGGGATCTTGCTATCCTTTAACCTGAGTTGCAACCCTTGCTGTGGTCCAGGGAGCTTGCTGTCATGTAACCTGAGCAGTGACCCCTGCAGTGGGCTGGGGATCTTGCAATTCTGTAACCTGAGCAGCAGATTTGACTTTGATTTTCTGAATAATCAATATCCAATTGTTCCTGTCTTTTACCACATTCCAAAATTGCATAAGGTTGCAAATAATCCACCAGGAGACCAATTGTCTCTTCCTGTGGATCCTCACTGAATCTTTGACTGTTTTTCTGGATAGTTATTTAGGCAAGAGGTAGTTAATTTGCCTTTGTATGTTAGAGATTCTACCTCAGTATTACAAGATTTAGAATGCTTTAAATGGTAAAATGACTTCTAGTGGATTACAATCGATGCACCATCCTTATATACGACTATAGATCATAGCTTAGGTGTTCTGGCAATGAAAGAAATGTTACAAAAACCATTAATCAAGTATACAGTTGAGTTAATTATAGCAGGTTTAGAATTTATTTTAAATTACATTTTTTTTTCTGTTTGATGGTATTTTTTACAAACAATTCGAGGCACAGCGATGGGCTCACCGTGGCCGCTCTTACACAAATCTATTTATGGGTTGGTGGAGGGGTTACCATTCTTGACCCTACCATTAATCCCTATTTTAATAACATCAGATTTTATAGGAGGTTTATAGACAATTTGTTAATCAAATGGCAGGCACTGAAGAACAAATATAGCATTTTTGAGTTTTATTAATAACAATGTAATGGGCCTGGAATTTACTGATCACTATCATGAAAAAGTATCAGTTATTTGGACTTAAATTTGAGCTCTAATAATGAGGGCAGGGTGGTCTCAAAGTCCTATCACAAACCTACTGCAGGGAATAGTGCCTTACATTATTATAGCTGTCATCCAAAACACACCAAGGATGCGTTACCACATGGGCAATAAATTCATTTAAAATGGAATTGCTCAGATTTAAATGATATTTTTGGAAGCAAAAAATGACCTGTTTACCCGTTTGTAACAAAGACGGTACTGGGATGTGATTTTACAGAAAGCTCTGAATTGGGTCGAAAATATAGAAAGGAAAGATTTATTAAAATGCAAAAAGAAACAGGATGAAACAAATGGTTTTATTTTTGTGACCAGTTTTGTACCGGCATTTTTGGATGTGGCAGGAATTATTAAAAAGCATTGTCACATTCTTCATACTGATAAGGACCTTGGAGAAATTAAGGAACCCTGCTAAAAGCATACAAGAAAGGAAAGCGCCTAAGGGACTTGTTAGTGATCAGTGAATTCTCAAGAAAATTGCTGAAAAACAGTTGGTTGGCTAATGAACCTAAAGGTTTCTATCCATGCAAACGCTGTAAGACCTGTAGGTCTGCAGTACAATGTAAAACATTTTTATCCCAATGTCTTTGGGCACTAGGAGGTAAAATAGAACATTTTATTACCCGGTGACATCAAAAACTTCTGCAATATATGCCTTATGGTGTACGCGGTAAGGTATATATTGGCCAAACTACCAGGTGCCTAAAGGAAAGAATACAGAAACATTTTCGGGCTATCCAAAAAAAGATATACAACACTCTGTTTATAAACATCTTTCACAAACATATAATAGCGAGATACATAACATGTGCTATGCTGGTATAGATCATGTACCATTTCTTATTAGAGGGGGAAATAGGAATTTATTCTTGGATAAAAAAGAATCTATGTGGATTTTTAGGTTAGAAACCTTAAGGCCATCGGGATTTAATGAACAGATGGAATGGGGTCCATGTATAAAGGCATAAGTTACTATGAATGTGATTTGAGTATGCCATAATGAAATTCAAGTTATTGAATATTGGCAACATTTGTAGATAGATTAAATATGAGGTGTTAGTAATTACACTAACTGATTTAGTTCTGTGGAAGGTTAGATCTGTGTCTGTTATGTCACCATAAGTACAATAGAGCCTTAGTAAAACTAGTTTTCTCACTAATGTTTTAAAAAAATCTTTTTTCCTTTTTTCAATTATTGTATTGTTTACAGGCAGTATTATTTAACATTGTTTCATTTATAAAGTAATATATATTAGGGTGACACAAACTAGTTCACTTCCCACTTAAGCAGTGGTGGGACTTGAACTTATAAATAAGGGGCAATTTAGCCTAATAAACTGATTTTCAGTCCTTATCACTAATTAGAGCTGATTTGAATACTGAACTATTATTAGTGCCTAGCTCTAAATGCATGAGGCACATTTTTCACAGGTCAATTTAAAACACTGCGAATATAATTAATTATTTAACTGCCACCTGTATGATGTGAAGGTATTTATGGGATATGCTGTTTTACTTCAGGCCATGCCTCCTAAGGAAGGGGTTGCATAGCCCTGAAGCACATAGGCTTTTTTTTGTTCATTTATGGTGTATTAGCCTGAACCTTTGCACTTTAGCATTAAATATTTTGTAATTTACTTGTTTTTCTACATTTTTTTTTAATAAAAATAATATTCTCGCTGAATTTTGAAGTTAGAGTGCTGGATTTCTTTGTAAATACCTGAGCAGCAACCCCTGTGGTGGGCTGGAGAACTTGATAACCTGTCTCCTGAGCAGGGACCCCTGCAGTGGACCTGGGAGATTGCTATCCTGTACCCTGAACAGTGGCCCCTACTGTGGGCCTGGGAGCTTGCTATCCTATAGCTGGAGCAGCAACCCTTGTGGTGGGCCAAGGAACGTGGCTGCCCAATAACCTGAGCTGGCAACCCCTGCCATGGCCACAGAGCTTGCTGTCCAATAACCTGAGCAACAACCCTTGTGGTGGGCCAGGAGTTTGCTATACCACATGAACAGAAACCCCTGTGATGGGCTAGGGAATTTGCTGACCTATGACATGTGCAGTGACCTCTGTGGTGGGCCAGGACCTTGTATCCTGTAACCTGGACAGTGATTCCTGTGGTGGGCCAGGTGGGAGCTTCCTATCTTATAGCAGAAACAGTGACCAGTGGTGGCCAGGAAGCTTACTGTCCAATAACCTGAGCAACAACCCTTGCGGTGGGCCAGAGAGTTTGCAATCCTATAACATAAGCAGTACCCCTGCAGTGGGCCAGGGAATTGGCTATCCTGTAACATGAGCAGCAACCCCTGCGGTGGGCCAGGGAGCTTGCTGTCCAATAACCTGAGCAATAACCATTGTAGGGGGCCAGAGAGCTTGCTATTGTGTAATATGAGCAATGACCCGAGGTGGGCAAGGGACCTTGCTCCTTTCACATAATTTCACTGCATGCATGCATGACTCGTACAGAGCAACTGCCCAGCACAAGAGGAGGTCAGAGGGGCTTCATTAGAAACACAGAAAAAAATATGCCCTCCCACCCCATTAATGATGGTCACTGGTACTCTCAAGCCTCTCACCATGGATCCCTTTTGGCCTTGATGGCATGTAGAGCAGCAGATGGGACTGAGAGGTCACCAGTGATGGCCAGAAGGTAGGAGCAGGCGGTTGTGAAAGGGGCAAAAAACTAGATAAAAACAGCTAGATTTTTTAATTTATTTTAGTCTTTGGTAAGTGGGTAAGGCCCACTAGACACAAGTGCCTGTTTTCAGGGGTGACCTGGGAGCACTGGGTGATTAATTGACTTTCTTAGAGTCACACAGTATGCAAGTGGAGGTTGGGAGAATCAAAACCAGGTATGGTTTGCTGGATGTACCAAGCTCATTACTCTAACATCTAGGCTATAGTGCCAGCCCATAGATAGATAGACAGACAGACAGGCAGAATAAGCGAGGTGTAGAGGAAGAATTTCATTGTAGGGCAGAATTTGTCTAGGATACCTCTGGACTTCTTTCAGCTTTTATAAGGCTTATACCTCAATTAAAGAATGTTTTACTGGCTTTGAAGGCATGATGCCAACTGTTCATAAGTCCACTTTCATGCATAAACTACAAAACTTTCCTGTCTCGCTCTTCTAACTGTGAAGTGTTCTACATTCTAGGGGTGCATACTGTAGTTATCTATTTTTATAAACATATCTTGGATTCCAGCACATATTTAGGATTTAGGATTTTTGGATATTGGCTCTTAAAATCCTAAATCCTAAGGAAAAAAACATAGAGTTTCTATCAGATTCAGATTCTGAAAATTGAAATCCAAAATGTTATACTTGTATATTCCCTTTTGACTGCTTCCTCAAGATAGATATTGCACAGTTTGCCTCATGGTTCTCTCCTTGTGTTTACACAGGCCTGTGGTCCCACCTTTTCCCATGAATGTGACACAAACACCTTCCTCAATGGAATCTGCTATCTGTACGACAGAGACCTCCAGGTCACAAGAAACATGACTCCCCTCTTCCAAGGTAATGAGCTACAAACACATTCAAGCCAAAAGTGGTTCCATCTAACCCTTTTGAAGTTGCTTGGAGATGTGGGCACCAGCTTTATATGGGAAACAAAGGATGTATAAGATTTAGAGCAAAGTGCTTATATTTGTCTCACCTTTCACCACAAATACTGTGAGAAGATTCCTCTGTGAGTTGTGGGACAGCACTATATCGATAGGGGACAGAGGAGACAGTGGGAAAAGAAACATGTCACACTTATCAAGGGAAGAGTTGAAAAGTATGGTTACTGTAGAGTGTGGAACCACACTATATCCATATGGGACAGAAGAGAGTGTGGACAAACAGGCACATCACTTATTGGGGGACAGTTGAGAGGTATGATTACTGTACAGTGAGGGACAGCACAGTATCCATATGGGACAGAGGAGAAAGTGGACAGACACGTGTCACTTATTGAGGGACAGTTGAGAAGTACGGTTACTGTACAGTAAGTTACTGTGCACATATGGGACAGAAGGGAGGGTGGAAAAGACATATCCCACTTATTGAGCCACAGTTGAGAGGTATAGACACTGTACAGTGAGGGGCCATACAATATCCATATGGAACAGAGGAGAGGGTGGACAAAGAGACATGTCCCACTTACTGTGTTAAGGGAGAGTTGAGAAGTATGGTTACTGTACGGTGAGTTACAGCACTATATCCATATAGGACAGAGGAGAATGTGGACAAAGAGACATGTCCCACTTATTGAGAGAGTTGAGAGGTGGTTACTGTACAGTGAGATACACCACAATATACATATGGGAGAGAGGAGAGAGTGGACAGGCACATGTCACTTATTGAGGGACAGTTAAGAGGTATGGTTACTGCACAGTAAGGTACAGTGTTATATCCATATGGGACAGAGGGGAGGGTGGACAAATATATGTCCCACTTATTGAGCCACAGTTGAGAGGTATAGCAACTGTACAGTGAGGGACAGCACAATATCCATATGGGACAGAGGGAAGGGTGGAAAAAGGGACATATCATACTTATAGAGGGACAGTTGTGAGATATGGTTACTATACAGTGAGGGACAGCACTATATCCATATGGGACAGATAGGAGAGTGGACAAAGAGACATGCTCCACTTACTGAGGTACAGTCAAGAGGTATTGTTACTACAGAGTGAGAAACAGTACACTATCCATATTGGACAGAGGAGACAGTGGGTAAAGAGACATGACCAACTTATTGAGGGGCAGTTGAGAGGTATGGTTACTGTACAGTGAGGGACAGCACAATATCTATATGGAACAGAGAGGAGAGTGGACAAAGAGACATGTCCCACTTATTGAAGGACAGCTGAGAGGTAGAAGAAGGATCCAGAAGAAGAAAGGGGAAAGTATGACTGTGGGACCCTACTGAATGAAGGAATCCCAGCTAAAGTAAGCAAAAAAAACCACATAGACTCCTCTTCAAAGCAGAACTAATCTAAATTCTTTCAGGGTGACTTGCATGTGCTTCCCATGATGCTTTGCATTACTGGGGTATGTGTAATTTTGTATTTCTTTAAAATCTGGCTTTATTGCCAGTGGTCTTTGTGC
Source organism: Neoceratodus forsteri (assembly GCA_016271365.2). Classification (NCBI taxonomy): domain Eukaryota; kingdom Metazoa; phylum Chordata; order Ceratodontiformes; family Ceratodontidae; genus Neoceratodus; species Neoceratodus forsteri. The sequence continues at coordinate 220,811,068 of JADMNL010000026.1, forward strand.
TCTACATTGCTTTTCTATTTTGCACTCACCATGACCCAAACCAGTAAGTCCATTGTAGGTCTGGTTCCTCCTTTGTCCTGCGTTAACATACAGATGAGGTACCCTGATGAGTCCTAAAAAGGAATAAATACATATCTCTATTTTCTGTTTGCAATCTTAGCAAATTGTATGAAAGGCCATCTGGCATCATGCACTCCCGCTTAAAGCAGAGTATACATCCCATGATGCTTTGCATTAATAGGCTATGTGCAATGTTGTATTTGTACAGTATTAATGCTCATAATCTCCAAAGAGGGAGTTGTGCTGCTGTGTTAGAGTAGAACTAACTGACTGCATTTCCAAGCTGATTTATAACCTGGTACTCCAAAGACTGCCCTCATTGCCTACGCATACATCAAGTTATTTATATCTGTCTTACTAGCATACTCCCTTATCAACAGAACTGTCACACTCATGAGCAAAACAGCTTATTTACTCCTGAAGTACTTGAATCTATTAATCTAATTAACAATGAGTTATCAGTATATAATCTTCTCCATGTAGCTGTGTTCTTAATGCCTTATGAAGGGGCCTTACATAGCCTCAAAGCTTGTATGATGAGATTCTGTTCGTCAAATAAAAAATATTATATCCTTTTTTGTTTTCTCTTTTTTTTTCAGTCACAGCTAATGTCCAGAAAGACTAGGTCAATGGCCTTGTCCATGTCCACCTCTGTGGTCACATCCTTGTAGAAGGTGATCAGGCTATTTGGGCATGCTCTGGCCCTCATAAAGCCATGTTGAATGTGGACAAGACCCTTGGCCTCAACCATATGCCCCATGACCTCCTGGACTTTGCCCAGCACTGATATCAGGCTAAGTGGCCTGCCACTGCCTGGGTCTGCTCTTGGCCCCTTCTTGAAGATGGGGGCAAGATTGGACACTTTGTAGTCCTCTGGCACATACCTTTCTTGATAGACTCATGACAGATCATTGCAAGTGGCAGTGCTGATTGCCCCTTTGGCTGAATTATATATTAAAAATACATGTACTATGGAAGAGAAATGGTCTAATTAATATGCAAATAGATGCACATTTCTGGGTTTGTAAACAGTCTAAGAAAAAAGAAACTTTCTGAGTCTTATTAGTTCTATTTAGAACTAGTTCTAAATAGAACCAGAAGTTTGCTCATCCCTGATTTAAAAAAAAAACTTGAATTTTCAGTCCTTTGCTGATTGCCCATGTCTGTGCTACAGCTCCCATGGTGAGTTATCTCTTGTTTGACCACCATTTTTTGTTTTAAGTAATTTTTGGTGGGTGTGCCACTGAGTGAAGGCAGCTCAACAACTCTAAGTAAAAAAATATAATGTGGCCACAGACCAACCGGTTGGTGGTAATAGAAGGCATATCAGAGAGATAAAAGGTTCCTTCTAGCGTGAACATTACGATTGTGTTTTGATCTGCCTACAGTAAAGATATGCGGTACCTATTTTGCATACATCATAAATGCTGTCAGTGAAGTACAGCTTTACAATAAGAGAGGAACCACTCAGTCACTCCCATTTTTGGTTTTTGTTTCACTTTTCTCTGGAAGAATGTAGGACAGGAGTTGACGTGGTCATCCTATATGATGATTCCCTAAGCATTGCCAACAATGATTTTAGAAAAATGAAGACATTTATGCTGGATATAATTGATGCCTTCAAGGATTCAAATGTCCTGGTGAGGAAGTTTCAACACTGTATTCTCTGTTTTCAGTTAAAGATGTAACATTGAATTGTTATCCTCTCCCTCTCTCATTGTCTCCCTCTGTCTCTCTCTCTCTCGCTCTCTCTCTCTCTCTCCCCATCTCCTCTCTCCTCTTCCTCTCTCTCTCTCTCTCTCTCTCTCTCTCTCTCTCCCCTCCTGTCTGTCTCTCTCTCTCTCCCCCCCTCACTCATACACTGTCTCAGTCACTGTGTATCTCATAGTCCTTTTACACACATTGATCTGTATCAGAGCAGCTGGTACAGACACACTGTAATGTTACATGTTTTACTATGTAAATGCATTACCTGCCGTAACCAAAGTGAGTGCTCCCTTAAAACGTGTTCCCTGATTTTCAGGGTTTGGAGGCTTCTGTTGCGTTTTAACAGGCTTCTGTTCTGTTTTGACAGGCCGTGTAATTACACTGTGCCTCTCACTACAATATGTTTTGGCTATCTCCCCAATTGTGTTGATGCTGTACCAGTATGCAGGAAGGGTAAACACAGTGAAACATGCTGTGTTTGTGTAAACAAATGCTGTATGCACCACATGATGGAATCGAGCTTGTCCACACCGGAACCACCGATCCAGGTATCAGTAATGTAAAAGCACTATCAATCACTGTCTCTCACTCTCACTGTCTCACTCTCTCTCTCTCTCTCTCTCTCTCTCTTCTCTCTCTCTCTCTCTGTCTCAGTCACTGTCACTGGCTCAATCTTATTGTTTCGCTCCCCTCTCTCTCTTTAACTCACTGTCTCTCTCAATCACTGTCTCTTACTTTCTCACTCTCCCCTCTCCGTCACTGTCTCATTCCCGATCTAATGCACTCACCCAGACGCTCACTTAATGTCTCTTGCAATGACTGTGTTTCATTCCCACTGTCTTGCTCCTCTCTCTCTCTCTCAGTTCAGTGTTGTTTTATTGGTACAAAGTAAAGTATTACTATTTAGTCATACCTGTATTGTGTGTTTTCTCATATATACTTATCAGTGTATCTTTGAACTGTCCATTTCCTGGATACTGAAATTTTTTTTAATGTTGTATTATTGGCATAACTGTAATACAAGTATTGCCAAAGCTGTTATAGACTTAAACCATTAATACATAGCGTACAAGAATTACAAGTTACATACTGTACTATTTAATTCATGCAACATATATAAAATCTGACATTCCAGAGCAAACAGAATACTATAATGTATGGTAAGTGCCTATTGACCACCATAATCAGCAGTTACACAGCTTTGTTATGCACTGTTTAGAATTTTAAAAATTGTTAACCACACTTCGGAACTTCCAAACAGTGGCAAAACAAAAGAGAATGCACCAGAGTTCCATAATTCTCACACATAGAATGCAAACAGTGTTTTTTTGACCATACATTATAAAGATGATGGCTGGTGATCGGGTGACTATACGCTGAAATCACCTCTCATGGTTGCTAGGGCTACAGTAAACCTCTCGAGCCAAGCCCTCGAGGTTTACCATGTTGCCCTAGCAACCACTCGAGGTGATTACAGCGTGGTTATCACCTGATCCCCAGCCATTATCCTCTATGTTAGGCGCAGGGTGTTGCCTCAGAATGCCTGATATTGTGACATTTTGTTAGACATTCTCCAGTTGATGTTACTGTTTTTTTATATTTTCATCCAGAATAATATGCATCTCTCTCTCTCTGTCCCTCATGCTTTCACACTCACTCTCTCTCTCTCTCGCTCTCTTAAATTTGAACTCAAATTCAAATAGCATTATGGTATAACAATATACACTGGTATTGGCAAAGGTTATACATCAAAGCAGTCATAAGACACAAAAGCATTTGTCAATGCCGAATGTTTGCTTGCTGATATTAGCATTGGACATGCAGGAGTCAGACAGTTGCAGAATAGGAATGGCAGTGAAGTATTGAACTCACGCCAACTCCACCTCCACCCTGCAGAGATGGACAGGCATTGGGATGTGCCTTTGGGTCATCGCCCATAATGCTCATGACATTTCACCTTGCCCTATCCTGTAGACACTGAGAAATGTTGAGGTGTGCCTTGGGGTGTTCAACTTCACAGTCTTCCCATTTCATAAGGACTTATGCTGAAATGGGTGCAGTATTGGAGAATGGGGTGAAGTCTGGGGCCGAAGAGTCCAGGGCACACCACGATGCCTGGCACTGGTTTCGGGGCAGGGGGTGGGGATGGAAGTGCATGAGCATTACAGCCATCAATCCAAAGGCACACCCTTGATGTCTGTCAGTCTGTACAGGATGGGAGGTTATGTTTAGAAAACCTAATGCCCTGGGCATTTATTGGTATTTGCACTACAAATTTTCAACATGACCTTTTTGTGACCCCCATCTTATGAAAGCATTTGGGACCTCTGCTCATGAACAGTGGCACTATGATTTTGTTAATGTGTCCTGAACTTTGATTTCCCACAACGACTGTGCCATTCTGTGCCAGATGTGTGAAAACACAGATTGGGCAGGATGTGAAGAATGACAGCTGTACCATTCACAGGGAAGTGTGAAGAGATGGCAATGTTGAAAATCTGTAGTGAAAATATTAAAAATACTCAAACTTCCGGGCTTACATGGAAACTGCTCAATGCATGCTCGTAACACAGTCATTTACTGGAATTATTTCACTAAATTTTCAACATAGGCATTTTGTGACCTCTGCTCATGGACTATGATTTTCTTAATCTGTCCCAAACATTGATTTCCCACAGTGGCCAGATGTGCAAACACATATTTTGGGCAAGATGGGAAAAATGACAGCTGTACTGTTTATAAGAAGGTATTAAAAAATGGCAATATTGAAAATCTGGAGTGAAAATACTATAAATTTGCAAAGTTATGAGGGTGCGTAGAAACTGTGCAATGCATGCTCGTAACACAGTCATTTTATGGACCTGTCACCAACTTTTTAACATAGGCATTTTAGGACCTCTGCTCATGAACAGTGTCACTGTGATTTTCTTAATCTGTCCTGAACACTGCTTTCCCACAGCGGCCTCGCTATTCTGCGCTGGAAGTGCAAAAACACATTTTGGCCAGGATCTGAAAAATGGCAGCTCTACTGTTCATAAGGGGATGTGAAAAGATGCCAATGTTGAAAGTCTGGAGTGAAAATATTACAGATTCGTGAAGTTACGAGTGTGCATGGAAACTGTGCAACACACACTCCTAACGTAGTAATTGTTTGGAATTTTTTCACCAAATTTGCAATATAGCCTTTTTGAGAGCCCACCTCATAAACAGTTACACTGTCATTTCGTTAATCAGTCCTGAAAGGTCATTCCACAAAGTGACCGCAAAATCACCTTTCAGGACCGAATAATGCCATAACAGTGACTGAATTCATGAGAAGGCGTCCCAAAAACCCATGTTGAAAATTTGGTGCCAAAAGTCAGAAAATTGGCCATGATATCCACCTAAGTTGAAAAAAAACATTTCTGCCATTATACAGCTTACCGGCATTTCTTCAGTTCATGGTTGCCGTTGAAGAGTGCAGACATGTTCCCAGTCCACCGAAGATCATCGCGCCGGGTTCCAGAGGTAAGTATGGGGTGAGGGGGGTGTGGGGAGGTAAGTGCGCAGAGGGTGGGTGCGGGTTGGGGGAGAGGCAAGAGACTCAATGAGGGACCATTTTCTTTTTTTACAGGGTCTTTAAAAAATAGATGATGCGGGACTTTTGGCACACTGGGATGGGCTCCCAGCGTGCCACCTGGATGTTTTTTTGGGGGTAGTGGAGCCAACAGGGACTGGGCACCCCTGTCAGACATACAGTGTGGGAGGGAGCACATGAGCATGCTGGAGTGGGCTCTCAGTGTGCTGCCTGGGTGTTAGTTTGGGGGGGGGCTGGAGCCAACGGGAATTGTGCACCCCCTTCAGCACATAAAAAAGGATCTGTGTTTGGGGGGGACATGATACCAATGGGGATTGGGCACCCCCTCAGCAAACTAAATGTATGGGACACTATGCAGATGGGGAGTGGGTTCCCCTGTTGGTTAATGAACTGGGGAGGGGGGCATGCTGATGGGAACTGGGCACCCCGACACTGGCTTTCATGGGGACTCTGTGGCCCGCGGCAAGAGCCACCACCATAATAACTGAAATGTTAAACCAGGCAAGGCACCGCTCTGCAATGATGGGTCGCTTCCTCATTGCAGCAGTGAATTTGTTTAAACTTGGAGGCACGCTTGCTGAACTAGTGTCAGCAGCAGCATGCCACCACATTGGGGAAAGAGGGCCAAGCCTCAAAATGCAGTGGGGGCATTGGCCACCACAGTGCTCCGCCAACAGAACCCTGCTTCTCTCCTAAGTTGTCACATAATGTTTCTTGTGTATGCGCGCAAGCAAACATAAAAAACTACAACGCATCCTCACTCTTACTCTCTCTCTCTCTCTCTCTCTATCATTCTCTCTGTCTTACGCCAGCACTCTGTCACCATCTCAAAATTACATTTAATGTTGCTTTATTAACCCTTGCTGTGCCATGGACTGATATATCAGCTCAAAAATTAGATAGGTTCTAGTTCTGTCAGCCCAAGTGCTAAAAAAGAGCTGTAGATAAAGGAGAGTCTGTAGTAATAATGTAGGTAGGAAAAACAGGCAGAGTGGCTGGGCCAAGCGATCCTTATCTGCCATCAAATTCTGCTTCTATGTATTAACATGACTATAAGTATTACAAAAGCTGTTAAAGACTAAAAACATTAATATACAGTATGCTGTATAATAATTTCATGTGGCATAGAGTAGAATCAGTTTCATACAACATATATTAAATCTGACCTGAACAAACATAAAACTGTTCTCTTACTACCTCTCTTTCTCACTCTCTTTCTTTCTCTTACTGTCTCTTGCTGTCTCTCTCTCTTGCTTTCTGATCATCTGTCTCACTATCTCTCTCTCTCTCTCTCTCTCTCTCTCTCTCTCACTCAATCTGTCTCTTAACTTAATTCAATGTTGCCTTATTGGCTTGAGTATACATACTGCCAAAGTTATTACAGATTAGTAACAGTGAAATACTGCAGCATTACTGCGTTGCATCCTGGCTGGCACCACTGTATATTATGCATGTTAATGGCTGGCCCATTGGTGCAGCAGTAGGACTACTGCTTGCGATGCCAGCGACATGGGCTCAGGCATGAGCCTGAACTGTTGGGGACTGACTGGGCATCTGAGGGGACATTGTCCTCCTCCTCCTGAGAGGAGGGTAATGCATCCCGCTGCACTAGTAAAACCTGTTGTTGTATGGGTGTCAGAGTGCATGGGATACAAGGAGAGAGGACCATGCCATGCTGCACATCATGTGAGCGTGCTGACACGCACTCATGTCGGGGACTACATTTCAGCACCAGCATACCTGTGAGGCTTAGGGACACAGTACTATGTCATAAGGGTGAGTGCACAATGGGCAACAGCAAAAAAGGGCAATCGTAATTTGGGTGATGGACCATCAGGGTGACCAGTAAAAAGGGTGACACATGGTGGAAAAAAGAAACACCACAGAGCTTTTCCCCACTCCTTGCATGGGGGCTTGCTTCAACACCTTCATTATAGATAAGCATCCTGAGTTGCAGCCACCATCACACAAGCAGCATTCATATGACCCAGAGCTCTTTTGTCACAGTCGCCCAAACTGCTGTCGCCCTTTTGAATTCCCTCTTTTGGCATCACCCTTTTGAATTCACCCTTATGACCAGATACGTGGGGACACTTAGCACAGAAAGCATGGGGGAAACTAATAAATAAGGGGGAAAAAAACTTCCTACACCTGCAGCTCCATGAAGTCTGGTACATCCAGATCAAAGGCAGGTAAATCTGCCAAGCTGGAGCAGAGGAGGCATAACCTATTTCTATTTCTAGCTTATGGTCACTGACTCTATATTTTGTCATTATTTGTCTCTGTTGTACATAATTAATATTAATTGGGTATCCAGCCATGGTAGCATTTCTGTTTAGTGACCAATAGCATTTCAGCTTATTGTGAATTTTGATCTGGGTTTTCCAAAGCATCATTCATTATTTTGTGGATTCACATGGAATTGAATTCAGCAGTTTATTTTGGGAATTATTGTTCATTATCTGGAAATTATTAATTTCATTACTTCTTAAATGTAAATGTTTTGACACAAGGTGGTTTATTGAGTAGCTTTTTTCATTTTAGCATTGATTATTCATGGCCTTAAATTGATAGGAGTTTCTGTCTCTCTGGTTCAAGTGTAACCATAATTTCACAGTCCTTTCCTCTACTGCTACAAGTAATGGGTATTGCCCAAGCTCAGTTCTAAAGGCATAATTTGATGTACTTCAATGAACTTTCAGGACAAGCGTATATATATAAATAACAAATGCATCATTTTGATTGGTGTTGTGTCCCATTTACTGTATCTCTGGCTCAGTTTTGGACCCCAGATCCTCCATGTAAAATAACTGATTAAAAAACCCAGTCGAATAAGTGGTGTGCCATGGAGCGTTACCCTGTGTGTGAATCCAGAAGAGCACGTGCTGCAAGGTCGACCATCAGGAAAGGGCAACAAATGCGTGAAGAGTGAGCCAATCTGCACAACCCTAAAGAGAGAGGACCACCAGTGAAACGGCCACATGAGGCGAGTACAGAGCAGCAGTCGCAGAGGAAATGGAGGAACAGCTGTAGTCCCAGGAAGGGTGGGCAGTAGGGTGACAGGAAGGAGACCACAGGAACCTAGAAACTATAGACAAGCAAGGCACCACAGTTCTGACAGGGTGCTCCACATGCACACAGCCCAATGCTGGAACTGACATTGGACCTGAGCTCCCACCCCGTAGAATGAAAGAAGCAGGACACCCACCACAGCCACAACCTGATCACTAGATGGGGTGCACATCGCTGATGAACAGTAGCTTGGTGAAACACACCATACACAGATGCTCATAGGGACACAATGGTGGGATCCCCGTGAACAGTAGTGCCGCAGTGCTACCAATATGGGTCACCATCAGATGCAAAATGCAGCACACCAACAGGAAGGCATGAAGTGTACTGGGTAGGTAAGTCACTTACTTGGCACTACCAGAGCCATTGAAGCAATGGAGAGGCAGGAGACCAACAGGTATAACAGGAATGGTGATGAAACTCATGGGTGGGGGGGGGACGGCGCACCCACTGGAATATGTAGTCACCATGGCAGCCAATGGGCCTCGCACAACAGGCGCAGCTCATGAGCCAGGTGTGCCGTGGGGGATAACTGGGGATCTGTAGGCTGTTGCTGACACACACATTTGGCTGACAAGCAGCCAGATACCACAGTGGTGGTGGCATTTATGCACAGTCACAAGGGTATGCCCATAGTGGTACACAGCAGATACATATACATGAGGACAATGATGAGCGGAAGACATACTGGCAGTGTCACGGAGGCCCACTGGTACAATTGCCTCTCACATCTGCACACAGTGGAGGACAGAGCCATGAGGACAGTTTGGGAGCACAACCACGTCCCCAGTGCAGTGGGCATAGGCATGCGATGGGTGCTTGACAACCTGAGGGAGAGGGTTAGATCCAGCATAGACACTGCATTGCAGGTGGTGGTCAAGTGTACGTCAGGTGTGCCAGTGACAATTCTGGGGTGGATGCCAGGTGTGCATCTCCTCCAGAGGACAGTCCAGCACATCAGGCATTTGGTGAGGGGGTGGCTGGTGACGCTGATGATCATGACAGCACTGGTACTCCCGAACGAGTTCAAGGTGACTAGCAAAAGTGACTGCTTCCTCCTCTATGACAGCAGCTCTAAGCAGGACAGGCTACTGATATTCGCCACAGACAGGGGTCTCCAGTTCATGGCTGACTGCCCTGACTGGCTCATGGATGGCACCATCAAGTCCTGCCTGGCCCTACTGGACCAGATTTACACCATCCATGCTGTACAGTCGCACATAGTTGCAACAGCCGTGAATGCCCTAACCTGCTTTTAGAGGGCACCAACGTACATCAGGATGCTTGATCAGCTAAAGATACACTACCCAGCACTGGCCCCCATGACTGTCCTGCTGGACTTTGTGTGGGTCAGCTGGAGGGGGATCACCACAGTGTTCCCTCCCACAGATACAGGGGTACTTTTTCCATTTCTCTTAGGCCCTCTGGCAGTGGATTAAGTGGTGCCCTGATGTCCTTGCCCACTACACACCATCGCAGACTTCGCACTGCACCTGCAGATGCTCTTGGCACTGGCATTTGTGCCAGTTGATGATGTACCCAGTGTCTTTGAGGAGGTGCAGGAGTGGGGCATTTTTAAGCAAAATGAGAAGATGATGCAGCTGATCCTCATTTATTTTTCGAGGAAAACTGAATCAGGAGGCTGACAGAATGATACTGGTGGAGGAGACCAGCATTCCCCATGGCACAGTGGAACTACCATGAGGCCACCATCCAGGGTCTCACCCGTACCAATAATACTGTTGAGGGGTGGCGCAGGGCATTCAATAGCCACATCAGTGCATGCCACCACAACATTTGGTATGTCTTGCAGTGCCTCCAGCAGGAGGAGCACCTGTCAGTGCACAGACTGAACAGCTGGTGTCTGGGGCTGAGCCTGCACAGGTCCACAAACGGTACAGGGACCTCAATGCATGGATCGCAGCCGTCATTGCTGAATATGCCACCCATAGCCTCTTTGACAACCTCTGTGGCCTGGCTCACAATTTCCAGTTCCAGGTGTGAGCCAGGGCCAGGTTGCTGGTGGCATGGTCAGTGCTGTGCTGTAGAAGTGGTCCTAGCCATTGTGTGGTGTCACCCACCTCACGGGTGCCCACTGTGCGTTCATTCCCCGAGTCACTCTTTTGACCCACACCCTTCCTACTCTCGCATCATTGTAGTTGCGAATTTCACATTCACCATGTTGGGATTCACACCACGGAGTCACCCTTTAGCCTCATAACCTTCTTACTGTCGTGGTTTGCACGGTCAGCCGTTCTGCAGTCGGACAGTTGGCAGTCACACAGGAATCTTCGACATTATCACATGAAACAAATAAGTTCATCCAAAGTTTAACAGGTAGATTCAGATTATAGAATTTAGCTCCCATGGAATAAAATACCCAAAGTGTCTTTTCTTGCGGGGCTTTAAATGTCTCTCTAAAACATTCTGAGGCATTTATTATTATGCCTAAATAATTATAACTGGTTGTGTGTTCCAGGACCTCATCACTGAAGCTGAATTGGTATGTCTTACTATTATTCTGACTTCCTTTTGGAAGGTCATAATTGTGGTCTCGTTTGAGTTTAGTTTCAGTGACCATGTATTGCAATATGTTTTAATACATTTAGGTTCTCTTGCAGGACTTGTTCTTTTTATGATAGAAGAACCAAGTCATCAACATAAAGGAATCAATTCACTTTAGCATCTCCTAATATCAACCCAGAACCATCAGAGCTTGATAGATTTCTTGCTAGATCATTGATGTACAAAGATTATCAGGTTAAGGCAGAACCCTTGCATCACTCCACATGTCTGCTGGAAAAATGATGTCCTTATGATATTTAGTTTTAGAATGCACATAATATTAGAGTATATCAGTGTCAGTGGCTCAGTAGGTAGCACACTCACCTCTAAGGCCGGGAGATCAGAGGGCTGTGGGTTCGGTTCCCACATCTGGCACTTGGGTTAATTAATTAATTTATTTTTTGTTGACCGGGTAAGTGCACTAGACAAATCCTGCCTATTTTCAGGCATGACCCGGTGCAGGGGGTTACAGATGAATGCCAACTGACCTCGAACCAGATTAAGCTGTTGGTGGTATTTTTAGTGAATGACGGAAATTTGGCCAGAACACTAGGGAAATTCCCCTACTCTGCCTGCAGAGGGACTGCTGCTCTGTTTCAGAGTAGTGGTCAGTTGCGGGATGGAGGGTGAGGAGGATGGACGTCTGGTGGGGTCGGAGGTTCTATCCCTGGCCTCGGCTGCTGCTTTACCAAGGGATACGTTTCAGAGTGCGGAGGAAATTTTGGTTGTCTGTGCCGAGAAGAAGTCTGCTATGAGGCAGACAGAAGTTGTGCATCTACCGATAGCCACGGAGGGCTTACCTTCCCGGGAAACAGCTGATTCAGGTATTTTCTCACTGCTTGCGGTATCCACCACTATGGCTGTGCGTTCTGTGCCTGAACTATCTGGTACTAGTGGAGAGGTAGCAGTGCAGTCCCTGCCTCTCTCCGTGGAGCCTGCTTTGACGTCTGCTGTCAAGCCTGTCTTAGGAGTTCAGCTGCCAGTGACGGAATCTATGACAATGACGGAGAGAATGTGGAAGTTCTTCTCTGTATTGGAGCCGGCTGCGGTGCCTGGTTGCGACGAGTGGTCGAAGGAGGAATCATTGAAACAAGCTGGCTGGATTCAAACCCCTGATGGGGCCCAGGTGCCTGATTCAACTTGGGTGTCCTTTTCTGCAGAGAATACTCTGGTGCAAGGTACTGTGCAGCTAGGCAAGGGGGAGGGGGAGTAGCCTGTTCTTTCCTCGATCAATGGGATGGGAGTTTCAGTGGCTGAACTTGTTATGGTGCGTACCCCTAGTACTGCAACTGATCAAACTGACTATACTGAGCACCAGGATCGATCTTCTACCCCCCCCCCTTCCCCACATCGAGAGGGTCATAGAACCGGACCCAGATATTCAGATTTCTTTAAAAATAATAAAGTGGAGCAAGCCCCTTGGCGTAATGCTGTCCAGCTTTGGTATAGAGGGGGTCTACCGGAGCATCCTGACAGACTTTATGTGGCTAAACATCTTTTTAAAAATTCTATGGGATTTCAAGCTGCTGATATTTTTGTTCTCATTAATGTCAGGGGGAGGACACCTTTGATATCAGTTTTAGGACCTTTGCAGGGCTTGATTCTTTTTGGAAAAAATATGAAATGTATAAAACATTGCCTTTATGGTCTTCTTTTTGGCCCATCCCCCTTACTAAGCCGCTGTATAAATCAGTGGTTGTTATGTTTCGGAATGAGAGCGTGAATGTTGGTGATATTTACTACTGGATGGAGCAGAAATGTCAGGTTATGGGGCCTCCTGAGGCTATCATTGCTAGTGAAGGGATTTGGAATGGCAGCTGGAGGTTTATAGTCACATTACATTTAGCTGGAAATGGTGTGCAGCACATTCCCAATAGTTTTTTCTTGGGGAAGGATAGAGGGGTAGTTTTTTACCAGGGCAACCAAAGGCTTGCTATAAATGCGGTAGTCCCAGACATCTTAGCAGCACTTGTGACAGGGTTATTTGTGCTTTATATGGAGAATATGATCATCCCAGCTCAGTTTGCAGGAATGTGTTTAAATGTAATCTTTGTAATGAGATTGGCCATGCTTATCATCAGTGTTCTTGGGCAGGCCAGAATCGTACTGGCAGCCTTAATCAGGAGAATTTGGTCTCTGAGGCCCAAAAAAGATATAGGCCAGCCAGACCAGAACCTGGCCCTGATGAGGCCTCTGGGTCCTCCTCTTCGGATCCCACCCAGGCAACTGCTTCCTCAGCTGGCCCTGCTGCTTCTGAAGCCTCCCTGGTTTCTCCTGTTGCTCACTCTCCCACTGTTTCAGTTCCTGTTTCAGAGGGTGATGTGGGGCAGATGCCCCCCCCCAGGTGGAAGCTGATTTTCTTCCTCAAAAACGGGTGACTAGATCCTCCCTGAAACCCAAGGTCTTAGTTGGCTCTATTCTCACACAAAATTCCTTTCAGGTACTTCAGGAGCAGGAAGTGGGGTTTGAGTCTGATGTCTCATCCTTATCAGGTATGGTTTCTGAAATGGAATGTGACAAGGATGCTCCTTGAAGTGTTTCTACTTCTAAAAAAAAGGTAGGGAGGAAGAGGAAAAAAGATGAGGAGGGTTGAAAAGGAAAAACAAAAAAAAAGTTTTGTTGTCTTTTTTAAGTTTTTCTTATAAACCTATGCATAACTTCTTTTCGTCTGGTTTCCCTTAATGTTTGTAGCATTAAGTCTTTTCGAAAGCAAATGGCCTTATTGGAATTTTTTAACACTGCCCATTTGATGCTTTACTTATTCAGGAAACTAGATTTACTTCCTTACAGGACATTGTCCAAGTTAAAAAATATTGGCCTTGGGGGCCTTCTTTTTGGTCCTTTTGGGAAGATGTAGCAGATGGTCTTGGGATTCTTTTTCAGTCTCCCTACATTCAGGTTCAGAAGGTGTTTGATATTTTGCCAGGAAGAGCTTTACTGTTAGATTGTGTGTATGAAGGTTTCTCTTTACTTATAATTAACCCCTATGCTCCCCAAAGTAAGAAAGCTAGAATAGAATTGTTTACCCTTATTAAACCTTTTTTTATTTTCTTCTAAAATGTTATTTTGGGACGGGTGACATGAACTGTAGCTTAGATGTGAAACTACGGGATAGCGTTCAGCAAAAAGTATATCGTGATTCCCATGCATTACATAATATCATTCATACTGCAGATTTGGTGGATGCCTATCAGGCTTTGCATAAGGATGGGGGATTTACCTATCGACATAGTGCATATAGTACCCATATTGACTATATTTTTACCTCTTGTCAGTTGATGGTTCAGGGGTTTGGGTTACAGTTTTGTGAATTTTCTGATCATTGTATTCTAAGGTGTGATATTCAATTTTCCCAATTCCCCCCTCTTTTCCAGGGATGCCTAGGTGCTGGAAATTGAATTCTGTTGTTTTAGATGATCCAGTTGTTAAAACTAAAGTAGAATTGTTGAGTTTCGGGGTTCGTGGCTGTTCTTTATGACTTCTGGTATTCTTGGTGGCGGGATACTAAAATGGATTTAAAAACTGTGTTTCTTGATTTGGGGAAATCTAAAGGAAATAAGGATTATTTGGGGTATCTAGTTTTAAGAGACCAATTTTATCATCTTCTGTCTCTCCCTACTATAGCAGATTGTAGGATTAAAGCGCAGCTGGATATTGTTAAGCAGAAAATGAGGGATTATCACTATCAGTGTGCTGCTTTTGTATATGCTACTTTTAAATTTGGTACTACTAAATCTCCTTTTTCAGATCCATTTGAAGCATGTAAAACAAAATTGGCTAATAAAAATATGACTGGTCTTTTGGATCACTCTGGTCAAGTGCGTACGTCACATGCTGAGATGTTGGATGTTATGGTAGAATATATTCAGAATTCTCTGGGACAGGAGTTTGTCCCTACTGTGGCTTGGGATTCATTATTAAATTGCTCCTTGCCTACATTATCCCCTGAAGCTATGGAGGATATTGATGGTCCAGTTACTTTGACTGAGGTATTGGAGGTTACTTCTCACTTACGTTCAGGTGTGTCCCCAGGAGAAGATGGACTGACAAATGAGTTCTTTAAAACTTTTAAACAGCTAGTGGCTCCGCTTTTAGTGGAAGTATTTAATGAATTTTTGATGGCCGTGGAGGTTCCACATGGTTTTTCCTCAGCTATGGTGGTTTATATTTATAAAACTGGTGATAGACTAGATTTGGGTAACTGGAAGCCGATTAGCCTTTTGAACACTGATTATAAAATCCTTTCACAGATTTGATGTCATCTGTTGCAGAAGGCTGCATCTGAGTTAATTCACCCTGTCCAAATGTGTTCCATCCCTGCCAGGAAAATTCAACAGAACCTCCAATTACAGAGGGATGTTTGTGAGTTTGGGAGGCAGAGGAAGTTGCTGGGGTTTCTGATCACTTTGGACCAGAAAAAAGCATTTGATAATGTGTCTCATTCTTGTTTATTTAAAGTTTTACATGTCTATGGTATCCCTTCATCTATGATTAAGTGGATTTGCATTTTATATCGGAAGGCAATGGTGATTCCTGTGGTGGGTGGGTGGTCTGTTGGGGTCTTCAATTTCTATTAAAATAGGGGTCAGGCAGGATTGTCCCCTTAGTCCCCTTCTTTATACGTTTTGCTTGGATCCTATGATTAGAGTAATTCTGAATGACCCTTTGATTATGGGTTTATCCCCCAGTCCAGAGGTTTTTCCTTAAAAAATTATGGCATATGCGGATGATATTTGTCTTTTGATTGCTTCTGTTCAGGCTGGAGTATATGCCTTAAGGGTGTTGGATTCCTTTTCGGGGATTACTGGGGCAGGTTTTAACCACCATAAAAGCAAGGCCCTACAGCTTGGGGATGGGGACCCAGTACGTTCAGTAAGTACTGTTCAGGTCTCTCCACATTTCATTTCAATTTTGGGTCTTAAGTTTGGTGAACAGAATATGGCTTGGGTAAATTGGGAAGATAGGCTGCAAATTGGTGAGGCAAAGGTTTCACGCTGGAAGTCCTAGGGGATGGGGAAGAAGAAACAGGTTGGCAATGTTAAACAATTTCTCTTCCCGGTTTTTTTATATAGAAACATAGAAACATAGACTTTGACAGCAGATAAGGACCACTAGGCCCATCTAGTCTGCCATTTCCCTACCTACAGGATAGGCCGTAGATCCTAGTTAACCAACAGCCTATTTCTTCCTACCCCCTACAAGAATTGCCTTATGTCTGTCCCATGAATTCTTGAATTCTCACACAGTTTTAGACCCCACAACCTCCTCAGGAAGGCTGTTCCATGCATCCACTACCCTCTCTGTGAAATAATACTTCCTCACATTGCCCCTGAACCGCCCTCCTTCTATCTTTAAATTGTGTCCCTTGTTCTTGCAAGTCTCTTTTTCTGAAAGATGCTATCCTCTTGGACTTTGTTGATTCCACTGAGGTACTAAAAGTTTCTGTCATGTCCCCCTCTCCTTCTTTCCTCGAGGTATACATATTAAGCTCCTTTAGTCTCTCCTCATATGGCTTCTCTTGTAGACCCTGCACCATTTTGTTGCCCTCCTCTGGACTGCCTCTATCCTGTCTATGTCCTTGCGGAGATGGGGTCTCCAGAACTGGACACAGTACTCCAGATGGGGTCTCACCAACTGTCTGTACAGAGGGATAACAACTTCCTGTTTTCTGCTGATGATGCCTCTCCCTATACATCCCAGTATACCCCCAGCCCTCCCTACTGCCTTCTCACATTGCTTGCTAACCTTAAGGTCGTCTGATATGATTACCCCCAGGTCCCTTTCCTTTTTGTTGTTACTACCTCCCCACCCATTGTGTATTCTTCCCCTGGGTTCTTGTTTCCCAGGGGCATTATTTTGCACTTCTTTGCATTGAACATATACTGTTCACATTTTTCCTTTATCTACTAACCTCAAGATGAGGCTATTTAGCTGTTTTTTCCAGATGATATGGGGCAGTAGGTGAACCCAGTAAAACGGGATTTCACTTATCTTAAAGTTTCACTGGGGGGATTGGGTATGTTAAATCCTGTGGTGTTTTTTCAATCCTTTTGTATTTTTTCTTCCTTTTCTAGGTCAGTGGGACTTCCCACTAAGTGGGCAGAATGGGCTTTGTGTTTATTTCAAATTTTTTTTCCAAAATGGGAGGTAATTTTTCCACGGTTCACTGAGTCTTTACAGGTTCCTGATTTTGCTTTTCCTATGTTAAAGAAAGTCAAAAGGTGGAACCTTAGTAAGGTTGAGATTACTTCCATGCAGAGAAAATCTATGTATGGTCTTGTGATGGATAGACATCATGCTGTGTGGGTTGATTTTCCACGATGCCTCCCTACTAAACTTCAGTTTGCCTTGAACATCCTTAAAGACGGGAGGATCCCTGATTATATTTGGGATGTTCCGTGGCCGTGCCGTCATGGGAAATTGGGGGTTAAAGGTAGTTGGAAGCATAAACCCGTGACTGACAGGTTGTGCTTAAGATTTTCATGTATTGGCATGGAAGAATCACAGGAACATTTTTTTATTCTGTGTCCTTATATTAAACAGTTTTGGCTTGATTTGGCCTTAAGTTGGCATTTTTCTCCCTTACAGCATATTCAATATGAATGTTTGATACTGGGGGATTATTCTGGTATTTATTCTAGGTATCATTCTAGTACACTAAATGTTCTTTTTGCATATATTAAATATTATCTTTGGCAGGCACGTTGTCAATTCTATTTACAACATGTGAATACGCCTAATGTGGTCTTGATTAAACAGATTACGGAAGCTTTGAAGCAACTTAAAATGAAGAAGTCCAGAGTATTTGACAGAGGGAAATTTCAGTCTTTTTGGCAACATGTTTTTTTTTGTATTGCTTTCTTGTTTTTTTTTTTATATCTCTTTCTTATGCGAATTTATAGATTATGTATGTGATGCTGTATGTTTTTCTTTTGTTGTGAATATGATGTTATGTATTTTGCAATAAAAAATTCCCCTACCCTTTTCGATAAGTGCCATGGGATCTTTAACATCCAGCTGGACTACCACCAATCCAGGAAGATGGGACCTCGGTTTAACGTCTCATCTGAAAGACGGCACCTCAGAAGTGCAGCACCCCTCTCATGCTGCACTATAGTGTCAGTACTGGGATATTAACCCAAGTGCCAGGTGTGGGAACTGAACCCATGGCCCTCTGATCTCCTGGCCTCAGAGGTGAGTGTGCTACCTACTGAGCCACTGACATTGATGTCCCAGTAATATCCCAATACTGACACTGTAGTGCAGCATGAGAGGGGTGCTGCACTTCTGAGGTGCCGTCTTTCAGATGAGACGTTAACCAAGGTCCCATCTGCCTGGATTGGTGGTAGTTCAGGTGGATGTTAAAGATCCCATGGCACTTCTCGAAAAGAGTAGGGGAATTTTATTGAAAAAGGTTGGACTTCATTACAGAAAAATTGAGAACATCCTGTACACAGAAAACTAAATTCAGAATCATCAATAACACAGTGAACAAAATACAAAACAAATATGAAACGAAAAAGAAATAACACATAATCAATCAATAGACCAAAGGTCACAATTATGCCAAAAAAGAAGAAATTGAGGTCCTGTAAAAACCTGAAAATCATGTAATTTAACTAAACGTATAGCAGTGCAAATATTGTCAATTATTTCTTGTGAAGAAATCAATTTCTGGTGCAAAACTAACATGCATCTAGCCTGCCATAGGTAATATCTAATCAAAACGAAAACAATATACAGGGTATCACATGATATTTATGACATAAATCAACATGTGTACAAAACATAATCTGCTCATATGATAAATGTAGGAATAAAGGTTCGGACCATAAATGTGCCAAAAAGGACCAAAAAGCAAAAGTAAGAGGGCATTCAAGAAATAAGTGCTGTTGAGTTTCCAGAATCTCATGACAAAGATCCCGGGGGCAATATCGAGCATTCAAAGCTTTATGTTTATGATTACCCTTGACACTCAACCTGCCATAATTACCCAACCATACCATATCCCAAGCATAAGGGGGTAAACTGGGATTACAAAGCTGTTGAAGGACCCAAGTAAAACGACCTGGGGGACATAAGGGAAAAACCACCTCTTCCTGAGCCTCTCTCCTCCAAATCTTGTCATAAAGCACACTTTGAGACAGAACACAAAAATCCCAAGGGAAAAAACCCCAAGATAATGCCATCTTAAAAGCTTCTTTCCCATATAATGGGACATCCTGAAAACGAGGTATAGTACCCTTTTTTCTGGAATCTCAATGTGAAAGACAGGATGACAACCATAGCATCAAATAAGGTTTCCAAACCACCTCCCCAGGCTTCAAAGCTTTCCCAAAATTATAACTAAAAAACAGACTATAAAAAAAGGCGACTGGATGAATCATCCTACCTCTCCTCGCTGATTGGTCTATATGTTACACTACGCTTTATTGGGTTAAGGCGGGAACCCCAAAACCCATGAAAAAATATCCCATATAATCTAGTGAAAAAAGCCATAGGTGGGGGAAACACATAACAAAGATACAAAAAAATAGGAATTACCAATGTTTTAATCAACACCACCCATTTTTTCTTACCAATTAAAAACTGTTTCCACCCAGAAATCAGACCTTCCGCCCTCCCCAAGGCAATCTGCCAGTTATGAGAAAGCATATCACCGGTCCCCAAAAAAATGCCTAAATATTTAAAAGGAGCTACAGAAATAGGAATCCCAGCATAGGTACCAGCAGGCGGGAGAGTAAGGTGACCAATGGGAACCCCAACACTTTTCCCAAAGTTAATGCTAGAACCAGAAACTGAGGAATAGTTCAGAAGAACCTGGACCAAGGCTGCTTCCTCAGTATGTATGTCCACAACCAAACCAAATCATCAGCATAAGCTAACAGTTTGATAGGTGCCGAAAAAGGGACCTCCCCAAGTCCTATGATTTGAGGGCAAAGAAAGATTGCCTGTATCAAAGTATCAATATAAAAATTATAAAGGATAGGACTTAAGGGGCACCCCTGCCGAACTCCACAAACAATCGTCACAGGATTCCCTAACCAACCATTCACATTAGGAATGATCGTGGCCCCCTTATACAAAGTCTGAAGCCAAGAAAGAAACTTAACAAGAAGTCCAAAGGCCCTCAATACAGAGAACAAAAAAACCCTGAGAAACCCTATCAAAAGCCTTCTCCTGGTCCAAACCGAAAACCCATTCAGTAACCACCCCCCTTTCACCCAGGGCAAATAATTCTCTCAACAAAACCAAGTTGTCATGTTAGCATCTGCCAGGAATGCCACACATCTGAGCAGGACTTATGTGATCCGCAATTTTAAGTAATCTGGATAAAAAAATTTTTGCCAGAATTTTATAATCCACATTTAATAAACTTAGTGGTCTCCAATTATTCAAATCGGCAGCATCCCCTTTTTTAAAAAGTAAGATCAAAATGGCTTCTTTCATCGTCTTGGTCAAAAAGGCTGAGGCCAACATATCACTGAACAACAATGTTAGGGCCGGAACCAAATCATTCACGAAAGTTTTAAAAAAATGGGCAGTAAGGCCATCTGAACCAGGTGCTGAATTCAAACGTAAACTACCTATGGCTTGAGCCACTTCCCAAGTAACAATATCAGCGGTCAACATATCCTACTCCACAGGAGAGAGCGTAGGGAGATGTAGAGAGTCCAAAAATGGCTCAGCAGTCTCACATTCTGGTATACTACCCAACATGTTCAATACATGCAGTTCAACAACAGTAACCAAAGCCTCTGGAGCCGTAACCAAGTCACAGAGGGGACCGTGAGACACCAAATAAATTTAGAATCTACCCGTCCCTTACAAGCTTTAAAAGGGTCCAACCCCCCTTTGGTCGTCCAAGTCCCAAATCGAGCCTCTTGTCCTAAAGAGCTAGCACGATCATATTGTAGGGCTTTCATCTGTGCGCAAACCACTGCAATTTGATCACTGTAGTCATGCTGTGTGGTATCAGATAAAGAAATCAAATGTTGCAACTGCTGTCGTAGTGCCAAATACTGCAAGTATTGAGCAGTCTGAGATGCAGCAGCCTTCCCTTGGAAGACATGCTTCCATCGTAATTTAGAATCTTCCCACTATTCCACCACGTCCTCATAAAGATCAGCCACAGCGAGCCGCGCAGCCCATTCCCTCCGCCATAACTTCAAAATAGCGGGATCCTCCAAGAGGGAGTCATTAAACTGCCAGCGGTTTTTCTTACAATGGGGAGCAGTGTCCCAGGAAAAGACACCCTGAGGGCAGCATGATCTGAAAATTCCACATCTACTGTCTGACAAGAATGAATCTGCAAGACTTTAGTCAAAAACATAAAATCAATGCGCGTTCACAAAGGTCCCTTAAAAAAAGTAAATCCACCTGTCAAATGACAATACCTATAAGCAGCCACAAGCTGCACCATGGATATAATGTCCTTCAAAGCAATAGAGTCACAAAATAATTTGGGGGTTTGCAACCCTCTATCTGTTTGGTGCAAACCACAATTAAAATCACCAACCCATAAGAGTAACCTGGAGGTATGCAAAAAGGGCCTCACCAAATGAAAAAGAGAGACTCGCTGTGCTTTAGTCTGGGGAGCATAAACCACGATAATCCGAAATCTCTCCAAGGAGTAAGTAAACTCTAATGAGAATGCTCTCCCTGGTAGTATATCTACCAATCTGGAGACATGTATATCCAAGCTGAAAAACAAAATACCAATACCATCACATTTATCGGTACCAGATGACCAAAAGGAAGGACCACAGGTCCAAGCCCTGAAGCCTGTTGCAGTTAGTAATGTGATTTTAACCTAAGTATCTAAGACAGACAATATCACACGAAAATCTTGCATTGTCAAGTACACCCCAGTTTTCTATGACCTTTAATACTATTCACATTTAGAGAACAGACCGAAAAAGAAGCCATTTAAATACCAATGGGTGATTTACTCCTTCGACTTTGTTGGGTCCGTTTAGCTATGGAATCCAATTCCCTACCTCCTTCAGTGTCCATATAAGAACGAATGGAGGAGGTGTCAGTGTCGTCCCATCCTGAGTCCTTATCAGACAGGTCCGTGGCTAACACTGCAAATTTATTACCAGATTGCCAAGTACGAACCCCAGCCTCCTTGCCCCAACTGACAACAGCCAGACCTTTTCTGGTCCTCTTATAAGGAACTTGTATGAAACCAGAAGCGTCCAGGTTAGACGTAGACTGTGTGGGGGGGGGGGTATCAGACCATCAACCACAACCAATTTTTCTGCACTCACGGGAGCTACGGGGACAGATAGAGGAACAACATCAGAAAGTGGAACTTGTAATAGGGGAGAAAGGGCAACTGAAGTATCCTGAACTATAACCTCCTCAGACCCCTCGTGTGACCCCTCCGATGTAGAGGAAGGTAAAGTGACTGTTAAATCCCGGGCAGCAACACGTTTAGCTTGCATTTGCTGTGCTACGGTAATCAAACCTTCATGTGAAGGACAATCCTCCCTATTATGGGATGGCCTGGGACAACGCCCATAGGCATGTCCCGTACGCTCGCAGAGGTTGCACTTAAAAAGATTTAAACAGGCACTGGAAGTATGGCCAAAGTCAAAACAATGACTACACTTCACAGTGTCACAAGCAGAACTAAGGTGAGCACGGGAGCCACACATAAAACATGACTTAGGCTGCCCCATGTAAAAAATGAGCCCTTTATCTTTTCCCAAGTAAAAAAAACTAGGTAAATGTCTAGGCCCGGTATTGGTAGAATACAATTTAACACAAACTCCCCAGCCACCATCCCAGATTTGTTCACTATCCAGTGTGCGGGTGGGCCTGTTAAGCACCTCACACCTCTGCTTTAACCAAAATAAAATATCCTCCACATTTACCCCTTCATTTTTAAACACAATCGTAATATTTCTAAAAGTGGGTTTGGTCAATGGAATAGCCTGAAAGGGGGACCAAATGGGAGAAGTTTGACAGGTCGCGTATTGTGCCCAAAACCTATCCAAACCTGAAACCTGCTTAAAACTAATATTGTAATTATAGTTACCCAAACTAATAAGAGCAAACATTTCTGATGAAAAAAACTTCATAGAACCCTTAAGTAAAGTTTTAGCAATATAAACACGATCAGGGGGTTCCACTAGCCCTCCCTTATATACCAACCGGACGGCATTACTCCTAGGTGCCGGTTCCCACTTAGTGGAAAATAAATCAGCTAGTTTAAAGCCAACTGAACGACCCTGGTCAGTCTCCACAGAATCCTGTAATGAAGGTACAGGCCCCAGTTGTAGAGGGACTGTAGGCCCACGGGGTATAGAAGGGGAAGGAACAGGAGACAAAATAACTGTAGGTAAAACAGATGCACCTCGAACAACAGGAGACCCTGGAACAATAGAAACTTCCTCTAAATTAGAACAAGTACGTAATTCATCGGACTGAACATTTAAAATACTACCCTCCATCAGCCCACAGTCAGAAGCAACCCCCCGGGGTTCGTTGGAGCTCAATGTAGAGTCAGTGGCCACAGATGCAGCCGCTTTTTGTAACATCTTAAAGTAGGCAGTATCCTGAGAGTCCGGAGTCCAACCACTCCCATCTCCCTGTTCCCAACCAGCACTCTTCAAAGCCAGTTCAGGGGACCAGGAAGCCCCTTGCCAACAAGATTTGGCAAGTCCTGTGGAAGAAGGCTGTTCAATAGGGGCCAAAATCCCACCTTGTTTGCTCCAACCAGATGTTTTATTAGCCGAAAAGAGAAACACATCAGATGATAAAGGCAAAGGGCCTGATGTCTCAGGCTGACTCTTCAGTGGCTTACCTCGGAGGTTACCAGGACCCCACTTCTGTTTACCCGAGGGAAACGGTCGGTCATCAACAAGAACAGGCAGGGGCTGTGGGTACACCGAGGTAGACCCCGGAAGACTGCCAGCCCTATCAAGAACCTCCACCGATGCGGAAGTAGCAGAAAAATGTGCCGAACCTTTGGCGTCATCGGGGCTTAGACAACTGCACGTCCCCGATCGTAGTACTCCCCGTAGATGCCTGAGGGAGTGCCGCAATTTCCGAGTCCAACAGAAACATTTTGCGGAGTAAAGCAGAACGCTTACCCAGTAAAGCAGATCGAGAATCATGTCCAGCAGTAGAACAGGCAACACCCTTCCGCCCAGCAGAAGCCACAACACCCGGTACATCCATTTCAATGTTCGTCGCTGCACTGACTGCAGCCACAGCAATTTCCTCCTCCTCCATGGCCTCAGAAGGTGCAAGCACAGGAGAGGAGGAGAGGAGGCCCTCTCTCCTGCACTCCCGACATCCATCTTCTCCGAAGATTCTTGCACACTGGCCATCTCGCAGCCAGTAGCAAAAGCTCCCCCTACAGCGAGTAGGGGAATTTCCCCAGTGTCCTGGCCAAATTTCCCTCATTCACTGAAAATACCGCCAACAGCTTAATCTGGTTCAAGGTCAGTTGGCATTCATCTGTATCCCCCTCCCCCGGGTCGTGCCTGAAAATAGGCAGGATTTGTCTAGTGCACTTACCCGGTCAACAAAAACTAAATAAAATAAAAATAAACAAATAAATGTTCCTTTAATCATATTATATACCTTTCCAGATATTACATTTTGTTAGAGTTTTACAAAAAGACCAGTAGCCCGATATTCAGAGGTACAAAGCACAGATCAAACATTTGCATTGCGCTTTGCACTTGCCTGGGAGCCCACAATTGCTATATTTACTGGAATAGCACACCGGCACTGTTTGACTAAATATAGGGCCATGTTGGCCTAGCACTAAGCCACTTAGTGCAGGGCAAACATGGCTCATGACAGAAGGTACAGCAATGGTTTGCACCCGCGCTAAATTTACAATATTCAAATGGACCCATGCAAATGAGCTCATTGGGCATGCAAGGCTCTCAGGGTCAGTTGCATGCCTATTATGTGTCCATTGCATGAGTAAGCCAACAATTTGGTACGGCACCAACCCACTTGCCAGATCCTAGAGAGCTATCCCTGATATTAGTGTGCCCCCACCAATCGTCCAGACTGATGTTACAAATGAAGAATTCCATGGTTTAGTGACCCCCCACTGATTGCTGGTCTGATGTTAAAAATAAATCTTTACCTGGTGTACAGTGCCCTCCACTTGCACCCATGCCCAATGTGTCAATATACATTCCCTGGTGTCTAGCACTCCCTCCCTCCACCCACACCCATGCCTGATGTTTCAGTAATATTCCCTGGTGTCCAGGGGTCCCCATCCTGATTCCATGTATATGACACTAGCACCATTCCCTGGTGCCCACTATTTCCCCCATCCCGATCTCCTGTGTTGTGATGTGACACCATTCCCTGGTGTTTAGCTGACCCCCCTTTCTATCCCTGATTCCCTGTATAATTATGTAAAGCCATTCCCTCTAGTGACCCGGGTTCAGGAATGGACTTGGGTTGCTGGAGGTCTGGCCAGGAGAGAAGGAAATGAGCATCCGATGACGGCTCGCCTTCTCAGGGGGGAGGGTGGATAAGCAGCTGCCGGCACCTGTTGACTCCTGGCGGAGGTTGGGAGTACAGCAGGACATTGGCCGCAATACATTAGGGGAGTGATGGATGTCGGCACAGGCCTTGATGTCAGTGGCACATCACTTCTCAGGGGAGCCAGGCCGATCGGGTGATGGCCCTCCAGAACCCTCACCACTGGGCTCCCAGACCTCCATATGCCATCCCAGCAGCACCCCAGAATTATTGGTTGTCCACCAGGGCCATTCTCCTATGGAGGTAAGAGACCCGCCCGGTGAAGGGATACACCGGGGTTACCTGTGGCTTGCTGCGATGTGGGTCAGTAGGGGTCAGGGAGTAGCCGCGGTGGGGAGTTCATGTGGAGGCCTGATGGAGAGACCGTTCAGGTGCAGGGAAGGAGTCAAAAAAAAAAAGCCATTCCCTGGTGTCTAGTGGGCCTTCCACTCTAGCAGGTAGTACCCCACCACCACGATTCACCCCACCCCGACTTCGAGCCGGTGACCGGCATAGCCCTCTGCTCTCCACCACTGACTGCCAGCCACTGACCAAGCTGTCAATGAGTGCTTACTGCACAATCAGCTGTGCTGTTACAGTACACTTTCATGGACAGCTCATTTGGCAGCCAGCCATGATGAACAACAGAGGGTTGTGCCAGTCACTGGCTTGGGGTTGGGATGGGAGGGAGTGGGGTGGTGGATCCCTACCTTCAATGGTGAGGGAGTCTGCCAGACACCAGAGAACAGTGTTATGTAATTATACAGGGGATCAGGGATAGGGAGGGGGCCCTAGACACCAGGTAATGGTGTCACATCATTATACAGGGGATCTTGCAGGTACAACCAATAGAACATGGTGACCCAGACCTGACCTCTTGTTGAAAGAGTTACAAAGAGTTTGCAAACAAACTTGAGAGGAGCTCAAACTGTATCCCAGGTTAACCCCTAAATTCAAAATAGCTGTTTGCAATCATTTCAACAGTATAACTATATACAGTTTCAAACAAAGGGATCCCAGTTTCACTAACAGTTTCACACAAGGATTCACATATATTTTTATAACCACAGATATGCAAGTGGAAGCAAACACAGAAATAGCAAGTGAAGGCAGAGAGATAGCGAGAGGTGGACAATCAGAGTGATCAGTTCCTAGGTCTCATGAGAACATTTGGTTGCACAATCAGACAGACAAGAGACAGAATAAGCATTTGTCCATGCCGAATGTTTGCTTGCTGGCATTGGCATTGGTAGTGTAGGAGTTAAAGAGATGCATAATAGGAATGGCAGTGAAGTATCGAACTGAAGCCAACTCCATCACCACCCTGCAGAGAGTGACAGGCACTGGGTTGTGCCTTTGGGTCATCAGGCATAACAGCCACACCATTTCTCCACACCCTACCCTGCAGACACCGACAAGTGTCACAGTGTGCCTTGGAGTCTTTGGGCCTTATGCTCACCCCTTTCCATAAGAAATACAGTGAGATGGGTGCAATATAGGAGAATGGGGTGAACTTTGAGGCCAAATAGTCCAAGGCACACCTCGATGCCTGTCACTGGCTGCAGGGTGTGGGTGGGGGTGGAATGGCAGGAGTGTTATAGGCGACAATCCCAAGTCACACCCCTCATGCCTGTCAGTCTCTACAGGGTGGGCCATTATGGCCGGAAACTCTAACGTCCCAGGCGTTCATTGGTATTTTCACTCTAAATTTTAAACATGGGTTTTTTGGGACCCCCACCTCATGAACAGTGGCAATATCAGTTTGTTAGTGGAAAGCTGATTTTGCACAGCGACTACGCCATATGGCACCACTGGTGCGAAAACACATTTCAAACAGGATGTGAAAAATGACAGCTGTACTGTTCATGGGGAGGTGCAAAAAATGGCAGTGTTGAAAATCTGCAGTGAAAATTAAAAAACTGGCGAAGTCATGAGCGTGCGTAGAAACTGCGCAACGCACACCCATAATGCAATTAGTTTGGGGATTTTTTATAGCAGATTGTCAACACAGGCATTTTGGAACATCCGCTCATGAACAGTGTCACTGTGATTTTCTTAATATGTCCAAAACAGTGATTTCCCACAGCGACTGCGCCACTGTGCGCTACATGCACGGAAACACATTTTGGGCAAGATGTCAAAAATGACAGCTGTACTGCTCATAAGGAGCTGTGGTAAATGACAATGTTGAAATCTTTGAGTGAAAATAGTGAAAATTCACAAACTTACGAGCGTGCGTAGGAACAGGACAACACATGATCGTAAAACAGTGATTTTTGAGAATTTTTTCACCAAATTTTCAACATGGATTTTTGGGGGCCTACCTCATGAACTGTGACACTGTCATTTCATAAATTGGTCCCGGAAGGTGGTTCCACGCAGTAACTGCGAAATCACCTTTTGGGGCTGATTAACAAAATGATAGTGACAGAATTCATGAGGTGGAGTCCCAAAAACCCTATGTTGAAAATTTGGTGAAAATTCCCCAAAATACCTAGATAGGAATCAAAGTTCAAAAACCCTATTTATTACATTATACAGCTTACCGGCATTTCCTCAGTTAAGTGGTCGGCTTTGAAGAGTGCAGGCGTGTTCCGGTGCACGAAGATCAGTCACGCCCGAGACTCCGGAGGTAAGTAGGGGTGAGGTGGGGGTGTGGGGAGGTGGATCGCAGAGGGTGGGTGCGGGTGGGGGAGGCGGGGTCAGGACAGACAGCGAGGGAAGGTTTTCTTGCAGGTTTTATTTTTTTCTTGGGCGGCGTGGGACTTGTGCCATGCTGGGTGGGCACCCAGCGTGGCAGCTGGAAAAGCTGTTTGGGGGGCAGTGGAGCCAACGGGGATTGGGCATCCCGTCGGCCATACAGACTGTTGCCACGCTGGGGTGGAGCTCCCAGTGTGGCACCTGGAACTCTGTTGGGGGGAGCACAGCAGAGCCAACGAGGATTGGGCACCCCCATCGGCCATACAGTGCGTGTGTGTAGGGGTGCATTAGCATGCAGTATGCGTGCATGTGTGTGGGGGGGAGCGCATGCGCTCACAGTAGCTTCTTGCTGCTCACTGAAGCGTAGCTCTGCCTTTGAACTGTACGGCACTGCATTTTCAACTGCTGTCATAGACAGCTGCAGCATTCGTTGACAAACTGTGGCCGTGCCTGCAAACACACTGACTGCATTGGAAGACGGGTGCCACACCTACGAAAACTTGGATGATGGCACTATGTTTCTTGTACATGCGTGCAAGCAAACATAAAAAGGAGAAGATAGAACAGATCCTTTCTTATCACTCTTTCTGCATAACAAATGGGCAGGGCCTTTTTAATCCTGTCACACTGTGACAGCATTGTCTTCTGCTTATGATATTACAGTCTTCTCAGTCTGGGGGCCCAGGACGGAAATTTTTGGTGATGTAGCCCCCCCCCATGCAGAAGCAACAACAATTTTATTTTGACAGACGTGTCCCTTAGGTATTTATCTGGAGTGGATGTGGTCTTGAAAAGTGGTACCAAGGTATGCCAGTGCAAGGTTTTTGTACCCATGTTAGAACAACATTTTACATAAGTGGAAAGGCCACACAAAATTTATTAAAGTTGTCAAGACAAGTCTGAAAGTAAAACTGACCATTGAAATGGGATTTAAACAATTTATTTTAAAAGGCAAAAAAAATTTTAGTCATGAAAAGGTTTCTTAGATACAAATTATTGCTAATTTATTTTAAAAGACAAAAACTAATTTAAGTCATACAAAAGGTTTCCTTTAGCACACATTATTAATGAGGCTCATTACTTAAAGAATGCTGGCCTTGTGGTTAGTATTGATAAATACATAGATTATTCATTGACACCAAAGTTTTAAATACCTTATTCATTATAATAGAAGTCAGGTTTACTATTGCACACCACGATGCTAGCAAAACACTAATACCCGATGGACTCCCTCTCATAGATGGGCAGTATGACAGTATATATGTGTGTCTAGCCTTTTTCAATGTATTTGTTATATGCTACATGTCTTAAGTCTGAATCATCTGTAGTATCGGACTCGTCTGGATCCACACTGGCAACTTTATTAGGATTATAACAGTCCTCACCACAAGTACACAAGCATGCCTGTGTGCATGCCATGCTGTGCCTGGAACAACTGCAGTTGCTCTCACACTTGGCTTTTTACACCCACATGTAATGAGTTCCAGGAGTGCTCCAGGGGCAGGTGTCTGTGTCATTAGTGATGGAGAAATGTGTTCATCCTTGTCGTGGTGCCAGCCATTTCCAAATGGGGAGGGGATGTCAGGCTGCGCCTCCAGGGCATTGTTCCAGATAAGGGCTTGGTAATTTGCACGCTTGGTGTGCTGCAGAAGACTATCAGAAGCAGGGGGGAAGGCTTCTTTCTGGGCCTGTTTGCAACAGAAAAGCTTATATCACACACCATTTACATCTGCTGAGTTAGCTGTTGGGTCATAGAGAAAGGTTATGAGAAGTTCTACTGATTTCAACTGTGCAGGAGGTATATCTACTGTAGTGCCAAACTTGGTAAGGCTTTTGAATTTGTGTGGATTCTTTCTGACAAGCTTCCATGGCTTTAGTTGGCAACCCTTGCAAGACTGCTGGTGGAATCACATCTAGTCACTGTGTGTACTACTGGCAACGCTCTGCATAGTTGTTGGCCAAGTTCAGATGCTATGGTGTGGGTTGTTAAAAACCTGACTTTATCCTTCACACCAGTATGAAACCAAAGCTCTTGAGTTGCCTCCAACTTGTGAATAAAATATACACAGAGAACTGCAATGTCAATGTTTGGAGACCACACCACTACACAAGGGTATTCTTGTGAAGCATGTGCCACATGAAGTAGAAGCCGGGTATCTGCTTCTTCATATGATAAGAATAGATCTTCTTGGTCTACAGTTCCATCGGAAGTGACCATGCAAGAGATGAGGCCATTCTTGAATCCACCTGTGATAACCATTTTCTGATCTGGGCCAAGTAACATTTCTGCCATATCACACATGATTCTGACAGGAGTTTTACCAGATGTTCTTTATTCTTGGGATTTCAAATGAACTTACTCCACTGGGTTGGGATGGGATGGTTGTTTTGGGACCTTGAATTTTGACTTCACTGCTTTGTGAGGATTGTCTTCATGCTTGCTCCGAAGCTTTAATTGAATCTTTGACATCATATCAATCAAAGACAATATCTGCTCTTTTGCAGATCTCATAACTGTAGAGGCTGGTGTACTATTCTGAAGAGCAGTTCAGCAAGTTCTCCAAAGCTAGTTGCACCTCCTTGCTAGACCATTTGTATAACAGCCATGCCATTCACTATCCAAGCTGTGGGCATGTTGGATGTTGGCAGCTGATAGATTTTTTTTTCCATTTTATTTTACTCCTGGTCACTGGACTGCTGGGGCATCTCTCAGGCAGGGACCCACTCAACCCACCCCTACCATCAGCCTGAACTTCTCCCTTGACTGAGGAATTGGGTGTTGGGTCCTCCCTCTCTTGCCGACCCTGTATGGGAAGAGGCGGAGACCAAGGAAAGTCACGTCGGGTTGGGGCCACATTGGCATGTGTGCTAGGTCCCTTGAATCCTGCCATCACCTCCTCAGCAGCCAGGGTTTTCCACCGTGGTTACCCCTCAAGACATGGACATGCAATGACATCTGCACATGGAGGATGCCTCCGCCCCATCTTGATGTCGTCTGCCACTGTCTCTCCCCAGTTACAGCCCCATTCCTTGTAATGCCCCTGGTCTCCACCAGGAGCCACTGCAAAATGGGGAACCCCCATTTACCCCCCAAGGAAAGGAGAGGAGAGCAGTCCTCTGGATGCTCTATGCTCTTCTCCCCCTGCCAACCCCCGGCACCCTGAGTCTGCTCCCAAACCCAGGTCGCCGGTGTGGTACGAAGTGTGGCATCCAGCGCCTCAACCCTCAGCACTACCAGGCCAGCGCAGCAGCTGATACATTGACTTTGTTTATTTTTCTAATTCAGATAATAGCTTACTCTTTGCAGTTTTGTTCAGGATACCATCAGAGTGTGCTAGAGCATATGGAACTGTGGAAAGACCGTATGTAAAAACTTCCTTCACATCAGTCTCTCTTATTTGTGCAGCTACTTTAAGATGGCTAAATAACTCCCTGTCTGCATTGATAGTCACTGTCTTATCACTACTAAATTTCTATTTGATCTTCTTGCTTAGAGATGCAAATGTTTTGATGTTGCTCTTGTGCAGTAGTTCAAAGAATCCAGTAGTATTTGAATTTAGTCTGTCTTCCACAAACTGTTTCATTGCTTTTATTCCTGTATCATTTGCAGTAACAAGCTTGGTGGCAAGCTCTGTGGGTGCAACAATGCCAGTTGCAATGTTGTGAGTGCTATCAAGTCAGCATTCAAATCAAATGGGTTTATCATGGAGTCGCTGATTGCGTTAACAATCTTATTCACGTCTTCTTCATCTCGCTGCATGAGACGTGGTGCAGCCTCCTTGTGTTTTCCTTGTGAAACATCTGAGTCTACCATATCACACATTACCTTCATGAAAGTTGTGATAGCTGAACACTCATGAGCAGTGATGAACCATCTAGCCAAGGCTCCCAATTTCAAAGTGAAACACACTATACCCCCTTTTACTTTACTATCACAGTACTGTATATTGTTTGTTCAAGTGTCATGTCTGTCTAGACTTTGCTGAATTTATTTCTAGACTGACCTACAGCATGATATCCTTGCACAAACTGTTTATGAACTTCAGTGGCACTATCTGGCAGAAGCTTCATATCACTGATGTACACAGATACCCAGCGGGTATAGTTGCTGCGATCAAAGGCAAAAAATAGCGGTAGCATCTCTACAGCCACTGCAAGATACAGGTCCCAGTCATCTTCACATTCTGCTCTAATGAACCACCAAAACGCAAAGGTTTTGGAAGTTGCTTTTTCAAAATTGTGGAATCTGTGCAATGCATCTTGTACATTCTTGAGGGCATCACAGAGCTGGGAAAGTGTTCCTGTTAGGCTTGTTGCATCATTGTTTGATACTGCATTTTGACATTCTTGGAGCTTGGTGTTGATGAGGTCTACATCGCAATCAATCTCATTGTCTTGTACCCAGTTGCAAAATGCCTGCCACCTCATTCTGGACAGAGCCTCCATTGCATGCCTGGGGGCCTTC
Source organism: Neoceratodus forsteri (assembly GCA_016271365.2). NCBI lineage: Eukaryota > Metazoa > Chordata > Ceratodontiformes > Ceratodontidae > Neoceratodus > Neoceratodus forsteri. The sequence goes on from JADMNL010000026.1 coordinate 220,843,719, forward strand.
ACTCCACTGTTGTATGATTCACTTAAAAGTAGCTTGCTTGCTGTGTTGCTACCATATACCTGCGATTCTATGAAGATGTCTTCCAGAGCACTCTCTTCATTTTTCTTTCCAGTTACAGCCAGAAATGTCAGTGCTGTGTGGAAATCACCCATACTCAAAACTGTTTTCTGAAATTCCTACAGGCACCACCACTGAATCTCTTTGGCCTTACAATATATAGCCTCATCAAATGTCAAGACACTGTAATTTTGGCCAAGTGTCCTAGACATCTTGCAGACATTCTTCATTACAGTAAAAACTATTCTCCATTTAGTAGGTGATGCAGGCAGCAGTAGACAGTACCCAATAGATGTCACTGTTGTATGGTAGATGAAATCAGCACATTAAAAGCTGTCCATCCTGGTACTTGCTGAGCATTCACTTTTTCAAACTCAGCCTCAAATAGCTTGGTTGGGCAGCATCTTAGAATTAACCTTTGGAGATCAAGGTTGGCAGTTTGTCGGCAAGCCTCAACATCAATATACCAGCTACTTTTTACTTTTCCGACTATATCTGGTGTAGGGTGTCTGCCATGAGGATTGTACTCCAAAATGGCTTGGCATGTTGCAGGAGTTTCAAGTCATTGTGTTCCTGGTGCTATTTTCTCTGTTTGAGCCTGAGCTGCCACTGTGCCAAAGCTGCCTTCCAGAATTGTGGGAGTCTGATATACTACTATAGTTGTGGCATGGGTTGTGTGCTTTCCATCAAACCTTTCCTCATTTATATCATTATTGTCAGCAGCAAACTAAACACACTCCCCATGCTGTATGCTTGATGCAATTGTGGTGTTGTCCCTGGCAGCTTTTTCATGCTGATCTATTTCAATAGCTGTGTCAATTCTCTCTAGGGCTTCATAACTGACACAATGTGCAGGGCCAGCCTTAGGGTGTGTGGTGCCCTAGATGAACTTACAAATGGCACCCCACCCCGGCAGGACTGTCCCTGGATTTTTCCAGAGTTCTTTAGTAGTGGTGAAGTATGCTGTGCACGTGGTATGTGAAAAATGTTTGTAAAAAGCTGGAGGGCTGGGGGCTTGTAGGCCCCCAGAAGCTCTGGGGTTTTAGGTGTTTTTTTGGTGTATTTTAAGGCTTACATTGAAAACAAAACAAAGTTTTATCTTTCAAGTTCATCTTATTCACTAAAGGATCTCTGCTCAGGGGCAGCAAGATGGCCGAAATGCTGCCCCACTCCCAGCTGCTTCTCTGCTAGGCTCCGCTCTAGAGGAATGGAAATTGTACATGAAGGTATTTTTCCCTTCATGAATGAAAGTTGGGTTATTTTGTCTATCAGTACTAGAAAGGCTGCTTTTATGCCACTACGGAAGGCTGTAAGTGTTTCAGCCTCTGAATGTTCGGGTCAAGTGACTATTTTTTTTATTTATTTAGTCATTCATAGGAATTACAACCCTTTCTCAGTGTTCAGTGCATCCAGTTCAGCTTGGCATTGTGCACTCATGTCCCACTCTGGAAATGTGCAGAACGGGAAAGTGAGAGGAGATCACAGGTGTGCCATAAGGGAGATGGAAACTGCAGAAGCATCTTAGTGCTGAAAGGCTTGTTAAAAGCCTATAACAGGTATGATATCATTGCCTGAGGGCTTATGCTTATAATATTCCCAAAGAGTCCAATTTTATTGTGCTTAGAGGAGCACTCTTCTCATTTGCTTTTTACAGAGTTAATGACGTGGAAAGGTGAAGGACCACTTAGTGGTGGATCCGCGGCCACTCCTTTGTGAATACGGGAGACTAATCTACATAATTTGGCTCCCTGGTCTGAGAGAAGGATACAGAGGAATGAGGATCTAGAGGGGTCTATGTAACAGGCCTACAGCAACAGTTTCCGTCGGGTAAAAGACGCTGTTACAGCAATAATTAGGAGGTTGGTTGCAGGACACTTTCCCCAAAGCTACTGTTTCTCATTTCCCTTTTTTTCTCCATCGGTGCTATCATTTATGCAACTCAGATAGAACTAAAATGGCACTGTTTCTTGATTAACACAGTTTGTGTGCCATGATCCAAGTTGTAGGAAGCACTGGTTGTAGATTATTGATCTTTGACCATTTAAAACACTTTGCCTGTTCCAGTTCATGGACCCTGACTTTGGCCAGAGTCTTGAGGCCCGATTTCAAGATGCATTATACATGGTGCAAGGTTATTTATGCCAAATTTCATAGCACAAATTGCACCTTGCACCATGTGTTATGTAAGTCTGGATTCCAAGTCACAGCTTGCACCATGCTCAATGAGGGTTGCACCATAGGTGGGCTACACCCCCCACTACAGTCGCAACCTGCTGCGGCATTGCACAAGGTTGTGTTATGGCAGCAACTGTGCCCTTATCCAAAAGGGTGACTTCTGTAACCCACTTACATGATTCAAAGAGCCACTATGGCATAGCAGATTTAGACCAGCGGGGAGATGGTCTAAGGGGCATCCATCTGTGCCAGTTCATGGCTTCCCACTCTGCAGCACCGCAGTATGCACATAGCCCATCTCCCCATAAACCCCTCAGCACAGAAATGCCCCCTACCCCCAAATGTTGGGGACCCCTGGAGTCCATTTCTCACAGTGCCTCCCAAATGACAGTACCACCTGGCCAGCATCCCCACGTCCCCAGGTGCTTGCAGTGGTGTTCCAGGACTGAAGGGCTTTGTGGGGCAGTTATCTGTGGGCTGCAACTTGCGGTGCCCAGGTCCACTGCACCATTTCTGTGGCACTAGCCTGCAGCTGCCATAAGTCACAGGACATAGGTGCCAGGCACCCTGCCTGTCTTAGAATACAGCACAGGGTCCCCGGCATAGTGCCGCATGGCACAACTCACATACACCCGTGAGTGGCACCATGCATCTTGGAACTGGGTCCTTTGGGTTTCAGGACTCTTAGAAGCTTGGAGCCTGTGAAATGTGTGGCCTGATTCCAAGATGCGTTATGCATGATGCAAGATGAGTTATGTCAAACCCCATGGCACAAATCTCACCTTGCAACATGTGATACGAAAGTCGGGATTCCAAGTCGTGGCTTGCGCCATGCCACATGTGGGTTGGGCCAAAGGTAGGCTATGCCACCCACTATGCCTACAACCCACTGTGGTATGGTGCAAGGGTGGGTTACAGCAGCAACTGTGCCCTATTCCAAAAGGGCAGCTGCCGTAACCCACTTATGCAATTCCAAGAGCTGTGAGGTAGTGGAATTAGACCAGCAAGGAGATGGTCTAAGGGGCATCAGTCTGTGCCAATTGATGGATGCCCATTCCACGCGGTGCCACAGCTCACATATAGCCCATCTCCCATACCCCTAAGCACAGACATGCCCCCCACCCCTGGATAGCAAGAGGACCCCAGGGTCCATTGCTCTGAGTGCCCCTCAAACACCAGTGCCACCTGGCTATTGTGCCCATGCACCCAGGTGCTTGCGGTGGTTCTGGGGAGGGGGGGCTCAGAGGGCAGTTATCTGTGGGCTGCAACATGGCACCCAGGTCCATTGCACCATTCCTGTGGTGCTAGACTGCGACTGCTGCAAGTTCTTGGGATAAGTGCCAAGGACTCTGCCTGTCTTGAGATACTGCACAGGTGCACAGTGTGAGTGCCATGTTGCTTCACCCACCTTCCTTCCCATTATGCCATGCTTCTTGGAACTGGGCCTGTAGTGTTTAGTTTTTATTATTATGAATAGTTTATAATTGTACTGACAAAATGTCTGGTAGTGGGTGATGTCTAAATATTGGTGAATTTTGTGAAATATTTTGATAAGCTAACATATGTTATATAGATTGCAAGCTTTTTATGTATCACATAATGTTATAGAGGGTTCTTGTGTTAAAACAGTTTTTAAGGTGGAGTCATATAGTTGGTCTTAGACAGCCATTAATCTAACTTAACCGTAATGGTAGCTTTTGAACCATAGTGATGAAGAGATTATAGGCAAAACTGTGTATCAGTAGCCTAGATGTCTCTGGTAAAGTGTATGTAAAACTGTGTATTAGTAACCTAGATGTCTCTGGTAAAGTGTATGTAAAACTGTGAATTAGTAACCTAGATGTCTCTGGTAAAGTGTATGTAAAACTGTGTATTAGTAACCTAGATGTCTCTGGTAAAGTATATGTAAAACTGTGTATTAGTAACCTAGATATCTTTGGCAGATTGCCCTTCTAATTGACTAAAACCGATGACTGCTGAAAGTGGCTTAAGCAGAACTAAGTACACAAGTAAGCTAAATGGACTGGAGCCAAAACAGAAAGTGCTATATGAGTAGACAGAAGTTGGATCTAGCCATAGCAGAAGATATTATAGGAAACATACAAAACATAGATTTTGATGGCAGATAAGGACCGCTTGGCCCATCCAGTCTGCCCATTTCCCTACCTATTGGATAAGCTGCAGATCCTAGTTAACCAGCAGCCTACTTCTTCCTACCCCCAACCCCTAGAATTGCCTTATGACTGTCCCATGCATGCTTGAATTCCACCACTGTTTTTGATTCCACAGCCTCCCTCCAGGCCGTTCCAGCCATCCACAACCCTCTGTGAAAAATACTTCCTTACATTACCTCTAGGCACTTCCTTCTCTTCAAATTTAGCCCCTTGTTCTTTTTACCTCTTTTTTTGAGCTACCTCTTGGACTTTGTTGATTCCTTGAGATACTTAAAGTTTCATGTCCCCCCTCCCTCCTTTCCTCGAGGCTACACATATTCAACTCCTTAAGTCTCTCTTCATATGTCTTCCAGTGCAGACCCTGCACCATTTTAGTTGCCCTCCTCTGGACAGCCTCCATCCTGTTTATGTCCTGCAGACTTGGGTCTCAGAACTGCACACAGTACTCCAGATGGGGTTCACCAACTGTCTATACAGAGGATAATAACTTCCTGTTTTCTACTGGTGATGCCTCTCCCTATGCATCCCAGTATCCCCCAGCCCTCCTTGCTGCCCTCTCACATTGCTTGCCCACCTTTAGGTCATCTGATGTAGCTACCCCTGGTCCCTTTCATTTTTGTTGTTGTTAGTATCTCACCCCCATTGTGTGCTCTTCCCTGGGTTTTTGTTTCCCAGGTGCATTACCTGCACTTCTTAGCATTGAATCTAAGCTGCCATACATTTGACCATTCCTCTAACCTTGCAAGTCCTTCTCATCCTTTCCACCCCACCTTGTGCATCAACTCTATTGCAGATCTTTGTGTCATCTGCAAGAGAGACATCTTTTCCTTCAGTCCCTCTGCAATGTAAACATATAAGACATTGAGAGGACCAGTCTAATATTGAACCCTACGGTACCCACTAGTAACCCCTTTCTTCAGAGTGGACTCCATTTTACTATTACTCTCTGTGTCCTATTCTCCAGCCAATTCTTTGCAGGCTGTCATCTTGGGACCCTCCCAGGCTGGCTAACTTGTATATTAATCTTTTGTGTGGGACTGTGTCAAATGCCTTGCTAAAGTCTAGGTAGGCCATGTCACAGCCCTCCCTGATCTACTTTGGTCACCCAGTCAAAGAAATCTATCAGATTTGTCTGGCATGACCTTCCGCTGTGAATCCATGCTGCCTGGGGTCCTGGGCCCTTCTGGCCTCTAGATACTCAACAATTCTTTCCTTCAGAAGTGATTCCATCATTTTCCCTACCGCTGAGGTTAAACTAACAGGTCTGTAGTTTTCTGCTTCTGCCTTGCTCCCACTTTTGTGAAGGGGAATCACATCTGCCCTTCTCCAGTCCTCGGGTACCACCCCATCCTCCCATGATTTGTTAAAGAGGGTAGTCAGTGGGTATCACTAGTTCTACCCTTAGTTCTTTTAGAATTCTGGGATGAATCCCATCAGGCCCCATTGCTTTGTCCACCTTCAGTTTTAAGAGTTCTTTCAGAACCCTTTCTTCTGTAAATGGGCTGGTATCAACTTCTGTATCCAAGTGTTTCTATTGTTTGTTTAAGTACCTCCCCACTTCCCTTGTAAATACTGAGCAAAAATATTTGTTTTAGTATCTCTGCCTTTTCACAGTCACCTTCTGCCCACCCTCCCCCTTTATTAAGCCTCACTAGCTCCTCTCTTAGGTCTTCCTTCGGCTCCCTGATGTACCTATAAAGGTTTTATCACCCCTTCTTAACTGAGTTAGCTATCTTTTTTCTCGGTTTGGGCCTTTGCTGTTCTGACTGCCTTCCCAGCTTCCTTTGAATTAACTGATACAGTTCCTTGTCCACTCTTCTGATTCCTTGTACTTCCTGAATGCTTTCTTTTTCTCTGAACCTTCACTGCCACTTCCTTTGAGAACCATAGTGGTTTCTTGCATCGTTTAGTTTTTTAATTTGCTTCACACAAGGCTTGTTACCTCTGTGATGGCAGTTTTATTATTCCCATTGTTCTTCCACCCCTCCTTCCTTCCCATTTGCTAGTGCATTGTAGACACTCACCCATTTGGAAAGTCAGCCCTCCCTAAAAGTCCAGTACTTTTGCCTTTGTATGGCTTGTAGACCATACTGTTAGATGGTCACTAGTTCCCAGATGGCTACTTCTACATCTGTGATCTCTCTTCATCTCCATTTGAGAGAACAGGTCTAAGATTGCTCCCTCTTGAGTGGCTCCAATACTAGTTGTCTAAGGCATGCCTTGTAGGGCATCTAGAATAACCCCACTCTTTGAAGTGGCTGCTGCAACTGCACTCCAGTTAACATCTGGCATATTCAGATCACCCATCAGCAATATCTCCCTTTTTCTGCCATTCTAAGTATTCTTCCTATCATTTCCTTGTCCATTTCTTCCCCTGAGAAGGAATCATTTCCTAACCCTGTCTGGTGATTGGTGCCATTGCCAGTCTTCAAGTTACCCACAGTACTTCTTCTCCTCCTGTTTTCCATTTTGCTCTGTTGCTTTGATTCCTTCCCTTATATAAAGAGCTACTCCTCCTCCTCTTTTACCCTCCCTGTCCCTCCTGTAGATAGTGTATCCTGGTATGTTTATGTCCCAGTCATGGTTTTGTGTGTACCATGTTTCTGTGACTGCCACAATATCCAGATGTTCCTCCTCCATTAAGGCCACTAATTCAGGAAGCTTGTTACAGTAAGATATCTGGCTGAAAACTAACACAGAAAGCGTTATGTTAGTATGCAAAGCTGGAAGAAGCCAAAGCAGAACACGCTACACCAGTACATTTAATGGTTTATGGCTGAGACAGAAAATGTATATTATCTTAACTTAAGTGATGTGCCTTTAGGGGGTGAAACAATGAAGTCTGGCTGGTTTAACAAAGTTTTCAAAATTCAAAACCCAAAATTTAATCTACAGTTTTATTATATTATTATACAATGGCAAAAAAAATCTTGGACTGTGATTGGTCATTCTGGGGCTGGACCCGTGATGTTATCCCAGTACAACATCACGGATCTAGCCCCAGCACACAGAAGACCTAATAAAATATTAAAACAATCACTGTGCTAGCCATTACTATGACTGGCTTTCTTTTCCTGCTTTACCGCAACCCTTCAAAGCCATCTGCGATCAGCATCATGGCAACCCCCCCCCGCTAGCAGTTTCCGCTCTGTCAACATAAGAGACAGAGTCAAACCCTCTCAGTTTAAGTCCCTCCCTCCTCCCATAGCACAGAAATTAACTTGTCCTAAAAGCGTTATTTTCTAAATAAAAAAGTGAAAGCTGTCTTTGCGATCAGCTCACCGCATTCCCCACACCCTGCTAACACGCTCCACTCTATGAACACAGGAGACACAAGCATTTTCTTTTAACTAAAAAAATTCAAACTGAAAGCCATCACCTATTTAGAAGTAAGCACCTCCATACAGTCCACACTGCGAAATGAAGCGCCAGTCCCTCTCAGTCTCCTCCACACTGTCCGTGCCATAGAAACAGAGCATGTGAGAAAAAATGTTCTTCAGTTGCTTACCTTCAGAAGATTTCAGCCACGATAGTGAGGAGGACTCAAAATCTCGTCTTTTTATACTTCAGTGCCACTATGAAGTGTATGTGGGGGGGGCAAGCAGCATAAACATCAGTGCAGGTAGTGTGACAGACTGCAGAGACAAGGCTCCTATAGGGAATTTAATTCACTCAGAAAACACATTAGCTCCACCTGGTGGCTAAATCAGCACTACTTTTTCATAAAGTAACCCTACCCATTCATAAACTGACAACAAAATGTACTTTAAAACTACTTTTTCATAATTTTTCTGTTTGCTTTTACAAATGAGCCATTGTATAATAGCAGTAATGCACTCCAGGGTGTATGTTGTGCTGGGATAACGTCACTTCTGGGGTGATTAGTCGCACTCGGCCTGCGGCCTCATGCCTAATCACCCCAGGCGTGACGTTATCCCAGCACAACACACACCCTGTCATGCATTATTGCTTAATTGAACCATGATTGTTTGAATTCTATAATCTATTATTGTATATACATATTTTGGATACTTCATGAGAGAATGCTTAGGAGAGTGTGATTTGTTAGAAACTGAATCTGTAATGTGTACGTGTAGTTGTATTATATGGCGTGTATTACTTCTCTTTTTATATTGTAATGGCTGATTAGCCAAACAATAAAACCAACTTACTACACACTAAAGTGGGTAGGGGAAGGAATTGCTTCACAATGAAAATATCTGATTACGAAAAAATGTCACAAACCCAAACACTGGAAAACCCATACCTGAGCAACACATTTATTTCCTTCAATAAAAGAATTCAGTCACAAAACACTACATTATTTATTCCCAGCTAGATTCTGCAGGCTAGTTAGCATTCATTTCTGTTTACTGAAATGCAACTGCAACTTCGCCTGCAAGAGCTTGCATTTTGTTTTGTTTTGGGACAAGTTTGCTGCAGGTAATAAACTTTCTGACATCAACCACACCGGGAAAATAACTTTTGTTTTTTCTTCCCTTTTTCTACCTGGCAGGCACTGATACAGCACCTCCCAACCGGGTCTTGCCACGTGGCACAGGCAGCTCTAATTTATTTTATACAACACAGTACTACATAAATTTTTATTTTTATTTATTTATTAAATTCTCGGATTACAAATACCTTTGAGCAGAAACTGCTCGTTTACAAAGGTTCCACGTCAAAGGATGAGGGTCAACATACATACAGAGGTAGTAAAAGAATGCACAATAAACAACCAAAACAACTAAAAGAAAAAATAAAGATACTCAGTTATAACATACTTTGAGATAATATTCATAAAACGAGCAGCTTGAGTAGGCAGCTGGCTGCGGTAACAATAAGAGAAAGAGGGCACCATAGGCAGTTAGTTTTGCAGGCATGCGACTGGGAGAGGAAGTTGGCAGGCTAATGGGCCAATGTCCGATGGTAGTGGAAAATGTCTTGTACCAGTGGAGATGTGAAGCAGGAAAGGAGTCACAAGGAAGGCCCAGTGCCAGAGGGAATGAGATTGGGAAAGGGCGGGCTGTGAGACATGAGTGAGCTGGGAGGTGTTTAGAGAGATCTCTGTTCAACAAAGCAGTCACATTGAGTGGTAGAGGTGAGGTAAAGTTTGAGATTCCTTTTGAAGGGTCCAAGTGTAGTAGAGGAAAATGATTCTTTATTGAGGGAATTGAACCATTGAGCAGCTCTATAGATAAAGGACCGCTGACCCATGGAGGTATGACATCTGGGAACCTGAAAGGTTAGAGATTGGGCACCACGTGTTTGTTGAGTGCCACTGTAGGTAGTAAGGAGTGAGCTAACATCAGGTGGCATGAGACCAAGGAGAATCTTTTTGGTAAGTAAGCAGGTCTGGAATTGTATTCTGCTGCGTAGGGGTAACCAGCTGGCCTGTGCATAGAGGTCACAGGTGTGAGTTAGTTGGGCTGCACCTGTCAGTAGTCTACAGGCTTTGTTGAGAGCAACTGAGATCCTGCAGGAGGGCACTTGATGGGGCAGAGCCTAGATGGCAAGGCCGTAGTCAATGATAGAGGTGACAGAGCTGTAGATGGCTGGTTTAAGGGCATCCAGAGCATACAGTGCTTGTGTTTGTGTAGTAGTCCAATCCATATATTGGCGGTCTTGGCAACAGTGTCAATATGCCGAGTGTAGGAAGGGTACTATCCAGGGAATAATAAGGTACTTGAACTCCTTGACATGTGTTGAATGGGTTCCCAGTGTGGTTCTTGATGGTGAGGGACAGAGAGTTGTGCCTGCTCTGTCGGTTACAGAAGGACATGGCTTTAGTCTTGCTGTGGTTCAGGACAAGTTTATGAGAATTGAACCAGTCTTCGATGTGATTGAAGTCGAGCTGCAGCTGGGATTCAAGGACTGTAATGTCATGGTGGCTGGAAAACAGGACTGCATCGTCTGCGTATAGTAATATTTTTTGGTGGCAGGCACTGGGGAGATTGTTGATGAAGAGGGAGAAGAGTAGAGGGCCCAGAATAGACCTCTGGGGGACTCTGGAGTGGACCGGTTTCTCATCTGAAGAGATCCCTGCAATCCTTACATGTTGGATCCGATTATCAAGGTAGCTGGTGAACCATGGAAGGGCATCGCTGGAGATCCCAATGGAGGACAGTTGCTTGAGCAGTAGGGGGTGGTTAACTGTGTCGAATGCCTTGGTAAGGTCTATAAATACTGCCCCTCCACAATTCCCTTTGTCAAGCGTGGCATGGATGAAGGTTGTAAATTCCAGTAGTGCAGTGGTGGTGCTGTGCCCTTTTCTGAAGCCATGCTGCTCTGGGCACTGTACATTGTACTTATCCAGGAATTCAGCTAGTTGGTCCGACACTATTCGCTCCAGCGCTTTGGATAGTGGGGGGAGGAGTGAGATAGGTCTGTAATTGGTGTGCAGTGTCCTATCTCCGCTTCCAGAGAGAGGGGAAATGGCCCAAACTAAGTGAGAGATTAAAGATCTTTGTAAGTGGTTCTAAGATTTCATCGAGGACTTGTGCCAGCAGTTTCAGGTCAAGGGAGTCACCACTGTACCCTTGTTTGCCGATGGCCTTTTGAATGTATTTTCTAGCTACTTGTGGTGGGACCTCCTTAAAAAAAAACTTTGGGGTTGTACGTTCTAGTTAGGGGGTAACTTGGGAGGAGCTGGAGGGGAGGTCGTAAAAAATTTGGTGGAAGGACACTGTCCAGGTTTGTAAATGCATTATTAAAAGTGCTGGTGATGATACCTAGGTCAAGTGTAGGAGTGCCATGAAGGTTAAGCATAGTGGGTGGTGCTTTGGATCCTTGCCTGTGAGTTCTTTCATGTTGTTCCAGAATTTGTTTCCCTGGCCCCAAGAGTTGGTCAGAGCCTCTTTGTAATAGCTGCGTTTAGCATTCCGTATTCTTCGAGTGCAATCATTTCTGGCTGCTTTGTATAATTGTATGTTTACTTGCATCAGAGTTGCATGAGCACAATGCCAGAGGTGGTCTCTGTGCTTGAGCAGAGTTAAAAGGTCAGTAGTAACCCAGGGTTGGTCTGTCCTTTGACCTTCATCTTTTTCACTGGTGCATAGATGTCACAGGCTTCGTTGAAACGTTTGATAAATAGGTCCAGAGCTTTGTTGGTGTCATTGAGGAGTCAGCACTGCCCAGTTCAGCCTGGTTAGATGGGATTTTAACAGCTGGAGGTGCCCTTGTTTGATAACCCAGGCATAGATAAGCTTGGGAGGGGGCTTGTGGTATTTGTTTGACCAGGAACAGATGACAGGCGAGTGGTCACTTATTGTATCCGGGAGTACAGAAACATTGGAGATGCGTTCATTATAATCATCTTATAATGCACAACGTTTCCACCTTGGGGGAACCAGAGCAAGTCAGAACTAGGGCTGAGAGTCCACAATCTAGGAAGTTCAGGAATAAGAAACAAAATGTCAGGAAATTTCAATTTTTTGGTTTTTCTGCTAACTGGCTGCATCACTTCAGAATCATCACTCAATCTGTGACTGACCTTGTTAGGCAAAATGATCCTCCTCTTGCTAAATAGCTGCTCTGCTGATCTGGTTGCCCCTCGGGAGACAACGTGACTGCCACCAGTCCAGGACCCCATACACTCAATGGACCCAGTGGGACCCCCTGACTCCAATAATAGGCAGCTGCTTTTTTTCCCCCTCTGGCCCATGCCTAGGATGCTGGGACAAAAATCTCCTCCTCTGGGATGCCGGAGGGGTGGACCACCAGTCTCCTCCACAAAGCCAAATCTGGGCTGCTCCTGCTGCCTTGACCTGCTCTGCCCCTTCCCCCCAGCTGACTGGCTGCTGCACATGCTCTCTGCAGTCACTGGCCCACAGACCCTATTCAAGACTGGCAGTGGGTACTTTTAATTTACTCTCACAACTCCAGTCCCTGCTCTCATGGGATCCATCTTGACTTTTCCGACCGACTCCCAGGCCACTCACTGCACAACCCTGCCCCAATGATGATGAGAAACTGCTCCTTGACTGAGTGCAAATCCATGATGGTCCAATGCAGTCCGGCCACCCTGCCCTGCAAGCTAACCCCTCAAACCATGTTCCCTCCCCAATCTTATCTGAAATTGGCAAGTCCTGGCTGCTGCTGGCTCTCGTCATTCCCACATCACAGTGAGCCAGCTCCAGTGCCTTCTGCAGCACAGCGCCCCATGCCCTCCTCCCTAGTAACTCCCCCTGCCCTACACACTGACCTTCAGTCCTCTTTGGGGTTTGCCTCTTTTCTTTTGTAAGTTTAAAACCAAATTCAGCTCTTCCTCATCACTCTCTAACACAGCCACTCAATCCATTATTGCCTCATGGCTGTCTGCACGTGCCACCAAAACTGATTATGCCTAGTGCCAGCCACTCTCAGTCCACACCACTCTATGCATGAGGTCCAGCCACTCTGGTGCCAAACATAAAACAGACAGCAGCAGAGATCCAATAGAAACAGGAGTGGCTCTTTTATGGGTTGGTCAGGCAGGCAGGCACACAGTGACGAATCTGATGGACAAGTCTTCACCCCACACACCACACCCCAAATTACACCAGATCTGGCCAGGTTAATTTTCAGTCCATCCAGGTCACTTGCAAAAAAAAAAAAAGAAACTTTGTTTGATGGTGACGACACCCCCCCCCCACTGAATGGTGCCCTAGGTGGACGCCTAATTCACCTATCCTTAAGGCCAGCTATGACAGTGTGCTAGCTTGTGCACCATTGTTACTACCTGTTTAGAGCCTGGCATATGGCATATGGAACTGCAAGCCCAACATGTTTAGGTGTACGCTTTGCACCTCTGGATACTATATGAATGAAATCCCGACCAACTGGTAATATCTGTCTGTGGAGGGTCTTTTTAGTGGTTGTTGCTAAAGGACTGCCATCTTCAATAGGTTCATTACCAACATCCCCTCAGAATACCCATTTCAGGAACCTATACACATTGTCAGGAATCATGTCCAATACTTGTTCTAAATTGATAGTGGAATTATCAAATGGATTGATATCCAGTCCCTCACACATTTTTGAGCTCCCTACGGAGGACCTGTGCTGCATGAAACAGCGTAGATATGGTTGAATATTTATCTTTATTTTCTGAAGTAAGGTGAAGGTTTACTGTTGCTTTGAATTCAACCAGGAAGCTATGTTGATGGCATCTTCCAAAGACACAGCACTGCTATACACAAACTCTGGTTTACTTGGGTCATGTTGCATTTGAAACTGTTTGGTTACCAAAATAGTTTGTTAGTCTCTCCTTTAGCTTCCCACTTCGGTTACTCTCACTGCTAGGAATGTTGCCTTTCCAAATATCCCAGTATCTCTGTAACTGGTGAGACATGGACAAGCAGTGCTTAATTTGTAAAGAAAGAGGTGCCAGGGCTCTTAGTGAAGACCCTGAAGCTGTGGGTTTTAGATGTTCTGTGGTGAGTTTTGGGGCTTATATTGCAGATAAAACACATTTCTGTGTTACATTCCATTCCAGGGAATCATTTTCTTTTTTTTTTGGGGGCAGGGTATTGAGAGTCTGTCTGACGCTGCAGGATTGTGGGCATGCAGAATTCAATGGCAAGGTGCTGTGCCTGTGACCCAAAGCTCAGGAGTCTGGGGTCGGTAGGCCCCAGAAGCTCTTGGTTTTTAGATGCTCTGTGGGGAGTGTGGGGGCTTTTATTGAACAGAAAGCACACCTTTGTTACAGATTACCTACCCCTGAATCCAGGGGAAGATTTTTTGGGGGGTTATTGTACTGGAGTCTCCAGCTGACCTTACTAAGCAGCAAAATGTACCACATAGCATCTAGCATGGTACAAGTAGTTGCAGAACCAATTAAAACTGAAGCATGAAAAGGTTTTATAGGACACGGATCATGGGCATGTAGAAGCAATGACATGGTGCTGTGATGACCAAAGGCCAGGGGTGTGGGGGCGCTATTGTCCGAAGCTCTTGAAGGTTAGATGCTCTGTGGTGAGTTGGGGTTTTTATTGAAGATAGCACACTTTCTGTTACAGGTTCCCTAGTAGGGAACCTGCAACAGAAGTGTGCTTTATCTTCAATAAAAGACCCAAAACTCACCACAGAGCATCTAACCCAAGAGCTTCTGGCCTACCCCTGAATCCAGGAGAAGAATTTATTTCCCGCTTGGAATTAGGGTATTTGAGACTCTGACTAACCATATTAAAAAATAAAATGTACCACAGCGCATCTTGCAGGGTCCGATTTTTAGTTGGTGGCCGTAAAAGCCAGTCAAACTGAGGCATGAAAAGTTTTCTATAGGTAAAGGATTGCGGGCATGTAGAATGCAATAGCAAGGTGCTGGAGCCCAAAGGACTCTGTAGCATCAGTGTGTGTGCCCCTGCAATGGAACCGTACCGTGAGCTTGCAGTTTATAAACTGATCAGCAATTACCAAAATTCATTTAATGCAGCAGCAATAAGTGGCCAATAAAAAAGAAAATGGAATATAATTTCAAAGTAAATTGATGAAAAAATTGCAGAAGGTACACTAAGGAGCCTGGACACATGTCCACATTTCCAAGTAAAGTAACAAAAATGTTACTTTACGGTTTATGTAGGTTCTAAATAAACAATCCATTTAATACAGCAGGCATACAATTGGACTGGAATATTACAGCATTTTGACTATAACACTATAACTATGCTCCTGTGATTGTTACAATGGGAGGTTAGCTGCTCAAGTAAGAACAGCATCTCATCATATTACAGGGTCTAATACTTATTGAACCCCTGGCCACTGTGCAACATACAATAGCAGGGCAAAGCTGTACTCTGCTAGATGCTCTGTGGTACATATTGTTGTTGCTTAATAAGGTCAGCGAGAGTCTCCAATACCCTGACTCCATTGAAGTAAAACAAAACATTTCTTCCCCAGGAGTCAGGGGTAGGGAACCTGTAACTAACAGGTGTGTTTTATCTTCAGTAAAAGCCACAATACTCAAAATAGACCATCTAAAACCCAAGAGTTTCTTGGGGCCTAGTTAGAACAGGTTACTAAAATGTCTAGCATTGCTCCTCAGCCTTTAGTCTTGGGGTTTCTTTTCTTTTATTTTTTTATCTGGTGGAGTGGGAACTGGAAAGTATAATAATTAATGAACCCCAGACAGTCTGCTGTATGTACCAAGCTCACACACTGCTGCTTCTCTGCCTTTCTTTTTTAGCCTTTTTTTTGGTCAACCTATTTTATTTTATACCCAGTCTATCTGCTGTATGTATCCAGTTCACACAGAGACACAACTCCTCTTACACTTATGAGTTTTTTTGGGGGGTGGGGACTACTGGTTATCAGCACGAGAGCACCTGTTTAATCACAAATATGGTAGGAATGAAACACTAGGCTGTCAGTCTACCAGATGTACCACCAGTCTCAAACAGCTCCTCAGCCTTTGTATAGCCTTAGGGGGTTGATTTTTAATTCAACTTGTGGAGAGCTAGGAAAAATAATTAATCAAACCCAGGCAGACTGCTGGCTGAATTTACCAAGCTCATACACAACTGAGCTGATGAGTTCTCTGCTCAGGCAACAAAACTTGTCAACCTCAATGCAGTCTGCTTCTTTACTCTAAATTGTTTGAAAAGCCAAGGTTTTAAATATTTTTTTCTTTTGGTTTGCGTGCTACTTATTTTAGATTAGTTTCACATAGTATGTCTCAAGTCCTGGCCTGAATGAAGAACAGAAGCAGGTTTCTTCTGTTCTGCCCTGTACGTCTTCTTCACTATTTCCTTGCCTTCTGGCTTCTGCCTAAATGCTTCCACCACTTCAGAGTACCCCTGAGTGTTGCTGGCTTCCTTGAATCTCCTCCCCAAGCCAGGTATCTGAGCCCCACTAACTGTCACAGTCACGCTCAGCTACTTTCCCACCACCTGGGTGTCCTGTTTCCTGATTCCTCAGTTGGCCCACTCCCTGCCTTGCCTACCCGATGACCGACTTTCCTTTCTACTTTTTAATTAAGCAACCCCTGACAGACTCCCCGGTCTCAGTACAACTTAACAACTCCTCAAGTAAATTTAACTTTCAGAATAATTTATTTTTTATTCAGAATCTATCAGTGTGCAGATTTTTTTATAACGACGAGACGACAATAAACATAGCCACAGCCTGCAAAAGGTGGTGACTACTGACTCCTGCCATGATGTTCACATGCAACATGAGACACCTGATCACAGAACAGTTGGTCAGGTGATGCCCATACTCTGTGTGTCTGGTAATGAAGCACAAGCATGCAAATGCAAGGTGGTCATGCAACCCCAACCCCAACCCCCACCAAGCAAGCAACTTGGAAAAGCGAGCAGCATGGAGGAAGCAAACAGCGGCAGGCAGCAGCTGAGCTGCGAGGATGACTGCAAGGAGGTGGAGCTGACTGCGCTCTGCACTGCTGCAGCAGGAAACAAATCAGCCAGCTTTAAACAGTGAGTGCTCACACAAAAAACAATATTTAAAGTGCAGTGTCAGGGAAGAGGTGCGGGGCTGAGCCCCACAAGCCCTAGCACAAATTAAGCACTGTGGACAAGGCTTTTCTGCTGATGACAAGGTCATTCTCAATTTCAGAAATCAGTTCACTGAAACATGCTTTATACACAGACTTATCTTCCTTTGTTAATAATTATGTTTACAAGAAAATCTGCATTACACAACTTCTGCATACAAATCAGCAACCTTTGTCTAATTTATACATATTCTTAACATAAAGATATGACTAGAACAAGTCAAGCGGGTGGGGGGGTGAGAAGGAACAAAAAGAAAGATACCAAAATCAACAAACAGTATATCCGAGAAGCAGCTGCAGTATGATGACATTCCTTATTATAATTACAAATGTAAATTCAGATGCCCCTCCTTTTACTCCTTAAGAGTTTAATTACTTAAATGAGTATTCCATCAGGTCAACAGAAAAAAAAAAAGATAACAGAAAATACCACTGAGTAATTCCCAGTTCTAAATATCCATTTTGTCCATATTTTCCAAAATATCTGTTCTGAGGATGTGGGGATTCCACCAGCTCCTGGGCAGAGTAATGTGCTCGGAGATAAGAAGCGAACTGGTCAACGTCGAAGAAAATGTGTGTTTCCCATTGTTGATGATTTTTACTTTGGCAGGTGGCAGCAATGAAAACTGAGCCCCAGTTTTGAGTATCTCTTGATGGTAAGCCAGGAACTTCCTCCTTTGTTGTTGGGTTGCATAGCAGTAATCCGGGTAAATATAATACTTATGACTGTTGTACTCCAAACAGCCTCTAAGCCTGGCCAATTTAAATATGTAATCCTTGTCAGAGTCAAAGCTGAATGTGGCCAGAATTGTTGATTTATTTTGTTCAGAATGATTTTTCTGACATCTTGAGACCCGGAAAGCTTTGGTTATTAGAGGAGAATTTTCCCTGCGGCAAATCAAATGTCTTAATTAATATGGCCTTCCCCAGCTCTCTTATGTTTACAAAATCTGTAGCAAGCCGATCTGGTTAATCTAAGATTCAGATGTTTCTGTAGCGAAGCATATTTTCTGCACTCTCCAATTTGCGGTTAATGCTGTAGTTATCTTTCGTCAGACTTGCACAATTTGCTTCCAGAGAGGTGATTTTTGTATCATGCTGGGTGATTTCAGCTGAGAGTTCAGTCACTATATTCTCTGTTGCCTCACAAGGGAAGCAACAAGTTTGGTCGACAGTAACAATGTCGACCTCCCCCATAGCGATGGCACAATACCGATGCAGGTATTGTGCCGCCTGTTTTAAAGGTGGTTTCTGTGGGGGGCTGTGCCCTCACCCCCCCATGCGAGGAGCTCTACCCCATACCTCCCAGACTTTAGGATTCCAACTCCAGGTCAGAGTTGGCCCGGGGAGGGGGCGGAACACTGGGGGAAGGTGAAACACAGAAAAACCGTGAATGTCACCGTAATTGTCTTTTTTCCTAGTTCGCTATCAAGGTGTCAACCAAAAGGGGTGCTCCACCTCACAGGAAGCCTTAACCATATTTATTTTAGTTTGCATAAAGTCTGTTTTCTTAAGTAACACATCAAATCTTCAGTCGCTCCACTCTGTCCATGTTAGGATTTTATCCAGTGCTCTGCTCAGCATCTCGAGCATATACCCCCCAGTCTCCAAAGGAGAGAATTACTGCAAGGCTTCAAATTGCTGCTGGTGATACTGGTGATATAGGGAACTCTGTCTGTTCTGTTCACCCATGTTGGAAGGTATTCTAGCAGGAGCAGTGAGAGACATCCTGTCAGCTGCTTGAGGGGGGGCTGTGAACTGCTTGCAGCACTGCCACCTCACTCAGGGCTGTTTTTCCCTGGAAGAAGTCATTAATCGAGTGGGCCTGACCTCGGAGAAACAAATTCCGATGCTGTTACACTCCCCTTGCTCCTTTGTAAATCCATCTTAGTCAGGTAAGTTCTAGCAAAGTAATAAAAGCCAAAGGAAGCTGAAACAAAACAGCCAAAAGCTTTCGTTTGCTATTTTAACTCCGTGGTCTTGCAGAGAAGTTGTCTTAGCATGCTGCAACATCGGCCATCTTGTTCTGCCCCTCTCCCAGACTCATCTTCCTTGTCACTAGATAATGAAGATGTTGTCTGTATGTTTCTTTTGCTGGTGAAAGCACTATGGCAACCTTTGTAGTACTTTGCTTAAAATGCAATAAAGTCCAGTCCAGCTATTTGCTTTAAGACTGTCATCTTCTCTGGCTTCAGCCACAACAAGCAAAGTTTCTTGTCCTCTAAAGGTTACAATCTGTGACAGATTTTTGTCTTTTTTGTGATACAGCTTCTGGCATATTTTACATAAATTTCAGTTAACAGGCTGGCGAGTCGATCACCTAATCTGTGAGCTTGAACACTGATCAGTATCAATAGAAGAGCCAGGACTTGAATTTCTTCCTCGACATTCAAAAATGCTTCAGGTTTGTTTTGCTGGTGTAGGACTGATGACATCATGCATGATAGAAACATAGACTTTGACGGCAGATAAGGACTGCTTGGCCCACCTAGTCTGCCCATTTCCCTACCTACAGGATAGGCCGCAGATCCTAGTTAACCAACAGCCTACTTCATCCTACTACCCACAAGAATTGCCTTATGTCTGTCCCATGCATTCTTGAATTCTCCCACAGTTTTAGACCCACAACCTCCTCAGGAAAGCTGTTCCATGTACCAAGAGCAAAGCTAATAATGCATCAATGTCTAATGGCTGAAATCGCTTGATAAACATGGTCTTTTCTAACAAGGTATGCATTATAAAATTGTTTTAGTCCATAGTGTTGCAGTCCTTGGTGTTCCTGTATGTTGTTATTTGGCAGATGATACCGTGGACCAGTCACTAGTCAGGCGGGTTTTTTGGTGAGGAGAGTCAAAGACTCAGCAGGGTCTTCAGTCATTTTGCTGTCTCTCAAATGTTGTTATTACTGTACCTGAAAAAAGGAGAAATGCTATTAGAAATATTTTCATTAGTGCATTATTCATCTTGTAAAATTATAAAAAGAAAATATCTTTCGTCCATGTTTTATAGCTGTAAAACATGATGTTGACATTAGCTATTTGTTTTATAGATTATATGGTGTAAGTGGCATATAAATTACACATATAGACAAAACAACACGCTGAAAACATATTTAAAGTAAATCTGACATAATGAAATCAATAAAGGATAAAAACACTGTAAAATTATACTCATGTTAAAGGAGAGTCATTATTTTGACTTTTTCAGGAAATTCGTGGAGGCAATTTGACATGATTTAGAAAACATCCATATTTCTCAAAGTTACCTCTGCATAATACCACATTCCCCCTAAAATCACTCTTGGGGGTTCATCCCTTCATAAAAAAGTGTTAAACCTTTTCTGAAGGGTTGCTACCAATTTTAAATTTAGGTAGGGTTTTACATTTGGCCACCAGAATATCTGTTACCCTTCTGCCTTCACAATTCAAAGCATGAAATTCACAAGCTGGCCAACTGAAAGGACACAATGCTGAAGGAGATGGCATGTATATGTAGGGATATCACTTGTATGCTTGTGCTTGTAACATCTAGTATTTCTGAGCGACTGCAACAGCTGGGGATATATGTACACAGGCTGGAACCTACAGTAAGTAATTAGTCAGACTGTTTAACAATATAGCTTCTTTATACACCAAGTAAAACTGACATTTATTCAGCATGGCATGATGTAAACCTTTCTAAACAGGGTGTAAATTAAGCATTCCAAAACCTTTAACCTAAACTACTGTTCATTTTAGAATTGTTTTGGAATTGTTCATTTCACTTCAGTCTTGATTTTGTTTTCCATGGATGTTGGTGTCCTTTCTAGTCAGATACTCCCTGGAGTTCATGTGGGGCCTCAACAGAATGATGCAGCACTTGGGAACAAATATAAAGCCCAGCAGTCCAGCGCTGGATGTCAAGATGGCGAATATCTCCACAGCAACCATGAACTTCCCCTTGGTACTCAGGTATGCTGGGATAAAACAGACCCAGACGCTGACAAAAACAAGCAGGCTGAAGGTAATTAGTTTGGCCTCATTAAAGCTGTCTGGTAGATTCCTTGCCAGGAAAGCTACCATGAAGTTGACACTGGCTAGAAATCCCAGGTATCCCAGCATGCAGTAGAAGATGGCTGTTGACCCCTCGTTGCACTCCATGATGATTTTACCTTTTTCAACATTCCTGTTAGACTCTGGGAATGGAGGTAAATTGGTTAACCAAACGATGCAGATCAACACCTGGACTAAGGAACATAACAGAGCGGTGCTGTTTGAAGTCCCAGACCCCAGCCATCTCGTTAACCTACTGCCTGGCTTAGTGGTGTTGAAGGCAATGACCACTGTGATGGTCTTTGCGAGGATACAGGAAATGGAGACAGTGAAAATGGTGCCAAAAGCTGTCTGACGGAGCAGGCACGACACCTTCTTGGGACGGCCGATGAAAACCAAGGCGCAGAGGAAGCACAGTGTCAGGGAAACTAAAAGAACGTAGCTGATCTGTCTGTTGTTGGCTTTGACGATTGGTGTGTCCTTATACTTTACAAAGATGCACAGGATGGAGACAGTGATGAGGGAGAAGAACAAGGACACAGCAGTCAAGGTGATGCCCAGGGGCTCCTCAAAGGAAAGGAATTCTATATGTTTCAGGAAACACTCACTCTTTTCATTGCTGGACCATTGATCCTCAGGGCATTTTATACAGTCTGTGGCATCTAAGCAAAGATAGTAAATCAGTGATTATTGTCACAAGATATAACTTACAACAATCAATGTGACAGGATATAAATTCCAACAATCAATGTCCGAGGCTCTTCCACATGTCTCTGTGTTTTGAGAAATACCTAACTGGTAGCTTTTCATCATTCATACACTTGACTAAACAGCTGATCAGCTGTTGTCCAATCACATGACCACGGCTCTTAATACTGCAGTGTTTTTGGCAACCTATTCATTCACTGAGTCGTCTCTGCCCACACTAATGCTTGACCCATCTCAAGGACTTACAACTCAGTCAGAAGGTTTTTAAGATGGTTCCTGTACCTCATAACTGAGCCAGTGGTACCTCAAAAATGTTTTAGTCCCCTCCTAGGACAGAGAGAGGAATGCCAAAGTCTACATTACATGAATATTTAATCTATGATCTTCTTCAAGGAGGTCTCCTCCATTAGGCCACACCTTTGGAACAGTAGCCATCAGTGCTAGGATCTCACACACTTTAGCCAGCCAGGGGCCACCCACAATTACATACCACATCTACATGTATACAAGTGTGGGTGATCCCATTGCTCCTCAGTTCTTTTCCCTCTGTCAATCATCCTCATCAGAACTGCTGAAGGAAACGTTGTTAACCTAGTCATTGCCATCTACTCTTTTATTTTACTAAGAGTTTATTTCAACATCTCTGAATGCTGCCAAAGTCGAAACAGTCTTTATTTTAGTATTGTAAGTACGGAAATAAAATTTACAAAGAAGACAAGTGCATTTTGTGTGTGTTGTCTGGGCCTGTCTCACAGCATGAGGACTTGTGAAACTTGCCAGAGCTTTAACCGGGCTGCAAGGCGACGCTGTACTAAAGTTCTAGAAAACTTCCTTCTTCTCAAAACTTTGAAAGCCATGGAGAAGAAACAATGTCCAAAGTTTATGTCTCCCTCACCATTGGCTGAGAAGTGGCAACCAAAGTCAAAGAATCATTACTGGGAATGGTCATCATTGCGGCCTCCTTTTCATCTGGCCACAAGCCCAAACATAGAGAAAAAGAAAGATCTGCTTTGATAGCAAGGTCCCCTCACTGTTGAGACAAGGTAAATATGCATCATCGCCCGCTCTGGTGGCATTGACTACAGCCTCCCAACAGTCGATAAGACACCAAGGTCAGGGCTTTGCTTAGGTGCTGCTGATTCTACTCTGGACAGATAGACACTATCACTGTAGGGCCAAGGCCCACTGCTACAAGTAGTCCGGGCCCCATTACAGGGTGCCATCAACTCTCAGGTTATGCTGGTGTCATTTTCAGAGATGATAGACACATTCTGCCTGGACTACCAACATGAGCAGTTATTCTGTCAGTGGGGCCTCCTGGTACTCAGCCCCCCCCCGTCAATGACTTCAACTAGCCCACTGCAGATTCCTCCCTCACATCCACCACTGGTGTCCCTGGTGCATTCTGTGTCTCCCATCATCGATAGGGACATCCACGACAAAGTTTAATACAATCCTGACCTCATGTGTTTAGAGAAGGATTTAGAGGAGGAATATGAGGGACAACAATATCTAGCACCTCATTCTAGTTCTACGGTCTCATCCTGCAGTGAGGACTCGGTGGTTTATACCTCAAGATCTCATGAGGATCCAACTTTCCAAGCCCTGATGCAGCAAATGCAATCTTCCATTGGCTTTGCTGCAGAAAAGGAAGATTCCACAAAAATAATTCTAATGGAATTTTTGAAAGTTCCCTGCTCGCCCTCCATTGTAATTCCACCTATATATCCTGCTTTAGAGGATGCTGTCTTTGCTGCATGGTACTGACCTAACTCAATGCCTGCAGTTCCTAAAAAGGCTGATAAGCAGTATCCAGCACCATCTGCGAAGCATTATTATGCCAAGGTTTGCTAACCAGCCTGAACCTGACTCTGTAGTCATCATGGCTGCTCATGATAGGTCTAAAGCACATAAACATATGAGTACTTTTGCCGCCTGATAAAGAATCTAGGGGGCTGGATGTGATGGGCAAGTGTAGGTGTACTTATGCCTCTGCATCATTGGGCCTTGTAATTGCAAACTATCATAACAGCCCTTGAAAAGCTGCTCGTACAGCAGCCCAGGCTTTGTCAGATGGGACAACCAAGAATGACTTACACAAAACCTTGTCTTCTGGTGCTGAGGTTGGCAAGCATTTGCTATGCTCACTTTCTGATGTCTCTGATTCTTCTGCCAGGATTGCTGCTTCTGACATTTGCATGAGAATATATTCTTGGCTCAGAGTTGCTGGCTTTGCCACTGATGTGCAGCAGGCAATTTTGAATGCCCTTTTGGAGGAACAAAACTGTTTGGCTATGATGTTAATGAGGCCCTAAATGGCCTTCAGACCTCAAACATTACTCTAGGGCATATAAAGTCCTCGTGTCCCACTTCCGCTAGAGGTTGTGGGAGAGGCTCCCTTCACCAATCTACTGGCTGAGGTGGCTGTACTTATCATCAGGGTCCCGAGTTTTCTGCGATTCCGCGGCCGCAGCAAACCACGGAATTATCCACAGAATTTGTCAACACCCGCGGAATTCACGGTGGCCTGCGTAATTCGCAGCCGCTCATGGAACATATGTCCTTTGCCGACGCGGGTGCTGAATCCCGGTCGGCTTCAAACCCCCACCAATGTCTGTATGCACACTGGGAGCCCACCCCAGCATGGCAAAATGTCATTGTCTGATGGGGTGCCCAATCCCCTGTCAGCTTCACTGCCCCCAATGTCTGTGTGCCATGCTGGGAGTCCATCCCAGCGGCAAAAAATCCTGATGTTTAAAAATAAAAGACCTGAAAAACCTTCCCTAGTTGATTCTTTGCCCCCTCCCAACCGCGCCCACCCTCTGCGTACCTCACCTCCCACACCCCCACCACACCCCACCTCAACCTATACTTACCTCTGGAGCCCAGCTCGACGATGTTCAGTGGACCGGGAACACGTCTGCACTCTTCAAAGCCGACCCACGAACTGAAGAAATGCGGTAAGCTGTATAATGGCATAAATTTATTTTTCAACTTTAGTGCATATCTCAGCCATTTTTGGTAATTTTTCACCAAATTTTCAACATGGGTTTTTTGGGGTCCCACCTCATGAATTGTGACACTGTAATTTTGTTATTCAGTCCTGAAGGTGATTTTGCGGTCATTGCGTGGAACCACCTTTCGGGACTGATTAATGAAATGACAGTGTCACAGTTCATGAGGTAGGCCCTCAAAAATCCTATGTTGAAAATTTGGTGAAGAAATTCCACAAATGACTGTTTTGTGAGCGCAGGCTATGCCATTCCTATGCACACTGCGGGAATTTTGAAAGCATTTAATATTTTCACCCAGATTTTCAGCATTGCCATTTTACCACACCTCCTTATGAACAGTATAACTATCATTATTCGCATCTTACCCAAAATGTGTTTTCGCACATGTAGCGCACAATGGCGCAGTCAGTGTGCGAAATCAATGTTCAGGACAGATTAAGAAAATCACAGTGACACTGTTCATGAGCAGAAGACTTAAACTGGATATGTTGAAAATTTGGTGAAGAAATTCCCCAAAATGACTGTTTTATTAGCATGTGTTGCGCAGTTCCTTCACACGCTCGTAACTTCGAGCATTTTTAATATTTTCACTCCAGATTTTCAGCATTGACATTTTGCCACACCTTCTTATGAAAAGTACAACTGTCATTTTCCACATCTCACCCAAAATGTGTTTTGACACATGTATCGCACAATGGCGTGGTCAGTTTGCGAAATCAATGTTCGGGACAGATTAAGAAAATCACAGTGACACCGTTCATGAGCAGAGGTCTTAAACTGGATATGTTGAAAATTTGGTGACAAAAGCCCATAAAATGACTGTGTTATGAGTGTGCATTGTGTCAGATGTGGCAAAAAAAAAAAAGGAAAAATTAAGGGTAAAAATGTGCTGCAGAATTGCCACAGAAATTGGTGTTGAGTGCCGCAGAAGTTCTGCGGCAAATGAGAACCCTGGCGCAGAACTTTATTCCGATGTGCCACAGAAAAATCAGGGCCCTGCTTATCATCAGCAAGGGCATGGTAAGAAACATAGTCCCTTGCTGGGTCCCCTCCTCCCAGGTGCCTAAAGCAAAGCACCCAAAGTAATCAGTTTCAGTGGCACTGCCCCCACTGGTTCCTCTTGACTATTTTCCGGCTACAACCCCACCTGCACTGTTTCCTCCAGGGGTGGTTGTGGCAGGCAGGATCTCCCCTGCATCTAAAGTAATGGTGGGAGATCACCACAGTCAAGTGGATTCTTGGGATAAGTGCAAGGGGGGAATGCTATGGACCTGTTAGAAATCCCTCCAGGTCATCCTCGGCTTCCTTTCTATTATCCTCTGGGAGACTTGTCCCTTCTGAAGGAAGAAGTTCATTTACTATCCCAAATATATACTATAGAACCAATTACTCCTCGGAAGAGAAAACAAAGTTTCTATTCCATATACTTCCTCATCTCAAAATGGACAGGGGACCTGCATTCTCTGTTGGGTCTCAGGAATCTCAACTTCTACATCGAATGTAAAATGTTTTGAATGATAGCCATGCAAGCTATGATTCCCCTTCTGCAAAGAGAGGACTGGCTTTGTTCTCTGGATATTAAAGATGCATACCTTCATGTCAAGATAAGGAAATCTTACAGACAATGCATCTGCTTTACACTGGAGGAAGAACACTACCAGTAATCACTAGTATTGTCCTTTGGATTGTCTTCTGTGCCAGGGGTCTTCACCAGATGCTTGGCAGTAGGGCAGCAGCCCTTTGCAGGAAAGCCTACCTGGATGACTGGCTTAGAAGGCCAACTCCAGGGAAGCTCTGCAACATGCTCTATATCGGACATGTCAGTTGTTTGATGAATTGGGGAATCACAGTGAATGTGTCAACGTCTGTTTTGATTCCCTGCCAAAGACTGCAGTGCATAGGGGCAGTCTTGGACAAAGAGGTGGATGTGCTCTCTTGCCTCAGGACAGAGCAGACAATCTGCTTGCACAGGCCCAGTTGGTATACAGGAGCCATTATGTCTCTGTGATAACAATGTTACGTTGCCTGGTTCTCATGGCTGCAGCCACAGTGACTGTGCATCTGGCACATCATCCCCTGGAAATGAGGTCTGTCCTGCACAGCCCCAGGCTTTTCAGAATTATCTTTGACCTGTTCCTCTGCTAATCCAGATGGACAATGTCACAGTGATGT
This sequence comes from Neoceratodus forsteri, assembly GCA_016271365.2. Lineage (NCBI taxonomy): Eukaryota > Metazoa > Chordata > Ceratodontiformes > Ceratodontidae > Neoceratodus > Neoceratodus forsteri. The sequence continues at coordinate 220,870,540 of JADMNL010000026.1, forward strand.
CTTACAGCAACAAACAAGGGGGCACTCACTCCTATCCCTTATGCAGGGAAGCAGTGAGAGTTTGGTACTTTGTCCCACAGACTACAACTATCATCTGTGTATCTCCCACATCTCTAAAACATCTTGGCAGACAAGCTAAGCAAGATACAGTCCAGGATTCATAATTGGGAACTGCTGACCTCCGTGGTAAATTACCTCTTCGCAAGATGGGGTCATCCAGAGTTGGACCTTTCTGCATCCCCACACAATGCAAAACTGACTCGTTTCTGCTCGCTTGCTCCAGGGCCTGGAGTTTTTTGGTGAAACGTGTTGTCCCTCTCTTGAAAAGGGAAATTCCCATACAAATTCCACCAATTCCTCTAATACAGAGGCCGCGACGCTGCTGCCTGGCAGGGCGGCCAGGCGCAAGTCCTCGGGATCGCACACTTACATGCTAATGGCATGCAAATAGAACCATAAATAGATACAAATAGCCCCCCTGCCACTATGCATAAATTATGGCCCCATTTGTATGTCACCTTTTGAATATCGGAAATTTCGTGGCACAATGGTACTTGCCCACCGCATAAGTTTAATGCTCAACTCTGGCAACTGCGGTGGCGCCAAGTTCCACTGCGCCATCTTGCCAGTGGCTGTAGCTGGGGGTGATATTCAAAGAGTTGCTCAATAGCGCAACTCCTTTGAATATCACCCCGACCACACCCCTGCGCAACTATTTTGAGCAGCGCAGGGGCTTGCGCCTCAGAATGGCGCAGTTTGAATATCTGGGCCACTGGCTTTAAGAAGCTCCACCGTGAACACCTACTTGCAGTAAGTCCTTTACCTGTTTCCATCCACCATAAACCCATCCCCCGCTCTGCTCACCCTTACTCTACTCCCACCATACCTGTACACACTCTAACCTACCTCTTCTCCTCTACCCCTCCCCTCCTCCTCCCCCCTTTTTTCTTATTCCTCTACTATACTTATCTGACCTGCAAATTGGCACTTACTGCTCACTGTTCATAACAATGACGGGTACTAGTCTCTGAACCTGTGTTGCACTTGTCTCATTCTTCTGAATGATTCTGGTATCTTTGTCTAATTACTTACTTTGCCTGACCATCTATTATATATTCTTACAAGTGTTTGTGATGTGTTTTTTTTCCTCCTGACTAACTTTGCATTATATGACCTATATGTGCTGCGTCACATTGCTGTTGGTTGTTTTGTATCTGACTTGTATCCTCCCGGGTGGTGCCTGAAAATAGGCATTCCTATGCTAGTGCAGTCACCCAGTAAACAAAAGCAAATAAATAAATAAATAATAGCCAACTCTGTTAAGCAGGGGGATAAGACTTTTTATAGGTACATTAGGGAGCGAAGAAAGACCAAAGGAGGGATGCTGAGGCTTAATAAGGGAGGGAATGTGGGTATAGAGTGACAGTGAAAAAGCAGGGATACTGAATGAATATTTCTGCTCAGTATTCACAAAGGAAGAGGATGGGGAGGTACCTAAACCAAACAAGAGAAATGCTCTGAAGACTGGGGTCGATACCAGTCAATTTACAGAAGAAAGGGTTCTGAAAGAACTAATAAAATTGAAGGTGGACAAAGCAATGGGGCCTGATGGGATTCACCTAAGAATTCAAAAAGAACTAAGAGTAGAACTAGTGACATCGCTGACTGATCTCTTTAACATATCATGGGAGGATGGGGTGGTACCTGAGGACTGGAGGAGTTCAGATGTGATTCCTCTTCACAAAAGTGGGAGCAGGACAGAGGCAGGAAACTACAGACCTGTTAGTTTGACCTCAGTGGTAGGGAAAATGATGGAATCACTTCTGAAGGAAAGAATTGTTGAGTACCTAGAGGCCAGTGGGGCACAGGACCCAAGGTAGCATGGATTCATGATGGGAAGGTTGTGTCAGACGAATCTAATAGATTTATTTGACTGGGTGACCAAAGTAGTAGACCAGGGAGGGGCTGTGGACTTGGCTTACCTAGATTTTAGCAGGGCATTTGATACAGTCCCACACAAAAGATTAATACACAAGTTAGCCAGCCTTGCAGTGGGTCCCAGGGTGGTAGCCTGGATAAAAAATTGGCTAGACAACAGGATGCAAAGGGTAGTAGTATACGGAGTCCACAGTGAAGAAAGGAGGGTTACTAGTGGGGTACCGCAGGGTTCAGTACTGGGATCGGTCCTTTTTAATGTTTTTAAAAGTGACATTGCAGAGAAACTGAAAGGACAAGTATGTCTCTTTGCAGACAACACAAAGATCTGCAACAGGGTTGATACACAAGATGGAGTGGAAAGGATGAGAAGGGACTTGGCAAGGTTGGAGGAATGGTCAAATGTGTGACAGCTCAGATTCAATGCAAAGAACTGCAAGGTAATGCACCTGGGAAACAAAAACCCAGGGGAAGAGTACACAATGGGGGGTGAGATACTGGCAACAGTAGAAATGGAACGAGACCTGGAGGTAATTATATCAGATGACCTAAAGGTGGGCAAGCAATGTGAGAAGGCAGTAAGGAAGGCTGGGGGGATACTGGGATGCATAGGGAGAGGCATCAATAGTAGAAAACAGGAAGTTGTTATCCCTCTGTACAGACAGTTGGTGAGACCCCATCTGGAGTACTGTGTGCAGTTCTGGAGACCCCATCTCCGCAAAGACATAGACAGAGTGGAGGCTGTCCAGAGGAGGGCAACAAAATGGTGCAGGGTCTGCACCAGAAGACATCTGAAGAAAGACTAAAGGAGCTTAATATGTATACCCTTGAGGAAAGATGGGAGAGAGGGTACATGATAGAAACTTTTCAAGTACCTCAAGGGAATCAACACAATTCAAGAGGGTAGCATCTTTCAGAAAAAGAGATGTGCAAGAACAAGGGGGCACAATTTGAAGATAGAGGGGGGACGGCTCAGAGGTAATATGAGGAAGTATTTTCTCATGGAGAGGGTTATGGATGCATGGAACAGCCTCCCTGAGGAGGTTGTGGAGTCAAGAACAGTGGGGAAATTCAAGAATGCATGGGGCAGACATAAGGCAGTCCTAGTGGCGGGTAGGAGGAAGTAAGCTGTTGGTTAACTAGGATCTGCAGCTTATCTGTTAGGCAGGAAAATTGGCAGACTAGGTGGGCCAAATGGTCCTTATCTGCTGTCAAATTCTATGTTTCTATGCTTAACAGCAACTCGAGCGAGGTCTCGCATTTTAAAGAAATAAAATATAAATTCTACTTCAAGCACTCCCAGCAGTACACATATAAGAATTTTAAAGAATAAAGTCAAGCACAAGCATTTTTATGTTTTTAACAGCAACTGACCTAGCCCTGCTTTTAATAGCTACAGAGTGAGATAAATATTGTCCAAACAATAATCACTCCCGGCTGGCTGTCGTAGTAGCTAGCCTTGCTACATATAGGACAAGCATTTTTATGCTATTAACAGCAACTGACAGCCCTGATTTTAATATTGTTCAGTAACAAGGCAGATTCCCTTTGTAACTACCTGCAATGTTTTGTCTCACTGTCAAAGCCTCGTGTGACATTTAGTCTGGCAAACTTTTGTCCAGTCAACCTTATGACCACAACTAAAAGACTGCGACGTTTAGTCCAGGGATGTTTAGTCCATACACACATTTAGCCACTTGGGTGCCCGGTATAAAAAGGCCCTTTGACACAAGGAGGTTCTGCAGTGGGGTACCAGATGGGATGACCTAGAGGCACTTTCTAAAACTCGAGTGGGGGTGCTATTGAGACAAGAAAGTCAAGACCAGGTGGGGCAATTTTGAAAGATATTTTCTTGGCAAGGATGCATGTATGATATTTAAGTCTGGCTTCCAGATTTAGCCAATTTGTGGATTTGTAAAAGTCGCAGGTGTGAGTCCATCTGTCATAGCCAGTGACCAGCCTGCAGGCTTTATTTAGGGCATTTTTAACCCGGAAGAGGGAGGTTGGGTCAGCTGTACCATAAATCACCAAGCCATTGTCTACAAGGGAGAGGACAAATGAAGATATGGCCAGGCAGAGCGCCTCATGGGTGAGAAAGTGTTTGTGACAGTATAAAAGTCCAATCCTGGAGTTGAGGGCAGACAGGAGATCTTGGATGTGAGTATGGTAGGAGAGGTGGGTGTCTAGGGTTAAGCCCAGATACTTGAAAGTAGAGAATGCAAAATGGCGCTGAAGACATAGATTGATTTTGTTTATGCGGGGGGCTGTGCCCCCTGTACCCCACTACTAAAGGATTCTCAACTCCAGAGGGGTGGACGTCAGGGGGTGCAGAACAAAAAGAAGAGTAAATCCTGGACTGGTGCAAAAATACAATGTACCCAGCTTCGAACCCGGCACCCTCCCAGGTCATCATGGCCGCATGTGGATGTTAACATTATTTTTTCTTTGCAGCAACTGTGATCTTTAGAGCCCCAGATGGAATGGACAACTTTTTGGCTTAAAAAAAATAAAACAGTTGCATTTCAAGTGGAACACCATTTTCTGGGGACTGAAGGGGGGTAAATGTGGATTGTCTGTTTAAAAAGGGAGGTAGCAGTGACCCGTGTAACTAGTCAAGTCAAGTCAATTTTATTTATTTTACGCCATTCCATGAGTGATCAAAGCGATGTGCAATAAATAAAACAAAAGTAAAACCATAAACTCTAACAACAATATTCAAGATAACAACCATAATAGATTAGGCAGTATCTGGGAAAGCCAAATTAAAAAGATATGTCTTTAAAGCAGATTTAAAGCTTTCCATGGTCCACCAGTGAGTCCTACCTGGTATCCTGTGATGAGGGCGACCGCTATCGAGCACTTTCAAAAAGGGTGACTCAATAATGGTGCCATGTTTACAGGGCTACTAGACAGGGAGGCCAACCGGATAAGGGGTGGCGAATATAGTGAAACAAAACAACACTCGAGGTGCTCAAGTTCACTAAATGTGAAACAAATTTGACCTGGCGCTTATTCGGAAACAGAGAAATGAATTGAAAACCAAACGCTTTAAAAAGCTTAATCAATGCATGACCCAAGTCAGTTGTTCAAATAAACCAATATGCAGCACAGCTACCATGTCTTCAAATTTTATTCTGGTCACAACTTGTTTCAAATGCAGCAACATAAGAAGTGCGGCGGCGATTCACTGGACAGAAATAAAATAAATAAAAACTTTTTCACCAAATTAGTGCATAATGTTTCTTTGACCGGGTCAGCCGAGCAGTAACCAGCCCGCGTGCGTGATGACGCACGGGAATCAGCTGACGTTTCGGCTAATGCCTTCCTCAGAGCTGATTGGTCAACAGAACACATCAATCATTTATAGTGACTCAAATGCATATTCAAACCCAACAACCAATTAAAAACAAGATAAGCTCATGAATATTCATCTTTGCCCCAAATAGCTCATAAATAACAATGTAATAACAATTCTTCATTTAATCCTTTCGGTTGTAATGTATCTAATTAAAAATCCAAAAACATTCCCTCTGATCCAGCCTTTTTGCTAAATTACCACCACGAGTCCCAAATTGCATTTTTTCAATGCCAATGAATTTTAAATTCGCTGGTGAACCATGACCTGCAGAGACAAAATGACGTGCCATTGCATTAGTTAGAACATTGTTTCTGATTGCTGACTTATGTTCCTTATCCTTTCCCTCAACTGACGTTTTGTTTGCCCATAATTCAAGCCACATGGGCACATGAGCATATATATTACTCCAGTGCTCCTACAATTAATTAATTCATTTATTTCAAACTTTTGATTTGTATGTGGGTGTAAAAAATATTTACTATTATAAGTATTATTACACTGTGCACAGTTCCCACACTTATAATTTCCTTTTGGGAATGTTGGAATCCAAGTTGTCCTTAATTTCTCAGGGCTCTGCACACTGTGCACTAACATATCTTTCAGATTACTCCCCCTCTTATATGTAATTCTAGGTTTCTTATATATTTCCTTCCTAAAGACAGGGTCACCTTGCAAAACTTTCCAATGTTTCCTCACTACACTTGAAATTTTCTCCGCTTGATTTGAGAACTCAGTTACAAAATGAATACAGCCCTGGGGTTCCACATTGCCATTTTTGGCTTTAACAACTCATTCTGTTAGTATTAGCAGCCTTTTCCATCTCTTTATAAATGCAATCAATTCCATACCCACGTGCTCTAAAACGTCTTGCAGTCTCCTGAGCATTGTTTCTAAACTGACTATCATTGCTGCAGATCCGTTTTAAACGCAACATCTGGCCACTTGGAATATTTTCCTTTAAACTTCTAGGGTGACTGCTTTCATAGTGTAACAATGTATTTCTACTCATGGGCTTTCTATATAATGTTGTTTCCAATTTATATCCATCCTTGTATATGAGCATATCCAGAAATGGCACCTTTACAGCATCTACCTGCATAGTAAAATGCAAATTTGTATCAAAAGTGTTAATTAAATTCACAAACTCATATAAACTTTCCAAATCAGCTGTCCAAATGAAAAAACAATCATCAATGTAACGTTTCCAAAATCTGACAAACTTAACAAAACTTTCACATTTATATAAATGAGTCATTTCCCACTGCCCCACATACAAACAAGCAACACTTGGGGCAAATGTAGTGCCCATCGCTGTACCCTTTTGTTGCTTATAAAACTGATCTTTATAAACAAAATAGTTTGATACTAAAACCATGTTTGCCATATCAATAATCAGGCCCAAATCTGAAATAACATCAGGCTGTACTTTTGCAAAAAACTCGATTGCCTGAATCCCCCCATCATGTGGTACATTCGAGTATAAACTTTCTATATCCAAAGTTACTAGCCACTCATCAGAATTAATAGCCATGTTTTGAATTTGTCTAATCATATCACCACTGTCCAAGATAAAAGATGGCAAATTTTTAACTAATGGTTTTAAATAACAGTCGACCATTTGTGAGAAAGGTTCCATAGATGACCCAGTACTTGACACAATAGGACGTCCTGGTGGATTCTGGGCATCCTTATGAATTTTTGGCAGTAAATAAATCACTGGCCTTATTGGTACCACCACTCTCAAAAATTCAGCCTCTTGCTTACTTAGATGTCCATTTAACTCATTTGATTTAATAAATTCTTCAGCTCTCAGTTTAATTTCATTTGTCGGGTCATAAGCTAATTTTTGATAATATACTGTATTATTTAGCTGTCGGAGCATTTCATTTTCATATTCTGTCACATCCCATAAAACAATTGCTCCACCTTTATCAGCCGGCTTTATAATTATACTCATATCTTCCTTTAATGATTTCAATGCCAAATGCTTCTGAAATGTCAAGTTAAACTTTTTTTCTTTCTTTCCTTTTAATATGAAGTCCACATCATGGTCGACTAATGCAGAGAATGTATTAACAACATGGTGACTTAAAGTAGGTGGGCAAAAAGCACTTTTCTTTTTCAGATGCTTCGTCAGATTGTTCTCAACCATTTTACTATCCCATTGGATCACACCAGCATGGTCATTATTTGGTATCATTTCCTGATTTTCAAAAAAACATTTTAGATGAAGTTGTCTATAGAGTCTAAACAAATCAATCCTAGTTTGAAAAGGATTAACATTTTTACTGGGTACAAAAGATAAGCCTTTCTGTAAGACAGCCACCTCATGGACTGTAAGCTGCCTATTAGTTAGATTCACGATTGCCATTTGTTCTGCCTGTTCGAGCGCCTGGGAGGGCCCGAATACTGCAATCTCCCTCTGTTTCTCCTGCATCCTCCTCGCCCTCTTTCCACGTCCCCTTCTGATCTTGTGCTTTCTCTGTATGGGGGCATATGGGGTCCCGGAGTATCCCCTGGAAAAATGGAGGACCGAAAATCCTGCCTCTGCTGAGCCAGATTGATTTTCCCAGATTCACTTTCAGGGGAGGACGCAAAACCATCTACACCAAACTGGGTCATGTTCTTTCTATACAGGAATGGTTCACGACGAGTTTTGCTTTGCCAGTTATAGACTTGCCCACGTGCATAATCCCCGGCATCCCTTTCATGTTTTTGCAATTTATATTCTTTTAATTCAGCTTGAAATTTCAAAATACTGGCATTGATTTTCTCAAACATTGCCTGAATTTCCAAATGAGGGAACCCAGATTTGAAATCATTCTCCATTTTTTTAATTTGTTCTTCCACAATGGCAATGTCTCTCCTTGCTTTTTTAATCAAAGCCAAAATTAAGTCATTAGAGGCTTTATTTAAAATTCGTTCCCAGTCCTGCATCAGTAGCTTATCATCTAACCCATATGCTGGTGGCTTTTGAATACGCAACCCCCTGGGAATCCTTTTATCCCGCCAATATTGTGACAAAGAGAATGCATGTAGTTGATATCTAGTCAATTTTCTCTTCAAACCCTCAAATCAAGCGGAGAAAATTTCAAGTGTAGTGAGGAAACATTGGAAAGTTTTGCAAGGTGACCCTGTCTTTAGGAAGGAAATATATAAGAAACCTAGAATTACATATAAGAGGGGGAGTAATCTGAAAGATATGTTAGTGCACAGTGTGCAGAGCCCTGAGAAATTAAGGACAACTTGGATTCCAACATTCCCAAAAGGAAATTATAAGTGTGGGAACTGTGCACAGTGTAATAATACTTATAATAGTAAATATTTTTTACACCCACATACAAATCAAAAGTTTGAAATAAATGAATTAATTAATTGTAGGAGCACTGGAGTAATATATATGCTCATGTGCCCATGTGGCTTGAATTATGTGGGGCAAACAAAACATCAGTTGAGGGAAAGGATAAGTGAACATAAGTCAGCAATCAGAAACAATGTTCTAACTAATGCAATGGCACGTCATTTTGTCTCTGCAGGTCATGGTTCACCAGCGAATTTAAAATTCATTGGCATTGAAAAAATGCAATTTGGGACTCGTGGTGGTAATTTAGCAAAAAAGCTGGATCAGAGGGAATGTTTTTGGATTTTTAATTAGATACATTACAACCGAAAGGATTAAATGAAGAATTGTTATTACATTGTTATTTATGAGCTATTTGGGGCAAAGATGAATATTCATGAGCTTATCTTGTTTTTAATTGGTTGTTGGGTTTGAACATGCATTTGAGTCACTATAAATGATTGATGTGTTCTGTTGACCAATCAGCTCTGAGGAAGGCGTTAGCCGAAACGTCAGCTGATTCCCGTGCATCATCACGCACGCGGGCTGGTTACTGCTCGGCTGACCCGGTCAAAGAAACATTATGCACTAATTTGGTGAAAAAGTTTTTATTTATTTTATTTCTGTCCAGTGAATCGCCGCCGCACTTTCTTATGTTGCTGCATTTGAAACAAGTTGTGACCAGAATAAAATTTGAAGACCTGGTAAGCTGTGCTGCATATTGGTTTATTTGAACAACTGACTTGGGTCTGTGCATTCGGGTCGCTTTTTTAAAGCGTTTGGTTTTCGAATTCGTTTTCTCTGTTTCCGAATAAGCACCAGGTCAAATTTGTTTCACATTTAGTGAACTTGAGCACCTCGAGTGTTGTTTTGTTTCACAATTTGAAATGCGGTTACTCAGAGGACCGCAGGTGTGTGAGGTTGGCTCTTTGACCTGTATTGACCCTGACAGCGTGTAGTGGAGGCAACTGCATTGAGATTTAAAGTAGAATTATGGCGACTGGTTTAGAAGGTGGAGTGTTTAAGGAAAGTTCATCCATTCAAACGGCTTTATTAAGCTTTTCTGATGCCGAAGGGGCTGAAATAATTTTTGACCCGGCAGCATGTGAAATTCTATTTGCCCCGATACCAAGTACAAGTACTATGACTTTAAAACCAGATGGCAGTGATTTGGAGGGTTTGAAGAGAAAATTGACTAGATATCAACTACATGCATTCTCTTTGTCACAATATTGGCGGGATAAAAGGATTCCCAGGGGGTTGCGTATTCAAAAGCCACCAGCATATGGGTTAGATGATAAGCTACTGATGCAGGACTGGGAACGAATTTTAAATAAAGCCTCTAATGACTTAATTTTGGCTTTGATTAAAAAAGCAAGGAGAGACATTGCCATTGTGGAAGAACAAATTAAAAAAATGGAGAATGATTTAAAATCTGGGTTCCCTCATTTGGAAATTCAGGCAACGTTTGAGAAAATCAATGCCAGTATTTTGAAATTTCAAGCTGAATTAAAAGAATATAAACTGCAAAAACATGAAAGGGATGCCAGGGATTATGCACGTGGGCAAGTCTATAACTGGCAAAGCAAAACTCGTCGTGAACCATTCCTGTATAGAAAGAACATGACCCAGTTTGGTGTAGATGGTTTTGCGTCCTCCCCTGAAAGTGAATCTGGGAAAATCAATCTGGCTCAGCAGAGGCAGGATTTTCGGTCCTCCATTTTTCCAGGGATACTCCGGGACCCCATATGCCCCCATGAGAAAGCCTAAGATCAGAAGGGCGTGGAAAGAGGCGAGGAGGATCGGGAGAAACAGAGGAGATTGCAGTATTGGGCCCTCCCAGGTGCTCAGAACAGGCAGAACAAATGGCAATCGTGAAATCTAACTAATAGGCAGCTTACAGTCCATGAGGTGGCTGTCTTACAGAAAGGCTTATCCTTTGTACCCAGTAAAAATGTTAATCCTTTTCAAACTAGGATTGATTTGTTTAGACTCTATAGACAACTTCATCTAAAATGTTTTTTTTGAAAATCAGGAAATGATACCAAATAATGACCATGCTGGTGTGATCCAATGGGATAGTAAAATGGTTGAGAACAATCTGACGAAGCATCTGAAAAGAAAAGTGCTTTTTGCCCACCTACTTTAAGTCACCATGTTGTTAATACGTTCTCTGCATTAGTCGACCATGATGTGGACTTCATATTAAAAGGAAAGAAAGAAAAAAAGTTTAACTTGACATTTCAGGAGCATTTGGCATTGAAATCATTAAAGGAAGATATGAGTATAATTATAAAGCCGGCTGATAAAGGTGGAGCAATTGTTTTATGGGATGTGACAGAATATGAAAATGAAATGCTCCGACAGCTAAATAATTACAGTATATTATCAAAAATTAGCTTATGACCCGACAAATGAAATTAAACTGAGAGCTGAAGAATTTATTAAATCAAATGAGTTAAATGGACGTCTAAGTAAGCAAGAGGCTGAATTTTTGAGAGTGGTACCAATAAGGCCAGTGATTTATTTACGCAAAATTCATAAGGATGCCCAGAATCCACCAGGACGTCCTATATGTCAAGTATTGGGTCATCTATGGAACCTTTCTCACAAATGGTCGACTGTTATTTAAAACCATTAGTTAAAAATTTGCCATCTTTTATCTTGGACAGTGGTGATATGATTAGACAAATTCAAAACATGGCTATTAATTCTGATGAGTGGCTAGTAACTTTGGATATAGAAAGTTTATACTCGAATGTACCACATGATGGGGGGATTCAGGCAATCGAGTTTTTTGCACAAGTACAGCCTGATGTTATTTCAGATTTGGGCCTGATTATTGATATGGCAAACATGGTTTTAGTATCAAACTATTTTGTTTATAAAGATCAGTTTTATAAGCAACAAAAAGGGTACAGCGATGGGCACTACATTTGCCCCAAGTGTTGCTTGTTTGTATGTGGGGCAGTGGAAATGACTCATTTATATAAATGTGAAAGTTTTGTTAAGTTTGTCGATTTTGGAAACGTTACATTGATGATTGTTTTTTCATTTGGACAGCTGATTTGGAAAGTTTATATGAGTTTGTGAATTTGATTAACACTTTTGATACAAATTTGCATTTTACTATGCAGGTAGATGCTGTAAAGGTGCCATTTCTGGATATGCTCATATACAAGGATGGATATAAATTGGAAACAACATTATATAGAAAGCCCATGAGTAGAAATACATTGTTACACTATGAAAGCAGTCACCCTAGAAGTTTAAAGGAAAATATTCCAAGTGGCCAGATGTTGCGTTTAAAACGGATCTGCAGCAATGATAGTCAGTTTACAAACAATGCTCAAGAGACTGCAAGACGTTTTAGAGCACGTGGGTATGGAATTGATTGCATTTATAAAGGGATGGAAAAGGCTGCTAATACTAACAGGAATGAGCTGTTAAAGCCAAAAAGTGGCAATGAGAAACCCCAGGGCTGTATTCATTTTGTAACTGAGTTCTCAAATCAAGCGAGAAAATTTCAAGTGTAGTGAGGAAACATTGGAAAGTTTTGCAAGGTGACCCTGTCTTTAGGAAGGAAATATATAAGAAACCTAGAATTACATATAAGAGGGGGAGTAATCTGAAAGATATGTTAGTGCACAGTGTGCAGAGCCCTGAGAAATTAAGGACAACTTGGATTCCAACATTCCCAAAAGGAAATTATAAGTGTGGGAACTGTGCACAGTGTAATAATACTTATAATAGTAAATATTTTTTACACCCACATACAAATCAAAAGTTTGAAATAAATGAATTAATTAATTGTAGGAGCACTGGAGTAATATATATGCTCATGTGCCCATGTGGCTTGAATTATGTGGGGCAAACAAAACGTCAGTTGAGGGAAAGGATAAGTGAACATAAGTCAGCAATCAGAAACAATGTTCTAACTAATGCAATGGCACGTCATTTTGTCTCTGCAGGTCATGGTTCACCAGTGAATTTAAAATTCATTGGCATTGAAAAAATGCAATTTGGGACTCGTGGTGGTAATTTAGCAAAAAATCTGGATCAGAGGGAATGTTTTTGGATTTTTAAATTAGATACATTACAACCGAAAGGATTAAATGAAGAATTGTTATTACATTGTTATTTATGAGCTATTTGGGGCAAAGATGAATATTCATGAGCTTATCTTGTTTTTAATTGGTTGTTGGGTTTGAATATGCATTTGAGTCACTATAAATGATTGATGTGTTCTGTTGACCAATCAGCTCTGAGGAAGGCGTTAGCGAGCGTCAGCTGATTCCGTGCGTCATCACCGCAGCGGGCTGGTACTGCTCGACTGACCGGTCAAAAACATTATGCACTAATTTGGTGAAAAAGTTTTTATTTATTTTATTTCTGTCCAGTGAATCGCCGCCGCACTTCTTATGTTGCTGCATTTGAAACAAGTTGTGACCAGAATAAAATTTGAAGACCTGGTAAGCTGTGTTGCATATTGGTTTATTTGAACAACTGACTTGGGTCTGTGCATTCGTGGCGAATATAGTGACAGGATGTCGCTATATGTACACGTGCGGGAGGGGCGAGAGCGCCGCGTGATGGGTGGAAGGGGAGGGAGGGTTTGTAAGATGTAGTGCAGCAGTAGACTGCCAAGCTGGTCGTGTGGTGTGGTGGGTTGGTGGCAGGCTAGGGTTAGGAGGGTGCCGGGCTCGAATCTGAGTGTGTTGGTTTTTTGTGCCGGTCCGAGATTTACTCTTTTTTTGTTTTGCACCCCCCCACCGACATGCACCTCCCTGGAGTTTAGAATCCTTTAGTAGGGGGACACGGGGGCACAGCCCCTGCATAAACAAAAACAATCTATGTCTTCGGCGCCCTTTCACTCTGTGCCATGAGTGTACATTGCCGAAATTGATTTTCGGCAATGTACACTCGCCCTAACCACGATCGCTGTTATGACATAGAACGCCTGACCTTGAGTGTGAGGAAATACAAGACATAAAAATCAAGGCACTGCACACTGGAAAAGCAGTTATCACATACTTAGATTTCAGTAAAGCTTGTGAGGAATTGGTTCTGAAGTTGAATAAAAATCAAATGACAAAAATGATAGCACAATGGCCAAAGATTTATTTATTTATTTATTAAAATGTTTCACCAGGATGGCACCCTGAGCAACAAGTTGCTCATCTCCCGGTGTGACCTGGGGAGAAGGAGTACAATAGGAGTGAGACATTAAACATTCAAGCTACAAGATCAACATTAACATACAATTGTAAGGCATGAGTTACAAATAGTGTTACAACAGTGTCTTGCATAACATTTGGAAAGCATGAACAATAATAAGTGCCGCGTTAATAAGTAAACAAGTGCTTATGTGAAAGAAAAGAGGGAAAGGGGAGGGAGGGAGATGGGGAGGAGGAAGAGCCATGTCCCTGGAGACCCTCTCAGGGTGCAAAGAACCCTACAATGGAGACTGTGGGGACCAGAGAGAGAAGGGGATAATGCAGTGTCCCAGAGAGACCCCTTTAGGATGGTGGGGGAAGGGAGTAGATCAGAGATACAAGCTCCTTAGTGTGGTAGGTGAAGGTGAGGGTAGAGAGGTAGGGTTTGTCCAGGGCTTAGAGGAGGGAATTAGGGAGTTTCTCTGCAATGTCACTTTTAAAAACATTAAAAAGGACTGGTCCCAGTACTGAACCCTGCGGTACCCACTAGTAACCCTCCTTTCTTCACTGTGGACTCCGTTTACTACTACCCTTTGCGTCCAGTTGTCTAGCCAATTTTTTATCCAGACTACCACCCTGGGATCCACTCCAAGGCTGGCTAGCTTGTGTATTTACCTTTTGTGTGGGACTGCATCAAATGCCCTGCTAAAATCTAGGTAGGCCATGTCCACAGACCCTCCCTGGTCTACTACTTTGGTCACCCAGTCAAAGAAATTTATTAGATTCATCGGACACGACCTTCCCCTCATGAATCCATGCTGCCTTGGGTCCTGTGCCCCACTGGCCTCTAGGTACTCAACAATTCTTTCCTTCAGAAGTGATTCCATCATTTTCCCTACCACTGAGGTCAAACTAACAGGTCTGTAGTTTCCCACCTCTGTCCTGCTCCCACTTTTGTGAAGAGAAATCACATCTGACCTCCTCCAGTCCTCAGGCACCACCCCATCCTCCCATGAAATGTTAAAGAGATCAGTCAGCGATGTCACTAGTTCTACTCTTAGTTCTTTTAGAATTCTTAGGTGAATCCCATCAGGCCCCATTGCTTTGTCCACCTTCAATTTTATTAGTTCTTTCAGAACCCTTTCTTCTGTAAATTGACTGGTATTGACCCCAGTCTTCAGAGTATTTCTCTTGTTTGGTTTAGGTGCCTCCCCCATCCTCTTCCTTTGTGAATACTGAGCAGAAATATTCGTTCAGTATCCCTGCTTTTTCACTGTCACTCTATACCCACATTCCCTCCCCTTTATTAAGCCTCAGCATCCCTCCTTTGGTCTTTCTTCACTCTCTAATGTACATATAAAAGGTCTTATCTCCCTGCTTAACAGAGTTGGCTATTATTTATTTATTTATTTATTTGCTTTTGTTTACTGGGTGAGTGCACTAGGCATAGGAATGCCTATTTTCAGGCATGACCTGGGAGGATAGAAGTCAGATACAAAACAACCAACAGCAATGTGACGCAGCACATATAGGTCATATAATGCAAAGTTAGTCCGGGAGGAAAAAAAACACATCACAAACACTTGTAAGAATATATAATAGATGGTCAGGCAAAGTAAGTAACTAGACAAAGATACCAGGATCATTCAGAAGAATGAGACAAGTGCAACACAGGTTCAGAGACTAGTACCAGTCATTGTTATGAACGGTGAGCAGTAAGTGCCAATTTGCAGGTCAGATAAGCATAGTAGAGGAATAAGAAAAAAGGGGGGAGGAGGAGGGGAGGGGAGGGGGTAGGGGAGAAAAGGTAGGTTAGAGTGTGTACAGGTAAGGTGGGAGTAGAGTAAGGGCGAGCAGAGCGGGGGGATGGGTTTATGGTGGCTGGAAACAGGTACAAGGACTTACTGCAAGTAGGTGTTCACGGTGGAGCTTCTTAAAGCCAGTATGTGTAAGGGCAAGATGAATAGCTTGAGGATAGTATTCCAATATTTAGCGGCAGCATGGGAGAAGGGTCGTGCACCCATTGTAGTCTTACACCTAGGGATGTAAAAAGGGGTCTGATCAATTGAACGGAGACCGTAGGAAGGGGTTTGAGGGTGTAGTAGTGAGGCAAGAGATTAGGGGAGACCTGCTCTTATAGCACCATCTATTATAGCGCCATGGGATAGGAGGCAATGGGCAGCAGGACTAGGCCAAGTTAGACCAGCATAGAGCTGACAGTGATGTTTGTGCCGAGGAGAGGCAGAAGCATAACGGCAGATGTTATTATAGGTAATGTCCCATGAATGGAGGGAGGTCTTAGTTGCACCTAGGTAGCTGACCAAGCCATAGGCCAAAGATGGGAGCAGAAAGCCTTGTGCCACGGCAAGCCTAGCCGATGGGGTTAGGTCATAACTTGTGCGGTAGGCGCCTCCAATTTTTGCATTGACAGATTTGCAAGTTGCAGTGATGTGGAGATCAAAGTCCAAGGATTCATCAAGAAGAATACCCAGGTATTTAAAGGAACTGGTGTTGACTAACAGGGAATTGTCAGCACAGGATATTTTGAGGGAGTTCTGATTTACTTTTAGTTTTGCTGGAGAGCCAAAGAGCATAGACTGAGTTTTACTACCATTAAGGACAAGGTGATTTGCAGTTAGCCAGAATTGAATGTTTTGGTAATCTAAAGATAGTGAGTTATTTATGTCTGATACATTACTGACACTATGGCAGAGTACAAGGCCATCTGCATAGAACAAGGTAGAGCAAGTAGGTGCCCAGGATGGAAGGTCGTTTATGAAAATTGTGAAAAGTAGGGGGCCAAGTATGGATCCTTGTGGGACACCAACATGTATGGATGATAGGTCAGACATGGCTGAGTTAAAAGCTACACCCTGCTGTCGATTGGATAGATAGCTGCAGAACCAATTCACTGATTCGCTGAAAAACCAAGGAGGTAAGTTTTGTTAGGAGAAGGGTGTGGTTAACCAGGTCAAATGCCTTGGTGAGATCAATGAAAATGGCACTTGTCAAGAGACCAGAGTCCATGGCAGTGTAAATGTCACTAGTAAGTTTCAGAAGGGCAGTAGAACTACTATGGCCTTTTCAGAAGCTATGCTGGGGCCAGAGAGGAGGATGTGTTTCCGCAGATGCTTTATAGTTTGACTTACCAGCTAATTTTTTGAGGATCTTACTGAGCACGGAGAGGATAGCAATGGGCCAATAATTGGTCATATCTTTAGGATCACCTTTCTTAAGGATAGGGGTTATCCTAGCTATCTTACAAACATTAGGAACTACACCATGACATAGCGACAGGTTAAGAATTTTAGTTAGGGGAGAGGCTATAAGCGGGGCAGTGGCTTTCAGAAGCCTGGGTTCAAGACTGTCAGCGCCAGAGCTAGTATTGTCTGAGATTGTGAGTAGCAGCTTAAGGACTTTAGTTTTAGTGACAGTCTGAAACCTGAAAAATGGATGGCAGAGCATTGGAACCATAGCCACAGGAGTGAATGTCAGGTGGCCAGAGGGGAAGGAGGCTAAGTAGCATGAAAGATCCGAGAAATGATGGTTGGAAGAGTTGGCAATGGTCACAGGGTTGTTACAATGTACGCCATTCAGCAGCATATCATTTGAGGTGGATGGTTTATCGGTACTGAGGAAAGTTTTAATGACTGACCAAAATTTTCTCGAGTCTCCTCCAACTTTTATTAGTAAATCTTTACCGAAAGAGCTTTTTGCTAGATGAGTATTCCTTTTACAAGAGTTTCTCAAGGCCCTATAGTGATTGTAATATGCCTGCAGCCCCGAGGCCTTAAAACGATGCCAACTTTTGTCTCTGGTACGGAGTTAGGTAAGAAGATCCTTTGTCAGCCATTTAGTTTGTGTACCCCTGATGCGGTGAGTGACTCGAGGAACGTGAAGGTCCTGAATACCACCAAATTTATCAAGGAAGTAGTCTAGGGGTGGACTGTGCATCAAGAGAGGCAAAGATTGGTGACCAGTCAATCAGTGAGAGATCATACAAGAACTGTGTCTGATTAAAATTGGCCAGGTTTCAGAAAGTGATTAATTTCCTCAGTTTGGGCCTTTGCTATTCTGACTGCCTTCCCTGCCTCTTTCTGTTTTAACTGATAAAGTTCTCTGTCCTGCTCCTTCTGTGTTTCCTTATATTTTCTGAATGCTATCCTTTTCTCCTTAACCTTCCCTGCCATCTCTTTTGAGAACCATTGCAGTTTTTTTCCTTCGTTGTGTTTTGTTGATTTGCCTTACACAAAGGCTTGTTGCCTCTGTGATGGCTGTTTTGATTACTCCCCATTGTTCCTCCAGCCCTCCTTCTTGCCTGTTTGCTAGTGCTTTTCTGAGGCACTCTCTCATTTTCCCAAAGTCAGCCCTCCTAAAGTCCAATACTCTTGCTTTTGTATGGCTTGATTGTATGGCTGTGTTTATCGAGAACCACACTGTTTGGTGGTCGCTTGTTCCCAGATGGCTACCCACTTCTAAATCTGAGATTCTTTCTCCATCCCCATTTGAGAGTACCAGGTCTAAGATTGCTCCCTCCTGAGTGGGTTCCAATACTAGCTGTCTGAGGCATGCCCTTGTAGGGCATCAAGAATGGCCCTGCTCTTGGATGTGCCTGCAACAAAGGTGCTCCAGTTAACATCTGGTATATTCAGGTCCCTCAACAACATCTCCCCTTTTTCTGCCATTCTAAGGATGCCTTCTATCATTTCCTTGTCCATTCCTTCCCCCTGAGATGGGGGTCTGTATACAACCCCCATGCGAATTGTGGTGCCATTTCCTGTCTCTAGGGTGACCCAGAGTGCCTCATCTGCTCCTTGTTTACTCTTTATTTCTGTTGCTTTGATCCCTTCCCTTACATAGACAGCTACTCCTCCTCCTCTTTTACCCTCCCTGTCCCTCCTGTAGATTGTGTATCGTGGTATGTTGACATCTCAGTCATGGTTCTCTGTGTACCATGTTTCTGTGACTGCCACAATATCCAGGTAACCCTCTTCCATCAAGGCCACTAGTTCAGGGAGCTTGTTACAAAGACTATGGGCATTGGTACTCATCACCCTCCACTTTTTGATGGCCTTACCCCTTTCTGCCCCATCCTTGTCCTTACTGCCTTTGCCTTTTTTTACATTTACCTCTGTCCTGCTCCCTAATGACTTCTCTACCTTGGTGTTTACCTCACTAATTACATTTTTGTGGGGGGAGGCTGGGATTTTCCCTGCTCCTTTTCAGTGCCTCCCCCCTTGGCTAGTTTAAATGCTTGCCAATGAAGCATTTAAACCTCTCACCTAGGATCATGGTTCCCCCCTGGACAGATGCAGACCATCGCGCCAGTATAGGTCTGCATCCCTCCAGGTGGCTCCCCAGTCCCCAATGCAGCCAAAACCCTGAGTTCCACACCAGTTTTTCAACCATTCACTGAATTCCCTGGTGAGGAGTACCCTAGCATCAACCTTGCCATAGACAGGCAGCACCTCCGAGAGGGTTACCGTATGCACTACTTGTCTAAGGCCCCTCCCCAACTCTACAAGCTCCTCTTGCACTGCTCTGATCTCATTCCTGGCCAGGTCATTTATCCCTAGGTGGACAATGGCATTCAGCTCTCTTCCTCATGCAGCTGCTCCCACAATCCTGAGGATTCATTTCCTGTCCTTCCAAGCCGTGGTGACAGGCAGGCACTTTACCTCCCTCTCCCCTTCCTCCCCCACTTCTACCCCCTAATGATTGAGTCCTCACCAGGAGTTGTTTCCTTCCCCTGTGGGGTCCCATGCCACTCTCCTGTGGGTCTCCTTTGTGAAGGTTCCCAGCATCCTCCTTGGTCTCCACTGCAGGTGCCTCCATAGAGGAACCACTATCAACCAGAAGAACATATGAATTGTGGAGAGGTACAGCTGGAGGGATGCAACTCTGTTCCACCACACTCTCCCTCCCTGAGCCCACCCTGGTCCAGCCTCTCCTCTTTCTTGGCAGCATCTGATGTAGTGGCAGTGGCCCTGGTGGTCCCTGTGTGGGGGAGGAGGTTTCACGAATCCTAGCCAGGTCAGCCTTGAGACAGGCAACCTCCTCCCTCAGACCAGAGAGGTGCCTGCAAATAGGGCAGCATCACAGCCTCCAGAATGTCTCCTGGAACACTACCGCCCCACAGCCATTGCACTGCACCACTTGTATCATGTTTTATTTTGTGTCCCCTCTCCTGTTTCTCTGTATGCTTACTCTCTTCTCTCCTTACAACTCTCACCCTTCCTGTTCTGGGAAAGCAACTTCCTATATTCTTCATTACCCTCCTTCTTCCTTGCTCAGTGTCAGAGCACCAGCAGCTGGGGGGGGGGAGGGCGAGCTACTCTTTTCCTTTAGGGTTGACAAACTAATGTTTCTTTATGATGCTTCCTTCCTACTGCCAAACAAGAGTTCCTGTTGTCAGTCAAATCCAGTGGCTATAAAGTAGAACTGGCTTAGGTGGGTGGGATGGAGGGCAATTAGTAAGAAAAAAGGCTAGCAACAGGAAGTTGTAATTGGAGTCACCTGCTTTTATATTGTCTAAGCCACACCCCCAATTAAGCTCTCCCCCCTCCTACGGATTTAGCAAAGTAAGTTGATACAGTACCCTTCCCAGCACAGAACACACACTGACTTTCTTTCTTTTGTTTTTTTTAACCCTAAATAAGACCCCTTCTTCTTCTAATACAGTATCTGTCTGCTTAATCTCAACATACTCTGACTCCTGCTGAGATAGAAGTTTTAAATTAGTAAGAAAATGGTAGCTTCTTTTAGTTAGCTGCTTTCTGCTCTACAAGCAAGATTTCTGTCTTCCAAAGGCTAGCAACAGGAAGTCATGCTACATTGATTTCTACGACAGCAGCAATGTCATGTAGAAATTGTTTAGGCTGTCTGTTGTCGAAATCCTCACAAATGGAGTGGAAGACTTTGTTTACTCTTCAGTATTTACTATTTTTGCGTGGAGGTTGCTGGCCAAGCTGCAACTGCCTCCTTTGAATGGTAACTGCATGTTGTTCTTGCCTCAGTTTAAGTGCCAGCTTAGCTCAGGTTGGATGGCTGATGCTCACAGTTCTGGCAAATGCACGATGCCATGCCTCTATGGCATTGTTGCTGCGAGCGAGGTTCTTCAGTACTCTGTCATACTGATTCCAAAAAGGAATAGTGAAACGTGGTTGCCTCCAATTTTTCCTGTTTCTTGATAATCTGCCTATGTAACAGTCCTCAAAATAGTCTAGCAGGCACTCTAGATCTGCAAACTGTTCGTCTTCCTGCAGGATTTCAAAATATTCTTCCACACTCTGTGGTTTAACAAATGCCAACCCCAGTATACATCGCACTCTGTGAGCAAACTCTTCATCAGACAGCTTGGATTTACCCTTCTGAGATACTACGTACTCCATTGCTGACTAAACAAGAATGACATCCAAACCTATAATGCTTACACCCTATAGCCCTGATGTAGCCCTGATATTACCCACTTGCAGAAACCAGTTCATCTAATTGACTACAGTCCCCTTTAAGAGATAGACTGCACCCAAACTCAGATGGCATTGCACACACGGAAGTCAGCATGTAGTGTGCAATACTCTTTCATTTGTATTACTGACAGTAGAAAACTTAGAAGTGGATTACTGACAGCAGAAAACTCAGAAGTGAAAAGTAAGTTGTTATAAAGTTATTGGTCACAGAGTGATAATGTATTAGGTTGCAGAGTGGTAATGTTTTGTTGTTGAGACAGGGTTTCAAGTGACGGGGTCAGTTGTAGATGAAGCTGCTGAAATGTCGCCAGTAAAGCGTGTGGCATTGGCAACCTTATGACCACAACCACATAATACAACGCCGAAAAGAATATCACCGATTTCCTAGCAAAATGTTCTCCGCAACAAAATACATCGCGACGAAATGTCCGTATGCCGGCTAAATGACCTCCCAACTACCATCTTCCTGTTACCTAGCCTTGGCCCTTTCAAAATAGCCCTTACGAACTATCTCCTTGTGCAATCAGCCTGTGGCTGCTACTGACTCTTTCTACACCTTATGTTGCCTGGTCTACTGTTATAGTCACACCGGTGTATATTGTATCCCTGGCTTCCTTTGTTTCCTTACAGTTGTATTTGCCTCCTCAGTTGTTTGACTCTGGGTTATTGCTACCCTGCGATGCTTGTTAATTTGTCTTACTGCTTATACCATAGGCCCTTCAGGCCTGCTTCAGTTTGTCTTGTAAAACTGATTAATTGTATTGTTACTCATTTGTTTCCCTCTGCTGTACTCCCCTCCCACCTTTGTATTTTGATGATGTGGAGCCTTTGCAAAAGAGTCTATGACTCAAAGGTTGTATTTCCGACGTACTAAATAAATAAATAAATAAATTTGAGGAACAATACCCCAGGGGGCTATATTTAGACATGCTTAGGGCACTCACACTTTGCTGCTAACTTGTTTGAATATAGGAAATTTAGGGCATTGCATTACCTTGCACAGAGGATAGAGACTTTGCAATGAGAAAACTGAAAGCTTTGAATACAGGGCCAACAAAGTTTCTAAAGATTTGTTAACATTTCATATCATTTTAAAATGCCATCTTTTTAATAGGTTTTATCCTAAATGTACTCTTTCACTCAAATGCTTTATGTAAAGTGGAGTAGAATCCCATCATGAACTACGTAAAGCTACTAAGAAGATACCCAATGCTGTCATAAACACAGTTATAACCAAGAATCATCTGCATTACCATACGTTTTGTTATGGAATGTAAGTTATACATTGCACAATACAGATGAACTGTTGAAGGTCTCTAGGTAGTTGTCTTATCACTACCGAGAGGTAAAGGTTTTCTGTTTATATGATTTTCACAAGATGATTATATGGTGAGGCAATATAGCGTAGCAGTTAAGAGCACTAAACTGCAAACCTGGGGAACTGGGTTTGAATCCCACAGCCATCACTTGTATACTGTGTGACCATGAGCAAGTCACTTAACTTCCCTGTGCTCCCAGGATGCACCTGGAAACAAGCCTTGGCTTAGTGTGTCTTTCCTGGCTAAAAAATTGTAAACAAAGAAAAAAAAATAAATATATATATAATGTATATGATTTTCACAATTAAAACTAAGTTTAAAAAATAAAATACCATCTTACTGAAATATGTTTGCTAAGAGTATTTTTTGTAACCCCTATAATATCTTGTATGGAATTTTTTTTTGTCAAAAAAGTTTATTCTTCCTTGCAAAGGTGCAGGCAGCTCTCAGCCCTATCCCTGCTACCCCCACCCAACTCCCATCTCCCCAGGACCTATCAGCAATGGTACAGGTGGCTCTCAGCCCTCTGGCTGCTGCCCTCAACCGACCCCCATCTCACCTGAACATAACTGCAATGGTGCAGGCAGCCCTCAGCCCTGTCCCTGCTACACCCAACTGACCCCCATCTCCCCTGGACTGTTATTTATTTTATTTATTTATTTTATTTAGTTTTTGTTTATCGGGACCTACCAGCAATGGTGCAGGTGGCTCTCAGCCCTGTCCCTGCTTCCCCAAACCGAACCACATCTCCCCTGGACCTACCTACAATGGTGCAGGAAGCTCTCATCCCTGTCCCTGCTGCCCCCAACCAACCCCTATCTCCCTTGGATCTACCAGCAGTGGTGCAGGTGGCTGTCAGTTCTATCCTTGCTGGTCCCAACTGACCACCATCTCTCCTGGACCTACCTGCAATAGTGAAGGTGGCTCCTAGCCCTGTTCTTGCTGCCCCCGACCAACCCCCATCTCCCCTGCACCTACCTGCAATGGTGCAGCAAAGGTGCAGGGGTCTCTCAGCCCTGTCCCTGCTGCCCTCAACCAACCCCCATCTCACCTGGACCTACAAGCAATAGTGCAGGCGGCTCTCAGCACTGTCCCTGCTGCCCCCAACCAACTTCCATCTCACAAGGACCTACCTGCAATGTTGCAGGTGGCTCTCAGCCCTGTCCCTGCTGTCCCAACTGACCCGCATCTTCCTGGGACCTACATGCCATTAAATCCACCCTTGGATTTCCCTGCGTGGTGGTGCCAGGAGGTGGAAGACTGCCCCCCTCGCCCAAAGCACAAATCCAGATTGGCAGGTGGTCTGGCCAATGGTGCAATCAGTAGGCAAGCTGTCCGGGCTTCACAAAGCCTGCACCACTTGCTTTTTCCATTCTCATCCCTGCCCACTTCCACTGACATTAGACACAACCCCTGCAGAGCTCGACAAATCACTGGCATTCCCAGCAGAGCAGCAAGCTCCCTAGCCCACTGCAGTGGTCACCAGCATGGCAGAGCCCAACATCATCCCTCTCCTGGCTGGGCATGCTGCTGGGTCACACTGCCTTCCCAGCCCCTGGAATGCCCAGCCGGCTTCCCAAGCTCGATTCCAAACTCAGGTCACCAGCACAGGAGCGTGTCATGCTACCCCCAGATCACTGGGTGACCCTTGTACAGGAACACTACAAGCCAGGCATGCAAACAATTGGCATACTGCTAAGAGGAGTAGCATGGCACTACCCAGATACAGAGCAGTCAACAGACTGTTAACATAGACACTGCTATATTAAATGATACAATTAGTGTGTTGCTAATTGGTTAGCGTGCTCACACTAAATATAGCATTGCACCCATGCAAATGATGTGTACCTCTTGCATGAAGGGTGAAGTGGTACATTAAAAGAGCTTTGGGGGCACTAAACTGTTGTTTGGCAGTGCTATTTAACACTCCCAAAACCTGATTTTTAACAACTTGCACAGTGGTGTATGAACCCAATTCTCATTGGCATAAATAAACAATTCCCAGGTATCAAGTGGTCTCCTCCACCCTCACCTGATCAACATGGCATTAATAAACTATTCCCTGGTGTCGAGTGGTCTCCCCCTCCTCTGATCAACAGTGGCATTAATAAATCATTCCCTGGTGTCAAGTGTCCCCCCCACTGTCACCTTTTTAACAGTGGCATTATTAAATTATTCCCTGGTGTCAAGGTATCCTCCCACCCTCACCTGATCAACAGTGCCTTTAATAAACTGTTCCCAGGTGTCAAGCAGTCCTCCCACCCTCACCTGATCAACAGTGGCATTAATAAACTGTTCCCAGGTGTCAAGTAGCCCCCCTCACCTAATCAACAGTGGCATTAATAAACTATTCCCTGTTGTCAAGTGGTCCCCCCTGCTATCACCTGATCAACAGTGGCATTAATAAATTATTCCCTGGTGTCAAGTGCCCCCATTCACCAGATCAAGAATAGCATTAATAAACTAGTCCCTGGTGTCAAGAGGCTACGCTACCCCCACCTGATCAACAGTGGTATTAATAAACTGTTCCCTGTTGTCAAGTGATCCCCCCACCCTCACCTGATCAACAGTGGCATTAATAAACCATTCTCTGGTGTCAAGTGATCCCCCCACCCTCATCTGATCAACAATGGCATTAATACACTGTTCCCTGTTGTCAAGTGGTCCCTCACCCTCACCTGAACAACAGTGGCATTAATAAACTGTTCCCAGGTGTCAAGTGGTCCCCCCTGCCATCACCTGATCAGCAGTAGCAGTAATAAACTATTCCCTGGTGTCAAGTGCCCCCAGTCACCTGATCTACAATAGCATTACTAAACTTGTCCCTGGTGTCAAGTGGCTTCCCCACCCTCACCTGATCAACAGTGGCATTAATAAACTGTTCCCTGTTGTCTAGTGGTCCCCCACCCTCACCTGATTAACAATGGCATTAATAAACTGTTCCCTGTTGTCAAGTGGTCCCCCACCCTCACCTGATCAACAGTGGCATTAATAAACTATTCCTTGGAGTCAATTGATCCCCTCACCCTCATCTGATCAACAGTGGCATTAATAAACCATTCCCTGGTGTCAAGTGATCCCCCCACCCTCACCTGATCAACAGTGGCATTAATAAACTGTTCCCAGGTGTCAAGTAATTGCCCCACCCTCACCTGATCAACAGTGGCATTAATAAACTATTCCCTGGTGTCAAGTGATCCCCCACCATCACCCAATTCCCCACTTGCATTTAATGGCTATTCTCTGATGTTCAGTGTACCGTCCCCACTCCTAGTAGCCTCCTGCCCCCAGTGTCATAAAATCCCCCCAGACAGCAAACAGGACTTAGCCTCCATTCATCTCACTGGCTGAATGCCAATTGCCCTGCAGAAGTATTGCATCGACATATGCCGCAGTATGCTGATACAAATGTTGCAGTCTGAAAAAAAATTCAAACTGTGCTAAACTCTAATTTTACCCAACGCCTTAAAGATTGTAGTGCATAGCCACCAAGGCAGTGAAAAAAACGTAAACCCCCAATAGAGAATTTACCTCAAGTCAAACCACAATATGCAAACTGAAAGACCTAACCTCATTTGTTAACCCTCTAACCATGGTATATGCAAACTATGGTATGTACCCGTATCTGTATTAACCTGCAGTTTCTGTAATCCTGTGATGTGGTGTTGTTTTGTGTCTGGTGAAAACTGTCTACAGACAAACTGACCTTGGTCACCCTCACTAACAGACACATGCTAGTCAAGGACTCTCTTTGACATAAAATCAATATAAAGTTTTAAAAATCTTTTTATTTAAATGGCAATAATTACTGTCAGCTTTCAAACAGGGACATTGCAAGCAGGGGAATCATTTGGGGTTAGCCTTTAGTTTAGAGTTGCTGGTGAGATCCTTTGGTTTTTTTTCAGCCCTAACGATGTGTCCCTTTCAGCCCCTAGGAATCCGTTACATAGAGGCAGTGTGGTCTGGTGGTTATAGCACCAGCTTGGAAACCAGAGGATCAAAGGTTCGAATCTGACTGAGCTAAACAGTATCAGGTACTCCATGTGTGACCTTTGGCATGCCATTTAATCTCCCAGTCCACCCAGCTGAAGGAATAATTAAAAGCAGGACCTACCTGGAAGTGAGATGTTGCATCTCAGCTGGGCTAACTGGGTAAATAAATTGTATCTGTAAAATAAACAAGGTTCCCAATTATTTATTCATAAACTGGATGTTGGGGTGTTAATCCCTAAGAAATGCTTAAATTGGATGTTGGGGCATTAATCCCTAAGAAATGCTCACTTGTTTGGGTGCTAGTCCTTAACTAACCCATTTGAACATGAAAACTGACTGTTTTGTTAAAAAAAATGTGATGCCTTTGTACTCAAAACTCAACAGGATTGAAATGGACATTGTGCAAATTACAGAGCTGGTTATGGTCCTGCAAGGTAAGTCACACTGTAAAATGGAAATTGCACAAGTTACAGAGCTGGTTATTGTCCTGCAAGTTAAGTCTTGCAGTGAAATGGACATTGCACAAGTTACAGAACTGGCTATGGTTCTGCAAGGTAAGTCATGCAGTGAAATGTACATTGCACAAGTTACGGAGCTGGTTATGGTCCTACAAGGTAAGTCACACTGTGAAATGGACATTGTACAAGTTACAGAGCTGGTTATGGTCCTACAAGGTAAGTTACACAGTGAAATGGACATTGCACAAGTTACAGAGCAGGTTATGGTCTTGCAAGGTAAGTCAGTCCAAAAGAAAACTAAGTTCCAGACCCTGTTGGATGCTTCATCATCCGTGGCAGTGAAGGATAAGATTGTGCTGAGAACTAGTGAAGTTGAATATTTTGATAGCCAGATGCACTTATCATAATTTATAATTGACAGGTGTACCCATGTCCCTTAAAAAGCTAGTGGCATCAAAAAATTGTGGAATGTTTTTGTGTAGCCTCCTCCTCGGGGGGGCTTACCTGGCACTTGCCTGTGCCACTCCCGAACCCTGCCTCCTGTCTCTTCTGTTTGTTCCAGCCCCAGGACTGCAGCTGGAAAGGGGACTGAAGGAGCTGTTGCAAGGGAACGCCACACATCTGTGAGAGCTATCTTTGCAGGTTGAATGTTTCTCAGCGCAGGAAGCATCCACCAGTAAGAGCACTGAAAACCACATCGATAGTTGCCACAGCATCTCCTCTGGTGTGCTCCAGACCCGAGGACTTCAGTTGGTATCAGTGGGGCTCAGAGGTACTGGGAGGAGAGAAAAAGAAGGATCGGAATGTTTGGCGTGTGGTGCCTTAAAGAGAGTGGCTCATAGCTGCATATATAGACTTACACACAACTTCTGGCCCACTTATTTTCTGTAGGTGGAGGCACTGTGCAGTTTACTAATTTGGGACCCCCACTTCAGGAGAACAAACAAACCCAACCCCCTCAACCAGGTGTTCCATGCTACAGTCACCAGGCAGGGGTGTGGACCCTGGATCGCCATGCTGACCTCGGAGGGTCACATTAGTATTTTTACATTTGATGCACATGTAACAAGTGTTCTGTGATCAGTACAAGCGGATTTTGGCTGTGTGTCACCGTCGAGCCCATTGCAGTTCACAATACCAGGGTCTCTGCAGTCTAGACCAATGACCATGCATTGTAGTTGAAACACAACTCTCTGCTTGGTGGGCTGAAACTGTATGTACTTCAAAGGATCAAAGCCACTCCAATCAGAGAGGGTTTCAGTCTTTTGATTTGCATGAAGCCGTCAGCAAACAGCTCAGCAGCATTTAACATCAGTCCGTCCTTGGAACCATAGCTCTGGCTTGCACATTAGCATTGCTGCTAATGTGCATGCCTGAAGTCACAGAAATTCCTCACATTCCCCTATCCATAGCATTTTTCCTTCTGTCCCCATTTTTCCGTGGTGTTTAGTGGCACCCCCCACCCGATCTTCCCTCTCAGCACATACCACTCCACACTCCCCCTCACAAACATAACACTGACACTGGGGGTGCCCAATTCTCCAGTGTCACAATCTCATAGTTTGTTTTTTAATAGCCTGCAACAAAGAAAACCATCCATCGACATCTGCTGCTTGCGCCTGGTAACTTTCCCCCACCCGACCCTTCCTCAGCACCTACCCCCCCACACACACAGCAAGAAACTGACACTTGGGGTGACAAATCCCCCATGTCTTCACCTGGAAAATTAAAACTGTCACTCATCATTTTTTTCGGGGGGCATGAAAAAAGAAAAACGTCCATCGATTTCTGTTGCGTTATTCCACCTCCCACCTGGTCCTCCCACTCAGCACCCACCACCCCACCCCACCCCACCCCTACCCTTACTTACCCACTGAGAGTCCAACACTGTAGTCCTTTCTCGACCGCAGACATGTCTTCACTCTTCAACGGCAGACCGCAAACTGAGGAAATCAGATATGCGGGTCAATGTATTTCAATGGGGATTTGAACTTAATGGCATAACTTAGCCATTTTTTATATTTTTGCCCCAAATTTTCAGCATGCCTATTTTGGGACCCCACCTCATGAATACTTAGAGTGACATTAAGCAAATCTGTCCTGAAAGGTGATTTCATGGTCATTGAGTGAAATCACCTTTCAGGCAGGAGTTGAAACATTTTCTCTGCCCTTGTTTATAATAATAATAATAAAAAAATATTATTTATAGAGTGCTATTCACCAAGTATCAGAGCGCTGTACAGTAAAAGCAAAATATTAAAATATTAAAGTACAATAAAATCAGAAATTTCCAGTAAAATCAGTTACCAACAGCCCCAAATGCAAGCTGAAATAAATAGGTCTTTAAGGGCGTCTTAAAGCTCTCCACTGTCAGGCACTCCCGTATGCGGTGAGGCAGAAAGTTTCACAGAGTAGGGGCCACAAATGAAAATGCCCTTGATCCAGATGTTTTTAACTGTACCCTTGGAATCTCCAGCAATCCTTCATTGGTCGAGTGAAGCGGTCGGAGGGGACTGTAAGAATGCAAGAGATCTTGCAGGTAACTCGGTCCCTGTCCATGTACGGCTTTATAGATCAGCAAACCAACCATGAAGGTGATCTGCCACTGGACTGGCATCAGGTTGGGTCATAAGAAGGCTAAGTTGAAAATTTGGCATAAAAATATTAAAAAATAACAAAGTTACGAGCCTACATTGGAATTTGCGAATGCAGGCTCGTAATTTTGGTAATTTTCAATATTTTGACCCCGCATTTTCAACAAAGCCATTTGTTCACAGCACCTCATGAATGTGACAGCTGTCATTTTTCAAATTCTGGCCAAAATGTGATTTTGCATCCCGCTGCACGAAATCACCTTTCTTGCAGGAGTTGAAAATTTTCTCTGCACTTGTTCGTGAGATGGAAAAAGAAGGCTATGCTAAAAATTTGGGCAAAAATATAAGAAAACAACAACGTTATGAGCCTACTTTGAAATTTACAGACACAGGCACAAAACTTTGGTAATTTTCAATAGTTTGACCCCCAAATTTTAAATATAGCCATTTTTTTGCAGCACCTCATGAATGTCACAGCTAACGTTTTTCAAATCCTGGCCAAAACATATTTTTGTACCTGTGCCACGGAATGACGTTTCAGTGCTGTGTAATGATGTTTTGGCAGAGATCTGAACATTTTCACCTGCCGGGTCCATTAGGTGGTGCAATAAGAAGACTATGCTGAAAATTGGGTGTACAAATATAGTAAAATGCCCAGGATATGACTGAACGTTACAGTATTTCAACATTCACTCATAACGTCACTAATTTTCACTATTTTGACTCCAAACTTTCAACATAGCCATTATTCCACACCACCTCATAAACATGATGTGTGTCCTTTTTAAAATCCTGGACAAGATGTGTTTTCGCACGTCTAGTGAGAAATGACATTTCGGCCATGATACTATAAATAGTACACTTCATGTCTATATGGCGAATCCTAAAACAAGGATCTTCAGATGTTGGGGTCAAAATTAAAAAAAACAACTGGTTTACCAAGCATCAAACATTTGGCATTGACGCATGCTTGTTTAGAAGTACTCCCTTGTTACTTTTTATTTCTGAAGTCTTTTTCCACGTGTTCATTATAGATATGCTCCTCTCCACACTTTGCAATCTGAGCTTTTCACCCCAGTTGCCACCTGATATGGAAGCTATCTATCAAATAGAACTCAAATTGCGAAATTCAACTCCTCTTTATCTGATGGTGCTACCATCAATATTGGGGTTCCCCAGGGCTCTATTCTGGGACCTCTTCTTTTCTCACTTTTTATCAATAACATAGATGAGGTTTTTCTTTCATGCTCATCTATGTCTGGGTAGTCGGCAACATGGGTTTGTGCCAGGTAGATCATGTCAAACCAATCTTGTGGAGTTCTATGAATGGGTAACATCAGAACTGGACAGGGGAAAGCCTGTAGATGTATTATTCTTGGACTTCAGCAAGGCGTTTGACTCTGTCCCCCACAATGGTCTTGTGCAGAAACTGATGGGGTTGGAAGTAGGCCCTTTGATGGTCAGATAGATTGAAAACTGGCTAGCTGGATGCACCCAGAGAGTAGTGGTCAGTGGGGAGCTCTCGAACCCTAGAGAGGTCGGTAGTGGGGTATCGCAGGGCTCAGTCCCGGGTCCGATTCTGTTTAATGCATACATATCGGACATCAGGGAGGGTATAGGGTGTGAAATGAGTTTCTTCGCTGATGACTCCAAGATGGGAGCAGTAGTTGAGGGGGAAGAGGGGAGGTTGTCCCTGCAAGGGGACCTGGACACCTTGGAAAGCTGGGCTCACACATGGAAATTAAATTTCAATATCACCAAGTGCAAGGTGTTACATCTTGGGTGGGGAAACCCTAAACACAGATATACCCTGGGAGGGGAGGTGCTGGAGGCCTCAATAGGGGAAAAAGACCTAGGGGTCATGGTGGATGCATGTATGAATAACTCTGAGCAGTGCAGGAGAGCAGCTAGCAAGGCAAACAGGATGTTGGGATGCATCGTAAGGGGGATCACCTCTAGGAGCAGGGAAGTGATTCTGCCGCTGTACAATGGACTGGTTAGACCACACCTTGAATACTGTGTACAGTACTGGAGACCACACTTGAAGAGGGACATACAGCTCCTGGAGAGGGTACAGAGGAGGGCAACTAAGATGGTACGAGGACTAGGGGATTTGACGTATGAGGACAGACTTGAGAAGCTCTGCCTGTTTTCATTGGAGGAGAGGAGATTAGAGACAGGGGGACATGATTGAGGTCTTTAAGTACCTCATGGGAATAAATAGGGTAAACATGGAAGGGATCTTTAGACTAAAGCAGAGAGGTATCAGCAGAGGGCATGGTTTGAAGTTGGAAGGTGGAAGGGTGGGGAGAAGAGGAGGAGGTTTTTCACTGAGAGGGTGGTGGACCCTTGGAATGTACTGCCTGGCAAGCTGGTTCAAGATCCACAGTGGAAGGCTTCAAGAGAGGGTGGGACAGACACAGAAAGTGGATGTATCAGATGATGGTCTGGCCCAGGGGGGTGGGGATGGATGATAGGGGTTTCTGGAACACAAGGGGGGGGAGGGCCTCGGCACCCAACTAGGGATCTGAGGTTCAAGCAGATTCGATAGACCGTAAGGCCTAATCTGCTGGCAATTAGTATGTTAGTATCTATTCTCTATGCAGATGATCTTGTACTCTATTCAAGCTCTGATAAGGTCACCAGCATAAATGCATCCCTTTCTTCAGATTTCACAAATGTCCAAAATTGGCTTTCTGCACATAAGGTTGTGCTTAACGCTAAGAAAACCCAAGCAATGTTACTTGGATCTGCCCCTAAACTTAGGACATGTCAAACTCCCCTACTAGTGCAAGACCACTGTAGCACACAAATAGAATGCATTACATCTTTTATGTACCTGGGAATTCTTCTGGACCAATCCCTGGACTTCAGCCTGCATATACAATCTGCCTGCAAGGCAGTAGATGCTATACAGGGGGTTGCTTACAAGTCCAAGTCCAATTTCATGTTGACTCCCTCTGCTAAACTTGCTATTGCCAGAGGCATATTACTCTCTGCCCTCACCTATGGCATAGAAACATAGAAACATAGACTTTGATGGCAGATAAGGACCGCTAGGCCCATCTAGTCTGCCCATTTCCCTACCTACAGGATAGGCCGCAGATCCTAGTTAACCAACAGCCTATTTCTTCCTACCCCCCACAAGAATTGCCTTATGTCTGTCCCATGCATTCTTGAAATCTCCCACAGTTTTAGACCCCAACCTCCTCAGGAAGGCTGTTCCATGCATCCACTACCCTCTCTGTGAAATAATACTTCCTCACATTGCCCTGAACCGCTCTCCTTCTATCTTTAAATTGTGTCCTCTTGTTCTTGTAAGTCTCTTTTTCTGAAAGATGCTACCCTCTTGGACTTGTTGATTCCACTGAGGTACTTAAAGTTTCTATCATGTCCCCCTCCTTCTTTCCTCAAGGGTATACATATTAAGCTCCTTTAGTCTCTCCTCATCCGACTTCTCTTGCAGACCCTGCACCATTTTAGTTGCCCTCCTCTGGACTACCTCTATCCTGTCTATGTCCTTGCGAAGATGAGGTCTCAAGAACTGGACACAGTACTCAGATGGGGTCTCACCAACTGTCTGTACAGAGGGATAACAACTTCCTGTTTTCTGCTGCTGATGCCTCTCCTATACATCCCAGTATACGCCAGCCCTCCCTACTGCCTTCTCACATTGATTGCTAACCTTAAGGTCATCTGATATGACTACCCCAGGTCCCTTTCCTTTTTGTTGTTGTTACTACCTCCCCACCCATTGTGTATTCTTCCCTGGGTTCTTGTTTCCCAGGTGCATTATTTTGCACTTCTTTGCATTGAATCCTAGCTGCCATACTTCTGACCATTCCTCCAACCTTGCCAAGTCCCTTTCATCCTTTCCCGCCTCCTTGTTTATCAACCCTGTTGCAGATCTTTGTGTCATCTGCAAAATGGCATACTTTTCCTTCCAGTGCCTCTGCAATGTCACTGATGAAGACATTAAAAAAGACTGGACCCAATACTGAACCCTGCGGTACTCCACTAGTAACCCCTCTTTCTTCAGAGTGGACTCCATTTACAATTACCTTCTGTGTCCTGTTGTGCAGCCAATGTTTTACCCAGGCTACCACCCTGGGACCCACTCCCAGGCTGGTTAATTTGACTATTAATCTTTTGTGTGGGACTGTGTCAAATGCCTTGCTAAAGTCTAGGTAGGCCATGTCCACAGCCCCTCCCTGGTCTACTACTTTGGTCACCCAGTCAAAGAAATCTTTTAGATTCGTCTGACATGACCTTCCCGCTGTGAACCCATGCTGCCTTGGGTCCTGTGCTCCACTGGCCTCTAGGTACTCAGCAATTCTTTCCTTCAGAAGTGACTCCATCACTTTCCCTACCACAGAGGTCAGACTGACAGGTCTGTAGTTAACATAGAAACATAGAAGTTGACAGCAGATAAGGAACGCAAGACCCATCCAGTCTGCCCATTTGTTTTTCTACCTTATAAATGTGCCATTGGCCTTTGCTCTGTCAGTGGCCTATCTATTCATAGTCATTTGTATTGCTCCCTTATGCCTATCCCATGCCTGTTTGAAGCCCTGCACTGTATTCATAGCCACCACTTCTTGTGGTAAGCCATTCCAGCCATCACCACCCTTTCTGTGAAAAAATTTCCTCACATTCCCCTTAATGGCCCCTCTAATCTCATGCTGTGTCCTCTTGTCCTGCTATTTTTCTTATATTTAAACATGTTAGACTCTTTCACCTTGTTAATGTCCTTAAGGTGCTTGAATGCCTCAATCATATCACCTCTCTCCCTCCTTTGCTCAAGGGTATACATATTGAGCTCTGTTAATCTGTCCTCATATGTCTTCTGATGCAGTCCCTGCACCATTTTGGTTGCCCTTCTCTGGACTGCCTCAATTTGGTTAATGTCCTTGTGAAGGTGTGGCCTTCAATACTGCATGCAGTACTCAGATGGGAGCCTAACCAGTGTCTTGTAAAGGGATTATTACCTCCCTCTCACGACTTGTGATACCCTACTAATACACTAACACCCCCTAGCCTTACCTACTGCTTCAGAGGTCTGTTTGGATGATTTCAGGTCATCAGTGATGATGATACCCAAGTCTCTTTCTTCCTTTGTGACTGCTAGCAACTCCCCTCCCAGCCTATAGGTGGCTTCAGGGTTTCTCTTCCCTATGTGCATGATTTTGCACTTCTTTGCATCTCCAGTTGCCACTCTTCTGACCATTTTGTCAGTTTATCCAGATCTCTTCTCATTCTGCCCACCCCATCTGGATCATCTACTCTGTTGCAGATCTTGGTGTCATCTGCAAACAGACAAGCCTTACCCTCTAGTCCATCTGCAAGGTCACTAATGAAGATGTTGAAGAGGACTGGCCCCAGGACTGATCCCTGAGGTACCCCACTTGTGACTTGCATCTCTTCTGACTGTATACCATTTACCACCACTCTCTGTTTTCTGCCCGTCAACCAGTTTGCCACCCATTTGACCAACTTCTGACCCACCCCGAGCCTACCCAGCTTATTTATCAATCTTCTATGTGGAACAGTGTCAAAAGCTTTGCTGAAGTCAAGGTAGGCGACATCAACTGCTCCCCTTGGTCCACCACTCTGGTTACCCAGTCAAAGAAATCTATGAGATTAGTTTGACAGGACCTTCCTTTGTAAACTCATGCTGTCTTGGATCCTGTGCCCCTATGGATTCCAGATGTTGCACTATCCTTTCCTTAAGGAGTGCCTCCATAATCTTGCCCACTACTGAGGTAAGACTGACTGGTCTGTAGTTTCCCGCCTCCTCCCTGCTACCACTCTTGTGGAGCGGGATCACATGAGCCCTTCTCCAGTCTTCTGGGACCTCTCCTGTGCTCAGAGACTCACTAAACAGTTCTGCTAATGGCTCTGCTAGTTCCACCTTTAGCTCCTTAAGTACCCTGGAATGTATGCCATCAGGTCCCATTGCCTTATCCACCCTGAGCTTAGCAAGCTCTTGTAGGACCCTTTCTTTTGTGAAGGGAGTAGTGCTCACCCCTCCCCCCTCTGTGTCCATGATGCTGAGCTGGGGCCCTGCCCTACCTTCTCTTCAGTAAATACTGAGCAAAAGTATCTATTTAGGATAGATGCCTTTACAGGGTCTTCCTCCTCACATGCTCCGTTTTCTCCATTAAGCTTAGCAATACCCGGACTGGGGTGGGAGGGGACTTGCTCACTTGGACCCCCCCACCACAAAGCAACGGAGTGTTTTTGTCTCCCGGGTCGAGGCGCCAGCAGCTGTCCCAGCTGGGCGGACCTCCCGCGGACCATCGGTGTGCGGATCCAGCTCTTCAGGCGGAGAGCCACAGGGGTCCGTTGTCGCTTTTTGAATCTGGCACTCGCCGCAGGACAAAGGGGATTGGACGCTGCGACTCTGCTGAGCCTTTAAAAGGCTTCCTCCACACTACTGAGCCACACCTGAACGACGGACTGGGGCGGAAGGGGACTTGCTCACTCGGACCCCCCACAAAAGCAGCAGGTGTTTCATCTCCCGGGTCGGCGCCAGCAACTTGTCCCAGCCGGGTGGACCTCCCGCGGACCATCGGTGTGCAGATCCAGCTCTTCAGGCGGAGAGCCACAGGGGTCCCGTTAGCCGCTTTTGAATCTGGCGCTCGCCGCCAGGACAAAGGGATTGGGCGCTGCGACTCTGCTGAACCTTTAAAAGCTTCCTCCACACTACTGAGCCACACACAGGCAGCGGACTGGGTGAGGTGGGACTTACTCACTGGACCCCCCCCCCAAAAAGCATGGTGTTTCGTCTCCAGGTCGGCGCCAACGCTGTCCCAGCAGGCGGACCTCCTCGGACCATCAGTGTGCGGATCCAGCTCTTCAGGAGGAGAGCCACAGGGTCCGTTGTCGCTTTTTGAATCTGGCGCTCGCCGCAGGACAAAGGGGATTGGATGCTGTGACTCTGCTGAGCCTTTAAAAGGCTTCCTCCACACTACTGAGCCACACCCGAACGACGGACTGGGGCGGGAGGGGACTTGCTCACTTGGACCCCCCACAAAGCAACGGAGTGTTTTCGTCTCCCGGGTCGAGGCGCCAGCAGCTGTCCCAGCCGGGCGGACCTCCTGCGGACCATCAGTGTGCGGATCCAGCTCTTCAGGCGGAGAGCCACAGGGGTCCGTTGTCGCTTTTTGAATCTGGCGCTCACCGCAGGACAAAGGGGATTGGACGCTGCGACTCTGCTGAGCCTTTAAAAGGCTTCCTCCACACTACTGAGCCACACCTGAACGACGGACTGGGGCAGGATGGGACTTGCTCACTCGGACCCCCCACAAAGCAACGGAGTGTTTTCGTCTCCCGGGTCGAGGTGCCAGCAGCTGTCCCAGCCGGGCGGACCTCCCGCGGACCATCGGTGCGGATCCAGCTCTTCAGGCGGAGAGCCACAGGGGTCCGTTGTCGCTTTTTGAATCTGGCGCTGCTTGCAGGACAAAGGATTGGGCGCTGCGACTCTGCTGAGCCTTTAAAGGCTTCCTCCACACTACTGAGCCACACCTGAGCAGCGGACTGGGGGCGGGAGGGGTGCTCACTCGGACCCCCACAAAGCAACGGGGTGTTTTCATCTCCAGTCGGCGCCAGCTGTCCCAGCCGGGAGGACCTCCGCCGACCATCGGTGTGCGGATCCAGCTCTTCAGGCGAGAGAGCCACAGGGACCGTTGTCGCTTTTGAATTTCCGCCCACCGCCCCTGTGTCAGTGTGGAGCTTTATGCGCTGATCTGTGCTGAAGCCCTGCCCACTCGTATGACATCCTCCAATCATCAGCTAAAGGCATACCTTCTTAGGTAGAGCTCCCTGGTGGCTGCTGCAGCCTGGCTTGTCCGTAACACGACCAGTCGGATTAGCCACTGCCTCAGGGTGCCAGCCTCCCTCTTTAATCCGTTCCTGCCTTTCACCTCTGAGCGCCCTCCCTTCCTGTGGGAGATTCCATCAATTTACTTGTTGCCTTAATCTTGAGTTTGACTGTTACCCTGGCACTTCGCCTTTGACTCTGAACTTATTTATTATTGTCATCAGCTGCTACCCAGTTAGTCTCTGAGACCTCTGCTATCAACACCGAACTTCAACTGGCGCTATGCATCGTTAGACTTCGTAACTCAAAAAAAAAAAAAAAGGGTGTTGTGAAGCCTTACAGTTCTCGCTAAGGCAAAGGGGTCAAGAGCTAGCCTATATTTAACCATAGGTATAGTGACTTGATAGTTATTATTAATAAGTTTTGGGCTCGTTCAGATCTACTATGTAATGTATTTGCTCTGTTAACTGTTAATTACTAACTAGCTAAAAATCAGCCTTGCACTCTGAGTCTATGGCAGGGATCCTTGCATGACTACTTGTCTTAGTAGCGTATTCCTACTGATTCTCTGCTTAACTGTTTTGTTGTCCTCTCCCATAGTTAACTGTGCCAGTTGATTGTGGATTGCCTGGTTCCTCAGTCCTATAGGTTGTCAGCGGAGCTTGTCAACCTTATCCAGGCTGGTGCTGACCTGTTTTAAGACCCTCAGCTGGCGCTGCTGTACAGACCTATAATCGCTGAGAAAGTGGCCAGTTCCAGGTTCCCTGACCCACGAGGAAACGCTCCTGTGATCTTTGAGGGTGGTCCTTATAAGTTTTAGGATGTACCCGTGGAATTGGAATAAGGGGATCCTCTGGGCTTCAATCTATATACTGGCCCAACTTGGGACGGACTGGCTCATTAGCAGTGCCACCTGCCCCCCTCATGCCAGGGTGGGATCGGGAGTACATGTGGCAGGTCACTACATATGCCCCTCTACCAGGTGCAATGTCCTTCTCTTAGTGGCGTATGAACTCTCTAGGAAAGGGATTCTATATCGATCCCTTCTCCTTACTTGGGGTTCAACCCTATGTCCATCTGCAGCGGTCTTACCCCCTCTAACCCTCTCTCTTCGGCGATTGCTTGCAGCGCTGATGCTACTGGCAGGAGACATCCAGCCTAACCCTGGTCCTGGGGCACCTAATGTCTCTATTTATTCTCCATCAGATAAGGCCTGGGATGCAGCCAAGAGCCTGAGGCTGGTTCATATGAACATCTGCAGCCTGAGACCTAAGATCCACAAGTCCAAGCTTGGCTAGCGGCCTACAATCCAGACATACTAGCAGTCTGGAGACCTGGTTAAAGCCCACATTCTGGATCATGAGTTAGCTGCTGCTGGATATGCCTTCTACAGAAAGGACAGACCCTCTAGAAGAGGGGTGGGGTCCTGATATATATAAGGGACACAATTCGTCCTCCTTGTTAGTATGCCACTAGAGAGCCAGACCCGGACGCTGAAGCATTATTCATTCGGCTCACTCTAGGTGGGGCTAAGCACCTCACAATAGGCTGCGCTTACAGCCCGCCCACAAATGCGCTCGGCTCTCTTGTTGCCCTCCTGCAGAACCCAGCAGTAGAATCTGCTTCAGAAATCATCCTACTGGGTGACTTCAACCTAAACTGGGCCCTTGAGGTGAAATCTGCCATCAATGCTAAACTAAATGACTCCCACCTCACCCAAGTCATCACCTTACCAACCAGAATGAACCATGCCACTGGAAGGCATACTACAATTGATTGGGTCCTGACCTCTACCCCTAACAATGTAAAAATGGCAGGGACCTTGGCAGATGCATTGAGTGACCACTCACCTGTATTCGCCATCTGGAAGAATTGTGCGAATAAAGTCCCGCCCAGGATTTTTACTTCAAGGGACTACTCTAACTTCCGCCCTGACCAATTCATTCGCTACTTAAATGGTATCGACTGGAGCAATATAAGACACCTCCCCAGTCTGGAGGATGCCGTCAAATTCTTCCGGACATCCCTCATGAGAATTATGGACCTTTTAGCCCCTTTAAAAACCTACAGAGTAAAGGGAAGCTGCTACAAATGGATCTTGCCTTCTCTAAAAGCTATGATGTCCACCCGGGACAAGGCCTGGAAAAAGTACCTGAATTCAAGGCAACCTGGGGACCTAGCGGCCTACAGGGCCCATAGAAACCATTGTAAAAAGGCCATTAAACTAGCGAAGAAAGCCTATATCACCAACCTCCAA
Source organism: Neoceratodus forsteri (assembly GCA_016271365.2). Taxonomy (NCBI): domain Eukaryota; kingdom Metazoa; phylum Chordata; order Ceratodontiformes; family Ceratodontidae; genus Neoceratodus; species Neoceratodus forsteri. The sequence goes on from JADMNL010000026.1 coordinate 220,910,241, forward strand.
AAAACTAACCTTGGCAATCCAAGGCTTTTCTGGACGCACATTAATGAACTCCTCAAAGGGAGCATTAAGACGTCACCCAGCCCAATCCTGGCTAATGGGCAACTAATCTATGAGGGATCTCACATTCCTGAGACCCTTAACACTTACTTCACGAACCTGGAGGCATATAAGCAGGGACCTCCTGACACGAATAGTAAGCCGGTTTCACAATGGCCCCAGGACCTTGATCGCCCTTTGTTTCACCTGAGGCTGGTCAGGGAAAAAGAGGTCCTTACCACCCTTAAATCCCTACACCCAAGAGGATCTGGGGGCCCTGATGGGATCCAAACAAGAATCCTAAAAGAGGGCCCCAGCCTTAGCTAAACCCCTAACCTGGCTGATCAATCGGTCCATAACGGAGGATCAGTACCCAAACTCTGGAAACAAGCACTAGTGATTCCCATACACAGAGGAGAGAGCAGAGGCCATTGAGAACTACAGGCCTATCTCCTTGTTGTGTTCCATAGCTAAAGTACAGGAGAAGCTTGTTTACTCTCAACTCCAGGACTACCTAGAAACTCACCGGGTAATCTCACCATCTCAGCACGGGTTCAGGGCTAACCATGGGACGGACACTGCGCTAACTAAATTCTCAGCTGAAGTACTGAGCAATAATGATGGAGGGGTCAGCACAGGGGTGGTCTTCATTGACCTATCCAAAGCTTTCGACCTGGTAAACCACAACCTCCTTCTACAAAAAATGTGTTCTCTTGGCCTTGATACTCACTCACTGGGATGGTTCAAGAGTTATCTCTCGGAACGCACCCAGAGGGTTAAGTGGGAGGATAAAGTCTCTAAGCTAGCTCCACTTAAGAAGGGTACCCCAGGGTCAATCCTCGGCCCCTTCTCTTTACTCTGTTCATTAATGATCTGCACAAAACTGCGTAGTAGCAGTGCCATTCAGTACGTCGGATGATGCAGTCATTTATAGAACCTCCCTAATTTACCCGAGTTGCAGACAGCTCTCAAGAAGACATCTACTTGATGGAGGACTGGCTCTCTCTGAACAAAATGGTTCTAAACACTAGCAAACGAAGGTAATGCTCTTTGGCCCTAGATCCTGGGAACAAAGAGGTCACACCACCTACAACTCCAGTCGGGGGGTGTAAAACTTGAGGTGGTCTCCTCCACCAAATACCTTGGCCTTACCCTGGACCAAGGTTTTACACTAAAGAATCATGTAGATCAAATCACAAAAGCCATCCATGGGAAATTAGGCATCCTTTATAGACTAAAGGACCAAATCATTCCTGAAGCCAGGGTAACCATTGCCACAAGTGTACTCCTCCCAAAGCTCACATTCGGGCTCCGATCCTCCAGGGTGTGGCCGCGATGGAATTAGGAAGGCTGCAGACTCTGTACAATAAGATAGTCCTCTTTGCCACCCTGTCTCACCCGAGGACTCACCACTGTGAGGCCCAATCCAGGCTCAGGTGGCCGTCGCTTGATGCTCGTCTAGCCTACCCTTCCCTTTGCCTTACATTCAAGATACTGGGCCCCTCACCTCCCCCCAGCCTGGTTGGGCTCGTCAGGGCTAAACCCAACCCACGGCACCTGCGCTCATCAGGCCAATCTCTTCTCGAGGTTCCTAAGATGAGGACTAAAGCCGGGTCTAGGTCCTTTGCGTACACCGCCCCTTCCACCTGGAACAACCTCCCCTTGGAGGTCCGGGAGGCTGAGACTGTTTCTAGCTTCCGGACTTTGCTGAAGGGACACCTGCTCAATAGGAGCATATGTCAATGTCACAGTATCTGACCTAGCTCAGCCTCTTGGGCAGCTCACTTGTCCTCCCAACAGCCATCTAGGCAGTATAATGGTCCTCTTCTTGCAGAAGGGGTGCACTTAGGTCCCTAACATCCCCTTCCAATCCTGCAAACACAGCAGCTAACCCTAGGTCTACAGGCGCTGCTTACTATTCCTGAGGACCTGGTATCTAATCTACTACTAGTGATGCCTAATTGTTTAATGTCACATTATTTGTAACCTTCATGTCCATACAGCCTATATATTCTTCCACTTCCTGGCGCCTGTAAAAATGTACTCTTATTTTTAAAACTATCCATTCTCCAGACTGTACTGAACTGTTACCTGTATGTTGTTGTTGCACCGGGTGCCCCTGAAAAGGGACCTCTTGCCCAGCAGACCTACCCGGTCATCAAAATTCAATAAATAAATAATACCCCTCTGGACTTTCTCCTTTCACTAATGTATCTATAGAAAGTCTTGTCACCTTCTTTTACTGTTCGTGCTAGTGTTTCCTCAGTTTGGGACTTTGCCTGCCTTACTGCCTTCCCTGCTTCCCTTAGGGCAGTTTGGTATGCCTCCCTATCTTCATCCCGCTGTGTTCCCTTATATTTCCTGAAGGCCAGCCTTTTGGCTCTGACCTTTTCTGCTACTGTATTTGAGAACCAAAGTGGTTTCCTTCTTCTTTTGCACTTCCTTTTCTGTCTAACACAATGGGATGTTGCTTCAAGTATTGCATCCTTAATGCTTGCCCACTTTGCCTGTACCACCTCATTTGTGTTTCTTTTTGCCAGGGCTAGCTTAACTCTGTTGGCCATCTTATCAAAGTCAGCTCCTCTGAAGTCCCATATTTTGCCTTGGAATGGGATGATTTAGATGTAGTAGCCAAATTGAACCATACCATGTGATGGTCACTGGCCCCTAGGTGACCTTCTACCTGGAGATTCTGTGATCCCTTCCTTGTTAGTCAGTACTAGATCTAGGATAGCCCTGTCTCTTGTGGGTTGCTGTACCAATTGTTTGAGGCCCTCCCTGCAGGAATCCACTATGTGTCTAGTTCTGGCAGATGTTCCTGCTGGTATTGACCAATCTGTATCCGCATGTTGAAGTCTCCCATTATCAGAACCTCCCTTTAGCTGTCATGTTTTGTATATCTTCTAACAGTAATGTGTCTATGTCCTCCCCTGGTCTGGGGCCTGTAGACAACCCCAGTTCTTATGGCTGTCCCATTTCCTGTTTTCAGGGTGACCCACAGTTCTTCTGGCTCCTTATATGTATTCTGAATTTCTGTAGCTTTGATATTTTCATTGACATACAGGCCCACTCCTCCCCCTCTTTTTGCACCTCGGTCTCTTCTGAACAATACATAGCCAGGTACTGAAGTCTCCCAAGTGTGGTTACTGGTAAACCACATCTCACTAATTGCTACTATGTCCAGTTTAGCCTCTGACATTATTGCCTGCAGGTCTGGGATCTTATTTCCCAGGCTGTGAGCATTTGTGTACATGAGTTTCCTGCCTCTGTCTTGGTCCCACTTTTGTGAAGGGGAATCACATCCGCCTTCCTCCAGTCCTCGGGTACCACACCATCCTCCCATGATTTATTAAAAAGAGTAGTCAGTGGTTTCACTAGTTCCTCCCTTAATTCTTTTAGAATTCTGGGGTGAATTCCATCAGGACCCATTGCTTTGTCCACCTTCAGTTTTAGGAGTTCTTGCAGAACCCTTTCTTCTGTGAAAGGACTGGGATCGATTCCCTATCAAGAGTGCTTCTGTTAATTGGATTAGGCACTTCCCCCTCCTCTTTTGTGAATACTGAGCAGAAATATTCATTCAGTATCCCTGCTTTTTCACTGTCCCTCTGCCCACCCACCGTTCATTCTATTCAGCCTCACTATCCCTCCCTTTGTCTTTCTACGCTCGCTGATGTACCTATATAAGGTTTTATCCCCCTTCTTAACTGAGTTGGCGATCTTTTCCTTAGTTTGGGTCTTTGCTATTCTGACTTCCCTCCCTGCTTCCTTCTGCCTTAACTGGTACAGCTTCTGTCCTGCTCCTTCTGTGTTTCCTTATACTTCTGGAATGCTATCTTTTCTTCCTGACTTTCACAGCCACCTCTTTGAGAACCATAGTGGCTTTTTCTTTCGTTTTGATTTGTTTATTTGCTTCACACAAAGGCTTGTTGCCTCTGTGATGGCAGTTTTGATGATTCCCATTGTTGCTCCACACCTCCTTCTAGCCTGTTTGCTAGTGCTTTTCTGAGGCACTCTCCATCTTGCCAAAGTCAGCCCTCCAAAGTCCAGTACCCTCACTTTTGTATGGCTTGACTCTGTAGCTGAGTTTAATGTGAACCACACTGTTTGATGGTCGCTTGTCCCCAGATGGCAACCCACTTCTAGATCAGAGATCCTCTCTCATCGCCCCCATTTGAGAGTACGAGGTCTAAGATTGCTCCCTCATGAGTGGGTTCTGAAACTAGCTGTCTAATGCCTGCCACCTGTAGGGCATCAAGAATGGCCCTGCTCTTGGATGTGGCTGCAGCAAATGTGCTCCAGTTAACATCTGGCATATTCAGGTCTCCCATCAACAGTATCTCCCTTTTGCCATTCTAAGAATGCCTTCTATCATATTCTTGTCCATTCCTCTCCCTGACATGGGGTCTGTACACAACCCCTGTGCGGATTGTGGTGCCCTTTCCAGTCTCCAAGGTGACCCACAGTGCCTCCTCTCCTCCCTGTTTACTCTTTTGCTCAGTTGCTTTTATCCCTTCCTTTACATAGAGAGCTACTCCTCCCCCTATTCTCCCCTGCCTGTCTCTCCTGTAGGTTATGTACCCTGGTATGTTAACATCCCAGTCATGGTTCTCTGTGTACCATGTTTCTGTGACTGCTACAATATCCAGGCATCCCTCTTCCATCAAGGCCACCAGCTCAGGGAGCTTGTTGCCCAGACTACGGGCATTGGTACTCATCACCCTCCACTTCCTGATGGCCTTACTCCCTTTTGCCCCATCCCTGTCCTTCTTGCCTTTGTCACTTTCTCCATTTACCCCTGCCCTTCTCCCTATCGATACCTCTATGTTGGTGTTTGCGGCACTTACTACCATGATTATTTGGGGGGGGCTAGGATTTCCCTGCTCCTTTCCAGTGCCTCCCCTTGGCTGGTTTAAAAGCTTGCCAATGAAGCATTTAAACCTATCACCTAGGATCCTGGTTCCCTCCCAGACAGATGCAGCCCATCATGCCAATATAGGCTTGCATCACTCCAGGTGGACCCCCAGTCCCCAATGAACCAAATCCTGAGCTCCACACCAGTTTTTCAACCACTGATTGAATCCCATGGTGCGGAACACCCTAGCCTCTCCTATGCCATAGATGGGCAGCACCTCCGAGAAGGTTACCGTGCGTGCTACTTGACTAAGGCCCCTCCCCAATTCCATAAACTCTTCCTGCACTTCTCTAATCCCTCTCTTAGCCAGGTCATTTGTTCCTAGGTGGACAATGACATCCAGCTCCCTCCCCTGTGCAGCTGCTCCGGCAATCCTGAGGATTCGCTCCCTGTCCCTCCAAGCCATGGCACCAGGCAGGCACCTCACCTCCCTCTCCCCTTCCTCCCCCAGTTCTACCTTCCTAACAATGGAGTCCCCCACCAGGAGTTGTTTCCTTCCCCTGCAGGGTCCCTTGCCACCCTCCTGTGGGTCTCTTTGTGAGGTTCCCAGCATCCTCCTTGGTCTCCACTGCTGGTGCCTCCATAGAGGAACCACACTTTGCCAGAATGGCATAGGAATTGTGGAGAGGTACAACTGGAGGGATGCACCTTGTTCCACCACCCTCACCCTCCTGAGCCCACTGTGGTCCAACCGCTCCTCTTTCTTGGCAACCTCTGAGGCAGTGGCAGAGGCACTGGTGGTCCCTGGATGGAAGAGGAGGTCCCACAAATCCTGGCCAACTCAGCCTGTAGATGAGCAACCTCCTCCCTCAGCCCAGAGAGGTGCCTGCAGATGGGACAACACCGCATCCTCCAGAACGTCTCCCGGAAGACTGCTGCTCCACAGCCACTGCACTGCACCACTCCAATCGTGTCTTATTTCTGGCCCCTTAACTGTTTGCAATTGCATGCCGACCTTTGCTGCCACACACAAAAGTATCCTTCATAAGTGGGATGTCACTTATAATAATATCTGTCTACACGCCTCCTCATCACCACGGCTTAAGTACCACTGCCAACTGTGCAGGGACCTGGGCTGGTTATCCCCCTCAGCTTGCCATCAATACTCTCTTGGCTCCCTGATTGACTCTATACTCAGAAACAAGACCCCTACAGCGCTCGCAACATTGCTGGTACCTCAAACCTCCTCCTATAGACTGTGATCGGTAGATAAATCCCTGCTGAATGTACCTAGATGTAAAACATCAAAAGGCTCTGTTGCCTTCAATCACTCTGCTCCCAAGCTTTGGAACTCTCTCCCCCAAGCACTTCGAATATCTAGATCCCATGACAGCTTCAAAAAGGAGCTGCGCTTACATTTATCCCTTGCTGATCTCTGCAATTGTTTTAATCCTCCCTAATCCACTCACCTACCAGATGCTGCCTGGCTTAACTTAAACCTCCCTACCTCATAACACTTCTTACCCTTACCATCTCCTTGAGAGCTAATATACCTCAACTCCCCCCCCCAACACACACACACCTGAGTCTTGTTTCAGAGGCCGTGATAATGCATCCTGCCCAGTCAGGAATTTGCACTTGCCTTGTTTCGCTGCCTATTTGAATCTTCATTGGTGTGACTAATTTGAACAATATTTCTTTGCTGCTATGTTGTGGTATCTCTTCCTAGACTGTGTAGGTTTTCTCTGCCTAAAAAGTCTATATGAATTGCATTGATTGTTATTGTTCTGGCTGCATGTATTCATTACTACTAACTGTTTTGACCTATGCTATTGTAATTTCATTGTGCTCATGCTATGTACCAGTTTTTGATTGTTGTACTCTCCCGGGTCGTGCCTGAAAATAGTCATTTCATGGCTAGTGCACCTACCTGGTTAACAAAAACTAAATAAGTAAAAAAAATAAATAGTTTCTACCTAATATTATAAATCACTGAGGGGATTTCAGCCAATCAGCATGCAGGGCTACTGTGCCTCTTATCTGGTGTACAGTGTGCTTTTGTGCCAGAGCGCTGGGAGGGAGTGCTCCACTTCAATGCCATGGGGAGGAAAGTGCAATAAAATAAAAAAAAAGACTTATTATACAATGGCAAGAAAGAATCCTGGCTTCTGATTGGTCAGTTAGCCACCACATCAGGGATGTTATCCTGGCAAAACATCCCTGCTGACTGTTTGTTGGATCTCCATCTCCATCACTATCATTTTCTCTTAAGAAACAAAAATACTCTTCCAGACTAACAAAAACATTCTTTAAAATTATTTTTTTATTCTGTATAAAACAGCAGGTCATTGTATAATAGGAATAATGCCCTCCAGAGTGGGTGTCATGCTGGGATAACATCCCTTTTTGGGTGTTGGACACCCTTGGCCTGTGGCCCCGGGCCCAACCACTCGAGGTAGGATGTTATCCCAGCATAACACCCACCCTATCGGGCATTATTCTTTTATTATACAATGGCAGGAAAAAATCCTGGACTCTGATTGGTCAGTCTTGGGCTGGACCTGTGATGTTAATCAGTACAACATCACGGGTCTAGTCTCAGCCTCACTGTGAACCAATATGGATGAGCATTTGGATACTCTCTTTCTTTGCATCTCCTCTTAAGAAACAAAAATATTTTTCCACACTAATAAAAACATTCTTTAAAAGTATTTTTTTACTTCATATATACAATGAACCATTGTATAATAGCAATAATGCCCTCCAGGGTGTCATTTAGATAACGCCATCAGTTGTTGGATCTACTCCTCGCCTGCGGCCAGGCCCAACCACCTGAGGCATGACGTTATCCCAGCACGACACCCATCCTGTCGGGCATTATTGCTTAATTAATCACTTGAACTAAACTTGAGTGATTTCTAATAATATAATATGGGCTCCGAGGCATGTCTTTTATGGTATAAGAGTCTCCTGTCCTGAGGTTTGGGCAGAAACAAACACTCCGCATCACTCTGTGATCCTCTCACCCAAACCTCAGGCTTGGAGTCCCTTATACCATAAGAGACATGCCTCGGAGGCCCTATTAACTAATAGTACTGGATGTGATGTGAAAAGCAGTGCTGTACCTGGAAGCAGACGTATCTAGTTCTGTTCCTTCCACAGCATCATCAGTGTGTGACCTCACTCATTGTTACAATCACAGGCTCTTCGGTCCGATTGGTTACATGCATCACAAGCAGTGGTTAAATTAGAATGTTTTAGGTGGGGAACTCTCACATCTAGCTTTTTAGGAGGGGGAACTGTCAATTCTAGTTGGTGGAACTTTCCTACAGTATTCAATTGAGAAAGATGCCTACAGTGGAGGAACTCTCATAAAAGTTTGTATGAGAGGGTGGAATTGAGTTCCTTTGGACTCCTGTCCAATTAAACCCCTGGTCACAATTTACCAATCAAGCAGCAGGAAGTTGTCTCTTCTTGGTTACTAGTGATGTCACAGTCAGTGAGGACACAATGCTGATGATGTATAGGGAGTAATAAAACGGACTATGTCAGCCTCCAGGTAGAGTACTGTTCCACACATCATACCTAGTACTTCATGTAGAAAATGTTCTAATTAGCAAAACAGACTCAACAAAAAAATACTTCAGATGGAAGAAGTGATAGCTGACTACTTCTGAAACTTCCTTTTAATCTCGAGCAGTACACTAACTCTTTAAAGGTGAGTGCCCCTCTTAGAGGGATGTAGTAAAAGGATTTTTTTGCATGCCTTGTCATTGTCCTCATGTAAACCTCTGCTGATAGTGAGAGGCTTTGGGGTACCAAAAAAAGAAAATGAGAAATGGCCAACCCTCTCCTCAAGGTGGTGCTATTAAGCAGCATTTACATCAAAGCAAGGACTCTGCTGCTGCTATCACGGATGTGCTTGCCCTTTGACAGTTTTTAGAATATGCTTATTTGATTGGCCAAAGTAAGAGGGGCAGTATTGTATTACAAACTTAAGTGCTGTACTACACACATATCATCATCTAGTTACCCAGCACAGCAAAGAAGATTCTAGGTGATATGCACTGATGTGCAGGAAAAGAGTATTCAGCTCTTTTATTTATTTATTTAGTTTTTGCTGACCAGGTGAGTACATTAGACAGCAAGGCTGCCTATTTTCAAGTACGACCTTGGAGTTTGCAATACATCAAAACATATTAGACATCAGTACAGCAACTGATTGTTAAAAATGAAAAAGAGATAGGTAATGAGACTACCAATATAGACAAATACAGAACAACAGTGCATTGGAAATAACAATTGTGTCAGACATCAATACAGAACTAGAGCAACATTTAAAATCAGTGGCTGACTATATTCAGGCAAGTGCTAGTGTTTGCAGAGTCAATCAAAAGTAAAAGTGGTATATACAGGAAATAACTTTTATATTATAAGATCTAGATCAACTTTCCAAATTCTTTACTGACCCTCATAGGCTTATACCTAGGGTCACACATTGACCAGTATGCATAGGCTGATACCTAGGGCCACACAGTGACCCAGCAGCAGTGCACTGTGTTGTGGCATCAGTGACCCACCACAGGTTGATACATAGGGCCACACAGTGACCCAAAACTGTGCATCTTGCTGTGGCACCAGTGACCTACCACGGGCTGATACCTAGGGCCACACAGTTACCCAGCATCTGTGCACCTTGCTGTGGCACCAGTGCCCCACCACAGGCTGATACCTAGGGCCACACAGTGACCAAGCAGCAGTACATTGTGTTGTGGCACCAGTGACCCACCACAGGCTGATACCTAGGGCCACACAGTAACCAAGCAGCAGTGCATCATGCTGTGGCACCAGTGACCCTCCACAGGCTGATACCTACAGCCATGCAGTGACCCAGCAGCTGTGCATCACATTGTGGCATCAGTGTCCCACCACAAGCTGATACCTAGAGCCACACTGTGACCCTGCAGCTGTGCACTGTGTCATAGCACCAGTGTCCCACCACAGACTGATACCTAGGACCACACAGTGAGAAGGCTTAAGCCTTGGTTGGACCAGTATGGACCGAGGTTCCCCATGGGGGACTTGATGCAGATTTTTGTTTTAAAACGCATGCTGCTGAATATTCAGTTTCAGGCAGTGCATGTACCCAGGTGGATAATGGAATTGAGGATGCTTTTCCTTGTTCACAGTGGCATAGATTCAAGGAGCTGGCACCTGCAGTGGAACAGAAGTCATGGATGGTCCCTCCATTCCTCTGGGAGGTGGTGACTGTGAAACTTAGAGATGCATAGATAATTCCATTGCACCGGGAATGAGGGCAGCTTACTGGTGTGGAGTGGAGCGCTACATGCAAGTTCAGGAAGCAGCGGGGTGGCCCGATGCCTGGCCTATTCTGGTGGATCAACTCTGTGCTCATGTTGTGTGGGGGAAGAAGGGTGGCTTGCCGCCGTGAACCGTGGGTCAGCACCTGGCTGGGCTGCCCTGGCTGGCTAGGGTCATGGAAATTGCTGACACCAGGGCCTTCATAGAAACATAGAATCTGATAGCAGATAAGGACCACTTGGCCCACCTAGTCTGCCCATTTCCCTACCTAATGGATAAGGTGCAGATCCCAGTTAACCAACAGCCTACTTCCTCCTACCCCCCCACTAGAATTGCCTTATGTCTGTCCCATGCATTCTTGAATTCCCCCAGTGTTTTTGACTCTATGACCTCCTCAGGAAGGCTGTTCCATGCTTCTGCAACCCTCTCTGTGAAGAAATACTTCCTCACTTTACTTCTGAGCCGTCCCCCCTCTATCTTCAAATTGTGCCCCCTTGTTCTTGCACATCTCTTTTTCTGAAAGATGCTACCCTCTTGGACTTTGTTGATTCCCTTGAAGTATTTGAATGTTTCTGTCATGTTCCCCTCTCCCTCATTTCCTCGAGGCTACACATCTTGAGCTCCTTTAATCTTTCTTCATATGTCTTCTGGTGCAGACCCTGCACCATTTTGTTTGCCCTCCTCTGGACAGCCTCCATCTGTCTATGTCTTTGTGGAGATGGGGTCTCCCGAACTATACACAGTATTCCAGATGTGGTCTTACCAACTGTCTGTACAGAGGGCCAACAACTTCCTGTTTTCTACCGGTGATGCCTCTACCTATGCATCCCAGTATCCCCCAGTCCTCCTTCCTTCTCACATTGCTGGCCCAACTTTAGGTCATCTGATATGACTACCCCCAGGTCCCTTTCCATTTTTGTTGTTGTCAGTGTCTCACCCCCTCATTGTGTTCTCTTCTCCTGGGTTTTTGTTTCCCAGGTGCATTACTTTGCACTTCTTTGCATTGACTCTAAGCTGCCATACATTTTACCATTCCTCCAACCTTGCCAAGTCCCTTTTCATCCTTTCCACCCCACCTGCGTATCAACCCTGTTGCAGATCTTTGTGTCATCTGCAAAGAGACATACTTTTCCTTCCAGTCCCTCTGCAATGTCACTTTTAAAGACATTAAAAAGGACCAGCCCCAGTACTGAACCCTGCGGTACCCCACTAGTAACCCCCCTTTCTTCACTGTGGACTCCATTTACTATTACCCTCTGTGTCCTATTGTCCAGCCAGTGTTTTACCCAGGCTACCACCCTGAGATCCCTCCCAGGCTGGCTAATTTGTTTATTAATCTTTGTGCGGGATCAGTCCAAACGCCTTGCTAAAGCCTCACGAGGGCCATGTCCACAACCCTCCCTGGTCTACTACTTTGGTCACCCAGTCAAAGAAATCAATTAGATTTGTCTGACATGACCTTCCTGCTGAGATCCGTGCTGCCTTGGGTCCTGTGCCCCACTGGCCTCTAGGTACTCAACAATTCTTTCCGTCAGAAGTGATTCCATCATTTTCCCTACCACTGAGGTCAAACTGACAGGTCTGTAGTTTTCTGCCTCTGTCTTGCTCCCACTTTTTTGAAGGGGAATCACATCCACCCTCCTCCAATACTCAGGTACCACACCATCCTCTCATGATTTATTAAAAAGGGTAGTCAGTGGTGTTACTAGTTCTTCCCTTAGTTCTTTTAGAATTCAGGGATGAGTCCCATCAGGCCACATTGCTTTATCCACCTTCAGTTTTAAGAGTTCTTTCAGAACCCTTTATCTTGTGAAAGGACTAATATCAACTCTCCTATCTACAGTGCTACTATTAACAGGATTAGGTATCTCCCCCTGCTCTTCCATCGTGAATACTGAGCAGAAGTATTCGTTCAGTATCCTTGCTTTTTCACTGTCGCTTGCTGCCCAACCACCTTCCTCTTTACTCAGCCCCAGTATCCCTGCGTTAGTCTTTCTTTGCTCCCTAATGTACCTATAAAAGGTTTTAGCCCCCTTCTTAACCAAGTTGGCTATCTTTTTCTTGGTTTGGGCCTTTGCTATTCTGACTGCCTTACCCGCTTCATTCTGCTTTAACTGGTGCAGTTCTCTGTCCTGCTCCTTCTGTGTTTCCTTATACTTCCTGAATGCTATCTTTTTCTCCCTAACCTTCCCCGCCACTTCTTTTGAGAACCATAGTAGTTTCTTCTTTTGTTTTGTTTATTTGCTTCACAAAAAGGCTTGTTGCCTCTGTGATAGCGGTTTTGATGTTTCCCCATTGTTGCTCCACCCCATCTTCTTGCCTGTTTGCTAGTACTTTTCTGAGGCACTCTCCCATTTTGACAGAATCAGCCCTCCTGAAGTCCAGTAGCTTCACTTTTGTATGGCTTGACTCTACAGCTAAGTTTATCGTGAACCACACTGTTTGGTAGTCGCTTGTTCCCAGATGGCTACCCACTTCAAGATCGGAGATCCTCTCTCCGTCCCCATTTGAGAGTACCAGTTCTAAGATTGCTCCTTCCCGAGTGGGTTCCAAAACTAGCTGTCTGAGGCATGCATGCAGGCAGGCAGGTAGGGCATCGAGAATGGCCCTGCTCTCGGATGTGGCTGCAGCAAAAGTGCTCCAGTTAACATCTGGCATCTTCAGGTCCCCTATCATCAATATCTCCCCTTTCTCTGCCATCCTAAGGATGCCTTCTATCATTTCCTTGTCCATTTCCTCCCCCTGAGATGGGGGTCTGTATACAACCCCTGTGTGGATTGTGGTGCCATTTCCAGTCTCCAGGGTGACCCATGGTGCCTCCTCTCCTCCCTGTTTATCCTTTAATTCTGTTGCTTAGATCCCTTCCCTTACATAGAGAGCTACTCCTCCTCCTCCTCTTCTTCCTTCCCTGTCCCTCCTGTAGACTGTGTACCCTGGTATGTTGACATCCCAGTCATGGTTCTCTGTGTACCATGTTTCTGTGACTACCACAATAGCCAGGCATCCCTCTTCCATCAAGGCCACCATTTTGAGGAGCTTTTGACCTAGACTATGGCGTTGGTGCTCATTACCCTCCATTTTTTTATGGCTTTATTTCTTTTTGCCCCATCCCTGTCCTTACTGCCCTTGTCTTTTTCTCCATTTACCTCTGCCCTTCTCCCTATCGACTGCTCTATCTTGGTGTTTACCTCACTAACTACCCTGATTTATTTTGGGGGGGTGCTAGGATTTCCATTCTCCTTTTCAGTGCCTCCCCCCTTGACTAGTTTTAATGCTTGCCAATGAAGCATTTAAACCTATCACCTAGGATCCTGGTTCCCCTCCTGGATAGATGATGACCATCGTGCCAGTATAGGCCTGCATCCCTCCAGGTGGAGCCCCAGTCCCAAATGAAGCCAAATCCCTGAGCTCTGCACCAGTTTTTCAACCAGTCATTGAATCCCATGGTGCAGAGTACCCTAGCCTCATCCATGCCATAGATAGGTAGCACTTCCAAGAAAGTTACAGTGTGTGCTACTTGTCTAAAGCCCTTCCCCAACTCCACAAACCCTTGTTGCACTGCTTTGATCCCATTCTCAGCTGGGTCATTTGTCCCTAGGTGGATAAAGACATCCAGCTCATTCCCCCTTGCAGCTGCTCCCATGATCCTGAGGATTTGTTTCCTGTCTCTCCAAGCCATGGCACCAGGTAGGCACTTTACCTCCCTTTCCCCTCCCTTCACCAGTTCTACCCACCTAACAAATGAGTCCCCACCGGGAGTTGTTTCCTACCCTGTGGGGTCCTGTACCACCCTCCTGTGGGTCTCCATTGTGGAGGTTCCCAGCATCCTCCTTGGTCTTCACTGCAGATGCCTCCATGGGAACCAAGCTCCACCAGAGTGGCAAATGGATTGTGGAGAGGCACAACTGGAGGGATGTGCCTCTGTTCCACCACCCTCACCCTCCCTGAGCCCACCGTGGTCCAACCACTTCTCTTTCTTGACAACCTCTGAGATAGTGGCAGTGGCCTGGGGGGGTTCCTGGGTGGGGGAGCAGGTTTCCTGAATCCTTTCCAGGTCAGCATGAAGACGAACAACTTCCTCCCTCAGACCAGAGAGGTGCCTGCAAGTAGGGAAGCAATGCAGCCTCCAGAATGTCTCCTGGAAGACTGCTGCTCCACAGCCAGTGCATTGCACCACTCCTCACATGTCTGTGTCCTTTCCTGTTACAGATGCTTTTCTTTTTTTGTTCTTGTTTTAGTGTGTGCAAGCTTGTGAGTGTCTCTACCCCTATTCAGTGTACTGTGCCTTTAAGGATATGAACAGGTGTATGTTGTTAGCAGTTTTGGGGAAGTGATGTCAGAGCCCTGCTGTAAAGGAAGTTATGCACTTTGGGTGGGGGCAGGGTGGGTGGGAGTAAACCTGTGCCCTCCAGAAACAATCACTACAACTCTGACCCTCCACCCTGGGAGTGACTTCCTTCCTTTCAGACACCTATTTCACAGAGGTTAAGTAACAGGTCTAGTCACAAATGACTGCAAATATCTCCACTTACAGATCCTCCCTAGCAAATAAAATTTAAACTAAGAAAAGTCAACCCAAAACAGAGAATCAATACTAGTTACTACACAGGTCCAAAAGTAATAATTTCAAGGTCTGAAAGGTGCTGGAATGGTGGAAAAGGTCACCTGGGGCTAGAATGGATGAGAGGTGCCCTATTACATCGATGATCTTGGCCCAGATTTGGGAGGTCTTGCCTCAGGTGTGCTGGAATGCCTACAAGGTGCGCTTATTTGAAACTATGTTCTTAGTGGCTTTTTGTGGGGCTTTCAGGGTATCAGAATTGACTCAGTCAATGCATACTTGTGGGGCACCAGGCCTACTGGCAGACTGTGCTGCAATTTTGGTGAAAGGTGTCCATGTTCGTCTAAGGAAGACTAAGATGGAGCAGAGAGGGTCTGGATGCTAGTATAGGCTGAAGTCTCCTCCTGGGTTATCATGGCCAGTGGTGGAAAAGGTCCGGGCTTATATGCAGACCTGTCCGGCAAAGGGGGAGGCATTCTTTCATCATGAGGATGAGAAGCCAATGTCAGCCTATCAGTTCCGATACATACAGAAATGAGCCATGCAGCACATAAGCTTGGAGGCATGTGACTTTAGCACCCATTTGTTTTGGATTGGAATGGCAATGAATGCTTGGGACCAGGGCTTGTCGGACCATGAGATCCAGGCATTGGGGCATTGGAGATCCCAGGCATTCTTGCACTATGTATGGCCTCACTTGCTATAATGTACCTTTTGTTTATGTTGTAGGTCCCTTGGATATCCCAGGAGCATATGGGTGTGTGGGCATTCCTTCATCTGTTGGGTCACAAAGTGAGTGGCCGGCCAACCTGGGGAGAGCAATCTGGGAATTTCACTACAGACAGTACAGATTGTATGACTCGACAGGGTAGGCTTACATTGGGGGGGGTTGCTCCCCTTGCTGTGAGAAGAGGTTGATCAGTGAGGGATCCCAGCTATCTTGCTGATCCACTTGGGAGGGGAGGATTTGGGAAATTGGAAGATGGTGAACCTCCTGCTAGCAATAAAGGAAGATTTATGTGCCATTAGAGACTGGTGGCCCCATACGGTTCTCATCTGGTTGCACATTCTTCAGAGAACGCAATGGGGATGGGGAGGGGGAACCACTAACCACCAGGGAATGCTTTTTAATTTACATGTGTATCATATACAGTGTGCTACCCAACCACACCCGAAGCTTGTGGCAAACCTGCCAGATGTGTCATCTGTTTGGTGCATGGACACAGTTGCTGCCAGCTGTGGGACTTTGCCACCAGGACCCTACCCATTAGAGAATCAGGCTCAGGGTTCCTGGCACACTGAGAGTTGACGCAAGCTGCCTTTCACCACAGTTTGTGTCAGTCTAAGGGCATTTGGAAACTGAGCCCCTAGTCTTTCATACTTTTCAGCCCTGCAGGCAGGGATCACAGTTTGCCAGGGACAAGTATATCAACTGACATTTTCATGTGTAATTCAGTGACTGCCCTACAGATGGCAGTGGTATTGCATGCTATTTAATGTTTGTTATGCCTGGCTCTACTCCTTGTATACCGTACTGCCAGTTTGTTTGTTTGTTTGTTTATTTCAAAACTTTTACCAGTAAAGTCATACTGAGCTAGTAACAGCTTGTTTCCAGATGTGTCCTAGGGGTAGGGGTTCTGGGGGAGAAGAGAACTGCAACAGGATGGTAAAACCATCACCTTATCAGGTTCTTGTTGGAACTGCACTAAAGTGAAGAAACAACAGACAAGTGGTGTCCAGCACAATACATGATTTATTTCTGGTATGTAAAGCAGGCTTACAACCAAACAGAGTGATCACCGGGAGAATACTTCCAATCTTTCTTACCTATAGGCAGCAGTCTGTCTCTTCTCAGAGAGAAGGTGTAATGCAAAGAGTCTTATACCCCTGATAATTGTCATAGCAACAGCTAAAAAGATATATAAAAACATTATAATTTGGCCAGTGGTAAATAACCTGACTTTTCACTAGCCTGGGAAAGCATGCTGAGCTAGCAGAAAGTATCAGATAGCTAAGACAATGGGTCTTATATATTGTGAAGGACATTTGCTGTTACATATGCAGTTACAGTTCTGCACTATCACTAAAGATGGCAGTATTGCCAAACTAATCATTATACAATGGTGTAAATAGAAGTATCTTTCAAGTGTTACATTCAGAATAATGGCAAATGCATTATGATTCTCAGTACAAATGCAGTAGAACTCAGGTCTGGACACTTATGCTTGTGCCCTAAGGGTAGTACATGTACCTATAAGTAGTACTGTCTGTGAGGTAGGGGGCCAATCAGGGGTACTAGTCCATGGATAACATTCTCCCCCTTGTTGCCTCAGAAGGGGCAACAATCCCAAGTTAGCTGGTAGGGATGGAGCTAAAAGTTCATTTATAGGCCCAATGCATGAGTCTTGTAAAGGAATTTGAGTTGTTCTTGATGTTGTCTTAGGTTACGTCACAGGCAGCATAGAGTGAATATGAGAAAGATAATCAAAAATGCTTGAATCACAACAAATACTTTAAAAGTGAGTTCTAGCCAAGTGTTGCCTACGGCAAGACTCAAATCACCATCATGGATGAGGTCATTAAGTGCATTAGTAGCTTTGGTAATATTATTACTAATATAAATCAAATGAGCATCTTTTCTTGCTAAAAGAGATTTTAAAGAGAGTGCCATGGGATCAATGTGCACGTTAAAATTAGGCAAATATTGAGACATAGTAAGCAAGTATTGGGGATCAGTATCAATAACATCTGGTTCAGGGAGAAGAAAAGGCGTGATCACAGTTTGACCAATAACAGTTTTTTTTGCTGTGGAGTAAAACAAAAGTTAGGATTAGTAACTGGACACATCTTAGTACCATACGAGAAGCTGGGATAATTGGTAACAATACAATACTGGCCATCAGAAGTATAGGTAACTCTCAGGGAGGGCAGCCACCATCGATGTAGATGTATTGGACAGGAAAAGGTCTGGTTGGTGAGTCGTGTAGTGAAACGATGTACCTCTTCAAGGTAGCTTTTTGTTTCAGCATCTTGGGCTGAAGATGCAACAGGAAGGAAGTCATCATCTGGATCAACATCAGTAAGATTGGATGGCAATTCTTCACCCAACGTCAGTGCCCAGTCAAGGTGTTCAGGAGCATATCCACAGACAGGTTTCACAATATCAAAAACATCACATCAGCACACAAAGTAGTAGCCTTTCTTTGCATAACAGTTTGTATGGGGTGCCACCCAAGCCTGGAGGAATTGGTGGTAAGTGAGCATCGAGGGTAATTCAGTTCTTTTACGGAAAATGTCTTTTCAAGATGGCCTATGGAGTAAATGCTGGCTAATTTGTCAAAGACAGCTGTAGCAGGATAAACATATGGTAAAGATACAGTAAGTGTGATAAACATATTATCCATGATAGAACAGGACTTAGTAAAATAGCAAGGTGCTTGATTAGAAAACCTGGAAACATAATCAATATTTCTGACAGTAGCCATAGAGATGTTTAGAGTATTCTTTAAACACATAGATATGCAACAGTGGTTTTGCAATGTGGGCAATACCATTTACCCAATCTGAGATCATGTATTATATCTGGAATGTTGCCTGATTCCAAATCCCTTAAGAGAGTGTTGACAGTAGATATAACATAGAAGCCATAAGCAGAACATAGAATTTCATGCCCAATATATTGCTTGTCCGCCTCATGGTTATTCTGAAAAATAAGATCATTAAGTTTATGCTTGGTATCATTGAATCCTTGGGCAATCTCTTGCATATTGTACACAGTATAATGTTCTTCATTACTGAGAGAATTTACAGCTTGTAAAATAGGGGCATTACATCATTATTAATAGTCTGTTGAAATTTAAGGGTCTGAGCCTTAATGAAAGCAATATCTGCTCTATTCCAAATGGACATACTTGAGCCAAAGAGGCCAGTTATGGTACTGGCTGCTCCAGTTATGCCAGAGACAGATCCGGCTGCACCAGCTCCGTCAGTGGCATCCTACTTGGTGCATGTACGTGATTTGGGTTTAAGATAGTGTTTAGGGGCAGGTCTAAAGACTCCTACATGTTCAGTGGTGTGAGGTCCACCTATGGGATCATTTGTGCATGATTGATGAGCAGCAACAATATCAGTAAGCATCATACTGTAAAATATGGAAGTATTAGTTGTTTGACAGAAACCAAATTCAGCCATATTCCAATGTGTGAGATTGAAAATAACTGGGACATGCATGAATTGCACATTATTAATCAGGGCTCTGGTTAGTGAGGTGGCAGTCAAACCACTAGGAGGGCCATCCTCCTAAGGAGGGCAGGCAGTCAGTTCTTCCTGACTTGGGACTACAGAAAGATAAAGAGCTTCAGAAGCTGCATTGTTTTGAAGACAGAAAGCACGTGCCTCCTCCAGGAAGAGGCAGTCACAATAGGCAGGATCTATTAAAGCAGTGAGATTGTACTGACCAGTATGTTTAGGAGTGGTCTGTCTGATGGAAAGAGTACCATTTTTAGAAATGCCTGTATTAGGCAAGCCATGGAATGTACCTTTGGACAGGCGAGCTACAGGGATTGTGTAGCCCATAGCATCAGTTTGCCATTGTATGGAGAGTGAAGATTTATCTCGGGCAACCACTACAGCATCAAGAAAGGCATCTGAGCCTTGAGTAACTCTAACCATTTTGTTGGGAACATTAATCTGAACACCGATAGGGGCTGAATGTTCACGTTTACCAAGGAAGTGTTGCAAACAGTTCTTATGAGTCTGTGGGGCTGTATGTGGAGGTGCAGTCACAGTCACAGTCAGTAGTCTAACCAGTAGGAAAAAGGGGCTCAAGATAGCCATCTTGCCAATACCTATAAGAAAACAAAAAGGATGGGGAAAGTGCAAATACTATTCCACTCAAAGGGGTTAGGAAAACTAAATTTAGGCACCTTTATACAATTTAAGTTGGTTAGCATGTAACCACTTGTCAGCGGTCTTTTTCTGCTGTTGTACTCTGACCTGATACACAGCAGGGCTGAGTTTGTTGACAATGGGATAGGGTCCTTCCCATTTACTCACAAATGAATGTGTGGGCTGTCTGTACTGGAGAATCATAATTTGGTCTCCAGCTTGCCAGTCAACTACTTTGACATGCTTGTCAAAATGATCTGTAGCTTGTTGTTGAGCTTTGCCCATCTGCTTGGCAGTGAACAGGTGTGTCTTCATGAAGCTTGTCAAAGTATTTGTCAAGAGATACTCTATTGGCAGTAGGGGTGTGGAGATCAATCAATAGGTGCTCAGGTAATCTCATAGCTCTACCAGTGATAACCTTATAAGGTGTACACTGAGTAGTGGCTGCAGGTGTACCCCTAATTGTCATCAGTAGCAGTGACAAGAGGGAATCCCAATCCTATCATCAATGAATTTACAGGGCATCTGTTTAATGCATCTATTAGCTCTTTCTACCTGGCCTGAGGAATGAGGGTAGTAAGGAATGTGACATTTTTGATCAACTCCAAGAAGCTGGAGTGTCTGTTGCATCAGCTCAGCTGTAAAGCTAGTTTCCTGGTCTGAGTCTACCTTTAAGGGTAGACCCCACCTGGAGAACAATTGATCTACCAGGATTTTGGCAGTTGCTTTTGCTGTGTTGTTCTTAGTAGGAAATGCTTCTACCCACTTGGAGAACAAATCTGTGAAAAGTGCATACAGCACAGGAGCTAGCACAACAAAAATCGCACAAAGCAGGAACCAAAACAAACAAAAAAAGCAAAAAGGAAATCCAAAAATCTTCTGATCATAGGAGACTCCATGATTCGGGGAGCTGATACCCATCTCCAGCCAGGGGTAATGGTCAGATGTCTCCCAGGTACATCAGCATGGAGAGACACTGACCACATTGCTAAAATTGTTCACAAAGCAGGAGAAAACATTGATGTCCTGGTACACATAGGGACTAATGATCTCACCAGCCGGTCAGTTGTGGAGACCAAGGAACACCTGACCAGGCTGGGTGACAAACTATCATCCATTTCATCCGACATCTCCTTCTCTGAGATCCTGCCAGTCTGGGAGAGGGGGGCAGAGGGACGGAAGGTCAGAGAAGTGGAGATAGGGGAGCTAAACATGTGGCTCAAGGGCTGCTGCCAGGAAAAAGGACACAGATTTGTAGGGAACTGGCAACAGTTCTGGGAGTGAAAGTTCTTTAAATTTGATGGACTGCATCTCACTAAGGAGGGAGTCAGTGCATTGGAGCAGAAGTTTGACGTCTTTGCAGAATATTTAAACTAGCAATGGGAGAGGGTGCAGCACATACCGCCAAATGGAAGAACACCCTCCCCTCAGCAAGTGGTCAAAACAGGATTCAGCATGTTTGCAGTTAATTTGCATCACTAGGTAAGAAAAAAGGTCTGTCTCCTCATACGATGCACAGGGGAAATGCCAAACCTCACCCAACAATTAACACACCAAATCTGGTCAGTGGAAAATCATGTACAGAAAAAAACATTCTGGGGAATAAGATCCCAGACCTGCATGCGATAATGTCAGAGGCTAAACTGGACACAGCAGCAATTAGTGAGACATGGTTTACCAGTAACCACACTTGGGAGACTTCAGTACCTGGCTATGTACTGTTCAGAAGAGACTGAGGTGCAAAAGGGGGGGTGGAGTGGCCCTGTATGTCAATGAAAATTTCAAAGCTACAGAAATTCAGAATACACATAAGGAGCCAGAAGAACTGTGGGTCACCCTGAAAACAGAAAATGGGACAGCCATAAGAACTGGGGTTGTCTACAGGCCCCCAGACCAGGGGGAGGACATAGACACATTACTGTTAGAAGATATACAAAACATGACAGCTAAAGGGGAGGTTCTGATAATGGGAGACTTCAACATGCCAGATACAGATTGGTCAATACCAGCAGGAACATCTGTCAGAACTAGATACATGGTGGATTCCCTGCAAGGGGAGGGCCTCAAACAACTGGTACAACAACCCACAAGAGACAGGGTTATCCTAGATCTAGTACTGACTAATGGGGAAGGGATCACAGATCTCCAGGTAGAAGGTCACCTGGGGGCCAGTGACCATCACATGGTATGGTTCAATTTGGCCACTACATCTAAATCATCCCATTCCAAGGCATAAATATGGGACTTCAGAGGAGCTGACTTTGATAAGATGACCAACAGAGTTAAGCTAGCCCTGGCAAAAAGAAACACAGGTGAGGGGGTACAGGTAAAGTGGGAAAGCACTAAGGATGCAATACTTGAAGCAACATCCCATTGTGTTAGACAGAAAAGGAAGTGCAAAAGAAGAAGGAAACCACTTTGGTTCTCAAATACAGCAGCAGAAAAGGTCAGAGCCAAAAGGCTGGCCTTCAGGAAATATAAGGGGACACAGCGGGTTGAAGAAAGGGAGGCATACCAAACTGCTCTAAGGGAAGCAGGGAAGGCAATAAGGCAGGCAAAGTCACAAACCGAGGAAACACTAGCACTAACAGTAAAAGAAGGTGAAAAGACTTTCTATAGATACATCAGTGAAAGAAGAAAGTCCAGAGGGGGTATTGCTAAGCTCAAGGGAGAAAAGGGGGCATATGAGGAGGAGGACCCTGTAAAAACATCTATCCTAAAAATAGATACTTTTGCTCAGTATTTACTGAAGAGAAGGTATGGCAGGGCCCACAGCTCAGCACCATGGACACAGGGTGGAGAGAGCTGAGCACTACTACCTTCACAAAATAAAGGGTCCTACAAGAACTTGCTAAGCTCAGGGTGGACAAGGCAATGGGACCTGATGGCATACATCCCAGGGTACTTAAGGAGCTAAGGATGGAACTAGCAGAGCCATTAGCAGAACTGTTTAGTGAGTCTCTGAGCACAGGAGAGGTCCCAGAAGGCTGGAGAAGGGCTCATGTGATCCCGCTCCGCAAGAGTGGGAGCAGGGAGGAGGCAGGGAACTGCAGACCAGTCAGTCTTACCTCAGTAGTGGGCAAGATTATGGAGGCACTCCTAAAGGAAAGGATAGTGCAACACCTGGAATCCATAGGGGCACAGAATCCAAGACAGCATGGGTTTACAAAAGGTAAGGTCCTGTCAAACTAATCTCATAGATTTCTTTGACTGGGTAACAAGAGTGGTGGACCAAGGGGGAGCAGTTCATGTCACCTACCTTGACTTCAGCAAAGCTTTCGACACTGTTCCACATAGAAGATTGATAAATAAGCTGGGTAGGCTCGGGGTGGGTCAGAAGTTGGTCAAATGGGTGGCAAACTGGTTGATGGGCAGAAAACAGAGAGTGGTGGTAAATGGTATACAGTGAGAAGAGATGCAAATCACAAGTGGGGTACCTCAGGTATCAGTCCTGGGGCCAGTCCTCTTCAATATCTTCATTAGTGACATTGCAGATGGACTACAGGGTAAAGCTTGTCTGTTTGCAGATGACACCAATATCTGCAACAGAGTAGATGATCCAGATGGAGTGGGCAGAATGAGAAGAGATCTGGATAAACTAGCAAAATGGTCAGAAGAGTGACAACTGGGATTTAATGCAAAGAAGTGCAAGATCATGCACATAGGTAAGAGAAACCCTGAAACCACCTATAGGCTGGGAGGGGAGTTTCTGGCAGTCACAAGGAAGAAAGACACTTGTGCATCATTATCACTGATGACCTGAAATCATCCAAGCAGACCTCTAAAGCAGTAGGTAAGGCTAGAAGGATGTTAGGGTGTATTAGTAGGGGTATCACAAGTCGTAAGAGGGAGGTAATAATCCCTTTGTACAAGACACTGGTTAGGCCTCATCTGGAGTACTGCATGCAGTACTGGAGGTCACACCTTCACAAGGACATCAACCAGGTTGAGGCAGTCCAGAGAAGGGCAACCAAAATGGTGCAGGGACTGCATCAGAAGACACATGATGACAGATTAACGGATCTCAATAAGTATACCCTTGAGCAAAGGAGGGAGAGAGGTGATATGATCGAAACATTCAAACACCTTAAGGGCATTAACAAGGTGAAAGAGTCTAACGAGTTTAAATATAAGAAAAATAGCAGGACAAGAGGACACAGCATGAGATAAGAGGGAGGCCACTTGAGGGAGAATGTGAGGAAATCCTTTTTCACAGAAAGAGTGGTGGATGCATGGAACGGCATACCTCAGAAAGTGGTGGCTATGATTACAGTGCAGGGCTTCAAACAGGCATGGGATAGGCATAAGGGAGCAATACAGATGAGTATGAATAGATAGACTACTGACAGAGCAAAGGCCGATGGCACATTTATAAGGTAGAAAAAGAAATGGGCAGACTGGATGGGCCTCCATGTTTCTGTGTTTCTATGTTGTTGTTTTTACTGGAGTTGGTAAGAGGGCCAACGAAATCTATCTGTATCGCATTCCATGGTCCAGATTGCCTTTGGGGCAGCAATGTGACATTTCATCTTAACGAAACTGGATTGTTCTGAGCACACACTATGCAGTTGCCCACATACTGTTCGACATCTTTGGCCATGCCAAGCCAGGCCAGGCCATCAGACAGTTTTGAGCCTCTGAAGGGTGTTTTCTGTCCCCTGGTGTCCACCAGTGGGAGTGTCATGAACCATATAAATAAATTCGGTTCATAGGGATTGTGGTGCAACTCACAATTTGTCACCTGTATCCTGTCTGTGATACCAGATGAGCTTCTGGTCACTGGAAAAGTGTATATTGTCTGAGTGTCTCTAATATGGACTGCCAACAGGCAGTGGCTGTTCAGTTCCTTTGTCTAGGAATTTGAACACTTCTCTTATTTCAGGATTTGCTTTTTGTGCAGCAAAGAGGTCCAGTGGAGGTTCTGGTACCAGTTTCTTGCTGGCAGCAATGACAGATGTCACAATAGCTTCTAAACCTAGTAGGTAAGTCATTGTCCATGTCTCCCCACCTCGAGCACCTGCATTGGCAAGTGAGTCTGCTTGATCATTGTACTCATGGTAAGGGTCAGATTTACAGTGAGCCCTTACCTTGTGAATGTACAGCTTATGAGTAAACATTTGTGTCAGGGTGTGTATATACACAAACAGTTCTCTATATTTGACAGGGGTACCATTGGATGATGTAAAAGTGTTCTTTTGCCATAATGGAAAGAACTCAGTGAGTGATGAGCAAACCCATTTGGAGACTGCAAACATTATGGCATCCTTGTCACCATGGGACATGATCTCCAGTGCACAGGCCACAGCTGCCAGCTCGGCATACTGTGAGGAGATAACAGTGCGCATCCTAGAAATGCATCTGAAATCACCTTTCTGATCCAGAATGAGCACTCCAAGCCCTGCTACCTGCTCACCATCTATAAAAATGTGAAACATAGTAGTATCTTCCAGGACCACAGATGTAGCTGGTAAAAATGGTCCTGGGTCAGGTAGGTCAGGTGGTTGGAGGGTACAGTCGTGAGGCGTGCCTGTGTAGAGTAGGCCATGGGCCAGGATTGAGGGCATTTTAGCAGGCAGTACCTTGCAAAAGCAAAGACCAGTGAGTCAGTCTGGTGTTAGGGACTGACCCATCTTTTACTTTGTCTGAGAGCAAGAAGTTAGTTGGGGTGTGGCAGGTTTGCAAGATAACAGGGGCATACCCAATTATGTACAGAAAGTGTTTGACAGCCCAGAAGGTTGCCAAGAGTGTCCTTTCACAGAAACTGTATTTTTTCTCTACAGGGGTTAGCATCTAGGATGGATAGGCAATGAGTCTGTGATACCCATTGTATTTTTGTGCCAGCACTGCTGACATGGCCACATCAGAGGTGGCAGTTTCCAAATGGAAAGGTAATCTTGGATTAGGGTTTATCATTTATCAAGGTGTTCCTGTAACAATGGTGAACGTTTAGAAAACAGGTCATGACTTTTGAATAGAGCCATGATGTCATACTCCTTGTTGTCATGGGAGATGGCTGCCATGGCGTGTGAGTCTGGTATGGTGACAGCATGACATTGTCCCTTGATCTGTAGCAATAACCTGTTAGCTAGGTTCACTACACAGCCATGCTGTGCAAGGAAATCAATTCCCAGTATGCTGGGGTGATGACGTAATACCATGAGGTCAAGGACAAAATCAGTCTTGAGATGGCCTACCTGCACAGGTAAAGATACAGATCGATCGGTGTGTAGTTGAGTACCATCTACATCCTGTGCACTGGTCCTCTAGCCAGTAGATCAGGCAGATGTGGATGGGTTCTCATCATGGAGAACAGACGTGGCTGCTCCTGCATCCAGAAGCATGTCTAGTTGGCAGCCCCCGACTGTGGCCCTTACACAGGGCCGACCATTTGTGTTGACAAGAAAGTCACTCATGATCCAGACTGGGACCTGTAATTGCCAATCAGTATAGTTCTTTGATTCTTCTTTGTCATCCTGTCCCTGTGACCTGAGACCTACGGGAGCTCTTTGGGCCTCCTCTCGGTACTTCACAGGACACGAATATTGTACCTGTGACATCAGGGCCACGATCTCAGCCTGTTCAATTGGCAGTTTCTGGATCACCACATCGGCCTGGCCAGTGCCCGATGCTGTGAAGGGGTTCTTCCCTTGGCTGCTCAGTTGTTCAGTAGCCGAAGGCCAGAAAGGGTTGGTGTTACTAACCAGTGCCAGAGCTGCCACAGAATGTGTGGATGCAGCCTCCTTTTCATCACGGGCCTCCTCCAGTTATTTCTGGAGGGTCTTGTTCTCGTCCCTAAGGGTCCGATTGCTAGGCCTGTTACAGTACTTGCCATCGGAATTTGAGTTTTTCCAATTCCTGTTGTTGTTTTTGTTGTAGTTCCGGTTATTCTTATAGTTCGAGCCCACCCCTTGTGCGACTGCTTGTCGTCAGAAGGGGCTTCTTGTTTATCATTATTACATTCCACTATATAGTGGGTGGAGGTAGGGTTCACCACGACAACTTGTGCCAGGGCTCCTTGGGCCATTGGAGTTTGGATGGCAGCGGCCTTGTTGGGGGTTTTACTGGAAGCTAGATTACAGAGGTAAACCTGGAAGGCACTCTTCGCCTTAGTGAGGATCTTATCAAAGGTCTCGATCTGCGGGTAAACATTGAGTTCAACCTTTTTCCGGAGAGCCAGAGTCATGTTCTGGACATACAAATTCTTGTACTCAGTTTGATTTTTGTTGCCGTTTTCACCGTTAGGCCCTTGCTGGCCTCGTAGGAGAGCCACAACTGTTGATTACAGATGGGCGAGCCAGTGCAGGCTCGAGCTAAACTCGAGCCAAAGATGTGGCTTGGCTCATCTTGACAGCAGTGCAAAATGTAGAGCTGACTGCGAGCCGAGCCACAGTATTCAAAAACTTGCCAGCATCTTCAATCTGAAGTGGGGCAACAGAAATGTCAATCATCAGCACTCAGCAGTGGCATGGATTATGGAGGACAGGCAATCTGACCGGGACTTTTATTCTCCATGATTGTTTTTGTTTTCTCTTCCTCTTTCTTCTTCCTGGCCTAGGAAGTTGGAACAAGACGAGGATGGCTGGGTTGGTGCGGGGGAGGTGACTGCTAGCTTTTCCTTCAGTCATCCCTCCTGCTTGGATATGCCTTGCATGTTTTTTAGATAGTGTCCCAATAGGCTGCTGGGATCATGCCGCACCGATTGCCAGCCAATTGCAGTGGCCACACCTGCGTGCCACAAGGAGCACTGCTGAAAGTAAACGTGACATTTTGTTTTCAGTTTCATGAATCTCCCTCACTCACTCGGTCACACCTGTTGTTGAAGTCAGCCCACGGTGCTGTCCAGAGGACTGAATTTAAAATAACAAACTCATCTAGGACTGATTGGACAGGGGTAATGCCGGTTGCTGCTGGGTTGGGCTTTTTTTTTTTATTTCTTGCTTCCAGTCTATTGCATGCCAGCCAGAAGGACCAGGACAGGACTCCCTGCTAAGCCAAGATAAGTATGTACCACCAGCTCCTACCAATTTGAAAAAAGCCATGCACTAATGGTAATTGTTATTAGCTGCAGTCTGCGTTTTGTGTGCCACTGTCCACTGCAGTCCATAAAAGTTAATTAGTTAGTATGTACCATCCTCCAAAAGATTACATTTTCTTTCAATTTGGGACTTGAACTTCAATTTTTAGGGAGGAAGCAAGGGAAGGGATTGGAACTTAATAAGTCACAGCACACTCAGCAGATACTGTACTGCTGCTGCTAGCTAGACTAGTTCCTTCTGGTTGCCGGGTGGCCGGAGCCTGGGACAGAGTCGTGTACTCAATATGGAAAGCAGCCAAGCCAGCCTCTGCTGCTTGCCACATGGAGTACAGTCATGACCCCAGCCTTGGCTTCGGCCAGGCCACCAGAGGAACTAGTCTAGCTAGCAGCAGCGTGGTCTCTGCAGAGTGCAGAGTAGTCCAGTTTTGCCCACTCCTCCAGTCCTGGGCTGCCTGGCAGTGGGAGGGAATTAGAACTGGTTTCTTTTGTTAGGCTTTCTCCATCTCTCATCACTCCTCCAATTTTGCTGCTTACTTGTGTTTAGTTGTGTGACCGGGTTAAGAGTGCAGCTGAACCAACCTTCCAGCATGTGCTGGGCTGACTCTGGTTTGTCCACAGTTGCTGTTTTGATTAGAAAAAATAGCACTTTGCACCAGGCATCTAAGTGACTTTCACTGATACAGGGAAGTTGGTTGGCTGCACTCAAGTTAAAATGACTACTGTTAATAGCCATCAAAGAAATAAACTGCTTTCACTCAGGCAGCCCAATGCAGCCTATCCCACTAGGAATGATTTGTGTTTTTTAACCTGAGCACAAGGGCAGCTGAGCAGACTTTCCTTTGTGCCAGGGCTGACTCTGGTTCATGTTACACATTGATCTGATTCGAGAAAAAGGGAATACAGCTTCTTCACCCCAGCCATCAGAATGCCTGCAAAGTGTCTGTATCTAGCTGAATGTTACTATGGATCCTGTGATTCTGGGGGTCTCACAGCACATCACCATGTGCCTTTGGCTCTGGTTAGATGTTGGGACACAGATTTCTTTTACTTTAAAATTATTATACTAGTTTGATCTTTTGTTATAAATGCTGCACTTAAAAAAGAAGTGACTACTTGTGTTGCCGGTGAGCTGGCCATGTGTTCATGGGGGGCTAGCCATGGGTTGGTGGAGAGCTGGCCATGGGGAGGAAGGGAGCTGGATGTGATGGGGGCACAATGTGTGTCTAAGGGGAGCTGGAATATAGAGCTGGCAGTGTATGTGGGTTGGTGGTTGGGTGCTGGTCATGTGTGTGTCAGTGGATGAGCAGGCTGTTTGTGTATTGGGGGAAGCTGACCATGGGTATGTTTAGGGAGGCACTGGCTATGTGCTAGAAGCTATAGATAGCAGGAAAGTCAAACCTTGTCGAACTAGGGCACTGACAGTGTCAGTGTGGGGGAGCTGGTGGTGTTGGAGGAGCTGAGAGAGTGTGTGTGTGTATGTGTGTGTATGTATGTACCAGGAGCTGCCTGTGTCAAGGAGAAGACAGGAGCTGGGGTGAGGGAGCTTTACATGTGTGGGGTGAAGGCTGGAGGATGCTGGCCATGTATGGTGTAGGAAGGAGCTGGCTATATAGGAGGGTGAGCAGTCCATGTGTGGTTGTGAGCAAGTCTGCATGGGAAAGGGTCTTGCATTGTGTTGCTGGG
Source organism: Neoceratodus forsteri (assembly GCA_016271365.2). NCBI lineage: Eukaryota > Metazoa > Chordata > Ceratodontiformes > Ceratodontidae > Neoceratodus > Neoceratodus forsteri. The sequence goes on from JADMNL010000026.1 coordinate 220,939,617, forward strand.
CAAGTATGAGGGTCTCTTGCTTGTTACATGCCCCAGAGGGAAGTTTGATGTGTATCCCCGAGCAAGCCTGAGAGACACTGAGTTCTGTGTGCATTACACAGTGACCAGGGGCAAACCCTGAGGGAACAAGGAAATCAGCACAGCCCATTGTGCGTACCTGGCAAGTCTGAGACTCTTGCTTCTTACATTCCCAACAGCATGTTTTAAGGAGGCAGTATAGCATACTGGTTAAGGGCACTGACCTGCAAATCTGGAGACCTGGGTTTGAATCCCATCAGCCCCCACTTGCATACTGTGTGACCCTGAGCAAGTGACTTAACTTCCATGTGCTCCCAGGTTGGACCTGGAAACAATCTCTGTCTTAGTGTGCCTTTCCTGGTTAAACAATTTTCCCTTCCTAATGGGATGGGAGTGGAAGGTACCATAATATGATAATGTATTTTCCCTGCTCAGTATACACCTATGACCAGCAACAGTTTGGAAGGGTTGGTATGTGTCATTACTTGCATTTGTCCCTGAGCAAGGCTGAGAGGCTATGAGTTCTGTATGCCCTATACCAAACTTGCTATGAGGAACACATAAATCAACCCAATCCCTCAGAGTCTGACCTGCTTAGGGACACACACAGATACAACCCCCCCAAGTGCTCCTGATCAGTATTCCAGTAAACACTGATATAAGACTACGAAAGCACTTAATGAATCTGAATGCATCATAATTAGTCAGTGTCAGTAACTCAGCAGGTAGCACACTCACCTCTGAGGCTGGGAGATTAGAGAGCTGTGGGTTCAGTTCCCACATCTGTCACTTGGGTTAATATCCCAGTACTGATACTGTAGCGCAGCATGAGAGGGGTGCTGTTTTCCTGAGATGCCATCTTTCAGATGAGGCGTTAAGCCGAGGTCCCATCTGCCTGGATTGGTGGTAGTTCAGGTGGATGTTAAAGATCCCATGGCACTTCTCGAAAAGAGCAGGGGAATTTCCCTGGTGCCCTGGCCAAATTTCCTCCTTTCACAAAAAAAAAATTCCACCAACAGCTTAATCTGGTTCAAGGTCTGTTGGCATTCATCTGTATCCCCTCCCGGGTCATGCCTGAAAATAGGCAGGATTTGTCTAGTGCACTTAGCCGGTCAACAAAAACTAAATAAATAAATAATTATCATACCATGCATGTCATTCTGTCGGAGATCAACTTGACAGGCAAATATTCACATCTGCCTTACCCTTTGGCTCAGCTCGTGATTTGGCTCTAAGAGTCAAGCCAGACCCTTGGCATGGCTCTTCCTCAAAAAATTGAGGCTTGCCCAGCTGTACTGTTGATGGTAAGCCGCTGAGTTTTCCTTCACATTTTGCTTAATCTTGTATGCCAAGCGGGCTCCAACGATACCTGGGGCATTGGTAGCAAGGAGTGCCTGTGAGATATCATTGTAATCAAGCATCTTGCAGTTGTGGATGGCCTCTGGGAGTTTGGCCCAGAGAGAAGGCTCAATGGTCTGTCTCAGGACTTGAACCTGGTACTCAGGTTGAAGAGAAAGCTTCTTGCATAGGGAGCTCACCTTCTCCAAATGACAACTGAGATTGTCAGTTGGGCCTATCTGTCCGATGCCTTGAGCAATTTGCTGAACAGATTGAGTGACCTGTAGGGGATTGAACGTGGGCATACAGGGATGGTAGTCAAGTCCGCACGACCCAGAGTACCGCGAAGGGCAGCTTCTGCCACTGCATCAGCGACTGCTTTGAACGCATGTTCCTGGGTTACAGTGTTTTCAAACATGCACTCAGTCTGCTCTTGCATGGACAACTGTCCGTCCAATGTTGCTAGATTCATGAAGGCCTCCTATATCATGCCGTGCACTTACAAATTGTCTTCCTTGGAAAGGGGAGCCAATGGGAGCAAGCTCCTACTCGGAGGTGGTTGGCCACCCATATCATGGGGGCTGCCATGTTTGTTTTTGTATGGCAGCGTAGAGGGCATGCCAATGTGACAAGGGAGTGGGCCAACATGGCCATCATCTTGGGAATGGCTGGTAAAGGACACCATCCTGTGAGGTGGGGTTTTGAATGTGACGAGGTGGCCTATGTCCTCATAATCAGAATCGTCATCGCCCGATGATGTAATGTCAATGGGTGTGTACTGAAAACCATTCATGGCTTTTACACTTTTACATGGCTAGTGAGACAATCTCGTAGTCTAGCCATCTTTTCTCTACATTTCTTATGACAAACTTTTGCAGTGCCCTGCTCAATACCCTTCTCAACCTCACGCTGCAATTCTTGGTACGCAGCACCCAATTCGACGTTCTCCCTGAGCTCTTTGTCTAGCTTATGCATCAACCTTACATTCTCTTCCTTCAATTCAACATTATCCTCTCTCAAACTTTCATTGGTGTCACTCAAAATGTCATTCAAATAAGATAGCTGTTTCTTATCACATTTCAACCTTTCATTGTCATCTCTTAATATACACAATTCATGCTCAGAGTCTTGAGCAGTACAGTGCAACAGTCTGTTGTTGTGATCACGGAGTGATTATGTCTCCTCCTCTAGTTTCTGTTCCCTTTTCAGTAACTCCAATGCCTGCAAGACCGTTTCTTTTTTTTAGGGAAGCATTTTGCAACTCAAGGGAGGCACATCGTGCTAACAAACTTTCTACGGCTGTATGTAAAGCCGCGACCAAGAGACTTTTGGTGTGGTATTTCTTGGCATTGGCTTCGACTCTAGATATTGATCAGAGATCATAAGCTAGGGGTCTTCTGAGGATTTTGCATCCAGCCCGAAATCAGTCCAGCCACCATGGGAGGTAAGATAGTTTGAGACATCGAGTCTCAGTTCTGTACACAATTCAGGCATGCCAAACAAACGGGTAGACACACAAACAAAGAAGGCAGTCAAAAGACTGGACTCAAATCCTTGGCGCTGTCACCCAATGGCTTTACGGTCCCCCGTGGGCAAATGGTGGAGCCAAGGTGGTACACTGCTACTTGCAGGGGGAGTATACCAGTGGTCCGGTGTGGGTCTGCCATGCCTGAAACAAAGACAGAACAAGTCCGTAAGAGAACAACCACTGAAAGTATGGTTAGGTCCATGCAGTCAAAAATGTGCTACACTACTCGACATTCAGTTCAAGGAACTCGAATGGAATCCTCACTTTGTACATTCCAACCAGCACACAGTCACTAAATGTAACGGGATGGTGAAACCGTCACCTTCTCAGGCTGTTGTTGGAACTGCACTAAAGTGAAGAAATGACAGACAAGTGGTGTCCAGCACAATAAGTGATTTATTTCTGGTATATAAAGCAGGCTTACAACCAAACAGTGTGATCACCTGGAGACTACTTCCAATCTTTCTTACCTATAGGCAGCAGTACGTCTCTTCTCAGAGAGAAGGTGTAATGCAAAGGGTCTTGTACCCCTGATAATTGTCATAGCAACAGCTAAAAAGATATATAAAAACATTATAATTGGCCAGTGGTAAATAATCTGACTTCTCACTAGCCTGGGAAAGCATGTTGAGCTAGCAAAAAGTAACAGATAGCTAAGACAATGGGTCTTGTATATCATGAAGGACATTTGCGGTTACATATGTGGTTACAGTTCTGCACTATCACTAAAGATGGCAGTATTGCCTAACTAATCATTATACAATGGTGTAAATAGAAGTATCTCCCAAGTGTTACAATCAGAATAATAGCAAAGGCAGTAAAAATACAGTAGAACTCAAATCCTGACACTTATGCTTATACGATAAGTGCCTGTGCCCTAAGGGTAGTACGTGTACCTATAAGTAGTACTGTCTGTGAGGTAGGGGGCCAATCAGGGGTGTTGATCCATGGATGACAGAATGGAACAGATCCAAGGTACAATGTATAAAAATAATACAGCAATATGGAAATAAGTAAAACAATATACACAGATTACAAGAAAATGCTTCAGATTAAAAAGGTACCATATAATAAAATACCATACAGTAAATTTCAAAATAGGCAAAAGAACATTAAACTATGAGCAACAAAACAATAATATGGGGAGTAGGGAGTTGTGACTGATTAACTGGGGGAGCAGAGATAAGCTAGTGACAGTGTAGGGAGGAAGGCTGGTGACAGAATTCAATCCCAGTATCAGGAATAGCTTTTATCATATTGTATGTATTGCCTGTGTGCTTACGGTACCTGTATCAAAAACTAAATTAACTAACATTTGTAATTCAGTGACTGCCCTTCAGATGGCAGTGGTGAGTATTGCCTTTATAGCTACAATTCGTAATCTACTTTATAGCATCCAACAAATTGATGGAAGCCAGAAAATTCCTTGGTTGAACCTCTTGGAACATTGATCTGAGTAATTCCATCTTGAATTTGACTGGTCTGGCAAATGTTTTGAGAATATTGAGGTCTACAATTAGGCAAAATTCCTTCAATGTCTTCAGGGACACAAAATAAATTGAGTAGAAGCTTGTTTCCCGCTCTTGAGGTGAAACAGGTATTATTGTTCTTATGCTGAGCTGATGACCCTAATTATAATCCACTGCCTAGTACTTTCTGAGATTTTCTGAAAATAGAGACAGGGAAAAGAGTTCCCTTGAAGGCTGTGGAAAACTCTATCAGATGAGTTTGAGAAATGATCTCCAATACCCAGACATCTGATGTAGTCTGGGACCACATCTCATCGAAATGTTCGAGGCACCCCTCCCCCACCCCTTTTTGGGACAAGGATGAGCCTGCGAATTCACATGAGGAGTAACCACCCTTGCAGACAGAGCTCTAAACTATCTGACAGAGTAGGATCCTCTGATTCCCTACCATTGCACTGTCCATATCCATGAAAGGAGCAAACATTGCCAAGAAAGAAATTATTTTGACTGAAACCTCTGTTCCCGAAGTGCCTATTCAAAAATTACTGGTCCTTTGGCCAAGCAACTAGACCTATTGTACTTATTTTTTCATGGCTTTCAATATGTCATCTAATTTGGAGCCACAAAAACTCACTTTTACATGGGACCACAAACAGTGGTAGTCCTCAGAGGCCTAGCTCCACAACCAAGGTCTTTATCATCAGGTTCTGGTTGTTGCAATAGAAGATGCTGATATCCTTGTCAACAGGTGTAGGATGTCTGCAAGAGAATCTTCTAGGAAGGAAGGAAGGTGCTATCACCTTGATTCTGCACTTTTTCCCTCTCACAGTGGATCCAATCCCCAGTTGCTACGTGCATTGAAATGGGCACATCTTGTTATCCCATTGGTCACCAGCGGCTATGCAACAGAAGTGTTGTAAACAGAAACTCTGCCACACATCTTCCAGGGACAAACACAGCAATGAAACCACTACCACTCAATTTCTAGGGCCTAATGGGATAAACCTGTTAGACCCAAGAAGTTGTGTGGCAGAGGTTTTGTTAAAATCTGTTAGACCCAAGAAGCTGTGTGGCAGCTGTGGTTTTCTATATAAGCACATCCAAGGCCATGAAATCAGAAAAGATAATTTCTGCTACAGATCTAAAAGAAAAGGGGGCTTTGGAGGTAGTGGGATCATAAATGAAGGCCACAAAAGATGTATGGTATGAGGTATGCTATGGCTGAGGAGTAATATTACATTTTTAAAAATGTTTAATGGGTGTTGGGATGGGGCAGACCACTCTGCAAAGCTGTAGCACTACCGCTTCCTATGCTGGTGACTCGGGTTTGGGCTCAAGCCTGAGTTGTTGGTGGCCAGCTGGGAGAAGGAAGATTGAGTATTCCAATTGATGCTTACTTCCTCTGGGGAGGGTGGGCAACAAGCCCCGCTACAATACCACCCACTGGGTCTGCGATCCTCAAGGGGTATACAATATGTTATTCCAAAATGTAATCTAGGGGTGGGTAGAGCTTCTGTTTTAAGTAGGGGATTTAAGATTTGGAATGATTTACCATTGGAAATGAGAGAAGCTAAAGTGGTTCTTAACTTTGGGGTGTTAAAAAATTGGTTTGATAAACTTAAACATAATCCAAAACAATGTTGTCAATGAATTAGTTAGGGTGCAACTTTTGTATAATAAGCTTTATTACTGAGTTATGGTCAAGGTGAGTTATAAAATAAAATAATTAGGTAACTTTTGAAATAGCTTATATACTATGAAATAGGCATCATGTTGTTGGAATTAAGGATATTCCCTGTATTTCTATCATTTTAAATTGTTAAAATTTCCCTGTATAAGGTTTTTGATAACTGATTGGTGTTTGTCTTTTCGGACTCTACATCCTGTTGTGATGTAACTACTATGTGTTCGTTAGGTGTGTCATATGTTGTAATATTTAAAATTGTAATGTATGTTTGTAATTGTAATGTATGTTTGTAATCTGTAATGTATGTTTTCTAAATGGACCTCCTTGGAAATGTTTTTTTAACTCAGTGGAGTTTATACTATATTCTTGTTCATTTTTCATGAATTTGAATAAAATTTTACAAGCAAACAAACTAGGAGACAGCAGGGGGACATCCAGGGAGGGTGAGCAACATGCCCCGCTACAATATGGCCTCTTGAGTGACAGCAGGGAAACCTCTGGGGATGGTGGCTAACTGGCCCCACTGCAATACCACCCCCTTGGTGACAGCAGAGAGAGTTCCAGGGATGGTGAGCAACAACCCCCCACTGTAATACAGCCCCCTGGGTGACAGCAGGGGAACTTCCAAGCAAAGTGGGCAACAAGTCCCACTGCAAGACTGCCCCCTGGGTGACAGCAGGGGGACCTCTGGGGAGGGTGGACAACAAGCCCCACTGCAATACTGCCCCCTGGGTGACAGCAGGGGGAGATGCAATTGTGGACGTTCTGGGAGGGGGAGGATGCTGCTGTTGTCAATGCATGTACATCAGTGCAGGTGCACACCTTGACATCTTTGCATGTGGCAGCCTCTGGGGGCAGGGAGAAAAAAATGAATAAAAAACCCTGGCCATAATGCATGAAGAGACCATGGAGCTCGAAGGCCTTACATCTGCTGACCCAGGTTCTCCTCCTGATAGCTAGCAAGGTAGATTCTAGAGCATCTGGTCCCATCCTGAAGGACCTGCAGTTGGGGGGGGCAAGCCCACAGTGGTTCAGAGGGAATGAGGTAAGTGACCTTGGAAATGGCAGAGATGGCAGGATGATCATGCTGGGGCACTAGCAGGGACTGGAGTAGGGGCCAAGGGCCTCTCAGTGAAGGTGCAGAGGCCACGGGCCAGTCAGTGAAGAAGCAGGGGCCAAGGGCCAGTCAGTTAAAGAGTGGCAGTCAAGGACCAGATGGTGAAGGAGCTGGGTCCAAGGGCCAGTCAGTGAAGGAGTGGGGGCCAAGGGCCAGGCAGTGAAGGAGCTGGGGCCAGGGGCCAGTTAGTGAAGGATTGGGGGCCATGGGCCAGTCATTGAAGGGGGGGCCATGGACCAGTCAGCGAGTAGGGGCCAAGGCCCATTCAAGTGAAGGAGTGGGGACTAAGGGCCAGACAATGAAGGAGTGGGGGGCCAAGGGCCAGTCAGTGAAGGAGCAGGGCCAGTTAGTGAAGAAGCAGGGATCAAGGGCCAGTCAGTGAAAGAGCAAGGGCCAGTTAGTGAAGGATTGGGGACCACAGGCCGGTCAGTGAAGGAGGGGGGCCAGTCAGTGAAGGAGCAAGGGTCAAGGGCCAGTCAGTGAAGTAACAGGGGCTAAGGGCTAGCCAGTGAAGGAGCAAGGAGCAAGGGCCAGTCAGTGAAGGAGTGGGGACCATGGGGCAGTCAGTGAAGGAGCAGGGGGCCAAGGGCCAGTCAGTGAAGAAGCAAGGACCAAGGGCCAGTCAGTGAAAGACTATAATGTGAAAGTTGAAAAGAAAGGGTTTTGGGGGAACAGGGCTCAGTAAAAGAGTACAGTATATGTAGGGATATCACTTGTATGCTTGTGCTTGTAACATCTAGTATTTCTGAGCGACTGCAACAGCTGGGGATATATGTACACAGGCTGGAACCTACAGTAAGTAATTAGTCAGACTGTTTAACAATATAGCTTCTTTATACACCAAGTAAAACTGACATTTATTCAGCATGGCATGATGTAAACCTTTCTAAACAGGGTGTAAATTAAGCATTCCAAAACCTTTAACCTAAACTACTGTTCATTTTAGAATTGTTTTGGAATTGTTCATTTCACTTCAGTCTTGATTTTGTTTTCCATGGATGTTGGTGTCCTTTCTAGTCAGATACTCCCTGGAGTTCATGTGGGGCCTCAACAGAATGATGCAGCACAGGAACAAATATAAAGCCCAGCAGTCCAGCGCTGGATGTCAAGATGGCGAATATCTCCACAGCAACCATGAACTTCCCTTGGTACTCAGGTATGCTGGGATAAAACAGACCCAGCACTGACAAAAACAAGCAGGCTGAAGGTAATTGGTTGGCCTCATTAAAGCTGTCTGGTAGATTCCTTGCCAGGAAAGCTACCATGAAGTTGACACTGGCTAGAAATCCCAGGTATCCCAGCATGCAGTAGAAGATGGCTGTTGACCCTCGTTGCACTCCATGATGATTTTACCTTTTTCAACATTCCTGTTAGACTCTGGAAATGGAGTAAATTGGTTAACCAAGCGATGCAGATCAACACCTGGACTAAGGAACATAACAGGCGGTGCTGTTTGAAGTCCCAGACCCCAGCCATCTCGTTAACCTACTGCCTGGCTTAGTGGTGTTGAAGGCAATGACCACTGTGATGGTCTTTTGAGGATACAGAAATGGAGATAGTGAAAATGGTGCCAAAAGCTGTCTGTGGAGACAGGCACGACACCTTCTTGGGACGACGATGAAACCAAGGCGCAGAGAAGCACAGTGTCAGGAAACTAAAAGAGCGTAGCTGATCTGTCTGTTGTTGGCTTTGACGATTGGTGTGTCCTTATACTTTACAAAGATGCACAGGATGGAGACAGTGATGAGGAGAAGAACAAGGACACAGCAGTCAAGGTGATGCCCAGGGGCTCCTCAAAAAGAATTCTATATGTTTCAGGAAACACTCACTCTTTTCATTGCTGGACCATTGATCCTCAGGGCATTTTATACAGTCTGTGGCATCTAAGCAAAGATAGTAAATCAGTGATTATTGTCACTAAGATATAACTTACAACAATCAATGTGACAGGATATAAATTCCAACAATCAATGTCGAGGCTCTTCCACATGTCTCTGTGTTTTGAGAAATACCTAACTGGTAGCTTTTCATCATTCATACACTTGACTAAACAGCTGATCAGCTGTTGTCCAATCACATGACCACGGCTCTTAATACTGCAGTGTTTTTGGCAACCTATTCATTCACTGAGTCGTCTCTGCCCACACTAATGCTTGACCCATCTCAAGGACACAGCTCAGTCAGAAGGCTTTTAAGAGGGTTCCTGTACCTCATAACTGAGCCAGTGGTACCTCAAAAATGTGTTAGTCCCCTCCTAGGACAGAGAGAGGAATGCCAAAGTCTACATTACATGAATATTTAATCTATGATCTTCTTCAAGGAGGTCTCCTCCATTAGGCCACACCTTTGGAACAGTAGCCATCAGTGCTAGGATCTCACACACTTTAGCCAGCCAGGGGCCACCCACAATTACATACCACATCTACATGTATACAAGTGTGGGTGATCCCATTGCTCCTCAGTTCTTTTCCCTCTGTCAATCATCCTCATCAGAACTGCTGAAGGAAACGTCGTTAACCTAGTCATTGCCATCTACTCTTTTATTTTACTAAGAGTTTATTTCAACATCTCTGAATGCTGCCAAAGTCGAAACAGCCTTTATTTTAGTATTGTAAGTGGAAATAAAATTTAGAAAGAAGACAAGTGTATTTTGTGTGTGTTGCCTAGGCCTGTCTCACAACATGAGGACTTGTGAAACTTGCCAGAGCTTTAACCAGGCTGCAAGGCGATGCTGTACTAAAGTTCTAGAAAACTTCCTTCTTCTCAAAACTTTGAAAGCCATGGAGAAGAAACAATGTCCAAAGTTTATGTCTCCTCACCATTGGCTGAGAAGTGGCAACAAAGTCAAAGAATCAGGACTGGAATGATCATCATTGTGGCCTCCTTTTCATCTAGTCACAAGCCCAAACATAGAGAAAAAAAAAGATCTGCTTTGATAGCAAGATCCCTCACTGTTGAGACAAGGTAAATGCATCATCGCCACTCTGGTGGCATTGACTACAGCCTCCCAACAGTCGATAAGATACCAAGGTCAGGGCTTTGCTTAGGTGCTGCTGATTCTACTCTGGACAGATAGACACTATCACTGTAGGGCCAAGGCCCACTGCTACAAGTAGTCCGGGCCCCATTACAGGGTGCCATCAACTCTCAGTTATGCTGGTGTCATTTTCAGAATGATAGACACATTCTGCCTGGACTACCAACATGAGCAGTTATTCTGTCAGTGGGGCCTCCTGGTACTCAGCCCCCCGTCAATGACTTCAACTAGCCACTGCAGATTCCTCCCTCACATCCACCACTGGTGTCCCTGGTGCATTCTGTGTCTCCCATCATCGATAGGGACATCCACGACAAAGTTTAATACAATCCTGACCTCATGTGTTTAGAGAAGGATTTAGAGGAGGAATATGAGGGACAACAATATCTAGCACCTCATTCTAGTTCTACGGTCTCATCCTGCAGTGAGGACTCGGTGGTTTATACCTCAAGATCTCATGAGGATCCAACTTTCCAAGCCCTGATGCAGCAAATGCAATCTTCCATTGGCTTTGCTGCAGAAAAGGAAGATTCCACAAAAATAATTCTAATGGAATTTTGAAAGTTCCTGCTAGCCCTCCATTGTAATTCCACCTATATATCCTGCTTAGAGGATGCTGTCTTTGCTGCATGGTACTGACCTAACTCAATGCCTGCAGTTCCTAAAAAGGCTGATAAGCAGTATCCAGCACCATCTGCGAAGCATTATTATGCCAAGGTTTGTTAACCAGCCTGAACCTGACTCTGTAGTCATCATGGCTGCTCATGATAGATCTAAAGCACTTAAACATATGAGTACTTTGCCTCCTGATAAAGAATCTAGGGGGCTGGATGTGATGGGCAAGTGTAGGTGTACTTATGCCTCTGCATCATTGGGCCTTGTAATTGCAAACTATCATAACAGCCCTTGAAAAGCTGCTCGTACAGCAGCCCAGGCTTTGTCAGATGGGACAACCAAGAATGACTTACACAAAACCTTGTCTTCTGGTGCTGAGGTTGGCAAGCATTTGCTATGCTCACTTTCTGATGTCTCTGATTCTTCTGCCAGGATTGCTGCTTCTGACATTTGCATGAGAATATATTCTTGGCTCAGAGTTGCTGGCTTTGTCACTGATGTGCAGCAGACAGTTTTGAATGCCCCTTTTGGAGGAACAAAACTGTTTGGCTATGATGTTAATGAGGCCCTAAATGGCCTTCAGACCTCAAACATTACTCTAGGGCATATAAAGTCCCTCTGTCCCACTTCCGCTAGAGGTTGTGGGAGAGGCTCCCTTCACCAATCTACTGGCTGAGGTGGCTGTACTTATCATCAGGGTCCCGAGTTTTCTGTGATTCCATGACGCAGCAAACCAAGGAATTATCCACGAATTTGTCAACACCGCTGAATTCACGGTGGTTCGTAACTGCAGTCAAGGAACATATGTCCTTGCCGACGCGGGTGCTGAATCCCGGCCGGCTTCAATCCCCCACCAATGTCTGTATGCCACACTGGGAGCCCACCCCAGCATGGCAAAATGTCATTGTCTGATGGGGTGCCCAATCCCCTATCAGCTTCACTGCCCCCAAATGTCTGTGTGCCATGCTGGGAGTCCACCCCAGCATGGCAAAAGTCCTATTATTTAAAAATAAAAAGACCTGAAAAAAACTTCTCTCGTTGATTCTTTTGCCCCTCCCCAACCGCCCACCCTCTGCCCCCACCTCCCCCACCCCCACCACACCCCACCTCAACCTATACTTACCTCTGGAGCCCAGCTCGACGATGTTCAGTGGACCGGGAACACGTCTGCACTCTTCAAAGCCGACCACGAACTGAAGAAATGCCGGTAAGCTGTATAATGGCATAAATTGATTTTTTTCAACTTTAGTGCATATCTCAGCCATTTTTGGTAATTTTTTCACCAAATTTTCAACATGGGTTTTTTGGGGCCCCACCTCATGAATTGTGACACTGTAATTTTGTTATTCAGTCCGAAGGTGATTTTGCGGTCACTGCGTGGAACCACCTTTCAGGACTGATTAATGAAATAAACAGTGTCACAGTTCATAATTAGTAAAAACTATATTGAAATTTAGTGGCAAAATCCACAAATAACTATTTTGTAGCGTCGTTGCGCATTTCCTATGCCGCTCGTAACCCGAGCATTTTAATATTTTCACTCCAGATTTTCAGCATTGCCATTTTACCACACCTCCTTATGAACAGTATAACTATCATTATTCGCATCTTACCCAAAATGTGTTTTCGCACATGTAGCGCACAATGGCGCAGTCAGTGTGCGAAATCAATGTTCAGGACAGATTAAGAAAATCACAGTGACACTGTTCATGAGCAGAAGACTTAAACTGGATATGTTGAAAATTTGGTGAAGAAATTCCCCAAAATGACTGTTTTATTAGCATGTGTTACGCAGTTCCTTCTACACGCTCGTAACTTGAGCATTTTAATATTTTCCTCCAGATTTTCAGCATTGACATTTTGCCACCTTCTTATGAAAAGTACAACTGTCATTTTCCACATCTCACCCAAAATGTGTTTTCACACATGTATCGCATAATGGCGTGGTCGTGTGTGCGAAATCAATGTTCGGGACAGGTTAAGAAAATCACAGTGACACTGTTCATGAGCAGAGTCTTAAACTGGATATGTTGAAAATTTGGTGACAAAAGCCCATAAAATGACTGTGTTATGAGTGTGCATTGTGTCAGATGTGAAAAAAAAAAAGGAAAATTAAGGGTAAAATGTGCTGCAGAATTGCCACAGAAATTGGTGTTGAGTGCATAGAAGTTCTCGTGAAATGAGAACCCTGGCGCAGAACTTTATTCCGATGTGCCACAGAAAAATCAGGGCCCTGCTTATCATCAGCAAGGGCATGGTAAGAAACATAGTCCCTTGCTGGGTCCCTCCTCCCAGGTGCCTAAAGCAAAGCAACCAAAGTAATCAGTTTCAGTGGCACTGCCCTCACTGGTTCCTCTTGACTATCTTCCAGCTACAACCCCACCTGCACTGTTTCCTCCAGGGGTGGTTGTGGCAGGATCTCCTGCATCTAAAGTAATGGTGGGAGATCACCACAGTCAAGTGGATTCTTGGGATAAGTGCAAGGGGAATGCTATGGACCTGTTAGAAATCCCTCCAGGTCATCCTCGGCTTCCTTTCTATTATCCTCTGGGAGACTTGTCCCTTCTGAAGGAAGAAGTTCATTTACTATCCCAAATATATACTATAGAACCAATTACTCCTCGGGAGAAACAAAGGTTTCTATTCCATATACTTCCTCATCTCAAAATGGACAGGGGACCTGCATTCTCTGTTGGGTCTCAGGAATCTCAACTTCTACATCGAATGTAAAATGTTTTGAATGATAGCCATGCAAGCTATGATTCCCCTTCTGCAAAGAGAGGACTGGCTTTGTTCTCTGGATATTAAAGATGCATACCTTCATGTCAAGATAAGGAAATCTTACAGACAATGCATCTGCTTTACGCTGGAGGGAGAACACTACCAGTAATCATAGTATTGTCCTTTGGATTGTCTTCTGTGCCAGGGGTCTTCACCAGATGCTTGGCAGTAGTGGCAGCAGCCCTTTGCAGGGAAAGCCTACCTGGATGACTGGCTTCAGAAGGCCAACTCCAGGGAAGCTCTGCAACATGCTCTATATCGGACATGTCAGTTGTTTGATGAATTGGGGAATCACAGTGAATGTGTCAACGTCTGTTTTGATTCCCTGCCAAAGACTGCAGTGCATAGGGGCAGTCTTGGACAAAGAGGTGGATGTGCTCTCTTGCCTCAGGACAGAGCAGACAATCTGCTTGCACAGGCCCAGTTGGTATACAGGAGCCATTATGTCTCTGTGATAACAATGTTACGTTGCCTGGTTCTCATGGCTGCAGCCACAGTGACTGTGCATCTGGCACATCATCCCTGAAATGAGGTCTGTCCTGCACAGCCCAGGCTTTCAGAATTATCTTTGACCTGTTCCTCTGCTAATCCAGATGGACAATGTCACAGTGATGTCTTACAGCAACAAACAAGGGGCACTCACTCCTATCCCTTATGCAGGAAGCAGTGAGAGTTTGGTACTTTGTCCCACAGACTACAACTATCATCTGTGTCTCCCACATCTCTAAAACATCTTGGCAGACAAGCTAAGCAAGATACAGTCCAGGATTCATAATTGGGAACTGCTGACCTCCGTGGTAAATGACCTCTTCACAAGATGGGGTCATCCAGAGTTGGACCTTTCTGCATCCCCACACAATGCAAAACTGACTCGTTTCTGCTCGCTTGCTCCAGGGCCTGGAGTTTTTTGGTGAAACGTGTTGTCCCTCTCTTGAAAAGGGAAATTCCCATACAAATTCCCACCAATTCCTCTAATACAGAGGGTTCTTCTCAAGTGAGAGTGGAGAGTGCCACTCTCAACCTCATTGTTCCATTATAGCCTTGACAGATGTAGTTGCCACTTCTGCAACAGATGGCAGTGAAGCCTCCTGTCTTTCTACCTTGATGTCGGGGTCTGCTGTCACAGGACATGGTGTCTGGTACTTCCGGACCTGCAGTCCCAACATCTGCATGCATGGCTCCTGAAGACATAGCCATTGCATGGTTTGGGATATCCCCTGAGTAAGGTTGCTGATGTGCTGACTACAGCTAAAAAGCCTTTCAGCAGACATATTTCTTCCATGAAATGGAAGTGTTTCATTTTGTGGGCTGCTTCTAGGTATGTGGACCCTTTTACATGTCCTGTAAATGCTGTGTTGGAATACTCTCTGTCCTTGTCAGACTCTGGTCTACAGTATTCCCCACTGAAGGTACATTTGGCCACTATATCAGCTTTCCATGCCCCTATTGATGGCCATACGGTTGCTCAACTAGAGATATCCCATACATTTCTGAGAGGTATTCTCCCTATGAAACCTCCAATCCCAAATCCAGCCTCACCTTTCAACTTGAATTTTGTGCTTGAGAAATTGACGTTGGCACCTTCTGAGCCTGCTGCGAGTTATTGCCTACATTTCCTATCATGGAAAACATTTAGTTGCAATGACTTCTGCTCAAAGGATTTCTAGGCTTCAAGCTGTAATGTGGGATCCTCCTTATTTGATTTTTCACAAAGACAGAGTTTCTTTGTGTACAAATCCTAAATTTCTACCGAAGACGTATCTGGACAGGTCTAGATCAAAATAGCTAAGGAAAAACAGCTCAGTCAGTAACTATACAGTGAAAAGGCTGTGAGGGAAAAACCATGCATGAGAAATACACCTCAAATGAATGACCACGCAGGAGACAGTTGGGGGGGCAGGGATTTACTGTTGCTTACTCTGGGAGGCAGAAACTCAGCAGTGGGAGTTGGGGGGGTGGCTGATTTACAATTACCAACTCCAGGAGGGAGAAACCTGAGGGGGCATGCACCCGGGAGACAGTCGGGAGGGGTATTTATTATTATTATGAACTCTGGGAGGCAGAAACTCGGGGGAGTCAGGGGGGTCAGTTTACTATTACCAACTCCAGGAGGGAGAATCCCAGAGGGGAAGGGAGTTGGGGGGGCCGATCTGCAGTGTATTATCTCCATGGTATTGTGTGGATGCCGTTGTTTTCTCCAATTCTATTTTGACTGCGCACATTTCGACCGTGCTATTATTACATACTGTAGGTTCATAGGTTGTTACGAGTTCAGGAGACCATAGGCCTATTGGAACTTGTCACCTGTGTACAGGAAAGGGTACGGAGGTTTAATTGATATATTGTACTTTTTTGTATTCCATAAAAAGATCAAGCCTGTTTTTAAACACCAACATGCTTTCACTGTTTACTACGTCTATAGGTAATGCATTCCAGGATGAAACAATTCTTTGGCTGTACCAGTTGTTATGTTTATTGGTCATGTTGACTTCTGCCTTTAATTTTAAATTATGTATTCTGGTCGAAATAGTGCTGGTATGTCTCACCAGCACTAGAGTTTCCATTAAGTATTCGTCTTTTATGGCTATATAGGTGAAACAAAGGTCACCCCTTAGTTGCCTATATTGCATAGAGTACAGACCTAGATTTTCAAGTCTCTGTTCATAGTTCAGATTTTGTACATTCTTGATCTTTTTGGTGATTCTTCTTTGAACCCCCTCGACCAGTTTTTCACTTCCAATTGTTGTTGGTGCACATAGAGGGGAGCAATAGTCGAGGTGAGGACGTACCAGGCTGGAGTACAGAGGGATTATTACTCCAGGGTCTCTGCTTTTAATGTTTTTAAGAATGCAGCCAACAAGACTTTGGCACTTTTTAACAGTCAACCTAATGTGGGTCTCAGAAGTTGAGTTGTTGTTAATTATCACTCCTAAGTCTCTTTCATTAATTGTTTCATGTACAGCTATATTGTTGAGCCTGCAGGCATTCTTGATATTGCTGTGGCCCAGGTGCATGACCTTACATTTGGTAGCGTTAAAGTTCATTTTGTGCCCAGTGCTCTAGTTTGTCTAAATTATCCTGAAGGTCTGTAGCTGATTGTATATTATTGACTGTGCAGCCCAATTTACAGTCATCAGTGTATTTAGCTATCCACGCTTAACCAGTAGTTTGCATGGAGGATATCAAGATATTAAAGAGCGTTGGCCCCAGAACAGAGCCCTGGGGCACTCCACTTGCAACTGAGCCCCATGAAGAAGTGTGTCCCCTTAAAACTACTCTTTGTCTACGGTTTGTTAACCATGGGGTGACCCATTTTATCATGTTACTGTGAAATTTGAATTTGATTAGCTGTTCTATTAATATTTTATGAGACACTGTGTCAAATGTTTTCAAGTAGTCTAGGAATGTTACATCTACTGGTAGTCCATTATCCAGGGCTGCGCTTACCAATTCAAAGAAGTGGAGCAGGTTAATCATGCAAGATGTACCTAATTGACAGCCATGCTGAGTAATGTCCCTTAGATTTGCTTGTATTATGTGTGATTCTGTGCGTTTCTGTATAAGTCTTTCCAACATTTTACCTATTACTGAAGTAAGACTTATGGGCCTATAATTTTGAACGTCTTTTCTATTGCCTGCCTTATGGATTGGGGTTACTGCAGCTTCGTTCCACTCCGGGATGGTCATACTTTCCTTCAAAGATATATGAAAAAGGGTAGTCAGTAGACCTAGTAGTTCCTTGGACAGTTCTTTTATTAGCTTGGTATGAATTCCATCAGGACCAGGTGAACTATTGTAATTTAAGTGTTGTTATATTTCCATGACCTCTGTCTTAGTGAAGGGTTTCCAATCTTTATTACTATTCTCTGGTGTATCTGGTAATGATTCCTTAGATTTGAATATACTAATGAAGTACTTGTTAAATTCTGATGCCATCTTAGTTTCACCCTTTCTGTGTGTGCCTTTGGTGGTGTCTGATATTGAGAACCTAAGTGTCATTTGTGGGTATTCTGTCTGTTTTGGTAGGTACTTTATTTTCTCTGTTAAACAACTGAGTATACTATTGCCTAATACTTTATAGTACATTGTATCTTTTTGTGCAGTCTCTGATTTTTTCTTCTTTCTCCAATGTTTTAGAACTGTTTAGTTTTTGTGGCAGAGGTGTGGTACTGTGTTCTTTCTTGTAGTTCAAGGTGCTTTTGGGACTGCTGATTTCTACTGGTTTAAAAGATTCATTTTTTTTTCTATTTTAAAAAAAGCTACATCAACTTGGTATGTTGTCACCTGTTTGTTGTTGCTAAGCAGCAGATGTTTTTGCATTGTGCTCTGGTTCTGTGATAGAATCTGTATTAGTAGAAGGTAGATTATTGTGATTGTAGTTACCTTATGATGGTAAGGGTAAAGAGCTGAGATAGAAATGTATGTATTTTTGAATGTTATAGAAGCCAGAAGGGAAAGGAAGCGTATTCAATTCAATGCTTTACAGTAACTGGTAATTGCTGTTTTTCTTTTAGATTTGGATTGTGGGCTACCTGCTGAAGTGGTATGCAGTAGAACAGTGGACTGCTTCAAACGAGGATGGGACAGGACAAGGGGGAGGTTTAATGAAGGGGAAGGGTGGAAGGAAGGGGCAGCTGCAGAATAAGGGGTGCTAGCTGCACATTCAAGCAGACTTGATAGACCTCTAGGCCTTTATCTGCTGGCAAATTTCATATGTTCGTATGTTCGTATCACAGATTATTCCTTCACTCGTGTCTAGGGGACCAACTCCTGCTTTGCTACCTCAAAGTGAACTGACATAATTATAGAAACTTTTTTTATTGTCCTTTGAATTAGTGGCCAACTGAAATTCTAGGTTTGGCTTAGTTTTTCTTATAGTTATTTTTGCTAAATTAGCCATTTTTTATTCAAATTCTAATTTGTGTCTATTGGCTGATTTTTATATTTTTTGTAACTTTTCTTTTTCTTATTAATGGCTTTTTTTACTTTCTTGCTCCACCATAGTGGGACTCTATGCACATTTTTATATTTCACTGAGGTTGGTACCTAGTTGTTGCTACAATATGATATTTTATCTGAAATCATAACCCAGGTTGCAAACAGGTTTTTATTGCTCAAATCTCTTTCCCAATCCCTGCTAGCAAGGAATTGCCTCATTCTTCCTTAATTGGCTTTGTTGAAGTCTCTTATTTTAGTAACGCCTTTGGCTTGTTCATTTGCCAGAGTTATACTGAATTTGACCATATTATGAACACTATCACCCAGAAGCTCCATAACAAGAGGAGTAGTGACACCCTCTTCATTATCAGTTAAAACTACGTCCAGTAAATTATTTCCCTGAGTATTATCCATAACTAGTTGTTCTAAGTTATGTTGTATAACTATTTCAAGAAATGTGTTTGCAACTAGCCCTGAAGCCTGTAAGGTGGTCCAATTAATGTTAGGGAGATTGAAATTACCCATAAGGATGTAATCTGATGATACTTCCACACTTTCAAAGCAGACAAAAATTTCTCATTTTCATCCCTGTCCAGGTTTGGTGCTCGGTATCCTAGACCAATCTCAAGGCTTTTTTATGGCAAAGTTATTTGAGTCCATAGAATTTCTACATCAGGGAATAATGCTTCTTGAGTGTTCAGCAAATGTGATTTATATATTTCAGATATGTATAAGGCTATGCCGCCACCTCTTTTATGACTCCGATTTTTGGAGTGTCTTATATAGCCGGGGATATCCATGTTCCAATCACCTTCCTTAAACCAAGTTTCAGTGATTCCACATATTGCTATGTCTTAATTTATTAAAATGTGGTTAATTTAATCAATTTTATTGATCAGACTTCATGCGTTCACCAATCGAATATTTATATCATGGTTATGTTTATGTAAATTTGTGAAGGGCTTCTGAGATTCCAAAACTTTGTTAAGAGATGCAATAGGGACTTGACTCTCCCCCAGATTATTTAGTTTAAGAATTTATTGATAAATGAAGTAATGTGTTTCCTGAGGAGGGTACAGCCTCTCCTACTTAAGTGCAAAGCATCCCCACTATGTAATTCTTTATGATCATAAAACTCTTCCCAATGCATAATGCACTTGATCCCCTGCTTCATGCATTATTTACACATCCACTCATTTATATTTTTAATTTATGTATTCTGATGCTTTAGGTATGGGAAGAATCTCAGATAGAGCAATATCACAGCCCAGATCTGTGAGTTTGTTTGTTAGAGATACAAAGTCCT
The DNA here is from genome assembly GCA_016271365.2 of Neoceratodus forsteri. Classification (NCBI taxonomy): domain Eukaryota; kingdom Metazoa; phylum Chordata; order Ceratodontiformes; family Ceratodontidae; genus Neoceratodus; species Neoceratodus forsteri. Next base: position 220,959,451 of record JADMNL010000026.1, read on the forward strand.
GTTTAATAGCTCTAACTGAGTCATGAAATATGTTGTTTGCTCCAGCACGTACAATTACAAGGGGCCTATTGTCTCTTTTAGTAATGATATTATTAGTCACGAATGTGATATCTGCCACTCGTGTGCCACTGAAACTAGATAGCATACCATGAGCTTTGTCTGGGTTACACACGGCTCTGTCAAGGTGTTTTACAATTGAATCCCCCAGTACATATATTGTTGGTGATTTGATGGTGGCACTTTTGCCAACCTTAATGGGGGTACCTGGAGCTAAATTCTCAGCATTGATTATTGAGGTATTTGCTGGGCCTATAGTTTGTGAAACTGGTGGTGAACCCTGTTTAAAATTATTGCTAATACTGTTGCCTGTAAGTAATATAGGTTGTATAAGATCTTCGGTTTCCTCGACAGCTTGAACAGGATTCCCCATGGGCGGTAAAGGGTTAGGTTCGTTGGATACTGAGGTGCTGGTTTCCGGTTCTGTTCTAAGTTGTTATGACATGGACTTCACTAGATACCTATCCAAACTTACACTGAATAAAATAATACACCGTACTGTTGTATTATCCTGAGCATGCCAATCAGTGTGAGGCACTGCTCCATACTTTGGATATACATAGAATACTAAGATACAATAGTCCCTCGCTGTATTGAACGTCTTGTTCGCAAGTAAAGTACTGCCCACCCGCTCACACTCTTGCTCCTCTGACGTCCTCTCACTCAACCCTGTAACATTACTTTACAGGACAAGTTATTCAGTCTGATTTTTTTAAAGCACCTCTGTCTTATTTTAAAGACGCTACAGCGAGTCCTGTTTTCCATGTTTGCCTTAGCCTTAGCTACTCGTTCTGATGGCCCACCCTCCTGCTCACACAGTCCCCCAACATCATCACACTTAACCCTACAACAATGCAAGATACAGTACAGCTATTTACTTTGTTTGTTTTTTTTATTTAACAGATTGCTTATGTTTTCTGCTACATCCCTTTTCCTTTCTTCATTTCTTTAACACAGATCACTGTAGGAAGTCCTGTCTGTTTTCTGCCTGCTACCCAGCAGCTATTCTGACTGCCTGCCCACTCGCACTCAGATCCCCCAAAGTTCTCATCAGTGTTACTGACCTTTGTTAGAATTATTAATTTTATTGGTTTTACATTCAGCCAGCAGCAGTATTGTACTGTATGTGGGGACTTTGCTCTGCATGTCTGCACTCCAGCTGCTCGCACTGACTGACTGACTGACTCCCAGCCTGCTCACACTCACATCCTCTGATATTCTCATCTTATGTCCCTCTCTTCTTTCTGACCACCAGAGATTACATGTTGAGGCTCTCATTAGTTTCACTTAACTTTGTTCAAATTATAAATTTAACATAGATTATTTTTTTCTGCTGCATCCCTTTTTCTTTCTTTATTTCTATGTTTAGCACAGATACAGTTTCTATATCAGACTGTAGTCAGGAGCCACAGGAACCATTCTTTATAACCAGGAGTTCAGTATAATGAGGTTTGTTATAGTGAGGGACAACTGTACTATGTTACTCGCCCCAGTGACTGCTGAAAGTCCACTCAGCTTTTTATTTCATTCATCCCTGGGAAACAGGGTTCCCCTGTGTCTAAAAAGTGCCTGTCCAAATGGCTGGCACATTGTATTATGTCCTACCCAATTAGAATAGTGTATTCTGAACAGCACTGACAGGACCGCGTAATGCCTGAATAGCGACAGGGGTAGAACAGCGTATTGCAACTAATGCTACCCCATCACAATTCAGGAACTGCTGCAGGTGCACAAGTAACAGAAACATGCACCAGTGGGCTGAGCTGCTCCCATGGCGGAGTGGGTTAAGGCAGCAGCTCGGGCAGCACTGAGCGAGAGACATGGGGGATCTGTTCCTGGTCTCCCAACACATGCAGTTACATTTTTCCCTCTGCAGCAAAGTGTATTTTTTTCTGCCATCTACAGAAAAATCCCCCCCAAGTTCCTCCTTTACTCCAAGATCCTGCCCCCCCCCCCAGAATTTTTATATAAAGTCCGGGGTGCAGGGGTCAGAGCCCTCCACTAAACAACAGTAAATAGTGTGCTTTTTAGCACTAGCAGTGGTCATCAGTGTGGTATTCGACCGCTACCAGTGGCTCTTTTTTGTTGTATGGCATTTGTGCCTGACGCTGTTCTTGACAGCACTTTTTATTTGTCACTGTTTTTGACAGTGCTTTTGTTGTTGGCGTTGTTTCAGCCTAGTGCCGTATTGCGTTCTGTTATAGCAAGTACAGTAAGGAACTTCCTGGTGTTGTTCAAGGCCATTCCACAAGGGGTGTGGCCACTTCAGGTTGCTTGTTTCAAAAATGTCCCTGCTGCTGAGATATGTGCTGCAACTACATGGAGCACCGTTTGTACTTTCACTAAAATTACAGTCTCAACATCATTTCTCGAAGATGTGCTGACTTTGGGTTTTCTGTACTAAGACCGTCTGTCCTGATTATATATCAGACTGTACCATCCTCCCAGTTTACTTTGTACTGCTTGGGAATCATTCCAAAGGTGTGGCCTAATGGAGGACATATCCTTGAAGAAGATAGAAGTTACGTAGGAAGTTACTGGAACAGTAGATCTTTGAGAGAATCCCTTATATTTGGCCATGCTGTCCTTCCCTCCTTCCTTCCTTCCCCCTTTTGCTTTCAGTGAGGGTTCTATCAGATGCTGTGTCTAAAACCTGCTCCATGTATCCTGTATCCACCCCAATGACTCTTCTTGTATCTCTGGTGTTGGTACAATCTCCTGGTTCCCCACAGTTGGAGGTCTTCTGAGGCTAATCTCCAGTGGGAAATTGCGGAGTGCTTGGGCCTCCCATGTTATATATGCACATAGATGTGGCACATCATCATGGGCGGCCCCCAGCTAGGAAATGTTTCTGTGTGATCCAGCACTGACAGCTATAGCACCAAAGGCGTTGCCTAATGGAGGAGATTCTCTAGAACATCTTCTGTTATGGTAAGTTCTTATGTAACTGTTCTTTACATAACCAGTCCTACATATAATGTACTGATGTCTGCACCAGAATCACTGAATTGGGGCCTCAGATAATAGAATGGTCACCACAGCTCCAAAGAAAGATCCAGTCAGGGAGGAGAGTGGACATACATCCATTTTCAGAGGAAGTAGTGCTATCAGGACTTGCAGTCCTGAAGGTGGAAAAGGCTTTGGAACCAGATGGGATTCACCTCAGGGTACTAAAAGAACTTAGGGAGGGTCTATTTACCTCACTGACAGCCTTGTTCAACAACTCACTAGAAACAGAAGTGACTCCAGAGGACTGAAGTAGGGCTGATGTTGTATATAAGAGCGACACCAGGGAGGAGGCTAGTAGCTATAGGTTAGTCTTTCTCACTTCAGCGGTGGGGAAATTGGTGGAAACACCACTGAAAGAAAGGATAACAGAGTATCTTGAATCCAGTGGGCTGCAAGACCACAGACAACACAGATTCATGGAAGGGGAAGGTCATGCCAAATGAATCAGATTTCTTTGACAGGGTGACCAGGGAAATCGATCAGGGTAGAGCAGTGAACATGACCCATTTAGACTTTAGCAAGGCCTTTGACATGGTGCTGCACAAGGTATATTAGATAGTATGCAGGGAGGTGGAAGGGTTGATGGAGACCAGATAGGGTCTACAGAGACAGAATAAGTAGGGAACATCTAGGCAGACTAGGTGGGCTAAGCAGTCCTTTTCTGCTGTCAATGTCTGTTTCCATCTTTCTATGCTGCTGAGACCTGAAATAAAAAAATCACATGAATTAAGAGGTTTTAACTCTATTTATACTATTAAAGCAAATCTTGTTTAAAAGTATGTGACTATTTCTAATTGTTTATAACATGTGTATCAAAATAGATGAGCTCTTACAATTATTTGTAATGTAACTTGCTTGCAGGTTATGAAATGCTTAAATGGCTACAGGACAGTTCTGTAAATACTCTTACCCTAAGCAGTATCATCCTGAAAAGAAATAAACATTTGCTTACTTATTACTTATCTATCACTACCCAGTACTTAGTACTATCTATTACTAACCACCACATTCTATGTATCTGTCTCTAGCCACCACTTACTACGTATCTCTTACTAACCACCACTTTCTACTTATCTATCACTAGCCGCCACCTACTACATATTTGTTATTAACCACCACTTTATACTTATCTATCACTAGCCACCACTTACTACATATCTAATACTAACCACCACTTTCTACTTATCTATCACAATCCACTACTTGCTTCTTATCTGTCACCACCCAGTACTTACTACTTATCTTTCAGTACCTTCCACTTACTACATATATATTACTAACCACCACTTGCTACTTATCTATCACTACCTGCCACTTACTACATATCTATTACTAACCACCACTTTCTACTTATCTATCACTAGCTGCCACTTACTATACATATTACTAACCACCACTTTCTACTTATCTATCAGTAGACACCACTTGCTACATATCTATTACTAACTACCACTTTCTACTTATCTATCACTAGCAAACACTTACTACATATCTATTACTAACCACCACTTACTACTTACTGTATCTATAACAACCCACTACTTACTGCTTATCTATCACCACGCAGTACTTATTACTTATCTATCAGTACCCACCAATTACTACATATCTATTACTAACCACCACTTTCTACTTATCTATCACTACACAGCACTTAGAACTTATCTATCACTACCCAATACTTACTGCTTATCAGTCACTACCTGCCACTTACTATATATCTATTACTAATCACCACTCGCTACTTATCTATTACTAACCACCACTTTCTACTTATCTGTCACTACCTGCCACTTACTACATATCTATTACTCACCACCACTTACTACTTATCTATCACTACCCAGTACTCGTTACCTATCAGTACCTGCCATGTACTACGTATCTATCACTACTCAGTGCTTACAACTTATCTCACACTACCCACTACTTACCTATCACCACCTGCCACTTATTACTTATGTATCGCTACCTGCCACTTACTACATGTCTATTACTAATCACCACTTTGTACTTATCTATCACTAACCAGTACTTACTGCTGATCTGTCACTACCCAGTACTTGCTTCTAAACTATCACTACCCACCACTTACTACAGATCTATTACTAACCACCACTTACTACTTATCTATCACTACACAGCACTTACTGCTTATGTATCACTACCCCATACTTACTACATATCTATCAGTACCCACTACTTACTACATATCTATTACTATTTATTTTATTTATTTGTATTTCGGATGACACCTTTGAGCCGAGGGCTCTTTTACAAAGGTTCCACGTCAAGACAATAAGGTACAAAACATAACATGATCATTACAATGGAACTTACAAAAAAAAGACAGATAAGGTTACAATAATAGCAGCCAAAGGCATTGTCAAGGAATTGTGTTGTGAGTTAATTATACAGTACAAGTCATAGGCAGCTTAGTGAAGCTTTGTTAGGAGTGGGTTAGTGGAAAAGAGAAAGAAGAGTGGTGGTGAGGGTGGTATGGAAGAGAGAGAGGCAGGAGGGGAGAAATGGGGAGGGCATTGTGTTGGGTATGTGGTAGATGGGAAACAGCAAGGGAGGAGGAAAGGGGGATGAAAAGGAGACAGATTCATCCTATACCCAGTAATGGGGGGTAGGAGAGGAGGAGCTGAGGCAGTGAGGAGGGATGCTTGAGGGATGCTTGATTTACTAGCCACCAATGTCTACTTATCTATCACTACCCCATACTTACTGCTTATCTGTCACTACTCACTATTTACTAATCTATCACTACCCCCAAATTACTACTTATCTATCAGTATCCACCACTTACTACATATCGATTATTAACCACCACTTTCTACTTACCTATCACAATCCAGTACTTACTGATTATCTATCACTACCCAGCACTTACTACTTATCTATCAGTACACATCACTTACTACTTATCTATCACTATTAACCACAGTGACTAGTGATCTATAACTACCCAAATCCCATACAGGTGCTGTCAGCAAACATTAATTTTCAATTGGGGTGTGCTGGGGATCAGTGCGACAGGGTTGAATAGGACCCTGTCACAGTTGTTATGGAGAGTTTGAATGCAGGGATCTGTTCTGCTCTTTCCTTTCCTGTATCTTGTCTGTCTGGTTGTGCAATCAAATTTTCCTGTGAGACCTAGGATTTGATCATCCCAACAGTCTCGCAATTCTCTGCCTCACTGTCTCTCAATCTTCCCATGCTGTTTCTGTCTTTTCCTCCCTTGCATATCTGCTGGTATAAAAATATATGTAAATCATTATATGGAAATGTAACTGATATTGGGATCCCTTTGTTTAGAAATTATACAGTGTTACTGTTGAAATGTATATAATTATAGTTTGAGATGATTGCAAAAAGCTATTGGGAACTCAAGGGGTTAACCTGAGAGCAGTTTTAAAGCCCATTTTCAGAAGCTATGGAAAAGGGGCCTCAGTTCTGGTACATTGTGTTCTTTCTGCTCCTGCCTGAAACGTACAAGAACATTTTAGAAAAAAAAAACAGGATGCTTGTTAAGGAGGGGGGTTGCAAGGACTTATAAAAACAGAGCTGCAATTTCTTGCAGGTGAGATAGCTGCAATGTTCTGAGAGACACAGAGATTGAAGGAAAACTCATATGGATCTTCACTGTTTACTCTGCCTTTGTAAATAGTTATTCTGAACAATTTTATTTTTTTTTATGTTACTACTAGTACTAATAAACACTTTTTGCAAATTCTACAAGTGCTCCTGATTTTTCCTATGCTTTCTGACCTGTGCCTCGATGACAGATGGTGTCAGCCTAAGTGAGATTTACACAGTTCATACTCTAAGCCAGGAGTTTTGTGCGTGGGTACTGGACCTGGTACCAGGGAAGCATGGAGAAAGGTATGGATTCTGCAGCAGCAAGTTCAGGAGTGGTTACCAGGAGAATGGTAGCCAATCTAGCAGAGACAGAAGTCCAAGCTGAGATTGTACAACCAGCACAAGTTATGGAAAAAGAACAGGCAGTGACAGAATCTGAAAGCCTGACTGCCTTTTTCAAATGGTGGGCTATACAACAAAAAGAGATGGAGAAACAGAGGAGAGGAGAGGAGAGAAGAGAAGCAGCAGATGAGAGAAGAGATGCAGCGACAGGAGCAGCAATGGCTGGATGCCTGGCAAGCTATCAAAGGCTGAGGATCTGGCACAGATCCAGATGAGCAACAAAATGCAAGCAACTTAAAAGCCATTAAACTTACAAAGTTTTGTCCCTCGGATAATATTGAGGCATCCCTGACAACTTTTGAAAGAGTTGCCACAACCTGCCAATGGAAAATCAGACTGGTACCCTACCTGACAGAAAAAGTCCAACTTACCTACAGAAATCTGGACAATACATGGTCAGAAAACTATGACCTGGTGAAAAGTGAAATCCTGAAAAGGTATGACATCTCAGGAGAGACCTACAGGCAAAGATTTTGACATCTGAAGTGCAACTCAGTTGGCAACCCTCAAGAACCCTTCACCCGACTCAGAGAATGCCTGATAAAATAGCTCCAACCAAAGGGCAAAACAGTTCCACAGATCATCAACACATTTGCCATGGAGCAATTCATCAACATCCTGCCTACAGATGTGCAGCTTTGGGTAAAGGAACACCAACCAGAAAGTGGGGAAAAGGCTGTTTCTTTAGCCGAAGACTACCAACTGGCCAGACAGATGCCACAGCAGTGAAGTAACAGCCAAGCACCGGTAAGACACTCTTTTTCCTATTTAAACTTCAAGTCTGATAAGAACTCTGGTGCAGGTAACAAATCTGTGCTCAAAGACGTTATTTGCTATAACTGTAATAAGCCAGGTTATATTGCAAGAGATTGCCGTAAGAAGAGTGACACTGGAGCAAATTTGTCCTTTGCAAATTGGGGCAAGTACTTAACAGATGTGAAGATGGGGGATAAGACTGTAAAGGGGCTCACTGATTTGGGAAGCAGAGAGACCCTAGTGCATGTTGAAGTGCTGGGAAAACACTTTGCAAAAGGACCAGGTACTGGTGTCATCTGCATCCATGGGGACACTCGATACTCTCCCACCACCAAAGTGACTCTGACCATTAAGGGTATGTTGCATCAAATGAAATTGGGGGTAGTACCTAAGTTACCTGTATCTGTGATGATTGGAAATGACAGCCCAGGATTTACTGAGTTAATCTCAGAGGAACTGAACCCTTCAGTTTCAGTAGCAGTGGTAACAAGAGCTCAGGCAAAGAAATTCTCAAATGATGGGGACATTTTTCCTTTCAGTGACTTTGATTTGGACTTGTTTGAGCACAGCTCCAAGATCTGGAAATCCAGGAAAGAAAGATGATGCCTATAGAAACTGTAGCAACAAATGACTTATGGACATAAGGGGTTAACATATGAAAATGCTGAAACTAAACTGATTACTGATTGTGATTTTCTTTCAGAACAAGCTAACAATGTTTCTCTCCAGGGTTATTTTAAGCAGCTGGGGTGAAACCAAAACAGGGTGAACCAATGTTTAAAAAAGGTAATGCGTTACTGTACATAGTCTGGGTTAAACCTCAGACACAGGACCAGATAGAACAATTGGTACTTATACCACAAAAGTATAGAACCGAGTTGTTACAGATAGCACATGATAGTCCTATGGCTAGTCACTCAGGGAGGGATCGCACCCTTGCCAGATTGCTGTATAGATTTTACTGGCCTGAAATTCATGAAGATGTTGCTACCTACTGTAATTCCTGTGCTAAGTATCAGAAAGTAGCCTCAATCTCTAGAAAAGACAAGGTGTCCCTGGTGCCCCTACCCTTGATAGATGTGCCTTTTGAGAGAATTGCAATGGATGTGGTTGACCCTTTAGACAAAAGTAAAAAGGGTAATAGATTTATCCTGGTAGTATGCGACTATGCTACTCGGTACCCAGAAGCAGTTCCAATGCGTACTGTCACAGCTTCAAAAGTGGCAGCAGAGCTTGCAAAAATTTTCAGTAGAGTGGGCATACCTAAAGAAATTATTACTGATCAGGGTAGTAATTTTGGTGCTGCATTACTTAAGGAGCTGTACAGACTACTAGGTATCACTGCCATACGAAGCTCCCCCATCCCTGAGAAAGACAGTCTTGTTGAACATTTTAACCAAACCCTAAAATGCATGTTAAAAAGGTTTGTTAAAGGGGAAGGGAAAGATTGAGACCAATACTTGCCTTACTTTTTTTTTGCTTAAAGAGAAGTGCCACAGGCATCAATAGGGTTTTCGCCATTTGAAATGCTGTATGGTAGGCAGCCAAGAGGGTCACTGGATGTAATAAAAGAAACGTGGGAAGATAACCCCACTCAGAAACAATCTATAACATCTTATATGTGTATCTTAAGAAAGTTGCTGGCAAAATATGCTGAAATTGCCCACAGTAATCAGGAAGAGGCCCAAAACCAGCAGAAGGCATATTATGACCATGGGGTGAAAGAAAAAGTTTTTGAGCCAGGTGAAAAGGTTTTGCTACTGTTACCCACAACAGAAAATAAACTGTTAATGAAGTGGTAAGGGCCTTATAGAGTGCTTAGACATACGGGCACCGTTAACTACGAGACTGAGAACCCTGACAGGAAAACTCCTACTAAGACATACCATGCTAACCTCCTCAAGAAACTGATTGAAAAATGCCAAAAGCTGCTTTGCTAGTTTTACCAGAAACTGATAAAGAATATATTGATGTAGCTTATGATAGACTGTAACAAACTGTAACTGCTGATGCTGTAAAGGTGAATGTTTCCTTAACCCAGAAACAAACCGCAGAGATCTGTAACTTGCTAAAGACATTTAACTGTACTTTTCCCACAGTTTCAGGCCAATCAAAAGGGGTCAAACACGTAATAGTGCCAAGGAATGCTCGCCCTATTAGACAAAAGACAGAAGGTTAACAGAGCGGTTAAGAGCTGACGTGGTTAAAGAAATACAAAAAATGAAAGAATTGGGTATCATAGAAGAGTTGAGAAGTGCTTGGCCATTATCAATGGTGATTGTAAACAAAAAAGAAGCGGGTGTAAAAATCTGCCTTGATTTTAGGAAACTTAATCAAGTGTCAGAATTTAACAGTTATCCTATGCACAGAATCGATGATTTAGTGGACAGATTGGGGAGTGTCAAGTATATCAGTAGCCTCGATCTTACCAAGGGTTGCTGGCAAATCCCTTTAGCCAAAGAATCCAGAGACAAAACTGCATTTGCCACTCCTGTTGGATTCTATCAGTTCACTACCATGCTGTTTGGTTTACATGGTGCTCCCACTACATTCCAGCAGTACATGGATGTAATTGTATCCCCTCATACTGGTTATTGTGCTGCATACCTGGATGATGTTGTGGTGTACAGTCCAGACTGGAAAAGCCACCTGGAACACCTACAAACAGTTATACTATTGATCAAAAAGGCAGGTCTGACAATTAATCCTACCAAGTGTGCATTGGGTATACATGAAGCCAGATACTGTATTTGGGCTATGTTTTGGGAAATGGAGAAGTCAAGCCTGAGGTTTCTAAAATAGAAGCTGTAGCTAACAGCCCTGTCCCTAAAACCAAGAAACATGTCAGGTAATTTTTAGCGCTGTCTGGTTATTATCTGAGATTTGCTCCCAACTTTACAGAGTTAGCCATTCCCCTCACAGAACTCATGAAAAAATTATCCCCAAATAATGTGAAATGGACCCCAGAGTGTGACGAAGCTTTTCAAGCCATTAAGGTTGCATTATGTTCAGCCCCTGTTTTAAGAAGCCCAGCCTCTGAGAAACCAATTTTGTTACAAACAAATGCATCAGAGGTAGGCCTAGGTGCAGTCCTGTGTCAAAATATAGATGGGGCAGAACATCTTATTCTGTACATAAGTAGGAAGTTGCATGACAGAGAGAAAAGGTACTGCATCATTGAAAAGGAATGTTTTGCAGCAAAGTGGGCCATGGAGTCACTTAGGTTTTATTTGCTAGGAACTGACTGTACTTATAACAGATTACAGTCCTTTCTGTTGGCTTAACCAAATGAAAGATAAAAATTCCAGAATCACAAGGTGGTACCTGGCACTACAGCTATTTAAATTCAATGTGACACACCGATCTGGTAAAGAGAATAGCAATGCTGATTTTCTGTCAAGATATGGATCAGGAATTGAGGGTTCTGAAGTTTAAAAAACAAATGTACGAGTTTAAACTTTACTGTTTGCTGTAATGTTATAGAAAAAAGGATACTGCACATGTGCTAATTTCTGTAAGTTAGAAGCTAATGTTAGTAGAGAACTAATAGAAAGTTTTGGAAACCTGTTTGATAAAACAAGTTCTTTCTTAAAGAGGGCAGTGTATGTGACACAGTTGAATAGTACCCTGTCCCAGTTGTTATGGAGAGTTTGAATGCAGGGATCTGTTCTGTTCTTTCCTTTCCTGTCTCTTTTTTTTTTAACTTTATTTATCCTCCTTGGCAGGTCTCTGCAGATCTCAGCCACCCTACCAGACTCAGGGTCATTCGGGAACTTGATTGCGCTATGCGTGTCCTGGAAGAACTCCCGAGCTGGCCCAGAGGCTTCCTCAAGCGGGGACCCCCAACATTTTTCATCCTAGTTTTCTCCCTTCTTAACTTCAGAGCCCCAGAACCAGTGACTACATATGGGTGGAGGCCCACACAAGCAACGCAGCTCCAATCAACAGCTTCTTCCATCATCCCCATGGCCTTTCACCCCAGGCTCTCGGAAGTGGCACTCCCACCCAGCCTCCAGTGGGTGGCAGCCAAACTCTGAGAGACCAGCCTGTCCCTCCCTGAGGTGGAGGGTTTACCAGCTGGCAGCCACTCGCAGTCTTCTCCCTTGCCCCCGCCAGCCTGAGCCATTCCTAAACTCAGGTCACTGGCATGGCGCTAGATGTTGCAACCAGCGCTCCAACCCTCAGGGCCACCAAGCCGGCCCTCTTTCCTGTCTCGTCTGTCTGGTTGCACAACCAAATTTTTCGGTGAGACCTAGGATTTTATCACCCAACAGTCATGCAATTCTCTGCCTCACTGTCTCTCAGTCTTCCCTGGCTGTTTCTGTCTTTTCCTCCCTTGCATATCTGCTGGTATAAAAATATATGCAAATCATTATATGGAAATGTAACTGATATTGGGATCCCTTTGTTTAGAAATTATACAGTGTTACAGTTGAAATGTATATAGTTATAGCTTGAGATGATTGCAAAAAGCTATTGGGAACTCAAGGGGTTAACCTGAGAGCAGTTTTTAGCCCTTTTTCAGGAGCTGTGGAGAAGGGGCCTCAGGTTCTGGGACATTGAGTTCTTGCTGCTCCTGCCTGAAACATACAAGAATATTTTTGAAGAAAAACAGGATGCTTGTTAAGGAGGGGGGTTGCAAGGACTTATAAAAACAGAGCTGCAATGTTTTGCAGGAGAGAGAGAGAGAGAGAGAGAGAGAGAGAGAGCTACAATGTTTTGAGAGACACAGAGTTTGAAGGTAAACTCAGATGGATCTTATCTGTTTATTCTGCCTTTGTAAATAGTGATTCTGAAAATTTATTTCTATGTTACTGCTAGTACTAATAAACACTTTTTGCAAATTCTATAACTGCTCCTTTTTTTCCTATGCTTCCTAACCTGTACCTTAATGACAATTGGGCTGGCTAAAAGCCTTTGGTTCAAAACATCATCTCCCATCAAACAGTTTCCCACCAGTCCTATCTCCGTTTTTAGTTAATAAAGGTTGTCTTGTGTACTCTGAGGTGATCTGAGTGCACCAACTAAAAGAGCTGTGAGTATTCTGACCTGTTAATGTTGCCCAGAGTATAATTTGATCCTATAGTTGCGAATGGGTTAACTATTTTTTCAGTGTTAACCTCATGTTCAATTTATTTACAGTATGTTTGGGCATGATCAAATGCAAAGACCGGGATTTTCAAGGCCCTTGATAGTCCCGCAGCTGCGGAAAAAAACCAGTGCAAGTGGGTTGCTAGTTGCAGAGCTATAGTTTTTCCTGTAGCTGCAGTATTTTCAAATGTGCAGCCAGTTTCCGACCAGCTTCACAATTTCTGGTGGCTTGCAGCATTTTTTTCCCTACAGCTGCAGGAAAATGTTATGCACTGTGGGACCAGGAATAACATCTGCAGCTGCAGTGAAGTGAAAATACAAATGTCTGCAGCTGCTGAGATATCGGACTGGAACTGCAGTTGCAGAGTAGGACTCAGTCTGACTTCGTTTTGAAAATCCAGTGCAAAACTCATAATGTTCCTGAGTTTTTCTAACTGTGCGTTAAGTGAATTGGAGTCCTAAAAGGTTGCTTTTATAACTAGGATTTCTTCTTCGATAGCATTTTTAAAGTGATTCTTAGTCTCCATCATAGCACTGACTGCAGTATGGTTCTAAATGTGCTTTAATTTTTGTTTTCTATTATGAAATCATGTCTTCCCTCCATGTGGTTACACACAGACTACGGACACACTAATGTTACTGTACGGACATTTATGTTTTTTTGCTATATATTGATTGTATTGTGGAATCTTGGTGAGCATATATGTTTGTAATATGTGCCTATGTTGTATTTCTTTAAAATACAATAAACAGAAATTAAAAAAAAATCAAAGTTTCCCTGCACTCATAACTGTGATGCTGACTGTTATACATGAGACAACTGAAAAAATCTTACCTGCACAAATTCATTTTGTAATGAGACACTTGCAGAAACATTTGTTTACTGCTGGTAAGATTTATTCTGGACATATGGAACACTGTTGTACATACTTCCTGATTTCAGCAGTTTCAAAACATAATAACCATGCAAACTTCATGGCAATAAGCAGTAGTATTGTGGCTATGCCACTAAATGAAACATATCCAGATCTTTAGTTTACCTTTATCAGTAAAAAGTGCTCATTGTGCTGTGCACAAAATGAGATGCAAATATCAGCAGTAAAGTGCAGAAAATATATACTTACACTTCAAAAGTCCTCCAAACAGTAAGTGCAAAAGTCAGTGAGGTGCAAATATTGGGTGGTTCACCCATGCTGCAGTGACATACAAATTTGTGATGTAAAGTACAGTACAACCAATTTGCCAACAACACCTAAAATGCCCTGACAGTCTGCAGTCTGGGAGCTGTAGAGCCATTCCTAAAAAAGAAATTCAAGTAACAGCATGGAGACCTTAACAAATTACTTGAACACAAAGTAAAAATGAAGGGTAGGAGATACCAACATCAAACCGCATTATTGCGATAAGGGACAACAAAGCTTTTATAATTCAAAGCCCATTCTAAAAATGGGAAATATTCTTTTTTAGACAGCTTCCATCTGTGCTTAAAACCTCCTTCATGAACACACTCGGTGGGGGGGGGGGACATTAGAGTGGGTCCCAGTATCACAGTCAAAGGATTCATGGAGCACCATAGAGAAACACAAAGTTACTAACACGAAATTATACATTTATCACAGCTTCCTGCTGGAGAAAATACAATATTTAGTAGCATGGCATGAGAACTGGAGCAAAGACCTGCAGCCTTGCAATGGTTTGCCTTGGAATTTTGGCCTAATACTGATTTGCCCACTTGGTTTGCCCTATGAGATGTTTGCTGTAATGTGGCAGCTACGACTACAGAGTAACCTCACTTATCACATGGCCATCTTAGACATGCTTACTGCCGGTGGGTGTCAGAGTAGTTTTTGCCAGTTGTCAGATTACAAAAAAATGCCATTAGGCTGAACAGCTGTGGCCAGGTGTCGTTGCGCTGTGTGTCTGTGTGCCAATTGTTGTGGATCCATTTAGTAGACAACATTGTTTACGTATGAAAGGGGAACCATGAGGGAGCTTCCAGATCCATAGACTGGTTGAATGAGAATAATGTTAATTTATGTTTTACTTTTAGGATTAAGAAAGAAACTATTGATTTTCTCAAACTTAATCTTCAGGGTGAGAGAGTAAGAGGAGCAGAGCAAGAAAACCATGCTGGTTGAATAGCGAGGTAGTGGAGGTGGTGAGAGCAAAACAAGAGGCGCACCAGAGGTATGGGAGGAGGGGAAGGAAGTGGACAGGGAGGAGTTTGCAAGATGGTCCAGGGAGGTGACCAGAAAAGTGAAAGTGAGAGAAGCCAAGGCCCAGAGGGAGCTGAGATTAGCACAGGGAATTAACGGGGGGGGGAGGGACTTTTTCAGATACATCAGGGAGAAAAGGAAGTGCAAGGAGACAATAGTGAGGATAAAAAGAGGTCGGGAGTGGACGGAAAGGGTGAGGAGCAGGCAGAGGCACTGAATGAATATTTTTGCTCAGTGTTCATGGAAGAAAAGGGGGTACTGCTACCACCATGGGCTGGGAGGGTGGAGAAAGCAGGAGAGGAGGTAACAGATGGCAGAATTGAGGCAAGAAGAGTTCTAGAGGGACTGAGGGCAATGAAGGTAGACAAGGCACCAGGGCCAGATGGTATCCACACCAGGTTGCTGAGGGAGATGGCGGAGGTGTTGGTGGAGCTGCTGGTGGATCTGTACAGCACCTCACTGGAGTTGGGATGTGTGCACTGGACTGGAGGATGGCACATGTAGCACCATTACACAAGAGTGGACAAAGGGATGAACCAGGTAATTATCACCCGGAAAGTCTCACCTCCATAGTGTGAAAACGCATGGAAACAATACTAAAGGAAAGACTGGTGTTGTACCTGGAGGACAATGGCCCCCAGGATGTGAGGCAGCATGGGTTCATTTCAGAGAAGCCTTGTCAAACCAACCTGATACAATATTATGACTGGGTGACAGGTGACCTGGATAAGGGTCATGCGGTGGATGTTCTTTACTTGGACTTCAGCAAGGCCTTCCATTCTGTGCCTCATGGGTGGCTTGGGGGGAAGCGAACATGTAGGGGTAGGGCCAAAAATGATTAACTGGATTACAAGCTGGCTAAGTTTGAGGCTGCAACAGGTGGTGGTGGGAGGGGAGCTCTCAACTCCAAGGCCGGTGACAAATGGAGTGACACAGGGCTCTGTGTTGGGGCCAGTATTGTTTGGGCTCTTCATATCAGACATTGCATATGGGTGGTGGGCAAGATAAATCTGTTCACTGATGACACCAAAGTCAGAGCAGTGGAGGATGGAGAGGAGGGATGGAAGTAGCTGCAGGGGGACCTAAGCAAGCTAGAAGAGTGGTCAGAGAGGTGGCAGGTGGGGTTCAGTGCAAAGAAGTGTGAGGTTATGCACTTTGGGGTGAAGAACCCAAGGAGAAAATACTGTCTGGGAGGGGTTAAGCTGGGAATCACTGTGGAGGAGAAGGACTTAGGGGTAATGATAAAAGGAACCATGAACAACACTGCCCAGTGCAGGAGAGCAGCTGCAAAAGTGAACAAAATGCTGGGGTGCATAGTGAGAGGTTTTTCGTCCAGGTGAAGAGAGGTAATCTTGCCCCTCTACAGGTTGCTGGTAAGGCTGCACTTAGAGTGTTGTGTGCAGTTTTGGAGGCCATACCTAAAGCGTGGTATCAGACTACTGGAGGGGGTGCAGAGAAGGGCAACAAAGATGATATGTGGAATGGAGGGGAGAGACTATGAGAGCATGCTGGGAGATCTGAATATGTACACCCTGGAGGATAGAAGGGACAGGGGGGACATGGTAGAGACATTCAAGTATCTGAGGGGAATCAATAAGGATGGGGCAGATGGGGTATTTAAGTTAAAAAGGGGGAGGGTCACCAGGGGGCGTGGGCTAAGAATAGAGGGGCAAAGATTTAGGAAGGAAATGAGGAGATGCTATTTCACAGTGAGGGTGGTAGCAAAATGGAATGCCCTACCAGAATGGGTGGTATCATGGAAATTTGTGAACAGCTTCAAAAGGGCATGGGACAGGGAACAGGGGAGAGTGAGTGTGGGGGAGGTGGGGGTGGCAGTGGGACGACAAAGGGGAGGGGTGGGGCAGCTGCAAAGTAGGGGTGCTAGCTGCACACTCGAGCAGACTTAGATAGACCAGGTGGTCTGTTTCTGCTGGCACATCCATATGTTCGTAGGGTACCCAGAATAAACTGGTACAAACATGTGGCTAGAGGAAGCCCACAGCAACCAGCTCACTACTTTTGGCAAGCAGTGACAATCCACACATGCTATTGGAATCTATTCCCTATTCACAGTGCCTGCAAGTTCGCAGAAACTGCAGTGATGAGAGGGTTTTCACATCACAGGCAAATGACTTAGAAAGTAGAGTCTGGGCAGGGGGCGATGATGCCACACTCCTCACAGAATCTTGCAAGAAGGTAGAAAATCTAACCCAAAGGGAACTATTAAGAGCAAGAGAGAAGGTCCGATTAGAGGATCAGCCAGTTACCCTGTCAGTAGAGTTTAGTTCAGTAGCAGGATGGGACATTTTAATGCCAGATAATGTCTTGAGAGAGGAGCTAGGGACCAGACCATGAGTGTTCTTTAGAAGAGCCCCTAATCTCTGGGACAGTTTGGTTAATCACAGATACCAAATGAAAGAGAAGGAAATGAGGAGTAGGAATTGGTTGCCCACATCCCTCAAGGCTTCTTTAAGTACAGAAATCACAATGTGTGTAGGCAATATAAGAACACAAATATGCTTGTACATCCACAGACAGGAGGGAAATATGATATAAAAGAGTTTATTTCATGCAGTACCATCTTTGCGATTTATGCCCTTACATGTAAAACAATTTGAGTGGGACACACAGTGAGGATTTTCTTTTTTTTAATTTATAGTTTGTACCCAGTTGTTCCCCATTTTTTGTCCCATCCATGTGTCCCAGCTGTGCATGCATGTAGAGACATGCGCGCGCCATGGTACCGAGGCACCCTCCCCCTACTGTGTCACCCGCCCCCTGCACTAACCTCAGACCTCCACCCAGGGGCAGTGGAACTGTAGTGTGCAATAGGAATCCTCCCCGAGAGAGGAGAGTTGCTTGATCCTGCTTCCTTCCTCCCTCCCCCCGGCTGGCTCCCGGTGACCCTGGCTCGTTTCTGAACCCAGGTGTCTCTCATGATGAGAGGTCAGACATCCAGCACCTCAGCCCTCAGCACCACCAGGCCGGCCACAGAGTGAGGATTTTCAAGCATCGTGTGTAGAAACAAGTTTGAGATGTAATCCTAGGCAGAAAAGATACCCTGTTAGAAGGTCATTTTAAGGCTGCCTATAATTGCAATATCAGACACTTGCACTGCGTGGCTCTCAAAACACCTGAAGCCGTATCCTCATGGTGGGGGGGGGGGGTTGACTCAGGGTGTCACTGCAGGAGTGAAACTAGATTCTCAGGTCAGACTGCCTTAGACCCAGAGTACACAATGAGGGACTGGATCTGAAATGCTTACTATAGCATGAAATGCATTGTTAGAGTTGCAGGCATTCTCATCCTTATAGCTTTGTATGTAAATATTGCGATTTCTCCAGCAGGATGCTGTGGTAAATGTGTCATTTTGTATTAATAACACTATGTTTCAGTCCTGATTCTTTTTGAGGTATGTATTTCTGTGATGTATCAGCCTTACGAGGCTCCATGAATCCATTGACAGCGATACTTGGAACCCAACCTGATGTCCTTCGAGTGTACCCATGAAGAAGGTTTTACATGTATGGAAGCGATCTAAAAAAGAATCTTTCCCATTTAAAGTAGAAGTGACTTTGAATGATAAAAGCTTTGTTGTCCCTTATCACTTTTACATATTCACTGTATATATTGAATCTACTCACCCGTTCAGGAAATTCTGGTGCACACAATAGAAATTTTGTTAATATTTATTTCATCATCCTTGTCTGGTTGAGCTCTTTGTTTTTAGCATTGCCGAGTTTCTTTTAGACTGCATGCAATCACTACATTATTGTTGCACTTACAGCACGCATTCACTATAGTGTATGGTGGAACCCTGTTATGCATGGAATTCCATGCCTGGAATATGCCTGTTGTGCTACAGTAGTGACATCATTATGTTGTTGTGTTGCAGTGGTGATGTCACTACTACAGCACAACAAATTAGAATGCTGCCACACAGCTGCTTTCCTCTATCCAGTTGAGCTGGAAGCTGTTTTTTTTTTAATTTGAAACTACAGAAAAAGCTGCAGCACACTGAATCAGTAATCTGAGCTCACCACCAACCCTCAAGTTCTCCCCCCCACCCCCAGTTCACTAAATGGGAGCAAAGTGTCTAAAATGGATATGGTTGAGTTTTCTGTGGTAACCAGGAACCTCTAGAGCTTCACAGTTGAGGTTCCTGGTTGCCACAGAAACCTTTTGATGCAGAAACAGGCTTGTTGGGTATGACTGCCCATACATTATCATTGTTTGAGTGCAACATTCTCTTCAATGACTTGGTAACCCATGGTTACCATTCTGCTCAGGCACTGCATGTTAGCCATGCCCCCTGACAAAGCACGGGACGAGCAAAGCGCCAGGGTAGGGAGTGGCAGCATTTTGCACTGAGTTTTGTACTGTTTGGTGGACGTTTGAAGTTTGAGTATATCTTTTCTGCACTTTACTGCTAATATTTGCACCTCATTTTTTGCACAACACAATGAGCACTTTTTACTGTTGAAGGTAAACTAAAGATCTGGATATGTTTTGTAACCCCCCACCCAGGTATGTCATTTCTATCTGACAGCTCTACCTGGTGGGCTGGGTTCGGGGAGGAATATGTCACTCGGTACATTAGCTAGGTTTGGCTACTCTGCAACAGGGGCACCCAAGTAACTCCGGACAAAGGAAGCAATAACTGTAATGTCCAATACCAGAAGTGGAATTCTAAAGTGTGGCTTTTATTCACACCAACAGAATAAACAAAGCATAGATGGACCCCCACGGGGCTACACTCCTGGTAATGCAGATTTAAGGAGACCAGAACACATCCTCATCACTTTAGCCCTCAGGCTCTGAAACACACTGGGCACACAGCCTGAACTTGTACGCTGCTCTGGGTTTTCCCTGGCTCGGCTCCCTTGCCAGCCACTTGGACACTTTTCATATAGCAAGGAAACATTTACTGGTGGCTCCCTAAACCACCTATGAGCACTTCTGCTCCTTCAGGGATACTTCCTTATCAATCCCACATCTGGGTACTTTTCTCAGGCACTGGCCAAGTACCTGAGAGAAAGCAACAGGTGTCCCAGAGCAAATCTGTAGAGGTGAATATGGTTACTACTGATGGGGGGGGGGTCTCCCACCTCTCGCTCCCATAATTCATACCCTGCCATTTCTCTGGACTGTAACACCTCATCCTTTAAAACACCTTACTGTGTAGATTCTTTTTAAATGTATTTCACATTCAATCTGCTGTCTTTACATCCCATTTGTGCTGGACTTGAACATACTTAATAAGTGGCTTTGTCCGTTACTCTAGACCCCCCACAGAGTTAAGCAGTCCAATCCCCACATCTTCCAAACTGTACTTGGCTGTCTTTTCCTGACCCCACAGTAACAGTCCTTTTAGTTTCATCTTGATGCAGGTGAAAACACATGGCCCTTTAGCAGAGCGAACTCACCCTTTGGTTGCAGGTGCCCCACAGGCGTTTCCTCCTCAAGGAACTCTTCCAGAGCTTATGGTGCCTCAGCACGAACTTAAGCAAGGCAGCTTATTTTCCCTAGCCAGACCAAGGGGGTTTGCCCCTGGAAGCAGGCTGATTCCTTCCCCCCATCCCCGCAGGGATGGGGCCCTGAATCATTGAAAGCAGTCTCCACCACTTCAATATGCTCTTATTGTGTTCCTCTTCAGGTGAGAACACACACCTATACCAAAATAATAGCTCTTTGTCAGAGCTTAGAGCTCTGAGGGCCTGCTTACAGCAGAGCACCTCTTTCAAACTGCACACACTCTACTGAACTCTACAGACTCACTTCAAATTCTCCAACGTTCTACTCTAACCTCCAACTGCAACATTCCAGTGTGGCTTATGCAGCTGTGACAGTTCTAAATGATGTCATCCCTCAGTCTCAGCTGAGACTGAGAACAGAGTGAGACAGTGTGAAATCCATTTAACTGGAGTTTCACAAGCTGCCTTCCCTGCCTACCACTAGGTCTTACTGGGATTCTAGTAAACCCGAGTAACAGGGGGTTACAGTTTCATTTAGTGGCATAGCCACAATACTACTGCTTCTTGCCGTGAAGTTTTAATAGCATATTATATTTATCAAAGCTGCTGAAATCAGGAATTATGTACGAAAGTATTCTATATGTCCAGAATAAATCTTATATGTGGCAAAGAATTTTTTGTACAAGTGTCTCATTACACAATTAATTCATGCAGTTAAGCTTTTTCAGTTGCTTCATGTATTAACAGACAGTATCACAGTTATGATGCAGAGAAACTGTTGCATGGGAGATGATGATCATCTATCATCACCAACCACAGTGATTAGTGATGTTTCACTACCCACCACTGTGATTAGTGATCTTTCACTACCAACCACTGTAAATGATGATCTGTCACTACCCAACCAGTAATTCGTGATCTGTCACTACCCACCACTGCGATTAATAATATTTCAGTACTCACCACTGTAATTAGTGATCTTTAACTAACAATCACTGTAAATGGTGATCTATCACCACCAACTACAGTGATTAGGGATCTATCACTACCACACACAGTGATTTGTGGTCTTTCACTACCAAACATTGTAAATGGTGATTTATTACTACTCATCACAGTGATTAGTGATCTTTCACTAACCACCATGGTGACAGGTGATATATCACTACCAACCACAGTGATTAGTGATCTGTCACTACCCACCATGGTGATAAGTGATCAGTCACTGCCAATCACAGTGATTAGTGACCTATCACTATCCACCATGGTGATAAGTGATCTATCATTACCAAGGCCACTGTTTTTCGTTTTTTACAGGAAAATCCTGTAAAATTTTGGAATTAGGGCTGCCTGAAGACTGGTAAAAACAAAGATTTCATGGAATCTGTCATTTTATATCAGATGAGTAGATCTACAAAACTTGTGTTTTTCTTTTAATTCCTTCCTGTACTATTTTCAATTTGCTCTATTTAATGCTCTGTATATTAAGCCTTCTTTAATTCTGATTACTTATGCACATACTAAAAGAATGATAGCAGAATCCCGGTAAAATCCGGAAATTAGAGTAACAATCACTGGTGTAATTCCAGAATCTGAAGTCTTGAAAACGGAATTTCATTATTTTAATCACCGTAAATCAGTGGCCTTGATCATTACCAATCATAGTGATTAGTGATCTAGCACTACCCACCACAGTTATGTGATCTATCAATACCAACCACAGTGATTAGTGATCTTTTACTACCAATCCCTGTAAATAATGATCTATCACTACACACCCAGTGATTAGTGATCTATCACTACCCACCACTGTGATTAGTGATATTTCACTACTCACCACTGTAATTTGTGATCTTTCACTGACAACCACAGTAAATGGTGATCTATCACCACCAACCACATTAATTAGGGATCTATCACTACCACCCACAGTGATTTGTGGTCTTTCATTACCAAACACTGTAAATTGTGATTTATTACTACCTATCACAGTGATTAGTGATCTATTACTACCCACCATGGGGATAGGTATCTATCACTACCAAATACCAAACACAGTGATTAGTGATATGTCACTACCACACCACAGTGATTAGTGATCTATCCCTACCTCCATGGTGATCAGTAATCTATCACTACCCACCATGGTGACTGGTAATCTATCACTACCAACCATAGTGATTGGTGATCTATCTCCTCCAACCACAGTGATTAGTGGTCTAGCACTACCACTATGGTGACAGGTGATCTATCATTACCAACCACAGTGATGAGTGATCTATTACTACCCACCATGGTTATTAGTGATCTATCACTATCAACCACTGGGACTGGTTATCTATAACTACTCACAATAGTAACTGGTGATCTGTCATGACCAGCCACAGTGATTAGTGATTTATCACTACCAACCACTGATATTAGTGATCTATTACAACCAACCACTGTGATTAGTGATCTATAACTATCCACCAGTGTGGCTGGTATCTATTACTACCCACCACTGTGATTAGTGGGCTATCACAACCTACATCTTTGGTTGTACTGTCATTTCTCTCACTGCAATTGGTGATCTGTTACTACCACATTGCAACCAGTGATCTAAACTACACAAAATGTGACAAGTTATCTTTCCTTACCTACTAGTGTTAGTAGTTATCTGTTACTGCCCACCACTGTGATTAGTGAGCTTTCACACCCACCACTGTGGTGTTCTATCATTTCCCTCACTGTAATTGGTGATCCATCAATAGTGAACATTGTGACTAGTGATCTATAACTACAGTACCCACCAGTATAATTGGTTATCTATCAGTACCCACCAGCATGATTGATTATCTATAACTACCCATTGTCATGGCTTTCTCATCCCCTTTCAGCTGTTCCCTTAGCATTCTTTATGCGCGGGAGTTTCGGGGGAATGAGAGAGTGAATTTTTGCCTGGGAATTAAATTCTGCGATTAGTTCACTGATCTACTGCTGCTCTCTTCGCACTTTCTGTGCATGGGAGTTTTTTTTGGCTCCTGTCCTCGGGATTAAAGGGTTCTAGTAGATACAGAACATCTACGCTGGTTATATTGTGAACATTTTTGCAGTCTTGTATTTGGAAGACTTGGATTAGCTGGTGCCGGTTGCTGTGACTGCCTTCTGTCTTTTGGACATGAAAATATAACCTGTGTATCTCAGATGTATCGTGAGTACTAGGACTTGAGTCTTCATCATTTATTTGGGACCTTAAAGTTGACTTTAAGCTGTGTTAAGGCTTCTTGGGGGAATACTGCCACACTGTTGGCTTTGGTTTTGAGAGATTATCCCCCCTTTTTCTTTCTCTCTCTTTGCCTGGGCATTTGGTGTTGTGCTGCCTGGGACCTAGCAGGAGCCTCCCCTGTTACCTTCAAGGAGTTGGGGGTTACTGGGGGGTTTCTAAGTTACTCTAGGGCCGGCCTTATTTGGCTGGTCTGGGGGTATCTGAAGCGGAGGGTCTCAGCAGCACAACTGGGCCTTATTAGGCAGTTTGGGGGTGAGGTGGGGGAAGCCTCCTGTTGCCTCATAGCTAACTCGACTATTATCTCCAAAGAGTCATCTTCTCCTTCCAATTATAAGTCTGCACTGCATTTGCATATTGTTATTTTTTGTATATTTATTTAGAATAATTTGGATTTTGCTTTGGTTTATTTTATATCACCAATTTTATTGGATGGACAGTGTGTGCAGTGAGAGGGCCTCACTGTCCCTACATGTTTGGACTTTTCAACATCATACTCATTGGCAGTTAGAGTGCCTAAAAATTACTGCATTTTCTTCTTTGGATCCCGTTTCATCATATAAAAGGACAGTGGGTGCAGTGAGAGGGCCTCCCTGTTCCCTATATATTTGGATTCCTTAATAATCTGCTTATAGTTCATTTTTGGTTGTTTAGTTTTGTAGGTTTTGGTTTATGTTTTTGGGTGGGTTTTTAGTTTACGTGTAATTGTGGGTATTTTATTTAGAGATACCAGGATTTTTTATTCATTTGCTTGCATTTAGTTTGTCTCCCACTTTGTTATGTGTTGTTTAGGTATCCCGGTCGTGCATTATTCATCTTCCGACCTCCATGCCCTCTGCCCTTTTTGCCCTCCTCCCCATCCATTTTCCACCTACCAGCGCTGTCGGGCGCTTGATATTGCCCGTGGGAGGGGGAGTGGACGTGGTGGGGGTCATGGACGTGGTAGGGCAAATGGATGGACCTCTCGCCTAGGGGTGGTTAAGCCCAGAAGACGCCCTGGGGCAAAATGGAGCCTGGAACATGGTTCTCCATGCCTAGTCTCCATACCCAAGGGCTCCTCCTATTTGGATGGGCAAGTAGTCGGGACGGCTTTGGATCCCTGTCCGACTCGGGTGGTGTTGTGCAATGCCAGATCTGTTAAAAACAAATCAGCTATTATCTCTGATTTTGTTGAGACAGCAGATCTGGCCTGCATCACTGAGACCTGGCTGGATGGAAATGCCGGCCCTATTTTAGAGGCGACTGTTCCAGCTGGGTACTCGGTGATTCACCGCCTGAGATTGGATCATGGGGAGTAGCAGTCTGTTTTAAGACCAGCTTGGGGCTCACGAGTGTACCAGTTGAGGAGGCTGAATCCTTTGAGTGTACCGTCGTGGCTGGTGTGGGTTGTAGGATAGCCCTCGTCTACGTCCACCAGGAGATGAGAGACGATTCCTGCAGGAAGTGGCAGACTTCGTTGCCGAAATGGCATTGGAGTCACCCAGACTGATGGTTCTGGGTGACTTCAATGCCTGGGTCGACGATGAACTTTCTGTCTTTGGTCAGCACTTCCTCCAGTTGATGACATCACTGGGCCTTACACAGATTGTTTCCTCGGCCACGCATAATCACGGTCACTCCTTGGATTTAATTTTTCTCCTGGGGATTGAGGCCTCTGATTTGGTGGTGGAACCTGTCAGCTGGTCCGATCACTACACCGTGAGCTTCAATTTTTGTGCTCCCCTTCGTAGGTCTGCCCCTGTGGAGATGGTTTGATACCGCCCTTTACTGGACGTGTGCCCTGAAGACCTGGTGGCAGTGTTGAACCTCTCAGAGTTTCCGACTGCCAGCTTGGGTCCAGAGGCTATGGTCTTGGCTTATAACCAGGCCATTTCCTTGGCCCTGGACTCAATTGCTCCCATCCGTGTTCGTCCCCTCTCTTTTTGCCCTTGGGCCCCATGGTCTGATGGGTCCTTGAGGGAGTTGCGACGTGTGGGACAATGGTTAGAGCGTCATTGGAGGAAATCTGCTCTGGATGCCGACCGCCTTAGTTTGGAGGAGCATTATCGGCTCTACGAATCAGAGATCTCCCATAAGAAGGCAGAATATCTGTCCAGGGAGATCTCTGTTGCTCAGAATCAACCGGCTCAGCTCTTCAGAACTGTGGACAGGCTGTGCAACCCAGCCTGTCTCCAGCTCCGTCGAGCCTTTTCACAAAAGGAGTGTGATGAGATCACTCAATTCTTTGCGAATAAGGTTGCCGACATCAGATCCGAGATCCGTCCAGCACACTCTAAGGGGGAAGCTTTTGGTCGGCGTTTGGTTGCGGAATCCTATGTCTCCTGGTGTTCCTTTGACCTGCTGACGTTCAGTGATACTATGCGGATCATCCAGGGGATGCGCCCTACATGCTGTAGTTTAGATCCGGGCCCTACCTCCCTAATCTCTTGGGTTGTGTTGAGATTGTTGGCCCGTTTCTGGTTCAAATAATCTGGTGCTCCCTAGAATTGGGTGAGTTTCCGAGCTCCCTAAAGGAAGCTGTGGTGACTCCCCTTTTGAAGAAGGCTTCTTTGGACCCAGATGTTTTTTCCAACTACAGACCGATCTCTAACCTTCCCTTTATTGGGAAGGTTATTGAGTAGGTAGTGGCAAACCAGCTGGAGGACCATTTGACCATCCATAATATCTATGAACCTCTCCAGTCTGGTTTTTGTAAGAGGCATAGCACCGAGACTGCTCTGGTTCGGGTGCTCAATGATCTCTTGATGGCGAGAGATCAGAGGAACCGCTCTATCTTGGTCCTCCTTGATCTCTCTTCAGCCTTCGACACTGTAGACCATGAGGTTTTGCTCGAATGTCTGGAGTCCATCTGTGGACTGTCTTGTACAGTGCTCAGGTGGTTTTCATCTTTTCTATCTGGGAGAACGCAGAGAGTTGTGTCGGGGATTTTTTCCTCTGCAGTGTGGTGTCCCCCAGGGTTCGGTGCTCTCCCCCATGTTGTTTGCAGTGTATATGCTGCCCCTCGGAGACATTGTAAGAAGGTATGGGCTGAGGTTTCACTGCTATGCTGATGATACCCAGCTCTACCTGTCTTTTGCCCCCGACCAGGTTAGTGCTCTCTCGGTATTTAATAGCTGCCTCACTGAAATCCAGGAATGGATGAATCTGAGCTGGTTAAAGTTAAACGCCGGTAAGACTGAGGTTTTGGTCGTGGACCCGGGTCATGGGTCAAGGGGGTTGGGGTCCTGTCAGCCCTCTGGCGTATTGATGAGGGGGGATCTGATCCTTACCTCTGAACGGGTGCGTAACCTTGGAGTGGTACTTGAAGACGGGCTGACTCTTCGTCATCAGGTGTCAGCAGTCGTTAAGTCTGCATTTTACCATCTTAGGAACATCGCCAGGGTGAAACACCTTGTTCCGTCCAGCGATTTACCCATGCTGGTCCATGCTTTCGTGACATCTCGCCTTGACTATTGCAACTCCCTTTACTGGGGGCTTCCTGGGGTTGATATCTGCCGCTTGCAGCTAGTGCAGAATGCTGCTGCAAGGTTAATGACAGGGGTGACTAGAAGAACACATATTACCCCTGTGCTGCGCGATCTGCACTGGCTGCCTATACAGTAGCGGATCACCTTTAAAGTAGGTCTTTTGACCTTCAAAGCCCTGCACGGACTCGGCCCTGACATAGAAACATAGAAACATAGACTTTGACGGCAGATAAGGACCGCTAGGCCCATCTAGTCTGCCCATTTCCCTACCTACAGGATAGGCCACAGATCCTAGTTAACCAACAGCCTATATCTTCCTGCCCCCCACAAGAATTACCTTATGTCTGTCCCATGCATTCTTGAATTCTCCCACAGTTTTAGACCCCACAACTTCCTCAGGAAGGCTGTTCCATGCACCCACTACCCTCTCTGTGAAATAATACTTCCTCACATTGCCCCTGAACCGCCCTCCTTCTATCTTTAAATTGTGTCCCCTTGTTCTTGCAAGTCTCTTTTCTGAAAGATGCTACCCTCTTGGACTTTGTTGATTCCTTGAGGTACTTGAAAGTTTCTATCATGTCCCCACTCTCCCTTCTTTCCTCAAGGGTATACATATTAAGCTCCTTTAGTCTCTCCTCATACGGCTTCTCTTGCAGACCCTGCACCATTTTAGTTGCCCTCCTCTGGACTGCCTCTATCCTGTCTATGTCCTTCGGAGATGGGGTCTCCAGAACTGGACACAGTATTCCAGATGGGGTCTCACCAACTGTCTGTACAGAGGATAGCAACTTCCTGTTTTCTGCTGCTGATGCCTCTCCCTATACATCCCAGTATACCCCGCCCTCCTACTGCCTTCTCACATTGCTTGCTAACCTTAAGGTCATCTGATATGATTACCCCCAGGTCCCTTTCCTGTTTTGTTGTTGTTACTACCTCCCCACCCATTGTGTATTCTTCCCCTGGGTTCTTGTCTCCCAGGTGCATTATTTTGCACTTTTTTGCATTGAATCCTAGCTGCCATACGTCTGACCATTCCTCCAACCTTGCCAAGTCCCTTTTCATCCTTTCCACGCCTTCTTGTGTATCAACCCTGTTGCAGATCTTTGTGTCATCTGCAAAAAGGCATACTTTTCCTTCAGTCCCTCTGCAATGTCACTGATGAAGACATTAAAAGGACTGGACCCAATACTGAACCCTGTGGTCCACTAGTAACCGCCCTTTCTTCAGAGTGGACTCCATTTACAATTACCTTCTGTGTCCTGTTGTCCAGCCAATGTTTTACAGGCTACCACCCTGGGACCCACTCCAGGCTGGTTAATTTGACTAATAATCTTTTGTGTGGACTGTGTCAAATGCCTTGCTAAAGTCTAGGTAGGCCATGTCCACAGCCCCTCCCTGGTCTACTACTTTGGTCACCCAGTCAAAGAAATCTATTAGATCTGTCTGACATGACCTTCCCACTGTGAACCCATGCTGCTTTGGATCCTGTGCTCCACTGACCTCTAGGTACTCAACTATTCTTTCCTTCAGAAGTGACTCCATCACTTTCCCACCACAGAGGTCAGACTGACAGGTCTGTAGTTTCCTGCCTCTGTCTTGGTCCCACTTTTGTGAAGGGGAATCACATCCGCCTTCCTCCAGTCCTCGGGTACCACACCATCCTCCCATGATTTATTAAAAAGAGTAGCCAGTGGTTTCACTAGTTCCTTCCTTAATTCTTTTAGAATTCTGGGGTGAATTCCATCAGGACCCATTGCTTTGTCCACGCCAGTTTTAGGAGTTCTTGCAGAACCCTTTCTTCTGTGAAAGGACTGGGATCGACCCCCTATCAAGAGTGCTTCTGTTAATTGGATTAGCGCACTCCTCTCTTGTGAATACTGAGCAGAAATATTCGTTCAGTATTCCTGCTTTTCACTGTCCCCTCTGCCCACCCACCATTCATTCTATTCAGCCTCACTATCCCTCCCTTTGTCTTTCTACGTCGCTGATGTACCTATAAAGGTTTTATCCCCTTCTTAACTGAGTTGGCTATCTTTTCCTCAGTTTGGGCATTTGCTATTCTGACTTTCCTCCTGCTTCTTTCTGCCTTAACTGGTACAGCTCTCTGTCCTGCTCCTTCTGTGTTTCCTTATACTTCCGAATGCTATCTTTTCTTCCTGACTTTCACAGCCACCTCTCTTGAGAACCATAGTGGCTTTTCTTTCATTTTGATTTGTTTATTTGCTTCACACAAAGGCTTGTTGCCTCTGTGATGGCAGTTTTGATAATTCCCCATTGTTGCTCCACACCTCCTTCTAGCCTGTTTGCTAGTGCTTTTCTGAGGCACTCTCCCATCTTGCCAAAGTCAGCCCTCCTAAAGTCCAGTACCTCACTTTGTATGGCTTGACTCTGTAGCTGAGTTAAACATGAACCACACTGTTTGATGGTCACTTGTCCCCAGATGGCAACCCACTTCTAGATCTGAAATCCTCTCACTGCCCCCGTTTGAGAGTATGAGGTCTAAGATTGTTCCCTCACGAGTGGGTTAAGAAACTAGCTGTCTAATGCCTGCCACCTGTAGGGCATCAAGAATGGCCCTGCTCTTGGATGTGGCTGCAGCAAATGTGCTCCAGTTAACATCTAGCATATTCAGGTCTCCATCAACAGTATCTCCCTTTCTGCCATTCTAAGAATGCCTTCCATCATATCCTTGTCCATTCCTTCCCTGACATGGGGTCTGTACACAACCCTTGTGCGGATTGTGGTGCCTTTCCAGTCTCCAAGATGACCCACAGTGCCTCCTCTCCTCCCTGTTTACTCTTTTGTTCAGTTGCTTTTATCCCTTCCTTTACATGAGAGCTACTCCCCTTCTCCCCCGCCTGTCTCTCCTGTGGTTATGTACCCGTATGTTAACATCCCAGTCATGGTTCTCTGTGTACTATGTTTCTGTGACTGCTACGATATCCAGGCATCCTCTTCCATTAAGGCCACCAGCTCAGGGAGCTTGTTGCCCAGACTACGGGCATTGGTACTCATTGCCCTCCATTTCCTGATGGCCTTACCCCCTTTTGCCCCATCCCTGTCCTTCTTGCCTTTGTCACTTTCTCCATTTACCACTGCCCTTCTCCCTATCGACACCTCCATGTTGGTGTTTGCCACACTTACTACTGTGATTGTTTGGGGGGGGCTAGGATTTTCCTGCTCCTTTCCAGTGCCTCCCCCCTTGGCTAGTTTAAAAGCTTGCCAATGAAGCATTTAAACCTATCACCTAGGATCCTGGTTCCCCTCCCGGACAGATGCAGCCCATCATGCCAGTATAGGCTTGCATCACTCCAGGTGGACCCCCAGTCTGACTACTTGAAAGAGCTTCTGATTCCTTACCACCCCATGCGACAGCTCCGTTCAGCCGACGAGGGGTTGCTAGAGGTTCTGAGGGTTATATTGAAGTCTTCTGGGGCTAGGGCTTTTGGGTTCGCGGCCCCAACCCTCTGGAACTCTCTGCCTCGCCGGCTTAGAGAATGCATGACCATGGAAGCCTTTAAGCGGGATTTGAAGACTTTTTTGTGGAACAAGGCTTTTGTGGACTGATGCTGTTATAAACTGTTGTTTTATATGTATATTCTGATTTTATTATTCATTTGTACAGCGCCTTGGTATTTGAAAGGTGCTAAATAAATAAAGTTTTATTATTATTACTATGAACCCACTCCTGGAGGTTAGGCCCACTGAGCTCACAGTGCCCACCATTAAGTGCAATCTGTAATGGGGAGAACAGGAATACCCTCCTCATCCTTTAGAATGCTTGCTGAGGTCATGACTGCACCTTTGCCACAAGGATCCCGGGCATCCCTCTGGCTCTGGATAAGGGCACAATACCAATCTCAAGTCTTGTGACCAAATATGAACCTTTCCTTGGCTATTACACATGGGAAGAAGACTCATATGTCACACTTTCTTCAGGGTAGCAGCATAAAAACCTGATTTGGCTGGTGGTCTCCCTACAGGACATGCAACAGCCTGGTTCACAATCTTTGTGTACTCTGGTATTCTCCCTATCCTTCCGGATCCCTTACAGACCCTTTTCTCAATTTGGTTGCTTATGGTGGCCCCTCTGGCAATAAAATTTTTCACTAATTATTAGTAAACCTTCTACAGTCACACATACAATATAAGAACTCTCACACAGGCAGAATTTCTTTAGAAAAGCAAAAGTTTTTACTAACATAATTAAATAAATACCAGAACAGCTAAAAAGATAATATAAATTTAGGTTACAATATACAAGAAAAGAAAATGAAAAGAAAATGTACAATGAAATGCACTCAGATTGTTAGCTAATCTACCTGAGGTAGGAAGATATCAAAGTCCAGAGAATCTCTGGTTTGCAAAAATATTTCAGTCTTTCTGTAGCAGCCTTTGACTTTTAGGCAGTCTCTGTGCTGGCAGCCACTCTCTGTGGTCAGGAGAGTAAGTCCAAACAGAATGGCAAAATGGTCCTGAGTGTCAGTGCTGGAGAGTTTATATAGAAGACCCCCACAGTCTGTAAATAAAGACTGGCCCTTTCACTTCAGGCCACCAGGTGTCACTCTTGAACTTTCCCAAAGCCTTAGCTCTTAGGAAAAATGTCAGATTCTCATAGTTAACCCAGGTTTTACAATCTCACTCAGGTATGCTATAAGGATGTGTTTCTTTTTCTATTACCTCACACAGGCCTGTTAGAAGGATCTTTCCAGGCTAAAACATCCTGGGCATTGAACTGGTTTAATTTCATTAGTTATAAGGAAGATCCTGTAAGATTTATGATTATACAGGTGATTTTATACTTAAGGTTTCCCTTGGTCAGTTCCTATTGGAAATATCCCTTTAATCATGCATCCTCAAAGCTTTTGACAAGAACTTGTCAGATTCTGGCAAGCAGCTGGACCTCTTAGGTCAGAAGAAGGTCAAACCTGTTTTAAAAATCTAGTATTTTCTCTGTGTGCCTTTGCTGACACTGGCATGTACATAGAATTACAATAAAAAACATATATACAACAGAATAATATCTACAAATAAGGGCTAGCAGCCGGGCAGCTCGCCACAACCCCTCCCTCCTAGACTGAATTTGTAGGACTCCATCCCTATGCAGGGTATGATTTTCACAAATTCTGTTCACTGCTCTGGTGAGATAGCCTATCTGCGTTGGCATTGGCTGATCTGGCCCTGTGGGTAATGGTAATATTGTAGCCCTGTATGGCAATACTCCACCTTAATAGAAGATCATTCATCTTACCCATCTGTGTGAGCCACACCAGGGGGTGATGATTGGTCTGTACCTTGAAGTGCCTCTCGTACAGATACGGCTCTAATTTCTTCAGGGCCCATACCAGCGTAAGGCATTCCTTTTCAACTGTGGAATGGGCCTGCTCCCAGGGAAGCAACATTTTGCTAAGATACTCTATTGGGTGATCTTTCCCTTGGCTAGAGGTCTGACTGAGGACTGTTCCACAGAGGACTCCCGTTTGCTTATCTACAGCATGTCCAGTAGGGAGTCTTCTTCGTACATCCCCTCCCCAGGACTACACATTGCAAATACCATGTCTGCCCTATTTGCATATGGCTTCATCATGTTGACATGGTACATTCTATGGGTATGTCTCTTGTCAGGCAATTCTACAATATAGTTCACATCATTAACCTGTTGGACAACCTTGCATGGTCCTGCCCACTCGGCCTGCAGCTTATCATTCCGGACCGGTATTAGGATCATGACTTCCTGACCTACACTGTACAACTGAGCTCTGGCTCTGCAGTCATACCAGACCTTTTACTTCTGCTGAGTGGCTAACAGGTTGCTCTGGGCTGCTCCCATAGGCTCCTTCAGTTTTTCCCTAAACTTTAGGACATACTCCACTATGGGAGTTCCTTGGGTGGCATGCTTGCCTTCCCAGTCTTCCCAGATCAAGTCTAGGGGCCAATGCACCCTACGTCCATATAAGAGTTTGAAGAGGAAAAACCCTGTCAACTCTTGGGGCACCTCCCTGTATATGAACAACAGGTGGGGAAGATAATTCTCCAAGTCCCTCCCATGCTGTTCAGCAAACACTTGGAGCATCGGTTTTAGGGTACCATTAAACTTTTCCATAAGCCCATTGGCTTGCAGGTGATAAGGTGTCGTGCATCTCTGCACCACTCCACACTTCTCCCACAAACACTTCATCATGTCCGACATGAAGGTACCCCTCAATCAGGGATAACCTCCTGTAGAAACCTGACATGGGAGAAAATCCCTTGCAAGGAGTCTGCCACTTTGCCTGTCTTAAGTGAGGAAAGGGCAACTGCCTCTGGGTATCGGTGGCATAATCTACCACAGTCAGGATAAACCTCTTCCCAGAGGAGCGGGGGGTATTCAAAGGTCCCACAATATCCATTCCTATCTTCTGGAATGACTCCTCCACAATGGACAAGGGAATTAGGGTGGCTTTGGTTTTACTGCCTGCCTTTCCTATTTGTTGGCACCGGTGACAAGACCTGCAATATTCCTTCACCTGCTGGGTGAATTTGGGCCAACAGAAATTCTGGGCTAATCGCTGCATGGTATGCACGATTCCCAGATGTCCTGATATGGGGATATCATAAACAATCTTGAGCAACTTCTCACGGTACCCTGGGAAACAACCAGCTTCCTGCCCATCACCCCTCCCTCTGTTCTTACGTCCTGTGTATACAGCAGTCCATTGTTCCAATATACTCTATGTCTCCTGTCACCTCCCTGTGTCCCATCAGATTCTGCTCAAGCCCTCAGCCTCTCCAAACTAGGATCAGTTCTCTGAGCAGCAGCAAATTCTTCACATTTTCCCAAGGCTTGGGACATATCCCCTTCACTTCCCAAACTGGGGTCTGTAACTCTAGCATCAGGGCATTCAGGGTCACTGTCGTCCCTAACCTTCTGACCATTGGTTACCCCTCCCTCCTCAGAGTAACCTTCTGTAGCTGTTGTTTTGTGAACTGCTACTTTGGGAAGTCCTACCTCCCTTTCACTACTCTCCATTTCAGGAGACACAGGCTGGGGAACCAGCCTCCCATTGTTTTCCACTGGGGCTTCTATGGGGTCCAGGAACTACAATTGGCCTTTGCTGTCTGACTGCAGGTAAATGCATACACCACCCTCTTCTGGAGATTGTTCTCTAGAATCACATCCAGGGTGAGGATGTCTGCCAAAGCCACTTTTTGTACCTCTCTCCTGTTTCACCCCAGTCCAGGAGAACGCTAGCAAGTGGCAGAGTTTTCTCCTCCCCAGTGAATCCCCTTACTGTTACAAACTGATTAGGTATAAGCTGTTCAGGCTCAACCAAATTCTCTTTTACTAAGGTAAGAGATGCCCCATGTCTCTTAACCCATGGATGTGCAACCCGTTTACAGTAACTGGCTGTATGTGCTCCCTCATGTTTATAGGCATGCTTTCAGGGATGCACAATGCACCCAAATCTGTTTGAGTACCACTTTGTCCACTCAACACCTTTTTAGGACACTGTCTAGCAAGATGCCCTGGCTGTTTGCAAAACCAACAATCATCATTTCTTTCATCTGAGAAATCCCTTTTTTTGTAACCTGGGGCTTCCTCCTTTCTGTGGAGGCAGTGAGGGTTTTAGCTGCCCTGAAGGCACAATTTTCTCTTTCTGCACTGCCACACCTGCCCCACTCCCTTTCAGAGCAGGCCTGTTCCTGGCATACCAGTCCGAGAGTTCTACAGCCTGCTGTGCTGTTTTGGGGTCTCAGTCCTCTAGCCTTGTTTTTAGTTCTGCTGGGCAACCCCAAAAGAATTGCTTCAGAAGTACAACCTCCTCAATTTTCTCTACAGAGTTTGCTTCCACTCCCTCCCACCAACATTTCAAAAACTGATGTTGCTTTGTGGTGAGTTTCTCATAGCTCATGTCAGGGCTTCTCCAGAGCTTACGGAACTTCACACTGTATATGTCAGACATTAATTCATACTTTTTAAGCAATTCAGCTTTAAGTTTATGATAATTACTACTGTTCTGATTGTTCATTTGGCCTAGTGCCTCACGCCCTTTCCCAGTAAGCAGTGGGGATAGTTGGAAGCTCCAGGACTCCCTGGGTATTTTCGCCTGGATACAGACCTTTTCAAAAGAATTTAAAAATGCATCTGTATCCCCCCCTTTAAATTCAGCTATTAATTTAGAATTTAACTTGTACCCCAGTCCTGGAGTTCCAGGTTCAACCCTGCCACTTACCTCTTCTGGTACTGGTCGTTGGAGTTTTAGCTTCTCCAGTTAAAATTCCCCCTGACACTCTTATTCCTCTCTCCCAGCCTCTCTCTGGCATTGTTGCTCTTAAAACTTCATCTGGAACTTCCTCTCCTTGAATTCCAGCTCCAGGTTCCTCAACTCCAGCTGCAGCCTGATCCCTTCCAACTCCTGCTTTATAGTGACTCTCCCCTGGTGCTGTGGCTCTGGGTTCCCTCTGGTCTCTCTGTCCTCCTCCCTGGGACTGGACTCTGCAATGTCCCTTGGCACCCCATGCCTAGGTCTAGTCCCTTTCAGTCACCAACTGTGACTCAGGGTCCTGGGCAGTTGTTTGCTCATCAGCTGCCACAAGAGTCTCTATGAGGTACTTTTTGGTTCACCCCTCACACTGGACTCTTCTTTCCTGACACAACTGCTTCAGATAATCTGAAGTGTATTGACTGTAGATGGAAGCCATCTTCTTCCCTAACTACTGCTACACTAGCTTTACCCTGAGAAAAAGAAACAAAACAGGTAGAGAACTTTATACTGTAACCAAATTATATATATATATATATATATATATATATATATATAATCTCTGCATCGATTGTGTGTGGATTGTTTACAGTTTATCAATCTGATACACTGGGCTTGAATCCACTGTTATGCCTGTGCCACCAATATCTCGAATCGCAACAGTATGCAACAAAATCTCTCTGATCCCACCACTGCCACCAGATCTGTCATGAACCCACTCCGGGGGTCAGGCCCACTGAGCTCACAGTGCCCACTATTAAGTGCAATACATGATGGGAGGAACAGGGATACCCACCTTATCCTTTAGAATGCATGCTGAGGTTACGACTGCACCTCTACCACGAGGCTCCTGGGCATCCCTCTAGCTCTGGATAAGGGCACAATATCAGTCCTGAATCTTGTGGCCAAATATGAACCTTTCCTTGGCTATTACACATGGGAGAAAGACCCAGATATCACACTCTCTTCAGGGTGGCAGCGTAAAAACCTGATTTGGCTAGCCTTCTCCCTACAGGACATGCAACAGCCTGGTTCACAATCTTTGTGGACTCTGGTATTCTCCCTATCCTTCTATATCCCTGACAGACCCTTTTCTCAATTTGGTTGCTTATGGTGGCCCCTCTGGCAATAATATTTTTTACAAATTATTAATAAACCTTCTACAGTCACACATACAATATGAGAACTCTCACACAGGCAGAATTTCTTTCGAAAAGCAAAAGCTTTTACTAAAATAATTAAATAAACATCAGAACAACTAAAATGAGAATATACATTTGGGTTACAGTATACAGGAAAAGAAAAAGGAAAAAATGTACAATGAAACACATTCAGACTGTTAGTTAATCTACCTGAGGTAGAAAGATTTCAAAGTCAAGAGAATTGCTGGTTTGCAGAAATATTTCAGTCTTTCTGTAGCATCCTTTAGCTTTTAGGCAGTCTCTGTGCTGGCAGCCACTCTATGTGGTCAGGAGAGTAAGTACAAACAGAATGGTAAAATGGCCCTGAGTGTTGGTGCTGGAGAGTTTATATAGAAGCCCCCCCCGTCTGTAAATAAAGACTGGCCCTTCCACTTTAGGCCACCAGATGTCATTCTTGCACCTTCCCAAAGTTTTGGCACTTAGAAAAATGTCAGATTCTCATAGTTAACCCAGGTTTTGCAGTCTCAAACAGGTATGCTATGAGGATGTGTTTCTTTTTCTATTACCTCACTCAGGCCTGTTAGAATGATGTTTCCTGGCTAAAACATCCTGGGCTTTGAACTGGCTTAATTAAATTACTTATATGGAAGATCCTGTAAATTTTATGATTATACAGGTGATTGTATTACTTCTGGTCTCCCTTGGTCAGTCTGGTTTCCCTTGGTCAGTTCTTATTGGAAATACTCCTTTAATCATGCATTCAAAAAGCCCTTAACAAGAACTTGTCAGATTCTGGCAAGCAGCTGGCCTCTCAGGTCAGAAGAAGGTCAAACCCTTTTTAAAAATCTAGTCTTTTCTCTGTGTGCCTTTGCTGACACTGGCATGTACATAGAATTACAACAAAAAAACACATATACAACAGAATAACATCTACTAATAAGGGCTAGCAGCTGGGCAGCTCGCCATTGCTGTGATTGGTTATGTATCTCTGCCAGCTGCTGTGAATGGTTATTAAGCACTACCCACCGCTTTGATTGGTGATCTCCCCCTCAGTACAAGGAACACAATCGAAGCAGCAGACTGGTTGCCCCAGCTGAGCAGACTTTCTCTATCCTAAGGAACAGCTTTCACTACACACAGAGCGAGGGACCTGGGGAAGATAAAGAGTTAGTTCAATTGGTAGTGATGTCCTGGGAAACAGCTTTCACTGCACACAGAGCGAGGGACCTGGGGAAGATAAAGAGTTAGTTCTAGGTGTAGTGACACCCTGGGGAATAGATTTCACTGATTCAAATAAACTGGAAAGGACAAACTCCACTGCATGTAAAGTCTTTTGAGCATAAAAGCTGCTTCATTTTAACTTCAGTTCCACACTTGGTCATAGGGACGACAGTTTTGTGGAAATGTTTTTATTTGTTTCAGTTTAGATCCAGCACTGTATTTTGGGCCTGAGGAAGTGGCGACAGCCATGAAACTGTCTCCCCTATGACCAGGTGTGCAACTGAAGTTAAAATAAAGCAGCTTTTATGCTCAAAAGACTTTATGTGCCGTGGAGTTTGTCCTTTCCAGTTTATTTGAATAAATGGTCTGCCTGCATTTAAGGATGACCCAAGAATTGAAACAGAAGGTTTAAATTTCCAGGGTAACCTAAACCACCATACACTTTCTAGAACAGCTGTGGCAGACTATTCCATGTGCCTACCGCCCTTTCTGTGAAAAAAACTTCCTCACATTTCCCTTTAACTTGCTGCCTTCCAATTTCATATCATGCCCCCGTGTTCTTTTACTCCTCCTATATTGGAAATGTCTCCCTCCCCGGACATTGTTTATTCCCTTAAGGTACTTAAATGTTTCTATCATGTCCCCCTATCCCTCCTTTTCTCCAGCAGGTACGTATTGAGGTCCTTTAATCTCTCCTCAAATGTTTTTTGGTGCATGCCCTGCACCATCTTAGTTACCCTTCTCTGGACCACCTCAACCCTGTCAATATCCTTGCAAAGGTGCGGGCTCCAGAACTGCACATGGTACTCCAGGTGAGGCCTCACTAGTATTGTATACAATAGCATCACTACCTCCCACCTTCTGCTTGTGATACCTCTGCCTATGCACCCCAGCATGCCATGGGCCCTCCCTGCAGCCTTTGAACTCTGCTTGGACACATTTAGGTAATTGAAAATGATAACCCCCAAGTCCTTTTCTTCCATGGTGATTGTCAGAAATTCCCCCCATTCTGTAGCACTCCCCAGTGTTCCCTCGTCCCAGGTGCATTATTTTGCATTTCTTTGAATTGAACCTCAGTTGCCACAGCTCAGACCATTTTTCAAGCTTCTCCAGATCCCTTCTCATTTTCTCCACCCCGTCCAGAGTATCCACCCTATTGCAGGTTTTGGTGTCATCTGCAAACAGGCAGACCTTTCCCTAAAGCCCTTCCACAATGTCACTAATGAAGACATTAAACAGGACTGGTCCAAGGACTGATCCTTGTGGTATCCCCACTGGTCACCCTCCCCCTCCCCAAACTGGATCCCATTGACAACTGCCCTCTGCCTCCTGTCCGTTAGTCAGTTCCTAACCCAGTTTACTATCTTGTGCCCCATGCCCAAGTTACCTATCTTGTTAATGAGCCTCTTATGTGGGATGGTGCCCAAGGCCTTACTGAAATCGAGGTAGGCGATGTCCACCCCCCCAATTTACCTCCTTCATCAGTCAAAAAAATTGCAGTTGCTGTTTTGCCCACACTGTTTTTTGATGCACTGTTTTGCACTTGCTATTATCACCTAGTACTACTCAATCCATAGGTGCTTGTCATTCTAACATCTAAATGGATTATTTCTGTGTTAACCAACTGCAAAGCATGGGTTAGGAAAAGAAGCAAAAACAGGATAGATAGAGATAGATAGATTGACAGACAGACAGGTAGACAGGTGGATGCTGTTGATAGATGCTGTTGATAGAGAGAGAGACAGACAGACAGATAGCTGGATACTGCTGACTGATAAATAGACAGACAGACAGATAGATACTGTAGCTAGAGTAATACACTGACTGATATACAGAATGATAGACCATAGGTGCTACCCCCATCTCCCCATCTCCAAGCGCTGAGCCCAGGATAGCTGCATACTATACAGAAGGAGAAGCTACACATATGTTTTCTCTTCTTTAGCTAAATGGTACATTTTGATAAATAACTTAAATGACATTTTTATAACCTCTAAAATCTCTTCAAGATATGTCTGTCTGTGCTTTTATATCGGTGCTTCTTTATCCACAAGAAATGGGGTACCCAGTCTGGGCTCAGATCAGCTTTGTTAGGGTTGTTCTTTTTGAGTCCCACCACAGCCCCTTCTCACACAGTACATGGCCTTCTGGACATAGAAACCCCCTAGTCACTCCAGTTACCCTCAACCCTCTGTATCAGATCAGATTTACTTATGAAGTTTGCTGGCACTTTTCCCAAAAGCAGATTATGGACTTTGCTTAACAAAATGGATTACCAGTGCTTATTAAAACTCCACAGTCACAGATTTATATTAAATATAAAATATTTACTATATACACTACACTTACAAAGTCCTATGTGATAACGGCAATCGCACAAAGGTGATTGCTGTTACGGCAAATGTACATCGGCGAAAATCAATTTTGCTGATGTACACCCTGGCGCATGGCAAAAGGGCACTGGGGACTTACATTTTTAATGCTTCTGTGAAGGGCTGCACCCCAACCCCCCCACTAAAGGGTGCTCAACTCCGGGGGCGGCAAATAAAAAAAAAATTGGGGCCAAGAGCAACAAAATGTATGTGCACCAGGACCAGAACCCAGCACCCTCACATCTGAAGCCTGCGATCCACCCACCGTGTCACAGAGCAGCTCAGCAGCCTGTCGCCCCATGACGCCACACAAACCCTCCCTCCCATTCCACCATGCTCGCTTCCCCCTGCTCTCATTTATATATAGCAACAAGATGTCGTTATACTTCAATCGCCCACCCCATCCAGTAGCCATCTGATAAGGCGTCGCTACTGAGTCACCCTTTTTTGTGTGCACTTAATAGCAAGCACCCTTATCACTGGATACCCACTTACAACATATACAGCAAACTAGAGAAAATGCATTGACACTAGGAAATTTAACAAACAATTTCAAATAATAGAAATACAAACAGAAAAAAAACTCATCAGCACTTACTTCAATCTGCTTTCTTACCAGGGGCCTTCTCGTGACCAGACTTCTTTCCACACAGACATGAGATTTAAGAGACCAACACTCCACTTTTAGATGGAGTGCCTCAAGTATTGTACCTGGCTGCCAAAAATCTAAACTCTGTAGCTACAACGCACATGGATATTATACCCTGAAAGCCTGGTCCACCTCATGAAATCACTCAGAGGATTCAGCCCACTTCCTTCTAGGTCATTCCTTACGCTAACTTCTGACATTTGATTTACAGGACTACTAAATGGTTTGGACCAGTGTGACTCCTGTTTCTGGTCATATTAATTAGGAGCCTTGTTCATAAAGAGTCACCCTTTGCATTAACTACCTGCCATTGTCAGACCCAGCTACCTTTACAGTTTGGTTTCCATTGTGAACTGGCTTGCATGCAGGCATCCAACTCCATTTTATTTACATTCTAAATAGCTGCTGTCAGGGACATTTAAACAGCCCAGAGCGTATAATCACCCTGTTCTATCCACCACCGAGAGGCCTATTTATCCAAGGTGAATTTCAAATGAAGCTTACCAAGGAAAAATACAGACAGAAACAAAAGAAAAAAAATGTTCTTGAATTGTCTGGTTAATTCATCTTACAGAATACAAATACATTTTGTATTGAGTTCAAGATATTTAGAATTCAGTAGGTTAGTAGATGAGGTTTGTCACATCTGTTTATGCATTCTTTTTATGTATCTGCTTGACAGACTTTCTCTCTGTCTGCTTGTCAGTCTGTCTGGCACAATAAAAAAGATAAAAGGCACGCACCTTGGTTTGTCCTCCACTCCACAAGATAAGGCTATCATTAATGATGACTTTTTGACTCTCAGGGGCTCGAGAGTCCATCCTGCCAACCCAGACATATCTACTGGTGCCATCAGGTAAGGCCTGCCAGGTAAGGATATCAAGCAAAGCAGGTGGGTCACCGTTGTCATCAAAATATATCTCCTCCCCTCCTGTGTTGGTGAATCTCACTTTTTTCACATAATGTAGGAGCTAATACAAAAACATTGGAATTGCTACATTGGATGAACAAGTAATTTTATGTAAAGGATATATTCTTTTGTTTATAAAACAAACTCTCATTTTAACCCAGGTAACTCCCACTCCCATAACCTAATTCTGATATTATCTAGAAAGGCATCCTGGTTGCTCTTGTCACAGCTGATGTAAATTCCACTTCATGGTCAACTGGTAACTGCCTTCACAGTTATGAGAATATCAATCAGTGGTGAAATGGTTGCTGCCTTCACAGCTATGAGAATATCAGTCAGTGGTGAAATGGTTGCTGCCTTCACAGCTATGGGAATACCACTCTGTTTAAATTGTAATTGCCTTCACAGCTGATGCTGATCCGACACCACAATTAACTAGCAACTGCCTTCTCAGCTGATGCCAGTGTTTTCAATGATCAACCAGCTATAGCCTTCACATCTGATGACAATAATACTCCATGGTCAACCATTAAATGTCTTCAGAGCTGATGCAAATGCCATGCCTTTGTCAACAGGCCAGGGGTGTTACTGGGCCTCTCACCATTCCTCCCCCCAGGACCCATGTAGGT
This sequence comes from Neoceratodus forsteri, assembly GCA_016271365.2. NCBI lineage: Eukaryota > Metazoa > Chordata > Ceratodontiformes > Ceratodontidae > Neoceratodus > Neoceratodus forsteri. The sequence continues at coordinate 221,001,939 of JADMNL010000026.1, forward strand.
GCCTAAATGCCACACTGAGTCTAACACTCCAAGAGTAGCAGGCTGAAATGCCTGACTAGATTTACTCAGATCATCTGTTAACCCTGTTGTAAGGGTCCCAGAGCCCCTGGCTTCTATTAATCCATAGTAAGGATCCCACAATCCCTGGCTTCTAATAATCCTGTAAAAAATTGTGTGTTGTTAATCCAGTAGTTAGGGTCCTAGGTTCTTGGCTGTGTTACCCTATAGTAAGGATCTCAGGAGGTGGCTTCTGGTAACCCTGCAGCAAGGGTCCCATAAACCCTTGCTTCTAGTAACCCTGCAGCAAGGGTCCCATTACCTCTGGCTTCTGGTAACCTGTTGTAAGGGTCCCAGGACCCTGTCTCTGTTACTCTGTAGTAAGGATCTCAGGAGGCTTGTGGTAACCCTGCAGTAAGGGTCCCAGAACCCTGGCTTCTAGTAACCCTGCAGTAAGGGTCCCAGAACCCTGGCTTCTAGTAACCCTGCAGTAAAAGAGTCCCAGTGCCTCTTGCTTCTGGTAACCCTGTAGTAAGGATCCAGAATCCCTAGCCTCTGTTAACCCTAGCTTCTGCTTCTCTACTATCCCTCAGTGGCAGACTGATTAATACAATGTTGCTTTTAGCTGCTGTCTTGGCCAGAAACAGAATGTGGCTCTCAGGATGGAAGGATAGCACAGGAGCATAATACTATCCACCTGACTCGAGAAAGGTCATTGTGAGCAAAATACTGGCCTGTTGGTGACAACTAAAATCCAATTATTTCAACTTCATTTTTGGTGAGTGGAGTGGTCTAGTCTGTTGCTGCTTAGGTGGGATTCCTCCCCATGACTTGCCAGATCTATTTAAATATGTCTACTTTAGCCTACTGCACTAGTTAATTGTATGACAAGTGTGCCTGTGCAGTGAGCCAAAGTTTATCAGGGCTCTGTAGACATAGCTAGTAATCAAACAAAGACTCACTCACAAGGGCAGGATCTCCTGTGTGCTGTGAGGACAGGATTCGTTAAAAAATGGAGATTCTTCACAGGACATTAGGTCTTTCAACCCATATACCAGTGCATATACTGCATTTGATGTGGTGTAGGTGAATCGGAAATGTGTCACTTCGTACTCTGGAATGTTCTGGCCAGCCAACTGTTCTGCTCCTGTGCAAAGAGTGTTTCCTCCATGAATCCACTTTGCTTCTGTTGTTATACTGATATTTCTGTCTGGCCACTTACAGCCAAAGGCTTTCTCCCAGAATGTTTTAACAAATATATCCCCTGAAGATTTTGAAGGGTGGACATTGTAGAGAAACTCCTTGAATCCAGGCAGTTTACCACTTTGGAGAGTCAGACCTATGGTACCATTCAAGGTTTTCCACAGGTCCTTCCGGATAAGTACTTGGGAACCAAACCAGTTGGGAGAGCTGATCCAGACCTTCCCCATTATGTTCTGCTTTGTAACTTTTTCCATGAGCAGGGTCACCTCTACCGAAGAGGTGTAGACTATAACTACATTTGCTGATGACTTCCTGATCATCTCAACCACACGAAATATCTTGCCCCCAGCATTTATCACTGGAAGGGTTTCAAAGAATGCCAGGCAAATGCCAGCTTTCACTAGCTCCTGCTTCAATATGTAGCTATTTGACTGATCCAACTCATTTTCAGGATACAGGACACCCACCCATGTCCACCTGAAATGCCTGATAGTTTGAACAATCACATATGGTGTGTGTTTACTGTTCATGACAGTCCGGAGGAATGAGGGGAACTGAAACTTATCACTCAGTATGGAGTGTGCTGATCCAAAGCTGATCTGCAAAGAGAAGGGCTGCAATCACCCACCATGTCACAAAACTGAACAGCGAAATCTATTAAACTCATGGAATATCAAATGAAAGTAATAAATTCTCTGGTCCTATACCTGGGTTTTAAAGCAGCACATTAATGTAGAGGTGACCCTGTAGGACAAACACAAACTACATCCCACAAAGGCTTTAATATCATGCATATGAACATGTAAGTATGTAAGTAAGTAAATAAGTAAGTAAGTAAAAATTTATTTTTAAGCGCTTTTCAATATCAAAGTGCTGTACAGATAAAACAATTAAAATACATACAAAATACATACATATGACACAACAGCAACAATAACAATATAGTTACAATGAAATACAATAAATCACTCCCCATATGCCATTTGAAATAAATAAGTTTTTAATTCTGACTTAAAGCTCTCAATGGTCAGGCAGCTTCGTATCTGACGAGTTAGAGAATTCCACAGGGTAGGGGCAGCATAAGAAAATGTGAAGTCTCCTACCTAAGCTAGACCTGCTTAGCTGTTGGATGACTCAACACTCCCGCAATGCCCTCTGCCTCAAAGAAAAGTACAGTTATGTAAGAACTTACTATAACAGTAGATCTTCGAGAGGAGCTCTTGCAGTAGGTAACACCATTAGGACTATGCCGCCAGGCACTAGGACCCCACATAAAACTTCTAGCTAGCACTCCAGGAGGGGGACCACCCCTGATGTCGGCTCCGCCCTGAAGTCCCCTGTGGTGTAAAGTGGTGGTCCCCTTTCACCACTTCAGTTCTCCTGCCAGAGACTGACTGATGTATAGGATGGGAAACTGAGGAGGATCTCTCATCTCCCAGAGAAACATACAGTTACATAACCCCAGGGGTAGGTGGGTGGGTGGGAAAACCACCTGCTGCAAGAGCTACTCTCAAACATCTACTGTTATGGTAAGTTCTTACGTAACTGTACCATCTTACTTCGAGGGGTAGCTCTGACAGCAGGTAACACCATTAGGACTGAGTCCCAAGCAGTACAAAAAGAGACCCAGGTCAGAAGGGTGGAGGACTGTAGATAAGCACTAGGCACACTTAGGAGAGGAGTCCCTGGAGGACCGCTAGGCCGAAGCCTGCTCTTCTTCTGGAAGCAATGTCCAAAGTGTAGTGCCTAACAAAAGTGTGGACTGAACTCCAAGTAGCTGCTGCACAGAGATCTGCTGCCAAAACATGCCTGAGGGAAGCAAAGGATGTAGCAACCCCTCTGGTGGAATGACCCTTAACCGGTCCCAGTAAGGTTTTTTTGTACTTGTGGTAACAGAAAGTAATACACTTGGCCAGCATTTGCTTGGTCACAGGGGTCACAGTAATCTGTGAGTGAAAGAGACAAACAACTGGTCTGTCTTTCTAGAGGAACTAGTATGGTCTACATAGTACCGAAGAATCCTACATACATCCTGAGTATGTGTCAAGGCTAGTTGAGATAGAAGACTACCAGCGTGTTGTCCAGCTGGATCAATCAATCAATCAATCTCTTTATTTAGCCAGGTGGAACACCATTGAGCAGGGCTCATTTACAAGATGGACCTGGTAGTTTAAACAACAACAGGAAGCCACAATACAACAATTTGGCATAGACATAGCAACATTAGCAGCCTATGTACAGTCATTACAAGTGAGAATGGCATGGCTTGGCACAGTGGTGTACAATAATTTACAAATAACAACGTAAGACTTGACACTGAGAACAGAACAAGGCTGCATAATTTACAGGTGTGGTACCAAAGGCTGTCAGCATACCGCTATTTGCGAGTTATGTGCAAGACAGATCTCTGATAGACAAGTGGAGTACAATATTATATTGGATGAGGTCTAGACCAGCAAAGCATTACATGGCCAAGGAGAAGACTATAAAGCAAGGGCACAGGATGCACCAAGGATAGTGGAGGGAGGAGAGGTTAGGAGGGTTGGGAGGGGGCAATTGTAATACCTTCAGGGTCATCATAGCTGCATTAGTCAGCACGGTAGGTCTAAGGGTAAGGGGAAGGGTATGGGGAGTAAATAGGTGCCATTAGTAGGGGGAGGTGACAGACAGGTGTGAGAGGGAGTCAGAGATTCAGTGCTGGAAGCAGATGCAGGACTCCATAAATGATTGTTGGTTAAGATTTTTGAAGGCAGCTAATGGTACAGGTGAAACAAGCTGCAGTAACTTTTGAGCAGTATTCCAGAGGACTGGTAAGGCGTGACTAATTGCTGCCCGACCAAAGTGCATCCTAAATCTGGGTATGTTAAGGGCAATACGAGTCTGGCTTCTCAGCAGATAGCTGCTAGGAATGTAAGAAGGTAGGCAATCCTTAATATATTGAGGCAGCTTGTTACAGCTGGCCCTATTGATCCAGAGCATGGAGTTCTTTTGTCATCTAAGACTAAGGGAGCACCAGTCTACAATGTTGTAGAGGGTACAGTGGTGTGTTGAGTAGGGGCACCAGTAATAAACCTAAGCGCCTAGTGGTATAGAGTGTCTAGTTTGGCAAGGGCCACACTAGAGCAGTACTCAAAAAAGAAGGTTTATTTTTGATGCCCTGAAGGGGGCATGCCTCAAACAGCAAGTTGTGGAACCCACTAGGGAGGGAGCAATCTTAGACCTGGTACTTTCAAATGGGGATGGAGAAAGGATTTCAGATCTAGAAGTGGGTAGCCATCTGGGAACAAGTGACCACAAAATAGTGTGGTTCACAATAAACACAGCCATAGAGTCGAGCCATAAAAAAGCAAGAGTGTTGGACTTTAGAAGGGCTGACTTTGGGAAAATGGGAGAGTGCCTCAGAAAAGCACTAGCAAGCGGGCAAGAAGGAGGGGTAGAGGAACAATGGGGAAAAATCAAGACAGCCATCACAGATGCAACAAGCCTTTGTGTGAAGCAAATCAACAAAGCAAAACGAAGGAAAAAAACTCTATGGTTCTCAAAAGAGGTGGCGGGGAAGGTTAAGGAGAAAAAGGCAGCATTCAGGAAGTATAAGAAAACACAGATGGAGCAGGACAGAGAACTGTACCAGTTAAAGCAGAAGAAAGTGGAGAAGGCAGTCAGAAGAGCAAAAGCCCAAACTGAGGAAAAGATAGCAACTCAGTTAAAAAGGGGGATAAAACCCTTTTATAGGTACATTAGGGAGTGAAGAAAGATGAAGGAAGGGATAGTGAGGCTTACTAAAGGGAAGGGAGGGTGAGCAGAGGATGACAGTGAAAAAGCAGGGATACTGAATGAATACTTCTGCTCAGTATTCACAAAAGAAGAGGAGGGGAGGTACCTAAATCAAAGAATAGAAGCACTCTGGATAGGGAGGTCGATACCAGTCCATTCACAGAAGAAAGGGTCCTGAGAGAACTTAAAACTGAAGGTGGACAAAGCAATGGGGCCTGACGGGATTCACCCAAGAATTCTAAAAGAACTAAGGGTAGAATTAGTGACACCACTGATCTCCCTTTTTAACAAATCATGGGAGGATGGTGTGGTGCCTAAGGACTGGAGGATGTGATTCCCCTTCACAAAAGTGGGAGCAATACAGAGGCAGGAAACTACAGACCTGATAGCTTGACCTCAGTCGTAGGGAAAATGATGGAATCACTTCTAAATAAAGCTACCAACAGTCCCTATTTTCCCAGGACAGTCCCTATTTTAGGCAGCATGTCCTGGTGTCCCCCACAAGTTTTGCAAAATGTCACTTTTGTCCTGGTTTTTGCTTACTTGTCCCAGTTTGTCCCTTTTTTTTTTTGCTGACTGCTAATCTGTGAGTGACAGTTATTTCAGCACCACTTGGTGCTGCTCGAGCTGGACAACAGTTTGCAACATCAACCCCTGTGCCTAAGATGCACCGCGAGCATGTCAGCCATCAAATTCTATGTTTCTATGTTTCATACAGAAGGTCTGCATAGTCAATGAGAGGCAATAACATTGTTTGAACCAACCTGGTTCTCCCCTCCTGCATTAATAGATGCCTGATTCTGAAGAAAATCCCAAGCCTCTGTTTAAGCTTTTTGGAGAGTTCCTCAATATGGACTTTGAAGGAAAGAGTGGAGTCAATCCACACCCCCAGATATTTGAAGGAATCTACATAGTCCAGCGATTCACTGAGCAATGTGTGGATTTGAGAGGCTGTCCTCACCGTGGTAGAGTAGGGGGAGTTTACTATAGGGGAGAAGATCGTGGCCTTTGTTTTCTTAGCGTTTAACAGAAGTTTAGAGTAAAGAAGATTGTTCTGTAAGTGGTTAAATTCCATTTGGAGGTCACTACGTGCGAGTTCCAGAGTAAGTCTGGCTACATACAACACAGTGTGATCCTCAAAGAGGTGTATGTCAGCTGACTTGACTCCAGCATCTAGTTTGTTTATGTAAATGGCAAACAAGAGAGGACCCAAGATGGACCCTTGCAGTACTCCTCTAGAGAGTGTTTTTAGGAGGAGAGACACCCCAGCCTTGATCTGTTGGTGTCGATCAGAGAGGTAGTTAGAAAACCACTCTAGGGCCATGTCACTGATGCCGATATTCCATAGAGCAACCAGGAGCAAGGAGTGGTCTACCTTGTCGAAGGCATTGCTAAGGTCGAGAAACAAAGCGCACACATAACTTCTGGCATCCAAGGCTCTTAACCAGTTGTTCATGACCTTAGCAAGTGCTGAGGTGGTACTATGGTGGGGTCGGAAACCAGACTGAGCAGGGTTTAGAAGGTCTAAGTCATTGATGTGCTGTCTAAGTTGGGTATTAACCACTTTTTCCAGCTTAGAGAGGGCAGGGAGTAAGGAGATGGGCCGGTAGTTATTAAGATCGCTAGTGCTGCCAGATTTAAATAGTGGAATAACGTAGGCAGTTTTCCAGATGGTTGGAAGTGAGCCATGGGTAAGGGACATGTTGAAGAGATGTTTGATTGCGGGCGGCAGAACACGGTAGCCAAGTTTGAGGAAGAAGGTCTCTATCAGGTCTGCCCCAGCTCTTTTCCTACAATCCAGATGGAGCAGAAGGTCCTCACTTCCTTTACTGTGACAGGGGAGAAGGAGAATGTCATGTGAGGAAGGGGCAAGGTTGGGGCAGGGCCTGGGCATGTTGAGCTAGGAGTAAATAGTTGTGTACGTAGGCTAGAAGCAGGGGAGTCATCAAATGCTAGGCCCACGGTGGCAAAGTCATTTTTAAAGAGTTCAAGGATTTCTTGCTTGTCAGTAACAACCGAGTAGCCTGAAGAGATTTTTGGCAGGAATGGACTAGCAGAGCTGTGGCCTTGGATTTACTTTAAGGTTTTCCACAATTTAGTTGTACTGTTAGAGGAAGAGTAAAGTTTGGACCAGTAGTAACCGAATTTTGCATCCCTAACCATTCTTGTGCAGTGTTTTCTGACAGCTCTGAAAACTGACCAATCATTAGGCTATTTGGTCTTCCTGGTCTTCTTCCAAAGCAAGTCTCTGTGGAGCAGCTCTTCTTTCAAGCTCAATGAGAACCAAGGGTATATTTTCTTATTAGTTTGGATTTTTGCAAGGGTGCATATTTATTGATAGAACCGAGAACAATGTTTTGGAAGACTGCAAAGGCTTCTTCAACTGAAAGGGCCAGGTAGAAGTCCTGCCAGTATGCGTATTGCAGGTCAAAAAGATAGGCTTTAGGGTCAAAATGTCATTTTGATCTTTTAAGGGCATAGCTAGAAGCGGAATTAAACCTAGGGTAGGTCCTCATGCAGGCTATGACACAATGATCACTGAGGTCGTTAAAGAAAACGCCAGAGTGGGAGTATAGGTGAAGTTTGTTAACTAGAATAACATCAAATAGGGCACTGTTTTTAGGATGTTTTTTTGTTAGGACAAGTGGACTCCATTATGAGCTGTGACAGCCTGAAGTTGTCGCATAACTCCTTAAGGGGTTGTGAAGAAGTCGAGAACCAGTCCAGGTTAAGGTCTCCTGCAATAATCACTTCGGAGAATAAGGAGGATAGTATGCTGGATAGGTGCTGTAACACCTTGTGCCCTGCAGAGGGAGGCCTATAACAACCTGGTATATAAATGGGGGTTGAAGAGGGAAGCTGTTTTTTTAGCATGGTACATTCAAATTCCAGGGGCACAGTAGCAGAGTTAACGATGGAGGCTGGGAATTTGTCCAGGACATAGATAGCCACGCACCTTCCCCTAGTTGGCCTGTCGGTCCTGTGGATGGAGTAGGAGGGAATATTTATCTTGTGGTCCAGGGTAGAAGGCCTCAGCCAGGTTTCCATTACCACAACAATATCTGGGGAGGCAATGCTAAACTGGACTGAATAATGTCTAGCTTTTTTAACAAGCTACATGCATTAATGTGAATCAGGCTTAGCTCCTTAAGACCCGGCAGCTCGGAGGGACCAGCAGGGGGCCAGGCAAGATTACCCCTTGGAAGGCCTCCAAGGTGTTCAGGATGGCTCTCATCTCCAGGACATTTATATTAAAAGCACATTCTGCTGAGGTCCAAGAGCACCTCATCTGATGGGATGCCATAGGCATCTCCAACCCATCCCCGAGGCATCTGTTGTCAGAATTTGTTGAGGACTTAGACACTGAAAGGGAACTCCTATCCCTGGTCGAGCCGGGGTGACCCACCACTCTAGGGACCGAAGGACAGCACTGGAGATTCTGACTGGATGATCGAGGTCATCTGTGCTTTAGTCCCATTGCACTCTGAGGTTCCACTGCAAGACCCACATATACAGATGAGCGAGGGGAACTGTTGCAATGGCTGCACCCGGGCCATGTGACCCAAGAGTTGAAGCACCACCCTGGCCGGAACTGGATTGGAGGTCATTATTCTTCGAGTGACTGCCCTCAGTCTGTCTGCTTGGTCATGGGGAAGGAAAGTTTTTCCCTGGACGGTATCCAGGACTGCTCCTATATACTGCAGTCTCTGGGTAGGCCAGGGGCATGACTTGGGGAGATTCAGAATTATGCCCAAGACTTGAAAAAGGCTGAAAGTTTCCTTCAGTGACTGACGCAGCTGGACCTCTGATTATGCTGTGAGCAGGCAGTCATCCAGGTAGGGGTAAACATAAAGTTCCCTTCTCCTGAGGGTTGCTGCCACTACAGCCAGACACTTAGTAAATACTCTCTGTGTCGATGAAAGGCCGAATGGCAGTGCCTGAATTGGTAGTGCTCTCCTTGGAAGGTGAAGCAGAGGTACTTTCTGTGGTACGGCAGGATTTTTATATGCATATAAGCATCCTGCATGTCTAGGGAGCAGAGCCAGTCCCCTTCGTGAATCATGGGCAACAGGCCAGGCAGTATCACCATCCTGAACCTTTGTATTTGATGTAAGTGTTCAGCTGGCTCAGATCTAGGATGGGACAAAGATCTCTAGTCTTCTTCAGGACTAGGAAGAAGTGGAAGTAGTATCCCCTGCCTTTGGTCTGGGGTACCACCTGAATCACCTTCTTCTGTAGCAGGACCTTGATTTCTGCCCACAGTAGAGCAGCGTGGGATGGGGAGCAGCGGGAGGGGATGGGTGGTCTGTCCAGTGGGATCTGGGTGAACTCCAGAGAGTACCCTCTATGGATTACCTGGAGAATCCACTGATCTGTGGTGATACTGGACCATCCTGACAGGTAAAGAGAGAACTTCCCTCCTGCAGCCTCCCCCTGGGCCTCTATCAGAAGAGGGAGGGCCAGCAGGGAGTCATGCCGAAACGGTGTGGTTAGGCAAGGGCATTCTGGTCGACTTGGCATTTTTGGGACCCTGGGTACCTGAAGCAAGAGGAGGTTCTCTTCTTTTGAATCCCCTTTTGGTTGCTGGCACCTTCTCTGCTGATTCTGATTTTTACGAAAGAGGCAGCGCAGAGCAGTGGCTGGTTCCAGTTTGTATATTCTATGTATGCTGGAAACCACTTTTCCTGAATCTTGAAGCCCTGTAATTAGCTTCTCAGCATCTGGGCCAAAGAAAACTGACCATTGAAAGGGTGCATCTAATATGGCATCTTGTAGGTCCTGGTGGAACCCTAAGACCCGCAGCCTGAGATGGTGCCAGGGTACTGCCCCCTTTATACCACAGAGGACAGAGGTCCCCCACCTGGACTGCTAGCTAGAAGTTTTCCATGGAGTCCCAGTGCCTGGCAGCATAGTCCTAATGGTGTTACCTGCTGCAAGAGCTCCCCCTTGAAGTAAGATCATGGCTTTCTGCCGAAACTCTTGACTCCACCATATCCATCCCGATTACACCCTCCACCGGCAGGACCGGTGGCAAAAGGGGTGCAGGTGTAGCGATCTATGTAAAACAACCACCTCTTGCTCAGTCATCAAGAGGGAATCTTGCACTTACTCACAAACTGACTCTGTCCCAACTCACCCTCCCTTCTACCCTATCAATTTACATCAGGGTGATCTACGCCTCCCTGTGCCTTCCCAGGAGGCCCTCATTTCTTATGTGTCCTCCCTACTTCCCCTCACTGCATCCGGAACTACTCCTATTAGGGGACTACAACCTAGACTGACTCTCCCCCTCCACCAAAACTGCCACAGCCAAATTAGAGGCTCTAACCTCACCTAATCAATTGCTGAACCCACTGTTATAATCCTCACCAGCAAACCACACCTTAATTGATTGGATCCTCGCTTCCCATCCACATAGAATTTCCACTCCTGGTGTATTGAACACAGCCCTAAATGACCACTGTATTACACCTGCATCAACTTCCAAAATCAGTCCCTAAATACATACTTACCCATCCTCTAAATTCACTAAACGCCAGCTCTCTCCTGCATGCCCTTAAACATGCAGACTGGGATGGTTCCATGTCAAAACAGTAAAAATTCTAGGGCGGCTAACAATACAGTGAGTACACCCTGCTGAAAACTATTTGGCACACAACAAAAAATACCGATGACCAACTCGGTGCACATTTAAAATAATGTTTAATGCATGGGGCTATTCCCCCTGAACCCTCCTTTGTGACCCCGTATCCCCACATACTTAAATAATCATCTCCGAGGGGGGAAGACACTGGAGAAAAGATGAGGGTCTGACAATGGCTATAACTTAAAAAAAACACACAAAATACCTGTGAAATCAAAAAACAGACCTGTATGCAGTCCCGAACCCGGTACCATTAGCGCTGCAGATAGTATCCCTACCCGCTATGCTAGGAAGGTAGCTCAGAGCATCATGCTCCACGTCCCCATTTAGCCCATCCCTCTTCCTCTCCCCTCCATCACTATTCCGTCCCTTTGCCATTCTTCCCATTCTCCCTCACTATTCCCTCCCCTCGCTATACATTCTCCATCACTGATACTAAAAGCATCCAAACTGAAGCACTCATTTCTGAGTTGCTCAATTTGGTTCGCTTTCATAACGTACTACTGACTGGGACCCTGTCTACTCCACATCTGATGTCGACTCTGCCTTGTCCAACTTCCTATGTACTTTCAATAAGGTCTGGGACTCCCACATGCCCCAGATTAAAGATAGGATCAAAAAGCACCACAGCCCGTGGATCTCCTGCACATTAATTGCCCTCTGTTAAGCTTGTGACAAGACCTGATCCGTATTTAAAACCACACCAATCCCCCAATCTAGACAGGCCTACAACTTTGCTAGAAATGCCTACACCAAGGTTATAAGACAAATCAAAGTTGAATACTTTAAGTCCCATTTAAACACCTCCCATCCTTCCTCCTTCTGGATGGTGGTCCACTCCCTTATCGACCCCCCCCCAGACCACCACTCCAACTCTCAAGCATATTGACCAAACAATTTCTGACCCTGTCAAAATAGCAAAAACCCTAAACAACTTCTTCATCACTTGTGCCCTTCGTGACCTGACCCCCCCTGCAGGGGCCCTCATGTGGCCCCCCTAAATCCTACCCAAAACAATCGCCTCCTCACTCCCACCTCACTGAAAGAAGTCCTTAAAACCCTCTACTCCTTGAACATCTCAAAAAACCAGCCCTGATGGTATCCACTCCAAACTTCTGCATATATTTGCACCTGCAATTACTGTACAAATCTGCCCTTCTCCTCTAGCAATGTCCCCCAAGTTTGGAAACTTGCTTATGTCTTGCCATACTATGTGCCTGCTATTCCATAATCTGTTGTTCCTCCAGCCTAATTAGTTGCTCTGAAAATTTGACTAATATTGTTGTTATCCTTGTAATATACAGTATTTTTAATTTTTTATTTATTGAGATCTAGGAATTACAACCCTCTGAGTCAGGGACCCTTTTTCAAAGACACCACGTCAGTATAAAGTGTGGCAGGAAAGTGTTACAGACATCATGACATCATGAACAATGACAGTAATTATACACAAAGAGAAAATTATACAATAGGGAGTTATCTAATAACTATGCATTACAATAAGCATTGACAATTGACATGGGGCTAACTAAAAAGTGAGAAAGACAAGTCTGAGGAGAAAAATTAAGTATTGGAGACAGAAGCAATGGAGCTATGAAGGAGAAAGTGAGAAACACGTCCAGGAAGTGGGCCAAAGGAGAGCTGGAAAATAGTAGAGACCAGAAAGCTGCCCAATGGGTGTTGTTGTGTACATGTAAATTTTGGAACATCCTCAAAGCAGTCGAAGGTCAGTCCACTGCAACACCCCTTCCAAACAAAATTGTGTCTGATGGTACCACCTATACGGACAAAGCTGATATACTAGAAAAGCTTAATGATCACTTTGCCACTGCAGGGCTTGCCTTTGACACCTCGCCTATCAGCAAACTTAGCCCGGCAAGAGACTACACTGTTGGCTTCACTGATAATCACAACCATAACCAACTGCATCCCACCCTTCAGCTTCCTCACAATTACGTTCAAGCAAGTGGAGGACCTCTTCCTTTCTCTGGATACAAAAAAGAGTGCGGGTGCAGATAATATTGAACCTTACTTCCTAAAACTTGGCCGTACCTATCTGACCACCCCCATTACACACTTATTCAACACCTCTCTGATTCAAGGTGAGCTACCTGTCTTGTGGAAAACTGCCCACATCCTACCATTATTCAAGACTGGGGATCCGAGTGATCTGAACAATTACTGGCCTATTTCTATACTATCCGTCCTCTCTAAATTACTTGAAAAACTGTCAACATCCAACTTAGAGAACATTTGGATTCACAAAAGTTGCTAAACCCGTCTCAGTCCGGCTTCAGAGCCAAACACAGTACAATATCGGCTCTTGCCAAAGTAACTACAGACTGGCAAATGGCCTTGGACTCTAAGAAGCATGTATTTGCCTCTTCCTTGATCTAAGTAAGGCCTTCATACTGTGGATCATACCATCATGTTTACTGCACTGAGTAACATCGGACTTGATAGTTCTGCCATTAAATGGTTCACCAGCTACCTAACCAATAGGTTACAACAAGTCAAAGCCATAGGAGATCTGTCCCCACAAAATCCTTGTTACGAGGAGTCCCACAAGCTCCATCCTGGCCCTATCCTCTTTGGTAATATACATCAATAATCTGACTCGCAGCTGGGCACAGTAAATGTGCACTTATTCGCAGATGATACTGTACCTATACCACAAATTCATCCTTGATCTGGCCTATGACTACTTACAGAAAGACTTTGTCACCTCCAATACAACCTTCTCACTCATAAGTCTACCAATGCCAAAAGACTAAAGCAATGATTCTCTCACCAAAGTCTACTTCCGGATGTCCACATATCACACAGATCCGAACACTCTTAGATGAACCCCTTGAAGTAGTTGATACCTTTAAATACCTACCGTTCTGGCTGGATAACAAGCTCAACTTTCTGTGCCACTTAAATGAAACCTTGAAGAAACTAAGACAGTGATTAGGTTTATTCTATCACATTAAACACCTACTCACGTTAGAAGCCAGAATGAGACTAGTACAAACTACATTCCTACCTATACTGGACTTTGCTGACTTCCTTTACAGTCATTGCCCATCAACGATGCTAAACAAACTGGACACCCTTTACCACCGGGCTTTAAGATTTATCTTAAATTTACCCCGTAGTACACATCACTGTCGTCTATACCAGGTTTCGGAGGACCTCACTCAACTAGAAGAAAAAGGAATGCTCTCCTCTGGTTTTTTAGAGCATTACCTGATAACCTCCCTGCATACATCTCGAACATCTTCAAACGGGCTAAAGGTTCCTATGGCCTGAGAGGCTTCTCCTTAATCTGCTTCCAGACTCCTAGAGTGAAAACTACCCTTGGCTCAGAAGCAATCAACTTCTCACTTCCATCACTTTGGAACACTATACAAGACTCATTAAAATTATCCTCACTTCCAAGCATTTTCACATTCAAAGCTCTATTAATGGATTATCTGAAGGAATCATGCAACTGTTTCAGATGCCGATGCCCCTAAGCCTCGGTGCCACTCTCAAATCCTACGCTTAGTATCTCATCCAATTCTATTCCTAACAACAGAAACCTAGGACCTAGCCTAGTTCCTTAATCCAAGATGACCTTGCCTATTCTCTACCTTTTACCTATTCTGGCCTCCCTTTGGCTGCCTACTCTTTCTCCCCAGTTTCTACCCTATTCCTTAATACCTCCTTATTTTTTATCATTTGGGTATGAGCTCTTACTCAGCGGAGACTATATGGGATTGTTGTCTCTTCTCGTTTCAGTAAAGCTTATCATTATGTACCTTTGCATGTTAATTATGTTGACCGGTATGTATAGGCCCATATTGACCGGCACCTTCACAATGTTTTTTTTTTGTTTTTTTTTTGTGCACTGTTGTCCACCATAATTGTAATTTTATGAAGTGTACTGTATTGTATTTATGCCCATGACCACCTTGAAAATTAGCTTGCTCAATGGTGTTTATGCCTGATTAAATAAAGTGATTGATTGATTGATTGATGTCCTATTATTGCTCATATTTGTATAATGTGTATGCCAACTACCTCATGATTCTCTGTAATTCACCCTGGGTTGGCCCTGAAAAAGGGACCATCTGCTATTAAATTAAATTAAATAAAATAAATAAATAAAAATGTCATCCCTCTTTACAAGGGTGGTGACCCCTGAGTACTTGGAAACTACCGACCAATTTCCCTCCTCCCCACTCTTGCCAAACTGCAAGAAGCTCTTGTCCAGTCCAGACTGACTAACTTTCTCACATCCACAAATTTCCTCTCCCCATATCAGTCTGGGTTCAGAAAGCACCACTCCACCATATTCTCCCTCCTTCACGTCACCAGACACATCCAGTCCACCACTGACCAAGGCCAACTAACTGCTGCAGTCTTTGTTGATCTGGCAAAGGCCTTCAATTCTGCTTCCCATCCCCTGCTCCTTGACAAACTCAAGGTAGCTGGACTCAACCCTCCTGCAATTCAGTGGTTCAGACTGTACCTTGAAAATAGGCTCCAGTCAGTCAGGATTGCAGACTCCACTTCCCCCCACCCATACTAGCTGGTGTCCCCAGGGCTCGATTCTAGGCCCCAATCTGTTCTCTCTATTTATTAATGACGTCCCTGTCTGTTCAAGATCCTCGTCCACATGTATGTGGACGACACCATCCTTTTCACATCTGTCCCAGTTCTAAGCAATGTTCAATCATGACTGCAACATGATTATCACAACATGTAGTCTTGGTTTCACGCAAACCATCTCAAAATAAACTCAGCCAAAACTGTTTCCTTGACTTTCGGGTCTGCTCAGAACCTTGCGAGAATATTCTGTCCACTTGCTACCGCCTCCCTAGATGGAATCCCACTAAACGCTGTCTCTACATACAAATATCTAGGAATATGGCTAGACCCCAGTTAAACTTCCCATATCACATTGATATCATCACATCGAAGTTCCACCCTACGCTAGGCCCACTACACAGAAATCATGATGCCTTCCATTTACCTGTTAGACACATATTATTAGTACAAATGATCACTCCCAACGTTGACTATGCTGACATACTGTATGGCACTACCCCCTTGAAGTGCTAGGGCTCTTTTTCAACCCCTTGGGGTGACTTCCTGGGCCAGTCTCGTGTACAAGGTCTTCACCTTGACCTTCAGAGACTGACAACCCTTCCATACCTTCCATGAGGTTGGATAATTCTGGGTAGAGTCTAGTCGGACTGGCAATGCATAGCATAGGCAAAGGAAAATCTGTTTCCTGATCCATGTCTTCCTCCCACTACCACTTTATCAGTTACTTGACTGACCAAGACTATTCTATCCTGATGAATAAATACTGTGTGTTCATTATAGTCCACCATACTATTGTGGCCATGACTGGACACCATAGGACAATAGACATGGCCTATTTCTTCAAATATTCTTACTAGTATTATAAAATCTCCTGCCTCCTTATGCCGTGGACAGTTCAGAATTCTGCAATTAATTGTCTCATTTGGATCTATGTGGCACCATCCCAGGAATTTATGTATAAATTATGGACTCTTTAAATCTGCACAGTTAACTATATGAATGTAACCTTGGATGGTAATTTTTATTGTTCCCTGATGCCCAATGAAGCAGAAGTCAAATTTGGGTTTAGTCCTTAATCTTGAATGTTCTAAATCAAGGGCCCTTAACTGTATTAAGCTTAGATGAGAAGCACCACCACAACATCTGCAATTCATGTATTCAAGAAATATTTTACATGATATCAAATTCAAAAATCTCACAGTAATCTTAACAGTATTGGCCCCTATGCACAAAGGGGTGAAGTGGCTATGCACCACGCATTTGGGGTGCATAGTCACTCTGCACCCAGTGTGCCACCGCACGGCCAGCCACGGGAGTCACCAACAGGGCACGCACCCCCACCGCCAGACTGTGCAGAGAGCAACAAGGTCAGGGCGGGCCGGGGGTGTACTCACATTCCACGCTATTCACAGAGGTGTGGAGTGCAGGGCATGGGGAGAGTACATTATCTGGGTAACACCCAGCCATAAGGGATATGCACCCCACCAGGATGCCGCTGGCAGCGTCGTGGATGTGGGAGCACTGCAGATCCCCCCTACATGCCCATGGATCAGCATGGAGGACTGGGGCAGCAGACAGGGCATCCTCCCACCCTGAGCTTGTGGTGCACATTGCAGCCTCCATCTTGTTTCCGTGCCCTGTGGGTGCAAGGGACCAGATCTGGGCATCTGATTGGATGTGCGTCTGCTCTGCGAAATACTCTATTGTGCACCTGCGAGCCTGAGGGAGGAGCTGCAGACAAGTGAGCACCAGTTATGCATACCAGCATATGCACACCTGTCCACAGGTGCACAGCTCAGTGGGTGGGGTACACGCATGTCACGCATATCTATGCCCAATTCATGCATAGGGGCCAATATGAGTAAAAAGACTTTCCTGTCACTACAAGAAGGGTCAAAGGCAGTTGCTCGCGTTGAGTCACAAAAGACCTCCTCACCCTTATGAAGGATAGGAATCGTGCTTGGTCCACCTACAAGGCATCCCCTTCCCCTGCCCTCTGGGATGCCTACAGGCGCTGAAGGAATCTATGCAAACATCTGGCCAAATCTCTGAAACAGACTCATTTCAATAATCACCAACAGGCTAACCTTAGAGACCCAAGGAAATTCTGGGCATCATCGGCTCCCTCCTAAACCCCTACTCCAGTAAGGCAGCCCTGCAGCTAAACTCCCTAGATGGCCTCATTACGGACCTACTGGAAGGGGCAAGGGTTTTCAATGACAAATTCTCTGATTTATCCATGTATCTAAGTAAACTCCCAAATGGCCAGTCGAATTGCTCGGCCCCCCCATTCAAACCCCCTGTCGACCTTCACTGGGCCTACCACTCATCCCCAAATCCTCCCATTTATTTCAAAGCTCTCTCAACTGCTGACACCACTAAGCTCCTCAAAAACCTCCCAAATAATGGCTCCCTGGGGCTGATGGACTATCTCCAGTCTTCCTCAGGCTCATCTCCCCATCCATCATCGAACCACTCGCTTGTATCTTTAACCTTGTCCTTTCCACCTCCTCCATGCCTGACCCCTGGAAGACTGCCAAGGTGATTCACATCTTCAAAGCCAGTGATCCTCTATCTGTGGGCAACTACCGTCCAATCTCCATCCTCCCCCACCTTAGCAAACTACTTGAGAAGGCTATCTACCATCAACTTGCTAAGCATATGGGCAAATACAATGCCTTGTGTAGCCAAGAGCATGGCTTCAGCAAGAACCATTCCACCACTACTGCTCTCGCACTACTGGCCAACCACATCCTCATAAACATGGACAATGGTAGCGCCAATGGCGCAGTCTTCGTAGACCTACCCAAAGCCTTCGACATGGTCAACCATACCCTCCTCCTTTCCAAACTACGTTGCTTTGGCTGTTCCCAGGAGGCTACTTCTTGGTTCAGGAGCTACCTCACTGATCGTTCCCAATTCATGAATTTTGGCCCTGCCTGTTCCCCCACCTTGCCCATCACGACAGGTGTCCCCCAGGGCTCCATTCTAGTCCCCTTCTAGTCTCTTTATTTATTAACTCCCTTCCCTCAGACAGTCTCAGATGCCACTCTCCCCTCTATGCTGATGACCTTGTACTTTTCTACAGTGATAAATCCCATGCCAGCATTTCTTCTGTTCTAGCTCAAAACTATGCTACAGCCCACAGTTGGTTTGCTGATAACCTCCTCCTGGTTAATGCTAAAAAACAAAATCTATGCTGTTCGGATCCAAGCCCTTCCTGTCCAAATCCAAAACTCACCCCCCCCTCAACATCATCTCCCCTGATGGCCAAGCCCTTGAAGATGTCAATACTTTCAGATACCAAGGTATTCTACTTGACCCATCCCTCTCTTTCTCCAGGCACATCAACTCATTAGTTAGAAGGATTCACCAAAAATTAGGTGCTACCTACAGATTCTGACAGTACCTGACTTGCCATCATCTAGGGGAATCAACTCCCAATTTTGGACTACTGCTCCCCCACCTATGCTAGGACATCTGCAACCCTTATGGACAAGCTCTCTTCTGTCTACAACAGTGCCTGTCATTTCATCTTGCTGGCCCCTTTCACTACACACCACTGTGTCCTTTACACTTCGCTAAGATGGCTTCTGCTGCAAGGCTGCTTTGACCTTGCCCTGTGCTGCATGGCGGATTCTGCCATCCGTACTGACCAAGAATCTCCCCTTGCAGCCCTCCTCAAGGTCCAAACCTTACACCGCGGCCTCCACTAAAACAGGATTCCTCCTCTAAATGTTTCCAGAGCATCCACCAATATGGGCGGTAGAGCCTTGTCAGTGGCAGCCCCTATGCTGTGGAATAAACTGTCTGCTGAGCTCTGCTCCATTCACACCCACTGCCAGTTCAAATCTTGCCTCAAAGATTAGCTCCTGGAGATTTCCCGCTGCCACTGCTTTCCTGAGTAGTTCTTCATTTCCCGCCTGCACTTACCACAAGAGTTTCTTGTCTGTGCAGCTCCCTTTGTAAATCCTCCAATTCCCCTTCTTCTCACACCCCTTCTCCTCTCTACTAGCCTCACTTTATCCTTTTCATGTTACTCCTGAGGAACATTGATTATCTTCTATGCAACTTGCTGTATATCAATTTCATGTATATATATATATATATATATATATGTCTCATAACCAAGGGAAGGGACTGAATATATATATACATTCTGAGCTTCTTTCTTTTTTGTACCTCTTTATGTATATGCACATCGGATTTATGTACTATATCACCTGGTATAATGTGGATTTATGTATTTTGTACCTTATATCTTGTGTACTTTTGTAACCTTTATTATTTGTCAGACTGTCTCCTGTTCTATGCGTTGTTGTTTGTGTTTAACTCTGTGCTACTGTATGTGACCTGGATCATGCCTGAAAATGGTCCCTGGGATCAGTGCACCTACCCGGTTACCAAAGTCATAAATAAATAAAATAAAATAGACATTAATTTCTCTGAACAGCAGTGCAAGCAGAAAAATATATACATTTCCCATTGCATTAGTCACAATAAAAGAATAAAAGAAATAAAAAAAATTAATGCAAGCATTATTTTTTTGTTGTACCCAGTTCCAAATGTCTGGGTTGAGAGGCAAAACTCACCACACCTGTTTAACCAGATGTCAAGCTTCGAGGTCCTGAACCAGGGATGACTGTGTCCTCCTTCTGTTTGGTCTTACCTGGACTGATTTTCCTGCTGGTCCTTAGAGTATGTCAAGGTAATCAATTGGGCTGGCACATCTGTAGTTTCTAGTTCATGGGCTGGGTTTAAAGCAATAGTCTTCTGTGTTAGAAAATAATTTTATATGTCAGAAGACCACCAGTTATTAACTTTCTGCATCAGAAGCTGTCAATAACTTGAAACAGCTGATTAAATAGGGGCTGTCACTAACAATTTGCCATCGTGCTACAGCGTGTAGTATGACCATCTAGTATGACATGGGGATTTTCAGCCAAATACAAAAATAATTTTATTTTTACCAATAGCAGGCACTTATCTGGGGTAGGAAGTTATTTTTGTAATACTTTAGAGATGTGGGGCTGCACGTAGTCATCTGATTGTCTGGCTGGTAGTTTAAACATTATACAAGAAAGACAGGCATATGATTCCTACCGTAAAGTATCTATGTAAGAGTATTTAATACTTATTAAAAAGAGTCCACATTTAGTTATAAATTTTCACACAAGTTAAAAGGTAGGCCAATAAGATGTTCCCACACCTTTTCTCACCCTCGTATCCGAACCGCTGCTGGTAAGCTCTATTTCTCCTACAAGTTTCCCTTCCTCTGGAATAGTCTTCCACTCTCAACCCATCTTTCACCCTCCTTCCACTATCTCAAGCACCTTCTCAGACCAACACAGGTCATCTCCTGCAGCTGTACCCCTTCCAAGCCTGGGACCTCAATATGCCTCATTTCCTTTCCTTTATAGGACATACCACAGTACATTTGTGGTGCTTTCCCCGTATTTACTGTATATAGTTTACTATTTGTATTTATTCTGTACATAGTTTCCAAGTTCACAAATGATTGTACATAGTTCCTAGCTTTCTTTTTTACTGCACTTTCTTGTCGCTGCCTCTTACTGTGTTGTATTTTCTGTTGTATCCATCACCCCCCTCCCCCCGGGTCACACTTGGAAATGCGCTTTGGCTCATGGTGCCTTTCCCGGTTATCAACTTTTAAATAAATAAATAAATAAAATAAGCCTTGCCTATGATTCAGGCTTACAAAAAAGAAAGAAGCTCAGAATGTATATATATATTCAGTCCCTACCCTTGGTTATGAGACATGTTCTGTTCTAGTCTGTTTGCAAGAGGAAGCTGACCTCATGAACATAATACTGAAAGTGTTTGTACAGGCAGTCCACTACAAAATATTTCTATTTTAATGTGTTTAAGAGGAGGTTGACTTTGCAGTTAGGCTAGTTACAAGAAACGGTCTCTCTGAGCATTTCCTGTAAAATGAAACAAATGTGGTTTTTTGTTTTTTTATAGTCTACACTCAGTAATCATGTTAGCAAGTATTAATACAGAATCAAAGTATTATTAGTAAAGACTATAAATAAACATTCATTGTAAGTAATTAATCATTAATAAAAACACATGTTTAAGTTTAAGTCTAAGAAAGCAATAAGACACAACAGGGAGTGAGTTGTTGATTGATAAGAGCACGCCCACAGGTGCGTTGTTAAGCACGAGGCACTTGCGCTGAGTGACTACAGCAGCTGGGTAGTGCTCTTATCAATCAACAATCCACACCCTGAAGTGTCTTATCACTCTTATAAAATGGGTAACAACTATGTCTATAACAATCAAACAAAACTCTGGACACATTATTAAAGATTTAATAATAGTACGTTATTTTATTTAAATATGGCGGAAAAAATAGTCCCCAGACTTGGGTAGAGGAGTGGTAAAATTGATTGAATAGCAATTCACTGAAAAATGCTAAACTAGTGAGTTGGAGAGACAGCAATGTATTATTTGAGCAGTTTGGGTCTGCCTCTGTAACTGTGTTTTCCCACCTTTTCTCTTTGTTTATAAAGTATTACTGTATTGCCTAATTTCTTTGTCCTGTTTTATTTTTTTCTATTTTTCCCCTCATTCAAGACATAGAATATTTATCATGGAATGTGTACCGTGGAATACAGGGATTCAAAGTTCTGCTCAGTTCTGCTGGTAGAATGTTACTCTTCTAACATACTGTACACACAGACAACAAAGGCCTGTTTTTGAGCCAGTGATTCAATTATCTCACTGTTGGGGCAAGCAGAAGAGATTTCCCTGATGAGTAGGTAAAGACAGAAAGGGGATTGTTCAGTATTAGTAAAGAAACAGTTGTAAAGAAAACTATAAACAATACTTAATGTTTCTAATTTGTTTATGTGTGTAAGCAGAGTATGATGACCAGGGAAACAACATTTAATTAATTTGCTTTGTTTTTTATTTAAGGTAGTTTTATTTTTAGGGCCTAGTTGAAGGTTTTTACAGTGTAAAGGTAGCAGCCATGTTTGTGATGGAAGATCAGTTCTGGTTGCAGAGGGACTGATGGAAAATAGCTCTGGTTGTAGGAGGACTGATTAGCTCATTGTGTGATGTGTTTTAGGACCAGGATGACTGTGTGTATATAGAGATTTAATGTATAGTCAGCTGATGTCTCTTGGCCAATGAGATTTCTAGATTGTTTCTTGCCATTTTATAACTGTAATTATATCTTGGCAAGGAAGGCTGAAAACCCAAGTTACAAGGTGTTACTGCTTAAACCTGCTTATAAGTCTATTACATTTTAAAACACACTAAGCAAAGAATGACTTTATCTGACATTGCTCAGAATTCATTTATAATGTCCAGCAAAGGGTCCCTTGGTGGAATGTCCGGAAAAGTCCATCTATTCATGATGGCTTCAATTTTCTGATTCATTTCTTCATCAGTTGGGAGTGGGATGAGGGCTGATTTGGAGCACAGACTGAGCACCCCTCCTCCTTGTTATCCAGGATCAACTCCCTCCTCTAAGCTTTCTGCCGCTTTGCCACAAATTCCCTCCCAGAACCCACCACTGCACTCTCCTTTCTTCCCTTGGAATACCACCCCAATCCCATCATCGCTTCAGCCACTCCATCTCATTCATATCCAAATTCTGTTTCGACCTTCTCCCCCCTTACCTGGCAGAGAGGCTAACACCAGCTGCCATTACCCCATACTCACTGAGCTCAAGGGACTCCCATTCTTTCTCCCTCCCCAAACCTTCCTCATCTACTGACTAATCGGCCTTCACCTACAGACTCCCCTCTTTATGGAATCTCTCACAACTGCTTCAAATACGAAATATGACAACTTCCACTCCTCATCTGCACCTGTTCCTAGCCACTCACAGGCCCAGCCTCATGCTATATGTTTTTTGTGGACAGTAATGCAATCCTCAGAACTGTATGATACTATTTGTATATAGTCCATCTGAATGCACAGTACTTTGCTGTATAACTTATGCAACTGAAAATTTATCTCATGTATGGATTCTGTATTTTCTGCTCTACATCCCTTTCTCCCTTCCCCGGGTTGCACCTGGAAACGGGCCTTGGCTCAGTGTGCCTTTCCCGGTTATCAAATGTTTAAATAAAAATAAATAAAATTAAAATGTAAGAAAAAGCTGCACCCATACTGTTTTCTTCTATTTTTGATTGACTTTTTTCTTGCTTTGTCAGATGCCATTTTTCCTGTTTTTAAATTGGTTTACCATTTTTTATTTGAATAATTTTAAAAAAGTGATTTTTTAAATACGGCTATACTCTGGGTTGCGTATTCTCCACCATTTTTGAACACCCCTTTGTCCATCGTGTTGTACAGCAATGCCCTCTCCAAAAGGTATCCTTTTCTTGTTTTGTTTTTGCTTGCCTGGCTCCTCAGTGTTAGAGGGGGCCTTGTACCCCCTCCTACTCCATCCACCAGGTCCTGCCACCAGGATCCCCCCAGTTTCATTGTGCTTGTTGTGGTGGGGGGATGTTTGCATGTTCCCCCTATTTTCTCCCTATCCCCTGAGGGTGCTGGTGCAGAGGATGTTCATCCAGATGAATGATGTGCTGACGTACATCATTGTCAAGCGCCCAACAGCGTCCTTCCTTCCCTGACTCCATAAAGCTGTGTGTCACTATTACCTGTGCTTCTACTGGCAGAGGAGCTTCAGGTGCTTGCGCTACCCAGTAACCCACCTCACCTGGAGGAGGAGAGCATCTGTTGGGACACTCAGTCCTCCTCCCCCCCCCATCTCCCCATCCAACCCCCAGCAGTCTGGATCCATTCCCGAACCCGGTTCACCAGCATAGCATGAGGTGCGGCGTCCAGCACCTCAGCCTTGGCACCACTGGGCCAGCCCCAATAGGTGTCTTTGATTAAAAAATAAACCCTATAAATGATCACACATTACCTGGGGAAAGAGGTAAAGTCCCAACAATCTTGCTACAGCAACAGAGGATGATGACGACAAGTCTCCAATGAATCCCACAGGCCTAGAGTGTGGCTGGCAGCTATAATTTGGAACAACCTCTTCCCATCCTGATAACAGCAGCATTGCTCCCTCGATTGTGTGAGCCTCTATGTAGCAGGAATCAAAAATCCTGAACCCCAGAGTGATGTTCGGTAAAATGTGTCTGTTCTTGTTTATTTCTTCCACAGCAAAGACCATTGCTAGGACATTCTGGTATCGCTCTATGAAAAATCTTAAAATACATATATTTTTAGTAAATTCCTTATCATCAGTGAAAACATATGTATTCCATCAAAATTTGTTGAGCAAACAATAAACACAAAAATGTAACACAGTGATGGATAGAACAACACTGGAGCAGTCCATCCAGGCTGTCCAGAATGTCCCTACTTGGAGATTCTCTCATCTCCCATCTCCCTCATAATCTCCCCACCAACTGTCCCCTCCTTCCAAATCATAACTTATTTTAATGAGTCCCACTTCCTTTTGAATCCTGTTATTGTCTTTGCTTTACCACCTTTCCTGGCAGTCTACTCCACCCATCCACCACCCTTTCCATGAAGTAATGCTTCCTAACATCCTGTTTGAACCTACAAATCATATCAAAGCAGCGCTGTCCAGCCTCTCTTAGTGCAGAGTAAAGTCACTGTGCACTGTGCTTCCTCAGCTCCCATTTTCAGATATGCAGCATGTACCGGTTAGAGTGTGCTGCCTGTCTGAATATGTTCCCCGGCTGGCCGTGTGCTATCTTACATGCAATGCTAAGGGGAGCACTTGTACGTACATAGTATACAAAAGGCATTGGTATGAAACATTTTGCTTCTTACTATACTTTTCTGTACAGTGTTGAGAAATCCTCCATTGTCACAGGCTGCTATATAACTTGTGTGAAAATGGAAAATTAATGTAACTCTTTATTGCAGAAAAAAGTGCTAACTCAGAGCGACATACAGTATGCAGATCAGTTTGCTATACTCTAGCCTGCTAGCAAGTTCTTGCCAGTGCTAAAAATAGTTATATGACTGTTTTTTTGATTGTATCATGTTTACTGAATACTGTGATCATAGGCAGAGGAGCGGTTCAAAAACTGGGGTTTCAGAATGAATTATATCATGATATGACAGTTACAGTCTTGGAAGTCATGCTATCAATACCAAAAAAAATACACAGGGTAAACTGGAAGAAAGACAGACATGTGGGGAGTAGTGTAATGTACTCGCTGTGGGGGCAGCAGTCTTCCAGGAGACTTTCTGGAGGCTGAGATGCTGCCTTATTTGCAGACAACTCTCTGCTCTGAGGGAGGAAGTTGCCCATCTCCAGGTCAAACTGGACAGGAGTACATAATCCCCCTCCATGCAGGGAACACCAGGGCCACCACCTCTGTCTCATAGGTTGCCAAGAAGGCGCAGCGGTTGGACCACAGTGGAGTCAGGCAGGGTGAGGGTGGTGGAACAGAGGCGCACCCCTTCAGAAGTACCGCTCCACAATCCATGCGCCATTCTGGTGGAGCATAGTTCCCCTATGGAGGCACATACAGTGGAGAATGAGGTTGCTGGCAACCATCACAAGGGAGGCCCACAGGAAGGGGGTACAGGACACAGTAGGGAAAGGAAGCAGCTTCTGGTGGCGGACTCAATTATTAGGGGATAGAACTGGGGGGGCAAGGGAAAGAAGAAGTAAAGTGCCTGCCTGGTGCCATGGCTTGAAGGGACAGGAAGCAGATTCTAAGGATCAGGACAGCAGCTGCATGGGAGACAGTGCTGGATGTCTTTGTCCACCTAGGGACAAATGACTTGGCCACGTATGGGATTAGAGCAGTGCAAGAGGAGTTTGTGGAGTTGGGGAGGGGCCTTAGACAAGTAGCTCATACAGTATCCTTCTCGGAGGTGCTGTCTGTCTATGGCATAGGTGAGGCGAGGGTACGCCGCACCATGCAGTTCAATGAAAGATGAAAAACTGGTGTAGAGCACAGGGTTTTGGCTTCATTGGGGACTGGGGTTCCACCTGGTGGGATACCCACCTATACTGGCATGATGGTCTGCATCTGTCCAGGAAAGGAACCAGTCTCCTCAGTGATCAGTTTAAATGCTTCATTGTCAAGCTTTTAAACTAGACAAGGGGGGAGGCACTGATAAGCAGCAGGGAATTCCCAGCCTCCCCCTCCAAAACAGGGTACCAAATGAGGTAAAGACCAAGGTAGAAAGGTCAGTAGGGAGCAGGACAGGGGTAAATGAAGAAAGCAAAGTCAGTAAGGGCAGGGATGGGGCTACAAGAGGAAAAACCATCAAACAATGGAGAGTAATAAGTACCAATGCCCGTAGTCTGGGTAACAAGCTTACTGAACTAGTGACCTTGATGGAAGAGGAACATCTGGATATCGTGGCAGTCACAGAAACATGGTACACACAGAACCATGATTGGGATGTAAACATACCAGGGTACACCATCCACAGGAGGGACAAGGAGGGTAAAAGAGGTGGAGAAGTAGCTCTCTACATAAGGGAAGGAATCAAAGCAACAGAACAAAAGGGTAAACAAGGAGGGGAGGAAGCACTGTGGGTCAACTTGGAGACAGGCAATGGCACCACAATCTGCACAGGGGTTGTATACAGACCCCCATCTCAGGGGGAGGAAATGGGAAAGGAAATGATAGAAGGCATCCTTGGAATGGCAGAAAAAGGGGAGATATTGTTGATGGGGGATCTGAATATGCCAGATGTTAACTGGAGTGCATTTGCTGCAGCCATATCAAAGAGCAGGGTCATTCTAGATGCCCTGCAGGGGACATGCCTTAGACAGCTAGTATTGGAATCCACTCAGGAGGGAGCAGTCTTAGACCCAGTACATAGATACATACAGTAGATACATAGACAGTGTCAGCAGATAAGGGCCTGTGGCCCACCCAGTCTGCCCATTTGAGCTTGTAAGTTCACTTTATGTTTTCCTAGAAGTCCGTTGCCCCTTACCTCTGACCTCCAGAATTCCTTCATGTCTATCCCATGCATTCTTAAATCCCGTGATTGTTTCAGCCCCCACCACTTCCTCTGGCAGTGTGTTCCACTTGTCCACCACCTGTTCTGTGAAGAAATTCTTCCTCACGTTTCCTCTGAACCGTCCTCCCTCCAACTTCATCCCATACCCTCTAGTCCTGAAACATCTTTTTCACTTAAAAATAGTGTATTCCTGCACCCTTTTCCTCCCTGTTAGATACTTGTATGTCTCTATCATATCCCCTCTCTTTCTCCTCTCCTCCAGGGAGTACATATTCAGTTCCTTCAACCTGTCCTCATAGGACTTGTGATGCAATCCATGCACCATCTTTGTTGCCCTCCTCTGAACCTTCTCTACTCTGTCTATGTCCTTTTGTAGGTAAGGTCTCCAGAACTGAACACTGTACTCCAGGTGGGGCCTCACTAGTGTCTTGTATAGTGGAATTATGACCTCCCTTTTCCTGCTGGTGATGCCACTGCCGATGCATCCCAGCATCATATTTGCTTTACCTGCTGCCTTGTCACAGTGTTTCCCTACCTTGAGGTCATCAGAGATGATAACCCCAAGATCCCTTTCCTGATTGGTGCATACTATATCCTCACCCCCCAACTGATATATTGTGCCAGGGTTTTTGTGCCCCATATGCATTATCTTGCACTTCTTTGCATTGAATTTCAACTGCCAAACCCCTGACCATTCTTCAAGTTTCTGCAGGTCCTTCTCATTCTGTCTACACCCTCTGGTGTGTCTACTCTGTTACAGAGCTTTGTGTCATCAGTGAACAGTGAAATTCTGCCTTCTAGGTCCTGCACAATGTCACTGACGAAGATGTTGAATAGGACCAGTCCCAGCACTGATCCCTGTGGTACCCCACTGGTCACTCTTCCCTCTGTGGAGTGACAGCCATTTACCACCACCCTCTGTGTCCTGCCACCCAGCCAGTTACCTACCCACCACACTACTGTCCTGCCCACAGCCATATTCCCCAGTTTGTGTAATAGTCTTCTATGTGGCACAGTGTCATAGGCCTTGCTGAAGTCCAGATAGGCCATGTCCACTGCCCTCCCCTGATCCACCTCCCTAGTCACCCAGTCAAAAATTCAACGAGGTTGGTCTGACATGACCGCCCCCTGGTGAAACCATGCTGCCTTGGGTCCTGTAGTCCATTGACAACCAGATGTTCCACCAGTCTCTCCTTCAGTAGTGCTTCCATGATCTTCCCAGTACCAAGGTGAGGCTGACTGGTCTGTAGTTTCCGCCTCTTTGTTCCCACTTTGTATAAGGGGACTACATCTGCTGTCCTCCAGTCTTTGGGTACCTCCCTGTTTCCAGTGATCGGCTAAACAGGATAGCCAGAGGTTCAGCCACCACCTCTTAGTTCTTTAAGGACCCTGGGTGCGCCCATCTGGCCTCATTGCTTATCAACTCTTATTACTTCCAGTTCCTTCAGGACCCTTTCGAGAAAAGGGACTTGTGTCCATTTCTGCACCATTCTCACCCTTGTACCCTTCAGACCCATTACCTCCTCTTCCTCAGTAAAGACTGAGCAGAAATACCTGTTCAATATGTCAGCTTTACTGTTGTCATCCTCCACACGGCCCACATCCTCCCCCTTCAGTCTCACTACCCCTCCCTTTGTCTTTCTTTTTTCACTTATGTACCTGTAAAGGGTTTTGTCCCCCCTACCCGCTGATTTTGAAATGTAGTCTTCTTTCTGAGCTTTTGCTTCCCTTACTGACCTCCCTGCCTCCCTTTGCTTCTCCTGGTACTTCTCCCTATCCCCTTCTGCCTGTGGCTTTTTGTATTGCCTGAATGCAATATTTTTGGCTTTCACTTTCTGTGCTACCTCTTAGGAAACCATAATGGTATCCTCTCCTTTCCTCTTGCTAACCTGCTTAATGCATAATTCTGTTGCTCTTGTAATCCCCATTTTAAATACTGCCCACTGTTCCTCAACCCCGATTCCTGCCCCATTTCCTTAATGCCTCTTTCAAGTATCTCCCATTTTCCCAAAGTCTGCCCCCCTAAAGTCCAGGATACGTGTTTTTGTGTGGTTTAGTTCTGGTCTTTCTGTGATTTCAAACCACAATGACTGGTGGTCACTGTTCCCCAGGTGCTCCACCACTGTTACCCCCATCACACTGTCCCTGTTTGTGAGCACAAGGTCCAGTATTGCCTTCTGACGAGTTGGTTCCATGACCAGTTGCTTGAGGAAGGCACCCTGAATGGAGTCCAGGATAAATATGCTCCTAGTTGATGCTGCTGCTGGGATGCTCCAGTCCACGCCTGGAATATTGAAGTCTCCAACCAGTACTACTCACCTTTGTCTGCCATCCTTGATGGCTAGCATCAGCTCCCTATCTGTTTCTTCCTCCTGGGCTGGTGGTCTATAGACCACACCTGTGCAGATGGCTGGCCCCGTTTTCCTTTCCAGCTTAACCCACAGTATCTCTCCCCCATTTTGTTCCTCCTGGATCTCTGTGGTCCTTATGTCATTTTTCAAATACAGTGCCACTCCTCCTCCCTTTCTATCTACCCTGTCTCTCCTGAATATGTTGTAGCCAGGTATGTCCATCTCCCAGTCATGGTTATCATTACACCAGGTTTCAGTGATGGCCACAATGCCCAGGTCTGACTGCACCATGACAGCCTCCAGATCTTCCATCTTGTTGCTAAGGCTCCTGGCATTGGCACACATGGCTTTCCATGATTTGACCTCCCTAGACTGTTTTGCTGTTCTACTCCAGCCCCTTCCTTGGTTATCCTTTATCCCTGGTTCTCCTTGCTGTCTGCCCTTCTGCTGAATTTTGCCCTTTTCTGCTGATCCACCTCTTGGGCACTAATCTCCATCTTTTGCATACTGCTTTGTAGAGATAGCCACTCCTCCAGTTCACTGGTTCCACTGCTAGCTGTGGGGTGAGCAAGTATGTACCCTCCTGCTGGCCTGCCACCCCTCTTTGCTAGTTTAAATGCTTGTCAAGGTAGCATTTAAACTTATCAATGAGTGCTTGGATTCCCCTCCAGGATGGATGCAGGCCGTCAGGCTTGAACGAACCTCCATCCCTCCAGGTGGGTCCCCAAACACCAATGAATCCAAACCCTTCCTCACAGCACCAGTTCTTCAACCATGAGTTAAAGTTCCTGGTGCATGCACCCCTATGCTCTCCCTTGCTTCTTGCAGGTAGTACTTCTGAGAAAGTGACAGTAGTAGCTACTTGCTTGAGACCCCTCCCCAATTTCCTAAACTCTTCCTGAACTTCCTTTGACTCCTCATTTGCCAGGTCATTAGTACCTAGGTGGATAATGACAGTACTCTCAAATGGAGATGGAGAGAGGATCACAGATGTAGAAGTGGGTAGCCATCTAGGAACTAACGACCATTGAACAGTATGGTTCATGATAAACACTGCACTAGAGTCAAGCCATACAAAAACATAGGTCCAGGACTTTAGGAGGGTTGACTTTGCCAAAATGGGTGAGTGCCTAAGGAATGTGCTAGCAAATGGGCAGGAAGGAGGGGAGGAAGAACAATGGGGAATAATCAAAACTGCCATCACAGAGGCAGCAGACCTTTGTGTGAAGCAAATAAACAAAACAAAACTATGTAAAAACCACTATGGTTCTCAAAGGAGATGGCAGAGAGGGTTAGGGAGAAAAAGATAGCATTCAGGAAGTACAAGGAATCACAGAATAAGCAGGACAGAGAACTGTATCAGTTAAAGCAAAAGGAAGCTGGGAAGGCAGTCAGAACAGCAAAGGCCCAAATCGAGGAAAAGATAGCCAACTCAGTAAAGAAGGGGGTAAAACCTTTTATAGGTACATCAGGGAGTGAAGGAAGACCAAGGGAGGGATCGTGAGGCTTAATAAAGGGGAGGGAGGGTAGGCAGAGGGTAACTGTGAAAAGGCAGAGATATTACACAAATATTTTTGCTCAGTATTCACAAGTGAAGAAGGGGAGGTACCTAAACCAAACAAAAACACTCTGGATAGAGGGGTTGATACCAGCCCATTCACAGAAGAAAGAGTTCTGAAAGAACTCTTAAAACTAAAGGTGGACAAAGCAATGGGGCCTGATGGGACTCATCCCAGAATTCTAAAAGAACTAAGGGTAGAACTAGTGACACCACTGACTACCCTCTTTAACAAATCATGGGAGGATGGGGTGGTACCTGAGAACTGGAGGAGGGCAGATGTTATTCCACTTCACAAAAGTGGGAGCAGGGCAGAGGCAGGAAACTACAGACCTGTTAGTTTGACCTCACTGATAGGGAAAATGATGGAATCACTTCTGAAGGAAAGAACTGTTGAATACCTAGAGGCCAGAGGGGCACAGGACCCAAGGCAGCATGGATTCACAGTGGAAAGGTCATGTCAGATGCATCTAATAAATTTCTTTGACTAGGTGACCAAAGTAGTAGATCAGGGAGGGGCTGTGGACATGGCCTACCAAGACTTTAGCAAGACATTTGACACAGTCCCACACAAAATATTAATATACAAGTTAGCTGGCCTGGGAGTGGGTCCCAGGATGGTAGCCTGGGTAAAACATTGGCTGGAGAACAAGACACAGAGGGTAATAGTAAATGGAGTCCATTCTGAAGAAAGGGAGGTTACTAGTGGGGTACCGTAGGGTTCAGTTCTAGATCGGTCCTCTTCAATGTCTTTATAAGTGACATTGCAGAGGGACTGGAAGGAAAAATATGTCTCTTTGCAGATGAAACAAAGATCTGCAACAGGTTGATACACAAGGTGCGGTGTAACGGATGAGAAGGGACTTGGCAAGGTTGGGGGAATGGTCAAATGTATGGCAGCTTAGATTCAATGCAAAGAAGTGCAAAATAATGAACCTGGGAAACAAAAACCCAGGGGAAGAGTACACTATGGGGAGTGAGATACTAACAACAAAAATGGAAAGGGACCTGGGGTAGTCATATCAAATGATCTAAAGGTGGACAAGCAATGTGAGAGGGCAATAAGGAGGGTTGAGGGATACTGGAATGCATAGCAGAGGCATCACCGGTAGAAAACAGGAAGTTGTTATCCCTCTGTACAGACAGCTGGTGAGACCCCATCTGGAGTACTGCATGCAGCTCTGGTGACCCAGGAGCTGTCAGAACAATCTTCGGATTCTAGGATTTCCAGAATATGCAGAAAGGGGGAATCCTCTGGAATTTTTATATGATGCCTGTAAGAATGTGACCTATTTGTTTCTGCATTGTGTTGTTTAAAAATGAGCCAGACACTCAGGTATTAGTTTTCATAAACGTAGAAGTTTATTTTCTTCAGCAAGGTTCCTTGTACAACTTATTATGCACTCATCATAGCATATAAGTTTATTATTCTTGCGCTGCTTTAGACAGCTACAGTCAGCCTTATATACACATTAGCTGCATCATGAGTTGGATGTAACTAAATGTAACCAATGTTTGCTTTACATGAGATAAGCCTTTCATAATACTTTCCAGTCAAAACAAGCATCATTAAGCACACATTTGGTCATTTGTTCCCAAATATTAAAGTAACTATAGTACATCAACATCTGTACCCCATCCCTTTCTGATGGTTGCACATCGCTGAGCTTGTACTTTTTTTCAGTCATAGCACATTCTGTTATTTTAGCTGTAAACAGTTTCAACCTGCTAGTCAAGTCTCGTATTTCCCAGAGCTGATTCTTACAATCCCCCCTGTGATACTGACTAGTAGGCAGAGTTTATCTAACTAACTGATTTTGCCATTGTAGAAGTTGAATCTGATTCAATATATTGTACGTCCACTGCCAAATGAAACATCGTAAAGCACAAATAATAAAAATAACACCACCCATGATCAAGACTATGATCAAAGTGGGACTCGTGCCCATCACAGCTGCCCCCAAATCAAAACATGAGATAACAGATAAGTAGCTCGCTTGATCATCAAATTTTGCTGTATTAATAATTTGATCCATGACCAATTTCTGTGTTCGCTGTCTATACAGCAAAGCTTTTGTTTTCATTTTATCCAATGTAGGAAACGAAAAATGAAGTGGTATTACCAGTCCTTTCAATAAGTCTAATTTCTCTTGTGCAGTACTTTCAAAATAGGTCACATTGAGGCATCTGTAGGTCAGGCGCTGATGTAACGTCATATTAGCTATCCTCCACATTTTGGAATTACACTTCCAGATGTTCAAAGGTGCGCCTGCGAGCACACACCATGAATCATTCCAACATAATACAGAAATTACTTTATCAGCTGGTTTCAAAGTAAAAGGATATTGAGGAGGTAACCACATGTTTAAGGTGGTCTCTTTTCCACATATCATCACTTCACTTTGAATAACGCACTGTTGCTTGGGAAAGACAAAATGTTTCTTTTGCAAAGCATCATATATAACAGTATCTCCTGGAATTTGTATTTGCATAATTTGATTATCTACTGATCGACCCAGGTTGCTAATCTGCCATGAAACAGTTGGTTTCTGGAAACATACCGGAATAACCAAAATAATAGGTATCACATATAACAATTGTGATGTATAAGGGTTAGGAGATAAGCATACCTTAATGGTATCCAGTGAGGGTAACACTACATTTGGTCTCCTAATGAGTTTAGAGATGTTTAGTTTACTGATACCCAAAGGTAATCTACTAGTTTCTATTCTGTCTAATTCAGAATACAAAGTACCAGCAGCTTTCGCAGCCAGTTGTGAACAAGATAGTTTAGTAAATGTTTTAGCAAAAGTTTTTGCTAAAGTAGTGTTTAATGCTATAGTATATTCCTTTATTAAACAAACATTTTCCAAAGTCTCTCCAAAAGCCAACCAGTCAATATTTTCATTGGCTGCTGCATTCTGAAGACTCTTAGAAAGGGGTCTGGTCATTTGAGCCTTTAATGATGTCTCTAAGGAATGTATATGTCCCTTTAAAATTGTACTATCAGTACCATTGGCAATTCCCAACCCTGATCCGATCCATCCTGAAACATCTTGCTTACTACGTCGAAGCAGAGAAGGTAGGTCAAAATCATAAGAAGGGTGCCTATCGTGGTATTTTTGCAATGTAGCATTATACACCTTTTGCCATGTTTTAACAGCCTGTTTCTCTACATTCAACTGGCAACTGAGGATATGACATAGCAATTAAAACATTATAATACTCTAATTTACAAGGATAGTATACTAGAAAAACATTTTGAGTAATAATTATGTCATCTGGTGGTGGAAGAAATCCTCTCTTTCCACTCACACTCAATTGATCTTGTCCCTTGTCCCAATCACCCTTGGTTATATTCAAGTAGTCTAGACACCAATGGTCCCAGGGTATTTGATATGGAGCACAGAGACACATATCTCCACTCCACCCTACTCCCCAAGAGTAGGTTTACCAAACATAAGAAGGATCACGTGGAAATTGCACATAGGTAATACATTTCTCAATCCATTGGACAGGCCATTTGGCCAATGTTTGTGATAATGTAGCAGACATTGCTTCAGCTATCACTTGGGTCCAATTTGTACTATCTGTGCCTTTCTGTGGTATTTCAAAAATACCATATCCCTGTTTTAGAGGAGAATTCATTTCTCACTCTACTTGTCTTAAAATAGTTTGATTAAACAACGTAATTTGTGGGGTAGTCAATCGACTTTCATCCCCTATAACAGAAGGTACTTATATGCCCTTCGTATTGCTTTTAATGAGCACACATTGCATGTCCAGGCCATCCAGGTTGTTCTCCAAAATCCTCAATGGTTCGGCCTTGACATCCTGCTTTAATACATATTATATACATGTCTGTTGTTAAATGTCCATCATGTAAATAATCTTCACCCACGATCACGGGCAATAAAGCAGCTTCTTGCATCCAAAATCCAAACTGCGCCTTCTGGTTCTTTTTTATCACTATTGTGCTTGATTGTAGCATACTGATTAGGGTTACCATGTAACTCCATAGTCCTATCCAGGACATGTTTCTTTTATTTAATGATGACACAAATGCAGAATCAGTGTTTATCACTTTAATGGCTGATACAATTTACACTGATCCACATGAACTCATTTAGTAGGGTAATTTCTTTTACCCATTCAACGGACCTGAACTACCCAAGGTCCCAACATTTGGACCACATCATAGGGACCCATCCAGTTGGCATTCCAAGGTTCCTTTTTGTCAAAATTTTTCACCATTGCCATGTCCCCCTCTTTTATAGGAACAATTGTTTTCTCATCATATCTCTGTTTATTTTTCCAATGTGCTTGTACTACATTTATGGCAGCATGTGGGAGATATTTAGCCAATTGTTGTTGTAATTGTTGTAGAAATACATCTACCTTGATTCTATCCAACACAGTGGTGGAAAAATCAGGATCAGAAGGGTAATACAATCACATACCCTCCCTGTCATAAGCTGATAAGGGGGAAATCCTGTGGATTTCTTCTCAGTTCCCCTAATCCCCATCAAATACCTGGTAAATTGGTAACCTAGTTTTATCCAGTATCTAAGACTGCTTTCTTAATGCATTCTTCAAGGTACGGTTCAGCCTTTCTACCATTCCTGAGGATTGATGATGGTAGGATAAGTGCAATTGTTGCTGAATCCCCAAGATATCACACAGAGCTGTCATAATTTTGGCAGTAAAGTGTGTACCTCTATCACTTTCCATAACTCTAGGAAATTACCATCATGAGAATACTTGCTTACATAATGCCTTTGCAGTGGCCAGAACACTATCCACTCGCAAAGGTAGAGCTTCTACCCATTTAGGAAAGATATCAATGATGACCAGTAAGTATCGGTACCCCCCTTTAGCCGTGGGAAAAGGCCCTACATAATCAATTTGGATCGAGGACCATGGTCCATCAGCCAAAGGTATTCTTCCTAGGGGCACCCGCTTTCCTGGGGCAGGTGGATTCATTTGTGCACAAATTAAACATGCCTCCAAACACTGTTTGATATACTTTCCCATTTTTGGCCACCAATATTTTTGTGCAATGAGTTGACATGTTTTATGCAACCCACAATGCCCTCCAATATGGTAGTTATCTTCACCCAAATGTTTCCTAATGGATTCAGGGGTGTCCATTTCCTGTTTCCTGGTTGGCACTCCCAAACAGCCATGTCTTCCCACACTGTAACATGGGGAGTACAACACTTTACATTCTCTCAACACTGCTGTCGGCAAATAACCAACCATGGATCCCCATCTTGTATTCTCCCCAAACTAGGGAGCTGTGATACAGCTGCAATCCATTTAATAGGACTGGTACTATATGCATCATATTCCCATAATTCAGAAGGATCAGAATCCAAAGGATCCACCCATTGCTGATCAGTATATACAGCCTCCTTAGCCATATGATCAACTTTGTTGTTTTCTACCTCATGTGGATTTCTAGGATTTATCTGATGTGCCCATACCTTACATATGGCAATCTGCAATGGTCTCTGTGACCCCAAATTCCATATGTACTGTAGCACATATGCTGCAACAATAGGTCCCCCTGCTATGTTAACCATCCCTCATTTTTCCCATATAGGTAGAAAATCCAAAAGGGAGTTAACCACATAAGCAGAGTCTGAGACAATATTAATAGCTCTATCTGGATAGGCCAGAATAGCCTCTCGAACAGCTTCCAATTCTGCATGCAACGCAGAGAAGGAAGATGGACACTTTACAAAAATCCGATTATCAGTTGAGGGGGTCCATACAGCATAACCCACTCAAAACTGTCCATTATCCCAAAATCTAGACCCATCTACATACACGTTGGTACTCTCTTCCTGAGGAGTATCCAAAAAGATTGGATCAAATGTCCCCCTTTTTGGCTGACCACAGTCGTGAGCCTCTCCCTCCCAGGTGAGTAACTCCACTAACATAGGTGGGGGACATTTCTCAACTATGATATTTTTCCCTTGTAATGCCATGGTCCATTTCACCAATCGCTGGGTTGACACCCCCCTAATATCATGCTTCAACAAAAATTTAATTGGAGTATGTGGCGTCTGTAATATTATCTTATTAAATCCCACTATGTGTTCTGAAGCATGAGCAGCCCAGTATACAGCTAACAAATGTCTAACACAAGTGTCATAGGCCTCTTCTACTGGAGTCATTACATAAGAAAAGTATCCTATGGGGCGTAATGTTGGTCCCCATTTCTGTAATAAAGCAGCATTTAATACCTGATCAGTGGCATTGACCTGCAAGTAAAAGTCATCTTTTTTAGAAGGACTTATCAATGCTGGGGCCTCCATTAAAGCTTGCTTTAACTCTGTGAATGCCATCTGATGCTCATCATTCCAATTGAGGATATCAGTTTCTGCCCCTCCTTTCAGCAAATGGTACAAGGGTTTAGCCATAGTAGAAAATTACTCTATAAAATCTCTGCAAAAAACCACCATACCTAAAAACTGATGAAGGGCAGTTTTGGTCTCTGGTCTTGGCAGTCCTTGGATTACCAAGTTCTTTTCTGGATCCACTGTTCTTCCCTGTTTGTCAGTTCCTATCCCTAAGAAGGTAACTTTATCCTTCCCAATCTGTGCCTTTTCTGGGTTCAATTTTAACCCTTCTTTGTGCAACAAGGACAGTAACTCTTTTAACAAATCCTTGTGCTGTTGATTACTATCAGTTTGCAACAATACATCATCTATGTACTGTATGATAGCATCTGGAGTAGAAAAGGCAGCTAGACTATCTGCTAGGCACTGATGAAACAGTGTAGGAGAAGAGTGAAAACCCTGGGGTAAACATTGGAACTTGTACTGTTTATTTTCAAAGGTAAAAGCAAATTTATAATGTGAATCCTCATGTACAGGTATAGACCAAAACCCATTTGAGACATCTAGAATGGTATAAACTGAAGCAGTGGGAGAAAAACGAGAGATCAAATCTGGCAATCTTGCCACTAGAGGTGCTACCAAGGGCGTCACTTTATTAAGTACCCTATAATCGATAGTCAGCCTCCACGTCCCATTCGGTTTCCTAACCGGCCACAGAGGTGAATTCACTGTGGGGCACACAGGACAAATAACCTCTTGTTTTAACAACTGAGTTAGGATCTCTTGAATCTCCTCAAAAACTTCCTTTGGAAATGCATATTGTCTCTGTGGTGGAGGATCAGGTCCCTCTATCTTTATCACCACATTACGTACCCGTCCCACAATCAGTTGACTGTTTAGCCCTATACATCTGTATGTTCCTTTAACATTTTGTGTAGCCACACAGGTGCTGTAGCAAATTGTTTATCTGGAACATATTTCTTTAAGGATTTCATGTTATGTACCAGATGAGAATCATCTATTTGTGGACACTTTTACCCAATTCCGCCTTGCCACAATATCATGCTGCTTAGGTCCACTACTAAGTCATGCTGTGCCAGTATATCCATACCCATGATTGTATCCTCATGAGTATTACACTGCCAAAACATGTATAACAGTTTCTCCTGACCTATCTGTACAGCAATCGGCTTTGTTGATAAAGTGAATATGATCTCACCGGTAAATCTTTGTAACTGAATTACTTTTTTTGCACCCTCACATTTGGGTAACTTCATGTTAGAAATACTAACTGTAGCCCCCGTATCTACTAGTATACAAACCTTTTTTCCTTGTATACTAGCTGAGATGGTAGGTCTGCCTTCCCTGTCCTCTCACAGGTTTCCTACCTGACGAAATATAGATACTGGTGATTGTCAGCTATTACTCATTTGTTCAAATTGAATCAATGATGCTTCCTCATCATCTGTACTCTCCTCTTTATCACTGGGGGCAATGGGGATGGCATGGAAGGCAGCTATCTTTTATTTTGGTTCCTGTGTAACGCTGCAAAACCGAGAGACATTGTTGTATCTCTTGGGTGTTTTCAGCATCCTTCTCTGATTTCACAGGACCCAGGCTGGATCGAAACTGTTTCTTTTTATCCAGCACTTGTTTCTGCTTTCCTTCCATATCACCCCCCCTTGGCCCAGAAATCCCATTTAAAATGGCCTGTTTTGCCACAGTTATGACAGGTGGGCTCCCTTTGCCTTCCATTTTAACTATGGCAGCCACCTTTCTTTTCCTCTTTTCTGGCATGTCATCATGTTGCATATGCCACCAATCAGTCAGTAGTTGCTCTTTCTTCGCTATACTACTCTCCTGTTTACACATCATACAAACTGAAACAGGTACCAAAGTAATCTGCCTATCGATTAACCCCAGAAATGGTTCTGAGTCTTTGGAAGGATCTGCCACACCTCCGTATGTTGCATAAGCAGTATATAATCTATTAATGAACATGATAGGGGACTCCCGAGGCTGTAGAGTTATTTCATAAATCTTACTCCAGTCTGTATGTGATACTCCATGCATGTTTTGTAATGTGGATTGAATATCATCCACATTTGCCCAATTTAAATCATCATCTGGTTTGTCTTGAGTTCCCATCATTTTATCAGGAAGACTCTGTAGTAATACAGCTGGTAAAGCCAATGTGATAATTTTACATGCATCTTTGTTTGTTAAGTTAAAATTCGTCACCAAAGTACGCAGTTTACTACAAAAGGGGGCAGGGTTCTGGCCAGGTTCCCACTCCCCCAATTGTTCAACCAACTGCATAGCTTCCGTAATAGTAAGGTCACGTTGTGACGTCACTAGTTAAATTTCAATCTCATCCTCTGCCATATTAATGGCACGGCGAGCTTGCACCACTTCCACATGTTCCCTCATTCTGTTTTCCTTTAAATCCTGTACCGTTTTTTCCACTTCCATGTCATTTGCCACTTTTTCTTTTCTCTCCGAAAACTCCTCCCCATCTCCCAATTCACCATACTCCTTCCTCAGTCTTTCCAATTTCTTCTTGCACCTAGTGATTGCACCTTGCAAAACTGCCACCTGTTTGTCTGACGACATACCTATTCCTTTCTTTCCCTCTTCCTTTTGCTTTAGTACCACAGGAGCCATTTTTGGCTTCCTAATCTCTTTTTCCTCCTCATCGGAGGGTCCACTTTGACTTTCCGAGGAGTTAGGAGGCTCTTCTTTTTCCCAATGTCTCCCTTTCATACAGTGACACGGGTGGGCACACTCTGTTTAATTGCTTTGACGGCAGCTAATTTACTAACCTGGTGTCTTAATTCTAGGGAAATTTGAGATTGTAACAGAGCATCAGCTTGAACAGAAAACAGCTCCTGTCTAACATAAGCAATTTCCTGTGCGTACGCTTCATCAATATGCTCTAGTTTACAATTAGCTAGCGCGGTTAAACACTCCGCTTCTTGACCCTCATTTTACACTGAATTTCATTTACTTTGAGTTTCTCTTCCAATTTAGCTACTATTTGGTATAGTGCACCAACGTTGCCTTGCAGTACATTGGCTCTATGTGCTTCCTCTTTGGCTTCTGCTATATATTTGGCAGATGAAGTGATATGTCGGTCCTCATTGTCAGCTACATTTTTAATTAAAGCACAATGACGTCCCAACATACCCACTTGATACTGTAGATACATATGGCAAATATTAGCCAGTTTCATTGTATCTGTTATCCATTTGGTCGTCTCATTCCGCCGGCGGCACTGGGTGGCCAAACAAAGATATCAGCGTCATCTGAAGGATCATTATAAGGTCCTTCCTTTAAATGTGACTCTGAAAATGTACGTAGTATTGAATCCATACTCACGTTAACTGTTGGTCGCCTGTGTATGACATCAACCTTCCACACGGCCTCACAGATTCCATTTGAAAGAACCCGACACGTCAGTAGATGATCAGTCTCCTTCAGTCGTTCCTCTCCACTGCTGAAAGTGCGCTACCTGGGTTCATCTTAAATGTTGCCTGGCATCATGTAGATTCTCTTTCGGACATCCGAGTCATGGCACCAGTTGTAAGAATGTGACCTATTTGTTTCTGTGTTGTGTTGTTTAAGAATGAGTCAGACACTCAGGTATTAGTTTTCATAAACTTAGAAGCTTATTTTCTTCAGCAAAGTTCCTTGTACAACTTATTATGCACTCATCATAGCATATAAGTTTATTTTTCTTGCGCTGCTTTAGACAGCAACAGTCAGCCTTATATACACATTAGCTGCATCATGAGTTGGATGTAACTAAATGTAACCAATGTTTGCTTTACATGAGATAAGCCTTTCATAATACTTTCCAGTCAAAACAAACATCATTAAGCACACATTTGGTCATTTGTTCCCAAATATTAAAGTAACTATAGTACATCAACATCTGCACCTCATCCCTTTCTGATGGTTGCACATCGCTGAGCTTGTACTTTTTTTCAATCATAGCACATTCTATTATTTTAGTTGTGAACAGTTTCAACCTGCTAGTCAAGTCTCATATATCCCAGAGCTGATTCTTACAATGCCCTACCTGAGCTTCTAAAACATGAGCTACCCCCAGGCTTTATTATAGAGAGAGCACAGAACATTGAATCCTGTACCCAAGCCTGATGAGAGATCCAGGCCCATAATGGCCAGGATACTAAATTTTGCAGATAAGGACTGGATTTTTAATCGTGTACGGGTAGCTGGGGACTTTATTATAGAGAGGACACAAAATATTAATTTTCCAGGATTACGTGCGTGAATTGGTGCTTCGTTGCAAGGCATACACAGAAGTTCGGCATCTTATGCATGCACTGGGTATTAGCTTCTCCCTTCATTAGCCTGCTGTAATGTGACTGGATGTCAATGGCACGATTGTCTCTTTTTCCACTCCCGAGGCCCTCATGGAATATCTACACCAGAATTGGCCTAATACAGTGAATAAAAATCACTCTATGTCATCTATTAGACAGTCAGATACAACTCCGAAGCAAGGCCTAGGGAATGACGCATCTCCTATTCAGTCAGATCACAGCACTGGCTTCCACTTTACAGGAGGCGCTACAGGCTAGGTAGGTCCCGAAAGAGGCAGCAGTCAGGTCGACATACTAAAAGGACACACCCGCATGAGCGTCTCGCCGAAGAAGTCCAGCTCCAATTCCAGAATATGGGTCTTTCAGACACAACAAAATGCACTTTTGCCTCCCCAAACAGATATGCTCTCTTGCTGGAAGAGAAGCTGCCAGACACAGAGGACTTCCCTGCATACCCGGAACAGGAGATGGTGCTCGAGGCCTCCATTCTGGAAGAGGAGATACAAGCAGGGACAGCAGCTTTTATCTTGGGAACAGCCTCCATTCCGGTACTACCAGCCATCGACCCAGAATATACAAGCCCGGAGAATCACCCTTCGCAGATCCTAGTAGCCGAAGCAGCCCTTCAAACAACATCAGTGCAGAAGAAAACTTAGATTAAGTGCTTTAAACTTTCTTTATCCTCATGGCCTGGGCATGGCATAATCTAAATTTGGCTCTCAATCTAAAACTCCATTTCAAAATAAATGTAAGTGGAAGGTCCTTCCCCCAACACCAGCTAATAGAGGTGTGCTTATGCCCTGACCCTGTTGCTATAGAAGTTACGTTTATGGACTCATGTTACAATATGTTGTTCTGATAGTACGCTGACTATGCTTTCTTTTTTCTGTTTAACTAGTTGAAGCAAACCCCATCCTTCCATCCCCCGTAGCTAATTTACTGTGCTATGGTTGGGGGGGGGTGATCACCATCCCTCTCTGACACAGTAGACGATAAACATGACTGTGGTTAGTTATCTGACTTTACCATGATTATGTCCCATCCCCCTAAGCACTGAAACCTGGACATGAGAAAAGATGGCTGGTGTACTTTGAAAAACAAACAACATCCAGGGTGCTCCTCAGGGAAAGTGTGGTGGATGCAGGCTTAGTCCAAGCCACTGATACCACACACACCTCTCTTTCTTAATACAAGTATTGCTGCCTAGTGCAGCATAAGAATGCAGCCCCCACCAGGCTGGGCAGACTGGATCTTGGAGGGTAGCTTCCCTCCATCCCCTTCCTCTCTCGTCTACTTTGCCCTTAGCGCACAGTTGCGTTATAGCTGTAAATAGTTCGATGTTCCCTTCTATTGTTATTTCTCTTTTTATTATTACTATTCGCACACTGTCCTTAAGGTACAATAGGAAACTAGGTAACATAGTTATGCCATGGCAGACCTGTCTCAAAGGCAGTGACGTAGCCTATATGCAGATACAATGATTACACATGCAACTAATACCTGGGAGACCCCCCCCCGTTTCAGATACTTACATTATCCAGTATGTACTTTCCTTTTACCATATGAAATATGGATGATATAACTTATGTCACGTGGAATGTAAGGGGGCTTAACTCCCCTTTCAAATGTAAAAAAGTACTAACTCATCT
Source organism: Neoceratodus forsteri (assembly GCA_016271365.2). Classification (NCBI taxonomy): domain Eukaryota; kingdom Metazoa; phylum Chordata; order Ceratodontiformes; family Ceratodontidae; genus Neoceratodus; species Neoceratodus forsteri. The sequence goes on from JADMNL010000026.1 coordinate 221,045,353, forward strand.
GAAATGGGGGAAACCCAGATAGTCTTTCTGCAAGAAACTAAATTAACTAAACAAGACCATTCATATTTGGTCAAAGACTGGGTGGGGAAAGAAATTCATGCTAGAGCACCTACTAAAAAGAGGGATAGTTATACTCTTTCATAAATCCCTCCCATGGTCTGTACTGCAAAGCAAAGTTGATCCTCAAGGCAGTTGGGTAATCGCTCTTGTGGATACCCCGATTGGTCATATTTTATTAGTGAACATATATGCCTCTAATGAGGACAACCCCTCCTTCTTTCTGGACTTATCCAGTGAGATCGAGGGTATGCTACAGGAATGTACCCCTATAATAATTGGAGGAGATTTCAACCTTACTCAGGTGTCAATATTATATAGAAGCCAGGGAAAGAAATGCATATTAAAAATGCCCAAGTAGTGCACAGACTTACTGATGAACTTCAATTGATTGATATTTGGTGAATCCTTCACCCCACAGACCGTGATTACACCTTTACGTCTGGAGTGCATGGTACCTTTAGCAGAATAGATTTCTGGCTCATTTTGCAATCCCTAACTCAGTACGCACTGAACTCCACTATTCTTCCTTTGGTCATATCAGACCATGCTCCAGTTCAACTAACACTCTCTTTGGGTTCCTCTGTGGGCCGCTCTCCCACATGGAGGCTTGACCCTCTCCTCATGCAGGATCCTAAATTTGTGGCCTGGACCAAAAAAGAAACAGCACTATTTCTATAAGAAAACCCTGTCCCTGACAAATCAGCTAAAAATACTTGGGAAACATATAAGGCTATCATGAGGGGGGAAATCATAAGTTACGCTGGTCATAGGAGACAGGACAGAGAAAGGGAGATGACGCAACTGGACAGCCCCTCAGCAGCTGCAGAACATAATCTCAAACAAATGCCTTCTCCCTCTCCACATTCTGCCAAGTCCTGACACTTCTGCTACATCAAGCTTGATACATTCAGCAGACCAGACCTGGGTCTGATTCTCACAACTGCCATTTGCATACTGTGTGACTCTGAGCAAGTCACTTAACCACCCATGCTCCCAATTCACCCCTGAAAACAGGTACTTGTGCCTAGTGGGCCTTACCTGGTTACCAAAGACTAAAATAAAAAAAAAATAACTAAATGAACTGATCTCCAGAAAGACTGACCTGGCACAGCTCTGGACCAGGCATACGTTCTGGGAAGGGGGGAAATAAGAGTGGGAAAATATTAGCATACCAATTGCGCAGGCAGCAAATCAGTTGGTGCATAGCTGGACTCAAGGATCCCCAGACTGGGACTGTTAAAACCAGCCTCCAGGATGTGAATAGCATAATGAGAGGATTCAACTAGCAGCTATATGCCTCCTCAAGGACAGGACCCTCCACCTAAGATCTCTGGGTTTCTAGAGACTATACAACTTCCCAAGCTGTCTTCTGAACAGAGAGACCTCTTAGAGGGTCCACTTACATCAGTGGAGATTGCAGCTGCTTTAAAGTCCCTCAGAGTGGGGAAAGCTCCTGTAGGTGATGGCTTCCCAGTAGTGGTGGGCGACGTGGACTCAATCCACTCCGCAAAGCGTTTCGTGGATCAAAGGCGGATTCGGGAGTGCTCCGCAATGCGAAGCTGAGTACTTCACGTCATAAATGGGAACACGAAATCTATTGCAAACAGCGGCTTTGCATTACTCCGCCTTCCCTAGTCACAACTCTTTTAATTTTTAATGCGAAGTGCATTGGTGGAAGTTCACTTCGCCGCCTCACTTCACCTTGTTTTTGAGCTCCAAAGGCGGATTTTGCAGTGATTCATGGGTGTTCAGGTCACATGGGCTCTATATTGATCTGCACAGTCTCAGTTTGGGGTAGTATGAGTATGAAGGAGCAGGAGACAGTGTGCTGTGATAGCTGCCTGTAGGAATCTTGTAAAAGCTGTTTTTTTGGGGGGTCCAACTGTAGTTCATCGATTGCAGGAAACCCTCCTGTGCTCACATCATTGAGCGTTTTTGTTTCTGTGTGGATTTTGAATGTTAATTTACAACATTGAGTGTGTGTGGTGAAAGACAGTGTAGTGTGCTGTGTGGGGGAGGGGCGTATCTGTGTGTAGGTAGATTTAAGTTGGAGAACTAGTGATTTCTTTGTTTTTTGGTTGTATTTATGTTATATAACTGACTGTGTTAATGTACACATAGTACAATTGTCAGTAATAGCACAAATTTGCTTGCTGTTTGTTGTGTGTATGTGGTGCAGCATTTCATAAGGTCAGGTTGTTTAAATTAGAAATTTACATTACGTGGCAAGTACACTGAACTTTTGTATTTGCGTTGCATTCCTCGTTGAGCATTGTACACAAACTGTTCTGTGTTGTGTGTGCAGTGTTGCGTGCATCAAATATAATACACCTTTTAAAATTTGTGACACAGACTAGTGTAAGTGCAACTAAGCGCAGCAGTGTGAACTTGCTATCCACTTCAGCTGCTTGATTTTGTACTGCAATCGTGTTCTCTGTTGTTAGTTTTGCTGTTTGTATTGTAGTACCGTAAAAATCAGCACTGTCTGTATTCAGTGCTCCCTCCACCCCCATGTTCAAAAGTTTTTACCAGACTGGATTGTTTTTGTGAGTTTGTGATTTGTGACCCCATCCGCATCACTGGTTACTGAGTTACTGAAGTTGTTTTAATTCCAAGACAGTGTCACAGTAGTCTCTTATCTGTTGCTGAAGCCACAGTTCTTTATTTTGCTTCACATCCAGCCAGCGTCCCTCCAGTCAGAAAATGTACGTATCAAAATCTGAATTTGGTAATAATATTTGTGGCTGATCCCCCAAAATGCCTGCAAAGAGACGTGCAAGCAAAGCTGTTTCTGGCCATGGCAATGTTGGCAGTAAGAGGGTCTGAGGCCGTGGTAGTAGTACGCGGACGGAGAAGTGCATTGCTAATGTGAGAAAAGGTATTTTTCCTGCAATGTTTTTTACAGCCCAATCAGTAGTTCACTCATAGTTGGAGGAGATGATGTTTTCCCAGTCGGTGGTGTTAGTGTTACTGGTGTCAGTGGTGGTGAAGGTAGTATTAGCATTGTTGTGTCAAGTTCTAATTCCGACCAGTGTACCGTATCCAAACATATTGAGTGTGAAGCAGTGCAAGTGAGTGATGGCAGTGTAGCTGATGTCATACTTCCCAGTAACACCCCATTAACTGAACCTGAGAATTCTGATGATCATGTCAACGATAGCAAATGTGATATTCCGTCCACCATGGCACTTAACGTCACGCATTTTCTATGTAGTAATTCACAGTGTGGTGAAAAAATATCAGGTGATGGTGGTGTAGATGCTGATGATGAATGTGATGACGATGATGATGATGTTGCTGTTGTTGCAACATGCAGTCCACATGCTAGCATCCAAGCAGAAGATGTGGATGTGTGTGACAGTGACGTTGATGAATATGATGATGATGATGATGATGTAATTGACTCCAGTTGGGAACCGGAGAAAAATAAATGAAAAGTGGCTGTGTCTGAGTCTGTTTGCAGGAACCCCCGTAAAAACTTGAGATGTACCGGTTTTAGTTGATGATGATGATGTTGATAATGATGACCCAGTAATCAGTATGCTAGGTAGTTGTGGTGTTCATTTGCAGTCCAGGTGTGCAATGCTTAAAATAACAGACTTAAATAAGCCACATCGTCATGGACATGTTAAAAGCAGAGCATCACACTCTCTTGTTTGGGATTTTTTTGTTCAAGATGCAAATGATGATTCAGTTGCAATCTGCCAGGTTTGCCATGTGTGTGTGAGTCGAGGTAAAAAGGGGAGCCATCTTGGGACAGGAGGACAGCATACGCATCTTAAGAATAGGCACTTGGCTCTGTGGACCCAGCACAAGCTGGCAGCTTATACCACGGTGGGGCATTCACCTGTGTCACCGGCAACCATAGCCAGCATGTTATCCCCTTCCATGACTGTTAAGTCCAGTAGGAAATTAAACATGTGCAGTAGTTTGGTAATAACAGCAGAGGATTACTACAGTCATGATGAGGTGGAGGACCATAATGACTTTGAAATGTTGTCCAGTGCTGGTGAGAGTAGCAGTTTTTGTGGTGGTGGTGGTGGTGGTGAATGCAGTATGTCTAGTGCAAGTGGTACATCAACCCCGGTTGGCAAATCTGGCAAAATAACATAATTTCTGGGTTTGTCATCATCGCCTGGGCAACCATCTTTATCAAATATCCACACTCCACCCCCTGCCAATGCCATTCATCACAGAGCACAACCATTTGTGAGCAACAACACACCCTGTGCAAAAAATTTAAGTCAGCCCACGTTACAGAGTGTTTTTGCGCATAAGCTGAAGTACCCCCCCCCAATCACACAGTGTCACGTGAACTTAATGCTGCTGTAGCGGAAATGCTGGCAATTGATCTTTTGCCCTTCTCCTTTGTGGAGAATTCTGGGTTCCGCCGGTTAGCTGCATGTGCCTGTCCAAAATGGAAAGTCCCATCCAGGACATACTTTTCTGCTCGTGCTGTTCACGAGTTGTTCTGCACTGTCTCTAACTCAGTAAGACATGCCTTTCAACATTCCTCCTCTCCATTCATCCATTTAAGTATGAATATGTCAACAAGTGGCAAAACAGTGGGGAGTTCATATCTGTGTATAACTGCACACTGGGCACAGGTGCCAGGGGTTGTTTATGATGTTGGTAGTGTGACTATTCAGTGCAGTAAGGTGGATTGTCGTGGTATCAATCTTCCTGGAATTCGCCAGCACGCAACAATTGCTATGCGTAGTGTGACCTGTTCACACACTAGTGAGAACATGTTGGACATGGTACTGACTGAAATTGACAGATGGCTAAACCCTCTGTTCCTGAGAGCTGGGTTCATAGCAAGTGACAATCGGTCAAATGTGGTGAAATGCATCATGAATGGTGGTTTTTCCGTGTTCCATTCATGGCCCACTGTTTAAGTCTTGTGGTTCAGGAGTTTCTGCAGCACCCTGACATAAAGGAAATGCTGACCATTGCACGATGTATCTGCTCTCACTTTTCAAGATCTGGAATGGCCCATGTCCAACTGCAGCAGTTGCAAATACAAAACAGCCTGCCTCAGCACCGCTTGAAGTTGGAAGTTGTCACCCAATGAAACTCCAAATTATACATGGCAGAGAGGTTGTATGAACAATACAAAGCCATCTCAGAATATCTTGTTATGCACACTAGCCGTGATAGTTCCGGGGCCTCCATGTCTATGATGACTGAACAGTGGCGCCTCATGGACTCTGTAATAATAATTTTGCAGCCTTTTGAACATGCCACGCAGGCAGTGAGTGGCGAGTCTTCCTCCATTAGCCAATCTATTCTACTGCTGCAGGTGCTGAGGCAGACATTGGTGAATGTACAGCCTTGATGTTGCCGGAGATGGCGGTAGCAGTATGTTGCTGCAACACATGCTGACAGTATTCAACCAGAATGACCACATTGTGAGCATTCAGCGTAGTGACAACTTTGCCATGGCAACAATGCTGGACCCATGATACAACCATGGAATTGCATCAGTACTGGAGGGAGGGCCTGAACAGGTAGAAAATATCAGTGGTCAACTGGTGCTCTTGGTTCATGGGGCACAGAAGTCACGTGCCAAGGTTTGCAAACCTCAGCAGCATAATCCAGCTGAAGGTGTAGCTGGAGGACCATCAAGCATATCATGCAAGGGTAAAGGGACTGTAGTTCCAGGTGGTCTGTCATCCAAAGTGGGTGGCGTCAACCTAATTTGGGAGGCTTTGTCCCAAGTGGGTATTTGTCAAATAAATGATTCTGGAGAACAGGCTGATGCATCAACACTTGGACTTAGTGCGGCACAGAGAATGGATGAGTCATATTTGTCTGAAAACAAGCATCTGACAGTAAGTGAAGATCCTCTTTTGTACTGGAGTGGAAAGATCAGTGAATGGCCAGAGCTGAATGAAGTGGCACTGAAGTACCTCACATGCCCACCCTCCAGTGTAAGTGTTAAGAGGGTATTCAGCTCAGCAGGTGCAATAGTCAGGGATCATCGGACAAACCTGTCTCCTGCAAATGTTGGTTTGCTAACATTCATTAAAATGAATGAGAGGCACATACCAGCACAGACTGCAATCTCAGTATTCATACCCCAGACTAGTCATGGTGGTCATGCTGGTGTGGAAATGGAGCATCCTGGTGGCACTGGCAGTGGCTGCCTGAAACGGCCCACCACTGGTGTAGATGACGACACAATGGAGAAAGAATTTCCCAGTGGTCAGACTTCAGACATTGATGACTGTGAGGGCAGTTTTCTTTATAAGGATGATGATGTGGTTAATGTTGGCAGGTTTTAAGTGCAGTATTTAAAAGGTGGTCTGCAAACCCCAACCCCCACCCTGGACCACCATCACCACTTCCGGGACTGATGTTATCCAAGTCTGCCACCATGAGTCTGTATGCCCCTTGGACCACCACCACCGGGACTGATGTTATCCAAGTCTGCCATTACAAGTCTGTGTGCCCCCCACAGACCACCACCACTGGAATTGATGTTAGCCACTACCACCACTGAGCCCGAGCCTGTATGCCCCTTGGACCACCACCAGGACTGATGTTAGCCACTGCCACCACTGAGCCCGAGTCTGTATGACACCTGGACCACCACCACCGGGACTGATGTTATCCAAGTCTGCCACTACAAGTCAGTGTGCCTCCCACGGACCACCACCACCACCACCGGGATTGATGTTAGCCACTGCCACCACTGAGCCCGAGCCTGTATGCCTCCTGGACCACCACCAGGACTGATGTTAGCCACTGTCACCTCTGAGCCCAAGTCTGTATGCGCCCTGGACCACCAGCACCGGGAATGATGTTAGCCACTGCCACCACTGAGCCTGAGTCTGTCTGGGCCACCATATCCATCAGCCACAGACACATAGCTTCTTAATATTTAAACCATATGGTCAGTATGGGTACTCAGTCATGTTTGTTATGCTGCTTCACTTCCTTTGGTTTTATGTTTTCCTTTTCTGTAGCTTTTCAGAGCCACAATGGTAAAACATATACGGTGCACTTATTTTGTTTCTTTTACAGGGCAACCAAAAAAGGCTCCATTGATAAAAGACATTGGGATGGGAATGGTACTGTAGCTGTACTGTACAAAGAGGAAGCAATGTAATATCCATGTGAAATCCATTCTGGTAAGTATGAACATTTTATTTCATCCATTTCATTGTGTTGTGAAGACTGCAGGAAATATTGCACACAGGTTGTGAGAACCAGAGAGGGACACATAACGATTAAGTTGTAAGAAGTCATTCATTTCTTTTTTTAGGAAACTTCAAGATGCTTTGGTGTTCAGTCAAAGTGGCCTTATCCCAAAAAGTTCTTCAAAATCAGGCACTCCCTTCCCCCGAGCTTGGGCACACATATCAACATGCAGAAGTCGCTTCATTATGTAACCTCCAGGGGCACTATCCCAAGGGCTACTACCCCTACCTGCTCTGACTGTAACAGGGTGAGGGGCCTAGATCCGTTGGCGGGTGCCTCCACCCAGAGGTTGGGGTTAGAATAGTCGAGGTTGACTTGGTCACAGCCCTCTGGATTGCTGCAACCCCCCTTTCTTCCCACTAGTGACCCACACAGTTCAATTACAGTGTCCTTACCATATGCACTTACCCCCCCCGGCTCAAACCACTCAGCTCACTCCAGGGACCCCTGAAAAGTAAGGTGCGGTTACACAATATTCACTTGGCAGTAATTCACCATTAATATACAAGCTAGCCAGTGTACCGCTGCAAAAACAAGCAATCTGATTTATTTAAGGGGAGAAAACAAGGACCAGGGGGAATCAAGTTGATTGGCTTACCACCACAATATATGAGTATCTACCCAGGGCTCTGTGCACAGGCCTAGCCTATACGTTACTGTCTATGGGTACCCAAGCCCTAAAGGCCAGTTCCTCGATGCAGCTGGTTGGGGCCCTGACACAAACGAGCATTTAATTCCTACGAAGACTAAATAGAGCCATCTGGCTCAGTCAGTGTAGCCAGCAAAGTAACCAGGTGGTCTTGCCCTTACTAGGAACATTTAACAGGGGAGCTATCCTGATTTAGTACTCACGACTCCAGAAAGAAACACACTCTTGCACCACTTGCAGGACCGAGCCTGTACTTCGAGCACTTCTCCACACATTTATATGCACTGCAGAGGGGTACCATACCAGGCAGCTGCTGTCCTTCTCGATACCTGCCCGCCATACACTGGGCCCAACTGATGCAGCTTCACTGTTCCTGACAGACCGAACGCGATTCAAGCAGATTCTCCAGTCTTCTACAGGGTGAGCCTGGTAGGTAGCCGTGCCCCTGCATGGCCTCCTCTGACCGCTTCCTAGCAGATTTAGTCCGACTTTACTGGCGTTTACCAATGCCCGACGCTGGCCTTATACACGCTTCCCGCACGACCGCTCAAACGGCACCGGAGCCCCCGAGCTCCTTATTTGCTCACAGCCACAACGCCTCTGCTCTGGCACAGTATGGGGCAAGCCACTCAGTTCAGGCACCACACGCTCCCACTGGTAGGCTGCCGAAACCAGCCACTAAGTTCGCCCCTCATTGGTGCAAAAAGGCACCATGGTCCAGAACTTCACTTCCCAGAACCTCCAGCTGTATTCTCATTGGTCAGCAGGCTTCATTGTGAGTCCCAATCCTGGTTGGTCGCCAGTTACTCCATTTTAGGTACCTCCCTCGGCTCTATTGGACCCTTCAGACAATCCTGGTCCAAAATGGGGGAACACAGCACACAAAGTCCAGCTGCAAGAAAGGCAGGTTAAACAAATTACATTCCCACAAACAGATCTAAGGCAGGAGGCAACAATTACACTGTCTGGAAAGTGCTCACTCTGCCCCTTCGGTGACAACCGAAATCAGAGCAATTATTCAGTGGCTCGAGTGGGACTCGAGCAGGAGAACACACAGCCCCCCTCATAAATAATGAATATGTCTGCAAGGAGACAGCTCTTAAAGAGAGACAGTGCGCAGAGGCTCTACAAGCACTCACAGGGCCATTTAAACGGCTTTAAGCGCCAAACGCTGACCACCAGAGGGACGCTTTGACAGCTCCTAGATGGCTGTTAGACACCCCCAATTGTAGGGGGGTTACACCCTTCCTGGCCTGGAAAAAACTTGGCTTCCGCATCAAGTAGTTACCCTTAAATCACTTTAAGGCAAAACTGTTTGAATTAACAGCACATTAATCTTTTGATTGCACACATCACATAGTTTACTTTTTTCCTATACAACAGTACACATATTACAACCCCTTTCTTTTATACATCAGGTCATTACTTCCTGGCTATGACACTTGGATAAGGGGGCCCTTCCCTATCCCCTACCTGAGGGCCAACTGGGGCAGTAGCACCATACTCAGAGAGTAATACTAACAGTTGTGCATCATCCCCCAAAACTAGCTTCGGCAATGAACTTGGAGATACATAGACCCCCTTATGGACTACATTTAATGGCAGGTCCACAGGCTGACCCAGAGACTCATTACTTAACCTTATTACAGGTCGTACTTCTCGGCCAGTGCATCTAGGGGTCTCAGTAAAATCTGCTACGGGCCCTGTCTCCATTTCCGCCTCATTGAGGTTATTAGAGGGAACCTCCACATGAGAAGAGGACCCCATGCCCATAGTACTTTCGGGGACATGACCCTCGATATCAGGACCCACACGACTTAGTTCAGTCAAGGGCACTTTTGGCACTACTGGGATGCTATCAGGGCACTCAAAGTATTCTTCTTGCTCAGGCGGATCCCGAACAGGTTCCCCCACATCATTTTCCTCTTCTGAAAAGTCAGACAGTTCAGCCAGCCCAGATAACCCAGCCAGACTCATAGACCCCACCTCTTTGGCTTTGAGGCCACTCGCTTCATCCTTGAGAAGTATGGGCTCCAGGGACAAAGCTGGGGTCTCAGACAGTCCATAAAACCCAACTTCATCCCCAGAGTGAGCTAGGGGGTTGCCCTTAAAAAGTTGACTCAGTTCATAAGAGGGGTAATATTCCACATCATGTTCACTGTCTTCAGCCACAGACGGGGGATCAATTTCAGCAGAGGGGAGAGGGGAGAGGGGAAGGCTCCCGTGGGCTTAGTTCTGAGGAGTCAACCCCTCTGAATCTTTTTGGCAGCAGCTCTAGTTATAGGCCCAGAGAGAGGGGCATTAGGAGGTGCAGTCTCTATGAAAATCTGTCCAATTGGCAGCAGGTGATTTCGGTGTAAAGTTTTTACATCTTTTGAATTGTTTTCGGGCCTTACTTTGTACACAGGCAGATCATCTAGTTTGCCCACTACAATGTGAGGGAGATGGTGCCATCAATCAGCAATCTTGTGTTTGCCATGCAGTCCCAGATTTCTTAGCAACACCCGATCCCCCTACTGGAGTTCCTGTGCCTTCACCTTTTTGTCATACCTCTCTTTGTTGGCTAGGTTCCTTTTGGCAGCCATGGTTTGAGCCAGTTGGTACGCATGATTTAGCTGGGCCTTCAACTTTTGCACATACTGTAAATAATCATCAGCTCGAACCCCATCAGGAGAGACCCCAAAACACACATCTACCGGCAATCAAGCTTCCCTCCCAAACATCAGACGGTAGGGGGAGAATCCAGTAGCATCACGTTTGGTGCAGTTATAGGCATGTACCAGGGTGCTGATTTGTTGGCTCCATCTAGGCTTGTCTTTTGGGTGGAGAGTGCCTAGCATATCCAGCAAGGTGCAGTTGAAATGTTCAGGCTGGGGTTCCCCCTGGGGGTGGTAAGGGGTGGTTCTGGACTTTTGCACTCCCCACAAGGATAGCATCTCCCTAATCAGACAGCTTCTCAAAATCTCTCCTTGATCGAATGGATTCTCTGGGGGGCCCCATAATGAACAAAGAAATTTTCCACAGGGACTTTAGCCACCGTGATTGCCTTCTGATCCTTGGTGGGGAAAGCATGGGCATATCGAGTGAAATGATCAGTGACTACCAATATGTTACTAATATTTTTCTGATCAGGTTCTAAGCTCAGGAAATCAATGCAGACCAACTCCATAGGGGTGCTGGTATTGATGTTGACCATGGTGGCAGCTCTCTGAGGTAGGGCTTTTCTTTGCAAACAGCGGCCACAGGTCTTAACATACTGCTCTACATCTGCACTCATCTTGGGCCAGTAGAATCAGGTACGCACCAGGTCAAGAGTTCAGTCTATGCCAAGATGCCCCATGTGGTCATGCGGGGACCTCAGCACCAGTTCTCTAAAAGCAGTGGGCAGCACCAGTTGTTGTTTGTCTATTCACTCCTCTTTGTCCACGGCCTCCCGATATAACAGTTTATTATTCAGCTTCAACTTTGGACCTTCTTTGTGTAACCGGGCAGTTCTCAAATCAGCGGACCTCAGTTGGGACACATCTCCCCCGGCTTGCCGCGCCTCTAAAACAGGTTGTATCATAGGATCTCGAGACTGAGCCAGCTGGAGGCTATCATTATCGAACTGAGGCAGCATACAAGTGTCTAATGCAGAAAAGTGGCAGTAAGCAGCAGGCACACAGTTCTCAGATAGACCCAAGCAGTCCACCATGCAGTCCACAGTATCAGGAGTCACCTGTTCCTCCTTGTCAAATTTTTGGCAAAGGGCTCTAATGTCAGGTTCAGACATCCTGACCCAATCAGCTGGGGACACAGGCCTCTGGGAGAGAGCATCAGCATCTATATGGTTGAGGCCTGCTCTGTATTCGACAGCGTAGTTGTAGGTGGATAATGTAGAGAGCCACCTGTGACCAGTGGCATCTAGCTTGGCTGAGGTCTGAACATACGTTAAAGGATTATTATCAGTTTTCACCAGTATCTTAGCCCCATACAAATAGTCATGGAATTGATCAACAGTAGCCCACTTTAGAGCCAGGAACTCTAGTTTGTGCACTGGATAATTCTTCTCAGAAGGAGTCAAACTGCGGCTGGCAAAAGCTGCAGGTCTCAGACCGTTCGAGTACTCTTGGTACAATACAGCCCCCAATCCTTGCAGGCTGGCATCAGTTTGAAGAACATAGGGTTTAGCTGGATCAGCATAGGCCAGCACTGGGGCATAAGTAAGTTGATATATAATGTCACAGAAAGCTTCCTCGCAGTCAGCAGTCTAGTGAGTTCCAAACACATCATTGGGGCGGAAATATGCCTTTTCAGTCCCAGATTGTGCAGCATTCTTATATTTCTTATGGGTCGGGAGGTGCCCTTGAGTGAGATTAAGCAGGGGCCGGATCACCTGAGAGTAGTCTCTAATAAATCATCGGTAGTACCCACAGAACCCCAGGAACCGCTGTAGCTCCTTCAAATTTCTGGGTTGGGGCCAAGTGGTTAAAGCCTCTACTTTGCTAGGGTCAGTCTCTATGCCTTCAGCAGACACTATGTAGCCTACATATTTCACAGAGGTTTGAAAGAATTGGCATTTGTCTGTAGATAACTTAAGACCAAAATCCTCCAGCTGGTCCAGGACCTTGAACAATCGACTCTCATGTTCTTCCAATGAGCCGCCAAACACTATGACATCATCTAAGTAAACCAAACACTCGAGCAAGTTAATGTCCCCCACAGCATGCTCCATCAGGCACTGAAAGGTAGCTGGGGCACCAGAAATCCCTTGAGGCATCCGGATAAACTCATAGAAGCCTAGGGGGCAAATGAACGCAGTCTTCTCTTGATCCTCTGGAGCCATTGGGATCTGGTAGTACCCACTGCGGAGCTCTAACACAGAGAACCACTTACTGCCATTTAGACAGTCCAGAGTGTCCTGTGTGCGTGGCATGGTATACTGGTCAGGGATGGTCCGCCGGTTCAGGGTACGGTAGTCCACACACATCCGAATGGCCCCATTCTTTTTTTTCACTACTACAATGGAGGAAGCATAAGGGCTCCTGGATTCTTGTATCACACCATCAGCCAACATCTCTTGCAGATGCCATCTCACATCGTCTATGTCAGCAGGGGCCAGGCACCGAGACCTCTCGTGAAAAGGCCTTTCATCTTGTAGTCGAATGTGGTGTTCGGTCCCCTGCACACATCCCACATCCCATTCTTTTAGGGAAAATACCTGGTCTGTTTGGGCAAGCTTTTCACTGATCCTTACTTTCCATTCAGCAGGCAACAGGGAGTCACCAAAATCAAACAAGTCAGGCGTGACTCTGTCATCCTTCCCCAAACCCTTGCTGTTGGGGAGCACTGCAGTGTCTGTACAATGCACACTAGCCAGGGTGCAGCCTCTATGTACTCAAATCTCTTTGTCAGACACATAATGAACTTGAACTATCACTCTCCTGACATAAGCATGGGCTCTAGCAGGCAAGATACTGGGTTTAACCAGCAGTCCCCCAGGCAACCTTCCTTCCCCAGGCACATCCAGCATCAATAGTTTATTCTTGACATCCTTTTAAAGCTGGACCTCCCCTTGCAAAACATACTGGGCATTTGGGGGCTAGTAGCAATGGCTCCAGATCCTTCCTCCAGACAACACCCACCGGGCCTTCAGGCTCCTCCTGACTAGCCTTTTTCTGAGTCTCGTAGGCCTTCTGGATCAAAGCGGGTATCCTAAGAGCTCATCCAGTCCTACACACTTGCTTTTCAGAACACAACTGTGCTAGTTGACCAAACATGTGGGCAGTGGTCCCAATCAACAAGGGTACCCCATCATACAGTCCAGTGGGGGCGCAGACTAAGGCCAAGGTTTCCACCTGTTCGTCCACCCCAGTCACAGAAGTAGGAAATGACAACCAGATCCGGATATACCCCAAATATGGAAAAGCCTTGTCACTCAGCCCCCAAACATGTAGACCATCCAAGGGTTGTAGTGGCACCTCAAGTAGGTGTATCTGATACCAGTCCTGGAACATAATGGTCACCTGATAGCCATTATCCAATACAGCTTGGGTGGGAATCCCATTGACTCGCACCGGGGCCTCCATTGAGGGCCCTACCACATCAGACCATTCGGGGGGGCACAGCGTTGACAGTTGCTTGGGCATGGGCCCGGGTCACAAAGCCCTTCCTAGGGTGTCGGACGTAGGTCCTGCGATGCCAGGCGATCAGCCTGCTGTTGACCTTCCTTAAATTCTCCAGCAATTGGCACTCATTCTGAAAGTGTCCATCCTCCCCACAATGGTAACAGAACTTGGGGTTCTGGGGGTCTCTATTGGGAAGGGAATACTTTATCTGCCGGGAGCCATCCGGAGGACGAGGGAACTCCCCCGGGCTAGGGCATTTATTTCTAAGTAACTCTGGTTCTCCAGCCCTAACAGGGTGGGTAGTGGTTTGCTTCAAGTCCCTCACCAGTTCTCGTAAATTCCTGATCTTGGCCCTCAGCTCACCTTCTACTTGGGGATCAGAGGAAATGGCACGCACCCCCACTCCTCCTTGCAACTCTGGGGATACATCAGGCCCCCCCAAAGGGTGGGTCTCATCGGGTTCGCTAGACTCAGGGGTTTGGCACAGATTCACAGTCCCCACATAGGGTTCCCACCCCTCCTCATCAGTCTCTACTTCTCTAATCTCCCTCATCAATTGACAGTATTCAGGCAGGGCAGCTCGCCGATCATGTAACTTAAGTTTTAACAGTATCACACTGGAAAATCTAGTAGATTTTAAAACATGTTCCAACCTGACTTGGTTCAAGGCTGTGGCAGTGATCCCCCCCTTTCGATAGGCCTTCTGTAAAGCCTGTTCCACCCTAGTAACAAAGGCGGAGAGCTTTTCATTCCTCCACTGCTTAGCAGACTTGAATTTCCATAATAACTCTTCCCCGGTTTCTGTGCTTCCAAACACTCCCTCTAAAGCAGAAAGATACTCTGCTGCGGTAGCTTCTGGGCTAGTAGCCCGCAAAAACCGAATGGCTTCTAAACCTGGACCCCGCAGGCTCCTCATCAGCCTCTTTCATTTCTCCCCCTCAGAGCATTGCTACTCCTGAACTAAAGGGGTGGCATAGTCCATCCACGCCTCCTAATCATCCTCCCCTGAGGGCACGGGCACTGTGCCACAAAAAAGTTTTAACCTACAGTATGAAGCTAGCTGTATAGAAGGAACCACTAAGGGCGGTGGGGCCAAAATAGAGCTCTTGGGGGGCCCAGGAGAGGTACTGGGGGAAGCCTGGAGGGGTGGGATCAGTGGAAAGATCCAAAGCCTGCAGTAACTCTTGGGTAGTCCTCCCCTCCACGGCTAACAATTTAAGCGGTTTATCTTTGAAGCTATTAGTCTGGGGAGACCCCCAAGGGGTAACTGACCCACTCCGGATGTGAATGACCCTCCAATCCCTGTTGGGCACCCTCCAGGTAAACCACTGGGGGTACCCTCTCAGGGTCAATGGCTACACTACATAACAGTAGCACCTGCAAAGTCTGATCGAGTAGGTCAGCCATACGCCCTCTCACCTCTACCTTACCCAAACACTTAACCCGCTCCACTATGGAAATAAGGTCAGTGTTCGTGGGCCCTAGAGGTACATCTAGCAGGATCACAGTTCTCTGAGAGTCCAACTCTTCAGCTTCACCCCAACCCATCATTTTATGTACCATTGTCTTAATCGGGTCCAACTTAATCTTAGCCATGATATCCCCTTCCAGCTTTTCCTTCAATTTATCCATAGTTAGGTACTTTGTCCACTCAGCCACTAGGGGACTCTAATTCCAGTGGTGCCTCCACAATGTAACCCCCAGGGGTCGCTATCCCAAGGGCTACTACCCCTATCTGCTCCGACTGTAACAGGGTAAGGGGCCTAGATCCGTTGGCAGGTGCCTCCACCCAGAGGTCGAGGTTAGAAAAGTCGAGGTTGACTTGGTCACAGCCCTCTGGGTTGCTGCAACCCCCCTTTCTTCCCACTAGTGACCCACACAGTTCAATTACAGTGTCCTTACCATATACACTTACCCCCCCCGGCTCAAACCACTCAGCTCACTCCGGTGACCCCCTGAAAAGTAAGGTGCGGTTACACAATATTCACTTGGCAGTAATTCACCATTAATACACAAGCTAGCCAGTGTACCATTGCAAAACAAGCAATCTGATTTATTTAAGGGGAAATAACAAGGACCGGGGGGAATCAAGTTGATTGGCTTACCACCACAATATATGAGTATCTACCCAGGGCTCTGTGCACAGGCCTAACCTATAAATTACTGTCTATGGGTACCCAAGCCCTAAAGGCCAGTTCCTCGATGCAGCTGGTTGGGGCCCTGACACAAACGAGCATTTAATTCCTATGAAGACTAAATAGAGCCATCTGGCTCAGTCAGCGTAGCCAGCAAAGTAACCAGATGGTCTTGCCCTTACTAGGAACATTTGACAGGGAGCTACCCTGATTTAGTACTCACGACTCCAGAAAGAAACACACTCTTGCACCACTTGCAGGACCGAGCCTGTACTTCGAGCACTTCTCTACACATTTATATGCACTGCAGAGGGGTACCATACCAGGCAGCTGCTGTCCTTCTCGATACCTGCCCATCATATACTGGGCCCAACCGACACAGCTTCACTGTTCCTGACAGACCGAGCGCGATTCAAGCAGATTCTCCAGTCTTCTACAGGGTGAGCCTGGTAGGTAGCTGCGCTCCTGCATGGCCTCCTCTGACCGCTTCCTAGCAGATTTAGTCTGACTTTACTGGCATTTACCAATGCCCGATGCTTGCCTTACATGCGCTTCCCATGCGACCGCTCAAACGGCACCGGAGCCCCCGAGCTCCTTACTTGCTCACAGCCACAATGCCTCTGCTCTGGCACAGTATGGGGCAAGCCACTCAGTTCAGGCACCACACGCTCCCATCAATAGGCTGCCGAAACCAGCCACTAAGTTCGCCCCTCATTGGCGCAAAAAGGCGCCATGGTCCAGAACTTCACTTCCCAGAACCTCCAGCTGTATTCTCATTGGTCAGCAGGCTTCATTGTGAGTCCTGATCCTGGCTGGTCACCATTTACTCCACTTTAGGTACCCCCCCAGCTCTATTGGACCCTTCAGACAATCCTGGTCCAAAATGGGGGAACACAGCACACAAAGTCCAGCTGCAAGAAAGGCAGGTTAAACAAATTACATTCCCACAAACACATCTAAGGCAGGAGGCAACAATTACACTGTCTGGAAAGTGCTCACTCTGCCCCTTCAGCGACGGCCAAAACCGGAGCAATTAGTCAGAGGCTCGAGTGGGACTCGAGCAGGAGAACACACAGCCCCCCTCATAACTAATGAATATGTCTGCAAGCAGACAGCTCTTTAAGAGACAGTGTGCGGAGGCTCTACAAGCACTTACAGGGCCATTTAAACGGCTTTAAGCGCCGAACGCTGACCACCAGAGGGACACTTAGACAGCTCCTCAACGGCTTTTGGAAACCCCCAATTGTAGGGGGGTTACAATTATATAACCATGACCATCATAACAACCAGACTCAAGAAGGATGCTGATGAAATCTGTTGAAGCAGTAACAAAATAAGAAACCATTGGATACAAACCTGCAAATATGATTCCCCCACCCCAGAATAAAAAATACTTACCTTCATGTGCTTGAGAGTTATCTGTTTACAATTTCAGTGCAAAAAATTCTCATTGAGCGCTTGAATGTGCACCCCAACAGTTTCTGTGTGACTTGTGATGGAGAACAATACCATGAGTACATGTCCATGATTATCAACCCCCCTCCCCACCTAGAAAATTCACAACCATATATCTATATATGTGTGTGTATGTATATATATATATATATATATATATATAGATAGATAGATAGATAGATAGATAGATATTCTCACCAAGGCTACTACTGGTGTACAGCCAAAGGGCACCCTTCAATCCAGTTGAGATGATCACATTGCATTTGCTCGAACTGTCTGTCAAAACACATTGGACCAGCAACACAATACTCACAGTCATCATTTTATACTGGTGTATGTGTTGAAACACTCCCATTTAACTGTGTAGCCACTCGTAAATTTTCTGCAGACAAGCAGGATGCATTTTGGGCTGGCAGAAAAAATCTGGGGACTCTGTGCCACTTCTGTGTGCATGACTGAGTGCACCATTAATTCTGGGAGACTTTGTGTGTGTTGAAACACTCCCATTTCACTGTCTAACCACTTGTCAATTTTCTGCAGATAAGTAGGATGCATTTTGGGCCTGCTGAAAAAATCTGGGGACTCTGTGCCACTTCTGTGTGTTCTGTGTGTTCTGTGATTGTTGCTGTGAGCTCATGATGTCATGCTGACATTTTCACAATTAAAGCAGCAGTGCAGGAAAGTCCTCACAGTTTTGAACTGTACTTTTTTATGCTACTTTACACTGCCACAGCCACCACTAGTTACCTCCGAGCCGTGACTTGAATGACACGCTTCTTTTCACAATTTATGTCTGCTTTCCTTACTTGATGACTTTTTCTCATGTATGAAAAAAAAAAAGAGGACACCAGGGCCCAGATATTCAAACTGCGCTCAAAACTAGCGCAACAGCAGGAGCAAGCACAAACCAGTTGCGCAAATGCGCAACAGGTGCGATATTCAAACATGGAGCAGAGCAAATTGCACAAGCAACCAACGCCTGAATAGCGCATACTGCACCATCGCACAACCAGGAAGGAGAAGTTGAGTTGAAATGTTGCGCTTATGGAGCAACCAGGGAAGCTCAGCTGAGCATTCCAGAGCTGCCATAGCAAGCACAGCCCCCAGAGCAATGGAACTGCACTATCCAGGGAGGCAGGCTGGGGCCCACCACCAGCCATGCCACACTGGGGCACAGGAACACACTGCAGAACCCACACCACACCTGCACACCCCAAGAACAGCATCACTGGGGGTGGGACGGATGATCCACGTGCCCATGGGGACAAGCCAACAAAGCATAGCAGAGCCATGACACCCCAGCACAACCACTGGCAGGCGGAGAGTGCCACACACAGGGGTTGACAACCACAGTGCACATCAGCCCCTGTATGCACAGCACACCCTGCACCGTGACCCCAAGACTACTCCCATGTGCAGTGACTGGCACTGCAGGAAACACCATGTATTCCCTGGCACACGCCAACCTCTGCTGGCAGAGAAAGCATACAAGCTAGACTCCACCCTGTGCACCCAGCAGTGGTGGCAGCAGACGGCAAGACCAACAGAAAGTCAATGCCATGCTGGTGATACCTCCCATGAACACACACACACACACACACATATATACCCAGGACCACACCACCCCAGATGGCATGCACACCACTGCAACTGAGCAACCATAGCCAGCTGCAAATCAGAGACCAACACAGTATTCATAACAAAATATAAATGTGTATTATAAAAATGTGTAAATTCTAAAATCAACATCAAACAACTATTTACAAGAGGGGGAGGGGTACAAGGTAGGGGTGGCAAGGGGTAGGGATGAACAACTGGGAGAGGGAAGGCAGAGGGAGGGATGGGTGGAGAGAAGGGGATCTGGCCTAAGGCCCAGCAGACTGGTCCTCTGCTGCCTGGTGCTGTCTTTCTTGGCTGTGCCCTCCTTAGCCCATGGCGCTGTATGTCCTGGAGGATGTTCTGGTTCTCCTGGGACACCCGGTCATCCGATGCAGTGACTGCTCCATTTCATGGAGCACAATGAGGCCTAGGAAAAGGAACACAGTCAATGGCTGTGACTGACCACAACCCTGAACACCACCCAACCTGCAAGCCATATAGCCCAATGTCCAGCACCTGTGATGGCGCATACACCACCCACAGTGAACGTGCACATGGCCATCACAAACAGGCGGCACCAGCTATGCGCACCACTGCCCACACACACCGCCCACATCCATCACAGTACAAAACAAGGCTGGCAAGTGACGTGGCAATGTGGTGCGATGCCAGTTACACAGCTATGTGCCCAGTGCATGCCTGACCACCAGTGACGACACACAGACGCGTTGATACTGCACAGTGATGCATGTCACCTGTGTCGTGCCTACATACATAGATACATAGACAGTGTCACAAAAAAGGCCTATGGCAAACCCAGTCTGTCCATATGAGCTTATCAGTTCACTTTGTTTCCTGGAGGTCTGTTGCCCCTTACCCCTGATCTCCAGATCTCCTTCACGTCTGTCTCCTGCAGTCTGAAATCCTGTGATTGTGTCAGCCCCCACCACTTCCTCTGGCAGGGGTTCCACCTGTCCACCACCCGCTCTGTGAAGACAGTCCTTCTCCATGTGTCCTCTGAATCGTATTCTCCATCGTCATCCCATGCCCTCTAGTCCTGGAACATCGCTTCACTTAAAAAGTGTGGCCCGCACCCTGATCCCCCTGTAAGATACCTGTATGTCTCCATCATATCCCTCCCTCCACCTCCCTCCAGCGAGTACATGTTCAGTTCCTGTAACCTGTCGCCATAGGACCCGTGATGCAATCCTGCACCATCTTTGTTGCCTCCTCTGAACCCTTCTGCCCACTCTACGCCCTTACGTGAGGTATTGTCTCCAGAAATGTACACTGTACTCCAGGTGGGGCCTCACTAGTGTCTTGTATAGTGGAATCATGACCTCCCCTTTCCTGCATGGTTGTATTGTGCAGGGCTACTGGTCTCCCCCCCAGCATGCAATAGCATCCATGAAGTCATGCTACTCACACTGCTCAAGCAGCTCTGTCTGCCGCTGTTGCTGTTGCTGTTGCTGCCGCTGCTGCTGCTGTTGGGGTGGAACAACTGCTGGCACCGGGTCCCTGGCACGGCCCTCCTCATCCCGGCCCTGCATCCTCAGATCCCAGCCTGTGGGAGACATATGTTGAGACAAACATCAGTGTGACTCAAAAGCAGAGTGCCCCCTGCCCCAGTGAGAGTGCCTGCCCACACAGCCATAACCATCCATCGCACAGCTGCACACACTGACACAGCCAACCATGTCCTAGCCGGCACCTATGCACAGCCACCCAAGCACACACACACCCCTACAGAGAATATAGGTGCATAGATGGTACACTCACCTGGCCTAGGCACCACGCCCGCCTGGCACGGTCCCGCAGTCTGGCCACATGTCCGCTTCCTCCGGGCGGAGGTCATTGGACCGTGCCGGCACTGCTCAGCAGACCGCCCCGCCCAGTGACCTCCACCAGGTCAGTGGCCACTTGCTGCCACACATGGGTCCTAGGCATGGTGAGGGGGCCTCACCATAGAGTGCCTCACAGTGGGCTCCACCAGGACCACCAGGTTGGCCACCTCCAGTGGGCTCCAACTCACTGCCCTCCTCCTAGCCATCTCAGCCAGTTTACAGCAGGCAATATGGCGCCCGCTGCACTGTAACCCCATGTGGAGATGTTGCGAATAGACCACCACAGGCTCCAATCGCGCTGTTCGAACAGTCGCTATCTTCACATAGCGCTGTCACCAGACAGCTTAACAGGGATGTACACATGGCATGCAACCGCACCAGGGGCAAAGGGCATACACAAGGTCACGGAAATGACGCAGGCTACGCACAGCACCATCGACGATAGGCATCCCGCGCCACTGCCAAGCGCGACCAGTGCCACAGTGACCATTGCACGTAGTGCCATGCGCCATATAGTGCCAGTGCTGTAGCGCCACTGGCACAATGGTGGCTATGGCTCGAATTGCCTATCGCACTCAGCAGGTCTGCAGCACGATAGACGCATGCGTAAGCTGTCTGGGCATGCGCAATGCAGTGTAGCATGCAGGCACAAATTCGCGCCATTGGCTCAGCTGGCCCCTTCCAGACAGTAAAGAGCAACCGCTGATATTCAGCCGATATATGCAAATCATTCGATCAGCTATTCAAAGGCGCAGTGGCGCGATTAGCATGTCATTAAAGTGCGCCACTCCTCATTTGCATGTGTTGCGCTTATAAAACGCGACAGTGGGTTGTGCTGGCCAGATTTGGTTACTGCAGGTGAGAGGTGAGTTACATGCCATGTGATGCTCAGGACAATGCTCATGGGCAGGGGTGCCGTGGATGATAAAGGCTGAGGGGGCTGAGAATCAAAAGGGCACTTAGAAAGGGACAAAGGGCACTTTTTCTATTAGTATCTGCCATACGGAGAAGAAACGTGGGGGGCTTCCGCCCCCCCCGGGCCGGCACCTATGCTCATGGGGAAATGCTGTCGACTGCACAGTGATAGGTGTCCACTTCCACCCATACAGATCACCATGACTGACCAGAGACAAGCTGAGGGTGAGGACGGCAGGCATAGGAGGAGGCCGAACTTCACAGCGGTAGAGACGGAGGCCCTCTTCCAGGCCTACCTGGAGGATGAGCCACTATTGAGTGGACGGAGGGGCACCTCAGGAAGTGCAGCTGCATGGGAGGGGTAGCTTGGTTATCAACCTGCACGGAAGCCACCAGCTGCCCGCAGGAATGCAAGAAGAAGATGGGGAGTGACCACAGGAGGCTAAGGGAAGGTGGCAGCCTTCAGGCGGCACGTGCTGGCACTGGTGGGGGCCGCCAGTGGTGTTGCAGCTGACCCCAACGGAGGAGACACTGGTCATGGCCATGCAGCCGAGTGCCATTGCGGACGTACTAGGCGGAGGATTCCAGACAGGTGGAAGCCCATCACTGCACGGTATGACATGGTGGTGGTGTTGGGGGGGGGCTGTTGTTCACATGCACTCACATGTACTCTCTTTCTGTTACAGATCCTGTTTGTCGTCAGGAGACGGTGGTGGTGGTGGTGGGTCCAGACAGTGATGCAGACCTGCTGGACTCGGAGGAGGGACCATCCACCTCCGCCACCAGCCAGCAGGCACTGCAGCAGCAGCACGCTGGGCCAACAACTCTAGTGTCAGTGATACGGGTGCGGGTGGTGCACAGCCTGTGTCTCAGCAGTCCGGCATGCAGGTATGCCAGCATGCTGTGCCTATGGCAGTGGCACGAACCTGCACCATTGATGATAGCAGGCCTGCAATGGGCAGTGATAGGTGTGTGTCCCATGACGAACACATGGCAGGCCAGCACATGCCCCTGGGCCTTCCTGGTTCACACCTGTGTACCAGCATGCTGGCACAGTCCCAGGCTGTGCCTGTCAGCATCGGTGGGGCAGCACTGGTGGCTGTGCAGGTGTCCGGCACTGTTGCCAGCATGGAGGTGGAACAGGTGGACCTGGGGCTCAGCAGTTGGAGGGGCGGCAGCAGCAGTCGAACACCAGGTCTGGGGTACAGTGTCAAGCAGTGGCACATGTCCACCGCCCTTGATCCGCCATACCTGGTCCTGTGAACAGCGCCCACCGTCAAGGGGTGCTGTGCACCAGGACCGTCCACACCCTGGGGGTCACGATGCCATTGGGGCACAGTACCCATTGGACGCACACACCCGCCTGCTGCAGGAATCAGTACAGCTGCAGGGGCGGGTTGCAAGGTCCGTGGAGGCACTGTCTGTGTCCGTGGAGTGGCACAGCAGGGAGTGTGCTCGGGACCGAGCCGAGCTGGTCCTTATGCGGACAGATGTGACCGCCGCCATTGACAGGCTGACCCAGGCAGTGGTCTCTGTCGCTGACGCATTGGGCACACTGGCAGGTGCCCCTACCGCACACCCCACAAAGTGGCCTCCACCCCGCTCCCGCGCGCCAGGCGACACCAGGCCTGCCGACACCGGGTTCTGCTGTGGCATCCCGAGCACCCCTGGTGCACGCTTGTTCGGCATGATGCAGACCCCTGTGTGGGCAAGGTTGCGTTCGCGCAGTGGGACCCCTGGTGGTGCAACAGCGCCACCCCATGTGGCCCCTGCACAGCCTGCCAGTGCTGCTGGGCCATGGTGGGGCCTCCCACGCATCTGTGGTGGCTGTGGGACAGTACTACATGACTGAGCTGTCTCCCAGTGCGGGCCCTGTCTGGTGCTGCCCTGTGTGCAATGTGTGTCATGGTGGGCAGTGCACTGCTGGGTGCTCTGCTCACCACGCTGACACATGGACCACCTGCACACTCTCCCAACTGCTGTCCACAGGTGCGTATGCATGATGATGCCTGCATTGCACTGTACACCAAGGTGCAAGGGTGCCCAGGTCCTGACACACGTACTTGGACAGTACAGGTGGTTGGGGTGGTCGGTGGTGCTGTGTGTTGGCAATGTCATTTCCGCAGTGCTGTGCTTCTGCCCATGTACGCTGCCTGGTGTGTGTGTGTCCATATGAGTGCTCACCCCTCCCTGATGGTGTTGATGCCTGAACCTTCAACTCCCTGACCTTCATGCACGGTGTGTTCCCCTGTGTGCCTGTGGTTTGTGCATGGACAGTGCTGCCTGCACATGTCCCCTGACTTACCTGTGTTGGGCGTAGGCACTTCTGCAATGGTGTCCCAGTGCAGCTGGGCCTGCCGGTCAGTCGGAGGTCCCTCCGTCTTAGGGGGGGCTGCTCATCACCAACATCACTGGCGCCACTGGTGTCCCCATCGCTGTCCCCCTCTTCAACCTGTATGGCTATCCCATGGTCTTTGGCCATGTTGTGCAGGATGCAACAGGCCAGGAATATCCCACAGGCCTTTTGGGGGCTGTACTGTAGGGCACCGCCGGAGGTGTCTAGGCATCGGAAGCGTGCCTTGAGCATCCCAAACACCCGCCTATGATGTTACGGTTGCGGCATGTGCCTCATTGAAGCATAGCTGCGCTTGGGGTCGGGGCGCCTGCACGGTGTGAGCAGCCAGGACGGAGTGGGTATCCGCAGTCACCTGTGTGGAGATAATGGAGAGCAGTGTCATGTCAGGTCCATATTGCCCATATCCTTGTGTGCCACTACCATGGCACCTGTGTCATTCCCACCCTTGCCCAGAGTTTGCATTCCATACATGTACTCACCCACTAGATGACCCGTGGGGATGTCCCCCACTTGAATCGATGGCACAGTGCAGACTGGTGCCATATGAAGGCATCATGTGCTCCACCAGGTGTGTGGCACAGACATTGATAATGCGCCCAGTGGCATCACACACCACCTGGCAGTTGACACTGGAAAACCCCTCGGTTCCGAGCATGCCTGGCCGCCGGGGCCAGGTGGCGCGAATGGCCACATGGGTGCAGTCTATGGCCCCTAGCATGCCAGGCATACGTGCACCCTGTGGAACTCCTGCATGTTTGCTGTACGCTCTGTCGCTGTGTTGGGGAAATGGATGTACTCAGAGCATGAGGCAGCAGTGCGCTGAGGAATTGGGTGAGGATGCGTGATGTGGCCGACTGTGTAATGCCTGTGGTGTCCACTGTCGGCTCTGGAAGGTGCCCGTGGTGAGCAGGCATGCAGGCTGTCACCTTGGTCTCCACAGACAGAGTGTGACTCGGCCGTGAGGGTGCCTGCATCACATCACTGCACAGCTCACAGAGCCATCTCAGTATTGCCCTGTTCAGGTGGTACCGGGCCACGATCTCGACGTCTGTGTACAGCTCAAGCTGAGACAGGCACGATACCGCCTGTCGGGGGCATACCGCCGACGGGTCCCTCCGCGGCCATGTCCCCCTGCAGCATGGTGTCTCACCCCCCTCATTACAGCTTCCATGTGGAAGCTGGCACTGTCCATCTCCCTGGCTTCTGCTCCCCTGGCTGCTATTCCTGTGTTACCCCCGCTGCCCCCACTGCTGGTTCCACTGCACCAGGCACCCCCCACTGGCCTCTCTGTCCTCCTGGACCCACTGTCCCTGTCTGCCCTTCCAGCTTCTGTCTCTCTCTCTCTGTCTCTGTCTCTCCCCAGTTTGCGGCCTGCTAGGGTTCTGCGTCCGCCTGCGAGCCTTTTTATTTTGGCTCAATTCCGCTACTGCTAACTTCCGGCTGAGCCACCTTGTGCATTGCGCAAGTGTTCGAATATTGCATTGTGCACTTTATGCATGGACCCGCCCCCTTCGGTTGCGCATGCCTTCATTTCCATTGCGCTGTTGCTCAGCATGTTTTCGGTGGCGCAACTGGCCCCTTCTGAATATCGCAGAATGGCGCATTTTTGGAGTTACGCACACGCAACACTGTTGCGCATGGTGCAACCCTTTTGAATATCTGGGCCCAGGTCTGTATATTTTTGCAGCTGCTTTTCAATTAATATTGTTCCGTGCTGTCATAAAACACTGACTACTGCATTACTGTTAATTTACAACAGAAGTGATATATAACAACTAAGTGATGCAATGGAGAAAAGCAGAGGAAAACAATAACAAACACCTGGTCAGAAGTTGAACCAATTTAAAAGGAATATTACTTTCATTATTTCACACATGAAAAAAGGTAGTACAGCAGACTTACTCAAGTTAGCAAATTCTCATATCATTCCAGTCAATCAGGATGTAAGTAGAGGAACTTGTAACATAGCATTAAAAAATATAGGTCAGAGTTATCAACAGATTGTTGCGCTGCTGCTTTACAGAGATTCGCCACATTACATAGTAATGATAATGCACATAAACTAATATGTGAGGGCACCACTCCCACTGGAATATTTCTTGCTCCACAGAGTGCAATATATATCTGGGAAAACCACCCATAATTTCATTACAGTGTGTCACATGATGGAAGAATTCCCGTTCAGAAAAGCCGCCCACATTCTGCCCCCCTTTCTCAGCAACATTAGGACGTGATGCCAGGGGGGTGCAGGTGTATCCTCCACTGCAGTGAATGTCTGGCAGCTATCCCAATATTTCGTTATG
This sequence comes from Neoceratodus forsteri, assembly GCA_016271365.2. Taxonomy (NCBI): domain Eukaryota; kingdom Metazoa; phylum Chordata; order Ceratodontiformes; family Ceratodontidae; genus Neoceratodus; species Neoceratodus forsteri. The sequence continues at coordinate 221,071,982 of JADMNL010000026.1, forward strand.
TTATAAGGTTCACTTTGTGGTGAAATGTGGGAACATTTCCACTAACAAGGCTTTTCTTACAGGAAACGTGCCCACACATTTCAAAACAAACTGACCATTATAACATATAAAGAAAAATTCGGAAAGTTGCAGGACAATCGGATATTCACTGTAATGGAACATGCACCCACGCTCTCCCTGGCATGACGTCCTAATGTTGCTGAGAAGAGGTGTAGAATGTGGATGGCTTTTCAGAATGGGAATTCCTCCATCATGCGACACACTGTAATGAAATTAGGGGCGGTTTTACACAGAAATGTATTGATTATGTGGAGCAAGAAAGATTGCCCTGGAAGGGAAAATGTGGATTACTAAACAACAACAAAGAAAAAGCACACAAAAAGAGTACAACACAACAGTGGGATGGGGGCAGAAAACAATATCTTATTGTGGCTGTGGATGCTGTGGTGGTCCAGCAGCAAGTGCAGCATTGTTATTATTTGCTGCTGTTGTGTCGATGGTGCCAACTTGCTGCTGCAAAGCACCCACCCTTGCACTGTTCCCCTCCAGGGCTGCCCACACCAAGGTGAGGTCTGACTGTGTTACAGGGACTGTGGCGGGGTCCACTGCAGGAGGAAATCCTGGGAGTGGTGGTGGAGAGGGTGGTGCTGGTGGCTTTGGTGGTGGGGGAGGTGCTGCAGCTGCTCCACTGGCCCCCCTCCGGCTGCGGTGGCAAGGCACATGTTGTTCATCAGCAGCATCCTCTGCCACAAAAGGGCCAGCAGGTAGACATCTGGCCCCTTCTGTGGCAGCCTGCCACTCCACCCTGTGGTGATTCATCATGTGGGTGTGCTGGCCCCCGATCCCCAAATGTGTCCCCCGGGGGCCACGGTGCACCGTCACACCACAGAGGTGGCACACCACCACTGTGCTGTCCCCCCCCAACAGAGTCAAAAAACTCCCACACTGGGAAGCTGCAGGGGGGACCTGACACATTCCTTGAACCACCAGGATTTTCCAAGGCCACCTCCTGTGGCTGTGGAGGTGGTGGAGGGGATGCTGCTGGAACCCCTACATCTACCAGTGGTGGTGGTGGTGGTGGTGGTAGTAGCACACAAGGTGCATTGACAGCAGCCACTGGTGTCACTGGTGCGCTACTTCAGCACAGGGGGGAACCCCAGAAGTCGGGAGTGGTCCAGCCTGACACGACCACCCTGTGTCTGCACTCCCCTCCTCGGACGATCGCACCCACGGGCCACCAACTCTCCTTCCAAAGGCTCCATCTCAACTCCTCTGAGTCCCGACAGTCCAACACACACAAACACACACACACACAGTCACAGTCACACACGCACAAAACAAAACTTCTAAAAAAAAAATTCACTAACAAAAAAAATCACAAGCACAACACTAAAATTAAATAAAGACATAGCTTTTAAAAAAGCTGTTGTGGCTGCAGTAAAGAACTAAAGCATCAGATCTCTCCTTCTCTCTCCACAGAGCTTTCTCACTCTACAAATGCAAAGGAGAAAGTGAAACTGCTTCTCTGACTCATGTCCTTCCTGTCTGGCTAAACCATGTGACTTACAGTACTGTAAGCCATGTGATGTGTGGGGGGCTGCCTATTTACATGGCACTTCGCCTTACTGCGCCTTAAGGCATTATTGGCAACGCGAAGTGGCAATGATAATGCGGAGTGAGCACGTTGCGTTTGCCACTTTGCGTTGTGCTCCACCAACGTGAAGTGGTCACTTCCTGTCCACTTCGCCGGTGGAATTTAAATTCGCTGCATCTCTACTTCCCAGTGGAGTTTCTGCAGGCCGTAGCACCGCTGATTGCCCCCTACTCTCCCAAGTGTAAGCAGAGTCTGAAGACCAAGGTACCTTACCTCACACACTGCGAGAGGCTATAATCACAGTACTTCCACAGTACATTCAAAGAAAGGGAAAGATTCCACGGAAGCGGCTAGCTACCGACCTATCTCTCTAATCAACTCAGATAGCAAAGTGTACACTAAGGCCCTGACAAAGAGGTTAAGCCCAATCTTATCTTCTCTGATTCACCCGTCGGAGGTTGGGTTTGTAAAGGTAGGTATAGTACAGATCATCTCTGTACCCTTATTAATCTTATTCATCTGGTAGAGCTTCAAGTCTCGCGCTCCCCTGGGCTGTGGACTTCAGAAAGCATTTGATTCCGTGGAATGGCATTACTTACTAGCTGTCCTTCAGTACTTTGGTTTTGGCTCATAGTTCCAGTCTGCCATAACGACTCTATATGCCTCCCCTTCAGCTAGAATATTAACTAACTCTGTCCTGTCTGAACCTTTCAATCTCCACAGAGGTACCAGACAGGTCCACCCCCTCGTCCCCCTTTTATTTGTATTGGCAGTAGAACCAGTTGCCGCTGCAATACGACAAGACCCCTTAATCACGGGCATCAGCATAGGGCATTCCCAATACTCCACTCTGTTGTATGCTGATGACCTGTTGGTCCCTCTAGGAAAGGTGCAACATTCCATTCCCACACTGCTCAATCTTTTAAACCATTTTACCAGTGTATCTGGCCTTAAAATCAACCCATCTAAAACAGAAGTTCTACCTCTTAATGATTTATGCTGCTCACATTCCTTGTCTATTTCAAACCTTAAGTGGTCACCAAATAACATTACATACTTGGGCATTAAACTAGGTCCCAAGATTGATAAAGGGTGGGATAATAACCTGTCCCCCTTAATTTCTGAATGTAAAGGCAATTAGACTGCTGGGCCAGGCTCCATCTGTCTATGGCAGGCAAAATAGCTGCTTTTAAAATGTCTATGGCCCCAACATTCTTTCAGTTGTTTTCCCATATCTCCATATAACTCCCCACACATTGGGTCCAAAAAATAGGTAAAACGATAGGCTATTTTCTCTGGGGCACCACCAGACCTTGTTACAACCGTAACACGCTTTGTGCTCATTGGAAGTGGGGAGGTTGGGTGTTACCATGGATGAAAGGTTACAACACGGCCTACCAATGTTCAAAGACCCAGCAGTGGTTCCAAACTGCATCACAAGCCACTCCACAGTGGTTAGAAATAGAACAGAAAATTGCTGATACACCTATTCTGGCCTCCCTGTTAGGTTCAGGGCTAACCCCACATCTTAACTCCCACCCAACGTTGAGCTCCTCTCAGAAATGCTGAAAAAGTCTCCACAAGAAAATAGGCTCCCCTGTTCTTCCGCTCCTACCTACCCCAATCTGGCAAAATCCAGAAATCACAATGGACAAACACCTAGTGCTGAAGCCTACCTGGAAGGAAGCAGGTATTCTGTTTGTGGGTGATCTCTTAGATTCAGAATCTCAAGCCATAGACACCTTCTCAAACCTGTGTGACAGATGGTGTTTACCAAGAACTGACCTTTGGAAATATTTCCAGATCAGGGATGTGCTAAGGCCTGTTCTCATAAGGTTCAAAGGCGAGGTTCGAACCCCTTCCCCTCTTCATATATGGCTGAAGACCCAAAGTGGGAAAGCTGGTCTGATCTATGCAACACTCAGAGACATCCTACCAAATTCCTCTCCCACCACCAAAGTAAAATGGGAGCAAATGTTACAAATTCAGATTTCAGATAGCCAATGGGGACAGTGCTGGTGAACAGGATGTTTAGTCCACAGGGATGCCCGAAGGCGTTTAATCCACAACAAGATATTACATTCTTGGTATTGAACTCCAGAGGTACTAAACAAGGCTAAGGTTATGCCGCATGACCACTGCTGGAGATGCCAGCAACCAGGGGGCACTTTATATCAAATCCTTTGGCAGTATCCCCTGATAACCAGGGCCAGTGGAAAATTAGGGAAAATTTTACCCAAAAATGCGGGGATTTTCTTGCAAAAATTGCGAGAAAATTGCGAGGGTTCACTATACATCCCCACTGCCCCCTAATAAATATTTTATTGTTTGCTGCAGCATGTATTGATCACATAAATTGTTAGATAAATGTATTGCCACTTGTAAATGCTTTTAATATGAAGAAAGATGTGTGTTTTTGAAATGCATTGTAAACTAATCATTATGTAACATATCTTCTAAAAATCAAGACATCTAAGTCATGCAGTGCTAACTAGATTTTATTCAATAATTTACAGTTAATCTGTACTGAATACATCCTGAAACAACATATTTTCCCAGTTTCTAGATGTTAAATAATGAAGCCTGTTTAAACTACTTGTTTTGGTGCAAGAAAAAAATTAAACAGATAACCAGGGTGCCTAATAAGGGTCTAGTAAGAAAAATATTTATTTTGTTAAAATAATTACTGTTCTTAATCAGCACTGTAAGTACATTTTAAAATCACATGATAAAGTATCAAATCATACCAACAGCTTTTCATTGCATCATACAATAATTTTTAATACATTGTACTTTTGTTCTACTCGCTTTGTAGTGATTTTACTTGGGTTGCAATTATTTTGGCTATTTGAAGGCAACTGTTTAACTATACTTAACCTGTTCAGCATGTTTTCAGAAATGTTTGCTTTTTGTATGCTTTGTATGTGAGTATACAGTTGTGGCAGACTGACATGTAAGGAATCACTGTCACCATCCCCCTCAGAAGCACATTCAAGTTTATAATCAGCAGGGCCATCCAAACTCTTGACACATTTGAATCAAAATCCTTTCAGATTGAAAGTATTTATACAAGGAAAATCATCATCATCATCATCATCAAATCTTTATTTATTCAGGCTAACATCATTGAGCAAGGCTCATTTACAAGATGGACCTGATAAGGTCAAGGTTCAATAGTTGATACACAACAGATACATCATACACTTATACAAGACAGTTATACATACAGGGGAAAAAAATGTTTATAAACACAGTGATGTACAGTAAATTCACATGATAAAAAACGGTTACAGGAAAGTTAAGCTAATATTTACAGTATGTACAGTATATACATATCCCAGTGGGGAGCCATGGCAGACACTCAACATAATGTAATATTAGGATGGTGAAGGTATTACTGGGTGCTATAAGATGGGTGTCTGTCTGGAAGGAATATGCCATATATGGTTTGAAGGAGATTTGTGAGATGACAATGCTAGTTTAGCGGTAGCAACTGCATTTCTCTTTGAAGAAGACTGTACAATGCTGTTTAAAGGATGCAAATGGAATGATATTGGACAATTTTAGGATTTTTGTAGGTGTTCCATGCTATAGCTAGAGAATAGCTGATTGCTGCCTCCCTAGCCTGGTGTTGAATTTGGGCAATTTGAGCAGGATGATGTTGTTGCTTCTAGGGCATAGGAGCTAGGAGAGGTCTGGGTGAAGCAGTCCAGGATATAGTTTGGAAGTTTTTTTGACAACGCTCTGTAAATCCATAGTGCTGCATTTCTGTTCCTTCTGAGGTGAAGGGAAACCCACCCAACTGCAGCATAAAGAGAGCAATGATGGGTATTAGATGGCAGATCTGTAATGAACCTTATTACTGTATGATATAAGGTATCCAACTTGTGAAGGTAGTAGATGGGGCAGTGACTATAAAGGAAGTCTGCATAGTCAACAACTGATAGAAAAATGGCCTGGACTAACCTCATCTTTGAGTCTCTGTTTTGGAAGGGTTTTAATCTATAGAGAAGGCCAAGCCTTTGGTGAAGCTTTTTTAACAGTTCTTCTAAATGATGAGTGAAGTCAAGTCTGTTGTCAATCCACACACCTAGGTATTTGAAGTTTTCTACATACTCCAGAGTTTCTCCAAATATACTGCATAGCTGGGGGAGAATGATTGAAGAGGATGTGCTGGTGGAGCTTTGATTTGTGAACATCATTGCTTTAGTTTTCTTTGCATTTAACAGAAGCTTTTTCTCGAGTAGCTGATATTGTAACAAGGAGAATTCTGTTTGTAGGATTTCACGAGCAGCTGCAGGCGAAGGGTTGCTGACATACAGAACAGTGTCATCAGTAAAGAGGTGTACAGAGGAATTGGTAAGGGTTGAATCAATGTTATTTATATAAATGGCAAAAAGGATAGGATCCAGAATAGAACCTTGGGGGACTCCTCTTGACAGTGGTTTTAGTGGGGATAGGTCACCTTCAGCTTTTACCTGCTGTGACCTACCGGTGAGATAGCATCTGAACCACTTAAGGGAGGGTGGATCCAGGCCAATGGAGTGCAGGGATGAAAGTAGTAGCTCATGGTCCACAGTATCGAATGCTTTGCTCAGGTCCAGGAATACTGCACAGACATTATTCTTTTATCTAATTCAGATTGCCAGTCATTTGTGACCTTGGCTAGTGCAGTGATAGTGCTATGCTTGGCCCTGAATCCAGATTGCTGGGTTTAGGAGGTTAGCATTGTCAAGATACTCCCTTAACTGGTTACTCACTAATTCTCCAGCATCTTGGATAGCACTGGTAGAATGGAAATGGACCTGTAATTATTAAGATCCATAGGGTCCCCTGATTTTAGAAGGGGAACCACTTGGGCTGTCTTCCACAGTGTGGGAATAGAGCCAGAGTTTAGGGATAGGTTAAAGAGGTGTGTTAGGGGGACTGCAAGTACATGGCATGCAATCTTTAGAAAGTAGGGGTCCAGAGAGTCTGCCCCTGCGCTTTTTTGGTATCCAGTTGCCGTAATAGATCCTCTACTTGTTTCAACAGTATAGCTTTGAAACTGAAGGAAGAGTCAACTCTCTGATCACCAGTGTAATGGGAGCTTAATTGTTCCTCAGCAGGTTAGCTGGAGAGGTGTCAAAGGCAAGGCCGCTGTGTGAAGTGGTTATTAAAGGTGTCCAGAATTTCCATTTTGCCAGTGATAGGGCCATAACTGTTGTGTAATTGAGTTGGAAGAGGGGTGTTGAAGGCCCTGCCCCACCACATACCCTTTGATGGTGCCCCAAAACCTAGCAGGATTATGGTAGGAGGAGTCGAGCTCGCCAAGTAGAAGGCAGCCTTTGCATCCCTAACTTTCTTGGTGCATCTATTCCTGGCTTTCCTAAAGATCATCCAGTCATTTGCATTCTTGGTTTTTCTTGCCATTTTCCAGAGTTTGTCTCTCTCCAGCAGTGCAGCTTTGAGGTCAGCTGTATAGCAACAACAGGATTTGTTTTTTATTCGGATACTAGAGATTGGGGCATGGGTGTTAAGGGCATTTATTATAATGCTATTTAGCACCTGCTGAGCTTTTTCAACAGAATGGGCAAGATAAAACTCTTGCCTGTGTGGAGAGTAAGCAAGATCATGCAAATATCCTTCAATATTGATGTTTTTCTTGGATCTCTTCATGAGGAATTTTGCAGGGCTTGTTGTTATGCTGGTGGATCTTACCCCTGCAATGGGGCAGTGATCACTTATATCGCAGAGAAGCACTCTAGCGTGTGTGAATAGATGTGGTTTATTCACTAGCATGATATCAAGTAGTGTGCTGTTATTACTATTCCTTGCATTAATTCTTGTTGGTTCATTAATTAGCTGTGTGAACCCATATGTATCACAGAATGATACCAGAGGTGCAGCTGCCTGGGTAAGCCAGTTGAAATTCAGGTCACCTAGAATAATGACTTCTTCAGTGCTGGGTTTGAGCAGGTTCCCCAGGTGGGATAAGAGCTTGTGTTCAGCAGAGGGGGGTCAAGCACTGTGGTCAAGGCTTCATTTAGGTGAATGGGGCACTTTGCACCTCTTCTCACACCTATTGTTTCAGTCTCTGTGTCAGCAAAAAGTTCTCTGATAGTCTGCTTTAACACAGATTTTAAGTGTTCAAGTCTACATATGCATGACCAGAGGATTCTGAAACCAAAGCAAGGAAGTGAATCACATGAAAGCAGAGTTACATTTGACCCCCTCTTACCTCGCACTGTACTGTTTTGGTCAAATACAAGTCCGTGTACCATATCTGAGTAGATTTCCTTGAGAATTTAAATATTTTCATACAATTTCAGTCAAAAATTCCATAAATGTAAGAAATTGCAAGAAATTGCAGATTTTATGCGGAGAAGGGTGAAAATTGCTGAAATTGCGGAACAATTGCGCCCGCAATTTTCCAGTGGCCCTGCTGATAACCCCAATCTGGGAAAAAACAATCTCAGAAGCCAGTAAGATGCTCGCGGTACCTATCCCTCTCCATGCCCCCCTCCTATTACTCGGCATGAAATCTGAAGCCCCTTCTCTTGCATCGCAACAGTTTCACTGGGTAATGTTGCGTATGCAAGTGAAACGTACCCTTCTGAGAAACTGGAGAAGCTCTTATGTTCCCTCCATGGGTGAAATATTTTCTGCTCTCACTCAGTTATATGAAATGGATAGGCGTTCACATGTCACGTGAGGGCGGACAGAAAGGTTTCAAGAATCATGGGCTCCTTACATGGCACACCTGTCTGCCAGAGCTGGCATGGGGTGATGGATGAATAGAAATATAATGTTGTTTCCTTGATAACAGATAAATAGTCTACCTTTGACTCTTCTTGATATCTTATGATATTCTCTGTTAGTCTGACAATAAGACAATGTGTGGTTAGTGTTAGCTGTAGAATACATCCTACAGCTTTCATTTTGTTTTTTCTTTATTTTTGTAGTTTCTGTTTCTGGTAAAAAAAATATTTCCTTCATATTACAGGGCAGCTGCATACACCGGTCTGAATACCCCTCGGGTTGTACCTACATTGTGCAGTAAGGACATCAGTTACTTTGTGTGATCTTTCTTTGTAGATACATACTCCAGAGGAGACCACTGGAAGGTACATCTTTCTGGTCACAAGCAGCCATGGCATATATCAGCAGCAGTACCTCCTACTTGGTCCATGGATTCATACTTGATGTGGGGTGTGTACGTCTCTTCTTTCCTTCCTTCCTATATCCTAACCACAAATTCATTTACATGTTTACAACATAGATTTTAGCTATTGACAGTCATGTTCAGGAAGTAACTATGCAGGACTAACTACAGGTATGTGTTATCCTTTCTACTGTACAGCACTGTGCTTTACTTGTACAATATACATGCATAGTAATGGTCCCAGGAAGTTTCAATTATTATTTACAACCTGATAGGGCTACCGATGTCAATATATATGTCTATATACATGTGTACAACATTTACATATCATGATGCTGCCTATGTTTGTAATCTTTATGAAACTTAATAAAACATTTAACTGAAAAAAAGAAATGTCTACTTCTGCTCCAGCTTTGTTTTCTTCTCCTCAGCCCTATAACTCCGGTATTACAGTAATAGTTCATTAAACACTTAACAGTTACCATACCTCCCTTTCAGTGACATCGGATTTGTCTCAGAATACACGCCTTATTCTCTCAAATATCGGCCTGTTCCAGTTTGATGTCCTGATCAGTCCATGTTGTGGTTGTAGCACAGTCCCAATTGCAAAGCCCAAGTAAAGTACTATATTTTATGACAAAGTATGCTTAGATATCTCAAAATCTGATCCAGTTTGCAATTGATGGTTATTAGGATAATTCATATCCAAATCCATTTCTGATCCAACCATTGGACAGTGTCAGATACTGTCAGATAGCATCTGATTATCCTAAAATCCTAAAGAATCTTAGGATATTTTAGGATATTCAGATTAAAGACTTTAGGATATCTTAATTCAAGTTGATATCCTAGGTTTTTAGGATATCATATTTTGAGGATCAATATCATAAAATCCTAATATCCTAAAAAATTCCTATTATCCTAACTATCAGTTTTATAATGGATATATGAGCAACCCTAATTATAATGCATATGCCACCCCAACCATTTTCATCTTCAGTCACGATGTCACTGTTGTGGAACATCACCTCTGCCTTTGCCACTTCCAGTCTACATACATTATCTATTTACTGCTGGACATATTTATTATGTTTGCTTGCATGCATGTGCAAGAAACATAGTGCCATCATCTGAGTTTTCGGAGGTGTGGCAGCCCTCTTCCAATTCAGTCAGTGTGTTTGCAGGTGCGGCCGCAGTTCTCCAATGCCTGCTCGAGCTGTCTATGATAGCTCCAAAATGCAGTGGCGTACAGTTGAAAGGGGGAGCCACGCTCAGTGAGCAGCAATAAGATATCGCCTGCTCATGCACGCCCCCCACACACACACACACACGCAGACAGTATGCTCGCCCCCACGCACACACTGTGTAGCCGACGGGTGCTCAATCTCCCGTCGGTTGTGCTGCGTGTCTCTCAAAACAGTGTTCCATATGCCACGCTGGAGTGCTCACCCCAGTGTGGCCACACATCGAGTAGCCAACGGGGTGCCCAATCCCCATCAGCTCCACTGTCCACACACACACACACACCCCCAGAATATAGGTGCCACGCTGGGAGCCCACCCCAGCGTGGCAACATATGCTACGCCGACGGGGTGCCCAACTCCGTCGGCTCCATGCCCCACCACCCCACCATCCATCCTTGTGCCACATTGGGAGCCCACCCAGCGTGGGCAAACGCCCCGGGCCATCATTTAAAAAACCTGAAACTGAAAACGGGTCCCTCACAGTCTCTGCCCCACCCACACCCACCCACTGTGCACCCCGCCTCCCACACCCCTCACCCATACTTACCTCCAGACTCTGGCACGACGATCTTCGTGGACCGGGAACATGTCTGCACTTTTCAAAGCCGACCGCAACTGAGGAAATGCCGTAAGCTGTATAATGGATAGATAGGGTTTTTCAACTTTGCTGCATATCTCAGGCATTTTTGGAATTTTTCCACCAAATTTTCAACATGGGGTTTTGGGACCCCTTCTCATGATGCTCTCACTGTCATGGTGTTAATCGGGCCGAGGGGATTTATGCGGTCACCGCGTGAAATCACCTTCGACTGAGTAACAAAACGACACTGCCACTGTTCATAAGGTGGGCTCTCAAAAGCCTATGTTGAAAATTTGGTGGAAAGATTCCTAAAATGACTGTTTTACTGAGCTGCAGCAAGCAGCATTGTGTTCCTACGCACGTCAGAAGTTTGCGAATTTTCAATATTTTCACCCAGATTTTCAACACAAGCATTTTACCATACCTCCTTATGAGCAGTACAGCTGTCATTTTCACATCTTGCCCAAATGTGTTTCTGCCCATGTAGCACACAATGGCGCAGTCGGTGTGCGAAATCAATGTATGGGACACATTAAAAATCACAGTGGCACTGTTCATGAGAGAGGTCTTAAAATGGCTATGTTGAAAATTTGCGGAAAAATTCCTAAAATGACTGTTTACGAGCTGCGTTGCGCAATTCCTACGCACTCTCGTATGTTTGAGAATTTTCTATATTTTCACTCCAGATTTTCCACATTGCCATTTTATTACACTTCCTTATGAACAGTACAGCTGCCACTTTCCACATGTTGCCCTAAATGTGTTTCCACACATGTAGCGCACAATGGTGCAGTCGGTGTGCGAAAGCAATGCTTGGGACAGATTAAGAAAATCACAGTTACACTGTTCATGAGCAGAGGTCTTAAAATGGCTATGTTGAAAATTTGATAACAAAAGTCCATAAAATGACTGTGTTACGAGTGAGCATTGTGCAGTTTCCACGCACTCGTAAGTTCATGACTTTGTAATATTTTCAGTCCAGATTTTCACCAGTGGCATTTTCCACTTCCTTATGAACAGTACAGCTGTCATTTTTCACAACATGGCCGAAATGTGTTTTCACACTTTCAGCGCAGAGATGTGTGGTCGCTGTGGGAAATCATTGTTCGGGACAGATAAAGAAAATCGCAGTGACACTGTTCATGATCGAAGGTCCCAAAATGCCTGTGTTGACAATCTGCTGTAAAAAATCCCCAAACTAATTACATTACGGGTGTGCATTGCACAGTTTCTATGCACGCTCATGACATCACCAGTTTTTTTAATATTTTTACTGCAGCTTTGCAACATTGCCATTTTTTACACCACCCCATGAACAGTACAGCTGTCATTTTTCACATCCTGTTCGGAATGTGTTTTTGCACCTGTGGTGCTAAATGCCGTAGTCACTGTGCATAAGCAGCTTTCAGCTAACAAACTCATATTGCCACTGTTCATGAGGTGGGGGTCACAAAAAAAACATGTTGAAAATTTGGAGTGAAAATACCAATGAATGCCTGAGGTGTTAGGGTTTCCAACCATAATGCCCCACCCTGTAGAGAATGACAGACATCAGGGTGTGACTTGGGATTCTTGCCTGTAATGCTCATACCATTCCACACCCTGCAGCCAGTGAGAGGCATCGAGGTATGCCTTGGACTCTTGACCCCAAAGTTCACCCCATTCTCCTATACCACACCCATCTCACCGTGTTCCTGATGCAATGGGAGTGCGCATAAGGGCCAAAGACCCCAAGGCACACTGTGACACTTGTCAGTGTCTGCAGGGTAGGGTGTGGTGAAATGGCGTGGCCGTTATGCCTGACGACCCAAAGGCACACCCCAATGTCTGTCACTTTCTGCAGGGTGGTGGTGGGGTTGGCTTCAGTTCAATACTTCACTGCCATTTCTATTATGCAGCTCTGTAACTTCTACACTACCAATGCCAATGCCAGCAAGCAAACATTCAGCCTTGACAAATGCTTGTTTAGAAATGTCACACTGCCATAGTCTCAATTAGCTGCAACCCCTAGTTTCCCAGAGGTTCCTGGGGTAGAACCACAGAAATGCTTGGCACATGCTCATAGGGCAAGTGTTTGCTAAATATTTGGTTTCATGCAAGTTGCGTAAATAAGACAACAGTAATGTAACCCCTAGGTGGCGCTATCCCAAGGGCTACTACCCCTGCCTGTTTGACTACAGACAGGTTGAGGGGCCTAGGTCCTATGGCGGGTGCCTCCACCCAGAGGTCAGGGTTTGTAGTGGTTAAACTAGCTTGGTCACAGCCCTCTGGGACACTGAGACCCCCTTTTATTCCCTCTAGTGGCTCTCACAGTACACCGGAGTTACAGCCCCAATACCCCACGATTACACTATGTTCACTCATATAGATACCACTTACCCTCGAGACTGATTCTGCAGCATGTCTCTGAGGACCCCCTGCAAAGTAAGGTTAAACAACATACACAGCAAAACACAATACTGTTTCTATAAGTGCCAACACCACAGACAGTATATAGTGTAACAACAACAAATCTGATTTATTTAGGGGACAGTAACACGAGAGGGGGAAATCAGGTCAATTATTGGCATTAAATCACAGTGCTATGCACACATACAGGGTCTGAAAAGTCACACTCTGGGTACCCAGGTTGGGGGCTAGCCAGGTCCATTGCCCAGGGTTGGCCGGCAGGTGCAGATGGATAGGGCCCTGTAGAAAAAATATATGCACAACACCCAATTGTAATCCGGAGCTGGATGGCTCAGTCCTTGAAGCAGTGAAACAACAAGAATTAGATGACACACTTGTGATTGAAAACAGGCTGCAGGGGAATACCCTGACTTCTACTCACAATACCCAAGCAGAGAACTGGATGGTGGATGTTCTTCTGGATTGCCAGAACAACAAGGCATGGAGACAAAGTCCTTGTGACTGGACCCCACTGCAGTTGATAGCAAACGGATTTAGTCCAAGACAAGCTGGGGTTTGCTTCCAGCTTCAACACACAGCACACAGCATGGGGGATTGGAAATAGCGATTCCCCACAAGCACTGCACACATTCATATGTAAAAGGAAAGTACTATACCAGGCAGGCTGCTCCTTGATCCCGATCGTAATTACTGCAAAATGCCCGGGAGCACACACAGCAGCTTCAGTTCCTGACAGACCGAGCACGATTCAGCAATTTCTCCAGTCTTCTAAAGGGTGAGCCTGGTTTTCACACTTCTGGTGCTTCTTTATCCTCACAGCTCGGATTCAGTCCAAACTGGCACTCAAAAAGACTGCAGACGAAACTCAGGCACTTCCCATGTGAAACTACACACCGCAGAAGCACACAGCTCCTTCTCTCTTCACTGCCCACAACTGATCTGATCTTTCCAGTCACAGAGCAGGGCATTCCTTTAGCGCCACCCTATTCTGTTGGCTGCTTCAGCTGTCACTCACAATAAGACTCCCTCTGTTGGTAGAAAAAGGCACCAAGGTCAAAACTACATTTCCCAGAGTCACTGCCCATACAATCCCCTTGTGGCTGGCACAGAATTAAGAGTCCAAGTTCTGATTCATCCACAGGCTCCATTTTAGGGAACCCTTAACCCAATTGGCCCAGCACAGCAGTTTAGGTCCAAAATGGAGGGGTAACATACACATAGTCCCAGCTGCAAGAAAGGCAGGTGAGACAAACTGCATTTTACTTAACACTCTAACTGGTTTCAGGCAAACAGTTACATCTTTCATTTAGGTTCCCTCTGCGTTCTTAGCGACTGAAGAAATGGAGCAATTTCTCCGCAGCTCGGGCGGGATTCAAGCATTAAATACACAGTCTCCCCATACAAACTAATTAAGTCTGCAAGCAGACAGCTCTTAAAGAGACAGTACGTGGAGGCTCAAATAGCACTCACTTGGAACCACATTTAGACAGCTCAGACGTTGAACAGCGCCCAGACTTGGAGCATTCAAGCAAGCTCTTGGAAGACTTTTGGGAACCCCCATTTGCAGGGGGGTTACAGTAATGTCACTGGAATTTATATAAAATGGCACAGAGTACAAACAAATGTTCGGAGGCTTAGTTCAAGGGTTAGGGTTCCAGGATGCCTGCTTCGCTTTTCAAGGAGTAAACTGAATGGGTCACTGGTGCTTAGTCAGGCAACTACAGCCATGCAAAAAAAAAAGAGTGAACAACTTAAGCTCCTCTCTTAGCATTTCCAAGCAAAAAGTATTTATTTATTTATTTATCCACTGCTACCAAAAACATAGTGATGCAGGAGGGGGAGCCCATGGTAAAATCAATCAATTGGAGGCAGGGTGGATACAGCAGTGGGAATATGGGGCATGAAAACAGACATGGATAGACTGGAAAACTCATCCAAGATATGGCTATTTAAACTTAATTCCAAAAAGTGTAAATTCATGCATACTGGCAAAAGAAATCTAAGAACAGAGTACTTGTTGGGGGAGTGAGGGTGGAGCACATGTCATAGGAAAGGGACCTGGGATCATTATTAGTGAAAGATTGAAGTCTCATGGCCAGTGCCGGAAGTCTGCAGGAAAAGTAAATAGGATGTTAGAGTGCATAAGGAAGGTGGTTACTAGTGGAAGAAAGGAGATGGTTCTGACCCTCTACAGATCCTTGATGAGACCTCATCTGGAGTACTGTACACAGTTCTGGAGCCCTCATCTGAAGAAAGACAGGGACATGTTGGAAGCTGTTTACAGGAGGGCCATGAAGATGATTCTGAGGCAACATAAAAAGACGGATGAGGAGAGGCCGTAGAGTCTCGACATGCAAACACTAGAAGCCAGGAGTGAGAGTGAGACATGGTAGAGACCATTAAGTACCTAATGGATATTAACAAAGTCAACAGCAATGACCTGTTCACAAGATGCAAGGCAAGGTAACCAGAGGCCATGGATACAAACTGAGGGAGTTAAGCATGTACTACGTGGCATCCGCCAGACCAACCTGTGTCTGTCTCCAGCCTTTCAGGCTTCACTCACTGCCTTCTGCTAAAAGGTCCATTTGGCCAACTGTCCCCATTACCATAGCCAAGTGAAGAACAGGACTCCACATGCCAAGAAGGAAATGGCATGGGTCATGAAATGTCAACCCTGATCTGTTTTTGGTGACAGTAGATGAATTAACAAACTTGGAAATACTTGACGTGGAACTTTAGTTGTCTGTTGCTTTCTGTATGGAGGGGAGAGTTCAAAGCTGACTGCAGTTAACATTTAGCTACAGGCACATTCAGGAACTTCAAGTAAAAGTGACTTATCTTGTAACTACACTTCTTCTAACAACATCAGTATTTTCATACCACTTCATGAAAACTCCTAGCAGCACCATAAGGAGGCAGGTACTAGGATTACTTTGGGTAGAAGTTCTGAAGGACAGATGCCTGAGACTCTGTATCCTTTCTGGCATGCCGAATAATACAGTCGATGGGATGTGAAGGTGTGGGTCAAAGCCCAAGTTGCAGCCTTATAAACTTCCAGTAGTGGAATGTCTCTCAAAGCTGGAATGGGTGTAACTATTCTACTAGCAGAAACAACTTGGAGTTCATGGGGGGAGAGGGGGGAGTTCTCTGCCAGCATTACTGGTCTGTAGCAGTGAGATATACACAAAACCAACCAGCAAGAAGTAGTCTTTTTAGCTGATGGGTGGCCTCTAACCAATTTACTACATGTGAGAAATAATTTAGCATTTTCACACCTACTGGCCTGTTTTCTGTTAAAACCCTCTACTGCCTGGAGTGCATTTTGAAGCTTGAGCTTTCTATTAAGTAAAACTGATTAATTGTAATAAATGAAGGTCCTTATTATATCTAGTCTGTGATACTGTGACTCGTGTAAATTAGGACTAGGACTACGGAAGAATACAAGTAGAATGATAAACCAATTAATGTGAAGTTCAGTTATCAATTTAAGAAGGAATTTCAAATGGGTCCTGAGAACCTCCATTTCCTCATGGAAAAATAAGAAGTGAGGTAGAATGGAAGATGCCTGAAACTCACTCATCCTTCTAGCTGAAGTAATTACAACGCAAAAAGAGAATTTTATATGTGAGCAATTGTAAGTCACATCTCAGCTGGGCTGACCTGGGTAAACAGATGTAAGAAAAGATAATTCATGAACCATTAATGAAGCAAAATAAATCCCACTTACTGATCACAGATTCTTGGTGTAGTGTGCTCATGGAAGGATATTTTAGGATTAATGCTGGTCATGTGAACTGGAATAAGTCCACCTATAATGATGTCCCCCTCCTTGGAATATGTCTGCAGCCTGGAATGGGGTAGGGTACAGCCAGGGTTCACTGAGTGACAGACCGCAGCACCAAACACCAACACAACTACTATCACGTACATCCCTGACACGGTGAGAGATTAGGAAACAGAAAAGTGACAACAGACCAAATTCAGGGGGACTTTACTGTGTGTATCTAGAAATGGCATAGAAACGCAAACAATGCTAAATTTATCGTCTGTCTGTCTGTCTGTCTATCTATCTACATCTATCTATCTATCTATCTATCTATCTATCTATCTATCTGTCTCTTTGCATAACTGTTTAGTTATTTATCTGTCAACCTGTCTGCCACTAACCATCAACAATTTGTGTCTGTATTTCTCTCTACTTCAAGGGTGCCTTTAATTTCAGTACTTATGTCCTACTAAGTTCATCCTATCCAGTAGGTTTCCCTTATACCGGCAGTAAAGCCAAGTCTATTTATTGATCAGTCTGTCTGTGTGTCAGCCTGAATGCCAGCTTGTCTATCTGTTTACCTAGCTGCATATCTGTCTCTCATCCTGAGTTAGTACTTGCTTATCTGTCTGTTATTCTGTTTTTCTAGCAATCATCTATCAATCATGAAAATACATACAGACCAAGTATTTTGCACAGGCCACGTAACAAAATACACTTTATCCAGGAGATTCCCTTAAAACTCTAACTTCCTGACTACTAGTACTCATCCTTCCTGGATTCCACCTATTGACATTTAAGTTTTAAGGGATGAGAAAAGTCTGTACCCACCTCCGTTATTTTAATGTTGCTACACCTGTAAGAGCAGCCACTATTCCGGCAATGGACTCAGATTCAAGAGTTTGTATCATTTTATCCTGTCTTTGTCTTATTTGTGCTGTTACATTTAATTCCGTGGGGCCACAAGGTTGCATCATAATTTGTAACAATATAATTAAATATCACCTTGGTGTACATTTATTTATAAAAAGAATAATGTATATACTTGTGCTAATGAATGGTATTATAATAACAGACTATGGAATACACTTGGTGATGCTCAGAACATTTATTTTTACATTTGGAATTGAGAAACAAGATAAAGAAAGCACAAACCCTGCTTTCAACATTGAAACAATAACTTAGTTACATCATCTAAAACTAAACTGGAAATACAGTTTTAAAAACATAATGTGGGTGACACAAGTGGCATGGGGGCAGGGTGCTATTTCTGACATCTTGGACAACCCAGGTTCAAAGTGTGATCTCCGAGGGCCAACTGAATCATGGAGAAGAAGGGATTGCCTCCTAGGAAGCGATGGTGCCAGCCACCCCATGTTCATTCAGCCCCTGCTGATGGATCACAAACTGTCACTGAAGGTTAGCCATGAAGGCAAAGACACATCTGTCCTACTGGGAAGGAATAGCAACAGCTGCATGGTGCTCATTCGCCACCTGCTGGTGGATCATGCAGTGACACTGAACTCACTCTGAATGCATTCACTTGCCTACCCTCCTAGGAAGACATAGCTCCAGCTACACAGTGTTCAGTCGCCACCTGCTGGTGGATCATTCAGTGATACTGGAGTTGTTCTGAATGCAGTCACTCACCTGCCCTCCTGAGAGGAGATGGCACCAGTCATGCCATGTTCATTCGCCCCTTACTGATGGGTCATGAAGTGGCACTGGATGGAATCACTCTGAAGGCGGTTACTTGTCTCCCATCTTGGACAGGAAAAGGGTAGGGTGCAGCCGTGTTGAAAACAATAATTGGGTGGAGAGTCAGAGGGAACAAAGAAATAAAACATTAAAAATATCTCCACAATCGAGGAGGGCAGAACCAGGGGGCACAGCTACATGCTAACTAGGGGGACACCACATGATGGATATAATCAAAGATTTTCACTCAGAGAGTAATAGCTCTGTGAAGCAGAGTACCAGAAGAGAGGATAAGTGCAAAAAGGGTCAGAGTTTCAGGACTTGGCTAAAATGATAGAAGTGCAGAAGATTGTAGGGGTAAGGACAAGGAAGGGGTCACTCAGGGGTATAGTGGTGAGTGATGTAAAAAAAAAAAAGCAAATCACAAACAATACCTCGTGCTCATAATGCTTAAGAAAAAGATCAGACCCATGAAGCAAAATTGCAAGTACAGCATAAACATATTTTATTCTACTCACAATAACAACTGCTGAGGTGCTGGGCTTATAGCCAAAGATGTGTTCCCACAATGTTCCACCAAGTACCTAATGGAGTATCGTGCCCTTACAACCCTTTGTGAAAGGATCATAAAGACATGATACGCGGTCAGGTAGTTTCAGGCACATTGTGGGAATGAACTATTGGCACTAAGCCCAACACCTCAGCACTTGTTATTGTGAGTAAAATAAAACATTTTTACACTTGCAATTTTGCTTTCTGGGGGTCTTATCTTTTTGTTAAGGCACTATGAGTGCAGGGTATTCTTGCTGGGTTTGAAAGTGTAGCGGAAATAGCTACACCCGTGTACAGATATCTGAGGCATAAAACTGTACGGAATATATCTACACTTGTGTACAGATACATGAGGGGTAAAACTGTAGGGGAAATATCTACACCTGTGTACAGATATCTGAGGGGTAAAACTGTAGGGGAAATATTTACATCTGTGTGCAAATACGTGAGGGATAAAACTGTAGAGGAAATATGTACTGTACACCTGTGTACAGATAGCTGAGGATTACATTTATAGAGGAATCTACACCTATATACAGATGCCTCAGGGGTAAAACTGTAGAAGAAATATCTACACCTGTGTACAGATACCTGAGGGTAAAACTGTAGGGGAAATACAGTAAGTAATCAGTCAGACTGTTTAACAATATAGCTTCTTTATACACCAGGTAAAACTGACATTTATTCAGCATGGCATGAAGTAATAACGCTTTTATAAACAGGGTGTAAATTAAGAGTTCCAGAATCTTTAACCTAAACTACTGTTCATTTTGGAATTGTTTTGGAATTGTTAATTTTGCCTCAGACTTGATGTTGTTTTCCACGAATTTCAGTGTCCTTTCTAGTCAGATACTCCCTGGAGTTCATGTGGTTCTTCAACAGAATGATACAGCACTTGGGGACAAATATAAAGCCCAGTAGTTCACTTGGGAACATAAGCAGAAGGCTGGTAAGGACAGAGGTCTGGGGTTATATTCTGTTTTAACTGAAATATTTGAATAGTTTTGTAAGTGAAATTAGTTCTATGTGTTACAAAATATTACCTTGAGTTAGAACTGTTACTTGGGCTGTGATATTGTAACTTTGGAGGCTTGGGAACAGTTGTTTGGCAGTGATAATTAGAGTGAAATTTAAATGTGTTGTTTGCCTGGTGTTAGGGGGAGGGGACATTAACTGGAATTACCTTGTCTTTAACAGGAATTACCTTGGCTTTCATTGTTCACTTGGGAACATAAACAGAAGGCTGGTAAGGACAGAGGTCTGGGGTTATATTCTGTTTTAACTGAAATATTTGAATAGTTTATTAAGTGAAATTAGTTCTATGTGTTAAAAATTATTACCTTGAGTTAGAACTGTTACTTGGGCTGTGATATTGTAACTTTGGAGACTTGGGAACAGTTGTTTGGCAGTGATAATTAGAGTGAAATTTAAATGTGTTGTTTGCCTGGTGTTGGTAAGAGCCCTCTTACCCACCTTGTTTTGTAGGCTTTCTTAAATACTGAAAAGCCACTGGGGGTTGGGATTGAAGTGCTGAGTATTTCTGTTTGGGACTGAAATTGAAGCAACAGGAGCTGGTGGCCTGTGACATCACACGGTACCTGATGTCTGCATACACACTGTTAGTGGGACTGAACACACACTGGACTGTATGTGTTTGTGAGACTTGGGAACTTTATTGGTGGGGTTGAAATTGGGTTTGTAACAACTGCAGTCAGTATAGAGAGAAACTGTATTCCAGGGAAAGGGACTGAGAAAAGGGGTGTGCCATTATAAACAGAGGGGATAAACAGGGTGGCCATATTCCACCATGGCAGGCATCTTCGGAAGGGTTGTAGGCTGCACAGGCTGTGGGATGGCAATAATTCTCAATTGGGCCTGGAGAGAGGGAGGCTGCCCACTCTGTAGACAGCTATCTTGTATCAGGAGTGAGGTATATTGGTTAAGGAGTAAGCTGGGGGAGATGGGGGTGGGTGTCCAAGGATGAGGGGTGTGGATATGGGCAGCAGAAGGGTGGGGCTGAGGGGAGGCTGGGGCAATGCTCTGAAATTACAGGACATTATGTTACAGCAAGCAGGAGGGGGGATATTAGGGACAGAGGACCCTTAGATAGGGATGTTGACGCTAAGGGGAAAGCGTATGGGGTGAACATTCTGAATACAAAGAGAGTGGAGGGGGAAGAGTCAGGAGGGGCTGTTGTATGGAAGCCTAAAACAGTAGACTATGGGAAGGGAGCTCCTAAGGTGAACAGAGCAAGAGGGGAAGAAGAGGGGTAGTTTAGTGGTGCAGTCAGGGGAAACTCGGGTTACTTGATGGAGGCTGACATAGAGTGTCACAATAAATTTGAGCTACTAAGCAACCTAGAGGGGGAGGAAGGGATTGGTGGAAATGAGGAAACTTATACAGAGGCCTGGGAGAGGGAGTCGGATACTCATAGGGCATCACAGACCGGCAATGGAAAGGATAGAAATAGTCCCAGAGGGAGAAGGGGGAAACATAAATGTTAAGCAATTGGGGGAGATGCAACATATTGCAGACATGAGGGAGGACAGCATGATTGGAGAGAAACTGGGAGACAAGGAGGTGGGAGCAGAGCCCCCCTTCAGCAGGGGGGTCAGTACCAAGGATGGGGCCCTAGCTAAAGGGGACCCACAGAGAGCCTCTGGAGGCAGGGGTACTATTACAAGGGGGTGGATGGCGGTGTGGGGGAAGGGGAAACCATCAGGGCCAGGGGTTTGAGTTAAGTGGGCAAAATAACGAGGGAGGCAGAAAGGGGAGGGTGACAAGGGGGTCTCTAATAAGGCAGGAAGACTCCCATGGAATTGAGATAATGAATAAAGGGGGGAAGGGTGGCTGAGAGGGCACAGTGGAGGTAACCATAAGGATGATGGCGGTGTTAAGGTTCTGTTATTGGGAGACTCGATGATTAGGGGTATCCAGTGGGAGGGACAGGGGGTGGATGCCATAGCCAGGTGAAGGTAGTGAGTATCTCTGGGCTGACAGTGCACAGAGCAAAGTTCATGGTGTATGAAATGGTTAGGGATTGTGGAGGAAACCAGATTTCCTGGCATTTGGGAACTAATGATCTAGAGGAAATAGCATTTTGAAATCCAAGCAAGGTTCCAAGAACTTGCCAGAGTCTGTTGGGATAATGGATTCAACATTTCCTTTTCGGAGATATTGCCAGTACCAAAGGCCTCAGTGGAGAAAAATGAAACTCACAGAGGTTAATGACTGGCTCCAGAAGTGGGGTGAAGAGAGTGGGTTGGGGTGTTAGGAACTGGAATGGAGTTTGGGAGGATAAGGGACTATATGCCAAGGACAGGCTTCATCTGCCCCATTAGGGAAGGAAGTCCTTAAACAGCAGATGGCTGACTACATTCAAGAAAGGTGGGGTTTAAACTTGTGAGGGGGGAAGGATAAGGAGGGCTGACCAGAAGCCCCTCCCACAGATGAGAGAGTAGCCTCAAGCCCAAGGGGGAGGGGGGAAACAGACTAGGGGTGGAGGTTTCAGGAGGAGCAGAGGGAGGATGGAAGTATAAGGAATCTGGGTGGGGTTCGACAAAGAGGATCAGGGATAAGGGGTGGGGGTTGGTGTTAGTAAATGCCAGGAGCTTGGGAAACAAGTTGCCAGAGTTCCAGACCATGCTGTTTGGTGGGGGGGTGGATGAGGCGGCGGTCACGGAGACGTGGGCCAACAAAAACCATGACTGGGACCTAAACATACGGGGGTACACTATGCTTAGGAAGGATAGAAAGGAGGGAAGAGGGGGTGGAGTGGCTATGTTCATTAGAGATGACATAGAAATTGCTAGGGTAGAAGAGGCAGAGGGAAACGTGGAGGCCTTATGGGTCACCTTATGATCCCTAGCAGGAGATAAGGTCAAGCTGGGTGTAGTATATAGGCTCCCGGGATGAGTGATGTTCTAGAGAATGGTTTGCTGGACAACATCATTGCCCAGTGTGGACCAAAAGGAAGGAGGTGTTGATGGGGACCTTAATATGCCAGGTACAAACTGGGGAACCATGTCCTCTAAGGTGGCCAAGGAGCAGAGGCTGCTGGACGGCTTCCAGGATATGTTCTTAACACAGCATGTGATGGAGCTCACAAGGGAGGGGCATGTCCTGGACGTGGTTCTGGAAGATGGGGATCTGGTAAGGGACCTGGTTGTACAGGACCCCCTGACTGGGAGCGACCACAATACTGTCTGGTTTCAAATAAGCATGGGGAGGGGGTGAGATCTAGGACACTGGCAGTGGACTCAAGGGGCAGACTTGAGGGCATGGGAAATATTCTCAAGGATCACTTGAAGGATTACATCAATGACAAGTGTGAAAGGAGATGGGAGGTCATAAAATGGGGACTTCATGAGGCAGTCAGGATCTGCGCTAAGTTGAAACGTGAGGAGCAAGGTCACATAAACCATGCTGGTGGTCCAGTGAGGTACAGGTAGCAGTCAGAGAAAAGAAGGGCCTACAAAAAATATAAAACAACAAGAGGGGATAGGGATAAGGAAATGTACCATCTTGCATCTAGAAAAGTCACCCGTATGGTGAGGGGAGCAAAGTCCAGTAAAGAGCAGCGGCTGGTACAGGGATACAAGGAGGGAAAAGGGGTTCTCCGGGTACATTGGGGAGCGGAGAAAACTAAGGGCCATCTCAGCAGATTGAGATCAGAAGGAGGGTGGGTGGAAGAGGCGAGGGACCAGGCAGAGGTATTTAACGAGTACTTTGCCTCTGTGTTCACTAGTGAGGGGGATGGGATATCTACAAAGCAAGGCACGAAGGGGATAGAAACAGCAGTGAGTGGGATCAGGGGAGCAACAGAAATGGAGCAAGAGGGAGGGAGAGGTACCCCAGGGGTGTCACATTTGGATAAGGATAAAAAGGCCAGTAAGGTGGAGGGGACGGATGATGCTATCTCCGCCAAAAGGGTGTGTACTATGGGAATTGGTGGACATACTGGCTGCACCCCTGGCGGAGCTCTTCAACAGGTCACTTGAGACAGGGAGGGTACCTAGGGATTGGCAAAAGGCACATGTGGTGCCAATCCATAAAGCGGGGTCGAGGGAAGTACCAGGTAACTATAGACCCATCAGTTTGACCTCGGTGGTGGGAAAATTAATGGCGAGTATACTAAAGGAATGATTGGGGGTGTACTTGGAGGAGGTGGGAGGTCTGGATAGTTGACAACATGGGTTTGTGCCAGGTAGATCATGTCAAACCAATCTTGTGGAGTTCTATGAATGGGTAACATCAGAACTGGACAGGGGAAAGCCTGTGGATGGATTATTCTTGGACTTCAGCAAGGCGTTTGACTCTGTCCCCCACAATGGTCTGGTGGAGAAACTGATGGGGTTAGGAGTAGGCCCTTTGATGGTCAGATGGACTGAAAACTGGCAAGCTGGATGCACCCAGAGTAGTGGTCTGTGGGGAGCCTCAACCCTAGAGAGGTTGGTAGGGGTACCACCGGCTCGGTCCTGGGTCCAATCCTGTTTAATGCATACATATCAGACATCAGGAGGGTATAGGTGTGAAATGAGTCTCTTCGCAGATGACTCCAAGATGGGAGCAGTAGTTGAGGGAGAAGAGGGAGGTTGGCCCTGCAAGGGACCTGGACACCCTGGAAAGCTGGGCTCACACATGGAAATTAAATTAATATCACCAAGTGCAAGGTGTTGCATCTTGGTCGGGGAAACCCTAAACACAGGTACACCCTGGGAGGGGAGGCGCTGGAGGCCTCAATAGGGGAAAAAGACCTAGGGGTCATGGTGGATGCATGTATGAATAACTCTGACCAGTGCAGGAGAGCGGCTAGCAAGGCAAACAGGATGTTGGGATGCATCATAAGGGGGATCACCTCTAGGAGCAAGGAAGTGATTCTGCCACTGTACAATGGACTGGTTAGACCACACCTTGAGTACTGTGTACAGTACTGGAGACCACACTTGAAGAGGGACATACAGCTCCTGGAGAGGGTACAGAGGAGGGCAATTAAGATGATACGAGGGCTAGGGGATTTGACGTATGAGGACAGACTTGAGGAGCTCTGCCTGTTTTCATTGGAGGAGAGGAGAGACAGGGGAGACATGATTGAGGTCTTCAAGTACCTCAAGGGAATAAATAGGGTAAACATGGAGGGGATCTTTAGACTAAAGCAGGGAGGTATCACCAGAGGGCATGGTTTGAAGTTGGAAGGTGGAATGGTGAGGGGGGAAAAGAGGAGGAGGTTTTTCACTGAGAGGGTGGTGGACCCTTGGAATGCACTGCCTGTGAGCTGGTTCAGAGATCCACAGTGGAGGGCTTCAAGAGAGGGTGGGACAGACACAGAAAGTGGATGTATCAGATGATGGCCTGTCCCAGGGGGTGGGGATGGATGATAGGGGTTTCTGGAGCACAAGGGATGGAAGGGCCTCGGCACCCAACTAAGGATCTAAGGTTCGAGCAGACTCGATAGACCGTAAGGTCTAATCTGCTGGCAAATAGTATGTTAGTATGTTAGTCCAGTGCTGGATGTCAACATGGCGAATATCTCCACGGCAACCATGAACTTCCCCTTGGTACTCAGGTATGCCGAGAAAAAAAGACCTAGACGCTGACAAAAACAAGCAGGCTGAACATAATTAGTTTGGCCTCATTAAAGCTGCCCCGTAGATTCCTTGCCAGGAAAGTAACCATGAAGCTGACACTGGCTAGAAACCCCACGCATCCCAGCATGCAGTAGAAGATGGCAGTTGACCCCTCATTGCACTCCATAATGATTTTACCTTTTTCAAAATTCCCAGTAGACTCTGGGAATGGAGGGAAATTGATTAACCAAACGATGCAGATTAACACCTGGACTAAGGAACATAACAGAGCGGTGCTGTTTGAAGTCCCAGGCCCCAGCCATCTCGTTAACCTACTGCCTGGCTTAGTGGTGTTGAAGGCAATGACCACTGTGATGGTCTTTGCGAGGATACAGGAAATGGAGACAGTGAAAATGGTGCCAAAAGCTGTCTGACGGAGCAGGCATGTTATCTGCTTGGGGTGGCTGATGAAAACCAAGGTGCAGAGGAAGTACAGTGTCTGGGAAACTAAAAGAACGTAGCTGATCTGTCTGTTGTTGGCTTTGACGATTGGTGTGTCCTTATACTTTACAAAGATGCACAGGATGGAGACAGTGATGAGGGAGAAGAACAAGGACACAGCAGTCAAGGTGACGCCCAGGGGCTCCTCAAAGGAAAGGGATTCTATGTGTTTCAGGAAACACTCATTCTTTTCATTGCTGGACCATTGATCCTCAGGGCATTTTATACAGTCTGTGGCATCTAAGCAAAGATAGTAAATCAGCGATTATTGTCACAAGGTATAACTTACAACGATCAATGTCACAGGATATAAATTCCAACAATCAATGTCCGAGGCTCTTCCACATGTTTCTATGTTTTGAGAAATACCTAATTGATAGCTTTTCACCATTCATACACCTGGCTACACAGCTCATCAGCTGTTGTCCAATCACATGACCACGGCTCTTAATACTGTAGTGTTTTTGGCACCCTATTCGTTCACTGAGTTGTCTTCTCCCACACTAATGCTTGACCCATCTCAAGGACTTACAGCTCAGTCAGAAGACTTGTAAGAGGGTTCCTGTACCTCAAAACTGAGCCAGTGGTACCTCAAAAATGTGTTAGTCCTCTCCTAGGACAGAGAGAGGAATGCCAAAGTCTACATTACATGAATATTTAATCTGTGATCTTCTTCAAGGAGGTCTCCTCCATAAAGCCACACCTTTGGAACTGTTGCCATCAGTGCTAGGACCACACACACTTTTGCCAGCCAGGGGACACCCACAATGATATACCACATCTACATGTATATAAGTGTGGGTGGTCCCATTGCTGCTCAGTTCTTTTCCCACCAGTAACCATCCACATTGGAACTGCTGAAGGAAACGTTGTCAACCTCGTCATTGCCATCCACTCTTTTATTTTACTAAGTGTTTATTTTGTCATCTCTGCAAGCTGCCAAAGTTAAAAGAGACTTTATATTGGAATTGTAAGTGCAGAAATAAAATTTACAGAGAAGACACGTGCATTTTGTGTGTGCTGTCTGGGCCTGTCTCACAACATGAGGACTTGTGCAACTTGCCAGAGCTTTAACCAGGCTGCAAGGTGACACCATACTAAAGCTCTAGAAAACTTCCTTCTTCTTAGAACTTTGACAGCCATGGAGAAGAAACAATGTCCAAAGTTTATGCCTCCCTCACCATTGGCCGAAAGGCGACAACCAAAGTCGAAGAATTGGGACTGGGAATGGTCGTCATTACGGCCCTCCTTTTCATCCAGCCACAAGCACAAACAGAGAGAAAACAAAAGATCTGCTTCACCAGCAAGGTCCCATTGTTGTTGAAACAAGGTAAATCTGCATCATCATCCACTTTGTTGGCATTGATTATAGCCTTCCAACCGTCCTTAAGGCACCAAGGTTTGCTTAGGTGCTGCCGTACCTACTCTGGACAATAAGACACTATCACTGTAGGGCCAAGTCCCATTGATACAACTAGTCTGGACCCCATTACAGGGTGCCATCAACTCTCAGGTTGTGCTCATGTCATTTTCAGAGATGACAGACGCATTCTGCCTGGACTACCAATATGGGCAGTTAGTCAGTCAATGGGGCCTCCTGGTACTCAGCCCCTTCTGCTGACTTCAAAAAGCTCACTGCAAATTCCTCCCTCACAGACACCACTGGTGTTGCTAGTGCATTCTGTGTGTCTCATCATCGATAGGGACATCCACGACAAAGCGGAATACAGTCCTGACCTCAAGTGCTTAGAGGAGGATTTAGCAGACAAATATGAGGGACAGCAATATCTAGCACCTCGTTCTAGTTCTACAGTCTCATCCTGCAGTGAGGACTCAGTGGTTTATACCTCAAGATCTCCATGTGAGGATCCAACTTTCCAAGCCATGATACAGCAAATGCAGTCTTCCATGGGCTTTGCTGCAGAAAAGGAAGATTCCAAACGAATAAATCTAATGGAATTTGTGGAGGTGCTCTGCTCTCCCTCCATTATAATTCCACCTATATATCCTGCTTTAGAGGATGCTATCTTTGCTGCATGGTACAGACCTAACTCAATGCCTGCAGTTCCTAAAAATGCTGATAAGCAGTATCCAGCACCATCTGCAAAGCATTATTATGCTAAGTTTTGCTAACCGTCCTGAAAGTGACTGTAGTCAACATGGCTGCTCATGATAGGTCTAAAGCACTTAAACATATGAGTACTTTGCCTCCTGATAAAGAATCTAGGGGGCTGGATGTGATGGGCAAGTATAAGTGTACTTATGCCTCTGCATCATTGGGTCTTGTAATTGCAAACTATCAGAATAGCCTTTGAAAAGTTGCTTGTACTTCAGCCCAGGCTTTGTTAGATGTGTCTACCAAGAATGACTTACACAAAACATTGTCTTCTAGTGCTGAGGTTGGCAAGCATTTGCTATGCTCAGCTTCTGATGTCTCTGATTCTTCTTCCAGGGCTGCTGCTTCTGGCATTTGCATGAGAAGATATTCTTGGCTCAGAGTTGCTGGCTTTACCAGTGATGTGCAGCAGGCAGTTTTGAATGCCTCTTTTGGAGGAACAAAACTGTTTGGCTATGATGTTGATGAGGCCCTAAATGGCCTTCAGACCTCAAACATTACTCTAGGGCCAGTAAAGTCCCTGTGTCCCACTTCAGCTAGAGGTTGTGGGAGAGGCTCCCTTCACCAATCTACTGGCTGAGGCGGCTGTACTTATCAGCAAGGGCATGGTAGTGAAAGTGGTCCCTTGCCGGGTTGCTCCTCCCAGGTGCCCTTACCAAAGCACCCAAAGTAATCAGTTTCAGGGACACTACCCCCACTGGTTCCACCTATCTTCCGGCTACAACCCCACCTGCACTGTTACCTCCAGGGGTGGCTGTGCCAGGCAGGATCTCCCTGCATCTGAAGCAATGGTGGGAGAGCACCACAATAGAGTGGGTTCTGGGGATAAGTGCAAGGGGAAATGCTCTGGACCTGTTAGAAATCCCTATAGATCATCCTTGGCTTCCTTCTTATTATCCTCTGGGACACTTGTCCCTTCTGAAGGAAGAAGTTCCTTTACCATCCCAAAAACATACTACAGAACCAGTTACTCCTCAGACGAGAAACAAAGGTTTCTATTCCACATACTTCCTCACCTCAGAATGGACAGGGGACGTGCATGTTGTGTTGGGTCACAGGGATCTCAACTTCTACATTGAATACAAAAGGTTTTGAATGGTATCCATGCCAGCTATGATTCCCCTTCCACAAACAGGGGACTGGCTTTGTTCTCTGGATATGAACGATGCATACCTTCATGTCAAGATAAGGAAATCTCACAGACAATACATCCACTTTATGCTGGAGGGAGGGCACTGCCAGTAATCACAGTATTGCCCTTTGGATTGTCTTCTGCGCCTTTACCAAATGCTTGGCAGTAGTGGTAGCAGCCCTTTGCAGGGAAGGCCTACCTGGATGACTGGCTTCAGAAGGTCAGCTCCAGGAAGCTCTGCAACATGCTCTTTATTGGACACACCAGTTGTTTGATGATTTGGAACATCACAGTGAATGTGGCAAAGACTGTTTTGATTCCCTGCCAAAGACTGCAGTACATAGGGGCAGTCTTGGACACAGAGACAGATGTGCTCTCTTGCCTCAGGATAGAGCAGACAATCTGCTTGCACAGGCCCAGTTGGTATGCAAGAGCCATTATGTCTCTGCGATAACAATGTTACGTTGCCTGGGTCTTGTGGCTGCGGCCACAGTGACTGTGCCATTGGCACACTTTCACCTTCAAATGAGGGCTGTCCAGCACAGCCTCCAGGTTTTTTACAATTGTCTTTGACTGGTCTTCTGCTTATGCAGATAGACAATGTCACAGCGATGCCTTACAGCAACAAACAAGGGGGCACTCACTCCTATCCCTTATGCAGGGATTTGGTACTTTGTCCCACACTATCGTCTGTGCATCTCCTACATCTCCAAACATCTTGGCAGACAAGCTAAGCAAGACATAGTCCAGGATTCATAAGTGGGAACTGCTGACCTCTGTGGTAAATGACCTCTTCACAAGATGGGGTCATCCAGAGTTGGACCTTTCTGCATCTCCACACAATGCAAAACTGACTCGTTTCTACTTGCTTGCTCCAGGGCCAGGAGTTTTTTGGTGAAACGTGTTGTCCCTCTCTTGAAAAGGGAAATTCCCATACAAATTTCCCCCAATTCCTCTAATACAGAGGGTTCTTCTCAAGTGAGAGTGGAGAGTGCCACTCTCAACCTCATTGTTCCATTATAGCTATAGCCTCACGAGATATAGTTTCCACTTCTGCAACAGATGGCAATGAAGCCTCCTGTCCCTCTACCTTGATGTTGGGTCTGTTGTCACAGGACATGGGATCTCTGGTCCATCTGGACCTGATGTCTCTACATCTACATGCATGGCTCCTGAAGACATAGCCATTGCATGTTTTGGGGTATCCCCCCCAAGTAAGGTTGCTCATGTGCTGACTGCAGCTAGAAAGCCTTTCAGCAGACATATTTCTTCCTTGAAATGGAAGTGTTTCATTTTGGGGACTGCTTCCAGGTATGTGAACCCTTTTACATGTCCTGTAAATGCTGTGTTGGAATACCTTCTGTCCTTGTCTGACTCTGGCCTACAGTATTCCACACTGAAGGTACATTTGGCCACTATATCAGCTTTCCATGCCCCTATTGATGGCCATACGGTTGCTCAATTAGAGATATCCCATTTGTTTCTGAGAGGTATTCTCCATATGAAACCTCCTATCCATAATCCAGTCCCACCTTGGTACTTGAATTTTGTGCTTGAGAAATTGACGTTGGCTCCTTCTGAGCCTACCTCGAGTTGTGGCCTGCATTTCCTATCATGGAAAACATTTAGTTGCAATGACTTCTGCTTGAAGGATCTCGGAGCTTCAGGCTCTAGTGTGTGAGCCTCTGTATTTGATTTTCACAAAGACAGAGTCTCTTTGTGTACAAATCCAAAATTTCTACCGAAGGTGGGATCTGGATGGGTCTAGAGCAAAACAGATAAGGAAAAACAGCATGGTCAATAACCACGCAGGGAAAAGGCCATGAGAGAAAAAAACGTGTCCGAGAAATACACCGCAAACGAATGACCATGCGGGAGACAATTGGGAGGGGATTTATTATCACGAACTCGGGGAGGCAGAAACTCCGGAGGGGATGATTTACTATTACCAACTCCAGGAGGGAGAAACTTGGGGGGAGGTGCTGGGGGGGCTAATGTGTGCTGTAATAGCCTCACAGTGTTATGTGGAGGCTGCTGTTTTTGCCAACGCTGTTTTCACCGCGTGCATTTCAACCATTCTATTATTGCAAGGCGGACTTCACTGGATGCCTATCTGAACCTACACTGAATCAAACACTTCACCTTCCTGTTTAGTACCTTGAGCATGCCAAGCAGGGTGAAGCACTGCTCCATACTTTGGATATACATACAATACTAAGATACTATGTTACTCACATCAAGGACTACAGAAAGTCATCTCAGCTTTTTATTTCATTTGTCCCTGGGAAAGGGGGTACCCCATGTTTAAACAGTGACTGTCCAAATGGCCGGCACATTGTATTATGTTCTGTTATAGCAAGTACAGTAAGAAACTTCCTGGTGTTGTTCGAGTCCATTCTACAAGTGGTGTGGCCACTTCCAGTTGTTTGTTTCAAAAATGTCCCTGCTGCTGAGATATGTGCTGCAACTACATGGAGCACCGTTTGTACTTTCACTAAACATTCCAGTCTGGACATCACCTGTCATAGATGTGCTAACTTTGGGTTTGCTGCACTGCAAGGCATTCTGTCCTGATTATATATCAGACTGTACCATCCTCCCAGATTGCTTTGTACTGATTTGGAATCATTCCAAAAGTGTGGCCTAATGGATGACATATCCTTGAAGAAGATAAAACAGTTACGTAGGAAGTTACTGTAACAGTAGGTCTTCAAGAGAACCCCTCAATTAGGCCATGCCATCCATCCCTCCCTCCTTCCCCCTTTTGCATTTAGTGAGGGATCTATCAGATGCTGTGCCTGAAACCTACTCCATGCGTGCTGTATCCGGCCCCATGACTCTCCTTGTATGCCTGGCGCTGGTACAATCTTCTGGTTTTCCATGGTTGGAAGTCTTCTGAGGCTAATCTATGGTGGGGAACTGAGAAGTGCCTTGGCCTTCCACGTTATACATACACATAGATGTGGCACATTATCATGGGTGGCCCCTGGCTAGCAAATGTTTCTGTGTGATCCAACATTGACAGCTATAGTTCCAAAGGCATGGCCTAATGGAGGAGATTCTCTAGAACATCTACTGTTATGGTAAAGTTCTTACGTAACTGTTCTTTTCATAACCAGTCCTACATATAATGTATTTAAGTCTGCACCAGAATCAGTGAATTGGGACCTCAGATAATAGAATGGCCACCACAGCTTTGAAGAAAGACTGGGTAGGGAAGGGAAGGGGAGTGGACCACGTCAATTTTCAGAGGAACGAGTGCTGTCAGGACATGCAGTCCTGAATGTGGACAAGGCTATGGGACTGGATGGGATTCACCCCAGGGTACTAAAAGAACTTAGGGAGGTTCTAGCTACCTCACTGTCAAGCTTTTTTTAACAACTCACTAGAAACAGAAGTGACTCCAGAGGACTGGAGAAGGGCTAATGTTGTCCCTCTATATAAAAGCAGCACCAGGGAGGAGGCTAGTAACTATAGGCCAGTCTTTCTGACTTCAGTGAAGGGGAAATTGATGGAAACACCACTGAAAGAAAGGACAACAGAGTATATTGAATCCAATTGGCTGCAAGACCACAGACAACATGGATTCATGGGAGGGGGAGGTCATGCCAAATGAATCTAATAGATTTCTTTGACAGGGTGACCAGGGAAATCGATCAGAAGAGAGCAGTGAGCATGGCCTGTTTAGACTTTAGCAAGGCCTTTGCTATGGTGCTGCACAAGAGTATACTAGATAGGATACAGGGAGGCTGGAGGGTCAAAGGAGACCTGATAGGGTCTCCAGAGACAGAACAGGTAGGGAACAACTGGACAGATGGGTTAAGCAGTCCTTTTCTGGCATCAAATTCTGTTTCCATGTTTCTATGTTACTAAGATCTGAAAAAAAAATTACATGAAATAAGTTTTTAAATCTATTTATCCTATTAAGGCAAAGCTTGTTTAAAAGTATGTGACTATTTGCAATTGTTTATAACATGTGCATCGATATTTAAAATGTCTTACAATTATTTGTAATGTAATGTGCTGTTTGTAGGTTATGAAATGGTTAAATGGCTACAGGACAGTTCTGTAAATAGGCATACCCTAAGTAGTCTCATCCTGAAAAGAAATAAAGATTTGCATACCTATTACTTATCTAGCACTACTCAGTACTTATTACTTATCTATTAATATCCAGTACTTAGTATGTATGTATTACTAACCATCACTTTCTACTTATCTATCAGCACCCACCACTTACTACACATCTCTTACTAACCACCACTTTCTACTTACCTATCACTAGCCGCCACTTACTACATATCTATTACTACTGTAACTGCCACTTTCTGCTTATCTATCACTACTCAGTACTTATTACTTATCTAACACTACCCAGAACATAGTACATATTTATTACTAACCACCACTTACTACTTAGCTATCACTACCCAGTACTAATTATTTATCTAGCACTACCTAGCACAGACTACTTATCTATCACTACCTCATAGATTCATTCATAGATTCACAGATTCTGTTGGCAGATAAAGACCTCCTGGCCTACCTAGTCTGCCCTAATAGTGCTACCCAAGACACTACTGGGGGGCCATACTTACTACTTATATATCAGTACCCACTATTTACTACATGTCTGTTACTAACTGCCACCTTCTACTTAGCTGTCAATACCCAGTACTTACTACTGTACTTATCTATCACTACCTGCCACTTACTACATATCTATTACCCACCACCACTTTCTACTTACCTACCACTACCCAGTATGTACTGGTTATGTCATTACCCAGTATTTACTACTTATCTATCACTACTAACAACAGACGTTGGTGACCTGTCACTATCCAAATTCCACACAGGTGCTAGCAGCAAGCACTAGGGGCAATGCTGGGGACTGGGCTGGCTAAAAACCTTGGGTTAAAAATATCATCTCCCATCAAACAGTTTTCAACCAGTCCTATCTCTGTTTTTAGTTAATAAAGGTTGTCTGACATACTCTGAGGTTATCTGAGTGCCCCAACTAAAAGAGCTGTGAGCATTCTGACCTGTTGATGTTGCCTAGCGTATAGTTTGATCCTATAGTTGTGAACCGTTTAACTGTTTTTTTCAAGGTTAACCTAATGTTCTATTTATTTATGTTGGGGCATGATCAAATGCAAAGTCCCAGATTTTCAGAGCCCTTGAAAATCCCGCAGCTGCAGGAAAAATTCCGAGTAAGTGGATTGCCATTGTGGAGCCACAGTTTTTTCCACAGCTGCAGTGTTTTCAAAGGTGGAGCTGGCTTATGACCGGATTCACAAGTTCTGGCAGCTTGCGCTGTTTTTCCCCCAACAGCTGTGGGAAAACGTTATGCCTGTGGGACCAGGCGTAACATCTCCTCCAGCTGCGGTGGATGGAAAATACAAATCTCCACAGCTGCAGTGATATTGGATTGCAATTGCAGTTGCAGGGTGGGACTTGGCCCCACTTTATTTTGAAAATGAGGCCCAAAACTCTTGATATTCTTGAGTTTTTCTTACTGTACATTATGCAATTTGTAACCCTAAAAGGTTGCCTTCATAAGTAGGATTTTTCCTTTGATAGTGTTTTTAAACTGATTCTTAGTCACCATCAAAGTACTGACTGCAATATGATTCTAAATGTGCTTAAAATGTTTTTTTTTTTTTGTCAAATCATGTCTTCCCCCCATGTGATTACACACAGACTACAGACCATACCGGGTCATAATGTCGTATGCTTGAAAGCGTACAGCATTATGCTCAGCCCAGACCTTTCTGTGTTGGACACCCCCTCCAGAGTTAGAATCCTATGTGGGGAGGGTCCGGAGGGTATGGGGGGCTCCGCCCCCCACAGATCATTAGAAATAAATAAATTGCACAATGCGATTAAGTCACACGGCATTCTGCCATGCAATATTTTGACCCCGTGCCCTACAGACACACTAATGTTACTGTACTGGCATTTATTGTTTTCTGCTAAATATTGATTGTATTGTGGAATCTTGGTGAGCATATACGTTTGTAATTTCTCAATCAGACCTAATTGTCAGCTCCAGGGTTGCACTGTCTATACCAATATGCATTTTTATCCTAACTGTTATTACTGCTGAATCTTTATCCAATGCATGGCACCACTGCCATTAGCCGCCACCGGTATAAGACATCTTCGTTACTGATCACGGTTTCTGCCATCTGACAATGCCCCCCGAGGCTGCACTTACTCTGTAACTGTAACTGTTGATTTTATGTCAATACCCTAGCTACCACATGTATAGGTCATCATCCACCCTGGCTATTATATGTAAAATACCTCTGTCTAAGCTGTGATGTCTTACTGCTGTTCTGTATCGTTGTATGCATGATTTTGTCTGACGCGGAGCCTTTGTAAATGAGTCTACGACTCAAAGGGGTGTAATTCCTATGATATGTTTAAATTAAATTACTTTGTGCCTATGTTGTATTTCTTTAAAATACAATAAACAGAAATAAAAAAAATCAGTTTCCCTGCACACTCATAACTGTGATACTGAGTGCTATACATGAGACAACTGAAAAAAACTTACCTGCACAAATTGATTTTGTAATGAGACACTTGCAGAAACATTTGTTTACTGCTCATAAGATTTATTCTAGACATATGGAACAGTGTTGTACATACTTCCTAATTTCAGCAGTTTCAATAACATAATAGCCATGCAAACTTCAAGGCAAGAAGCAGTAGTGTTGTGGTTATGCCACTAAATATAACATATCCAGATCTTTAGTTTACATTTAACAGTATAAGTGCTCATTGTGCTGTGCACAAAATGAGATGCAAATATCAGCAGTAAAGCACAGAAAAGATCTACTTAAACATCAAAAGTCCACCAAACAATCAGTGCAAGCGTCAGGTGCAAATATTAGGCTCTATTCACAAAAGCTTGGATTGCCTACTTGTCGTGTATCTGAGGCACATAGGCAAACCTAAGTTGGAATGCTGTACAGTGGGGTCCAGTGGACCCTTGGTGGCATTCACAAACAGATGCACCAGCCAGCTACACACAGGATCCCCCAGATGCCCATGCAGCTACATGCTATGGGTGGTCCAGGGGCGTGCCCGCACTTTGCACCATTCACTAAGGTGTGGAGGTAGCACAGAGTGTCAGACAAGAAGCATGCGAGTTACACGAGGGGAGACTCTGCCATAACTTGTGTTACATATCCCCTCCAATGCCACCCACCTGCACAGGCAGGAGGGGAAGGTACCCACCATGTTGCCCTAGCCCTCTGAGCTGCATGGTAGGACTGGGGGCACACAGCAGAACATGCAATGGATGTCACCAGTCATTCACGTGGAAATGGACAGATATATGAAAGGTTCACAGTACACACAACATTTGATGTACCATAGCGCCCCATATGTCACCTAAGACATGTCCCCCATTTACAGCAACTCCATATGGCAATGCTCACACTGATGTGACAGTCTATACTATATAGTGAGGATGAGGGGACCACATGTGACAGCAGTACATTGCTGTCCCATAGCGGTCAGATGTGTCTAGCATTAAGTACCCACTATACCATGGGTGTTAACAGTGCAGTCCACTAGGATGCATCCGTGGGGGGTGCAGTACCTGCGGGATATGTCCTAGGTGATAGACCCATTGGTATGACACATCATGACTGAGAGTGCAATGCCTAATGGTAAAATACCTGTACTCACACACCTACATGGCTGCATGCTGCACTCACTGATTCCTGGATGGGCACTTGTCTGTACATTGCCAACACTGGGCTATGAGCCTGCAGAGATTCCCCTGCTCAAGTGGAATAGGGCATCCATGCCTGCCTGTGCACCATGATCCACCCCCACACAGTGGCACTCCACCCCTGCACAGCTGCATGCCAGGGGGGCAGGGCTATAGACAGGTGCCCCGTGGGTGTTTGTGGTTATGAATACCATGCACCCTGCAACTATCCAGGGCTGCGTAGTTACACAGGCATTGTACATGCATTTCACGCACATATCCTGCACCTTAGTACATAGTCCCCATCAGCAGTAAAGTACAGAAAAGATAAACTTCAAAAGTCCTCCAAACAATCAGTGCAAAAGTCAGTACAAAATGCTGCCTTTCCCTATCCTGGTGCTTTGGTCATCCCAAGCTTCACCAGGGGGTGTGGCTAACATGCAGTGCCTGAGCAGCATGGTAACCAAGGATTACCAAGGTTGCAATCAATCAATGATAAATAGTGAAAATATGATAGAAGCACAGCAATAATGTAGTGATTGCATGTAGTCCAAATGAAATTCAGCAATGCTAGACACAGAGAGCTCAGTCAGCCAAGCAAGATGAAATAAATATTAACGAAATGTCTATCCTGCACTCCAGAATTTCCTGAACAGGTGAGTACATTCCATATTCACAGCCAATACATTAACCCGATAAGGGACAACAAAACTTTTATAATTCAAAGTCAATTCTATTTGAAATGGAAAAGATTCTTGTTAAGACAGCTTTCATCTGTGCTTAAAACCTCCTTCATGAACACACTCTTGGGGGCGAACATCAGGGTAGGTCCTAGTATCACAGTCAATGGATTCATGGAGCCTCATAGAGAAACAAAGTGTTATTAACACAAAATTACATTTATCACAGCATCCTGCTGGAGAAATTATAATATTTAGTTGTGTGGCATGAGAATTGGACCAAAGACCTGCAGCTTTGTGATGGTTCACCTTGGAATTTTGGCCTAATACTGGTTTGCCCTACGAGATGTTTGTTCTAATGTGGCAGCTACAACTATGAAGTAGCCTCACTTATCACACAGTTGCCTTTGACATGGTTACCATCCAACTGCTGGTGGATGTTGGGTTGTTTTGGTAGACTGAATAGCTGTGGCCAGGTGTTATTGTGCTGGTTGTCCATGTGCCAATTGTTGCAGATCCATTTAGTAGATGACATTGTCTGCATATCAAAGGGGAATCATGAGGGAGCTTCCAAATCCTTGGACAGGTTGAATAAGAATAACGTTAATTTATGTTTTACTTTTAGGATTGAGAAAGAAACTATTGCTTTTCTCAAACTTAATCTTCAGGGTACCCAGAGTAAATTGGTACAAACATGTGGCTATAGGAAGCCCACGGCAACCAACTCACTACTTTTGATAAGCAGTGACCATCCACACTGGCTGTAGGAATCCATCTCCTATTCACAGTCCCTGTGAGTTCGCAGGAACTGCAGTGATGACAGGGTTTTCAGATTACAGGCAAATGACTTAGAAAGTAGAGTCTGGGTAGGGGGCTATGATGCCACTCCTCACAGAATCTCACAAGAAGGTAGAGAATCTAACCAAAAGGGAACTATTAGGAACAAGAGAGAAGGTCTGATTAGAGGATCAGCCAGTTACCCTGTCAGTAGAGTTTAGTTCAGTAGCAGGATGGGACATTTTAATGCCAGATAATGTCTTGAAAGAGGCGCTAGGAACCAGACCATGAGTGTCCTTTAGAAGTGCCCCTAATCTATGGGACAGTTTTGATTAATTGCATATACCAACTGAAAGAGCAGGAAGTGAGGAGTAGGAACTGGTTGCCCCCACCCCTTGGTGGGGGACGGGGAAATTGCTTAACCAGGAGAAGCCCACTAAGCCGAAGCTTGTTTCCAGGTGCAAACTGGGAGCACAAGGAAGTTAGGTGACTTGCTCAGGATCACACAGTATGCAAGTAGGGGCTGTGGGAGCTTCTTTAAGTGCAAAAATTGCAACGTGTGTAGGCAATGTAAGAACACAAACATGTTTGTACTGTGCATCCACAGACAGGAGTGAAATATGGCAGAAAAGTGTTTATTTCATGCAGTACCATATTTGTTGTTTATGCCCTTACATGTACAGTACATTCAAAACAATTTATGTGGGATGCACAGTAAGGATTTTCAAGCATCATGTGCAGGAACATGTCTGAAACATAACCCTAGGCGTGAGAAGGCAGTAAGGAGGGCTGGGGGAAATTGGGATGTATAGGAAGAGGCATCACCAGAAGAAAACAGGAAATTGTTATCCGTCTGTACCGACAGTTGGTTAGACCCCATCTGGAGTACTGCATGCAGTTCTGGAGACCCCATCTCCGCAAGGACATAGGATGGAGGCAGTCCAGAAGAGGGCAACTAAAATGGTGCTGGGTTTGCAACAGAAGCTATATGAA
Organism: Neoceratodus forsteri; assembly: GCA_016271365.2. NCBI lineage: Eukaryota > Metazoa > Chordata > Ceratodontiformes > Ceratodontidae > Neoceratodus > Neoceratodus forsteri. Next base: position 221,111,466 of record JADMNL010000026.1, read on the forward strand.
AGGAGACTAAAGGAGCTTAATATGTATACCCTTGAGGAAGGGGGGGGGACATGATAGAAACTTTCAAGTACCTCAAGGGAATCAACAAAGTCTAGGAGGGTAGCATCTTTCAGAAAAAGAGATGTGCAAGAACAAGGGGGCATAATTTCAAGATAGAGGGGAGATGGCTCAAGGGCAACGTGAGGAAGTATTGTTTCACGGAGAGGGTGGTGGAATCATGGAATGGCCTTCCAAGGAAGTTGTGGGGTCAAAAACAGTGGGGAATTTAAGAATGCATGGGACAAACACAAGGCAATTCTGGTGTGGGGGGGATGAAGAAATAGGCTGTTGGTTAAATAGGATCTGCAGCTTATTCAATAGGTCGGGAAACGGGCAGACTAGGTGGGCCAAGTAGTCCTTATCTGCTGTCAAATTCTATGTTACAGTACTATGTTTCTAGGCAGAGAAAAAACCCTGTTAGGAGGTCATTTTAAAGCTGTCCATAAGTGTAATATCTGAGAGTTGCAGTGTGGCTCTCAAGCACCTGAAGCTGCATCCTTGGTGGGAGGGTTGACACCGGGTATTACTCCAGAAGTCAGACTGGATTTTCAGGTTGGACTGCCTTACACCCAGACACACAATGAGCAATTAGATCTGAAATGTTTGCTATAGCGTGAAATGCATTGTTAGAGTTCCAGACACTCATCCTTACAGCTTTGTATGTAAATATTGTGTTTTCTCCAGCAGGATGCTGTGATGAATGTGTCATTTTTTGTTAATAACACTTTCTTTCTTTCTCTCATCATTCTTGTTGAGGTATTTATTTTTGTAATGTTTTACTAGCCTTACGAGTGACTCCATTGACAGTAATACTGGGAACCTCCCTGATGTTCTCCCCTTCCCCACTGAGCGTACTTGAAGCAGGTTTTAAGCACAGTTGGAAGCTGTCTAAAAAAAGAATCTTTCCCATTTAAAGTAGAAGTGACTTTGAATTATACAGTATATAGAATAGTGCATGGGTAACCATACACAATAAGGCTGTGTTTCCATTGAGGGTTTGTGATAACATCATAGAGACCTCGAGAACAAAGCTCGAGAGGCCGCCTGATGTCATCACATGCCCAAGATGGAAACAAGGTCTTGCTTTGTATGGTTACCCATATACTGTTTTATATAGTATATGGGAACCCTTAATTCTGCGCAGATTTCTGCAGCTATGTATTCAACTAACGCTAAAAATAATACACTGACACACAAGTTCAATTAAGAGAAATGTATTGCGTAAACAGTAACTGAAGAAATTATCACAGGTACTGGAGCATTTTAGAGCCAGCGCTTTTGGAAACAAGGCAAACAAAATAAGCTGCTGTACATCAAAATCAAAGAAATAATGCATTCACAGGTGAGATGTGTCAGCTGTTGCTGAGGCTCTTTCAGCACTTTTCTGAGAGACATGGGGAGAGAGAGAGAGCATGATCAGCTGCCATTTTGTGTTTTACCTGATTACCGATGTGGTGCTAACCCAACTCCCCCTCCCCCCACGCACGACCACTTAACATACTGCTGAAGTACTATTTTTTTGATCTTCTGTGGAACATTTAAAGTTAAAATACAACAAGGACTGAGGTGTTTTTTGTAAAAACAAGGCTTACAAATAAGAGTTGCTGGAGTCAGTGATCAGTCTGTAATAGAAGGGGATTTCTGAGCGCTTGAAGAAGCCGCTGACAGCGTGCGGACATTCAAAGGACAGAAAAGTTGTACTATCGAAGTGATGTCAGAACGATAGTACAACTTTTTTGTCCTTTGAACTATCATACAACACATTTTCGGGAGCAGCAGAAATCCATGTAGAATTGAGGGCTCCCATATACTATAAAAGCGTTGTTGTCCCTTATCATGTTTACTATATTTGCTGTGTATATGGAATCTACTCACCCATTCATGAAATTCTGCTGCACACAATAGAAATGTTGTCTACATTTATTTCATCATGCTCAGTTGGTTGAGCTCTCTGTTTTTAGCATTGCTGAATTTCTTTTAGACTAAATGTAATCACTACTTTATTGCTGCACTTATATTTCTCTATAGTGTATGGAGGAACCCAGTTATGTATGGAATTCCATACCTGGAATATACTTGTGCTGCAGTGGTGACATCATTATGTTGTTGTGTTGCAGTAGTGATGTCATTATGTTGTGTTGCAGTGGTGACGTCACTACTGCAGCACACAAACTCAGAATGCTGCCACACAGCTGCTTTCCTCTATCCAATCAAGCTGGAAGCTATTTTTTAACTTGAACCTGCGAAAAAGCTGCATCATGCTGAATCAGTAATTTGAGCCACCATCAGCCCTTAAGTCCCACCTCCAGTTCACTGAAAGGAAGCAGAGAGTCTAAAATGGATATGGATGCCGATACACTGTAAAAGGTAATGTATGGGCATCCATACGCAGACAAGCCTGGGTCTTCATCTTGAGTTTTCTATGGCAACCAGGGACTCTCTCGAGCTTCACTGTCGAGGTTCCTGGTTGCCATAGAAACCTTTTGATGCAGAAACAGGCTTGTTGCGTATGAATGCCCATACATTAACCTCAATATTTTTTCATTGTTTGATTGCAGCATTCTCTTTAAGGACTTGGTAACCCATGGTTACCATGCTGCTCAGGCACTGCATGTTAGCCACGCTCCCTAACAAAGCTTGGGATGAGCAAAGCACCGGAGTAGGGAGAGGCAGTATTTTGTACTGATTTTTGCATTAACTGTTTGGAGGACTTTGGAAGTTTTAGTATATCTTTTCTGCACTTTATTGCTGATATTTACACCTCATTTCTTGCACAGTACAATGAGTACTTTTACTGTTAAAGGTAAACTAAAGATCTGGATATGTTTCATTTAGTGGCATAGCCACAATACTACTGCTTCTTGCCATGAAGTTTCAATAGCATATTATATTTATTGACGCTGCTGAAATCAGGACATATGTATGCACAAAAGTATTCCATATGTCCAGAATAAATCTTATAAGTGGTAAAAAAATTTTTCTGCAAGTGTCTCATTACACAAGCAACTCATGTAGTTAAGTTTTTTCAGTTGTCTCACATATTAACAGTCAGTATCACAGTTATGAGTGCAGGGAAACTTTAATGGGAGTTGATGGTGATCTATCACAACCAACCACAGTGATTAATGATCTATCATCACCAGCCACAGTGATTAGTGATTTTTCACTACCCACCACTGTGATTAGTGATCTTCCCACTACCAACCACTATAAATGATGATTTATCACTACCCACCAGTGATTAGTGATCTTTCACTACCAACCACTGCAAATGGTGATCAATCACCACCCACCACTGTGATCAGTGACCTTTCACTACCAACCACTGTAAATGGTGATCTATTGTTCCCTCTGCTGTGATTCGTGATCTTTCACTACCAACCACTGTAAATGGTGATCTATCACTACCCACCAATGTGATTAGTGATCTTGCACTACCAACCACTGTAAATGGTGATCTATCACTACCAACCACAGTGATTAATGATATGTCATTGCCAACCACAGTGATTAGTGATTTATCATTACCCACCACTGTGATTGGTGATCTTTCACTACCCACGACTGTAAATGGTGATCTATCGCTACCACCACAGTGACTAGTGACCTAACATTACCCACCATGGTGATTAGGGATTGGTACTATATCACTACCAACCACAGTGGGTCATGATCTATCACTATCCACCACTGTGATTAGTGATCTTTCACTATCAACCATTGTAAATGATGATCTATCACTACCTGCCCAGTGATTAGTGATCTGTCACTACCCACCACTTTGATTAGTGATATTTCACTACCTGCCATTGTAATTAGTTATCTGTCACTAACAACCACTGTAAATGGTGATCTTCACCAACCACAGTGATTAGGAATACATCACTACCATCCACAGTGATTTGTGGTTTTCACTACCAAACCATGTAATTGTGATTTATTACTACCCATCACAGTGATTAGTAATCTGCCACTACCCACCAGGGTATAGGTGATCTGTCACTACAAACCACAGTGGTTAGTGATCTATCACTACCCAGTGAGTATGTGATCAGTCACTACAAAATCACAATAATTAGTGATCTGTCACTACCCACCATGGTGGTAAGTGATCTATCAGTACCAACCACAGTGATTATGGATCTATCATTACCACCCACAGTGATTTGTGGTCTTTCAGTACCAAACACTGTAAATGGTGATTTATTACTACCCACCACAGTGATTAGTGATCTGTAACTACCCACCATGGGGACAGGTGAGCTATCACTACTAACCACAGTGATTAGTAATCTAACACTGCCCACCATGGTGATAAGTGATCTATCACTACCAAACACAGTGATTCACTACCCACCATGGTGATAAGTAATCAGTCACTACCAATCACATTGATTAGTGATCTATCACTACCCACAATGGTGATAAGTAATCTATCAGTACCAACCTCAGTGATTAGTTATCTATCACTACCCACCATAGTTATAAGTGATCTGTCACTACCAGTCACAGTGATTAGTGACCTATCACTGCCAACCACATTGATTTGTGATGGCCACTACCCACCATGGTGACTGGTGATCTATCACTATCAACCACAGTAATTGGTGATCTATCTCTTCCAACCACATTGATTAGTAATTTACCACTACCCACTATCATGACAGGTGAGCTATGACTACCAACCACAGTGATTAGTGATCTATCACTATTCACATGGCAATTAGTGATCTATCACTATGAAGCACTGTGACTGGTGATCTATAACTACTCAAGATAGTAATTGGTAATCTATCATGACCAACCACAGTGATTAGCGATCTATCACTACCAACCATTGAGATCAGTAAACTATTACAACCAGCTACTGTGACTTGTGATCTATAACTATCCAACAGTGTGGCTGGTTATCTATTACTACCAACCACTGTAATTAGTGAGCTATCACAACCTACATCTTTGGTTGTTCTGTCATTTCTCCCAAAGTAACTGGTGGTCTATCACTACCATATTGTAACTAGTGATCTAAATTACACAAAATGTGATTGGTTATCTTTCCTTGCCCACCAATGATATTGGTTATCTATTACTACCCACCACTGTGATTAGTGAGCTATCACAATCCACCACTTTGAGGTTCTATCATTTCCATCACTGTAACTGGTGATCTATTACTACCTAATGTTGTGACTAGCGATCTATAACTACAGTACCTACTAGTGTGACTGGTTATCTATCACTGCCCACCACTGCGATTGGTTATTTAGCATTGCCCACTGCTTTTTTACTTTATTTATCTCTACTTGCTTGGAGAACTCCTTCCAGCATCCTCGAGGCTCCCAGCCTCTACCTCCCCTCATGACTGCTACTCCTCCTGCTCCTATACCAGTGCCACCTCTGGGTCTGAACCTTCTGGAGTAGGGTTGCCCTATTCACCCAGGGCTCTATCTAAGGGCAGCGCGGACACAGAGCAGCCCTGGCTGGAGAGGAGGCAGTCTGGGATTGAGTGTGGGCCTGGGAGGCCGGTGTTTCATCTATCTACAGGAGTGGGTTTTCCTTCATTCGTGTTCTCTTCCCTTGGAGTGTGGCTGACAAGATGGCTCTGCTGCAACCCCCGTATCCACTGCGTCGCTATGCTGGGTGCCTCCAATCACCACCAGAGGCTGCTCCAGGAGCAATCGCTTCCCACAGTCCTCCCCAGGAAGAGAGAGCAATCCTACGGACTCTCAATCTCTCCCCCCTGCCGACCCCCATGGCCTGGGCTCACTTCTGAACCCGGGTCACCAGTGTGGTGTAAGGAGTGGCGTCCAGCACCTCAACCCTCAGTGCCACCAGGCCACCACCCACTGCTTTGATTGGTTATTTGGCACTACTCACCACTTTGACTGGTGATCTCCCTTGGTACAAGGAACACAATTGAAGCAGCAGACTGATTGCCCCAAATGAGCAGACTTTCTGTATCCTGGAAAGCAACTTTCACTGCACACAGAGCGAGG